>CM074511.1:50397122-52897122 GCA_037379345.1 Perna viridis | reverse complement strand
TCCTGGTGTATCAAACCTTGGCTTATGTATAGCTCCTGGTGTATCAAACCTTTGTTGATGTATTGCCTCTGGTGTAACAAACTTTGACTTCTCTATAGCTCTTGGGGTAACAAACCATGGCTGGTGTATCAAACCTTGGCTTATGTGTAGGCCCTGGTGTAACAAACCTTGACTTCTAAAAAGCTCCTGGTGTAACAAACCATGGCTTATGTATAGCTCCTGGTGTATCAAGCCTTGGCTTATGTATACCCCCTGGTGTAACGAATCTTGGCTTATGTATAGCCCCTGGTGTAACAAACCATGGCTTATGTATAGCCCTTGGTGTAACAAACCTTGACTTTCGTATACGCCCTGGTGTATCAAACCTTGGCTTATGTATAACCCCTGGTGTAACAAACCTTGGCTTATGTATAGCTTCTGGCGAATCAATCTTTGACTTCTATATAGCTCCTGGTGTATCAAACCTTGCTTGATGTATAGGCCCTGGTGTAACAAACCTTGACTTCTAAAAAGCTCCTAGTGTAACAATCCATGGCTTATGTATAGCTCCTGGTGTATCAAACCTTGGTTGATGTATTGCTTCTGGTGTAACAAAGTTGACTTTCGTATAGCTCTTGGTACAACAAACCTTGACTTTCGTATATGCCCTGGTGTATCAAACCTTGGCTTATGTATAGCCCCTGGTGTAACATATCATGACTTATGTATAGCTCCTGGTGTATCAAACCTTGCCTTATGTATAGCCCCTGGTGTATCGAACCTGGACTTATGTATAGCTCCTGGTGTAGCAAACCTTATCTTTTATATAGCCCCTTGTGTATCTAACCTTGGCTTCTATATAACTCCGAATGTATCAAGTCATGGCTTATGTATAGCTCTTTGATTTGTTTTAGCTCATGGTGTATTAAACAATGACTTCTGTATAGCTCCTGGTGTATCAAACCTTGACTTATGTATAGGCCTTGGTGTAACAAACCTTGACTTATGTATAGTTCCTAGTGTAACAAACCATGGTTTATGTATAGCCCCTGGTGTATCAAACCTTAGCTTATGAATAGCTCGATCCTGGTGTATTAAACCTTGGTTTATGTATAGCTCCTGATGTATCAACCCTTGACTTATGTATAGCTCCTGGTATAGCCCCTGGTGTATCAAACCTTAGCTTATGAATAGCTCGATCCTGGTGTATTAAACCTTGGTTTATGTATAGCTCCTGATGTATCAACCCTTGACTTATGTATAGCTCCTGGTGTAACAAACCTTGCCTTTGTATAACACCTGGTGTAACAAACCTTGACTTTCGTATACGCTCTGGTGTATCAAACCGTGCCTTTGTACAACACCTGGTGTAACAAACCTTGACTTTCGTATACGCTCTGGTGTATCAAACCTTGGCTTATGTATAGCTCCTGATGTATCAAACCTTGGCTTATGTATAGCTCCTGGTGTAACATACAATGGCTTATGTATAGCTCCTGGTGTGTCAAACCTTGATTTATGTATAGCACCTCGCGTAACAAACCTTGACTTTCGTAAACGCCCTGGTGTATCAAACCTTGGCTTACGTACAGCCCTGGTGTATCATACATTGGCTTATGTAAAGCTCCTGGTGTATCAAATCTTGGCTTATGTCTAGCCCCTGGTATCAAACCTTGGCTTATGTATAGCCCCTGGTGTAGCAAACCTTATCTTTTATATAGCTCCTGGTGTAGCAAACCTTATCTTTTATATAGCCCCTTGTGTATCTAACCTTGGCTTCTATATAACTCCGGATGTATCAAGTCATGGCTTATGTATAGCTCCTTGATTTGTTTATAGCTCAAGGTGTATTAAACCTTGGCTTATGTTTAGCCCCTAGTGTATCAAACCTTGACTTCTGTATAGCTCCTGGTGTATCAAACCTTGACTTATGTATAGGCCCTGGTGTAACAAACCTTGACTTCTGTATAGCTCGGTGTAACAAACCATGGCTTATGTATAGCCCCTGGTGTATCAAACCTTAGCTTATGAATGGCTCGATCCTGGTGTATTAAACCTTGGTTTATGTATAGCTCCTGATGTATCAAACCTTGACTTATGTATAGGCCTTGGTGTATCAAACCATTCCTTGTAAAGATCCTTGATGGGTGTGTCAAATCTTGGCTTGTGTATACCCCCTGGTGTAACAAACCTTGACTTCTGTGAAGCTTCTGGTGTCAAAACCTTTTGATATGCCTAATATCACTTGATTTAGACAATGACACATACATTATGATACTAAACTGTGAACAAATTAAAATTTTCGAACTTTTATATGTCAAAACGTTCTTCTATTTTAGCTTCAATATCATGAAATACTTAACACAATTCGATACGACTATTGAAAAGAAGAATTTATTAAATTGTAACTTAACGACATGACCCGCCTTAAATTCCATTTCTACTATACTAGATTTTCAGCCTCCTTTCCACGTGTTTCGCGTGCTTTTATGGAAAACAGTATCGAAAAGAATAATCCATGAGAGATACTTTAAATATTAAACATCAGTTCGAGGGTCAAGTGTTACTTTACTAAAGCTACTATGGATAGTTAAACACGGTCATATTTTCATTCCAAAAAGTTTTAATTGATATTTCATGCTTTCTTAACTACACACCCCATTGTTGTCGATAACCTTGGAAGTTTAGTCTAATACTTCCAATCATATCACAGATAATTTATATCTCGGGCAATTTCCGCTTCAAATATTTTCGCGGAAATATTTTTCTATTTACAAATGTATTAAGCAAACATGGTACTTTTCTCGTCTTATCTTTGTTACAAGGAATGCAATGTAGAAAAAAAAATGTTTTATTTCAACTATGATAGATTAAAATGAACATTTTAAAATCAAAGCTTTTCTAACATTTTATTCTAAGGAGATAGGACACGTTCAATTCACCATGCAGTGTATAATTGCACCTCATTGGTAAATATTTACATTAGAAAATGAAAATCTACAAATGGGAAATATTCATTTGTTTAAAGGACAGATAGAGAAGATTAATACCAAACCATTCAATATAGTAACAACCAGACAAGGACACTATGTCAACAGTAGGAACACAACAACGGGATGGTTTATTTACTCAATTATTTGCCAAGCACAATGATATGTAAACTGATCTCATAAATAGTAATTATAAAACTACTTCGAGTACTTCAAATGTTTTAATGAAGTTCTTACAGTAGGTTGTAAGCAGTATGTCACCCACAACGTATTCTTCCTTGAATATCACGTTGTCTTGTTATTTCGCCCCCCCCCCCCCCAGACCCCAGGTTGAGAAGGCCGAAACTATACAGACTTTTCGTATCGCGCTAGAACTATAACAAATAGGCTTCTGGAACAGGGTTATGTTGCTAAAAATTGAAGTCATCACTACAGAAGTTTTATGATCGTCACCATGAACTCGTGGATCGTTATGGTGTATCCATCTGCACCATGAAAACTGATTTATTCAACGGGTCATAGTTTTCCTTTCCTGGTTGTGTGTCTACCCCGGACTTGACTTTTTATTAGCAACTCGGCGGGTGTTTCTAGAAAGACAGAGGACGCTTAGCCTACCGGTGCACCTGGTCCATGCTCCCAGTTTTTAGTGGAGTCCGAGTTGCTCATTTGCTTTTGTTACTTTTTATGTATGATTTTAGTTAATTTATGTTCTTTGTTGTATATGTCTGTTTTCCATGTCTGGTCTTTGTTCCTGGATTACATTCTTTTGA
Organism: Perna viridis; assembly: GCA_037379345.1. Taxonomy (NCBI): domain Eukaryota; kingdom Metazoa; phylum Mollusca; class Bivalvia; order Mytilida; family Mytilidae; genus Perna; species Perna viridis. The sequence goes on along the minus strand of CM074511.1, from coordinate 52,893,383 downwards.
TTACCGCTATAACCTTGGTTCCCTTGATTACTCTTTCAAATAAGTTGAAGTACCCCTAATTATTTCATTACGTTTACATTTGTTTATTATCAAGCCTTAAGTGTTGGTTGATCTGGTTACTAAGATGCTGTTCTTTCTGACTTCTTAGTTAATATATACCGGCCTCATGACTACGGTGATATATCAGTGGTTAGCACGTGTTTTTTTTTATTTTGATGTTTCTGAAGAAGCCAGAGCCAGATTTACCGGGTATTTTGAATTTAGTAGATTTTATACAAACTACACGAATCTCATAACAAATAGTTCGTGTGTCTGTTTATATCACCATTTGCTGTTTTATATGTGTTTCTACAAGCTTGTCGAATACGCAACTTAAAATAAGCATAAAACGAAACAAACTATATCCACAATCTGTATACGATGATATACTCCTTGGTGGTGTGTTATTGTTATCAGGACTATAGTTCCCCAGTAACATATCGTTATTTGATTTGAATGAAACAAATCCATAAATGTTCAAGACATTGACATTATATTATTCAACATAGACTTCTTCAATTATGCTACAAACCATGACAATGCAAGGTCAGATAATTCTTTAGATCTTATATGTGTGATGAAAACATAATTATGTATAAATACGTTGTCAGCATTCTAAAGCTATATTGAGTTTCAATGATGTTTTACTTGATGTATCGATACTTGTCTAGTTTTCTTCGATGTTTTCTTTTCATTTTTCCCTTCAAAGAAAATTTTAGACTTTTTGGTAATTTTTTTTCGTCTTACGATTATATATGATAGTTAACAAAACCACCTAATGATTAATTATAGCAATATTTTTTCACCTTTATTATTATTATTATTATTATTATTATTATTATTTTTGCCTTTACCTTTTCAACCCTTAACTAAAGCGGCAAGTGAAATTTCAAGAAGTTTCACGGTTGATTTGATTATCATTGACTGCTAAGTTGTGCTGTTTTCAAGTTTGGTTCAAGTCTAATGAACGATTTCTGACCTCAATACTTGCTGATGATGCCTCCATGGCTAATGACAATAAAATATATATTTATTTGTTGACGAATCAGATTTTTTTCCAAAAGGGGATAAATCATTATTATTCAATATTTCTGTCAATTAAGTATACAAGAATGGTATATTAAAAGGGTAAAAATTTTACAGGATGCTTTCAAATGTTCATATTAGAACTGGGATTTAATTGAAATTTCTCCTATATTACGGCTCAATTTATCACCAACAACATGTACAAGAATAAGAAAGAAGGTTTTATTATGGTAACCTTGCAATTACTGAAAAGGTTGATTACAACTTATCACTGAAACAGACATTAAAGGGAGGCATTCAATTTATCACTTAAGCACTGCTGTCCATAGGCTGATATTAATTTGTTTCTACAATAATTTATCCTAGACAATTTCGAAAATGTTCCACGGTCAAAGCAAAATGTGTCATTTTATGAGAAAAGAATCATCTTCGCTAAAATGATATACTTGTTCATATTTTGTGATGTAAGTCGTCGTTTCTCAATTTTCCTATGATTAGGCCTGTTTTGGAAAGTCTTTCGTTGGTTGTTATCATCATTACAATTTTAGAGAATTTCAAGTACACTGTAAGACTGAAGTATACTCGTAAAGTTTGTTTTACTGACATTCTTTAACTAGACAATTCGCATGATCATAACGTACTTTATACCTTAAATCGTTTTGCTTGAATTTACAAAAGTCTTCCCGATAAACAGGGAGGGAAAAAAATCGAAATTAAAACCTTCATAAATATCGTGATTTATCCTGGATATAAACAATCTATAACCACTGATAGTAAGCTAACTGTAGCAAATATTCAATGTTTTCTGTTGCATTATTGAGGCTCCATAAGTCTATTATAACAATGGCCTTACCTTGCAGTTCGTCTGATCCTCAGAACTTCTATTGATTACAGACAACCTCAGTGGTGCGAATCACGTGTTTCGGAAATGTAAGGATATCTGACAATCTTCTATTGACGGGGGAATATCATCCATCTCGGATTGAGAGGATCTACTACATATATTAATATGTTTTATTGATTTGTAGGTATTGATGTGTTATTAATTTTTATCAAATTTATCTTTGAATTCCTGGGTAGACGTTTAATCAACGCAAATTCAATAGTCTCTAGCTCTATACCTGATTAGACATTTTTATTAGATTTAACCCTTTGTTTTAGGTAATTAAAACTGGTCTTGTAGGGTGCATGTGAGAGGTAAAATGTAACAAGTTGATTGTTCCTAAAGATAGCAGACTAGCAGGAACGGTGCACACAAATATCTATTCATAGGCTTTGGTTTTCGGAAATGGGGATGGGGTGTCTACTGAGATTGTTATTTGCTCATATTTGCCCCAATTCTGCACAAAATCAATAAAACTTTCAAAAATGGGATTTAAAACCCCGGAACCCCCTTCTGAATCCGTCATTTATACGGAATAACACTTAAATATATGGGTGTTGATGATAAATTCTGCCATGTTCCAAAGTTATTTTTGCATGACATATTGTAGCTCCATATTCTCATAAAGAGGTGACGGTTTAAAAGATAGTATCAGACTATGTGTAGTTTGAAAATAGTTTAGTTAAAACTCACACGATCACTTACCAGTATTTACTTATTTATAATTTTAATGAAGGCGCAAACTAGAGGAACAAACCTTGCTCGTCTATAAATACAATGCAAACTTTGTTGCCGAAGATACTTATTCTAGATTTGTTTCTATTTATTTTCCTCTGTCTATATAACGACTGAAATTATAGCAGGTCGTACTTACAATGTTATAAGATCTCTCATACAATGCGCATATAACACGATGGCAAGATTTCTTATATCGCAATAAGATTAAAATTAAGCATATCTTATAAAAGTGAAATTTACTGTGTACACTGTGTGTGGAAAACTAACAGATGATATTGTTATATCTAATCTGTCATCTCATTGTTGACTTCTAGTCTATCTGCTATCTTTCTTCTCATCGCGTCTCACACCCGGTATGATGATGTCTTCGGGTGGTTCCATCCTCCTCAGGTATTTCAACCCTTAAAGATAGGACATCCTCCAGTTGATTGGTCAGTAGACGTGAACTATCTCCTACTCGTCTATTCCCGGCTTCCAACTTGGATTTTCTCAGCGACTCCATAACCAGCAATTTATTCAATACATTCTGCTATTTTCTCCTGTATATAATGGTAAGATTTTGTATGAAAAAAAAACATGTTGAGATATCTTGAACATGGAATAAATGTATAAATACAGCGGGACTTATAATGCAGTTATTGTGAGCAACTAACTATGGCTAACCGTTTTTGTATTTGAATCATTAAACTACATCTTAAAAAAAGAAACAAATTTATGTCAAAAGTGAACGGAAAGATCTTCTTTTTCATTTAAGATATCCCTATAACTAACTCAAGATTTTCATCTTATAATAACATACTTTACTTATGTTGTGTCTTAGTTCAAAGGCGAGATTCCGGCATATAACTTATTCTACAAAACATATGATGTGTTTTACGTTAGATATTTTGATTATAAACTCAGATATATAATACTTAAAGTGGGATATCTTGTTTAGTGAACTTAATATCTCCCACATAATGTAAGATATCTTGTCGCGATTGTCTTAGTTAGATTTATCAAATTGGCTATATACTGCTTATTCTAGTTGTCAAGATATCAAGACTTAAAGAACTTGATAAGTATATTTTTTCTGTAGATATCTTATATTAGATATAAGATATCTTAGAAGATAAATAAAATATATAAACTACTAATTAGGTTTCTCATACAGCAAAGGAGATATCTAATATGAACATGTTATATTAGATAGGTTGTGTTTCGGTCCTTCCGAGATACTGGTATCATAAGGCTAGCACAATTGTCTTTAACTGAATTTTATGGAAGTTAAAACTTACAAAACTCGATTTTTTCCATGTGCAAACAACAGACAGATAATAAAACAAAGGCACATAAACATTATGAATTTAAATAAGTATGGATAATTTTAAACAAACTCATTGTTGATATCAACCAACAGTCTTAAGTATGGTTCTGCCTAAAAACCAGGTATGGGGGTGATTCATCATGTATTAAGATAATCAATGAAACTGTATAAATACATGTGTTAGGTCATAATAACAATTCTTCCCATGTTCATGTTCTTAGATGGTTTACTTACAGTGAAATGTTTTTGACTGGTTATAGTGTAAAATTCTGGCGGGAAGTTTTACAATACTTTTTCTGTAGAAGAACATAACCAAAATCCAAGTGTTAATATCTCCAGTTGGCAACTTTCATTTGACCTTATATTAGCTAGTAGTTTCTATGGTGCCTACTGAAGGATTTCCAACCAAAATATATTTGGGATCTCTATAAGTCTTGAGATATTTTTTGACTGATTATGGTGTAAAATTCTGGCTGGAAATTCTCCCGTACATTTTTGTAGTCGAACATAACCAAACTTTAAGTTTAAATGTTTCGGTGGACTACTTTTATTTGCACCTATATTTCTATGGGGCCTACAGAAGGATTTGCAATAAAAAATATTTGAGATTAAGAAATGCATGAATCACCCATTATAAGCCTCCTGACTGGCTTTAAGACCGAGCTTTACTTAGTACGGTTCAAAGGCTGCACCTTAATTTTCTACAGAAAAGTAATGGTATTTTTGTCAGGAAGGAAACATGAATAAAAAAATCATATTCGTCTTATGAATACGCCTGTCTTTTGAAAAGCGTAAATATGGTATAGTGCTCTCGAAATCGTCGTACGATACCCCAAGCGATTCGATGGAATTTGTTCATTTCTGGTAAACATTTTTCTGTGTGAAAGAACTGTCCATTCGCTTTTGTTCCTTTCTCGTTTCATGAAAACGTGGAAAAAGAGGATGGGTGTACAATGTATTCAGTTCACCTGCTTAACTCATAGGTTCTTCTTTAAAAAGCCTCGATCTTAGTTTCATAGGGCCGGTTAAAGTACATGACGATTTGTTGGTGTAAACAATTGGTTGACTCATCGCGTCTTTGTTATTTACAATGAATAGAGCAATAAATGTCAGAATACTTTTTAGAGTCATCACAATAACAGGTCATTGGTCTGCAGCAGCTTTGTTTGAAGTTTCTGTGGGAGGCTAGCCACATAAAATTAGTTGGCGTTTAAGCGATGTTTGTGCGTGGGCGTTCAACTTTAGAGATGTCCTATGTGTCTAACTGATCTTTAACGAATTTGAAAGTCTGGAAAAGTAAACTTGTTGTATATGTAATTTTATATTAGATATATTTTTTGATGAAAAAAAAATCAGTGTATTTTAACCTTGCTGCATTCATGAAAAACAATTAAAGCGTGAACGTCGCGTCAAAATTTCTTCGATGCACGACCGCTATGCCCACTTCGTGCATTTCAGTGTTGGCGTTTTCAGATTCTAGAACTACTAGTCTTACAATTAGTAGTTTTTTTAGTCAATCTGTCATTCTAACGTAATAATGTTATTGAGAAATCAGATTTCGATCGTAATTAAAAGCCAAGAAGGGACAACCTTGGCCTTTTCCTTGTGGAGTTTGAAATTTGAATTACAGCATGTTGCAAAAAAAATCATGTCTCATTTCAATTATGACACTTTCAGTTGTGTTATATATTTTTAGTTGTGAGATATATTCGTTTCAGTACAAATCTATCATGCAAAGTTTGCTTTACCATATGTGTATTCTTAATGCGTAACATGTGACACTGCAACTAAGATGCTTAGATCTGTTCTGTGTCTAAGCTTCAATAAAAACTGCTAAAAGATTATGACTAAATAGCACAAAAAAATTGACCCATTGACACAGAAGGTGCCTGAACGCTCATGCAATGATAATGTATAACCGTATACAATAAATGAATAATTACAAGCCTTACATATTAAGTGTGGAGACTTGCTATTGGCTATAGAATGATAACAATGTGCAGTCTTATTAATGAAAGTTGTACGCACTGGGCCATTGGGGAGGAGCACTCTTAACCATCCTACAGTTTTTTATAAGGCTTATTTCGTTAGATATAACTATGATCTTTTATACAGTAAGTAAATACATTTTAGTGATTTATTTAAAATCTTTTGTGACGAATTTTGGGACTATTACATACTTAGTTTATCCATAGCCGATTCTAAACATAATATAGGTATTTTATTCCTTTTATTTTTTTTTTTTTTTATTATTTTCTTATTATTTTTCGCCCTTGTTGTTGTTCCCTTTTTAAGAGAGTTATTATAATTATGAATTTTTCATTTATTTGAAAAAAAAAATAAATATTTTGTATTTTGTTCTTTTGTGATACATAATTTTGTGTATTAAAAATGGAAAACAAATCTTTTAACCCCTAAATAAGGATAGCTGTTGGAAAGAAGATTTATTCCATGCAGTTAATGTTACAAGGTTGTGCGCATGTAATGAAGAATTATTATTTTTCGGTGATTATGGTATTTTTTAAATAAACATATATGTTTTGATTTTAGGCCTTGTCGTTAGTTTTAATCGACTTAGTTCGAAGTACTTATGCTGAAAGCTATCCTTTCAACCCAAGACTGCACACTGATGAATGTACCAGTATGGAGGCAGACTCCATTCGAGCACAACCTCAGAAAACTAGCAAAAGACCTTTCTCCATATTAGTCAGTGACAACATCTATCATGATAATGATGTCAAAGGTATAATCGTTTTGTAACCTTAGGTGCAACATCTAGGTGAGGGCGAGGAAAAGAATGTATACCTTCTTTTGATCTGTGAATTTTTTTCACCTTTCTTGACCCGGTTTCTCACGTCATTTGCTAGTTTATGTTAAATCTGCATTAGTAATTGACATAAAAAAAAACTGAAATTCCTATCAGTTATACATCTTATTCAAATGTTCTAAGGATCAAGTTCACATATATTCATCGGAAGTATCATCAAAGATTATAGTCCTAGACAATAGCGTATCAGCCGGTCCAGCAGTGCTATAATGTAGAACATGGCTCGCAATCTATTTTCTGTTTGCCATCTTAACTTAATGGAGTTTTAACCTATTACGTTACATATAAGCATTTTCTGGCAGGTGCATACGGATCCAAATATTTATAAATGGTGCACATTTCCAACAAAAAGGGGATACAAACCCCGAAACCCCCTGGATCCGTTACTGTGCTATCAAACCTCTAGCATACCTGGTGTACATCGAAGCAATGAAACACCTAAGATCGAACACTCTAATGATACACCGTGGTTGTATTTTAGTGGATAATCGACGAAATGCACATATGCAACACGATTTTATCAACATAACAATGTTGAAAGTTGTTAATTTTTCAATCCGATGCCTGCGTAGATTTATATGATCCGACATAATTGCCACAAGTAAAATTTGAAACAAATTATTTAATGTTTTTCTTTCTCTACATAAAAATGTAAAATGTTTTAAAAGAATTTCATTTTTGCCCCATGGGTTATCGTGACCACACGGTGTTACCCAATAAATCATATCAGTTGTTTAAGCAAAATTCCATCTCCATCATATTAACAGCTTTTATACTTAGAATTTATCCGATTGTTTCTAATCCAAAACTCATTAACATTATTGCAGTTTTTATTTTACTCGGCAATAGCTTACTTATGAAGATTAAACAAAAATCATATCTTGAATTAATACGTATTCCAGTCCATATATTTGATGACTTCTAGATTAAAAGACGAGGAATATAGTATTGTTTAGTGGTGTTCGATATATTCCACTATTACATTTGACTATGTACTTCAAAGATTACCACGCGGACAAATGTACATTCTTCTTTCTTTTTTTAATGTATCTTCTTCCACAACAGTGGCGGATCCAGAGTTTTAGGTGAGGCGGGGGCATAGGTAAGGGGGGGGGGCAAAGAAAAATTCTTGACAGGATCACCGGTGACGATCACGAAGTGATTCTACTTTGCTAGGGGGTTGAGAAAATTTTGAAATATTAAGCCTCAAATCCTGCATCTTCAACAATTTTTCAACAATTTTTAAAATTGCAATTTTCTGGATCCGCCACTATACAATATAAGAAATTTAATTTGGTTCTCCGCCACTCTGTTGAGAAATGATCGTGAACCAAAAATCGATAATAGATATCAAGTATTGCAGCTTGCTAGTGAAGGTTGCAAAAAGTTGCAGTTCTGAGATTGTCGAAAAGGTAACATTTTTTTACACGATCCTTTGTATGCTCTGTTCACGATCAAGATGCAATACTTATATTGATAACTTTTTTTCGATATGTTCACGGTGATATCTCTCACTTGACAGTGTGACGTGGGTGGTCTGACAATGTAGTGTAACTCCACATCGACCACGGCTCGTAAAGGTAAAGCCTTTGAGATGATGGTGTGGGCGCATGCGGCTTTTTCGACGGTTGTGAAACTTTTTTTTTCTAGCAACACCATATGAAAAAAAAAATTTACTCAAAACTAAGAATTGAGGTTTATTTTAAGAGCACCGAATAAAATATATTGGTTAAGTTCAATGCATCCAATCAAACTAGAAAATTGTGTCCTTGTTTTTAGTGACTATTAAAAGAGAAGCGATGTATCCAATTAAAGGATTGATATTACAAGCCCGGAGAGCTCGATGTGATCACAGAGACCAAAGCTCACCTGTTGGAACATTTAAAACGGATGAATCGATATCATTAACTACAGCAAATTGTTCCGGTTCGTTTGTAAGTATTTTAAATCGCGAACGCTTGATGTCAAAATTCAAAATCGTAGAAAGCCAACTATTTTCTCAGTCAGCCAAGACATAATTCTTTAATTGAACAAAAAAATCCTTTCCCAAATTCAACAAACATAACTACGGTTTGCGCTGTTGAACTATTGTCGTTAAATTCATAGTACTTTAAAAAAAATCTTTGTTGAATGTCCATTGATAAACGGATTTTCTTTTCTTCTTTATTTTATATTTTTTCTTCTAAATTATTTTTTTTTAAATTCTTTTTTACTTTTGCCTATTATAACTTAGTTCGGTAATTTTGTTATTATCCTATATATTTGTGCATTCGTACATGCAGATGATATCCATGCAAAGTTTATGAGAAAAGCATCTTATTTATTTCTTATGTTTGATGGTGTGTATTTAGGATACTGTCATTAACCGTGACTGGACAGAAGTTTTCAGAAATCTTGATGTAAGGTGGAACAATGCTAACCACGACTATAGCAGGATTTATTTCATGTAAGCATTCATTATTTATTCGGCCCGAACACTTTGTTTTTAATGACCTTAGCTTGCTAGTATTAGCCAATTTCATCAAGCGCAGTTCAATTGTTGGTATAATTGGTACGGATATATTTGCGAAATATGTAACAATTACATGCGTGGAGAATGTGTTTGAAAGAAAAACTGAATACATAAAGCTAGCTCAGTGTTTATATGACTTTCATTCCAAATCAGATATACACTTTAAGACAATCGTATAAATGGGGTAAATCGATGTATCACACTTACATTTAGATGAAAGATTTGTTTCCCCCAAGTCCCTGTGCATCAAGCACTTCGGTAAAATTATTTTAAGACGTATTAGTACTGTCACAACTTTTTTCACGATTCATACTTTACAGAGCAACTATTTACACTACCAACAATTTGTATTGGAAAGACGTGACAAGTGAGATAGTCCGGCATTCGACCGACCACGAAGCAAAAGGAGAAGTTTGTCCAGCTAACCGACCTCAGCGACAAAAGGACTGCGCCTGTGAAACATATTTGACTTTTCGTCTATTGATTTGTTGTTTGTTGATTGCAGTCAAATTATGGCCATAGAGACTCTGAATTCTCCTTTATTATAACATTTTGGTTTAAAACATGTGTACATAAAAAAATCATGTAATTTCGTTTTCAGTACAAAGTAGCAGTGCACCGGAGAATCATGCATGGGTGTTTTTTTGTTGTTGTTGTTGTTTTTTTTTTTTTTAATTTTAATCCGTGTCGTGTTAATTCAATGGCAGATAACTCTTATTTTGCTATAACCTAGCCTTTCATTGTTTATTACATAAAGAAAATATTCAGAGCTAACTTACATAAAAATGAAAATATGTGATTTATTTTCGACTGAATCACTTGCATGGTTCTTCCATCAGGTGGGCAGCGACATATTAACATCTGTATTACATTGCAATCGTTTTATAGAAATATGTTTTTTTAAGTAAGTCAGCCTTATTTTATTATTCTGCGCTCTTCGATTTGGTTTTAATATTTTCAAAACAGTAAAGAAAATGGCATCATGTTACGAATGAACCGAGAGTGTTCCATATATCGCAAATTCGAGTCCATTTTTTTGTAATTGAAAGCGTTTGTTTGTCAAATAGAAGCCGTTCCGGTAATAATACGCCATAAAAATATTTTTCATAACCATGCATCGTTAGGCAAATGTGGTCGTCTTGAAAACGGCAACTACATGTAAATGCCAACGAACCAACCATAATCCACATGGGCCTAAAGGTGGCAACGAAAAATACTTGCATACAAGTACGAGAAACGTTTACTCGGGTGTCAGTTTTTTTTTTCTTCTTCTAAGCTATCAACATAAAAGCTTCTGTTAATTAGAAGTGCGTAGATATCTTTTGAATTTGGTGAAAAATGTGTTTACCATAATCACCCCGATCGTGCTGTCAAGCGAGAGAAATGATCGTGTACAGATCGGTAATATTTGTCAAGTATTGCAACTTAATCGGCAATCGAGGATTTTCAGGATCGTTAACAACTATTTATCTATTGGTCACGCGGAGGGTCAATATCATTTTATTTTAGTACTTTAGTAAAAAATGAAGAATGTCTGTCAAAATGTTGTTATATACACTATTTCCCAATGATATTCAATTTGTGAAACCGCATAATTTTCGTAAATTCGCTAAAGGCTGGTGGTACCCTGTACTTCGCATACTAAAAACAATGTAAACAAACCACATAATCATGTTTTAAAGTGTAAACTAAATAATTATTATTTTGGCTATTAGCACTTTACATATTCATTCATTCATTCATTCATTCATGACTCAACTTATAAAAGATAATGTCCATTATATAATATAAATTTTCATTAGTTAAATAAAATCTTGAAAGGGGGGGCGAAGGTCATGAACATAATCGTGAAAAAAAATTAAACATTTTCTTAGTGCACAAAAACGCACGGTTTACTTATCTACAGTAATTAATAACATTTCCAAATCATTCAAATACCAGTAAGCAAACAATAAAACCATATAATGACGATCACATGCAGGGGCTTGAGTTCATGGGTTAGATCCATATTTTTTTTACATGTACTATCCATGGTCATTGTATTTTTTTTTTTTTTTGTGTATGGCCATGGAGAGTAATATGTGAAAAATCGTTAAAACATCAATTTAGTAAAATGTTTGCCATTTAATAGATATAACTTATGAACCCAATCACCTGCGTTGATAACGACTACAAACGAACGGGACCAATACCTAATGAACGGATATTGATTTACTTAAAAAAATAGAAGGTATAGAAAGAATGAGTAATTTTATTTAAAAAAAAACAATCTCTTAAACAAAGGAAGCACCAATAACCTATTTAGATTAAAATAAACATGTAACGAGGAAACATTGGTTAATAATTTTAATTTCCCGAGGCCTTCGTTAATCTTGCACGACGACACAACTTTCTGATAGCGAAAAACAAAAAGGACGGACAGAACGCCCGGGCAAAGGGGGCTATTTCCTATATTGCAGTGGCATGAGTATGTCGCGTCTTCCTTCAAGTTGAGGAAATAAAATGTTTTTTTCAAACAATGATGATGGAGACTCCGAAATAGATGTTCAAGCTGGAATTTTTTAAAGCCATAAGAGCGTATGCTATCCTCCGTAACATCTGAAGGTCATCCAAATTCAGCAACCATTCCAAAATCATATTTTTCAAAAGTGATGTCATTGAGTCTTCCTCCATGATGCCGAATTTTGAAAAGTTACATCAGACATCACAACCAAGCTTTGCATTTTCTTGCCAATTAAAACATTTAATGACGAGCTTTACCAGGAGAAAAAGAGCAGCAGAAAATGGTACTTATGGATAGAAAATGTGTTTAGAATGATGACCACCGACAGGGTAGCATTACGATGGACTCCATCTGGACATAAAAAGAGAGGTAGACAAAGTAAGACATTTTGAAGGTCAGTGGAGAAAGAGATGACAAAAAGGTATTGGACTCGGGGACAAGTCCAACATTGATACCAAGACAGGCAGTCATGGAGGTCCCTGGTGTGTATGACGGCCTTATGTGCAAACCAGCACGATTGATTGATTGTTGGGATTTAACGCCCGAGCAGCAATATTTCAGCTATATACAGGCGATGAACATGAAACGGATGATAAAATGAACATGAAATGATGACGAACAAAAATGAAAAAGGATGGGACACAAGAATAATAGGGTCGACAAATTTTGATTGCCACTAGAAAAAGGGTGGGATGGGTAGGGTCGGGCAGTTTAGCCTCCTGTGGCGGAGCGCAACAGTTCTTACTCCTATTGAATACCACAGCAGGGTTCTTTAATGTGCGAGGAACGTGGTATCTTTCCCAACACGGTGCACCACTATGGTATGCGGTCAGGTTTTCCGTATTATAGCCTGACAACCCCAGAATGTTACACGCCAGGGGTACCCCATTCCACCACCTGGGGCACACAACCCAGTTGCTCTGTGGGCAGAACGCCCTAGCCCCCGGCTAGGGTTCTGAGCACCATTAGTCGCCTTTTACGACAAGCTTAGCGCTGCTGCAGGCCTATAGACCCTTTTGTGCTAACTGTAGACTACTCGATGAGCATGCGCAGAGCATGCTCAATACACACTTCCGCGAGGAAAATTCTTTTGTTCTACTGAAGGTCTACCCCGCGGAAGTGTATACTGAGCATGCTCATTAACTTACCACAAAAGGGTCTATTCCTTTGACACCCGGACCAGCACGAAGAGGGCTAAGTAAGTAATTATGAATGTATCGCAATTTGGGATCGCGTCTTATTGGTTAAAGCAGGGTGACAATTTGAAAAAAAGGTGTATGGGCAATGATTTTTAACTTCAAAAATGGTCATAATATAGAATACAGGAGTAGATACTAAGATTGTTTTGCATAGTCATTTTCCATGTGTTTTACTTCATTTCAATTTACTGTATTTATGGGTCAAGTAGAGTAAAATGTGACATATATATATGATTAAAGGTTTACAGACAGAACATTGTATTTTTTAGGGGGTGGTGGTGGTGCAGGGCCTAATCTTGGGGAGAAATGAGCATAATCTGCTCTTTGTTCATGCTCACTTCTCCCATTTGTCTTTGGTAGGTAGAAGGTTTTTGTAATAGATTTACTCAAATTCTTGTCATCAATATCTAGAGTGGGCCCTGGGTTGTTTATAACGGAGTATAATATACAAAATATACAATTATAGCAGCTCAGTACATGCGTTTTCATGTTTCATGGGACATTTAAAAGAGATATCAACAGGGTAGCATTACGATGGACTACCAGTTTGAAATTTGAATTTCTTGTCCTAAGTATGTCTCTCTTTGTTTTTGGTCAGAAGGATGCAAATGTATGCTGGCCTCATATGTCTACATTCCTAAATTACTGCTCCTACAGTAACATTCTCTTATTTTGATCAGCCGATCGATTACAGGTGTTTTGTCACCAAACCTCTTATTTTGATCAGACGATCGATTACAGGTGTTTTGTCACCAAACCTCCATTAATAACAGATGGTCCGTGCAAACGACCTACTTACAAGGTGACACTCCCACAAAAAAAAAGAAAATTGGTTAAATGTGGTGTAGATCAAAACGAGCTTTCACGTGGTTAATTTTTTGCTGACTCACCGTTAGTTGGAACTCAACTTTTGCAATGACTCGGTGATAAAAGATATCAAGTCGTTTCCATGTGTAAAATTGATTAAAAAATGTTATATAATGTCCTTAAAGTCCCCCCCCTTTTCTGAGGAACATCGACTGGCCCCCCTCCTTTTCAAAGTGTCTGGATCCGACCCTGATTATATAGTGCCCCTTTAAATATAAAATTATCTGTATTTAACAAAATTAAATTTTATTTTTATTCGATGATGAAATGACCTTTTTAAATCTTTTTCATTCGTCAGAGTTAGAAATGCGTGTTCGATATGTATATTATGTGACGAAGCAGAAGTGGGACGATTCATCTAGATTTTATTATCCGGAAATTTGTCTCTTGGCCGAAGTCGTTCAGTACATTAATTTCGCCATCTGGCGCCAAATTCGTTTTGGAGGGACTTGTTGCAAATATTTAAGTAAACGTAATAAAGGTAAATAACGCAATAAACAAATCACACAAATAGCGATGAATCAAAGATTATTTTGTCACACAACTGAACTATATTGAAACACATGCGTAATTGTATACATGTTGGTATACTCAATGTTGTGCTATGAGTATAATGTAACCAGTTTTTCGTGTAATGATATACATGTACAAGAAAAGGAGGCTCCTGACTACATTATCGTACTCAAACTCACAGGAGTTATTTTTATCATTCAATAATTGGTTTCTACTGTCAAATAACTATTGATAGAAAACTGTCTGTGACCAGACTAATTTAATTTAAACAAATAAAGTTTTGGATAGAATTTTTGGAGTTGATATATTGCAGGTCCAAATATTTGTGAATAACTGAGCATACCAGCATTTGTAACCTTAGTAATAGGGATGGTTATTTCATATTACATGGTTACAAAGTAATCGGGTAGTAATTTGTAATGGTTACTTAGAAATAAAGTGTATGGTTCTTTGATGGCAACATTACGACGGCACAATAGGATTGTATATGAATTGAATTTTACTCCGACCCAAGTAACATTGGTTACATAATTTACCAGTGTATGTAACTCGACTAAAAATGCACTGAAAACCGAATAGCTGCACAAGGGAAGCATTAAATGATTTGATGTAAACCCTTGTAATCCTGGTTTAGAAAGAAATTCAAATTAACTGTAACCTAATATCCTGGTCAAGGAGTACATGTACTTCATGCCAGCAAGTAATTCTCGTCAACTGATTTTTCTCCTGAGTAATAAGTTCATGCCCAAAATTTAAGGAAAAAGGTCTAACACATTGCTGATATTTTGCTCTAAGAAATGAGCTATCACACAACAACTTCCATTTAAGAATAAAATTTTGTTGAGAATTGCATCTGTCTTGAAAATGACGATATCTGCTCTCTGATCAGTATAGTTAAAATAACCAGTGTACCCATGTAACTTGACTAAAAATGCACTAACTACTGAGAATCTCTACAAGGAAAATATTAAATGATCAGTTGTAACCAGTGTATAAACCTGGGTTTAGAAAGAAATTCAGATTTACTGTAACCTTATACAATGTAGTTAAATCAGCCATTTTACCCATGTAACCTGACTAAAATTTACCAAATTGTGGTTCTGATAAGGGAATGAGTTGAAACAGGATTTTGTATAATTGTAGTGGATTTTGTACACATCTTGACATATATGTTTTGGAGGCCGGTGTGGTTTGCCAGATTTAAAATGGGGATGGTTGTGATCATGCCAAAGTACTTAAACCATGCCACATTTTTTTGTACCAGTCTGAAGTCGGCAATATCTGGCCTATGTATCGTTTGTTTCATTTTCACTTTCATTTTACTTAGATACATGTAGTAACACCTATGGAAATGCAACATACACATGTACTTGTACTGTATATGAACTACATTTTACTAAAATAAAATCCTAAATAACCATACATGTACATGTGAGGACTTGCCTTGTATTGGATTCCCAAACTTCATAAGAATCCATACTAAGAAAGGTATATAGCTGGATCTTCATCTTGTTTCACGAAGGAGATGTCAATTCACCTTACAGATTATTGTCAGCAGTGAAAGATTGAGAGCAAGCTAGTGGCAAAAACAACTACTCTCTTATTGGCATAAATCATATGTAGACACTGAAAAATTCTAAAGATTTACTTGAAAACCTAAAATCCTGTTGTTTTTCTGAAATTAATTCTCTTCAAACTTTTGACTTCTCAATTCTTTACACTACATTGTCACATGATAAATTGAAATCTGGATTAAAAGGATTTATTTGTAAATCTTTTGCTGCTTTGAAAAATTATGTTGTTCTAAGCTGGTAGCCCAGACCATATTTTTGTTTAATATTTTCAATATGTTCAACTAAATTTTGTCCAAAAGTTTGGTAGCCCAGACCATATTTTTGTTTAATATTTTCAATATGTTCAACTAAATTTTGTCCAAAAAGTTTGGTAGCCCAGCTCAAAATCTAGTTGCTACTGGGCAACTGGCCACTGCTAATTTTTATTCCTGTGCTTGACTTTCTCATTGATGACATATTTGTATTTGTCAAATTTGGAGGAGCTACAATGTATTTTGCAGCTAAAAGTTGGCATTTCAGTTGGTACTAATCAGGGGCTAGCTAGGCCTGTTTTAGTTGTACGCAAAATTACGGCGAGGGGTTTTGGGGGGGGGTTGTCGCTCAAGGCAAAGTACAAAATTTCCAGAATTGATGGTTTTGATATTGTGAATTACTTTATGGTGTATATTGGAGTATCACTATATATTAAAAAGGATTTGTCATTGCATAAAACCTTTATTTCATCTTTGAAATGTGTGTTTTTATTTTTGTTACTTTTTCCGAAAGTACGCAACAGAGTATTTGCGTATAGGCAGCTACGCCCCTGCTAATTGTGCTCCTTGCCGACTTGCTTTTGTATTCATAGCAGACTGAATTTCTTAAGAATCTTATGAAGAATGAAAATATAGAAGGTGCTAAATCCTTTAATTTTACATACAGTTATATTGATGATGTACATGTGCAGGTACTGTCCATGAACAACCATTCTTTTGGTAAATGATTACCTCCAATACATCCACCAGCAGTCTTTTCCTTCAAAATTCTCAACAACTAGCCTGAATAATAGAGGACTGTATAGGATTCAACTAGCCAAAAACAAGAAAAGTACACATCATTTCACTAGCCTGAATCAATTTTTACTAGCCCTGGGCTTCGGGCTAGTGGCTAAAGGCGAGTACTGCACCAGAGCTCATGATAAATGAGACTACAGAAGCAGCTTGTTCAGCATCTTTTTTGGACCTTCAAGAGTGGTCATCTTAATACTAAGGTTTATGATAAAAGAGTCAACTTTAGTTTTAAAATAAAAAAAATTTCAAAACCTGTGCAGAAGTATACAAATGTACCTTCAGCTCCTGCATATGGTGTTTATATTTCACAATTGATTGAGCATGAGCAAGTACTAATTACTTTGAATTCCTTGAATGCCCTAAATATCTGCAATACAGACTCCTGAATTGAGGTGTGTGGCAAATGCATCTCAAAATGTCTCTTACCAAATTTTTAGATATCAGTCCACGGTTGAAAAATACTCAGTTTCTTCTAAAATAGCGAGTTATGATTGCTTTTTGTAAAT
Organism: Perna viridis; assembly: GCA_037379345.1. Lineage (NCBI taxonomy): Eukaryota > Metazoa > Mollusca > Bivalvia > Mytilida > Mytilidae > Perna > Perna viridis. The sequence goes on along the minus strand of CM074511.1, from coordinate 52,875,844 downwards.
TACACTTTGTGCTGAGGTGACCACTGATTTACCGATTATGATGCTATAGCACCTTAATGCTGTTTAATCACCACCAGTATATTAATGTTGCTATAAAAGAGGGAAGATTTAACCCACCATTTCGTTAGAAATGCCTGTACAGTGTAGGTGTACCAAGTCAGGACTAATGCAGTACATATACCAGCTACTCTGGTGTTATAATATCTACTTTGTTAGATTTAATTTTGACTTGACTTGATTGTGGATAGAATAAGTGTTTGGTAATTTTGCTGTTACCAGTATTTATGTTGCTGAAGTATATGGAGGTACATGTAACTATTTTTGCTGTACACGTGTATATGGTTGTTTTTGGCCAGCTGCAGTCTGCTCTGTGGTGTGAGTGTTTCCTCATTATTCATTGACGTCCCATGGATGGCCTTGAGCTGACATTTTTCAACCCGGTGGGGTTGTTGTCTATTTGACATACTCACCATATGATCCATTGTTATATTTACCGGTATATGAAGCTTTTTCCAATAGTGTGCAGGGCCCCTCTAGATCATACTCACACAACTTGTTAAAATTGAGTCTGTGTGTGTGAAACAGGTTTAAAACTGGATAAAACTATGTACAAAATGTACATCTTTCCTGCCTGTCTAAATATTATAGGTGCTGGTCTTCTCCTTGAAGGTTAGTACAAGTTTAAAAGAAAGATAAAATGGTCATGGATAGGATGTGTGTATCTTCAGAATATGCCCTAACTCATTGTTATCAGTTGTACATGTAATCTGTAAGAGCATAAGAATCTTTTTTTAATATTCCCAGTCATTTTGTTGTCTTAATTATTAGTAAATTAATTTACTACTCATGACAAGGTCATTTTGCAATGATTTAGTCTCTCAGTTTTATTAAATTTCAACAGTGACCAGTGTGTCCATTTTCTGTCATGGATAATTTTTATTCATTGTACTTCTGTTATAGAGTAAGGGAGATACATGTTGTAACTGTTCTACTCTGGTCTATCTGTCCATCCATCAACCCATTACTTATTTTCAAAATTGTCTTCTCTTCAACTACATGTACATGTACATTCTACTTGCCACAATCACTTAAAATTTTGACACAAGCTTTATACATGTACATGTAGGTGTTCCATAACTTGAGATTTGAATTGAGACTTATGAGAGAACTTTCTGTTTGCTAAAGCTGTTTATATTTTGACAAAAAAACAAGTGGTTAAAATGTTAAATTTTAATAACATTTTCTCTGCAACTGCAATGTACTTTTCACAGTTATATGTACATGTTATTGACTCAGGCTACATGTGTCATTCATGTACTATGGGATTTTATTTCAGACTTGTGCCACATCAAATTCCTTTTTGTGGACTTGGTTTATATTTTGACCATACACTTATGTTGTAAGTTAGTACAGGGGTTCTCAGTAGTGGGCATTGACTTAGATATTTCTTGTTTTCTTCAATTTCTCTCAGACAAAAATCAGATCATCAGTGAAATCTCCCTATTTGATACATGTATCTGAAATTACTGAACCTGTAAATTTACTTCTGATGTTGCCATTTGCCACTTAGTTGACATTACAAATGTAACTAAATGTTCACTTGTGACATAAGAATAGAGCACAGAGCTTATACATGTATTTAACTAAAAAAAATGATATTATACATGTACATAAAAGGGAAAATTTTGTTATAGTGCACATTTTCTTTCTTGTTATTGTTTTGCTGACTCAAAAGATACATTTGTATATGGGCTATAACGTCTTTGTTTTTATACCTCACTTTTATAATATTGACCCTATTTTTTTGTCTAATGTTTTGCCACTTTGTGATAATTTTAAAATCTCTTTTTTCTTCATTAGTTAGCATTCTTATACTACAGATAATCTTTTCTGGAACTTTCATCTGTGCCTGCTTTTCTTAACGTTAGTTATTTATTCAATTGTCTCTTGTTATTTGCTGTTTTAATCAATATAAAAACATGTACAGAAATGTACATCCAAGCTACATGTAAGAAAAACTTCATCAACAGTCATTAGGCACAAGAGGATATTGAAATGCATAAATTCTGTAATATTTTATAGCAAATCCAATGGACACACGACTTGCTAGAAAGAGAAGATGGACTACATCACCAGAAGAAAGAACAGCTAGGTTTGTTTAACTATTTATAAATTGTCTTAACATGCATTCATTTTCTCAAAATTTCAAATGTGTTTTAATAACCTACACAAAACCATGTAGTGTATTTAATTTATTAAATTTAATAGCACCTTTTTATCAATGGGGTTCAAATAATTTGCTGAAAGTACAATCCTATATGTTCATTATGTATTATCTTTTTGACTGGTATGTCCATCTGTTGTCACTACTTTGTCAGCACAAGTCCTCTGAAACTGCTTGATTGTGTAAGTAGTAGTCTCCCCTGACCAGTGCTAAAAAAATTCTGTAATGCGTTGGCAAATATTAATGATGTTTTTGATTTCATTGCTGACATTTCTTTAAGTTAAAGTAGACAATAGTCCTGTCACTCTTAATGAGAAGAGAGATTCTCAAAGGGTGTTGTCTTCAACAGCAAACTTCACATCCACTGAAAAATCCACAATCGGAGCATCACTTAACCACTGCTTGATAATGAAGGCAGTAAAGTTTACATAACTTGTCATTAACTATATTCCTTTGCTGATAAATAAGCAATTTATTAAAGGGATGGATTATTCACATTTGAAATAATTGAAATTTTCGGACAAATGAACCAACTATTTTTTTGTAAACAAAGCGATGGAAACTAATAGGGTCTGACCGGTTTTACTGTATAAAACTGGAGATGTTACTTGCAATTGTAGAAAAGGGAAGAAAGAATGGCTATGTACACGTGATTGAGCACTTTCTCCTTTAAAATAACCACTTTTCACAGTTACTATAATTTACCTTTTGGTCAAAGGGTAACCTTTTCCTGAGCCTATGTAAAAATATCAATATTTATTGTCAAAATTATCGTCTGCCATAGAGTGGCACTGTACAGTCTCAATCATTTCCTTTTTGAAATTTTACATTAGAACATAATAAAAAGGAAAACACTTACATATCAAGACAATTACGCTTTTAATTAGGAACAAAACAAAACAGTATTTCTTGCCGAATACTGGTCAGGGTAGTCTTGTAGTAAATTTAGTAAATGAGCTCTAAGGTTAATACATGCATCATAATATCCTTAAAGGTTTCCTAATTTACCAAGAAAAAATTCCTTGAGGTCACAAAAAGAGACTTGAAAATTAAATAGTTGAAACTTCTGATATACTGGTAGTGATTTGTCATATTTGTTGTTCTTGATTTCAGTCATACTCTTGTTTTAAATATAACAGGTAGAGTGTTATTGTAGTACATGTACCCTTGTACTGATAATTTATATTGCCTTTCATAATATAAGTTTATTGTACAATAATGCAAGTACTCTTGTGTCTATCTTTACAGAACTAGTCTAGATTTTGAAAACACTCCACCAAGGAAGAAGATACGAGACTCCTCAACTGAAAGTGATGAAGATGATGAAGAATCTCAAATTACAATCAAATCATTTTATGGAGGAAGAGAAAAAAAAAGTTTTCCACACTCTCCAGGAAGAAAGAAAAAAGTCTCCAAAATTCTGAGTAAACTGGAATATGATGACGATGAACTTTTGTCCCTGAAGAAAATTGTGCCTGGTGAGGTGTTGATAACCAACAACAAGATGAAAAAAGATGTCTTCAAGTATTCTAGTACTAGCTCAGAGTCTGAAACACTGGAAGTTCTGAAAGAAAGGTTATCATCTTCTCTTGGTTAATGCATAAAGTTACAATTTATAATTTTGATGAATGGCCTCTCATCTTCTTTTAAAAAAGCTGTACTATGTAAATCTCTCCATAGTAACCAAGAATCTGTACTAGATAAATGTCTCCATAGTACAAACCAAAAATTGTTATAGATGTGACATCCTCTAATGAAGAAGCAGAAATTTTTGGAAGTTGACATTTTGTTTCAGTACACTTAAATGGTTTATAAGAGCCTTGCATTACTACCTACTTATTTTTATGACACATTGCTGATTTTGAGATTCAAATTCATGAGTACAAGGACTATGCTTAGCACTGTTTAAAATCTTTAAAGAACTTGTAGTATTATTATTTTTTTTTCACTTTGGTTCACCTGGGTAAATTAGATTTCCAGTCGGTATGCTAGTGTTAACATTTGTAAAGACCTTTTGAATTTCCTAAAATAATTTTTAGTTAGAGTATACATGTACCAGTGTTTATTGTAATATTAATTTTTGCATTCTTATCTTGGTATTTTATATTACCAGGAATAACAGTATGAATATTGGTAAGAAGATTTCTCCATGGGTAAATGAAAAAGTTGGGTCACAGAAAAAAATTAAGCCTCAAAAGAATTCACCAAGACTTCAAACCAAACAACCTTTTTCCAAAAAGAATTTGACTAATAATTCACATCAGTGTGAAAAAGTGCCAACATCATCAGATAAAAGTGATACCCCAGTTCCAGGAAGAAAATTCTTCAAATCAAAAAGTCCTGCATCAGCATCGAAGTGCTTAGGCAGTGTTATAATAAATAAAGGTTTCAATTTAAAATTTTTACCAAAAAGAAGGAGTTTGTCTAACTTGCCTAAAGAAAGTCCTTCAGCCAACATGAAAGGTAATAAAACCAAAGACATTCACAGTGACTCCTCAAACAGTAGTAGAAAGTTGATTGAAGTTTTTGATGACTCGTCTGAGAAAGATGTTGTAAGTAACTTTGATTCTGGGATTGACAGTAAATTATCAGGGCAATCTAGTCATTGTTCACCAAAGAAGCCCTTACCAAGTTGTAGTCCTGCAAAAGCTGAAATACTTAGATCAAAGTCATTAAATTCACCAGACAAAAAGGACCAATTAACTCCTGTTAGAAAAGCACTTCAGAGAGGTGGAAGTCCTAGACGAAGGTCAAATCATTCAAACTCACCCTATAAAAGGATGGAATTAACACCAACAAAGACTTGTAGAAGTCCAACAAAAAGTCCAAGATTGAAATCAAGACAAGACTGCCAACGTTCTCCGAGGAAGACATTAAACAGTAGCCCAACAAAAGGTTCTCAGAGTAAATCAACACCAAGTAATATGAACAGTGAAACACGTAGTCCAAACATGTCGGAGACCACTGTTTCAGTTGATGGATCTGCAGATTTATTTATGGACAGTAATAAGAATGATGACATGTCAGAATCTGGCAGTGAAAGGTCAGGTCCTTCAATGATACCAAGTAAGAAGTATTTCCCAATATTTACCAGTGCATCACCTGCCAGCTCATCAAATATTCTTTCTGGTAAATCACTGAGGTTTGTAGATTAAAGCTAGTGTGTGACTTGACATTTAATCTGTTATGATATTTATTTATTTCTATCAAATATTCATTGTATTAATGGTGTATTTCTTGATACCACATCCATCATTTTTTTTTAAATGAGTAGGACAAATCTCATATTTATTTTTTAATTTCTAAAGCTTGAAGTCATTTTCTAATTTTTTGATTGACACTTGTGGCTTGACTAATATATGCATTCTAAATAATGCTCAGTAGGAGAGGGGTATACTGTTTTATCTGTGTCTGTCATTCGTAACACCTTTTTTTTGTAACAAAATTCTCAGCTTCTGTAAATCACAGGCTGTTATTTAACACAAGCTTCATATTCATATACTTAATCATTGAACACATTTTGGTACTTGTATGACATCTCCTTCCTGTATGTGGAAAGAAACTTGAGTTTTCCTTACAGTGGTAATATACAAAATTATTGTCACATTTTCCCCGGCTACTGGGTGTTGTATCGTTGGATGTGTTATTTTGTGCTCATGACATATTCTCCCTTTTTTGCCAAAAACGACATGGATTTTCCTTATATAGTGATGGAAAGCAGGGGTATCGCTAGTGAGCTTTTACCACAGATTTTTTGTTAGTCTTATTAAAGAATTTTGTTATTTTATTATTATCCTTCTAAATACTACACTCAAATTCAAGTAGTTTGAGATTTACATGGCACATTTCTAAATGAAAAGTATGAAAACCTACTGAAACATGATCTTTATCCTTTTAAAACTATTTTAGGAGCTCACCTCGACACTCACCAAGGCTAGTTTCTAAGCTTGAAAGAGTCCACAGAGAGCAAATGGTTTTAGTAAGTAAATCAAGCATGTGCATAACCATTTTTATATAATCTTTCCATATTTTTCTGTAACTTCTATTTTGTAATTTGTAAACATTATGTTAAATCATTAATCAAGAAATGGTTTTTACTAAACTGTTACCTCTTTAACTAAATTTCATGCTTTCATGTTTTAAAAGTAAACATATTGTTTTTGACTTGCCCATCTTAAGATTGTAATCTCCAGTTGAAGTCAATTGATCAAAGGGATTGATATCTATATTGTGTAGGATGCAGGTCAAAAGAAGTTTGGTGCGATACAGTGTGAGGTTTGTGGTATGGTATACAGATACGCTGACCCTGGTGACGAATCAACACATAGTAGATTTCATCATGACCTTCTTAATATTCTTAAATTCCCTGTAGGTATATAAAGATTTTAGTTCAAGAGTTTTAGATTAAATGGCTGAATTTAAATCATTTAATGGGAAATTAGTAGTTTATATAAAGTTGTATTTATTCAGTATGAACATTTTTCCGATTTTCACTACATAATCAGTTAACTCCTATTTTGTAATACCAGTATGTGTAATGTCAATTTGTAATACACACAAGAGTCACAAGATTAAGAGAAGATATTATATGTACTAATATGTTTTTTGCCACTGTCAGGAATAGAAACTATCAGTTAATTTGTATAGATAAATCTTTCTTGTATTGTTTGTAGGGATGGAAAAAAGAACGTGTAGTACAGGAATTTCCGGAGGACTATAGTCGTATCATTATGGTTTTACATGATGATCCAAAATATGCTGTGAAAAAGGTAAGTGTAGCAAAATGTGACTGACAAAAGGGAGGTAACTTTGATTGTTACTTCTAAGGCATACATTACTAGGCATATTTGAAATTTGGCTTAAAATTTTGTTCACAATTATGTCAGCCAAGTATCTCCTTTGCCTCGGATATATAAAACATTGTCTATGTAACTTATTTTATTACTTTTAGGAGATCATTTTATGATATTTGGAGGTGTTTTTGAGTGATGATAACAAGTACAGTCAATTCTATTGCAGTTGTTTAATATAAATGTGAAAATGGCAATTTAAAGTATTAAACGCAACACAACATATATGTATTTGCACAGGTGTGAAAAATTTAAGGATGCTAGTCCAGTATATACCCCGATATCTATGTGTTCACTCAATTTTGAAATTAATGTTGCATTAGAGTTATGTTAATACATGTAATAGTAGTATTATCTCTCTAAAGATAAATATTAATACGAATTTCATTTTGATTGAATTTTTTTTTTTGAATTCCTGTGTTCCAGGTTGAAGACATAAATTCTTTAATGGGGAGAGAAATGGGATTCCCTGAAGCATCTCTATCCAGTTTGATGTACAAGGTAAATGACTAAATGTCATCATAGAAGTACTGAATAGGTACCTTTTGGAAATACTGTGGTTTGAACAAACTTGTAAATTTTATGAATTTAAATTTTATGTTAAAATTTTTGTTTATTTCAAATGTAATGGAAAAAATAGTAAAAGCTTTCCAAGACAAGACAAACCATAGTCTAAAGATCAGTTGATAGATTACTGGAAAAATTGTTCTATTTTAAATTACTTTTTGAAACATAGTTACATAGGTCTGCATTTCTTCAACTTAAAAACGAAATTTCACTTTTACAAATTATTTTATAAATACAATTCTTCGCTGTGTACTTCTGGTTGTCTTGCCTGCAACCTAAGGTTTTGTGTTTCGGGTGTCCACTTTAAGATTTTTGTGTTAAGTTATCTAATTAGGACAGTTTATAGTGATATTGTTTGACTCAAATAACCTCCGAAATAAGCCTGTTTCCCCAGATGAAAGTTTACCAATTTGTCAAAAAAAAAAAAAAAATGGCCCAAAAATAAACTAGAAAAACTGAGCAAAGCTCACTTGGTGATTCCCCTCGCTTTCCTCCACTGGTACCATATAGGGTACTTAATAAGTGATTTGAGCATTCAGATGGAAAAACAAAATAGGAGGTGCACAATAAATAATCTGTGAAAGTTGCATAGAATACCATTCAGTGGTTTCTGAAAAGTTGCAGATAAGAACGGATGGACGAACACCGTGATCACTATATATCTCCCACTTTTCAAGTGAGGGGTATAATAAGATAAACTATTTCCCAGTTATTAGTCAGAGGGTAGGATGTGGTGTTTTTGGTCAAAATTACATCGATTAAATATTTATGACTTGTCTTTTTCTTGACACACTCTATAAAATTTATCATGTGAACGTTGACCTAATGTTTTTACAGTTATTCCAGATTTCAAGAATTTAAAAAATGGGACAAATTTTCCCAATAAAAAAGGGATGAGGTAATTTAAAAAAAGGCCAACAATATCACTGAGTTTGATATGAACCACTTATGCTAGGTCAATTATTCTTGGTATGCAGTTGCATTAGCAACCCTACCACAAACATGTATCCATTTCGTGCATATGCCCAGGCAGTCACAGTCTTTTGACTTTGAAATTCAAATTTTACATTAGGATTTTCTTATTAGGTCAGTTAGATATCAACCACTTTTGCTATGTTATTCATATTTGGTATGTTGTCCATTGACTTGGACATTGCTCCATATATGACATCAATAAACTACCTGAGGAATCTGTCTAATGGTTGAATTGATACCATGATACCAGTATATAAAATTAGTAACGCTGTCACCCTCAATCATGTTTAGAATAACAATGTCTTCCAGGGGTTTCATTATTTTTTTGCAATGCAGGAACCTTTGGTTTTGTAGGAGGTACTTTACATCATTTTGTTTAATAAAACTGTATAAAATTTTAAAATTCTGGAGGTAATTTTCAGAAGTTTAGAAGGGTAAAAGTAGCTGGTACTGCCTCTTAATGAAAGGCCTGGTTTATGTGCGACAGGTGAGAATATATCTTTGTGATAACAGTGGAAGTAACTGAACTTCAAACTACATTGATAATGTATACAGAGTTGTACATTGTATAATTCATTTCCTATTCATACCTGTTTCACAAAACATGGTTTGGGGTTTTTTTTATTCTTCATCTTCTCCGATATGAGACAGTGTCAGTGGGGCAGAAGGTCAGAGTAACCTGGTATAAGATTATGACTGAGTTGACAATTCTAATAGATATTATTAAGTGGGATGTTGTTTTTAATTTCAGGCATTTCTATTTATATCTGAAGCTAAGAGAGTTGAAGGTTGTTGCATTGCTGAACCCGTTACCAAGGTAATATTTGATTTGACTATTAATTGTTGTCCTTTCACTTGATTGTTAACTAACTTCTAATTTGACGTACTCTTAAGATTAGCATAGGCCACCAGCAATCATCCTCCATTTCACTGTTTTTGGGTACTGCAAACAAACTCGTGCCAAGTGTAGCCTGCTTTCGTCATTTACCGTTGACCTTCTTCAAGTGTTTCATGGTCTATCTTTTGGTTGTTTTCAATGTAAATTCAGTTAAAGGAATTGTCTGTATTTATAGATCCAGCATACATGTCATTGTCTTGACTTTTAGTAAAATGTAGATCTAGAATTAGCCTTTTGTCATAATAATTACACTACAGTTCTCCCTTTGTTAGTCATAACCTGTGCTGTGGCATCAGAATGAATAGAATGGATTTACTTAATAAATGGTCCTACAAGTTACATGTGACACATTGGATTATCTTGTTTTGTTTGATTTATGTGTATATATTACTGGTAACTGTTAATTATGTAAAAGTCAAGTACACCCATATGAGTCATTGCCACTGTGTGTCTGAAAGTGATGCGAATATACACAAACCTCTTGTTGATATGCAAGCATAATGAAAAAAAATGCGTGTGTATTTGTAGGGTTATAGAGTGATACCAGACAGTCAATCATCTCAAGACATGCCACAGCCAGGACATAGACCATGGTATTGTCATTCAGAGCCAGAGCCTGCAGCTGTTGGTATCAGTCGTATTTGGGTGTTTGGACAACAGAGGAGGTCTGGAGTTGCAACCAAATTATTAGATGCTGTCAGGTATTAAGAACACTATAGTGCATTGATAGGGATAAGTGTATTGTTGTTTTTCAACAGGAAAATATTTTATACCCCGTGCTAACCAAAGTTAACTGCCTCGTCTGTCTGATTGCCCATTCATTACTATGCACACATTAAAATTGGATTTTGATGAAATTCTGTAGGAAAGGTAGGCATAATATGATGATGTGCATTAATAAGAATAGTTAATGTCAAGTTACTGCAAGAGGAAAAGTCCACTTGAAGAGGATTTTCTTTTTATGATTTATGGTCTATCAGGGCATGATATTAACATTTTATGAGTTTTGTCCTATTGGGCAACTTGATGAAAATTCTACTTGCCTAAATTGAAATCTAGCTTGTCCTTTGATAAATGAATGTTGAAAAACTAAATAAGATTTGGTTATCCTCAAGGCAAGTATAATTCATTTCTTATTATTCAAATGGTAGTTTCACTTGTCCTGGGCAATAGGACAACCTTCAACACCACACCCTGTCTATGATCATAAAATATTATAGACAAAAAAACTAATAAAAGAAACTTGATCATGTTATTTGATTATTTCAATGTTAGTAGGTTTTTTTTTTGCGGGACGTATTCAGTGATTGTTCACAACTTTTTCGTTAGTTTTCTCTGCAACTACACTTCCGCTTGACATTTTGACATAGGCTTTATATAGATATGCCATGTTGTGGGATTCACTTTCAGACTGAAGTGATCTCAACTTCCTGTTTGATGACTTTTTGACCATATGGTTACTGGGATAGGGAGTGGTATATTCTTAAGTGAGAATTTTGTAGTTTTATTCTTGTGTTTTAATGTATTATCTGATTACAAAGAATTGATTTTTAAGTCTTTAATGAAAATGTCGTGCAGTTTTAAATGTTTGGGTTTTTTTTTTTTAGGCAACGGTTCCAATATGGAAGTTACATTGAGAAAAGACAGGTTGCATTTTCTGATCCTACAAGTGATGGAAAACAGTTTGCAAGCAAATACACTGGCACTCCTGAATTTTTAGTCTATAAATACACATAAATAAACATTTGTAAATTACTGTTTCAATTCTGTGGAGATGACTGTTGTATTTGGAAATTAATATTGATTTTAGCAAATGAAAAAAAAAATCAGATTTTAATTGAATATTAAATTCGGGATCAGGACAAAAGCCCCCCATGAGAAATTATTTTATCACTTATGAATAATATTTCTATTAGTACTGAAAGTATAAAATTTGAAATTTATTATTTTCAAGACAATATTTTATCAATAAAATGATAACAGTTGTCTAATATACACTCTTTAAAAAGGAAATATATCTAAAAACAGTTGTTTTGTTTTCTTTACTGTCAGCTTTTCTTATTTCATGGATGAAATTTTAAATGATCTGGTAATAAGAAATACAATATCAAATATAAAATGAATATACCCTTGGAAAAAAATACACAGAAACTAACCATTTTATTACATTACAGAAACTTCCTAAATATATTAATTAGAACTGAAAAAAAGATATACAGAAACAAAACAAACTAACAAAAAAATGGAAAAAAAACATACACAGAAATTAAATCATTTTAATACATGTGCAAACAAAAACTTTCTGAATACACTAAACAGAGTTTAAAAATACACAAAAAAAAGACAAACACATATAAAATGTAATACCAATATAAAAGGAACTGGCACAACAAAAGAAAAAAATACACAAAGCCTAACAAACAAAAATAAATAAAAATAAATATATATTTTTACATTAACATTGAGCTTATTATAAGATGGGGGACTTACATGTGTATGTCTTAGACCCATTAAATTTGTTATTAAAGTCGGTTTTTTTATTGTCATATTGAACTTAATATTTTGTATATTTTTTAATGTTAGATATAAATGTTTTTCTACTTGCTTGTTGAGTTGAAAATTAAAGTTGACTTTTTGATATTTTAAAACAGTAGAAGTTTACTTTGGAGCAGGCCTGGATATAGGCTCTTTGGAGCAGGTCTGGATGTAGGCTTTTTGGAGCAGGCCTAGATATAGGCTGTATAAATAATATTTTTGATGTTAGTTAATCTACTTGACAGCATCTGGAAAATAATTATTTGTAACACTTATTGTTGTTATTGGACAATTATTGTTTCGTTATTAGATAAGCAGCTTGATGGTATATATTATTTGGTGCATGTGAACAGTTTATAAATTCCTGTTTCTTTTGTGTGTGTTTTTTTTAATCAAATCTGCTGTTTTTTATTGTTTATATTTTGGACAAGAAATGCATTTTTTTCTAAGAAAAAGGAAATACTTATCAAATATTTCCAATAAAAGGCAAACGAGGTAACCAAGATATCTGAAGAACTGTAATATTAAAACAATTTAGAGTGATTTAAATGGCTTTCATGGAGAAAATTTACCCTAGATAGTTATGGTGCAACCAATTATTATAACTGAAAAAAGGAACTATCACAAAAAGATTGATGGAAGGAAGTTTTAAGTATGATGGAATGTAACAATGGTATTAAAACATCAACTGAAAATATTAACTTTTTTATTTATGCTTGCCCTTATCCTTAACAGTTCTGTTGACCAGTAAATTGTGACAGGCTGAAAATTATCCCAAAGTTCAATACCTTAGAACTATATGTAAGTGATACTACTCTTTTTTGACTTGTTAGCTGTTTATAAGATTAAAGGCTTGTGCTGTTACCATTACCTGGTGTCCGTCATTGTTGTTGTTATTAACAATTTTTTCAAAAAAAATCTCTGAAACTATCAGACCAATCAGAACCAAACTTGATATGAATGTTCCTTAGGGTGTTCTGCTAAGAACTTATGTGGGGATTTTTTTATCCATAGAAAAACATGGTGTTGTGAGGTAAAATACGAGATAGGGGTTATACAAAAGTTTTTAGCTCACCTGGCCGAAAGGCCATGTGAGCTATTACCATCACTATGTGTCCGTTATTGTCCGTAAACTTTCAAACATCTCTGAAACTACTCAATATATTGATCTGGCAAAAAACATGGCCACTGTTACTAAAAATAGACCATAGGGGTCAAATTGTAGAATTATGCAAATAACTCAAAAACAGTTGGGTTTAGCTAAAATCTTTTAGGGCTTAGAATTGTTCAGCATGAAGGAATTACCTACATTTACGTAAATGCCTAAATTTTCAGAAAGGTCCGTTGACAAATGAATGAGTTATAGGTCCTGAAATGGATATATATAAAAAAATCTCCTTTGACAACTTGTAGGATGGATTGTAACCAAACATTGCATGAATGTTTGTTAGCATATCCATAACAATTTTTTATCTGTCGAAAACATGGCCACCGCCAATAAAAATTGAAGACTTCTTGAAATAACTTGGACCAAAGGGTTAAGCCTAATTTTCTAGAAAGGGAATTGATCATCATAGTGAGACTGATCTATGTTGAAATTTTCATAAAGATCTGTAGCTCAATGTTAGAGTTACCCTTGAAGAGAAAAAAATGACAATTGGGGATTTATTTTATAATATGAAAACTGGGTGGATAACTAAGATGCTCTGTACTGACTAAATGATTCTTGTGACATTAGTACGGTAGGGTCAAGAGTCCAGCTTTAGAAAGCTATAAACACTTTTTGACAAGGTGAGCGATTCAGGCTCTCTAGAGCCTCTAGTCTTGACATTTTTTCTCTATTTGTATTGTTACTTCTTTCTAAAATCTACTATGAAACTACCTGACCAATTAGAACCAATCTTGGTATGAATATTCTTTAGTGTATTCTGCATAGATCTGACTTGAGGATTTTTGATCTGATGAAAAACATGGCCACTGTTACTAAAAATAGAACAAATGGGTCAATAAGTTTTTCTCATATATCTTCAAAACCGTTAGCTTTAGTCCAATTCTTCCAATTGGATCAAAGTTGTTGGACAACTCGTTAGAAAAGTGAAAGAGGACTTTTTTACAGTTTTCAGCCAATATCTGTAAAACTATAAGAGATAGGAACAAACTTTCAATTGATGAAATGATCCTTATGATAAGGCCTACAAAAGTCTGCATTGAGACGAAGTTGGATGACCTCTATTTAGAGTTATTGCTGTTGAAAGGCGAAAAAATGTCATTTGTTCGTTTTTTTTTTTTTGTTTTTTTGTTTTTTACAGTATTCAGCCAATATCTTGAAGACTAAGATAGATAGATATAAACGTTCAATGTCTGAATTAATCCTTTTGATAAGGCCTACAAAAGTCTGCAGGGGGGTCAAAGTTGTTGGATGACTCCTTGTTAGAATTATTGCCCTTGAAAGTTGAAAAATTATGTTTTTAGCACTATTCAGCCAATATCTTGAAAACTATAATTGATAGACACTTTCAAAAACTATAATTGATAGAAACGTTCATATGATGAAATGATCCTTATGATAAGTCCTGCCAAAGTCTTTTGAGTCACAGTTGTCAGACAAGGCATTGTTAAAGTTGTTGCTCTCGAAAGGCAAAAAATTAACCAGTTGAGCTATTCAGGCTCTTGTTAGCCTCTTGTTATTAAATGGGGTTTTATAGGTCTATATAATGAAATTATAATTATTCATTTCAATCTATCTGCTCCTAGGAAATAATCCACTTTGCATATCCAATAGTTTCTGTTGTCATTTACATAGTTATCTCACTTAATTTTGATTTATACAGTGCATTCTGTATAATTTTTATCTCCTATGAGCACCGGTTATATGAAAAGCTACATGTTAAATTCTGTCACCTATAACATAAACAAAATATAAAAAATAAAAATATGTAGGCTTTCCAACCATGAATCAAATAAGTGAATGGTAAGTTGAGGCATATGTAAAGAGAGAAGATGGGATGAAGAAAATACATGAACATGCAGTAATGTGTCATTTAAAGGATAGGTTACAGACCACCAATTCAACCAATGAGCATTTGGAACGTACGCAAAAATAGTCCTACGCAGAAATTACCCCTGTTCCTCATAGTGCTGTGAAAAAAGTTCTCATCTTATTTTAAAAATTTAAACAGTTTCTGAAAGGAAAAACATTTCTGTACATTTTATAGGTGCATTTTGCTTCTTGTGATGTGAAGCCTAATCTCCATAATGATTTTTAAATATACCCCTATCTTGTGAAAACACTGGGATTTCCCATGCTATTTATAGACCCTTCACTTCCGGTGACCAGTACTGCACTGCAAGTCTGCTAACCCCACATGCCATTCTGAGGATTGTGAGCTGACATATGTAGAGTCATGCTGATATATAGTCATCTGCAGGTTAAAGTTAAGGTAAAGTCCAGAGAAGCCATTGAATATTGTGAAATTAGCATAGAAGCCTATGGGAAGTGGAATTAGTGGTTTTTAGCCTATATAGACCAGGCATAAACAAATATTAACTATTTTCTATTATTTTTGGTGCTAATTAATACTATATTGATGAAGCTTTTTTGTAACTTTTCATCCAGGCTCTGTATTGTTGCTTTAATACGAAGTATGTATGTGAGTTTATGGATGAATATTTGTTAGTTTTTGTTCTTAAACTTTTCGAAAAAATGTAACTTAACACTT
Organism: Perna viridis; assembly: GCA_037379345.1. Lineage (NCBI taxonomy): Eukaryota > Metazoa > Mollusca > Bivalvia > Mytilida > Mytilidae > Perna > Perna viridis. The sequence continues at coordinate 52,860,076 of CM074511.1, read as the reverse complement.
TTGAAAGCAAATATTCATGTCCACTGAATTACTACGTTAATATGAAACAACTAATACATGTGGATAGTTTATGGCTTTGATCTAAATGACCATATGATCATCAATTAGCAATCTTTACATTTACGGTGATTTCTATGGTCAACATCAAGAACTCGTTGATTGTTAAGGAAATAATTTGCACCATGAGAACCGATTTGTCCAACGTGTCATAGTTTTCATTTGCTCTTTCGTCTACCCTGGACTGGATTTGTTTATTAGCAACTCGATATGTATTTCTAGATAAGCAGATCCAAGTAGGTGCTTAACCTACCGGTGCACCTGGTCTATGTTCCCAGTTTTTAGTGGAGTTCGAGTTGTTCATTTGCTTCTGTTGCTTTGTACGTGTGATTTTGGTTATTTTCTGTTCTTTGTTAATTGTTTCTGTTTTCCCCGTCTGGTATTAGTCCCTTGATTATATTCTTTTGATTTCCGCTAGAATCTTTCCCTTGATTATTCTGGACATGTCATTACTGTGCAGTGATGCTCTTTTGACATTGTCATGCACATTAACCATGTTATTTCAAAGGATAAGAAGAAATTGACATCAATATCCAAGTAAAAAAAGAGGAGGGTTGCAGGGTCAGAGGAAATTCGGACTTAGACTGAGGTAGCACAGTAATGGATTGAAAACACTTTTTCAAAATGCATTTTTTACGTGATTCTGTATGGTCTCATAAATGTTTTTAAAATGTTCCTTCAAAACATTTTTTAGATTTGCAGTTTAAGAAACGTTTACAAAATATGTGTAATGAAAATGTTCCAAGATTTTCTCGAACATTCTTGAAACATTTTATTCTCGTGTGATTTTAATGTTTTCTACATGAGATACAGTTTTTTTTGCATAAGTTTGAAACAATTTGTCTATAATCCTTTGTTGATAAACAGAACACATTTCTCATTCGTAATCCTCGTATGGCACACTTTTCCTTTTTTTATCTGCTTTCTCCGTCTCCTCCGGCAATATTATACGTGCATGATGATAAATATGTGCAATAGACGCCAGAATATTTTATTACTCCGACTAGAAGATTCTAAGTTATTGAATTGAGTCGGACACAAACACCGGTATCAACTTTGCTCGCTTCTTTTTAAATATGGAAAATAATCTCAGAAGATTACAAATAATTTATGTAATTAGAAATATGTACATAATTTATAAGGAATACATGTAAATTTACGGTATTGGTACTACTTTTTGTATTTTCAAATGCAATACTGTTAGTGTATGTATAGCAATTATCAAATTATTCGATATCGGCAAGAAAAAAAAAGATCCATGATTTCTAAACATTTTTATTCCAACCTTCGTTTAAAATAATAAAATACAAACAGAAATTCTCAAAAAATGGCCATAGAGGTGTAATGGCATAAATTTATGTTTTAATAGTTTTTCCTTAAAAAATTGAGGGGCAAATTAATTTAACAATTAAAACGACTTTTTTAATATACTTTTATGACATCTTTGGAAGTGGACAAAACGACAAAAAATCTAGGTCTTAGATTTAAAACTTAATTAGGAGAAAGGCTTCTTATACGGTTCGACTAGCTACCTGTAGCTAAAATATTTCTGAATGTACATAAACTTTAAATATGCAGGAGTTTTTTCCCGTCACATTTGTATGCATGGTAAGGCCACAGGGGCTTGTTCCCACTATAAAATATGCAGCACGACTAGTACATAAACATCAGTGGGAGGTAGCCCCTGTTGTAAGACACTTGAATAGGTTAAATGTAAATGAGATTTAGTCACCAAATACAATGACAAGTTCATTAGGTCTTCTCTCCATTATCAAATATGCAGCCCAAATCGGACTTGCTTCAACTAGCCCGACTGGTATTCGTGTTAATTTTCTAGCCGAGTTGACTTGGGTGACTTATTATGAGCAACTCGATGGGTGTTTCTAGAAAAGCAGAGGACGCTTACCCTACTGGTATACCTGGTCCATTCTCTCAGTTTTAAGCGGCGTCCGAGTTACTCATTTGCTTTTGTTACTTTGTATGTATGATTTTAGTTTTATGTCCTTTGTTGTGTATGTCTGTTTTCCATGCCTGGTCTTTATCCCAGGATTACATTCTTTTGATTACCTTATTTATAACCTTGGTTCTCTTGATTATTCTCTCATAAAAAAAAACTTTGAGCAACTTCAGATTTTTCTCCTACAAGTCACATGAATTTGATTTGAAGACGGGTTTACGGAAAATCTCGATTTTGATATTCCTCAGTGATGACACCAGACCCTGGCCTAATAGTGGATAGCCAGAGTCTGCACTTTCAATCTAATCAATACCTTTAGTGTATATTTTTACTGTTTCTGCTCGCACGAGGCAAACAAATATAAATTTTGATTAGACTCGTATGACAATCGTCGGTCAAATGATTGTCGGACCAGGGAATTATAAGTCAATTAAAAAAAACAGGATTGCGCTTCAATTATTCCAGTTGGTGCACTTTTTCGAAAATATCCTGATCGATTGGCGGGAAACAGCTACATGTTTGTGTGCTCTTATGCTGGAGGAACTTACGTTCTATAAATAATAGATGCATTGTGGGATTTGTTACTGGCATGGTTTGATTCACGACCGAATGGCTAACATGTTTGAAAGTCAAACATGACAGTAAGCTTTTAAAGGGAACATTTTTTCGAGGACTTATATTTGGAAAGAAATAATTTCATAAAAAACTTGTCTTTGATTCGGTTGACATGGTGAAAGAAAAACCCAATTCAGTGAGAACTTACGATGCTGAAGGATTTCGTCGTCGTGCATCTTGTTTATGTTTCAAAGATAAAACAGAACAAGAGGTAAATTTTTGTATTTTTTAACAATTCTTGTTATCATATCGGTCTGCAATTAAATTTTGTGTTAAGACGATTCAAGTTATTTTAATTATGCAATGTCTCGACAGTACATGATGCATGCATCGTCGCATGTTGATGTTGTGAATACGAAGAGGTTTTAAAAATATTTTCACACTGATTTTCTTGTTATGTAACTTATTTTATAAAATCGTAGTATGTTTTACACAGAATCAATGACTTTATAATTGTCATGCTTGCTATTGAAGTATTTATTTCATTTCTTCACTTGTGATTCCATGATAATATGTTGACATTATTATTAAAATGTGTCCTACTTATAAACCAATGAAATCCATTTTTAAGCTGTCAGTTTAAAAATAGAAATTTCACGTGGCTGGGCTGCTATGTTGCAACATTAACAATATTCAGTGTTAAGTACTGTTATATAACTATCCTTGAAGTTTGTTCATGGATCAGAGTCTGTTGGTATTGTTTACATATATTAAAGTTCTAAAGGAGTGTTCAGCCATCCCATTCATGATGTCACAATCACTAATTGCATGAAATTGGTTGGCTATTAAACAACTTGATAAATAATTGCATGATAATAATTCCATTTTTCAAAACTTTATAATTTCATTATTTTATACATATGATTTTGGTTGATGAAATAGTTAACATTTCGTCTTCGAATTTATAATTGTGAAACTTGAAAAATAAATTCTTAGTGATATTTGTATTTATTTATTTACATAGGAAACTGTTACTAAATTTTTATGTTCATGAAGTCTATTTACTAAATATTTATCTATATATGTATTTGCAGTTAAGGGAGATTTTTTAGTTATCTTAATACATGTAAAATGAAATAGTTAAGATGATGCCTCATGCTACTTTTTTTGGCAACCAAAATCAAATCACAGATAAGTGATGACATCATGAAGAACTAGATAAGGCTAAACAAAAAAATGTATTTGTATCTGCATCCAGTTTCATTGAAAAAAGTGTAGGTACAATGTACATGTACTTGTAATTTTATTTGTTGTTTTTTATTTGCATAATCATTTATTTTGTATAATGTGCTAATCAGAATGCCAGGAAACTGCCCACAAGTTAAAATATGATTGGTAATTTAAAAAATAAGTTTTGCTGTAAATATTGTTCTCAACTTTTAAAAAATATGACTTGTAGGGAGGAAGGTGTTAATTTGGGATTCTAGATAATAATATAACATTAATCATTCTTTAATTATCTTAAGTTCAAAGCCCCGGTACTCATCCAATATAGACATGTGAGTTCATGAGTATTAGAAAGATTGGTTCCAACCTAAAACATTTACATATGATTGTTAACATCATGATCAGTTAGAACTTTGAACTACCAGTACACATATTTTTTGTTTTTTGTTTTTACCTCGGTTACATACATGTATGCATTTGTGTAGTAGTTGAATAGCATTGATACATGGACCTGTACAATGAAAAACATTTTTTTTGTGACTTTGGGAAAGATAAGATATATTAAATGAAAAGCTTTGTGTACTTACTTATTTATGTACACATGTGCATATTGCCAATCATTGGAATATTTTTTAATCAGTTTGTTATTCTAAAAATTTGTTTAAATGTCTCTTAATCTCTTTTTGTGGCTCGATCTAGTCTCTCAATAAAATTTTTTTGCTCAGAATATAGAATTAGAATCATTTTTCCTGAAAAATGTAGACAGCATCTGTTAAGTACCAGCCCACATAAAATTCAGATACTGTAAATGGTAAAGTGATTCATGGTGAAGAAAAACCCACTAAACAAACAATGCTTTTTCAGTCTTCATCTGCTGTACTTTCACATAACAAGAGTCATTTCTGCATTTGGATCTGCACTTTAGAAAATCATACATTCATCTCCCACTAAAATAAACCAAATGACGAAGGAAAACTTGCAAAGTGACTATTTCATGTACAATCTGTATAAATCTCAAAAGTAGGACTAACCAAATGAAAACTAAGACTGGTTATGTGATCAGTAACTGTTTCTGAATAAGAAATAAAATTGGAAGACTTCTGCATATCCAGTTTTCATTAGCTGACCTGAACCAAAGGTCCATGTAAGTGATTGTCATCAATACATCTGTTGTTCTCAGTTATGTTTTGTCGTATGCTCTATTACTTTTCTTTAAGAATACTTTCTTCTGAAACTGCTTAGTGGATTACTATCAATTTAGGCACCAGCATCCTTGGTATTATCTACAATGTACTTTAAAAATTATATTGATAATGATTGTGCAAATTGAGCTTAAAACTGGCGCTGTTCCTCCTTTTACTCCATACCAGTGTCATATGATATTTTGACCACCGCGAAATATTGATCCCAGGGTTAAAATATCATATGATATCTTAACCCTGGGGTCAATATATCGTATGAAATTTTGACCCTGGGGTTATTTTAACATAACCCCTCTTATGATATTTTAATCCCCCTACATGGGGGTTAATTTATCACAGAAGGGGGGTTAATATATTGCAGCAGGGGGTTAAAATATCATAAAAGGGGGGTTAAATTTATCGCAGCAGAGGGGTTAAAATATCATAATAGGGATTAAATTTATCGCAGTAGGGGGTTAAAATATCATAACAGTAGGGGTTAATTTATTGCAGCGGGGGGTGGGGGGGGTTAAAATATTGCAGCATGGGCTAAAATATCATAACAGGGGGGTTAATTTATTGCATTAGGGTGTTTAAATATAGCAACAGTGGGGTTAAGATATAGCAGCAGGGGGGTTAAAATATCATAAAAAAGGAGGTTAAGATATTGCAGCAGGGGGTTATAATATCATAACAGGGGGGTTAATTTATTGCAGCAGGGGATGAAAACAATGCAGTAGGGGGTTAAAATATCCCAGCAGGGGGGTTAATTTATAGCAGTAGGCGGGTTAAAAATGTCATAACAGTAGGGGTTAATTTATTGCAGCAGGGGGTTCAAATATCATAACAAGAGGTTAATTTATCACAGTAGGGGTTCAAATATTGCAGTAGAGGGGTTAAAAAATCGCAGCAGGGGGTTAAAATATAGCAGTAGAGGAGTTATCCTATGAAACTACTGGGTGGATTGAAACGAAACTTGGCATGAATTTTCTGTACAACATCTTTAACAATCTGCGTGTGTGTGTGTGTGTTTTTGATCTTGCAAAAAACTTGGCTGTGGTACTAAAAATAGACCATTATGGTAAAATAGCCGAATTATGCAAATAACTCAAGTCTGGCAGGGAGTAAAATAGTTCTGCATGATGGGATGGACCTATGCTGGATAAGTGGTGCACAATTGGTCCCCATGGGAATTCCGATAACTTGACAATAAACGGTTTCACCATAGCTTTAGTAAATTCTGTTTGAAAACTAACAATTTTGGCATATTTGTCCATTTAATCTATTACAAATCACTGTCAAAGAGAGCACAAACAAAGAGAAGTTTTTTGCTCATTTCTCCCCTTAGATTATGTCCTTGGTCAACCTAGCTCCCCTAGTCCACAGGGTTCATTTCTACTTCATGCATCTCCAACCCAAAATTTCAAAGTGTGGATTTTTACTTACTTTGAAAATCCATCTAATATTGATAGTCAGTGATTCACAGTGGAGATCATATTTTTGAAGAAATGCTGGTTTAGGTGCAAAGTGTCAAGAAATTTGAGGACACAAACGTACACAGCCAGAAATACCAAAAACATAAAAAGAAAAGAAGATCCATAAATACATTAATAAACAAGCAGTATTGATATGCACTTCATTAAAACATATGGTTCTCTTTAAAATGACTAAGTTTTTGATCGGTTATTTAGCTTGCAATTTGGTTACATGAATATTTATGAGGTCTTCCTTGACTCACTGCCTCAACACTTTGATTTTCTTAAATATTCTTGAAGTCTTTATTGAGATACATGTACAATGTATAATGCTCATTAAGCATAAACTTAGCTTGATGACACACATGCTTGTATCAATTACATGTACGTGTACAAAAATAATTACTTAGATATTTATTTGTGAGAGTTATTATATATATATTCTCTTTGAAATACATTATAGTCTACTGCATATTGAAATGCTCAGTTTAAGTAACATATATGCATTTGACTGTGAACATGTATTTGCCTTGTTGGAAAAACTTCAAATTTTGCTAGTGTTGACAATAAGAAAAACATTGTTAGGAATTGTTGATCAGTTTGACACTAGCTAAGTAGCCAAGCAATATGCTCAGAATGCTCAAACTGGTAATAATGTATTCATTTGTCTACAGCATCTGCTTTAAATACTTCAGTAGTCTTTTTAGTGACTGGTATGAACTGGTAGTTTTGACCACAAAATATTTCAGTGAAGGCATTGATATAAATAATAAGATATTTCAGTGACAACTGATGATGTTAATAACAAGTTAATTTATATCATGAGTAATGTTTTGACATACACTGAACAAGTAAATAACTTTGGTTGTATAACTTTTAGTGCAGTGGAGGGTCTCTCTGTTTTTCTGTAGTCTCAAAGGTCAATTTTTAGCTCACCTGGCCAGAGGCCATGTGATCTATTGCCATCACTTGGGGTCTGTCGTCGTCGTTAACAATTATACAAAACTCTTCTCCTTTGAAACTACTTGACCAGTTGATATCAAACTTAGTATAAATGTTCCTTGGGGTATCCTGCATAGAACTGTTAAGGGGATTTTTGATTTGTCTAAAAACATGGCCACCATTACTAAAAATAGAACATAGGGGTCAGACAGTAGTTTTTCACATATATCTCCTAAACCGTTACTTTTAGCCGAATTCTGACTGGGTGAAAGTGTGCAGCGTGATGAGATCTATCTCTTGTCAAATTTTAGTATTAATCTGTTTAGCCATGTTGGAGTTATTGCCCTTTTTCAATGATTTTTGACATTTTTAATGTTATTTCTTTCAACAATCTTCTCCTCTGACACTACTTGACCAATTGAAACTTAACTTGGTATGAATGTTTCTTGGGGTATCCTGCATAGAACTGATGTGGGGATTATTGATACGTCGAAAAACATGGCAGCCGTTACTAAAAATAGAAGACTGTAGTTTTTCACATATATCTCCAAAATCATTAGGTTTAGCTAAATTCTGATGCGGTAAAAGTGTTTAGCATGAAGAGATCTATCTCAGGTCAAATTTTGGTTTTAATCGGTTTAGGTCTCACTAACCACTTCTAACGTTTCCATTACTTTACATGTTAAAAAAGTAATTTTCAAAGTCTCACTGTGAATTCCCAGGACAAATGACATCTTAAAGCTGCATACCGTTGCGAAGCTTGGAAAATAAGGCTTCCAAAATCATTATGCTAATGGTACGATCATAGTAGAAATTCTTCACAAAATTTACTTGAATAAATAATACTGAAAATCCACATTTTTACCTGTTCTGCTAACTGACAGCATGGAGGCAAATTACTCACACATGTAAACAATATTCATACACTTTTGTAGTTAATTACATATATGATTTTAAAGTACACATTCTCAGCTTTATTTTGACTACTTTTAATCATAATACACACAAATAATGCACTTACAATGCATATGTCTAGGTTCAGTGTGTTTTTGGTACTACATAGGGGGGTGGCCATTTGACCCGGAAGTGGTTAGTGAGACCTTAGCAATGTTGGAGTTATTGCCCCTTTTCAACAATTTTTGCTATTTTGAATGTTATTTCTGTCAAAAATCTTCTCCTGACACTACTTGACAAATTGAAACCAAACTTGGTATGAATTTTCCTTAGATATCCTGCATAGAATTGAAGTGGGGATTATTGTTTCGTCAAAAAACATGGCTGCCATTACTAAAAATAGAACATAGGGGTCAGACAGTAGTTTTTCACATATTTTATCTTCAAAACCTTTAGGTTTAGCCAAATTCTTTCAGTTGCTGAAATTACCCTTATTGTAAGGCCTAAAAAAGTCTCCTGGGATAAAAGTTGTCAGATGACTCCTTGTATGAGTTATTGCCCTTGAATGGTGAAAAGTCACCAGGTGAGCGATTCAGCCTTCTGGGAGCCTCTTGTTTTTTTAACAAGCAGTTGTCAAATGTAAGATCCAATAAATTTAACATTGGTATGTAGTGGAAAAAAATTAGCATTTCTTGTCTTCAAAATTGACTTGAATTAATGTCTACTACCAGATATAATACATGAGAATAATACATGGTAAAATCTGTCACATGCCATATCATCCAGAGATACAAGCATGAGAGCCTCTGGCCTGAGGACTAATACTGATGAGAGTGATATTGCATTTGATACAGATACATGTAATATACATTTGATCATACAGTATTAAGACACACAAGCTGTCCAAGAGACCCAACAACAAAAATGATTGAATCAATATCAGCCCTCATGTCAGAGGCCCTCATGTTGATATGGATATCTTAGGGGGATTAAGCTTTGGGTACAGTTTTTACACAACCACAAAAATAGTGTTATGACACAGTGATCATCTGTGGACACTTCGTTTCCATGTGATAACTTTAGTTGTAGTTGACCTATTTTTATGGTATGATTTTACTGACCACTAAAGGAAGGTTCCTAATTAATTAGGAGTTGGTGACCCTACTGTTTTAGAATAAGGGGCCAAAAAGGGTAAAAATAGATGTTTTATTAAAACCCATGTAGAATGTTTGTTTTTCTTCTGATTTTGATAATTCTTTTCTAATTTATTGTGTTCCTGTGAACTTGTAGAGATTTTTATAATTATGATTTGTTGTAATTGAAAATAACGTCCACATTTTTGTACATTCCATCGTTGATGTTGATGTTACAATGATGTTGATAATTAGATTCAGATGGCAATAAATGTTCATTGAAGTCATGAGGAGTTTTCAATATTCGGTAGGTTAGTTCAATGTATTCTCTACAGAACTATTATATCAGCAGATCTGATGTGTTTTGGAACATTTTTATATAAACCGTCAGAAGTATTATGGTATTCCATTGTCCGTCTTTTGGTCTGTTCATCCGTCCGTCCGTCATCAACACTTTCATCAACTTATATGAAACTTTGGTGAATTGTAAATATCTATTGACGTAAGCTCCCTTTCGATTTTTATAAATTTTAAGCTTTTTTGTTTCTGAGTTACGAATTTTTTAAACTTAAAAAAAAGATGGATTTTCAAGTTTTCGGACAATAACTCAAAAATACTTTCACCTACTTTTATTATACTTTGGTGATTATTTCATATCTATTGATGCAAGTTCCATTTCAAATTTTATAAATTTCATTTATTGTTTCCGTGTTATAAATTTTATACTTAAAAAAAAACAGGAATTTTCAAGTTTTCGGACAATAACTCAAAAAAAAAAACTTTTAAGAAACTTTGGTAAATTATTCATATCCAGGCGCGTAGCTGAGGCCAAATTGAAGTGTAGGCAAAATTATGGCAGGGGGTGTGGGACCGCTTAAGGCCCTCAGCAGGTCCAGGGTGGAGCCCTGGTAGGGGGTCCAGGGGGGGCGAAGCTCCACGGAGATAGCATTTTAGAGCATCATTTATGCCTCTCCTGGATGTATTATATCTCAAGGACAAGTTAAAAGGGCAACAGCTTATCATGTGCTTAAAGCGCAGCTCTTTAGTAAGTTTTAGGGCTCACAGTTGGGCAATGCCCATAAATTTAACTTTTTGTCCCCTGCATCGCATCCCGAGAGGACATGGAAATGCCAGGCTTCTGTCTGTCTGTCCGGCCATCCAGGTTTTCCACACTTTTTTGGTTTTTGATCTTCAGATCAATCACTGGAACTTGCCTACTATTTCTGAACACTACACAATAATGTAGTCCTTTTATATCATTCAATACCTCTTTTATAACAAGTAAATATGATTCTTGCAATTTATCAGTTCAATTATATTCTATTATTTATGCAAAAAATTAAGATCTAGTCTTCATATCAATTGCCTGACCCTACCCACCTCTCCCTATTTCCAGTGGCAATCGAAATTTGTCCACCCCATTATCCTTGTGTCCCATCCCATATTTTATTTCATCATCATTTCATGTTCATTTTATCATTCATTCATTATTGTTCATCGCCTGAATATAGCTAAAATATTGCTGTTCGGGTGTTAAACCCCAACAGTCAATCAATCAATCACTCATATCAAGGCAAGATTTGATGAACTCCTTTTTGGCCTCGATAGATATTTAGAAATAAGTTTACATTTAGGGAATTTATTTCTTGCAGTAATATGTCTGGAAGGATAAAATTGTGTTAAATAATTTCATTTTACACTTATATGTTAAATTATCCATCCTATCATATTTTACCACTTATATACAGAAAGTGAAGAGCAGTGATTTTAACCAAGTAAAATTGGCGGGAAAATTCAAATTGATAAAAGTGTCTAGTTTTTGAAAATCTTGTGTTGAGGAAATTATTTTCTTCAGCTGATATTGGTTTAATTTAACTATAATTGTTATGTAGGATAAATACTCTGTTAATATAGCTTTTGAATGTAAATGTAAATGAACTTTTGGATAGATTTAAAATTGGGGAAAAAGGTGAAATGGAACAAAATTTGTTAATGTGTGTAAAGTTGGGTCATTGGTATAGATCGACTTTTAGTCTATACATATTAAAAAGACAGTTCTTAATAGTATTTAAAATGCAATTTATGATCACAATTTCATTTAACATGATATGATCTTTGAAATTTTGCTCATGCTACAATTTTCTCAAGAGTGAAAAACTACCAGTGCTATTTTGTAATGCTCCTGTCAATTAGGTTGGCTTTTGTTACGTAGCCTTATTATTGAAGAGTTACAGATTGAGTTCGACTTTGGTTATGGTTGAATGATTTTTACAGAAGTAATGGCCCTTGTACTTGAAGTTTTCCACACTTTTTTTGAAACGCTTTTAGCAATTAATTTTATCTTTTGTATGTAGTCTTACTATGAGAGGATACAGACTAAGTTTGACTCTGGATATTATTGAAAGATTTTTACAGAAGTTGTGGCCCTTAGACTTAGAAGATTTCAGTGAATTTAAAGTTTGAAATATATCTTCTGTATTTATTTTACATGGGAAACATTGGAACACTGTTCTTTTATTGTACCCCCCTGAGGAGACATGGAAATGCTGGGCGTCCGTCTGTGTTTTCCGCACTTTTCTTGTTATGCTTTTACCAAATAAATTTGCTTTTGCTATGTGGCCTTATTATGAAGAGTTTACAGATTAAGTTCAACTTTGGTTACGGTTGAATGATTTTTAGGGAAGTTATAGCTCTTGGACTTAGAAAATTTCAGTGAATTTACAGTTTTCCGCACTTTTTATTTTTTGTAGTGCTTTCACCAATTGATTTTAAATTTTGTATGTAGTCTTACTATGATAAGTTACAGAATAAGTTCAACTTTGATTATGGTTGATTGATTTTTACAGAAGTAATGGCCCTTGAACTTAGAAAATTTCAGTGAATTTAAAGTTTTCCTCTTTTTTTTTTTCACAGGGGACATCGGAATGCTGTTCTTTTATTTTTTTTGTCTTATTATGAAAATATGATGAAGGTGAAACCTTTTAACGCTCCCGAAGAAACATTAATTAAAAACAACTTTGATAATTTTTGTCAGCTCTGATTTGATATTATATACTTAAAACCTTCAAGTATGGCAAATTTTGTAATGATATATATTTGTCCTAAAGCATTTTATTGACTGACTTGGTCTGATATGTCTATTGGGCGATATGTCCAGCATTCATAAGGAATTATTGGTTGTCATTGTCCGAAATGTCTTTTGGTCGAATTGTCCGGCACTGGTTGACATTATGGTTCTTATATTTGCGAAACGCCTTCAAAGATTTCTTTTTTTTGCATGTAAAGTTAAATTATGTTTTTATAACGATTTGATTCATTTTATCGAATAGATTCGTTTGGATTCTTTCTTTTTTGGATTATTTTTGTTTTGTTTTGGTTTGTTTTCGTTTCCATTATTTATGACCCGAGAATTATGGGTAATATTGATTATGTAATTTTCATAAACATCTGGACGCCATACTGCAGGCTATAAGGCCATCCCTATCTTGGAATATCTATGATTTGATTTGTATTTAATTATCGAAACTAGCAAATATTTTCCGAGACTGGTTTTGCTCTTAATCACACACATACAAGTGTATGCAAATGAAGCCCAACAACCCAAAAAATTAACATTTTTATATTTGGTCCTATTTTGATATATTTTTTTCATTAGACTCTTTATTCAATCAGATTTTAAATATCTCTTATTGTTTTTAAATTATAAAGGATTAAAGGGACCGTACCCGAGAAAGTTTTGGTTTGATTTTTAAAATTTTTAAATAAAATTCAAATTTTGTGTATTGTATTCATAATGAAGTATAAGGTCCCTATGCTGAAGTATGTCAAAAACTAATATTGTGTCCACACTTGCCCAAACTGTTCAGGGTTTGACCACTGCGGTCATATCATGCTATGCTCCACAAAGCTTTTTATTTTCATGTATTGTTCTCTATATACATGCAACACATTTTTTTTAAGCTTTGGGACATTAAAAACATACTTAGGAATGTACAGACGCCTATAGATTTATATGGAAGTCAGTCAAAGATGGAGGTCAAAATGGTCATTTAAAGTTCAATAAAAAAATATCTGAATATTTTTAAAATAAGTGGAAAGTGCAGAATATGACATCATGTACTGATTTGATTATTTAGATTTTACTGGTGACAAGTAGTAAGGACAGAGAGAAGTTTGTAGTACCTGGAGGTGGAATAGAACCACAAGAAGAGGCTAAAGCTACTGCAGAAAGAGAGGCTTTAGAAGAGGCAGGTGTCAGAGGAGATTTAGGGAGATACCTTGGAACATTTGAGGTACGCTTTTGGTACATTTTTTCTAAGAGGTAAATGCAGTATTTTCATGTACTTATGATTGTCTTTTTTTGTTTGTTGGGGTTTAACACCCGAGCAGCAATATTTCAGCTATATTCAGGCGATGAACATGAAGTGGATGATAAAATGAACATGAAATGATGATGAAATGAAAAATGGGATGGAACACAAGGATAATGGGGTCGACAAATTTTGATTGCCACTGGAAATGGGGAGAGGTGGGTAGGGTCGGGCAATTTAGTTTCCTGTGGCGGAGCCCTATGGTTCTTCCTCTGGGAGAATACCACAGTAGGGGTCTTTAACGTGCGAGGAACGTGGCATCTTTCCCAACACAGTGCACCGCTATGGTTTGCGGTCAGGTTTACCGTATTATAGCCTGACAACCCCAGCATGTAACACCCTATTCCACCACCTGAGGCACACAACCCAGTTACTCTCTGGGCAGAGCACCCTAGCCCCCGGCTAAGGTTCTGAGCACTATTTAGTCGCCTTTTACGACAAGCTTAGTGCTGCTGCAGGCCTATTCTTTAGACACCCGGACCTGCACAGGGCTGTACTTATGATGATTTAAGGAAGACTATCATCTGTGCAAATGGAATCTTAGGTCATAGAGACCAGAGTTAACATCAAATGTTGGATACAAATTGATGATTATTCAGAATTGAAAGTTTTATGGCTTATATAATTTCAAATCACTCTGACTAATCAGTCACTAAATTTTCACCTGTTCAGGAAAAAAATGAAAGAAAAAGAATGCAGTGAAAGGAAATCAAATGACCTGATAAGTATGGTTTGAAACCGTTTCTAAAGCATGCTAAGGCCATTGGTAAGATGAAATCATATGAAATATTCAGACAATGTAAGTCATTTAACACAGAAAACAGAATTCCCATGGGAGTACATATTTAGCCTATGAGAATCTGACTTTGTGACATAACAAGTTATTTCTGTATTTCAGAATAAAGAGAAGAAACATAGGACATTGGTATTTGCATTTATAGTGACAGAATGTTTAGATGATTGGGAAGACAAAAGAACTATGGGTAAGGTTGCCAAACATGCTCAAGTTGTTTTTTTTTCTTTGTATGTAATTTGTAGTTTTGTGATATTTTTGTTGTTGTAGTACAATATTATGTTGCTCTTTCAAACTTGGACATACTGACTTTAAGTAGGTAGATAAGGGGAAGATATTTTGTCCCAGTACAGGTTTTTCTTCTAGAACCAACCCTTTATTAAACCCCACTCCTCATGCAAAGTTGGGGATATATAGTGATATAGATGTTTGTCCTTCCTTCCATTACACTGAGGGAAACAATCCCTTTTCAGTTACTCCTCCTGATTTAATGCAACTTTCACATAATCTTCATTACGTAATCATTCTATTTTATCTATTTTGATCCAAATCAATTTTCAGGTCAGAAGTTATCCAATGGAGGAATAGGTTTATCAAGGTATTGAGCATTGCTCCCAGTTTTAATGGTTTCAATTAAATTGCAATGTTTATGCTGATAGAGCCATTATTCATTGGAAAAAAACTACATTTGGTCCTTAGAAGTACATGTATTAGGTATTTCTTGTATTACTTTATTGTGAAAATGATTCTTTACATGCAGATGTCTTATTTGTATGCACAAGTTTTTTATTTGCATGTTGCATTAAATGTAGCATTCCAACCACCACCATGTGAATTACCTGTAATCATTGTTTTTTCAAATGCAGAATTATTTACAGATTCATTTATGCCATTTGATAGTAGAGACAGGGATTGTTATCTGTAATTCATTTACTCTCTATTTCTTTTTAACATCTCTACTGTAAGATTAATCAACATTTTCTGTAGTAATGTTTCCAGTTTTTGTAAAAACAAGCACTTGGATGCCCTTGATCACTGATAGTAAAATTTCATTATCTATCTAATTTCCCAGAATGTCTATGAAATGATGAATAAGTTATAGATAACTGGCAAATATAATTGCATTTTTGATATCTATGCCATAATGTTAAATCTATAGCTAGTTTACTGGATATGAAAAACAATACTTGATTCTGTTTCATTGTTAGTTTATTTTTGTCCAACATGTTCAATTAAGCCAAACATATATGATTGGAATAAGGTAGTGCTAAAACGATTTAAACCCTGCCAACCTTAAAGTTATTTTTAAAATTAAAATCATTGTCCTTTTAATTTGCATTTTTCAGGTTTATATTCTTGTTTTGTAGCTTTTACAATTTTATTTAGATTTTGTCGTAGATATTATCTACATTTAGGTCCTAAAGGTCCAGAATTCAACTTCGTTTTTTTTTTAAACAAGAACAAGAAACAAGTTTTAAGGTAGATGTCGAATTGCAAATTTTTACTTGTTCTGTAAACACATTCATTCTTCATCAGAAAAAAATGATGTGTCAAAAATTCAATTCAGAAACTTGAATAAAGTATTAAATAAATAGTTGTTGGTATTTCACAATGTACATTGGTATAAAGTTTGTTGTTTGTCATCTAATGAACATTTCAATTTTTTTTGTTCTTTCAGTTTGTAAATCTAATGACTTTTATATAAGAAATCAATCGTTTCTTTTCAGTATGAATTTAGATGTTATACTTTGTGTAAAAATAATACATATATGTTACATAACATTTGATTGCAAAATTGATATATATATACATTCTTCTGTAAATATTTATTGAGTACATTTAAACACATCTAAATCCCTTATATTTGTATACAATAAGTTGCATACAATCTAAATTATTTTTATTACAGACTTACTGTAAAAATCTTTACTTTGCCGCCCCTTATCATTGAATAATATAAGTTTGAGTTTTGGTATGCAAAATATCATTTATTGAAGTTTTTTTTACAACTATTTTTCTACTTTCTGATTATTTTATGTATAATATACATTTGTAGTACCAAAAATTTACCTTTATTTTTCATTTTCAAATTCTTTCTGGGGTATTTTTACTTAAAAATACAACCTTCAATTGCTTGATTAAGTAATGGCAAATAAAAGTTTACCAGGACTACACTCAAAGATTATGTAAGTTGCTTTCATGTGTAGAAAAACTGTAAAAGTTTCTGGTATTTTTTTAATAGCTTAGCTTTTTTTAAAGCATCATGACAGAGTGTGTCTGAACTTGATATTCATTTCTACCTTAATAGACATTTTCAGAAAATTGAATTTGATATATTTTCAGATTTAGAAAATATTGTCATTGTTTGCCTGAAACAAAACTACAGTGCTCCTTCTTAATAATAGAACAGTTGTGAAAAACCTGTTAGTGAAAATAATCTTAGAATATTAGAGAATTTAATCAAGCTTATTGTAGATATTGGTGATTGATGAGTCATGCAGTATAGTAAGATAAATGATAGACAAAACATGTTGCCAAACAGTTCTTATAAAAATTGGCATCATTTAGGTTTTAGAGATTTAAACACAAATTCAACATAAGCTTAAACATAGCAAAAGTGTATAAGTTATTGAGTATTTGCAAACATATGTTCAAAATCTGAAGCTTTTATGTGAACCTAACTAAACATAATGTCATGTAAATAAACATGCAATAATTTGCATTCATAACATTTACATAAGTTGTTTAAACTCCTTTGATATCTTTTTTGTGGATCAATTTATTATATGTTTGACAATTTGTGCTTTCTTGAGCTTTGTGGGAGTCATAAGAAATTAAATATTCTGGCATACTATTTGACCCTGTATATAAATGTACATGAATGAATCTAAAATTTCTATTTCTACTTTTAAATTGATTTTCAAGGTATTGAATTTTTTTAATATGCATGTTATCAAATAGGGGAATGGGGTATCAAGTTGTCCTTTTTACTCACTTATTTTATCTGTATGACATTGTAAGCACTCTAAAACCTATATTAAAGTATTTTCATGAGATTTATACAAAAAATTGCCATCATCAATATTTTAGACAAGTTAGGTAGTATAATACAGTTAAGTCAACTCTAAAACGCTACCCTCATTTTATTGAAATCAAGCAGTTTTTAGGCTGTAAAAAATTCAAGAGTGTCTTTTTACTCAGAAGCCATGTGACTACTGAGTCTTATAACCATCTGATGTCGATCAAAAGGACTTCAGTTTGTTGATAGCCTTCAAAGTACTTCCATTGCGGAAGAGATCTGGCGGATGAATATTAAAATGTATTAAAGTGATTATTTTTTATAAATACACTGCCCATGTTTACAGTATACATTGAAATTACATAATTGCTTGTCAAAGAAAATTTCAAATACATATATAGAAGTTTGAACTATATTTTATCAATGCCTTTGATATCTATATATGGTCTCCATGTGATTGACTATATTTAAACCTAAAAATAGGTTGTCAAGATGACATATTGAGAAACAAAATAAAAATGAAATGAAACGAAACAAAAGATTGGAAACAAAATTTTAATGAAATTTGGATTCATCATGTATTGTGTGGATGTGTGGTTTTTGTAGTGGTGAAAGGGCTGATCCTGTTGTAAATAATAAAACTTTTTTTTAAGAAATACAAAAAGAACGAAATGCCATCAATGGATTTGATTAGCGTCTTCAAAAGTTTTCAAAATATTAAAAGATGTCTCATGACTTCCGAGGTTCAGCACCATTGGTGCTTTGATTTAGATAAAGTATTAGTACATATTTTTTTAGTACTTGAATTTTGGAAGTTAAAGTAATTTATGATTATATTAGTTAATCAGTAGCCATGGTAACAAACTGAAGAAATATCATGTATGTAAAAAGGTAAAAATACCTTTCTGCATATAAATAACACTTGTTTACCATCACATATATTGCATCTGTCTATGCATAAATGATTTAATGTATTTAACCAATACGTTCCACCTAAGTTCAATTTCAAATTTTAAGTTTTACATAAAAAGACAGGGTCAATTTTGTGTGTGAAACACTGCTCCTTAATGTTACTTAGAGAGAAGGCAATTTTTTTGCCCTTTGAAATTGCATGCTTAATTGAAATTGTCAGTATGACAGAAAGTGCTCTTATTTCTTCATATCTTAACCCTTGACCTCTTCAGGATTGGACCTTGTTCCGCTTTATCAGTTCTGGCAGTGTAAATCTGAATTTAGGAAAGCGCAATCTGTGCCCATCTGCAAGCAGTGTGACTGTGCTTTAAAATGAGGCTATCTGATAAAGACTGTTAATAAATAATGACTTGAAAGCTAAAAGAAGAGGTCAGGAGTTTCCGCTGTTGAAAAAAATTACTTTTTGGGGGGGGGTTCATTTCTCGGACCCTCGCCAGAGCAGAATTAATCTGTAGTACTCTATTTTGCCTGGAAACTTTATAAGAATGATTCCTGTCATGCCGATTTCAATGACAACCCCTTGTATCGACTACTTCCGGTTTATGGACATACAGAGGCCAAAAATTAGAAAAAAATCCTCATTTTTTCACATGAATGACCCTTCAGGGGGCTCCTTGAACCCCCACTTGTGACTGCAACACACATTATTTGGCTTCAGTAGCCTTCACGGTCTTCAGGCTGTAGGATGAATGTGCTTTGGTTCCTGATTTGTTCCCGTTGAACCCCACAGGTAGCAAATAATGACCAGAAATGGACAAAAATGACCATTTTTGAGTGACAGACCTATTTTCACACATTGACCTTTAACCTAATAACCCCAAAATAAATAGGCATCTCACTAACTTATAAAGCATTGTAAAAGTTCATTTAAATCCATAAAGGTTGATATATGGATTCCTTTTTTTTTTTTTTAAAGTCGTCACCTTGTAGGTTTCATTGAATTCCATGAAGGCTTTAGTAATTTTTTGCTGCAGAAAGCAAACTTTAGAATTGGAATTAATTCTTCACATGGGAAAATTTATAAAAGTTAGATCACTGCAATGGAAGTACACTTGACAATCTCCATGTGAGCTAATTTGACAAATATTATCTTCATTAAAGTGAACAAGTTCTTTTTAATGTTCATGGGATGGTCCCAAAAAATAGTCATTAAAAAAACTGCCAACTCAGCTTGAATGTAGAATTGAAATATTTGTCATACATGTCATAATTGATAGTATACATATATACTCAAATATTAAAATGAAACCTTGTAGGTAAAAATGATATTATAGTCATTGATGCATTGTCTATGGAAAAAAGCGATATGAGTTAACTTTTCATTAATTTTGGCGCTGATGTGTAACATTAACTGACAATAATAGACAACAACATTGCCAATATTGTTTTCCTACAGATGCCCCAATTTAATATAATCAAAGGCAAATGTTACGCAAATTCCCCAATCAAAGTCAATCAACAGTAGTTCTATTACTATCATGGGGTGTTTTCCTTTTAGAATCTGTTATTTGGTTTATGAACATTGTCGTTTTAATGGGTTACTGTGTTGCAGTATTGATTTTGATAAGGGATGTAAAAAATCTAATTCCACTGAAAGATAATCAGGATACTTAGTGATTGGATTAACTGTTGGGTTTACACTATTTGTAATTCTCTGAAGAGACTTTAGAATCCACTTTAATTTGTTAAGTGTGTGCAAAGATTTGAAGTTTTAAATTTTTTTGTCAGAGATATTTTCCAATAAATCAATCAGTTAACTTTTCTTCTAAAACATAGGTAGATTGGATGCTTTATAAAGAATATATTATGTGGTTTTCTTAGCTAGGAGAAGGTGAATGGCATAGTATACTGGTAGCATTGCCATCCTTTAGGGTCTAGGAGAAGGGGAATGGTATAATATACCGGTAGCATTGCCATTTTTTAGGGTCTAGGAGAAGGGGAATGGTATAATATACTGGTAGCCTTGCCATTCTTTAGGGTCATAATCAATTGTTTTAATTGTGTTAGTGCCAATAACTATTGTCATGTCTTGTCTATGTTTATATATGTGCATTTATTTGACAATGAAGACTTGCAATATCTGAAAAAGAACACATTTTTTTGTATGTCTTGAGCTAAAGTGTCTAACAATCAACTTGTAATTAAGCTCTAAATAGGATTTGTACAGGCCTGCAATGAGAATATTTTATATACATATACTTGATAAAAAAATTGTATGTATAGCCATTGCTTGTGTAATGGTTTGTCTCTCATATTATTATTAAATAGCAGTCTTTATAAAAATCAGACAGAAGGTGATTCATGCATTTTAAAAACCCACCAAGTTAACTGTTATTTCTTAAGAATCAGTTACAGACCACATAATCAGTCATAGTATTGTGCTTTGGAGATAAATTTCATATAGACTGTACATGAAAGAAGCACTTTTTGTTCTTGATTTTGGTTGATTTTAGTGGGAGATAAATGTATGATTTTTTATGGGAGTCACACAGTCTGTCTGTCTGTCTCTCTGTCTGTTTTTCTGTCCATCTGTTCATATTCCTTGTGAGCACAACTCGTCTTAAACTACTCAAGGGATTTTTATGAAATTTGATAGGAAGGTTGAGTATCATATGCAGATGTGCTTGAAGAAATGTAAGTACTGTTGGCAGATAATGCAAATTAAAGGTCTTATGTGATATATTATGAGAAGGTTTGATATCATATGTAGATTTGCTTGAAGAAATATTATCACTGTTTGAAGACTCCAAAGGGAGATAAATCCAAAATAAAGGTTTTACATTTGAGTCCACTGGAAGTGGGGGGTATTCTCTTTGTGAGCTTGCTGAAGTATTTCTAGCTTTTAATTATTTTCAATAAGTATGGGTTTTTAATGCTAATTTTCCATTTTTTTCCTTTTCAGGGCGCTCTCGACACTGGTTCTCCATAGATGAAGCTAAGAAAAGACTATCCCATAAACCAATTCAAGTGACATATTTATCATTGCTGGAAGAAGCTGAGCGGATCACATGACCAGTAGTTATGGTTTAGATTAGATTAATACCATATCAGTAAAATACAAAGTATTATATCATGTTGTGTGGTACCATTAAATACCAACCAGTCACTGTCAGCATTAAATTGTGATGGGCAGAAAATAATCAAAGCATTTGACATAAGTAGTTGCTAGGAAAGTGCTAACATTGTATTTATTTGTATTTATTTATTTAAAGAAGATATCCTTGTCATGTTTTTTTCTGTTACAATGTGTCCACTTTAAATTTAGTTTGGTATTTTATTATTTTTTGTATTGTCATACTTAATCGGAACATTGGGACAACATTAATGCTGATAAATCACTTAGTTTTAAAGCACTTAAAATGTTTTTTTTTTAATTTTGAAATCCACATTTTTCTTAGTTGAAATCCAACCCTTCTTATAATTTCCTGTGTAATCAGGTCATTATAAACAAGTTACCAATTTTACAATTGTTTTTGACTCAAAAAGAAAAATACTGCTAATAGGTGGAAAATTTGGTCTGTTTGCCCAGGACTCACTCTACACATTATTATAACCAGTTGACTAATGGCAAGATTGTAATCTGATTTGTTCTGTTTGTTTGATATTTTTAATATTCTCTGAAATGATTGTATCTGTATTTTATATTTTCTTTGGGCATTATTGTTTACATTTATTTTTTATTTTACTTTCACCTTTTAATATAGAAGCACATATGATATTTAAAAGGCTCATTTCAAAACTCAGATTTACTGTCATAAATACTGTTAACACATATCTCTACACTGTAGGTATGGTACTTTTGTAATACATTACAGTCACTATTTCTTACAATTATTTAAGGACACAGTGCATTATTTTACCATGAATATGTATTATTTATAACCGTGGCATTATTATTTTTTTCACTCTGAAACAGAGACTGAAGACAAGTAAGGCGAATTAATATGTATTAGTGATAAAAATAGGAATTACAGAATGTTCTCTTGTGCCAAAATGATGGTTACGGTTTTCTAATATTGATAGGAGTTATTTATTGAATGTTCCCTGTGCAAAAAATTTGGATAATTCACTGTTAAATAAATTTGATAATTTCACACTCAGACTTTCTCCCACCAAAACATAACAATGCATTTATCAGTATGTAGATCACAAAATTTAAAAAGCAATGAATAATGGAGGGAATTGAAAGCCTTTATACCTTCTTACCAGAAATTTTAAGGTCTACATATGCCTAAAAAGAACATTAGGTAAATGTTCTATAATATTAATTTGATAATGCCATTATTTAAACGAGTTAGCACATGTAGAAAAAAAAACTTTGAATTACATTTCTAAAATCTTTATGTTAGTGAAAGAATGGAATGTTTTTATCATGTTATACTTCTATATGTGTTTTTTTTTACAAATAGGTTGGTAATTTCTAAGCTTTAAATTACAAAACATTTGTATTGTCTGATATGAGATGAAATTTGTCAAGTCATACCTATTTTGGGACGGATTTATTAAATTAGAAAAGATTTTCAATTTATTTTTATCAATAATGTATGGAAACAGATATGTTTTCAGCTACAAAGCATTATTGGTGTTGACAGCTATTCACTTTCATTGAGAAATTCCAGTAGACAGTGTAAGTTTGTGTATTTTATCTTATAACATTAAAAAATGTTAAGTAATCCAACAGGGTATTGCATTATGATAGAAGTCTTATTCAATCTTGAAGGTATGAATACAGCATTTTATGTATAAAGGCTAGAAACCACTAATTCCACTTCCCATAGGCTTCTATGCTAATTTCACAATATTCAATGGCTTCTCTGGACTTTACCTTAACTTTAACCTGCAGAGGACTATATATCAGCATGATTCTACATATGTCAGCTCACAATCCTCAGAATGGCATGTGGGGTTAGCAGACTTGCAGTGCAGTACTGGTCATTGGGAGTGAAGTGTCTATAAATAGCATGGGAAATCCCAGTGTTTTCACAAGATAGGGGTATATTTAGAAATCATTATGGAGATTAGGCTTCACATCACAAGAAGCAAAATGCACCTATAAAATGTACAGAAATGTTTTTCCTTTCAGAAACTGTTTAATTTTTTTAAATGAGATGAGAACTTTTTTCACAGCACTATGAGGAACAGGGTAATTTCTGCGTAGGACTATTTTTGCGTACGTTCCAAATGCTCATTGGTTGAATTGGTGGTCTGTAACCTAAATGTAAATTGTTATAAACTGAGTACATACAGGTAAATGTTATAAACTAGAACATAATCTTTAATATAAATATAATACTCCGTCAGGAGGTAAACATTTATGTTTCAGGGGTCTCCTCCCATCTTCCTGTTAAAGGGTGAGAAATCAAACAGTATCACATGTTTAGCTTTGTTTCACATATGCAAAAGGCAAAATTTCTTTACATTCATGTAGGAAGTCCTAGATCTTCATTGAGGACTAATGTAAATATAGTCTACATATATTTGATATGAAATTAAGAAATAAATCATGGAAACTCCATTTTATCATTGTTTTACCATGGGCTGGTCATTAATGTTGCATTGTTTTAACCTTAACAAAAGTGAAGGATTAAATAAGGACATAAATGACCAGCCCATGGTAAAATGGAGTTTCCGTGATTTATGTCAATTCTAATAGGACTAGTTTTTTCATATTTTTGAATAGACTCAGCCTATGTGTTGCATGAAATGTTGGTCATGTGTTTATCACTTTTTTACCATGATTGTGGTCTAAAGAGCTTTGTAGCAACTCATATTAGAACATGTATTCTATATCTTCCAATCATTACTACTGAGGTGAATTGCTAATGATTAACAATTCAGGGAGTGACAAGATAAATTATTAGATAATCATAAGATTATGAATTGTTCAATTGGTTTGTAAATATTATCTTAAAGGTATAAAAATAGGGGATGTGGTAAGATTGCCAATTTGACAGGCATCCACCAAAAGCTAAGCAACAAACAATTAAACTTTGACAGATCACCATACAGTCTTAAATAATGGGCAAAACCCATATCATAAAGCAAGCTGTAAAAGGCCCTAAAATAAATGAAGTGAAACTACAATGTATTCATCAAAGACAGAAATGTCAGGATTTGAGTTATTTGTGGCTCTTTGAGAACATTAGAAACAACACTTAACACAATGTTTAAACTGATCAAGGTCTAAACTACTTTTAATAGCAAAATTTTCCAAATCTAATCCAAGTTTTGCAGGCTCAGGGGTTAGGATGGCAATGGCCATGGACCATTTGCCCTTTCTTGCTGAAAAAAAAACCTCTTTACAGAAAAGAATGTTACATGTATATTGTTTATTAACAAATGGCCACTTCAAATTGTGAATATCTTTCTCAGATTTCCTTTCCAATCACTATCAGACTATCACATATATGTCTTCAGACTTTAAAAATATTATTGAAAAATAAAACATCTGTACATTTTGTTTTAACATACCTGGTAAAAAGTACAGAATTGTATGAACTTACCAAATTTTTTCAGTGAAATACAATTCAGAATGTGTCATAGGATACACTAAAATATAACTAATGCACTACATGTAAAAAAAATAAGGTGCCATAGTAAATTAGTTTGTGGTGTATGATATTGTTTTTATTATTCTCTCGAGTTATCATATGACTTTGTTCTCATTAAGAATGACACAATATTATGCATGTTTTAACTTTGAACTATAAATATCCAACAATAAAATTGCTTATGTTTACTTATTCAGTAGAGAAAGTGGAAAGCTTATACAGTAATGTAAAGTTGTTACATTGAATTATTAATGATGTTTCTTGTATTAGTTCATGATTATGATGATGCCATAAAGTAATGTCTCTTTTGAGAATAAGTTATTATCATTATAGTATAACTTCCTGTTGTGAAAATTTTCTGACTTTACCAATATTGGTGCTTATGTAGTTTTTATGCAACCACAAAAAATATTTTGGTTGTATAATGGTATCACATGGTCGGAGGCCGTTAACTTGAGTCTATTTATGATAACTTGAGTAAAACTTGCCTAAATTAACACATTGTTTTCAGGGATATGGTTGAGGGCCCCATAGTTTTTGGAGGTTTTGATCCACCTCTTTGGGAAATAAGGGGCTAAAAGGAGTAAAATGGGTGTTATCATTACAACTGATTATGATTCATATGTCAATCTGTTCCTTTTGAAATTCTGTCGTAAAAACATTTTACAGGGTAGGCTTATCTTCAATTGTTTTAGAGTCAAAGGGGTACAAAATTGAACCATACCAAACTTTTTTCATACATGTTTAAGATGGTACATATTATGGTATACCGTTGTCCGTCCGTCTGACATTAACTCAAATACACTTTCACCAACTTTAATGAAACTTTGGTGAATTGTTCAAATCAATAGACATAAGCTCCCTTTCAATTTTAATTAGTTTCAGATTTTTCGTTTCCGTGTTATGAATTTTTATACTAAAAAAAAGGGGGATTTTCAACTTTTCTGACAATAACTCAAATACACTTTCACCGACTTTAATGAAACTTTGGTGAATTGTTCATATCTATTGACATGAGCTCCCTTTCGATTTTTATAAATTTCAGTTTTTTCGTTTTCATATTACGAATGTTATGATACATAAAAAAGGGGTGTTTATATCAAATTTTCGCACAATGAAACTTTGGTGAATTGTTCATGCCTATTGAAGTAAGCTACCTTCCAATTTATATAAATGTTAAATTTTATGTTTCCCTGTTATGAAGTTTTACTCTTTAAAAAACAGCAGGAAATTCCAAGGAAATTTATTTGTTGCAAAATCGTTGAAAACGGACCATTTGTTATGATAGTATTTCTAGTTGATCATATAACTTCATTAAAAGCATAAGGACAAGTTAAAAGGGCAAGGGGCATATCAAGCGCAGCTCTTTATTATTTTTTGGATCCAATTTTGAAAATTTGTTTTATTGGATTGCGTATAAAAATTTCTGTCTGGGTTTTCAATCAGATATCAAGCATCGCTTACAGTTTTCGAGTTATAAGGGGTCAAAGGGTACGTTCCCTAAAAAAATCAACCTTTTCTATATTTGGTCTAATTTTGAATTGAATTTCATATTTTGCGTTCAAAACAGTTGTTGTGTCCATAATGAACTGCAAGTCCATATGCTTTAATTCGTTGTCAAAAACCTATATTGTGTCCACACTTGCCCTAAGTAAACAGAGTTCCATTACTGCAGTTGTATCAGGCTGCGCCATTCAAAGCTCTTTATTGTGTATGGAGTGACAATGACCATCAGCATGCTCACTGTCTATGATTTATTTGTTATGAGTGCTTGAATATTTTTGCATTCCATATTTTGTGATTTATTCAGTCATGTTTTATGCCATTTCACTGTATTACAAATAAATTAGATTTTTTGTATCTGTAGTTCTTCTATATTATTGCCATTTGTAACACTTGTCAGTATTAATGGTGGCAAAGTCACTCTCCTTTATGTAGCCTGGTAGATAGAGATCTTCATGTCAACCTATCAATCCTTTGGATCTTTATACAACCACCAAACAAGAGGCTCCCAAGAGCCTGAATCGCTCACCTGGTTGAATTTTGCCTTTCAAAGGCAATAAATTTAACAAGAAGTTGTCCAACAATTCTGACTCAAGAATTCTTTGGTAGGACTTATCATAAGATCTTCTCAACAATTGAAAGTTTCTTTTAATCTATCATAGTTTTCACGATGTTGACTGAAAACTGTTAAAATAAAAAAAAGGAGTATTTTTCCCCTTTCAAGGAGTCATCTGACAACTTTTAACCCTTAAGACTTTTGTTATCTTAATAATATGGATCATTTCAGCTACTGAAAGAATTTTGCTAAACCTAACTGTTTTTGAGATATATACGAAAAACCACTGTCGGACCCCTATGTTCTATTTTTAGTAACAGCTGCCATGTTTTTTGACGGATCAAAAATCCCCACATTTGTTCTATGTAGGATACCCTAAGGAACATTCATACCAAGTTTGGTTTCATCGGATCAAGTAGTTTCAGAAGAAAAGATTTATGAAAGAAATAACATTAAAAATAGCAAAATTCATTAAAAAAGGGCAATAACTTCAACATGGCTAAATGGATTAAAACCAAAATTTGACCACAGATAGATCTTATCATGCTGAACACTTTTTTTCCAGTCAGAATTTAGATAAACCTAACGACTTAGGAGATAAATGTGAAAAACTACTGTGACCCCTATGTTCTATTTTTAGTAATGGCCACCATGTCCGACGAATCAAAAATCGTCACAACAGTTCTATGCAGGATACCCCAAGGAACATTCATACCACGTTTGGTTTCAATTGGTAAAGTAGTTTCAGAGGAGAAGAGTTTTGTATAATTGTTAACGACAACGACGGACGCCATGTGATGGCAATAACTCACATGGCCTTTGGCCAGGTGAGCTAAAAATTGTCTTTAGTGTCATTGTTGTCAATAGACACTTGGTTTCCATGCGATAAAATAAGTATTTGTTGGTTAATCTTTTTTACATTTTATAACTAGGTTCCAATCCATAAAAGGAAAGTAGTATTGATTTTGGGGATTGTGGCTCTAATTGTTTGGAATTCAGAGCCAAAAATAGGCCAAAAAACAAGCAAATCATAGAATATAACTCCATTAAAAGCATATTGATGTCTGCAATATTGTTCCACAAAACAATGTATTTTAAACCACAAAGGTCAGACTGGGAATGATTTTTGGGGTTAATAACTTGAATCATTTAATAAGAAATGAAAGGCCAAAAAAGGCTAGAAACAATTGTTTTTCTGATGTCTGCACAGTTACTATTAAATGGATTTGAAAATAAGGTACCAGGTGCCTTGGTGCCTTACCACCAAAGGAAGGCTTTGGGTTATGACAAACTGTTGTAGAATGAGGAGCAAAACAAACATTTCCATGATGTCAGAACAATAAACTGAGCAGACATGAATGGATCTCTTTTATATTATAGTGCAAAGTGCCATACCACAAAAAGAAGTCAATAAGACAATAACTTGAGCATTAGTATATGGACCTCTTAAAAATTTTATCGCAAGATGCCTTAATTCCAAGGAAGGTCGGGACTGGAACCATTTATGAATGAAGAGCCAAAAAAGGGGACATTTCTGGTCAAATTTTTTTTCTGAACAAAGATCTAATTGCAGTCAAAATTCAAAGCTGTTCAGGGTTCAACTTCTACAGTTGTATTGAGCTGCAGCCTGTAAAGCATTTTTATATTATATTTTAAAAACTGTCGGCATAATCTGTTTAAAGAGTAGGCCTCATACTTTCGACCATAAAATACCAGTCAAGTTAAATTACCTGTTGGGTTTTTTTTAACATTCAGAAGTAATAGCCCATTTTCAATTCAATGACCAAATCAATTTTCTTTAATTTATTTGGTAATGATAACAGTAAGCCATCTTACTGTCTTCCATCTTGATCAGTTTTTCTGCAACACTTAATGACACATCTGAAACCATTTGGTTGATTGCTTCCATATTTGTTAGGATGTATTTATTATGACATGTAGATGTACAATTCTACCATCATTTTCTCTCAACATTTTTCAGGCTAGGGTTCCTATATTTCTCAGCAATAACAGACCCTATAGGCATCTCTGAAACCTGAAATAGGATTACTGTTATGATGGGTAAATGTCAATGTTCTACCCCTATTTCGACTCCTAGAGATTCATTCACTTTTACTTGAGTTCTACTCAAGAAACCAGGAAAATGTTAGTTTTTGGCCCCTAATGGATCCATTTCATGTCCATACCCTTTTCTGGCCCCTAAGCCCTGAACATTTCAAGTCACACCTAAAATCAATCCAAAATTAGGAAATATTTGCTACTTCAGGTTTTTCTCTAGTCCTTTGTCAACACACCTTCTCAGTGCAAAAAATCGCTTTGTAGTTAGTACAAGATAGTGCTTAATGTCATGAAACTGTAATACATGTATGCACCGAGGCAGGCTTTTTTTCTGTAATACATGTAAGCACAGAGGCAGACTTTTTTTTAACCCTAACCTTAAGCTATATTGCAACCACCTTGTCCACCCATCTGACTGTATGTTAATAATTCATAGTAATAATCATCGTGACTTGTCAGCTCTTTCTAGGTTTCTAGATCTGATTCCGGTTTATTGTGTGACATATTTTTTTATATGTTTTTTGCTTTTGAGAGAGGTATGCTTAGCACAACACATATGGTATGCTTAGCACAACAACACATATAGTATGCTTAGCACAACAACACATATAACTTTCTTAGCACAACAACACATACAGAATTCTTATCACAACACATACAGTATGCTTAGCACAACAACACATACAGCCTCTTTGATTTATACTAAGCAATTAACAATAATTTTAACACGACATTTGGTTCACATTAATGTACCAATAAGTTAAAACTAAAATTAATGTCTTTTAGTATTTCGAAAACTAGACATAACAAAATAGTTTATTGCACCAATAATCAATTACAAGCACAAAAAAAAAATACTCTGTATAATTGGAATACCTCATAAACTTACACAGCTGATCTAAATGCATCCCAGTATTTCGAACTTTTCTGGTCTTTATAATGGTGATTTCATAGTTTTAGTGTGATAAAGAACTGTAATTACAGTTGATTTGTAACAATTTACACTAATAGAGACCACCAAAATACTGAATTTAAATTTCGAATATATATTATGATAATTAATGTTTTGTTAACATTAATTTACAACAAACTTAAACTTATCCATTTCATATCAATTTGCATAGAGTAAAATAATGATATAAAATCATAAGGAACCTTTTTTAAGTACACAGTAGAAAATATATATCCACTTAAAATGACTCAAGTACAATCTTTTAAAACAAATATGAGAAAAAATGTATGTGTTTGATATTTAAGAAAGCATGCAAGACTTTTAGTCAATACAACTTGTTTGTGACTTCCAAGAAAATAAGAGTATCTTTCTATTACTGACCTGCTATCTGAACTCAAGGTTTTATCCTTAATTTGATTCAATCTTTATATTTTTCTAAATCACTGAAATCATCTTCTTGCTAAATTACAACAATGTTCCACATGTCTACTATTTGATTTTGAGGGGGTGGTCATGGAAGAATTTTAATATTAATATTTTGTCTCAAGACATTTTTCAAGAAAAGAAATTTTGATCTTGAAGACAAGAGAAAAACACAGTTTGATCCTTTCAAATCATCTGGATCCAAATATCATGTTTTTATTACTGTACAGCGGGAAATTTTCATGAGGTTTTAATTTTGGCTATATTTGCAAGGTATGAGGAATGGGGAAAATAAAAGCTCTCAAATTAAGTCCAGATTTTTAAAATATAATTTCAATTCCATTTAATCTGAAGTCGCTAAAAATAAAGACCAAGAAATTCAATACCCATATTCAAAGAGCAAATCCCAAAATTTGGCTCCTGCAAAAATTACCCGCTAAATGGTATTTAAAGATAAATAATTTGATTTGGTGTATCTGAAAAATAAATATTTTAGCAGTTAACATAGTGAAAAAATTTTATTTCCCAAGAAATTGTCCAAGCTCTCCCCTCAATATCAAAAGTCTTCTCTTAATGTACCTTCTTAAAGTTGGCTTGTGTACCGCACAAAAATGCTAGAGAAGTTAAATGTCTAAAATATCAATAGTTGTTTCCCTTAGTATCCAATTTCAATGCATACTCTAAAAAGCTATGAGTATAAACCTACAGAATAAATATAGAATCTAAAAGTGTTATTATAACTAAAATTTTAAAATCCATATTCGGACTATGAAAAAGTAAGTATCGTGGGATGAACAGTATCATCCCTACTTTTATGATATTTTTCCTTTGTTCCTCTCAACAGATTAACTTCTGTCTTGGTCTTGTATAGAGTGAGAATAAAGTGTCTCTAAAAATTAAAGGTGCACATGCTATTTTAAAACATGAAAATATCAACTTTGCCATAGGCTAAAAAGCAATAACAAATTGGAGTTGGCCATCTTGTAGATGGTTGAAAATAAATTGTGAGGAGATGACCAACAATCAGTTATGAATGTATTATCGTTACAAGACTACATGTGGTCTTCCATCACTGCAAAAAAAAAAAAAAAACTTACATCAAAACACCAACTGACAAAGCATGAAGACTGATAAAATACAATATAATCTGTCTTTACCTTTAAAAAAACATCATGATATTATATAAGTAACTAACCCTCTCAATAAATTATAATGAAAGTAAACAACATATTTGGAATAATATTTCATATTATATTGTTTGAATCCATAAGTATTAGATATAAAATATGATTTGGACATATTGTTTCATGTACAATACAGTTGTTTTTATGGACTCTAATTACAAATGTATAATGAATATTAAATCCACACAAATCATATCATTTCATCATTTGATTAAGTAAAACATTTGTTCGCACTACACATCATCTACCCGGTACATAAAATCATAGTTTTACTATATTTAAACTTCCCTTTATCACAATACTAACATCTTCATGTTTGATACTACATGTAGTACAAATATAATTCCATGAAAGAACTCATTAGATATGAATGTGATTGTGTATGTCAGGTTATGTCTTTCTGTATTGGTGGTCTGTCAATGTTGTTTCTTTTAATTCCTTCTACTATCCACTCAATACCTTCATGCACTCCATCACTGTGAATAATGCAAAATCAGTATATATGTTCGTGTACAAAGCATATTAATGTAATTAAACATAGATATACAATTCAATATAAACCAGTTTAAGCTAGTCAATTCAAAATTTAGTTATTCTCTTCAACAAAAGATACAATAAATTGATGTACAATGTCATTATAAATATATGATCTTGTGCATGCATCAAAAGTTAAGGGATGCATCCCGACTATTAAATCTGAATAATGTAAAGACAAAGATAATTCTTAAGAGGAAAAAAAATACTTAGAAATATGATAATCAATGGTTTACAAAGATAGAACCTGTATTTTATTTACCCTTTAAGTGCTGATGTTCCCAAAAATTTACATTCTCTGTCTCCCATAAGTGGTGCACTACTGTTGAATACCTTTTTGACCTCTGAAGCTTTCATGCATCCCTATGAGATAATATGACAGAAATATTACAAAATAGTGAAAATTAAATAATAAAAAATGAACATATGTTATATTTCAGTAAGCGGTGATGGAGGAGTAATGCATAAAAGATGGGTAACCCTCTGTGTAACAGTAGGAAGTACAGACAGACAGTAGGACAGACCCATATTATTATAAAAAAAATTAGGAAAGTGGGATATTATAAAGATTTGATGAGTGTAGGCACATTCTTTTTCCATGCAAAATTCTTACCAAATAGCATTTCAGCTTAAGTTATTGTACTTCAAATCAGCCCACAATCTTTACACCTTTTGTCAAAAGATAAGTATAAATGTTTAGACTATTGATTTTGTATTGACAGTATACATACCTCAAGATCTTGTTTATTGGCAAGAATAAGCAAAGGAACACCATTTAGCATTTCATTCACAATCATCTTGTCTGGAAAAAAAATTGTAAAAACAAATGAAATAATTATCAACCTTTTGTGATTGTATTACTTTAGATTCATAAGTCATCAATTTACAATATGTTAACATTAAGTTTCAAATTGTTTCTTTATTCATCATGTTCATGTTACATGTTTTTATGGAATATTAAATCTTGACTCCAGCAACAAAATGCATGGCATATGACTTACTTAGGTAGTTTGACATGTTACTTTGAACTTAAATCTACGACCTAGAAACTAAATGCATACAGAAAGCTAAACATTTCTCAAGAGAAAGACTTAACAAATTTTGCATCCCAGATTTCTTAGGTATGATATTTACATTCCATTTGCAGAATTATCTTTATGAACACCAGGTATAATCATGTCTTCTTTATTTTTTTATTTATTCTATTTTTTGGGGGGGAGGAGGAGGTAATTTCTTTCTTAATCTGACAGTTCATGGTAAAACTTGCAATATAATAAAATGTGTCTTTTAAAAACGCTTTATGCTAGATTTTAAAATGGAAAAAAAAAAATGGTGGTTTTTGCATTATTTAGTGGATGTATATAACCTACTGTAATTAGAGACAAATGCCACAAAAGGGAGGTAACTTTGTATTCCACAAAATGCAAAGGATCAAACTAGAAATACTTTGAGCAAGTTCAAAAATAAAACTTCCTTCATAAAAACAGACTGACAGACAGGCAAGGTGATCCTAGACACTTCCTTAGACTTTTAATACCAAGGTTAAAGTATAATAAATCAACTGACACTTTTAGTGACATCACAATATAATAAACCTCAATACTTCTTGACTCAAACACTGACATTCAAAATGCCTGATTTGGATTGCATACAAATGCAATAGGCAGATAATATTAACTTAGTTTTTTTTTCATTTTATAACATTATAGTTAATGAAAAAGTGGTCATTATTGTGAATTACTGTATATTAGTAATACATTTTAGCATTTAATTGGTTAAAATTAGATCACATGACATTGCCCAGGTATTTTTAACTGGTCAAAATTTCTTGGTCAATACTATCAGAAATTCCAACCGCTACACAAGATTTATTATCCTTTAAAAAAGTGCAACAATGAATCTGATGAATGTTGGGAGACAAAAAATACAATGTATGAAAAGATGACCCTGACAAACAGAAATTTGTCTTAAAAAATGCAATGAAGAGTTCCATGAATATTTAGTATACATTAATTGCCATAGGTACTAAACAATCTAAGTGCTGTTAGCACTAGAGGTTTTTGATTCTTGTGAAATAACTGCTAATATGTGTGTAAAATTTTATCAAATTCAGTAATTTATTCTGGTTTCATGATTAAAATTTTATTAAAACATGGTGTCAAGCAATTACGTTAATATGAGGTCTCACTAACCACTTCCGGGTCAAATGGCCACCCCACCTATGTAGTACCAAAAACACACTGAACCGAGAACTATGCGTTGTAAGTGCATTATTTGTGTGTATTCAGATTAAAAGTAGTCAAAATAAACCTGAGAATGTGAACTTTAAAATCATATATGTAATTTACTACAAAAGTGTATGAATATTGTTTACATGTGTGAGTAATTTGCCTCCATGCTGTCAGTTAGCAGAAAAGGTTTATTCAAGTAAATTTTATGAAGAATTTCTACGGACATCGTACCATTAGAGTAATGATTTTGAAAGCCTTATTTCCAAGCTTTGCAATGTATGCAACTTTAAGATGTCATTTGTCCTTGGAATTCACAGTGAAACATTGAAAATTACTTGTTTAACATGTCAAGTAATGGGAACGTTAGAAGTGGTTAGTGAGACCTGAAACTAAATTAAATTTACCAAATGCATCCTTAGATTCATCAATTCTTTCTGTATCAGAAGAGTCTATGATGTATATAACAGCATGAGATTCAGCATAATACTGAAAAAGAAACATGCTGGAAACACTAGAAATACTACTAGCAAGCTCACAAAAAGAATACCCCCACTTTAAATGAACTTACCAACAAATCATATTAAACCCTTAAGTTGAATCATCCTTTTTCACAAGTGTCAGACAATAATTATACTTCTTTATGCACATCTTGATGCCTAACCTACCTACATGTATAAAAAAATCATCAAAAATTGAGATGAATTACACTTATGAGGCTTTGTAAATCCCTGTATTTGAATTTTCTTCATTTGCAAGCATCAGCCAATGGCTATTTTCCTAATGATGTCAAACCTTCCAACATAACTTCATCAAAATCCATCTAACAGTTAGGAGATGTGGAGAGATAGACATGATTATTCCTAAATAACAACCTGAAGGTCCAATCTTTTGATGGGAATGAGTTTTTTTGTTCAGCACAATATGCCTGTTTTATTTTGTTATGTTTTTTCTATTTATTAGAGCTTTAATAAAAATAACTAATTATTCTAAACATATTTACACAAAATCAGTTAAAAAGTGTACATTGTAGGTTATATGTCTTTGATTGCCTTGTAATTGGCAGGCATAAACTTCAAGAAATAATGAACAGAAATGTCTGCCTTTAGCCTGTACTTCTATCTTGACTTAAAGAACCTTAGTGAGCTCGATCACATACCCAACACATCCCAATGTTGGATACTCAAGTAAATTAGTTCAGAAAAGAAATACATGTAGAAGGATCCCGATCAAAAAAAGGAATAAGAGTATTTTTTTCAAGCTTTAGACCTTTATCTTGTAACTAAATTCTGTTTCTCAGAATGGTAGTTCCAAACTCCAGACTGTGATTTCTTTAAATTTCAGTTAATCTGAAGTAAATACCATCATACCAGAACAAAACGTACATGTGACCTGTAACTTATCAGGGTGACTTCATATACCCAAAATCATGTCTTACTCTGCAAGCGTTTAGAAAAAAAGTAAAAAAAAACTGTTAATTCTGTGAATTTAGCAATGTTCAAGGCCCGTATTTTTGGAACCAACTACAAACTTGTCCTGTAACTTATCATGGTGAATTTATATACCAATAATCATGTCAATATCTGCAAGCATTTAGAAAAAAAGTCCGGAAAACTGTTATTTCTGTGAATTTTGCTAAGTTCAAGGCCCATAATTTCAGTAAAAATCATTGGAGGGGAACAAAAGTGAAACTTGACCTGTAACTTATCACAGTGAACTCATACACCAAAATTCATGTCAATATCTGCAACCATTTAGAAAAAAAGTTCGGAAAACCATTATTTCTGTGAATTTTGCTAAGTTCAAGGCCCGTTATTTCGGTAAAAATCACCAGTTCAAGCTAAGTTCAAGGCCCTTAATTTCGTTAAAAATCATCAGAATGGAACAAAAGTTAATCTAGACCTGTAACTTATCATGGTGAACTTACATACCAAAAATCATGTCAACATCTGCAAGCATTTAAAAAAAAGTGTAGAAAACTGAAGATGGACTGATGAATGGGTCAATAACATTATACCCTTTGCAACTTTGTTGCATGGGGTAAAATGAAGCAAATGTTTATGATTTGTAACACTAACCCTTTCAGCTTTCAGCAGTTCTAATAAAGGATGACATTTAAAGCTACATTTATTCCTGTTCAATACAGAATGCTGTGGTGTTGAGATATTATAGAACAACAAACCTTGTCCCATAATGACTGTAACTCTTCTTGTCCACCAAGATCCCAGAAGTTCAACCTTACTCTCCCTATGTCTATTTTACCAACTAAAAGAAAAGAATGATTTACATGTACTTTATATCTTGTACTGAATAATGAATAAAGAATAATTTTTTGAAGTGTAGTATTTATTGCAATTTTTCAAGGTAGAAAGTACGATGTAGTTATTATTATTATTAGTCATTTATCTCCTATTATTTCTTTGAAAGACAATAAGAAAACTTTTAAAAAATATGTTAACAGCAGTTAAGAGAATAGCTGTAATAATGTTAGTAGGCAAATAAATCAAGCTAATTTCATCATTTAAATATCGTGTCTGTTTTTCCTGTAAACTACAACATTTTCCATGTAAACTAAGCCAAACACAGAAATGATTTCCCTTCCCCCTTACTTGTCAAAGTTAAAAGATAATTTGTAATAAATGATAGGGTACATTATAGACTACACGTAACTTACTATTCAATCCA
The DNA here is from genome assembly GCA_037379345.1 of Perna viridis. Lineage (NCBI taxonomy): Eukaryota > Metazoa > Mollusca > Bivalvia > Mytilida > Mytilidae > Perna > Perna viridis. The sequence goes on along the minus strand of CM074511.1, from coordinate 52,822,827 downwards.
ACTGTTGCTGTTATCTTTGACAAATTCATTCCTTGATACTTAGAATTAAACTTTGTCTTGGACTGTTCTAGGTAAGTCTAAAAAAAATCATATCATAACATCAAACAACATTAAAAAAAATTTTGGAACAATTTATTTTTAAGATAGCAGCTGAAGGTGAGCATATCATTGAGCTTTAGCAAACTAAGCCACTGAAAAACAAAGTTCAATATTACCATTGGGAAAGCACAACAATGTATTCAAATATATATCAAGAACTCACAGTTTTTCCTGCATTATCTAAACCAAGTATAAGAACATTGTATTCTTCTTTCTGGAAAAAATACTTCCAGTAACCCGACAGAAGTGTGTACATCTGAAAGAGAGATCATACATGTTATAAAACAAAATATGGGTCTGACGAGCCTGGGTCAATCCGTAGATACTTTTAACTGGATTATATTTTTATACTAAAACACATATTTTAGTAAGTGTAGTGTAACATGTTTAAGGAGTACTCTTTAATGACTAAAGTATTTCAATTTTAGTTATACCATATGTTTGTTTCACATGGGTTTAAATTTACGGTATTAAATCTAGTAGAATCTAGACATTTCTGACATTTGTAGACAGAAGAAAATTTGTGGTTTTGGATGTGAATGGTTTACAATTGATATCAGTGTTCTAGGATTTCTATTTCCTGTTACCCAGGACAAATGAAATTTGGGTCAGGGAAAGTTAGGTACTTAGCTACACTTTCCCATGGCAAGATGAAAACTTCATATGCTGTAATGATTTGTTTTGTTAGGAAAGCAGTCACTGACTGTGGGAAAGTTGATTTTATATGGATATTTCCCGAGGAAATCTCAATTTCTGAAAAATCCTAGAACACTGTCCTATTGTATTTGTGACAATAGTATAATAGAACCATACTATGATATGTCAGTTTAATTAAATAATCGTCATATTGGACTTTATGATTAAATACACAAAACCATATCTTAATATCATACATTTATTTCTAACACCAAATCAGCATGAAAATCTATACACATACCAGTACATGTTATTACATTTAACCTTTGAAAGTTAATGTAGCATTTCTATTAACCGAGAAACGATACCATGATAAATACAATTATCATTTTAATGTTGATATTATTCATTGTATATAGTAACATAAATATTATATCAGCAGAGGATATATATATATCAAAATAACACATGCTTTTTTTAATGGTAATGGACTCTACTAGTCTCTGTTTAGTATCATCACATGGTTTGATCTGACTAAGCAGCACCAAGACTATTTGAAGAGTATGAACTTATGTTTGAGAGTATTTCAGGTTTCACCCGTCTAATATCGAATATGACAACTAAAACCTGCATTTACATACACTCACAAGAACACACATATGTATAAATAACTATGACAAGACTTTATCAAATTATATTTTTATTTTTCATGTTTTTGTTAGATTTTCTTTAAAAATTTTGTGGCAGGATAGCCTATCTGTAGTGTAGTGGGTGGTGAGTTTTAAATAGATAGTTTATTGACTTGGCTAAAGGATCAATTCAATAGATGAAACACTGGCTTGTCACAGTGTGGTATAATGTATAGGGAACAATCCCTCCATGGGGATGGTATAATTTTATGAGTTGAATCATGCTCTCCTGCTACACATAACAGTTTACAGACAAAAAAAATAAATATTTGTAGAAAGTATGAAAGATAAAGATAGTAACTGTTGTTTTATCTTAAGGTTGTCAAATACAATGTACCTTTTGGAATCCAAATGCCTTGGGAGTCTAATTTATATTTTGCTTGACACTGTGGACTGAAGTATTAACATTAGATTTAAAAACTGCCACTTCACAAGTTTAATGATTCATAACAGGGTTTCTGGTGGAAAATGATCAAAACTTCAATAAAAAATGTAATTTTTGTAGCAAATATAGCATCAACATATAGGAAAATGATTCTGGAATCGAACTAGGTAAGTGTGACATGCACAATTTCAACTTGAAAAACGTTAGAAGCGGTTGAAGGACTATGTATTATAGCGAGCATTGTGAAGTGGTGCGAGTTCTACGGATATTACAAGTACTACCTTAAGGTTCCATAATTTATTAATGAAGAAAAAGTCATGTCCCAGAAGTAAAAAAAAATGACTGTCCTTACGGAGAAAATTCATCATTTCCTTAAATCATACAAATAAAAATATAAAGCATAAAAGGTTAAGATTACATTTCAATAAAAATAACTTCATCATCTTTTCCGATAGTTTTTGACTCATTCCTATTATTTTTACTTATTAAAAGAAGTGAATATGATATGTTTTTAAAAAGTTCAGGAAAAACGTGGATGTAGGTACGTGTATCTTGCTGATCCACTGTTGCTGCTGTCTGTCAAAAACCTAACCTGCCTCAGAAAAAATATAACTCTGATTGTATTATCCAAATTGACGCATAGCTTTTCTAAGATCAGAAAGGCAAGCGTTTTCTTTTTTGGAATTTACAGCTGTCAGTTGCATCAGAATTTTGTTTACATCACATGATGTGTGTAAAATATTCCCACCATCAGTAAAGAACTGTAACATTTCCGGTATCTGTATAAATGAATCTGACCTGCTAAAACTGAAAAGTATGTTGCTAGAGATCCATGCTCTTAAGGGTTAAAAATTGTGAAGTGTGGTGAAGTGCTACAAAGTTATCGACCATTTTGAAAGCAAGAGGAAAAAGGGGATGGGGCTGGGACATTAGAAAAATCATTTTTTTATTCATTCATTAAAAAAACATTTCCCCCATTATTCAACAAAGCAGAGTGTCAAATAAAAAATATTGATTACGCTTGCTGCTGAAATATAAATTAAAATATTGCACTTGTGAAACAAAAATTCTCATTTGACCCTCACTCCTTGTGCCAAAAAGGTATTTAATGTCCTTCACTATTTTTACAAGTCTCGCAAAGACGGTATATGTATGGTAAAGCCCACTGTGCTCACTATTTTATGCAATGCCTACTCCACATTATATTAGCATGTGCTAAAGCTTTTTGTTTACTTATGTTTGAACGTCAATTTTAAAAAAAACTCTTCAATGTTTATGTTTATTGTTATTCATGTATACCGACTATTTTAATAGATACTGACTTGACCTGAGCTTAAAAACAAGAAGTAACTGTGACAATCAACTGCTTTCTTTAACTTTAGGCTTTCTTTAAGACTTCATTGAACCGAGGTCGAATTCATTACCTTTAGTGGCTTTACAAAAAATGAAATATACGGGCTTATAGTATATCAGATAGGTCTGCCCTCGAACAGGACAAGAAACGTGGTGCGGATGTCTCTTACTCCTTATAACGTGTTTATAAATGATGTTATGTTTACACTGAGTTATTAAAATATACATAAAATGTAGTCGGACTGAACTGTTGGACTGCTACGTCAGATTTCAACGACCAATGAAATACCGTGTTTCAAATGATGATTTCTTGTATTGGAGGTAATAAATTTTCCTGAGGTTAATATTAAGAACGCTGTTTAGTAGGTATATACTGGCTTTTATATATTTAAACTGTTATATAACACAGATATTTATGTTTTAGGGGACTATTATTTATTTATTTATTTTTATTTATTTATTTTTTTTTTGGGGGGGGGGGCTTAAATTTTTTTTATAATTAACTCAATGCTTTCACGGAATGAAAATAAATAATTTGATACGAGTTTTGTCCTCTAAAGCGGTAAAAAATTAGAACAAAAAGCACTTTTTTTGATGGAAAGTTTGAAGAATGGCTTTTTCTTACTGGATTGTTTTTTATCCCCCTGACATGCAATTCAATCTACATGGTTTACAATTACATGTACGTTTATCTATTCTGGACCAAAGACGATTCTAAGAGGGTGTAGGACCAGAAGCTAATCTCTTTTAGGATAAGACCTGAAGCCTACCCCCTTTCGTTTATTCACAAAAAGTTGGATTGATTATGAAGTAAATACTGAAAATCACTACTAGAGTATCCCTTCCCTTATTTCAAACAATCTTGATCTGACCACTGTGGATAATACTGGTATATGTATTTGGTAACATAAGCATTTTTTTTAAATAATAACTGCAAGTGCAAATTCAAGGTAACAAATTCTATATATCTATGGCAAGCCAAAATGGACAAAACTGCCAATTTATTTATATTTATATTTCATTTACAAATATTTATAAATCATTTAATAATATTTTTAATTCAATTATGAATGATAATAATTTAATTATGAATATTTACAATTCAGTTATAATTGAAATCCTGGGTTGATCCAGGATTTCAGGTTGGGATGTAAAATATGGTAAGCAACTTTCATATTTATTCCATATTTTAGATACCTCATACATGTATAATAAATCAGATATCTTTTACATGTATAACTTATACCTCATATACTATATAAGATATCTCTTATATATGAGATATCTTATTTAGTATAATTAAATATTCTGAAATATGGAATTAATATGAGAACGGCTTGCTGTACATCGTTCACAAATTATGTGAGATTTCTTATATAATATAAAAGATCTCTGATGTGTAAAATATGGAATAAATATGATGACAACTTGAAACTACACCTGAATTCTATCAATATATCAGTAGATATTTGTACCCTAAGGTTAATGTTATGTAGAGGTTAGAGACATGAATCCCTAATGTAGATTTTGATTTCCTTTCCATAATTTTAGGACTGTTGAACTGTATTAACTGATAATTATGAGTAAATTTGTAAATTAAAATGTGCATGTAGCTCATTTTTATATTCATAGTATATTTTATGTTTGCTTTCTAAGACAATTTTTTTCTCTATTTTTTAGTTTAAATTTTGTTCCATCAGCAAACATATACTGAGAATTTTAGGCTGAGGAATTCTGTATTACAACACACTTCAAACCTGCCTAATTAGAAAATGCAACAGGAAAGTGACAGATGGACAATAACAGGGGTTAAAGTTTGACTCTCTGATTATGTGCAGTACAGAAACGTTACTGCAGATCTAACATTATGCTAACTAAATTATATGCATACAAAGACAAGAAGAATTAGTTTTTAAAAATGAGATTGAGGATTTTTTTGCATCATTTTAGAGACACACCAGCATACTCACAAGCTTTGTTCTTCAAAAGATGGATTGATACTTTTATTTGTTGTTTTCAATAAATAGAACTTGCTTTCTTTGGTTTTAATTTGTTGGACTGAAAAACATTTTTTTCAAAGCTTATTTAAGGCACAAAAACAATTAACAGTTTTGTTTTCTGCTACCACCAAAAAAACTAGGTACTCAAGTTAGTAATAGGGCCAAGGTAATCAAGGGAACCAAGATTTGAGCAGAAATCAGAAGAATATAATACAGAGATAAAGACTTAAACATGGGAACAGACACACAATACAAAGAACATGAACTAACAAATTACTTTTTAAGCAAATAGTCAACTCAGACTCCACCAAAAACTGGAAGCATAGACTAGGTGCATCGGTAGGGTAAGAATCCTCTGCTTTACTAGAAACACCTGCCATTTTATTTTTGAAAACATTTTACATTCAACAAGTTAGTTTGCACTAAAATAGTGTCTGACCCAAAAGGTTGAGGGTATACAAACAATAGGGTAAGTTGGGTAACACGAAATGTACATTTTGAATGTGAATAGGCTTCTGTGTGGGATTAGATATTTCAAAAAATGCTGTTTTACTTTTTTCTACTTTAGGACACACAGAGAACAGTAATATCAGTGGGACAGATATAATATAGGTGTAGACAAATCATTAGTCCAACAGGTACATTACATGATCATTGGACTGATCTGTCACAAAGGACCATTATTTCAATGGAACATATATGATATAGGTGTGGACCAACCATTAGTCCAACAGGAACATTATATAATCGTTGGACTGAACTGTCACAGAGGTCAGTTATGATGAAGGTGTAGACCAGTGGTCAGTCCAACATGTACATTATATGATTGTTGGACTGAACTGTTACAGAGTATAGTTATACAAACGGAACAGTTATGATATAGGTGTAAACCAGTCATCAGTCCAACATGTACATTATATGATTGTTGGACTGATCTGTTGCAGAGGGCAATTATACAAATTTATTTATAGACAAATTTAGTTTTTAAAAGACATTTATAGGTCGGATTTCGGGTATTAAGATGAAAACTGAAAATATTTAGAAGAAAGTTGAGGGTACTAAGATAAAATCTGAAATTATTAAGACGAAAAGTGGAAACGCTATGATCTTTATCATTTTAGTTTTCACCTTTATACTTTTACAACTTTTCAGATGTTTTTCTCCAGACGGATGAAGAAATTTTAAAAAGCATCTTGTTGAAAGTACCTAGATGACTAAATGATACCGACATCCAGATACATGCAGCGTATCATCGATGTGTACTGATATATCGAACTAAAACTTGATGCTGCTAGAATCGTTACAGGGTTAACGATATTTACAAAAACAATTTTTGTACTCTGTAACAGATTTGTAGCCACTCTCGGAGAGAAGAAAGCGTAGAAAACTGCATTTATTTTACAACATTGTCAATAATAAAACACCCAACTATCTCAATAACCTTGTACCCACTTAAGTTAAACTTCGTATCCCTTGAGAAACGGCAAGGATTTAACTACCATTTTGTCATTAACATCTGAATCTTTCATTCCTTCTGTTATTGAAGCATGGAATAAACTCGACCCATCCGTTCTCGATCTAGGCTCTCTTTCAAAATTCAAGGCAGCACTAAAAGATAAATCCTCAAAAATAACTAGGCATTCATATAATTCTTATGGCCCACCAAAACTTAAAATAATACTCTCACAACTCCGTTGTTCGGCTTCGTTTCTGAATGAAGATCTTGCTAAAACTAACATAGTGTCTAGCCCAGCGTGTAAATGTGGTGCTAAAATGAGGATGTAAATCAATTCCTCTTTGTCTGTCCTTTCTACAATGATATCTGAAACGACCTTATTCATAAACTGAATTGGCTACCCATAGAAGTAAAAAGTAGTATTTTCTTAAGTGGCCATCAAGATCTTACAAACGAAATGAATGTAGCAATCGTAGAAGAAGTTCTAAAATTTATCAAGAAATCGAAACGTTTCCTAAAATACTTAGAGGCGACGGGTCAACGCACAAGCTATATGTATTTGTTAATCTTTTGTTTTGGTATTTTATTTACCCAATTGATATTAGTTCTTTTCTTCTTTTTTTTCTTGCGCAAGTCATTACTGTATATCCCTGTAGTATGCTCTGTGTAATATTGTAAGAAATGCAATTCGCGGGAGAAGACTTCATAAGTTTGACTAACTTGTGTCCTATCCCATTTGTTCTAGTTGAGCAAATAAATTGTCATAAACTAAACTACTGATCACAAGTTCATTTTACAAAAAAACGAACTTCATTAAGCGGATAGGAAAACATTTTTTTATTGACTGTTCATTGCATAGGTAAAACCATTTTTTAAATTGAGCAGCGCATAAGTATAGCGGTATAACAACATTGATATTGAAGAATCACATTTAATACCACACTAATACAGTAACTTAGAATTGTAGAATAATTATTTTGGAAAAAAATGTAGACGACAATGTCAGTGTTAAGGTGCGAATAATTGGATTTTGGGAGCGTACTGCTAAAGAAAAAAAAAAGAAACAACCTCTCATAATTTATACAAAATGTTATTTAGATTAGATATTTGTATTTGTTAACTTTTCAAAATGACTTATAGTGGTTAACAAAGCTCAGTGTTGGAATGGCCAATTTATTCTGTACTATACGAGTTTAATTTGTCTAGCCGGTATAACATAACAGCAATTCTTATATTTAAGGGTGCATTTATAGCAATTGCATGTCCGCCGTTGTAAGTGAATTCACGGAAGAATCCCTACACAGTAACGTATATGGGCATTGAGCTGACATTTTCATCTCGGTGGGGTTATCTATTAGACATATACATCATACCTATTCTCGTTATATTAATTTCAATAAAAGAACATTTTGAAGTCCATTTCTTGAGCCGACATTTTTGTTGTTACCCCAAACTCGTTTCGTGTTACTTTAAATTTCACAATTTATAATACTACGTGTATTTGGTTTCTAAAATAACTAACAATATTACCCTCTGATTTAACAGTTGCATATTTATTTCTGTAAATTTAGATGAAGTAGCTTCAATTATGTTGACTGTTGACGGGAAAACCACAATAATCAGTTTTCAGTCCGTCCGTCACAAATTAAATTGTATCCACATTTTAACTTTTCAAACATGCAAGGATTTTGAAAATCAGCGGTAAAACATGTTTTCATCATTTAATACCACTAATAGAAAGTGTGTCACAAAGAAAAACAAGAAAAAACGACAACCATAAGTCAATAGAAATTGTGGATAAGCTGCACATGTGTTTCAAGGAGTAATATCTTATAAGCAGCATTAGAATCAAATATGCTGGAAGATCTAAAAAAAAATTGGTGTATACAAATAGTACTCAAAACATTGGAAGCCAATTCACCATGGAGAGCTTCTACCGTGAGCAATACAAAAAAATGAAGGATCGGTGTTTTAGTTACTTGTATTTTAAAATTTGTACTACTGCAAATTTTGACAAATATAAATGAAATATGATATAATTCGGGGTCAGACAAGTCTGATTACTGCGTGACAAATTTTTAATTAAAATGAAGTCTTTGCAAGAATATAGATACCTATTATGATATACTCTGAACTATTGCATCGACCCACTACTAACACATGTTTATGTTCCTAGTTGAGGGAACCTACATTTCAGTCCTTGAAATTAATCTATACTCTATACAAAAAAAACAGGGAAAATGATAGCTTTTAGTAGGGTTTGCGCTGATTATTTACTTTGGTTCTATTGTGTTGAACAATTCGTTCTTTCTATGTTGTGTTTTATGTTCCCGATGTTGTCTTTTCCATAACTTTCCTCTTTTTGCTACTTCTTTAAGTCGATACTTTTAGAAAAATTAACAATTCTCTTATAAAGTGACACACATCCAGAGAAAGGAAATGCAACGGGATGCTTTTAAACATAACTTGTCAGGAAATCACATGCAACTACAGTTGAACTAGTCTAAAAATACAAAGCAGTGTGCATCATGTATAAGCGGAAGTTCATAACAGAAAGAAAAAAAAATGGACCAGTGACATCATTTTATGAACTGCTTGTATGAACGCCTAAGCCAAATCCAATATTACACTGAACGAAAGGAAACTAAAGCAATTGAATAAAACTCTGAATAGTACACTTGTTAGCATCTAAAATAAACATATAATTTTACATTCAATTAGTTCAAGTGCCGAGCTAAACCAAACCCTATAGTAGTGGGGGAATCTCCTTTTGCGCAACATTTCATTTGCAACAATAACCCCTTTGCGCCAGTTTATTAAAAAAAAAAAGAAGAATCCTTTTGCGCCAAAAATACAGAAAAAAATTCCAACTATTTTAATATTATTAAGATTGCTCGTTAAAATGAGCATGAAACACCTTGGGTCTATTGTTTGTTTGGCGATTAGTTGAAGGAACCTCTGCCCAAATCGACGGAGGAAACAGCATTTATAATCGTCAATGTACGTTGTCGAGACATAATCTGAAAACTACTCAACTGCACGGTTACGTAGCGTCATCTATAAAAAAAACTATAACTGACATTTTCATGGTCAAGTACAGCTAAGCTAAAGAAATGGATCAGCCATTTGACTGGTCTCACCACTGCAACACAGTGAATTACATCTTTTATGCATTTTTAGATAATTATATTCTTAACTTATATTATGGATGGGTAAGTAGCCCTACATAGGACCGTCAATAGAGGAAAAAAGAATGGAAATCCCGTCGACTTATTTTCATTTATTGATAAAACCCCACTTGAAAAAGTTATTTGAATTTTGTAAATTTATATTAGGCATAAAAAGTCTGCATCAAATATTGCGATAAGAGCCGAACTAGGTTGTCTGTCTACCTATTGAACATTTTATTCTAAGTCTCTTGTATATTCGGCAAAACTCCACACTAAAAACACTAATCGTCTCCTGAAAGAAGCCTTTCTATTGACAAAATCCCTAGACAGTTCGATGAAAATGATGAAAATAAATAAAAAACTATGATGAAAATAGAAAACTTTCACTGTATAAAATATAAAATTAAGTCACGACTTCTACATAAAAAAATGTTTTACAAAATTACGATAAAGCGGTCACAATATCTGAAATCTATGTTCTTGAAATAGAACAAAGAAGGAGATATTTTAAAATTCCTAGGTAAAACCGACTATGTAAGCATTGCAATGTTATTGAAACTGAAGAACATTTCCTTATACAATGTAATTTATATGAAAACCTAATCCCTCCTCTAAGGAACGTGTAAAATTTATCGGCTCCTTTTTGAAACAGTCATTAGAACTGAGGGTAGAAGAAATATAACTTTTTTCATGTTCTACCTTAAATAGTCTCATATTTGCATTTGTCATTATTGTATGATTTGTGATTAATTTTGTTGTTGGCTTTTGTTTGCACAAACATTAATATGTTCACATGACAATAAAATATTTGATATTTAATATATTCTATTTTCATATATTTTGTGAAATATTTGACATCACTAGCTTTAAAGATTTTTTACGGGCAAACTATCGCAATTGGTAATCTTTTTTTTTCACGCAATTCAACTTCGGGAATATAATTATGCACAATCGAACTACATGTTTTCGCCAATAGGCGCAAAAGGATGATGCCCGAATAATGTACCTATTTGAAATATCTGGAACTGATTTAGATGCATGATCGACTCTTGGTCAGACCAGCAATAATACAGCGTAATGGATAGCTGTATCATAAAACTGTAGCTTTTGAATGAAATCAAAAGGTATCGGGTGTTGAAACGGTTTTTAATAATTGGGCCTGTAATACCGTATTAAGACTGGTTTGTCTGTATTTATGTCACGCCGTATTCATATCAATTCCAATTTGTAGATTTCCTATATAATTAAGTAGACATGTCCTATTTTCTATATGATATCTTATAGAATAAGATATCTCATAAAGTGTATAAGATATCTAGTAAAGTTTATCTGACATCTCATAAACTTTATAAGATATCTTACAAAAAATAGAAGATATTTACAAAATTATATGAGATATCTACAAATTGAAATTCCAATTTGTAGATATTTCATATAATTTTGTAGATATCTTCCATTTTTTATAAGATATCTTATATAATAAACAGTTTGTAAGCTATCTTAAAGTATATAAGATATCTTATTGTTTTATACGATATCAGATAAAGATTAGAAGTTAAGAATTAAGTTTATAAGATATGTTATTAAGTTAATATGTTATCTAGTAAAGTGTATAAGCTATTTCATAGACTTTATGAAATAACTTATAAAATTATGTTTATGAGATATCTTTTATACTTTGAAAGATATCTTATAATCTTTATGTGCTTTATGGAATATCTGTTATACTTCGAGTTTATGATATCTTATTAGCAAAATTGTATGAGGTATCCTACAAACACAATATCTAAGATATCTAATATATTTTATCATATATCAAATAATATTTATATGAGATCTTATATATTTAAAAGATATCTTATAAAAATAGAAGATAATTATCTACAAATTGGAATAATAATAAAATCGGCAGGTCGTATGTATTTGCTCAATTATTGATTTCGTTAAGATTGAGCATTATTACTAAATATATTACGAAAATGGTTGATAATATAAAAGATAGACGGAAGAATCATATAATGTACATGTTGGATTGATGACTGGTTTACACCTATATCATAACTGTTCCGTTCGTATAACTATCCTCTGTAACGGTTCAGTCCAACAATCATAAAATGTACCTGTTGGACCGATGACTGGTCTACGCCTATATCATAAATGTTCCGTTTGTATAACTGTCCTCTGTAACAGTTCAGTCCAACAATCATATAATGTACATGCTGGACTGATGACTGGTCTACACCTATATCATAACTGTTCCGTTTGTATAACTGTCCTCTGTAACAGTTCAGTCCAACAATCATATAATGTACATGTCGCCGGAAATTATGCTCACCATTAGATTATGTTGGGCAAGGCGAAAATAAGTATAATTTCCAGTTGTCAACCATGATATTTAATTCTGCAATAAAGGACACGAATTATAATAAATGGAATGAAAACAATGAATAATATATGAAATATTCCGCCGTTAAATTCAAATATCAATTATTTTACAAAGATTATTACAATTGACTAACCTGTAATAAAGGATGTCGAGCGGTCCAGTCAACCGTCACATGATGATTACAATAACAATGATTATGATTATGAGATGAAGATGGAATGTATAGGAATATACTCAAAAGTAAATAAGATAATAAACGAAAGTATATTTAGGTATTAAATAAATGTATAACAACCTAAATATAACAACCAAAAATATACCAAAATATATATAAATATTTATACTGTGACATTGTCCCCCCTCAAGAACGAAATTTCGTCCTCGAATTCAAATCAGGTTACATGTTACTGTATAGGTGGCAAGGCCTCGCTACACAGGAACAGTGTAAAATTATAAAGTATACAAAATAAATGCATAACAAAATTTCTGAACGCTCGCCAGTCTATGTTCGTTTTCAGCAATAACGCTAGTTATACGATCAAACCATTTCTGCCCGACATCCGGGGAAGGATGGACACCATCAATCAGCTTAGTATATTTATAGCGTATTTTCCCGTTTTTACATCTCTGGTGAATGTAATTATGTAATAACGGTGTTGCCACCTGATTCTTAACGTTCAATGCAACAATCCTTTGGTTAAGAGCCAACAAAACAGCATTAAGCCGTTCTTGCATCTTAGGGTATTGGGTCTCATAAGCCAAATATAAAGTATTACCAACAGATAATCTATGAGTGTTCCATTTCTCAAAGTTTTTGGTAACTATAGTTGCGAAAACTACATGATGACCCATATTCCTGATCCTATTAGACACCATCACAAGTTTATCCATATAAGTTTTAACGATAACTTCCTCATCAACAACTGTATCAATGTAAGATTCCTCATACTTGGAGTTCTTATCCCTTACCAATTCACATACATCAGGAATACCACAAACAAAATAAACTATCTTTATTCCTTGGGTTAAACTACGATGCCTCTCAACGTCTTGGAAAATCCTTAAAATTTTTCCACCCAAATATATAAATACACCACCACAAGCTAAACTTTGTAAACATCTACCACGACTTGAGCAATATACTAAAGAATTCATATCTGAAATAAACAGATTAACCCCACTAAAAACAACTGTTAACATATAACAAAAGATTATGAGTAAACGTAAAAGAGTACAGATGGTGGCAAGGCCTCGCAACTGCCCCCATCACATTTAAAACTATTTATAATACATAAAATCACCATAGCGATCAGGCGGTCGCATAGCTCGCCCACTCCTACGAACTACTGGAGCAGGGACCGGTTCAACTTGTGAGCGACCCAAAACATCACTAACCTCAGAAATATGACTTGACGGACTCAACTCAACAGAACTAAATTCATTACTAACTGAACCTGAAACGTCATTAAAAATGCTCGGGGTGGTTGAGATGTTACGATCATGATCAGAAGTACTCATTTCTACCTCCCTTGATAGGTTATGCATATCACCCGAACACCTATTCAGCGACGAATCCTGCGCACGATCAGGCTGTGCACTATACAAACTGTCAGGACTAAATTCGTTTGCCAAAGAATTTAATCCTTTAGATTTCGGTTCCGAAAAATGCATCCAAAGCTAACCGAGGGTGCCAACCGAACATCAAGAAATGTGGGCTATAACCGGTACTCTCATGACGCGTCGCGTTATACGCGTGTACTAATGGGAGAACATAACTCTTCCAATCCGATTTTTGATCATCGTTCAACGTACCGAGCATATTCAAAAGTGTTTGGTTAAATCTTTCCGTTTCCCCATTACCTTGTGGATGGTACGGAGTCGTACGGGACTTCGTTATCCCAGCCAACCTACAGAGCTCAAGAATGACTTTAGATTCAAAGTTACGACCTTGATCACTGTGAAGTCTGGATGGAAACGAATAGTATTGGATGACATTTTCCCAAAGACACTTTGCTGTAGTATATGCAGATTGGTTTTTTCGTCGGAATCGCGTATGCAAATCGTGTAAAATAATCAGTCATAACTAGAATATTCTCAAAACCACCCTTTGACATTTCTAATTTCAGAAAATCAAGACATAATAATTCCAATGGCTGACTTGATTCAATATTAACCATAGAAGCCGACCTCCGATCCTTAGACTTTCTCAAAATACAACTAAGACAAGATGCAAATTTTTTCTCTTCAACTTCCGTCACCATACCAGGCCAATAGAACCTAGACTGAACCAAATATAATGTACGGTCCCGGCCTTGGTGACCAACATCGTCATGTAACCCGCGTAAAGCTATGTCACGATATACACGTAGTAAAACTAGCTGCCTTACCTTTTCACCTTTCAAATCACACGTTCTATAAAGAACTCCGTCTGATAGTGTCAGCTTATTCCAATCATTTAGTAACCTTCTTACCTCCCTTTGTTTTTTAGCTAAGGGTCGTTTTGATGGTTTATGACCAGTCAAAAATATTTCAATCACCTGAGCCAAACAATTATCTGACCTTTGCTCATCTGACCAATTTATATCACTTAAACTAGGATCATGGTCAATGTCACACCCTAGAGTGTCTAAGTCGTTAGTCATCAATACACTCTCGGCTAAACCACAATCTGAAACTACTGAGGACAAGCAAACAGCTTTTACAACCTTTTCATCAATAATGGAACCTATGCTTTTATTACCTTCATTCTTCGAATTAAGCCGAGATAATGCATCATAATCAATGCTTGACTTACCAGATCTATAGGTGATAGTGAAATCAAAATCAGTCAACGATGCCATCCATCGCTGAGACGTAGCATCAAGTTTAGCTTTTCCGAGCACATACGTCAGCGGATTATTATCGGTTTTGACTTCGAAGCGGTTACCAACTAAATAATCGTGAAATTTATCCGTGACGGCCCATTTCAAAGCCAGAAACTCGCGTTTATGTGCCGGATATAATTTCTCCGCGCCTCGTAAGCTTCTACTAGCGTATGGGATCATGCGCTCGTGTCCGTCGTGCTTCTGGTATAAAATTGCGCCCAAATCGTCGCCGCTCGCGTCGCAGTGTACGATAAATGGTAGCATATAATCAGCATACGCAAGAATAGGGGGATTCGTCAACCTATGTATTAACTCATCTCGAGCTTTCTGTTCTACAGCAGTCCACTTCCATGGTATTTTACTCTTAATCTTAGACCGACCTTTCTGTTTCTTCCCGGACGGATGCCCAATTAGTAGATCATTCAAGGGTTTAGCTATCTTGCTATAATCCTTAACAAACTTCCGGTAGAAGGAAGTAAACCCTAAAAACCGTCGTATCTCTCTGACATTGGTAATTTCAGGCCAGTTCTGCACGGCCGATAATTTCTCATCATCCGGTTTAATACCATCAACTGATACTACAAAACCAAGGTATTTTACCTCAGTCTGGAAAAATACGCACTTACTACACTTCAGTTTAAGACCATTGTCACTGAGACAACGAAACATTCGCTCTAGCTTAGAAAAATGTTCATCCACCGACTTGGAGAAAACTATAATATCATCAAGAAAAACAAGACAGTCACGTAAATGCAGTTCCCCCATGCATTTTTCTATCATTCTCTGGAAACATGCAACAGCATTTGTAAGACCAAATGGGAGCCGATTGCATTCGTAAAATCCAAGCGGACCCACCGAAAACGCTGTTTTATGCTTGTCTTCCTCCCTAATTCCACACTGCCAATAGGCCGACCGAAGATCAAATTTGGAAAATTAGTCGCTCCAGCCAGACTCTCGATCGTCTCGTCTACTCGAGCTGTACGATATGCGTCGCAAATAGTTCGACTATTCCATTTCCGAAAATCAATGCAGAATCTAAGAGATTTGTCTTTCTTCCGAACAAGGACAACGTTACTCGAGAACGGACTATTAGATTCCCGTATCGCACCCGCGTCTAACATTTCTCGAAGATGTTGCCGAACTTCCTCGAACATTCCCGGAAGGATACGTCGGTACGGTTCCTTAAATGGTGTCTCGTCATGAAGCTTGATTTCATGTTCAACTAGATTTGTAAAACCGAGATCAGTAGGACCGGTCGAAAACACCGATTTCCATTTCTCAATCATAATAATCAGACGCGATTTAATTTCATCTGGTAAGGCATCGTCAATATTCAAACTTAATTCCTTCAACATATCCGCGGTTTTACCAGCATCTGACTTATTAGCCGATTCTTGCGCTAAATCCGGAGTATGATTGAAAGGATCGACGTGTTGTATAACTTTGAATTCACTAGTACTACATAATACAGACTTCGGTTTTATTTGAATTGCTTTAGCTGTCATGTTACAAATTCTAACAGGAATTCTACACTTACCTTCCTTCTTCAATGAAACAACTCTAGGACAAACTACAACTCCATCAAAGGACGATTTTTCTGAGTTTTCAATAACAACAGTAACTCCAGCCTTACTTGCATTACATACCATACCCGAGATTGTCATGGAAGCTCTAGGCTTTAGGGTAACAACCTTTTTGTTAATCGAGTTTACATTACAATTCCTTGCAAGAGAAGACAGGGCTGTGTCCCATTCTTTCGGCAAAGTAGAATCATCAGACATATTGGACTTGCAAATATTCAATACATTTGTCCCAAGTACTAACGGAACTTGACTATTATACTCCGTTGAAGCAACCACTAGCATGGGAACAGGAAAAGAAGTCCCTTCTAAATATGGAATTTCCAGAACTACCTCTACATAGCCTAAATAACGTAAACGATCACCATTAGCTACACTAACTGTCAATAAATCATCAACCTTTTTCAAAGTTGGACAAGGTTTCAACCTGCTTAACAACGGTTCAGCAATAGTTGAAATCATACTTCCACTGTCAAGAAGTGCCTTGCATTTTACTTGATTGACTATGACATCACTTTCATTGGCATTGCCAACTAACCTTTCAAATAAATCACCATTTACAGGGCTTGTATCAAAAGTAGAGTCCCCAATTCGCCCTTCATTCAAGACTCCTACCCGTTTAGAGACGGTTTACTGTTCTGTTGACCCTGAACCTGAGATTGTTGGTTGAATGACCCACGTCGGTTCGAACTACCTCTACCTCTATTATTTTTATAGCCACCCCGATGGCCATATCTCTGCGCGTTACCACGATTGTGATTACAGTAGGCATTCTGAGGAACACTATTCTGTTCTTTGAGATTCTTGAGTTCGGTTTCTATCGACTCCATGCGAGTACCAATCTGATCAATTTTCTTAACCAGATACGAAATCGACTTGGAATCAGTAGACATCGAGCTATGTTGAACACCTTTTCCGGAAGATGCAATATTTTCATTTCTCGAAGAGTTCGACAGATCTAATTCAATTGCTCGAACATCGCGAAGTAATTCATCGAAGGATTCTGCGGAATCATATTTATTTCGACTTACATTCTTGAGAAGTGGATCAGGCAAGCCTGACCAAAATTTTGATCTGAGCATGTCATCTTTTTGAAGTGTAAACAACTGACCCTTATCAATTCCGGAGTGCAAAATCGATTGCAATTTCATGCCATAATTCGCGACCGATTGATTTGGCATCAGTCGTTCCGTATAAAACTGTTGCAGTAAGGCTACGCTGCTATAAACATTACCAAAGATCCCTCTGATTTTTCCAAAACCTGATCAGGAGAGGAAACTTCCGGTATTGTCAATAATAAATTTCTAGCCGAACCCTTCAATGAATTTCTCATAGATTGAATCAAAACAGTGTCCTCAAAATTTTTCTCTCGTATTAAACATTTTACCTCGTACTTCCACATATCAAATGTGGTTTCCGATTTCTCCTCACCCGAAAAAGTAGGCAAACGCGGTCTTTGTCAGTTGGAATTACTAGCAGCCGATACCGTATCGTCTTTCTGTAGAGGTACAAGGGTGTATTTTCGGACAGGTGTAGGGGGAGGCGATTTACCTGAAGTTTGACCTGGGTGTCGTTTAACTACCTCTCTTGGAGTGCTATGTCTAATAAGGTCAAATTCTGTATCTGTTACAACCTTATATTGGGTATTTTGATTCAGACATTTTATCATTTTCTGAATTTATTCATTAGAAAGTTTTTCTGGATTATCTTGACCCCTCTGCTTTAAAGCAGTGTCCGTAAAACTCACATCTCTACTCATGATCGAATAGGGGTTAAATGTATGAATATATGAATGATAAAATGAAAAATGACTCACTAGTCTGTCAAAGTCTGATTAAATGTGCAGAGAAACAAGAGAAACAGGATCATGCAGGAGCTGAAATATATAATCAAAATTTATCAATCTAGAAACAATGAATAAATTCACATATGTAAATGAATATTAATAAAATTTACTGTCTATAAAATTGAAAAATTAACAGTTTTTTTATTGTACTGGTTCACTGAAATCTCCAATCACAGTTACGGTATACTGATCTTTTATAGTTGTTGTTTTGTGCAGTATTTACGGTAATATCTTTGTATAATATTTACGGTAAATGTCCTTGACGAGTGTGGACGGTAAATTTTCTAAATAAAGTTTGACATCAAAAATAACGGTCAGAATAAACTACAATGAGCTGATAAAGTTATATGTGGACGGAATGCGCAATGAATGGGAAATTAATCTCCATAATCCATCGGATTAATTTCACCAGGAATTAATACGTATAATTTGTTCACAACAGCACTGTATATATATAAATTTATCGGAGCTAATCATTTACGCTAACACTTATATTTCAAGCGAAACTCGTAATGTAACTCACAGGATATAATTTATACCAAGCTGAAAAACACAACGTTAGTTATATAATCGCATTATCAAATGAAGTGTCGACGATTAAACTAGAATTATAACAGACTTCACAAAGTCATCGTGCCCTCACTAAAGTTGACAAGTTTACAACATATCCATGACAACAATAAAATGGAAAATGCGGTGCCAAACTAATGATGACAGTCGTAGATATATATAGGAATATACTCAAAAGTAAATAAGATAATAAACGAAAGTATATTTAGGTATTAAATAAATGTATAACAACCTAAATATAACAACCAAAAATATACCAAAATATATATGAATATTTATACTGTAACATACATGTTGGACTGATGACTGGTCTACACCTTCATCATAACTGTCCTCTGTGACAGTTCAGTCCAACAATCATATAATGTACATGTTGGACTGATGACTGGTCTACGTCTATATCATAACTGTCCCGTTTGTATAACTGTCCTCTGTAACAGATTAGTCCAACAATCATATAATGTACATGTTGGACTGACCACTGGTTTACACCTATATCATAACTGTTCCGTTTGTATAACTGTCCTCTGTAACAGATCAGTCCAACAATCATATAATGTACATGTTGGACTGATGACTGGTCTACACCTATATCATAACTGTCCCGTTTGTATAACTATACTCTGTAACAGTTCAGTCCAACAATCACATAATGTACATGTTGGACTGATTACTGTTCTACACCTATATCATAACTGTCCCTGAACTGGTGATTTATGTACATCTTTATCACATCTGTCCCACTGATATAACTGTTCTCTGTGTGTCATAAAGTAAACAGCATTCTGTTTTTAAACATCCAATGCCACACAGAAACCTTTTCATATTTCAAATGTACAGTTCATGCTACCTAACTTACCTTATATTTGTGCATACCCTTAACATTTTGGCAGACACTGTCAAATTAACTTATTGAATGTAAAATGTTCTTGAAAATAAAATGGCAGGTGTTTCTTGAAAAGCAGAGGATGCCTACCCTACTGATGCATCTAGTCTATGCTCCCAGAGGATGCCTACCCTTATTGATGCATCTAGTGTATGCTCCCAGAGGATGCCTGCCATACTGATGCATCTAGTGTATGACCCCAGAGGATGCCTACCCTACTGATGCATCTAGTCTATGCTCCCACAGGATGCCTACCCTACCGATGCATCTAGTCTATGACCCCAGAGGATGCCTACCCTACCGATGCATCTAGTCTATGCTCCCAGAGGATGCCTACCCTACCGATGCATCTAGTCTATGCTCCCAGAGGATGCCTACCCTACCGATGCACCTAGTCTATGCTCCCAGCATTTGGTCAAGTCTAAGTTGACTATTTGCTTAAATTGTTTCTTTGTAGGTGCAGTTTGTTATTTGATACTCTCTGTATTGTGTGTCTGTTTCCATGTTAAATCTTTATCCCTGGATTATGTTCTTCTGATTTCTGCTCAAATCTTTGTTCCCTTGATTACCTTGGCCCTCTTTTTCTAACTTAACTACCTAGTTGCATTTGATGGTAGCAGAACACAAGAATGTTAATTGTTTTTGTGCCTTAAATAAGCTTTGAAAAAAAATGTTTTTCAGTCCAACAAATAAAAAAGAGCAAGTTCTGTTTATTGAAAACAACACATAAAATGTATCAATCCATCTTCTGAAGAACAAATCATGTGAGAATGCTGTTGTGTTTCTAGATTGATGCAAAGAAATCCTCAATCTCATTTTTAAAAACTCAATCTTCTTGTCTTTGTATGCATGCAATTTAGTTAGCTATATGTTAGGTCTGTGGTAATATTTCTGTACTGCACATAATCAGAGAGTCAAACTTTTACTGTCTATCTGTCACCTTTCTTTTGCAAATTCTTATTTGACAGGTTCAAAGTGAGTAATAATGCAGAATTCCTAGGTCAAAAATTCTCAGTATACGTCTGCTGATATAACCAATATTTGAACTACAAATTAGAAAGAAAAATGATCTTAATAAACAAACATAAAATATACTATGAATGTAAAAATGAACCACATTTCAATTTACAAATTTTTCTCATAATAATCAGTTAATACAGCCTAACATTCCCAATATCACGGAAAGGAAATCAAAATTTAAACTAGGGATTCATGTCTCTAACCTCTATACAATATTAACCTTAGGGTACAAATATTAACCGATATATTGATAGTATTCAGGTGCAGTTTCCTCAGAGGCAGACAGCCCCAAATAAATTGGGAAAATTTGTTTTTGTATAAAATCTTGATTTTTCACATATTCTACTGCCAATATTTGTCTCGCCTGTTTTGCCCAACCTTTAATACTCTTTACTGTAGCAAGTTGTCGTCATATTTATTCAATATTTAATATATCGTAGATCTTGTATATCATATCTAATATCAATTAACATATATGAGATATCTTATACATAGTATACCTTATATAATTTGTGAACAATGTATGGCAAGCAAGCCGTTTCCATATTTATTCCATACTTTAGAATATTATTGTATTATATAAGATATCTTATATAGTATATGAGATATGTGATATGTTATACATTTATAATAAATCTGATTTATTATACATGTATGAGGTATCCAAAATATGGAATAAATTAAATTGTTTATAAATATATATAATAGATTTACGAATATTTATAATTATTTATAAATTTATAAAACAAGGTTCCGGTAGACTATAAAAGGAAGGTTTTGGATTGATTTTAGGGTTTGGTGCTTAAACAATACGGGAATTAGGGGCCAACAGAGACTAAAAATAAAAAAAATATATAACAAATTTGTAATTTAATAACAGAATATTTATTAAATTGTGCCATTAGATTCAATTCCAAAATGTTTAGGATGATTTTGACTTTTGAAATTATGACTATAACCAGTTTTTCACTACTTTAACAGATACAATTCTTATTGAATTATTTATTTTTCAGTCCGTTAAAGCACGACGACAGGATCAGAGTGACTTCAAAAGATGATTATTTATCTCCTAATATTTCAACAGGACCAGGCAATAGTCAATTGTAAAAAAAAATTAAGACCTCCCTCCGCCCCAAAAAGTGATCGTCCCTTTACCATGAATATTGGTATTTTTATAACAATTTATTATTTATTATGCTAGCATACAGCTAACTATTGAAGAGCTGAAATACCATGATTTCCCGCCATATTTCTGCTCTTTACATTCAGTAAAAGAAAAAAACAGATGTTCCGAAAGTAAATGCTACTACTGGTACTTAATATGAGACTTACCATATAAAGTATTGAATTAGCAGGGAACCAGAAATATACATTAAGTGCCGTTCTTTATATTAACCCCAGTAAACTTCATTACCTCCAATACAAGAGATCATCATTTGAAACATGATATTTCATTGGTCGTTGAAATCTGGCTTTGCAGTCCAACAGTTCAGTCCAACAACATATTTTATGTGATTAAATGGCTCTTACATTTGGACCCAAGAAGTTCCGAAAGAAAGAACTCAATGAATACAGTTCGTACCATTGATAAATTGTCACTTGCTTCCTGTTGCGGTCACACCATATACTCTAGTTTAAGTAGTGCAAGTAAAGTAAAAAACGAACAAGACCTTTCCCCTGACGGGACTTGTACCCAGCAGCCTATTGAACCCTGTACATTTGGGGACAAGTGTGGACACATGATTGGACACAATTTTATGGGGGATACGCAAAGCATTTTTGACGAACTATTTTGCTGCCATTCTAAAACACCCAGCTCAAAACAGAAATCAGTACTATTTTTTGTTGCTGACCAGACAATAACAAAATATAAGTGCAAATCTACTTAAAACATATATTTTTGACAATATGCACATATCTCTATGGTATTCTAACTCCTTTGAGTTTCATTACAATCCTGCAAGTCGTTAAGGAGCAGTTACGGATAATGAATGAGACACAAGATTTGTTAAAAAAATACTGAGTCCAACAGCCGTCCATTCTGCAAGCTGTTTAGAAAATAGTTGCGGTCAGACAGACGGGCTGACGGGCGGGCAGGCGGGTGGACAGTGTGAAAGCTGTATACCCCTAAAATTTGTTTGCGGGGTTATAAATATGTAATCTTTCTGTGATAGTGTGTAAATATTCAGAATTTGTGTTAAAATTTATACTTGAATACTTATTTGTAATTTGAATTAATTTTATTATATTGACTTTAGTTTGAAATAAAATCATTAATATATTCGTATGAAACTTTTGTCTTTATTTAATATAGATTAATTACGAATTGCAAATGATTATGAATTGTATATACATGTATGTGTATTTTACATAGACGGACTTTGACCATTGACAGTTTTCGTCTTGATTATTGTTCACTCTTACTTTATCTATATGGTCAGTTTTTACGATTGATTTAGTCGCACACTCTTTACTGTTTCATTGGTCACTTGCTTTTTTCGAGCTCAGTGATGCTATGTCAGCAGGATCCTCCTCTGGGAAGAAATATTTCCACCAGCTGTTAAGTATGCTGTAGTTTTAGAAGCTCTGGCCTTTAAGAAGATGGAAGCATATAAGAATGTAAAATTTAGGAAAGTTGTATCGTTAATGTGTTGCCCATTGGTCAGACATGCTGATTGTGTAGCACGAATGAATAGAAATAATTCATTCTTAATAACATGAAAAGAAGAGTCCATTTCGTTTTTATCTTGCCACCCTTAAAAAACTTGTTTCATTATTTACTACTGCTCGTCTCTGTTCGACTTTAAATCTGTTTCTATGTATAGAGTTAATTTACTGTTTTATTCTGTACGTTATGTCAAGTGTTATGACCAAAATAAACTGTTCCACTGGTTGCAGCTAGACACGTCTGCAGAAGCTGAACACTGAGCTACAGTTTTGGCATATGTATGGACACATCATTCAAAACCGATATAGCTCTGATTTTTGATTAAATTATTGATACAATTTAAGATTTTGACCAGAATGGAAGTGGTCAAATAAATAAAATTACTTGCAATAATATTAATGAAATAGACAGAATGATAGTGTGATTTCTATCTGCTGCAAAATATTGGGGGTATGAAAAAAATATATGAAAAATTAAATTAAGTTTAAAACCAAAGGAAATAAACAATTTACATATTTGTGGCAATAGGTGAGAGCACTTTTGAATAACTTTATGATAAACGGAAATTGCTCTATTTTGTCCCATAAAGTCTCATAACTCAAAAATAGAAAAAGACCGGATATGGTGAAACGTAACAAATAAAAATAAAAATAAAATAAAATACACTGTAACTGAACCATGACAATTCTTCAAAATCAAACTAAAAAGTAATATAACGAAACAATAATACTTTAACATTAAAATTACGAGTTACAATGAATCTAACCTTTTTAGTCCTCGACGTTGATGTATACTCCAAATCCAGCCCACTGGAATTGTAGAGACAGATTATTTCTAATGCTTGTAGTTTTGATGGTATTGTCATTCTTTAATATGTTCTGAGCTACTTTTCAGTAAATGCCAGCGTTCTTCATTGGATATCCCATTTGCCTATATGGTTTATGTTGAAAGAGTAACCAAGGGAACCAAGATTCTAGTGGAAATCAAAAGAAAGTAGTCCAGGGACAAAGATCAGACATGGAAAACAGACATTTACAACAAAAGACGTAAAGTAACTAAAAATGACTTAGTTTTTTACGAAGAGACGCAATTAGTGGTTGAATGTCTCAATTTGTGAAAACAACGTTCAAAGAATAGACAATCATTTGAAAATCGTATCCTCTACCAATAATTTTACTAAGGGCAGTCGATTAACCCATTAGATTTTGTTTAAAAGAATGTGCTTTATAGACTATTTCCGTAAAAAAAACTGGGTGGACAATACCATTTTATTTAAGAACCTGCAAGTGATATTTTTGTATCAAAGTTTTGTAACGGTGAAAAAAAAAAAAAAAACAGTAAATGTTTGTAGAAGATTGTGGTATCGATACCCCTAGTGCAAAAGCTTTATTGCGTCCATTAAAATCTGACACTTTATTACACATAAGAGCAAAAAAAGGACCAAGTATGAAATATAATGCCTGTAAGAGGGTGCTTCAGGATTGATAACCATCAAGAAATGAGAAATAATAATAGGAAAATCAACATCATTTCTTTTTTTTTCATAAATTCATAAATTTTAGTTTGAAGGTTGCCATTGTCTAGTGTAATATCAAAATCAAGGAAGGGTGTACGAATACTATCATTGTTTGACTTTGTCAGCTTAGGTTCTTTTGGGTAGATATCTTGAACATAGTTTTCAAAATTAGGATTATTTACGGCCAAAATATCATCAAGATAGCTAATAGTATTATTGAATTCATGCAACAGATCATGATTTGAAGAATCTTAAAGAGTTTGGCCATGAACTGCGAACGTATACAGAAACAAATCGGTTATAAGAGGAGCACAATTAGTACCCATTTGAATACCAACAACATGTCTTTATAGAGTATTACCAAATCGAATAAAAATATTGCTCAAAGCATAGATCATATCAAAGTTTGTATTTATCACGTCTTCAATCACTTAACATTAATTGTAGTCAGATTTATCGAAGAACCATTTAATTGAATATGACAATTTTTCTATAAGTTTATGTGGCATATGGGTAGAAAAGTCATAACCATCAACAAGACCATACGAATCTTAAAAATGTCACTTGAAAGTTGATAAGTCGATCTACTACATCAAATGAATTTGTTAACGCTCCAAAAAATAGTTCACATCGTTATTTTCATAGCATTTATTGCAATGATTAATAACTAATAGTGATTAAAGTAGAGGTTAATAATTTAGAAATATTAGTAATAGAACAATTTTCGGAAGATGAAATAAAACGGGATTTGAACGGCTTATTGCGCAGTTTTGGTATCCAGTATAAGGTCGGAACGGTCATGTGATCGGTGTTAGTACACAACAACGCAGCTGATGTTCTTTCGTTACTTCATGTCACTCTGTAGAATTTAATAATTGGAAAGTACTTGAGTTATTTATTTTGTTACCAAGTACTTCTGTATAATATCTACATCATATTATAACTACACTATTAGCTGCTTATCTGCTGGCGCAAACTGAACAAAATTCTTTCCAAGTTCTTCTTATTTTTTTTTCTTGCTCTAAATATTGTATAGTCCGAAATATATATTTTAAAAAATTCAATAGGAAATTTACATTAATAGAAGTTTGTTTGTTTGTTTGTTGGGGTTTAACGTCCGAGCAGCAATATTTCAGCTATATTCAGACAATGAACATGAAATTGATGTTAATAGAAGTAAACAATTCATTTCAATTTCATGAACATTGCTGGAAGCGCTTTTAAGTTATTGCACAAATATGTTAACCCTTTTTTACGAAGACATAGTACTCTTTATCATTTTCAAATAGCAATCATTTGGGACCATTTTAATTTGATTGTAAAAGTTGTAGATTTGCTGAATTTGTCGAAAGTTAGAAAAAAAATTTCACGATCCTTAACATCCACACGTTTACGACCAAGCTGCAATATTGATCTGTTCACGACCATTAATTACTACTTGATAGTGTGACAGTGTTATAAACTTAAAATTATAGTTGTACTGTGCTGGAAGATACCTTGCTGAATACCACCATGTCTTGTTGAATAAGATGATTGGTATCAAGAAAAGAGAGAAAAGCAGGCTTCATCTGTTTTTACCCGTCCCTTTTTCTCCATTTCCTTTCGATTGTTAGACGCATCATTTTTTCGTTGGTATGTCTTATTTAAGATAAAACTTTTGACGTGAAATATATTCATTGGACCGTTAATCATATCAAATCCCGAGATGGTTAAATATAGTTTTACTTCCTGATCGAAGGTTATACATACAGGAACAGTTGTTCCTAGTTAAGGTACTCACCATTTTTACTATTTATATATCGACTTCATGTGAAATAACAAGTGATTTTTATCGCTCTTATCTTGAAAGAAATGAATCTAACTGAAATACAAGGCAAGTGTTATCCACAAAGAATTATTTTGGATAGTAATATTCAGACTGTCACTGGAGAACTATTTTCAGTCGGTACTGAAATTGTCGTGTTTCTCTGTGAGAAGCTTATTCTATGTCGGGACTGCAGGGATTATTGCAACGTTACTGAAGAAGCGACTCAAACGATCCCTGTATCCGAGAGGATCTTCCTGAATCCAGCTTGCGAGGAGAATTTATTAGATACTCATTGTAAAGATGAATTTTACGAAACTGTTGATGATCTCTGCAGGGAGCGCCCGAGATTTTTTACATGTGAAAAGGAGTTCTTTACAATATGCAATAATGATAGAACTGTCAAGGTAAGAAAAGGTTATGAACTAGAACTGAATGAAGTTAAGTCAATAAATGTTTCATTCATAGATACAGAGCAAGCAGAGAGTGTACTATACACCAACGTTGATCCATCTACAAAGAAAACGTGTAACGTAATCCATTGTCACTGTAAAGATGTTGGTTGTGACCTACAGATATCCTCAAATATACACAATTCAAAATTCAAAGCACTTGAAGATCAAACACACTACAAACCTAAAGAGTTGTTGGATAGATTTCCTTTACCCCGACAAGTCGCTTTCATAGACGAAAACTTACAGAAACTTGGATTGCCATTTCTTAGTTCAACTGAACTAAGCATCGAATCAGAAAACAAGATGTGGTCATTGCTTTTTACAGTCGACCACCGAATTTCTGAACTAGAATCCGGACTCGAAATAAAAGATAGGATCAAATGTTGCGAATTGATAAACCCGTCGCTGGTGAATATAAAAAATCGAATTGACAATTCAAATATAGGGGAAGAGTTCAAAACGGCATTTGTTTTCGAAAGTTTAAGAGATAAACGACCTGTCTTCACGTTGTTAGGAAGGAAACAAAAGCAAGTCATCTCTAGGCTGAAGTCCGGTAGGCAGCCTTATATCGGTAAGCTAAGACAGTTTGGTAAAATGTAAATGAAACAATGAATGTATTTAAAAATGACAACGTACGGACAAAGTAAAACAGCAAAACAAATATGCAACGCTTTTAGACATACATTGTAATTAAACTTTACTTAATTGCATCAAGTTCACGTAGAACGACATTACCCCCCCCCCCCCAACCCCCTTCTCTTCCCGCGCCAGATGAACCCAGTGGTATAGAATAATACAAAGGCTTTTTCAAAACCCCGAATAATTAAACATGTTTCTTTTTAATCTAAATTTTCACATTTTGTGTGTATATATGTGAGTGTGGTATTGTCTAAGTGTATACTAGTTTTCTATTCCATGTGGTTTTAGATATGCGATGGAAAAAAGAACTGGATAACCCATCTCATCTCCCATCTGTCGATTCTGGATTCGCTGAAGATGTTCCATCAACAAACAAATCGAATTCATTGCCGACAAACATTTTTGAGTCAGCTGCTGAAAAACTAGAACATGATGGAAATAGCGAGGACGAGAGTCCCAAACTTCCACCAAGGCATAGGGAAGCAATCTCCAAAGACAGAGGAGAATATGTTGGTATTGAAATAGGCAGAGGGGATATACCTGCTTTACCAGATAGGCGTTACAAGAAAGAAGAGTTGAGCAAAGAAGACTTGACGATGACAGGAATAGACGAACAAACAGAAGACAGTACGTCTTCATTAGGGGAGGAATTCAGTGAAATAGACACCCCCGCAAGTAGATCAACAACAAAAAATGTGACAAAATCAGAAAACAGTCATGTCGAACCAGTATTATCGGAACCTGAAAAGGACAAAACAAATATTTCGGAGGAAAAAAGTAGTACTAGTTCAAAGAATGACATAGAATGCATGTCTTCCAAAGAGCTGTCCGAACTTCTCAGAACATGTAAACTAAGCAATTTCGCTGGCAAGTGCGTAGAGGAAGGAGTGGATGGGGAACTGTTCCTAGAGTTGACTGATGATATATTGAAAGATGAACCATTCTGCCTGAAATCTCTAGAAATTCTGAAAGTAAACAAACTAAAGACAGGTTGGAAACCAAAATAAGATCCCGACCAAAACTACATTTAAGTGCATTAAAAAATTATTCATTACTTTTATTACATATAGTAATTTATCACGAAAGTCAATTTGCTTTGTGGATTGTACGTTTTTTTCCCTTCAAAATATGAGACCACTTTCATCGATATACACACATATGCATTATTTTGCTGATGATTCTTTTTTTGGGGTTGTGTGTCCGCTCTTGATTATCCTTGCGGATCTCGCACGACCGACCCTTACGAGGATTCTGT
Organism: Perna viridis; assembly: GCA_037379345.1. Lineage (NCBI taxonomy): Eukaryota > Metazoa > Mollusca > Bivalvia > Mytilida > Mytilidae > Perna > Perna viridis. Next base: position 52,793,550 of record CM074511.1, on the reverse strand, counting down.
TAGTACAAAACCAACGGGTTTTAGTGGCAAAACTCAGCCTTCGGGATACCTGACCAAAGAACTCGGTCAGATTATAACAGCTAGGCTGCTGTCTTATTTTCATGTACCTCATTGGTTTTTTATCGTCGTGAGACTGACCGGGGACTATTTAATATACAATCCCCGAACAGACATTTCTTCTGTTTTATTCATGAAAGATTATCACCATTGGTTTTTACCCATTATTAATATTACAACATTCCCATTTCCTGAGAACTTTTTTTTGTATTTACACGATGTTGTTTCTTAGAAGTAATAGTAGTTTAACTGCTACATAAAATCTAGGATTGGTACAAAACTGTCATCAACCATCTAATAGAAGAGTTGGCCAATCTCATTAGGGATGTCCTATTGACATTCATTAATATCGGTAACTGTTCCTTTCCCATACGTGCACCAAACATACTATTTCTTAAATAATTAATACTAAATGGTTAAAATTATGGATTGGTATTTAGAATTGACAGTATGTACTTAACATAATGAGTGGGGTTTATTTCTGTTGAAATATTAAAATTTTTATACGGAAGATGAGATAAGAGTTTATAGTTCGATGTTCATATTTTCCTTTCCAGCCTTTGAACAAACTTTTTAATAGATTCATGTCTTTATCTACTCCTACAACGTAAGAGGTTGAAATTCCGTTCCTCCATACCCCACCCTTAGGATGGCACCAAGTCAGAAAATAGCTTGCCAGACAACCTCTAGCATTGCTGGAGTAGTCTTGATGGTACTAATGTAGTAAGTATAAAACAAACATTAAATTGTTGACTACCTTATTACTACGTTTGTACTAATTCAGTGCTTTCTTTAACTTCATAAAAGGCGAAGTAACACCTTAATATCATGTTTTACGACCAGATGAAAGAGATTTGAATCAGATCTGTATGTTACATAATAAACGCATTGAGTTCTTTATTTCTGGATTTAAAGATTTAAAATCAGTTATACTACAGCAACAGTTTTTCATGAAAGGAAGCCTTATTAAAACCAACTTAAATGAATTAACCTATACAGATTCCTTCCTAATATCCTTTGGGTACTCCTTTAAAACACAAAATATATCACCATTATTCTAACCAATGTTAAAACATTCATCTTGGGAACAATTAAAAGGTACATCTAGCACTCTTTTCTTCCAGAAAAATATTTTAAAAAGTCTTACTTATAAATAAAGATACAGGACAAAAGCAAGGAAAGAGAGAAAACAGAAAACTATACAGATTTTTTCCATAAAAAAACTTCATTGCTATCTTTAAGAGTTGAAATAATTGGTTAAAAACAGATTTTCACTGCACCATTTATTTCAATGTTTAGTTATTACACTGTAACAAAGTTATGTCCAAGTTCACTGATTCCAACAGGGACAGATCCTTTCTCATCATAATCATACCATTCCTAAAAATAAAACATAAATATATTTTTTTCTTAATAAAAAATAATAAGAAGGAGCTTTCAATAATCCAAAGAAACAGTTCACTAAAATAGATACAACCACTTTAGAGTTTTAGTCTAAAAACTGTGAAATTCTGCCTTTTCAGCTCACCAAAGGGCCATGTGAGATATTTTATATAATATAAAATATATAATATGGAAAAATACCGGAGGCCTGGCTGACGGGGAATATAATACCTTTTTACAAGAATAAGGGGCTAAACTTGATCCAAAAAATTACAGACCAATAACAATTCTTGGCTGTATGGGCAAATTGTTTACGTCTATACTTAACTCAAGACTGAATGATTTCTTGGAAAACTTTTTATTATTAAATGAAAATCAGTCAGGCTTTCGAAGGGGGTATTCCACAACTGACAGTATATTTACGTTACATCTATTATTTGAATTATTACGATTTAACCAGAAAAAGTTATATTGTGCCTTCTTGATTTTGCGAAGGCTTTCGACACTGTTTGGCGACCTGAATTATGGACAAAACTTCTGAAAACGTCTATAAATGGTAAAATGTTTGAAGTCATTGTTAACATGTATAATATCAAATCTCGTATTTTTAATAGGGTGGAATACTCGGATTTTTTCCCGTGATTTACAAAGGCAGCTTGATGCCTTATACACATATTGCCAAGTATGGAAGCTGAAAGTAAATTTTGACAAGAGTAAAATAGTTATTTTTCGAAAGATACACTGCCACATAACATGATATTCAAATACAACGATATTCCTCTTGACATTGTCAATGCATTTACTTACCTTGGTATATTATTCTCTAGATCTGGTAGTTTTTTCAAAAGCAAAGAAAGCGAACGCAGATAAGGCAACATGTGCCATGTATGATATTTTACGAAAGGGCAGAGTACATAACTTATCCATTGAGTGTCACTTACAACTTTTTGAGAAGGTTATTCAACCGACATTACTTTACGAATGATAAGTTTAATTTGGGGACTGGGGAATAACTCTATCATAGTACGGGCGCATTTAAAATTCTACAAGATACTTATTAAAGCTAAAAAATCTACCCCAAATTCTATGATATACGGTGAATTGGGTAGACATCCTTTGGATATATGTATTAAACATAAAATGATTAAATAATGGGCGAAAATATTATCAGGAAAACAAGAAAAACTACCAGCAGTTCTGTATAAACTTGTATTTAGAGAACATGGAAATGATGTTATGTGGCTTAAACAATATAAAACAAACTTTAGATGATTGTGTTATGTCTTATGTTTTGAATGCGCAAAATGTTGACATTGTATCTTGGTTGTATGCAAATGTGAAACAAACACTAACTGATGATTTTAGGCAACTTTGGATATCAGATATACAAAATTGCCGGAAATCACTTAACAACAGAATTTTCAAGAACGAATTCAAACTGGAAAACTATTTCCAACTTTTAGACAACAAAAATATCTATATTTTATGCAGATTCCGAACTCTGAATTGAATCAGGAAGGTGGCAAAATACAGAACGAGAAGACAGGAAATGTTCTCTCTGTAATACTAATGAAATAGGTGATCACGATAACATAAGAAATAAGCTTATTAAGAATACTTTACGAGATAAACCAAATATTCTTTAATTTTATGATCTTATGAATAGTACGAATCCTACAGTTTTAAATAACATGTGTAAATTCATAGAATCATCAACAAACAGTTTAATCTCCCCGGTTAACTTTAAATGTATTTTGAACTGTACCTCCATGTGTTACTTTAATCTTGTTAATATTTATGTTTTTATTTATTTGGTGAATGTTCTCTGTACTATTGTATTTTGTCTTTTTTTTTAGAAATAAAGATATATAGATATTGCAATCAATAAAACTACTGAACAAAATGCAATGAAACTTGGCATGTTTATTTTAAGGATGTCTTGCACACATAAAAAGCATTGGGATTTTTTATCTGTCAAAAAAACATGGACACCATTACTAAAAATAGAACATAGGGAAAAAATTTTTCACATACATCTTCAAACTGTTAGATTTAGCCCAATTCTGATGGGGCAAAATTGTTCAGGGCGTGGTATGCAGTTACATTTAGGGATCACAGTTTCGCATAACAAGTTGACCAGGTCTAATTTTGTAAAAAATTAAAAAATAAAAGTTGAAATTTGGTGGAAATATTGTTTAAACATAGTTAAGCATTAATACATAGACAGACGTAATGTGCATAAAGGTAAATAAGTGTTATTTAAATGAAGAAAGGTATCTGGAATGTTTCAGTCCCCTATCCTATTAGGTTCTCCAATCAACATCAGTTGGCTGTTTTTCAAAATACCTTATTTTGCACAAATTTTAGGACCTAAAATTGCAAGAAAGTAAATTGAAAAGGGTGTTTTTATTTTTACTTTTTTCCACCCCCTCCTACTTCTACAACGTAAGAGGTTGGAATTTCGTTCCTCCATACCCAAACACCAAGTCAGAAAATAGCTTGCCAGATGTGTCTAGCACTGCTGAAGTACACCCCCTCCATGCATGCTTTTATCCTGTGCTAGTTTCTAAGTATCTGATATTTTAAAAAAACATGGTATTTTGGCTGTTAGTCATGGAAAGGGACCCCTGATTTGTACTAAAATTCGTTAAGATTTTTTTCAGTATGTTTCCACGGCTACTGCTTTTGATGACAATAATTACTAAAATTAAAACACTGGAGTCAGAAAGTTTTTCGCATACATCTCCAAAACCATTAGGTTAAGCCAAATTCAGACATGGGTAAAAAAGTTCAGCATGATGAGGTCTATCAGTGGTCAAATTTTCATGTAAATCTGTTAAGCCATGTTGGAGTTTTGCCCCTTTTCAAAGTTTTTTTCGCTATTTTTAATGTAATTATTTAAAAAAAATGTTCTCCCCTGAAACTTCTAGATAAAATTTAATGAAATTGGATGTAATTATTCCTTAGGTATGAGCATTAGGAATTTTTATCCAAGAAAAAGACATGGTTGCTTTTATAATAAATAGCTTCACTGAGCAGTTTGGGCAAGTGTGTACACCATTTTAGTTTTTGACACAGACTTACAATTCACTATGGACACTACATTGCAAAATCAGATCAAAGAATAAAAAAAGTCAATTTTATGGGGTGTGGCCCCTTTGACTCCTTATAACTCGAAAACCATCAGTAATATCTGAAATCTGTATGCAAAATTTTTACGGGGAATCAAATAAAAAAAAATTGAAATCAGACCAAAAATGAAAAAGTTGATTTTTAAGAGTGTGACCCTTTTGACCTCCTAATACTTGAAATCAGTCAAAAACACATAAAATCTGCTGGATACAACTGTCAACCAGAATTAAATAAGGAGCACAAGAAAAAAATCAAAATAGGAGAAAAAATTTTGGGGTTTTAATAGAACACCTATTTTTACCTTTTTGGCCCCGTTTTCTAAAATGGTAGGGGCCACAAAGTCATTCATTTGGTAATAAGTAAAATCATACCAAAAATTTCAGAACAATTGGACAACCACAACTAAAGTTATTGCATGTTAAGTGTCCCCAGATGATGCTGCCGCCAACAATAACTGCAACATAAAAGTTATATGACCACAAATTTTTGCTGTCATATGAAAATAGAATTTTGCTTATCGAGCAAGGTGAGCAATTCAGGCTCTTCAGAGCTTCTAGTTTTTAAATAGAGTTCCATAACTCTATCATAAAGCCACAAAAAGAAACAATTCACCAAAGTTTCATTCAAATTGGTGAACAGGTTTTGAAATATAGTCCAAAAAAAGAAAGTCACCCCATTTTTGAATGAATAAAGTCCCATAACTCAAAAATAAAAAATTAGAAATTTATTAAAATTTAAGGACAGTTCAGTGATCAATCAAAAAAACAATGCGCCAAAGTTTCACAAAAGTTGGTGGCACTGGTATACAATAATATGTCCCGTCTTAAAAGACAGGTGTATAAAAACATACATTGACACAACACTTTAAACTGCTATTCTTACATTAAAAAGGACAAATATTTTGCCATCAATCTGAGTAATTAGAGGCTCTAGAAAGCCTGATTTGGTCACTTGGTAAAATTAGTCAATTTCTACCCTCCAAAGGCAATAAATCTAATAAGGAATTGTCATACAAATTAAACTCTTGGAGACTTAACTAGACCTTGCTGTAAGGTTCATTTTATCACTTAAAAGTTTATTTCTATCTATTACAATTTTCAAGTTAGGAGAAAAATTGTACCAAATACCTTGAAAATTAATAGAAAGTTACTGCCAGCATTACAGAATTGAAAAAAATGTTTATTTTGAATGATATATGTTTGCCTTTTAAACTGGTGGACTTTATGACTGTTTCAGGTATCAGTAAAATGTATATCAGGTGTGGTACATGAAGGAAAAAAAACACTGAGATTTTATTGCAATAACTAAGTATTTACATCTGATATCCTCCACAAATAACCATCAAAGTGTTTGTAAAATTCGCCTTTTCAATATATTGATAGGTAAAAATTTGCTTGAATGAACTATGGAAAAATGACTGGAAAATTTCCCCACTTTTTCCTAATGAAAGCAGTCAAAAAATATATACATTGTTGTACTTCAGAGATGCTTGAGGATAAATTTAAATAGTGTTTCAGTTGTTTTCTAGATGTATTGAATATATTTGAGGCAAAAAAGACCGAACTGAGAATTATGATGTGCCACTCTTTGCCTCATTCTTTACACATAATGGTAATTAAAAAGACATGCCAGATTCTAGTAGCAGTTAAGTACCGTACCCCTTCTGTCAGTTCAACTTCTGGAAAAGGTGTTCCACTTTCTGCCCCTTCAGCAGCATACCCAACCTAAAAGTAATAAGGAAGAGAGACTGTATAAGTGCTAATAGGGAGATTTTGGGGGAGAAATTTGTTTCCACCACGGAGACTTGCTCAAAGAAGATTGTCCCAAAAAGATAAAGTCTCCCCCCTAAAGAGGTAGGGTTAACAGGTATGTCACTTTCACAAATTATGACTATGATTATGAGGAAGAAAACCATAAAAAAAACTAACATTACAAAAAGTTTTACTATTAGATCAACATTAATAACCTACATTTAAACATTATGTACAATATTGAAATGAATACAGTAAATATGCATGGTGTCACAACGACTGCCTCTTTTGGGGAGAACAAGTTGTCTTATTATGGGATTGCATAATATTTTTTCAGCTGTACATCATTTTAAAAAAAAATGCACTTTCAATTATACCACATTTTTGTTTTGCACTTCAGAATTTTGTTTACAGCTCTTTTAACAGAGGTGGGGGCTAGAGCCAAAATTTAGCATATTTTCACGAAGTATGTAAGGAAGCCATGAAATAAACCTTGAAACTAAAATCAGGAGATCTTGAAAGTTTGATCTGTACCCTACATGTTTCTTTTTCTGCATTTGCATAAATTGAAATCAGTTGTTCATGCAGTATTAAATATTCAAATTTATCAGATTAAAAAAAAATCTGGAGAAAAAAAGTAGAAAAACCACATTCCTTTCTACTGATTAAAAACAGGAAGTTTCTGTGCATCCAATGATCAATTATTCAAGTCATACTATCTCATATCTGTTTACCTAAAGTGCTTATCATCAGCAAGTAGTGAGATACATTCTATTATTAGATTTTTGTATATAACAGAATGGATATGGTTAATACGTCAAAGCAACAACAATTCCACCGGAAAGGAAACTGTCAGCTTAAGGCCATCAATAGGTTTTCAATGAAAACCAACTTTGTAACAGTTAAGTTGAAAATACCTACTGACTTCACCATCGTTATTGAAATGGCTAAAATCATACTTTTTTTCGACTCTTGATAATTCATGTTGCATTCTTACTTAAAAAATTATGCTCTAATAAGTAATATTTTAGATTTTGATCTTTTTTATTATCAATTCAAGGCTATTATTGTCTTGTTCAAAGCAAACCAGTTGTTTTTAACTCTATTTCTGAATTTCATTAAAAAGATTCCTAACAAATTACACCTGTTTCAAATATATCACATAAAAGCAGTTGTAAAGTTATATTTAGGCCATTCAAAATTACTTCCATCTTCTTATTAAAAATATTGGTGTTGGGGAGCAAATTGTTTGTATTCATTTCATTTCCTATAAAAGGGATGTTACTCTGTCATGTTTTAAGGAAATGCACATCAAAACCATAAATAGGGATTGCAAAAGTTAAAACACTGTATAGGAAATGAATTTGTGCTGAAAATCACTCTTTCCTTGTATTTTTTAGTACTAAACAATAGTACATAGTTTGAATTTTTTTTAAATTTTTTATAATGAATTCGCAAGCTTTCATCTAGAAATGGATAAAAGGAAGGACTCGTAACTGTAAATTAAAACATAACATGTAATAATTGAAAACAAAATGCTCTGTGGGGCACAGCTTGATATGATCACAGAATTTACACCCTGAAAAGTTGGGACAATCGATGACAAAACATTAAAAATCATTAGGGTTGTTGCACATTGCCAGGGAAGTTCCTATAAATGTAAAAAAAGTAATTGACAGTTTTGCATCACACAAAAACAGAGATCAATCATAAAATATTGATGATAGGATGGAGATTTTGAATGATAATTTTATTAAGTGGAACATGCTTAGCATATGAAATGCTTCTTGACACATTACTGCAACATCTTCATTCCCTAAATGTAAATTTATTATGCAGCAAGATGCAAAACCTTAATACTACTAGATTTGGGACATAAGAGAACCCTACCCTCCCCCCTTTTTGATCAACTTGAAACTTGAAAGCATAGCCCAAAATCTTAAGTGGAAGTACACAGTTACATTCACCATATCAAAGAGTTACCAATATTACTTTTAAATTTTTGTTGAATTCAAATATTTTTTACTTCTTTGTCTCTTTTGACCTTGATGTGGGCCAATTTTAAATTAAGGCAAATACAAATTTGAATATAGGGTAAGATTCAACATTTTAACTAAAAAATTTAAGACTTATGTCAAACCTCATTGAAATTGGTAAAAAATAAGCAATTTACACAGCTACAGAAAATGCTTTTTTTGTTGTTTTTTTTTTTGTTCCACAAACCTCAACAATTAAGGCTAGCAATTCCAGCCTTTTTTGCATTAAGGAACCATGAGTAACAAATCATAGAGACACATAGGCTAAATCTTGAGTAATTGTTAAGAAATTACGAAATTATTCTTTTTGGCCTCCAATTCCTTAACCCTCTAAACCAATGCTAACCTTTCTCTTTGTGGTACAGAACCTTCTGGTTTAACACAAAAATCCAAGTGGAACCCTGAACAGTTTGGAAAAGTGTGGACACACCATTCAAGCTTGATACAGCAAAGAATTTTTACTGTGCTTTTAACATACTTCTCTGTCTAAGAACCAGGCAAAATGTGTATAAGGTGTGGCACATTTTACCTCATAACCCTCAGAAATAAAAACAAAAGTGTTTGTAAAGTTTGCCCTTTAAAGATATTAGTTGTCAAACTTAGATGAAATGCACAATGAAAAAATGGCAGGAAATTTTTCCCACACTTTTTCCCTAAATAAGCAGTAAGAAAATAATTAAATCAATTTTCTCAAGTTCAACTCTTCAATAAGGTGCTTCATATATATGAGATATCAGTCTACTTTAGACAAGATTTTTTTTCATATTTGGTGCAAAAATGAATATTTTTCCTTGGGAAAATTTTTACTCTTTATGAAATGATGAAATAAAAGAAATTAATATCAAAACACTTTCAACCACTGAAAGTATTTTGAACTGGTATATCTTTAAGTATCATATCACGAAACCGACAAGTTTTAAGTGCTTTATCTCAGACTTGTCTATCACATATAACTTAAAAGTTTAGAAAGATTTCTAAAATGATGTTCACAGCATATGAAATAAAATGATGTAAAAAGTAACTAAAGTACTAATAGCATTTTTATAAGATCATCACGTAGAGCTTTTTTTTATATAAATGGTGGAGTAAAGACAAGAAAATACAAAACAGATAACAACATTGGGTGTTCTTTAAATGATAAAACAATTAATTTTGATTTTTAATGAAACTGCTTATTTTTGTCCCTAGGGTATCATCTATCTCCATTTACTACTCTTAACATGAAAAAATATGAAAAACAGATTTTTGAGTTATACAGATAATTAAACATTTTCTAGAGTTGTGTATACATTACCACACACAATAGCAAATCAAAGACAAATACCATGTTTTAATTTTGAGTTTTTTAAACCTGCTTATCAAACATTCAACAAATGTACAGAAAAAAGACTAGGAAGAACTGTTTTAGCACACCAATACTGATGTCATCCCTTCCATTTTTCATAGCTACTGGTACACCAAATTATGAAAAATAATTTTTTTATCAATTGACATTTAAGCAAAAGGTCAATGTCCAAGGTCATTAAATTGGGAAGCAACACATTAACCTTTCATGATATACCCCAAAACCAGATAAGATGAAAACTTATTGCTCAGACAAGAAATTGGCATTTAAAAAATAGTTTTTTAGCCTCAAGGTCAAATGTCAAGAATAAACAACAATCAATCAATAAACCTAAATGAACTACCTATATACCAAACCACAAAAGCCTATAACAACTGATATAAAAGTTATGACCTAGTCGAGAAATTAGCTTAAAAATAAGTTATTTGACCTTGAGGTCAATGGTAAAGATCAAAGATCACCAAATTTGGTAGGCTACACATCATCTTCATATGATCTATTGAGATACCAAATATGAAAAGCCAATGTCAAAAGTCAAAAAGTTATGACCTGGACAAGAAAATGGCTTTAAAAAGTCAGATATTTGACCTTGAGATCAAAGGCCAAAGTCAAAGGTCACCAACTTTGTTATGGTACTTTAAAATATCAATTATTTGAGATCAAAGGTAAAGTCAAAGGTAAAAAATATTTGAGCTTGGCACATCATCTTCATATGATTCACATACATACCAAATATCAAAAGCCTATTAAGTGATGACTTCAACAAACTTTGTATGAAAAGAAAAAGAAAAAAAAAGGATTCACACTTAAACAATATGTTCCCCTTCTTGTGAATGGGAGCCATAATTAGAAATACTATGAGCAAGCTCAAAAAGAGATTACCCCAGGTTCCAAATGGAGTTTAACATAGAATGTAAAAATTTGGTTATCTACCTTTATAAAGTTGGATTATCTTCATTTGGAGTCGTCTTCCTTCATGCACATCTAAAAAAAATTCTATTCCAAACTTTCTAAAAAATTCTTCAAAATCCCTCGAGCATTATAGGAGGAGTTTAAGGCTACATGAAATGAGGACAGATGACAAGATGAACAGACAGACAGACAGAGTTATTCCTATTCCCCCCCCCCAAAAAAAAATTGTTTGCTGGAGGTATAATAAGAAATAAAATAACCACTGGTGCTTACCATAAGATTGAGCATAATTTTTTCATAATTAGTCTTTTGTCCATGAGGGCAATATAGTGGTTAATGTCTTAAAGCAGAAAAAAGTAGTTTTTCTTCTAGGCATTCTAATAGACAAAACTGAATCATAAAGCATAAATCAACACTTATCATCTGAAAACAAATCTTGTAGTTTACATAAATTCTTTGCATGAATGGAATTGTCCTTTGCAGAAAACACACAAGGAAATACTAAATGACTAATTAAGTAGTCAATTGAATATGAAATTTGATTTTCCAAAAATAAGGTTCATTTGAAGGGTTCATACCAGCCACTTAAAATTTTATATGTATGAGTACATAGGTCTTCTTAAAAAAAGTCAAGAAAAGTATATTACTATGTACATTAAACCGGCCACCAAATGAATCCTTATTATCAGAACCAAAATATTATTAATATTAAATTATGAAATTCTATTGAGAATAGAACCACCACCACGTAAAATCCCCCCCCCCCCACAAAAAAAAAAAAAACAAAACAAAAAAAAACAGTTAGGCCTTCAGCAACTAAAGTGGAATTTCACATATTTATAATGTAAAAATATAATAAACATTTATCATACTGAAAACCAAAATCGAAAACCTCACCTGAAAGTATACTATTGCTTTGTTGTGCACGTCAATAAGCCAAATAAAATTATACCTTTGTTTCCTATTACTCGACCAACTCATGCCTTGACTTCCCGACTGACTTATTTTCAAGTTAACAAACAACAAATACCACCAAACCAAATTTTTAAATAAAATAAATAAAATCATATCCTACCAACCCATTTTTTTCTGACATGTAACAGAAGACAATTTTGATAACTTAAAGGTACACCAGTAATTTATTTTGCCTTATGAAAAATGCTTGTTGAGAACCAAAAGGCCACACTTTATACATCATAAACAAGCAAAAAATTACAAATGAATTTTTACTGATTCTTTATTCAAGAAAGAAATGGAATAAATTTTACAGTTAATGCAAATCATTTGTGAAATGGAATTAAAGCCCTTACAAAACACATATTTATGGAAATTTCTAATTCACAATACCGGTATTAGGTCTCACTGACCACTTCTAACGTTTCCATTACTTTACATGTTAAAAAAGTAATTTTCAAAGTCTCACTGTGAATTCCCAGGACAAATGACATCTTAAAGTTGCATACCGTTGCAAAGCTTGGAAAATAAGGCTTCCAAAATCATTATGCTAATGGTACGATGATTGTAGAAATTCTTCACAAAATTTACTTGGATAAATAATACTGAAAATCCACATTTTTACCAGTCCTGCTAACTGACAGCATGGAGGCAAATTACTCACACATGTAAACAATATTCATACACTTTTGTAGTAAATTACATATATGATTTTAAAGTACACATTCTCAGCTTTATTTTGACTACTTTTAATCATAATACACACAAACAATGCACTTACAATGCATATGTCTAGGTTCAGTGTGTTTTTGGTACTACATAGGGGGGTGGCCATTTGACCCAGAAGAGGTTAGTGAGACCTTAGCTAGTCACTATTGATTTAAAAGATTCAATGCTGTAACTTTTAATAAATTACATCCAAACCCTTACAAAAATTAAAGCCAGAGAGCAATACAAACATGTTTTTTTTTTATTTTCCAGGGAAATAACTCTCACAATACTAGCTGGTCATCATTGATTTTTACATGTCTGTCAAGGCCAGGTATGCATGTTGGTCTGTTCATCCATCATAAAACATATCACACTGTAATTTGAGAACATCATATTCATTATACCTTTAACTTAACATAATTGTTTGTTTTGATGTTCTACTTCTTATTGAAAGTTTGATTTTTAAGTTTTCAGTTAAAGGACTTTATTTTAAAACTAGCTCACCTGATTCACGTTTGTCTTTCAAGAGCAATAATTTAACAAGGAGTTGTCCAACAATTTTGACTTAACAAGACTTTAGTAGGACTATCTTAAGGATCATTTCAGCGATTGAAAGTTTCTTTCTATCTATTATAGTTTTAAAAATAGTGGCTGAAAACTCAAAAAAGGCATTTTTCATCATTCAAGGGCAATAACTCTTACAAGGAGTCACCTGACGACTTTGATCCCTAAGACTTTTGAAGGCCTTATAATAAGGGTCATTTCAGCCATTGAAATAATTATGCTAAACCTAACGGTTTTGGAGATATATACAAAAAACACACAGTCTGACTCCTATTTTCTATTTTAGTGATGGTGGCAATCTTCTTCAATGGATCAGAGAATATTTTTGACAGAAATAACATTCAAAATAGCAAAAAAACATTGAAAAAGGGCAATAGCTCCAACATGGCTAAACATATTAAAATGAAAATTTGGCCAAAGATAGATCTCATTGTGCTGAACACTTTAACCACAGTCAAAATTTAGCTAAACCAAATGGTTTTGGAGATATATGCAAAAAACTACTGTCTGACCCCCTGTGTTCTATTTTTAGTAAAGACGGCCATATTTTTCAACGGATTAAAAATCCCCACATCAGTTCTATGCAGGATACCCCAAGGAACATTCGTACCAAGTTTGGTTCCAATTGGTCACGTGGTATCAGAGGAGAAGATTTTTGACAGAAATAACATTCAAAATTGCAAAAAAATGTCGTAAAAGGGCAATAACTCCAACATGGCTTTACAGATTAAAATGAAAATTTGACCACAGATAGATCTAATCATGCTGAACACTTTTACCACAGTCAGAATTCGGCTAAACCCAATGGTTTTGGAGATATATGCGAAAAACTACTGTCTGACCCCTATGTTCTATTTTTAGTAACGGCGGCCATGTTTTCAACCAATCAAAAATCCAAATGGTCGTTTTGTGCAGGATACTCTAAGGAACAATTATGATAAGTTTCATGCAAATCTATTCAGTAGTAATAAAAAATCCCCACATCAGTTCTATGCAAGGTACCCCAAGAAACATTCACACAAAGTTTGGTTCCAATTGGTCAAGTGGTGTCAGAGGAGAACCCAGAAGGGTTTTGAAAAATTGTTAATGACGACGACCGATGACGACAACTGACACCAAGTGATGGCAATAGCTAACATGGCCTTTGGCAAGGTGAGCTAAAAAGGAGGGTCAAGATTTTACACTGTTTGAAGGTGTGTATACTTATTGTTGAATTTTTTATGTTTCTTTCTGGAGCATTGAATATTAACACCCTAAAAAAGGGTGTTTTTCACTTATCATACAATATCTTGAGAAACGCCCCATATTAATTGCTTCAAACTTTTCTGAGTTGTTACTTTAGTCTGTACACTCTTGAGTAAGTAACAATTTTTTTCTTATTTTTTTTTACAATGCTGCTGTATCTTGTAAGTGCCTTTTCTGAATTGCTTCATACTTTAAGAAGGTATACCTAGGGTAAGGGACACAACTCTTGAAAACAGTGGAGATGTTTATTGAACTTGTTTGAGAGATTCGTGGCAGTTATTAATTAAATTTTATCAAAACCAATGGGAAATGTAAGCACAAGAGCACTTACAAGGTGTGTCTCTGTGTCACAATGATGGAAGGATATTGTTAAAGCAAGTAAATAATTGTTGAATTTATATTATTTACCCTTGGAGAAAATTCTACTGGTTCTACTCCTCGACAGTCAAACATAACAACAGTCTTTAAATGACCAGAATCATCTGCATTGTATGCTTTTATTGTATCCTTCATTATATCTATAAATATAACAACATTAAAATATTACTTAAGTCATGAAATTTATTTATGGAACAGGGAGTGTAGAGCAGAAAAAATCATCTTGAAAGCTGAAATAATTCACCTGAAAACATCAACAGTTTGTAGTTGCAGTTCTTTAATGGAGACTGTCATAAAATTCAGAGAGAAGGGAGACTTACAGACTTTAAGAAAAACATAAAAAAGTTGAATTTGGCAATTTACTGAAAAAAGAAACAAGCTAAACAGAGATAATATGGATTATTTCATGTAATGGTTTTCAATAGGAAAGCCAAAAGCAGCAAAAATCTCTTTTTTGGTCTTTCAAGGGCAAGTTGAACTGTAAGGATTGCCATATGACTACCATCCATGGAAAGATGCTTGTGATCTAGTTGATCATCCCAATCCATACCAAATTATGCATACATTAGTAGATATAACTTAACTGTTAAAACTGGTGCTTATCATGTATTTCTTATTGGTCATGAACAATGTTCCCTGGAAAGTTGCATTGAGCCTTGAATAGTTGTATTTTTGTATTTGGCCTTGGTATGGCTTTGGCCATTTACAAATACTTAACCTTATATGACTGTCCTTTGATGTATCAGTAATACAGAACCAATACATAAAAAAATGATTAAGTAGATCAGCCTACAGTATTAAAGATATGGCATATTCATATATGAAAATTATATAAAAAAGACATTATTTACCTATAGAGTTTTCCCTGTGGCAAAGTTTACATTTAATCACAAGGCTAGCATGTCCTCTTCCACCTTTCAATGGAGCATTCTCCTTGAAAATCACAATTTTGTTATACATGGTTTTATTCTTTAAAAATCAATTAGATCCAAATGTGTTATACATGGTTAGACAAAGGTTGAATAACAAAATCAGTAATTTGAAATAATTGTTGTCTTTGTTTTAAATTTGAACAGTTTACTGGTAAGCAAGTGCTATTTGTTTTAGTTTTTTAATAACAAAACAAAAACTGCACAAATACAATTCTTCAATAGATTAAGATTTTCTTTGTTGTCTTTCCTGAGTGCCTGGGGCAAGTATGTACACACAGTCAACCTCGTTACAGTGACATAGGACAAGAATCTGACAAGAATTGAAATGCCTCTTTTTAGCTCTTAATTCCTAAATAGTTCCATTCAAAACCTCCAAAAGCAATTCCAACTTCTTTTGGGGAATGGCACTTTGAGGTACAATTTCTAAGAGATTCATTCCCCTTTTTTAATGTTATTATAAAGACATCACAAAAATGCTTGTTAATGGACCATTTTAAGGCCCCTAATTCCTAATAATAATAAAGGTAAGAACTCACAGGCTACCTTTGGTGATATGACAGCTTGTGGTGCAATTTCACAGTGGTTCATTAACTTAGTCAATTTATCGTCTGTAATTCAGGAAAATGCTTGTTTTTGGCCTACTTTAAGCCCTCACATCTAAAACTCCCAAAATCAATCCTATTATGATTTTAGTGGTATAGATTTTGATGGGACAATATCATAAACATATGCAAATTATATGCAAATTAGTTGCACAAAGGTACCAATGCTGATTGCTGATTGTTATACAAATACAAATATTTATTCGTTCAAACACATTAACAATAAATGGTTGTACATACAAAAAAATGACAGTTCTAATAATATCCATATTGAAAATCTGGAACAGAGGTGCCTTAAACTAATACTTTATTTAACTGACAAGGCTAAACATTTATTTATATATTCAATTAGAATAATCAAACAGTTACTGTTTAATATTAAAGATATATTATTTTTTGTTACTGAAAAGAAACTTTTGTCTTTGTTTTTTATCTTGTTGATGAGAACTTATCTGTGTACTTCATAGACTGGACAGTGTATGAAAAAATGCAGTTCATCTTCAATTTGTGAAATATTGCATGAAGTGCAAATCCGAGTACTTTAGGGGATATTGGGTAGTGTCCACTCTCAATTGCAAGAAAGTGAGCACTAATCCTAAATTTAAAAATTGTGGATCTGTTCAAAGTGGTAAAATGGGTCTGTCACTGGAAAATGGTCATTTTTGTCCATATCTGGCCATTTTCTGCTACATGTGGGGTTCAACAAAAGCAAAACAGGAATCAAAGCATATTCATCCCACAGCCAGCATCCCATGAAGGACACTGAAGTCAAATAAGGTTCATTACAGTCATGTAAGGGGGTAAAGAGTCTTCTGATGGGTCACTCCTGTGAAAAAATGAGAATTTTTTTCAATTTTTGGCCTCTGTTTGGCCTAAAACTGGAAGTAGTCAATACAAGGGGTCGACATAGAAATGGTGGTGACAGACATCATTCTTATTTAGATTCCAGGCAAAATAGAGCACTATAGATTAATTCTGCTCTGGCAAGGGGCTGAGAAATGAACCCTACTGCCTAAAAAATCTCACTTTAATGGGCAGCAGGAACTCATGACCTCTTCTTTCAGCTCTCAAGTCATTATTTTTTTTAACAAACTCCATATCAGATAGCCTCATTTTAAAGCACATTCATGCTGCTTGCAGATGTACATGAATTGTGCTTTCCTAAACTAAGATTAACACCATCAAGGCCAGTCCCATATGGATGTAGGCGCAGCACGACAAGGGTTAACATATTTGAAAATAAAATGATTCACAAGGCATAGCTTAATACCACCAAAGAGGTCAAATCCAGAACAACTGAGGTAAGTATGGACACATGCTTTATAATTTGATTGAGATAAGACATGAGGAATCCAATGAAAAATATTTCAAAATCAGACCAAAAATAAAAAAAAAAGTTTTTTGGGATGAGCTCCTTTGTCCACTTACCACTCAGAAACTGTATGAGATATCTGAGTTCTGATTGAATAATGCAGGCAGAGATGTTCATAATGATTCCAATAAAAAAAAAATTCATATCAGACCAAAAATATAAAAAAGTTGAATTTCTTTTTGGCGTAACTCCTATGGCCCCTTAACTCATAAACTAAAAGAGATATCTGAAATCTGACAGAATTATGCAGGTACGGATTTTCATAAAAAATCCATGAAAAAAAATATTCAAAATTGGACCAAACATTTTTAAAAAAGTTGATATTTGGGCATAACCCCAATTTGCCCCCCTATAAACTGAAAATACTAAATGCTATATAAATTCTGTTAAATAGTCTAGAGACAGAATGTATAAGAAGCAAACTGAAATACAACTTTTCAAAATTGAATGATACAACAACCTTTTACAAGTTTAAATGAACACATATTTTACCCATATAGGCCCCTTTTTGCAGACTGGAAGGTGCAAATGACCCCATTTTAAAGTAGAAAGTTTCCTCTAGTAGAAAGAAACAAGATATCAAATTTCATAACTTTAAGTTCACTACAACTAATTTAGCTATTGCACGGATACCAAAAATTAACAAATACAACAACTCATTATATTATATTCATATTATAACATGATATGAACACAACTTTTGTGATTGTATAAAAAAACAAAAGATGTGTGTACTTTGTAAATATCTTGGTATGTATTGTTTATTGTTTACAAGTACAGAAAACATAAAAAATAATCCACTTACTGTTAATGTGAGATACTGGAATTCACGAGTTTCTTCTCCACAACTTATACACTTTAACTGAAAAAAAAAAACAATCATATCATGGTTAAAACAGTAAGATGGCTATATATATAGCCTAACTCCTAACTTGATCTGTGTGATTGATTGATTGATTAGGGTCTAATATCAAATTGCAGATATTTTGTGCATTTTTGGACAAGAAATCTGACCAGCTAAACACATTCTGACAGGCTGAACCAATTACTTATTGTGCTAGCTCACAGAAGCTAAAGTCTGCAGGTAGGCGCTTCAGAGCTGTATGTAAGCTAACCTACGGTAGTAATAATTTCTGACTGCATCATGTAAACACTGAATTGAATTACATTGTATCTCTTAAATAAAATATATTTAAATAGAAATGCTTTGTTTGTGCATATGTGTAATGTAGAATCAGTTTCTTTATTTCTGTTTCAACAAGGGACTCAGACATTTTGAACTGATTTTAGGTGTGTTTAATTGCGTTATATTTTTTAAACAGAGGCCAGATTTTAAAGAGAGAGTCCATTTGTTAAGTTTATAGAAGCAACTAATTCGCTGTATTTGTATAATATTTTGGCGACAGCAGCAGCCTGTCCTGTGATGTGAGGGTTTCCTCTTCATTCGTTGAAGACCCATGGGTGACCTTGAGCGGACATTTTTCACACTGGTGTGGTTGTTATCTCTTTGACATATTCACCATATCCATTCTCATTATATACAGATATATAAAGTAACTTCACCTGGTCCATACTCCCAGTTTTTAGTTGAGTCTGAGTTGCTCATTTACTTTTGTTACTTTGTATGTATTATTTCAGTTACTTTATGTTCTTTGTTGTGTTTGTTTGTTTTCCATGAAGTCCTGGTCTTTGTTCCTGGATTACATTCTTTAGATTTCTGCTAGAATTTTGATACCCTTGATTACTCTATTCAAAAAGTGTTTGTTTAGACAATTTTTTTTTTTTTTTTTTTTTTGGGGGGGGGGGGGATTATTCTGGGTTTGGTTTATAAAGGTTTCACTGTAGTAAGAAATAGAACTGAAACTACACCATTTATAATAACTGTTGTTTATCAAACTGTTGTTTAAGACTTGTACTTTCAAAAACAGATTATTTAAAGAATATTTGAATTTCAATTCTTATTGAATTCACATTGAAGATTCTTAAGTCAATGAGAGGACCCATTGAATATCTTTAAAAACAATGTATAGGAAATCCGAAAAAAATAAGTGCATTTGTCCTCAATTACATTTAACATCTGATGAACAAAAGTAGACACTTGATATTGACTTAATGGAATAAAAGTATATATATACTTCTATATTAGCACTTCTCTCTAAATGGGGTTAAGGTAATCAATATTTTAAGTCACAGAAATACTTACTCTGACGTACCATCTGAAGTCTTCTCCCACAGGACGTAAATTCGTAATATTTTCTAATTCGGCTTTGAATTGAAGGCCAATTTTCTGTTAAATATAACAGAAATTTAAATATATGAATAAACATATATTAATTCATTCAATCCGAATCAATATATACTCCAAAAGTTTAGAGCAACCTTCCCATTGAACAAGGTTTTGGCCAAATCAAAATCAATCACAAACTAGACATTGCCACTAATGGGACTTATCTCCCCTCCAACAGCCTGTTGAACCCTGTACATTTGGGGACCAACTTGGACACACAATTCATATTGGAAATGATTTTTATGGTGGATAGACTAAGCACTATATACACACACATAACTTTGCTGCCATTTCTTAAACAACCAACTCCAAACCACAATCAGTACTAATTTGTAGTTGTTGACAACACAATAACAGAATATGACTGCAATTTACTTTAAACATCAATTCCTGACAATATGCACATCCCAATATGGTAATTTAACACCCAATTAAGTTCCATACTAATCCTGCAAGTTGTTGAGGAGGAGTTGCAGACAACACATGAAATCATGCTTTGCTGAAACTAGAGGCTCAAGAGAGCCTGAATCACTCACCTGGTTAACCATTTGCTTATTTGAAAAACTTGAGGAATGAGACAGGCTAAGTTAAAATATCTACTGAATTGTCAAATGCAGGAAATGCTTTTCATAGCATTTTCATGACCTGAACCAGAATTTTGCTAACGGCAAATGACCACTAAGTTCCATTTTTAGTATAGGCAGCCATATCTATTCACGGATTAAAAATCACAATAGTCATTTTGAGCACAATACACTAAAGAGCTATTATGCATATTTTCATTCAATGATCTTAAATGGTTTTAGAGAAGAAGATTTTCAATGTTGTAAATGAGAAAAAAAAAAACACAAAAAAACTGTTTCAGGGGTTGTAACTCCTACATTAGTCAATGAAAATTACGGCTTAGGTCCTTCTCATGATGCTTAACAATTTTACCAAGGCAGAAATTTGGTAAAGGCAACGGTTTTTGAATTATTTGCAATAAACTGCCATCTGACCCCTATGTTCTATTTTTAGTAATGGTGGCCATCTTTTTTCATGAATCAACAATCTCAACAATCAATTTGTGTGTAATACCCTA
The DNA here is from genome assembly GCA_037379345.1 of Perna viridis. NCBI lineage: Eukaryota > Metazoa > Mollusca > Bivalvia > Mytilida > Mytilidae > Perna > Perna viridis. The sequence goes on along the minus strand of CM074511.1, from coordinate 52,772,808 downwards.
AGGAACATATATGCCAACTTTCATTGAATTCTGTGCAATGGATTTTGAGAAGATTTTCAAAGTTGCACATGCGAAAAAATGCAAAAAAAACTGTTTCAGGACCCGTAACTCCTCCATTAGTGGACCTATCATTTTGAAAATTTGAACACAAGTCCATCTCATGATGCTGAACAATTTTACCCTGCCAAAAATTTGCTAAAGGATATGATTTTAGAGTTATTTGCAAAAAACTGTAATCTGACCCCTATGTTCTATTTTTAGTAACAGTGGCCATGTTTTTTCATGGATCAAAAATCCCAATATTCATTTTGTGCAGAACACCCTAAGTAACAATCATGCCAAGTTCAAATCTGTCCAGTAGTTTCAGAGGAGAAGATTTTCAAAAATTTGTCCACAACGACGTCGATGATGGCAGACGCCAAGTGATTGCATAAGCTCACTTGGCCTTTGGTCAGGTGAGCTAAAAATGCCTTTGTCCAATAGCCATCATTTCTACAGTTTTTGCAAAAGCATAAATTCTTGACAATATGCTCATCCCAATAATCTAACACTCCATTTCATTACAATCCTGCAGACAACGCATAAGACAAAGTTTTGCTAAAAATTCACCTAAATGTGACACCAACTAGAATCATTAGAAAGCTTATACATTGGGATGCATGAGGATACCCGTATACTGTTATAATGATTTGCTTCATTTGTAATATCATAGGATGACTTAAAACTTGAACAATTGCTTTCCTTGGCTTTTTGATCCAATGGGCTACAAATAAAAAAGAATTCCAAAATATTCTTTGTTTATATATTTAAAATTGATCTGTAAGACTATTTCTACTTCCAAAATATAAGATTTTTTCTGAAAGCAACGTACAATGTAGCATGAACCAGTTTGATTTTCAAAATCTCAATAGCACAGACATAAGTCTATATTTGGTTAATTCAGGGAATGCATATTCATATGTAATAATCTATATTAAACTGTGCCATTGCTATTTAGCTATTTATTAACAAATTATCTCTAATTTCTCTGTTGATAAGAGGTGATTTTCCTAGTCTCTGGATGAATTTTGATGAATGGTGTACCAAATTAAAATAAAAAGATTTGCCTTGCACAGCTTGATAGGACCACAGAGGTCAAATCCTGAACAGTTGGGACATGAATGGACACACCATTCAAACTTGTCACAGCTTTGAATTTTGATTATGATTAGATATTTGTCAAAGGATAAAAATTTAACCAGAACCCAAGCAGTCACTTGTTTTTTGGCCATTATTCTTAAATGGTTGAAATTGAAACCTGCAAAATGAATCCCAATCTCCCTGTGAGGAAAGTGTCACCTTGTGGTACGATTTCAAAGCCATGGGGTCCATTCCTTTTCACTATAAAATAAAAAAAATACTTGTTTCAGTCCCTTTGAGACCCCTTATTTGGCTCTAGTCAAAACCCCAAAAATCAATCCAAGTCTTTCTTTTGTGGTTTGGCACCAAGTACTAAAACTTATATGAGATCAGTTAGCTTTTATTAATGTTATTATATTGACATAGAAAGTAAGTAAGTAATATTAATTTACAGTCATGTTTCATATTAAAAATAACATAACCTCTCATGAGCTTTTATAATGACTACAGTAAATGATATAAGGTAAATGCTTGTTTCAGGCCCATTTTTTGGCCCCTAATTCTAAAACGCTTAAATTAATATAGGCCTTCCTTTTGTGGTTTTAGGAACCTAGTAATGAAGATCAATCATTTGGTTTAATCCTGGTTTGCCCACATTTAATTATACCAATTACCAATTAGTTAAATAAACAAAAAAGACAAAGGGTTTACTGACCATAAAATTTTATAGTCTGTTCTAAATAGAAAGGTGTTATATATGTATGTTTCTTTGTACATGTATATAGAGGATTTTTTGTTTAACTGTATAGTTTATTTTTAATGTATAAATATATAAAAAAAAGATGAATAACATATCTTTATATACTTTAATATCTAATTCATTTGAAGTCAATTACAATTAATTTTAACAATTGATTTTGACTGCAACAACATTGAAAGTAATCTTAACTAATATATTGCATATCAGACATATAATAGCACATATAATGCATATTTATATTATGGAAACAAAATTAAAGATACATATGTTAAAAACAAAATATATGAAGCACTACTATATAGTTAGATCATAATTAAACAAGAACATATTCAAAAATATTTCATCAAAATCATACGTACTTTAGGAATTTTAAGGTATTTCATCAAAATTGTATAAATTTTACAAATTAAAATTGAGCATTTTTCTAAAGAGTCTGCAAAAGATTTATTATTAAAATGTTTATATTTCACTTCACTCAATAGTAAATTATAGGATTTTACAGGTAAATATACACTACAATTCAGAAAAAGACTTTAATTGTTAAAACAACATAACCCCTAATGTTTATTTATACAAGTAATTAAAAGTGGGCAAACCAGGATGACACCAATCATTTAATACTTAAGTAATCACAGGAAAGCCAAGTGTCTAAGACAATGACTATGACGACTGTGCCATACCAATTAACAACCTCAATTTTTTTTAGGTTGTCAACCAAAATTATAGATGATTACAAATAATAATAATGGTATACAACGATAAACTAGAGGCGCCAAAGAGCCTGAATCGCTCACCTGGTTTCATAAGCTACATTCTTTTTTTTTGAAAAGCGGTTGTTTTTTCATGGATAAAAAATCTCGAGTCATTATGTGTAAGATTTCCTAATCTCTTCATAGTAGACGTCCATTTTGACAAATAAAGGAAGAAAATGTACATTATGCCAAGAGAAATTGGGATAAGTTATAATAACAAAATAATTAAACCTTTTTCGAATTGATAAAACGAAAGTAACAACTCACCACCATCTTGTCAGGATATTCTATATTTAGACCATTTCATACAACGCAAAATTAAAATAATCTATAAAAAAGGCAAATAAAATGCAAACAAACAAATAACAAACATTTACAAAATAAACAAACACGAAAAAAAAAACAAGTCGAGTTGTTTTGCATAAATTATGGTCGTTCTTTCTGAAAATAATTTTAAAAAGCTCTTCTATATAGAAACCACATTTAGTATCTATTTTGGGTCATACTTAAATACGCCTGCATACGCCTGCCAGGTTAAAATTCGCCTGTAGAAGAAAAGCATAAGCCTGTAGCATAAATATTGTGTTTTTGCGAAAATAATGGTATATTATCTTCGAAAGATGTATTTTGTTCAAATAAATTATACTTTCAGGAAATTATTTGTTGATGGGAAGTAGAACTAGCCCATGATTTCTGACCTCCCGAAAAGCTATAACTATACATAAAAACTAGATAAATGTATTCATTTTAGCCAGCACTCCACAGTTTAGTTTAGTTTCGCACTTTTGGCTAGGGATGAAAAATGACATAAATGGAAACCGGTGGTTGCTATAGTGATTAAAAATGAAGAATCTATTGTTGATAAAACATTTTCTGAAAAAAGGGGACTTTTAAAAGTATTTTGCAATGTTTTATATATTTTCAATGTTGAAGGGGCTTTTTTTCAATGACAATTTGACTTCATTGTGAAAGTGAAAGTAAGTCAATTTTTTACCATGCTAAATTTAATAAGTGGATTACAAAGTGAAATAGCTCAAAATCTAACCGGCGATGCCCATATGAGGAAGGGGTTTTTGAAGGGAAAAGTTTGAACAGTTTCAGGGATTGAAATAAAAATTTCAGATATTTTGCGGGAAATTTGATATTTTTAAACCTGATTTTATGAACTTTTTTGCAAATTTTCGCATATTTTTGCATGGTTTCTATGGTAACCCTATATGCTGTGGGTAATTTTTTTCCAGAAAATTTTTACTGCATCCTGAAGGCCTTGGCTTGAGCTATTTCTAGATATATAGATTTACAGATGCTTGACAATTTTTTAAAGTGATAAATGTTACAAAGCATCAGATTACAAGACCAAAATTAGGCAGCTCTACAATACTGTGGAGTGCTGGCTTACATGTATTAATTCATATTTATTGATTTTATTTCTAAATTCAGCTATTTAAACCGACAGGCGGATACATTTCTTTTACAGGCGTATTTTAACCTGGCAGGCGTATGCAGGCATATCTAAGTAGGACCGTCTACTTTCACTTTCTAAATGCTGAAACGACAAAAAGGATCTAAGTGAGAGAAAACTATGACTACTATTTAAATTTTAACAGAACTAGCATTTCCAACACAAGAGGTTGAAACACTCGCGATGGAAGAACGGATAAACGAAGAAAATATTGGCGATGGGCCAACAGTTGCTTCAAAGGTGTCTTTCGCAGAGTTGTGTGGTTTACTGGAAAAGATATCTAAAACCCAGGGAAATGACAAAAAGAAACGGATATTGAAAGAGTTCACAGACAAATGGAGGGATTTTCATAAACAGCTTCACATTAAAAATACAGACACTGTGAGTATAATACATACATTAATACTCGTGCAGTTTTCTAAGCCCTAAGCTAAAATAAATAAAGTTATCCGACCAGCCCTAGTTTTACCGCTGACCCTATACATTTATTTGCCAAAACTTTGATTGTGTAAATGGGAGTTTAGGCAGGTCTTTAAACAGATATTGGTCCTTAGTTTTAAAAGGGCTAAGAAATAAGCATTTTATCATCTTTGTAAAATTGCTTATTTCTTTTGTCTCACTGCAAACTAAAACATTGTAACATGTATAAAGCTGCTAGAAACTGTCCACATTTTGTAAATCAATTGAGTATCTTAATTTATTATATAGATAGCAGTGTTTTATCAAATGTTCCCAATGTAATAAATTTCGATAATTCACACTGAAATACATTCGGTAATTTCACTTTTGCGCTTTCTCCTGCCAAAACGTCACAACTTTGATATCTATCCGCCAATCACAGAATTCAAAGTTCATATTGAAAATATCGATAAATTGTGAAGAAAATCAATATACAAAAGAAGGATAATCAATTGGTTATCGTGAATAACCAAAATATTATCACTAGTGTCAGGAATGCTTGAGGATTTAACTCATGCACAAACATTAAATCTAGGCATTCTTCGGCACTCGTGATAATATTTTGGTTATTCACTCTTTCCAACTAATTATCCTATTATTAATCTAGATATTGCTACAAAGAACATTTCAGAGTTTTTGCAATTATTATACAACCACAATAATTTTGTGGTCTAGTAATGGAATGATGCTGTTGTAGTTGTCAGTGTCTGTAGACACCTGGTTTTCATGTGATAACTTGAATATGTTGGTTGATCTTTATGAAATTTTATAAAAAGTTTTTAAACCACAAAAAGAAGGTTGGTATTGATGTTTTGGGTTATGGCTCCAATTGTTTTAGGATTAGGAGCCAAAAAGGGGACAAAAACAAACATTTCATAGAATTGAACTAAAGAATAGGAACATCTTTATTATTCCACAATAACCTACCTTACAATAGTCAGACTGGGATTGATTTCAGGGGGTTACAGTGACTTTACTGGAGGTGACCTTATATCACACCACAGCAGTGTAACTTGCTGGTCATACCATAGCATGTTTCAAAGTCAAGTTTATTTTGATATAGGTTTTATCTTGGTTGTCTCGGTAGTTATTTGGATAATCATTAACATTCTCATCACTGTTCTTAACAAATTCAGGTACCGGTAACCTGGTACGAACCTAGGTTATATATTTTGTAAATGTATAAATGCGCCTCCTCTCTATACAGGTTACAATATTATAGTTAAGGAAGAAGTGCAAACAGTTTGAAGTTCATGTAAATTGCAATATTGGAAATAGTGCTATGAGTTTATTTTATTCAATATTGAGTATGAGTAGGCTTAAAAGTGAATTAAGTGCTTTATTAATTGTGAAGGATTTCCATTGGAATTATGATGTTCCAGATTAACTGCACTGGTATTCATAGTTTGGGATTAAGTATCATGTTAATACAGTAATAACTGGAATACTGTAATAATTTTAATATGTGTTATAGTTTGGGATTTAGTATATTGAGTTTGATTGAAATTATAATTTGGGATTATAAGTGCAATGATTTTCTATGAAATTTAAGATTTGGAATAAGTGTTATTTACATTGGAACTTCTTTGGATTAAGTGCAGTTCATTGAATTTATAGATTTGGATTTAAATGCTGTTTTCCTTGAAACTTTTGTGGATTATTAAAGTGCAATGATTTTCATTACCATAAAATATAGTTTGGGATGTAGTGCATTGGTTATTTTTAAATTAAAGATTTAGATTAATTGCTTTTTTTCAATGGAAGTAGAGCTTGGGGTTATGTGCAATGATATACATGAACCTGGAATTATATGGAGAATATTTCCTAGTTTTATTTCATTGTAATTGTTCTGGTTTAAGTGCTATGATTTACAACTCTGATTTGAGTGTTTCAGGTGAAAAATGATTTTATTGAAATTATACATATGGCTTAAGTGCATTGAATTTCATCAGAACTATATATATATTTTGTACATGTATGGTTTAAATAATATGAAAATGTGTGCAAGAAATTTATAAGAATCTGAACTATTGTAAAAGTAGATCCTTTGAAGGAGTATATTTTAATACATATATTTAAAAACCAGTATTCAATGGATTCAGATTTGAGATGGGACAATTCAAATAAAATGTAGCATGACATTGTAACTTCAAGTTGTTGTTCATTTCATGGAAGTGTTACTATAAGAAATTTATTGTTCTTCTGTAACTTGCCATTTCATATCTGCTATCCCCTTGTGGACCTGAGGGTTTAAAGCTTTTTTTCTTGGAAAAATGTAAGCAATATTCACAACCAATAGTTTTCCACATTAATACTTTTCCTGTGTTGGCAAGTACAAAAAATACATTGAATATGTTTCTGTCAATTGCTAAATGCAATAACTAAACAACAACAAAAATCAATTATGTAAAAAAAAAAAAAAAAACACACTAAATTCCCTCAACTCTTACAATAGCAACTGGTTGGTTTAAACGTCCCAGTAGACCCTTTTGTGCTAAATGTGGGATAGTCAGTGGGCATGTGTAGAGCATGCTCAATATACACTTCTGCGAGGAAAATTCTTTTGTTCTACCCAAGCCCTACCCTGCGGAAGTGTATCTTCAGCATGCTCATCAACTTACAACAAAAGGGTCTACAGCTTTGTCAATCCTTTGTATTGTTTAGCAGATTGGTAACAAAAGAGTGTCATGGTTGTGAGAAATTCACTGTAAGATTTAAACATTTTAGAAATTAGGGGCCAAAAAGGGGGGCAGAAACATTCATTTCCCTGATGTCTAGAAATTAACAGAACTAATGATGAAGTGATGTTTTTGACATTGTACTACAAGGTGCTATACCATCAAAAGAAGACTGGGATTGATTTTAGGGATTGAGAATTAAGCCTTTTTGAGTAAGGTGCTTAAAGGGGCCCGAAACTAGCATTTTCCTTATGTCCAGACAATAACTTGAGTTAAAGTGAATGGATCTCATATAAATTTTACTACAAGGTGTCATTACACAAAATGAAGACTGGGATTACTATTTTGGATTGTGAGTAGACCCAAATAAGAATAAGGGGCCACAAAGGAGCCAGAAACTACAAAGTTCCATACCCCAAAGGAAGGTTGGGATTAATTTGTGGTTTTTTCTGGAACCAATTAGGAATAAAGTCCAAAAAGTGACCACTTCGATTCTTGTCAAGTTCTTATCCTGTATCAAATATCTAATAGTAATTAAAATTCAAAGCTTTTTCAAGTTAAAATGGTGTGTCCATATTTGCCCCAACTGTTCAGGATTGATCTATGTGGTCGCATCAAGCTGTGCCTTGTGAAGCATTTGATTAACTTTTCAAGAAATCGTGAAATGACTACTTTTTCTATTTTTCAGAATGATTCTTTCTATTCAGCAATGAGACTTTTGATTCCTCATCTTGAAAAAGAAAGGGTTGCTTATGGTATTAAAGAGGTAAGTGGTAAAGTTTAAAAACTGTTACATATAAGGTAGAAGAAAGACATAGTCAATGTCAGTAACAACAGGTACATTATTGGAGCCTTTTCTGTGTCTCCTTAATGAGTTCTGTGCCAATATTTAGGTCATGAACTCTTTTCAAAAATGCCAAGGGACTAATTATTATGCCAAATTAATATTCTTACATTTATGTACATGTCTCTGAAACTAAATGCCAAAAAAACTGAGTGCTTTTACTAGACACATGGGTGTTTGTGCGATAATTGTGCGTAACACTTGAGCTTTAGCTTATCAACCGAGAAATAGTTGTGGCTAGTTGAAAGGTACATGTATCTAAGAATGGGATTTATTTTAAAGGTTATGGCTTAAAGTTTAAATGATTTGACAGATAGTTTTTAATTTCAACTGGAGAATTTAGAAACTGTGAAAGGACAACTAGTAGTGTGTAGTTCAATTATGCAGTATGTCAGAGAGTGTTGTATGTTCCATGTAAAACAACATTGAAACTGGCTATTAGGCACACTGACCCACTGCTATGATGCCATGTAAATTTTTGTATATTTTTTAAGATAAATTGAGTGTCCATCGTAATCAATGGTGAATGTAAATCAAAGAGTTTGATGTTAACCATTTACAACAATAAGCTTGTGTACACATTTACATTTGTAGTCAATCCCTGTACTCCACTTTTAGCTTATCCCTATATTTGCAATTTGACTATTATTTGAGGCATAAAAATTCTAATGATTGTTATAAATTGGTTCAGTACATGAGTACTTCGACTATACCTGATATTTCTTGCCTTTTCGGAAGATTATTTGTGAATGTACCAATTTTGATCTATTTATAAGCGTAAAGAAAGTATGTTTTTTTTTACAGTAATCAAATTACATGTGATTGTGTGTTGGCAATATACCCTGGTATCCTTTTTTAGCTCACCTGGCCATAGGCCATGTGAGCTATTGCCATCACTTGGTCCGTTGTCGTCATTGTCATCGTCGTCATCTGTCGTCGTCTTTAACAATTTTTCAAACATCTTCTCTGAAACTACTGAATAGATTTGCATGAAACTTATGATTATTGTTCCTTAGAGTATCCTGTACAAAATGACTGTTTGGATTTTTGATTGGTCAAAAACATGGCCGCCGTGACTAAAAATAGAACATAGGAGGCAGATGGCAGATTTTTGCATATATCTTCAGAACCGTTAGGTTAAGTCAAATTCTGACGTGGGTAAAAGTATTCAGCATGATGAGATCTATCTGTGGTCAAATTTTGGTGAAAATCTGTTGACCCATGTTGAAGTTATTGCACTTTTTGAACTTTTTTTGCTGTTTTTGATGATATTACATTCAAAAATTTTCTCCTCAGAAACTACTGTATAGAATTCAATGAAAGTTGGTATTCTTGTTTTTAGCTCACTTTGCCAAAGGCCAAGTGAGCTCATGCCATCACTTGGCGTCCATCGTCGTTGTGGACAAATTTTAAAAAATCTTCTCCTCTGAAACTACTGGACTGACAGGTTTTAAACTTGGCATGATTGTTCCTTAGGGTGTTCTGCACAAAATGAATGTTGGGATTTTTGGTCCATGAAAAAACATGGCCTTTATTACTAAAAATAGAACATAGGGGTCAGATTGCAGTTTTTTGCAAATAACTCAAAAACCGTTGCATTTAGCAAATTTCTGGCATTGGTAAAATTGTTTAGCATTATGAGACGGACCTATGCCAAAATTTTCAAAATGATTGGTCAACTGATGTAGGAGTTGCGGCCCCTGAAACAGTTTTTTTTGCATTTTTCGCATGTGCAACTTTGAAAATCTGTTTCTCAAAGTCCATTGCACAGAATTCAATGAAAGTTGGCATTTATGTTCCGTAGGGTATCCCACACAAAATGACGGTTGGGATTGTTGATTCATGAAAAAAACATTGCCACCGTTACTAAAAATAGAACATAGGGGTCAGATGGCAGTATTTTGCAAATAACTCAAAAACCATTGCCTTTACCAAATTTTTGGCAAAATAAAGTTGTTAAGAATCATGAGAAGGACCTATGCTGAAATTTTCAAAACCATTCATTGACTAATGTAGGAGTTACGACCCCTGAAACAGTTTTTTTGTTGTTTTTTTTTCACATGTACAACTTTGTGTATTGTGCTCAAAATGACTGTTGTGATTTTTAATCCGTGAATAGATATGGCTGCCTATACTAAAAATGGAACTTAGGAGTCATAAATTGTTGCCTTAAGCAAAATTCTGGTTCAGGTCATGAAAATGCTATGAAAAGCATTTCCTGCATTTGACAATTTAGTTGATTTTAACTTAGCCTGTCTCATTCCTCAAGTTTTTCAAATATGCAAATGGTTAACCAGGTGAGCGATTCAGGCTCTCTTGGGCCTCTAGTTAAGGTATCCTAAATAAAATGATTGTTTGGATTTTTGATCAGTTAAAAAACATGGCCGTCGTTACTATAAATAGAACATAGGGGTCAGACAGTTGTTTTGTGCATATATCTCCAAAACCATTAGGTTTAACTAAATTTTGACATGGATAAAAGTATTCAGCATGATGAGATCTATCTGTGGTCAAATTTTGGTGAAAATCTGTTGACCCATTTTGGAGTTATTGCCCTTTTTGGACGTTTTTTTTTGCTGTTTTCGATGTTATTACTCTCAAAATTCGTCTTCTCAGAAGCTACTATATAGAATTTAATGAAAGTTGGTATTCTTGTTTTTTAGGGTGTCCTGCACAAAATGAATGTTTGGATTTTTTATTGGTTAAAAAACATGGCCATTGTTACTAAATATTTAGCTAATGTTTTACAATTGCTGAAATGATACTTATTATAAGGCCTACAAAAGTCGACAAGGGATCAAATTTGTCAGATAACTCCATGTAAGAGTTATTGCCCTTTATAGGAGAAAAATGACTTTTTTTTTCATTTCAGCATATGCTGGCCAAACTGTTAATTGAAGTTTTATGTCTAGGGAAGGATAGTCCTGATGCCAATAGGTTGCTCAACTACAAAGCGCCAAAGTCTGCAAAAATGGTAATAATATTGTATTAACATGTTGAAGGAAAGATGAAACTACAAAAGATGTTGATGTGGTAAAGGCAATCAGATGCTTGTTTTTTTTTCTGAATAATATTTCTCACTTTCCTGTAAACATATTGATCACAGTTCTGTGCCCTAAGATGTCCACTTTATTTTCATTAAGTTAGTTAGTTTTTATTAGAACATATTTTTTATGTTTGTTTCATGTCTCATAGTACTGATCACAGTTCTTCTATATAGGGTAAAAAAGAAAAACTTGATATCATTGCCTTATATAGCCATATCATTTTCACAGCTACCTACTTCCTGTGTTGACCATCATAGTCCTTTTTTGGCCTTTATATAATTTCAATCAGTGACCTTAGTTTCATATTGTAGATAAGGGATGTTTCATTCTAACTATATATACTTTTCCTGTTTTGTCCATTTAAGTCTTTTATTTTAACTTTCACTTCAGTTCTTTCCTTAATTGTGTTACCCTGTATTAATGACATATGGTCCTTTATTTGATAAACATCGATAGTGAATGCAGATTCTGTTACCCTGTATTAATGGCATATGGTCCTTTATTTGATAAACATCAGTAGTGAAAGCAGATTCAAAGTTCATCTTCCTGTTTTTGACCTACTAACTTCACAATCAATTTGTTCTGATTTCTTTTAGAAACATTTTTTTTTGTTCTATGCATTTTTTTCATAATTTATATTCTAAACATTCATACGTTTTTGGCTACAACAAGCTGGTACCAAGAAAAGACCTCAATCTTGTTTTCACCTGAATCTGTGTAGAGTATTTTAAGCACTATCAAATACCGTAATGCAGCCCATCTTGTATATAAATACGAAAGGGGTGATCCCAGATTTAGAGGGGCCTTGCATCAACTCAATTTTTTTCAAATAAAATCAAACATATTACTACCGCTATTTACTGTCTTGAAAAAAAAAACCATCAAATATTTAAGAATTGGCTATGATAAAAATTTTGTCTATTGAAAAATAACATAAATTTTCCATGTGCATATTGTTTATTGCGCAAAGTGCAAGATTACAGTATTTATCTTAAATTAATTTATTTCTAATTAAATAAAAATAAGGATTTGTCCATTCAAACTCCATACTTCTACAATCACTGGGACCAAAGTGAAACTAATGCAACCTTAATATTTGTAGACAAACCAGCAGCAGGTTTCCTCAGGACTTATCATATCATTTGCAATAACTGTGATTAGGAACACAAATTTTCATGCGCTTTCTAGTGTCATTGTAGATTACACAATAATTATGAGGCTTGTTTGTTATGATGTTAAAATTAAATTATAACTCAGGTAGATATTTTACATTATTCAACTTTCACTCATTATGATACTTATTAATATAAATATTGCAATAAAAATGATAGAGATAGCCGTCCGTGCGAGACTCGACAGGGTAGTCAAGGACATTAAAAACCCTTCATTCAATAGAGATAGATTTCTGAGTAATGGTGCGATAAAGGTTACTCAGTCATGGGATAAAGGGGTGTGATAAAGGTTAGCAATTTGATACAGGGATGTTCTGACGGGTGATTGATACAGGTAAAATATTTTCAACTCAATCAGATTCTCAAAACTGCTGTATTTACTATTAGATATATGATAAACTAAAATGATGAACCTACCTGCATTAAATTACATACACTAATAGTATGCAGAAATTTGGGAGTCACAAAATAAGAGGACACACTTGACTGTATGTACATGTATATACTTTCTATGATAGGAAGCAGGTGACTTTGCAAGTGTTGCTTACTATGTCTTGAAGAACAGATGTCCTGAAAAAGGGTCACTCACAATTAAAGAGGTCAATGATTGTCTTGATGGAATAGCAGCCAATAATGCTGCTAAAAAGAAAGATTTGGTGAGGAAAAATATTCTACACCTCCTTACAAATATGTCAGCTGTTGAATTGAAGTGGTTGATCAGAATGATTGTGAAGGAATTAAAAGTTGGATTGAGTCAAGCTTCGGTTTTCTCTGTGTATCATCCAGATGCTGAGGAATTCTATAATGTCAACAATAATTTGGAAAAGGTAATGTACGTCTGTATATAAGTCTGTTAATAGTTAATTTAATTAAAACTCACAGACTCCACTCGGTTATACAACACAGCCCTTGTGATACATTATTGACAATTTAATTTTATGAACATATTGGATTTGAAAAACATGTTTTTACTATGTGGGGATTTTGAAAAAAAAAATCATTGTTAAGGGTATCCTTGTTCAGCATGCATCCCTATTTCTTTTTGAATGAGGGAATTTAAAATGAGTTGAAATTATTAAAGCTAAATGAGAAATAAGGAGTCCATTAAAATAGTTCTTAAAATAAATCTTCCATCTTAAAAACTCAAACATTTTTTTAGTTATCTACTTCATTTCCATATTCAATTATTAGCTCACCTGGCCAAAGGCCAAATGAGCTTATGCCATCTCTTGGCTTCTGTTGTTGTTGTGGACAAATTTTCAAAAATCTTCTCCTCTGAAACTACTAGACAGATGCCTAGAGCAAATTTTTGGCATGAATAATATTGTTCAGCATCATTAGATGGACCTATGCTGAAATTTTCAAAATAATTTGTCAACTACTGTAGGAGTTACGGTCCCTGAAACAGTTTTTTTGGGGCATTTTTTGCTTGTGCAACTTTGAAAATGTTTTTCTCAAAATCCATTGCACAGAATTCAATTACAGTTGGCATATTTGTTCCTTAGGGTATCACAAACAAATTAATATAGGGATTTTTTATCCACGAATAAAAATGGCCGCCATTCCTAAAAATAGAACATAGGGGTCAGAAGGCAGTTTTTGAAAATAACTCAAAAACCATTGCCTTTAGCAAATTTCTGGCTGGGTAATATTGTTTAGCATCATTAGATGGACCTATGCTGAAATTTTCAAAATGATTCATTGACTGATGTAGGAGTTACGGTCCCTGAAACAGTTTTTTTTTTTTCAATTTTTGCATGTGTAACTTTGAAAATCATCTTCTCAAAATCCATTGCACAGAATTCAATGAAAGTTGGCACATTGTTCCGTAGGGTATCCCAAGAAAATGATGGTTGTGATTTTTGATTTGTGAAAAAACATAGCTGTCATTACTAAAAATAGAACACGCGGGTCAGAAGGCAGTTTTTTTGCAAATAACTCAAATACCATTGCCTTTAGCAAATACTAGTTGGGGGGGGGGGGGGGGTAATAATGTTTAACATCAAGAGACGGACCTATGCCGAAATTTTCAAAACCATTCATTTACTGATGTAAGAGTTATGGCCCCTGAAACAGTTTTTTTTTTGGTATTTTTTTTTCAACTTTGGAAATCTTCTTCTCTAAAACCATTTAAGATCATTTAATGAAAATAAGCGTATTAGTTCTTTAGTGCTCAAAATGACTGTTGTGAGTTTTAATCTGTGAATAGATATGGCTGCCTATACTAAAAATGGAACTTAGGGGTCGGAAGACAGTTTTTTGAAAATAATTTAAAAATTGTTGCCTTTAGCAAAATCCTGGTTCAGGTCATGAAAATGCTATTAAAAGCATTTCCTGCATTTAAAGATTGGTTGTTTTTTTGTTTCTTCTTAAACGGTCCTGTCAATGAAAATCAATAGCATCTTGTTTACTACCTGAATTGATTAGTATTTTAACTTAACCATGGACAGAAAAATAATAGATTTAATATTTCCTCCATTACACAACAATGTGGATTTTAACTGTGGCTGTTAATGGAAACAAATATTGTGCCAGAAAAAAAGTCTTGGACACAGCAATAAACTGCATACCCATGTAAATTGAAATTTGAAAATTGGTTTGTTGGTAGAGCTGAGGGAACTTACAAAATTATCAACAAAAAAATGCAAAAGCAAACACACAAAAAAAAACCAAACATTATATTGTCATCTCTGTAAACAACAGATATCACTTGCAATGCAAACTGCTGGATGCTCAGTTTTCTTTTGAGTTACTTTCTGATTCTGTAAATGGTTTTCTGATATAACACATGACTGAATTTTTACACTCTACTTTAAATGTTTATTAATTCAAACAAGCGGTTGTCAGATTGACAGATTTTGTTGGATATTTTCAAGTTATTAAATGGATCATGCGCTAATTCACATTTTTCACCATAACTCAAAGACAAAAATTATGAAAATCAGTAGATACCTTTTTTTATGTTTCAGGAAACAATATGTCTGAATTTGAAAAGATTTTATCAAAAAGTAACAGCATGGACTAGTATAGGCAGTGGCCTGCTCATCCACCTGCTGTAAACACTTAAGTGCAAGAATCAGCCAAATTTACACTTTCTGTAATATTTCTGTTATATTTTTGAACTTTAATAGGTAGTTAGTTATGCCTCATCAGGGCATATTGTTTTCCAGGTGTGCAGAATGCTGAGAGACAAAGATAAAAGAGTACATGAGATAGGGATATCAGTTTTTTCACCATTTACTCCAATGTTAGGTGAAAGAGGGGCACCTGACCAGGTAATTATGCTATAATACAGGAAGTTGTTCTTTCCTTCCTACAACAGCACAGTTAAGAATGTAGATTTTTTTTCATTGCATTTTAAGTGTATGTAGATTTTGTCCAACATTTCAAAATATGGGTACGTAAACTTGTGTTCTAGTTTAATTCATTATGAGTCAGTGGTAAAATTATCATTAACAGATTTTTAACAATGATTTTTTTATCATGGAGATAATGGAAAATTAGAGAGAACAAGAACAAGATAGTATTGGCCTGGTTATTAAAAACACAGGCTTTTTTTTTAGTTTAGACCTATTTTTACCAGTAAAATGATTTAATCCTGTTCATTTGTTAACATGTGAAACAGCATTTTTATCATATTTGAGGTGATTTGTGATGTTTTAGATAGAAAAAATCATGGAAGGGAAACAATACTACATAGAAACAAAATTTGATGGTGAAAGAATGATGCTACATAAAGAGGAAGAAAACTACAAGTACTTTACAAGAAGGTAGGTTTTCATTTAAATTGCTCTTTCCCTTATTATGATTTTTTTTGGTCTAGCATTTTTAATGTGAAATCTGATGAAGAATTTTTCAATTTACAAAATATCAATGGAATCAAATCACAGTCCTTATGCCCGGCATTTTATACAATCACAAACAAATTTTGGTCGTAAATTGTTGCTGTCTTCATTGACCTTGTGTTGTAGTCTGTACATACTTGGTTTTTGTGTGATAACTTTAGTTGTGGTTGTCCTATTGTTATTAAATTTTGATATGGTTTTACTGACTATTAAAGGATGGTTCCAAGCTAATTTGGAATCTGTGTTTTTTTTTAATTTTTGGTCTGATTTCAATTTTTTTTCATTATATTCCTTATGAAAATCAATGCCGTTTTTTTTCAATACGATTTCAGATATCTTTTATGGTTTTTTAGTAACGAGGGATCAAAGGGGCCACACCCCAAAAAATCAGAATTTTAAATTTTAGTCAGATTTTACTTTTTTTTTATTTGTTTCCTTATGGAAGTCCCTGCCTGTAGTTTTCAATCAGATTCCAGATATTTCTAATGGTTTTCGAGTTATAAGGGGTCAAAGGGACCCACCTGAATAAAATCTACTTTTTAGTTCACCTGGCCAAAGGCCATGTCAGCTATTGCCATCACATGGCATGCGTCGTCGTCACAATTCACAATTTTTCAAAACTCTCTCCTCTGACACATTTGAACATTTCAATCTGTTTAGCCATGCTGGAATACTTGCCCTTTTTTGATGTTTTATCCCTATTTTTAATGTTTTTTAAGTTTCTAATATTTAGTGACTTCTTGCACTCGTTATTTCAATACTTTATATTCACATATGATTTGTGTAATTATATATTGCTTCTTCACATTAAGCTGCTAATTGGTACCATGTTTACCATCATAGAATTATTGTTCTAGCTTCATACAAGATTAAAATATATATAAAGGCAGAGTAGATCCAATTGATGATATTGACCAGGAAACCAGATTAGGAACTAGATTAAACAACTGGCAATGGCTATATTTCTATGTATCTATATTTTTATAGAGATATATATATATATACAGTCAAACCTCGTTAACTCGAAGTCGAAAGGACCATGCAAAAATGTTCGAGTTATCTGAGGTTTGAGTAATCTGAGGTCGAGAATAAATCGGAAATACCAGTAGTTTGGTCCTTGATTGTTTATGTATTTACATCATTTGTTATGCTTGTACATGTATATGTGCTTCACTTTATACGATATTCGTAATGTCATGCGTTTCATATCGGAAGATATTTTTTTGTATGTATATCATGTTTAAAGTACTGAATGGCACTGAGTGTTTTAGTGAAATTTTATTTTTATTTTTTTTTTTCTAGATCAAAAACGTCATAGTTCATAACATTCTGCTTTGTTTGATTCACAGTCAGGAGTATTGTCAAACCATGTGCTCTACAATATTACGATAAAATTTCAGATTCACTAGTGAAACGAATGTAGTCGTGGAAATACTTTTACTATCGTCTATTTGACATTTCATTAAATAGTTAGATACCCTTACAATTCATCTGTATTAAAAAAAAAAAATTTAAAATATCAAAATGTCCGATATCACTGGTAGTGTAAATTCCCACGTGTTATTAATAAAATTCGTTTCTTTTAAAAACACATGCAATTTTAAATTAATTAAATAAATAAATCAAGCCATACACAGTGTCAACAAATTAATTCTAATAGCCATGCTAATTGTTGTTAAAACACACTTCGATCATGGTTTGTAATAAAACAATCAGTTTTCCGACTAATTACTTGACTTCGAAATAATCCTTATGATAAGGCATACAAATCTCTGTAGGGGGATCAAAGTTGTTAGATAACTCAATGTTAGAGTTATTGCTCTTGAAAGGCAAAAAATGACTTTTTAGGAGTTTTCGGTGAATATTTTGAAAACTATAATAGATAGAAAGAAACTTTCAATTGATGAAATGATCCTTATGATAAGTTCAACCAAAGTCTTTTTGAATCAAAATTGTTGGACAATTCCTTGTTAGAGTTATTGTCCTTTAAAGGCAAAAATTTAACCAGGTGAGTGATTCAGATTCCTGGGAGCCTCTTGTTTATTTTTGGTCTGATTTCAAAAATTTATTGAATTTCAAATTTTATGTAATGTAGTATCCATACCAGTTGTTGTGTCCATAATGAATTGGTAGTCCCTATGCCTAAGTGTGCCAAAAACTAATATTGTGTCCACACTTGCCCCAACTGTTCAGTTTGGACCACTGCGATCATACCATGCTGCACTCTGGGAAGCTTTTTATTAAAAGTTAGTATTCTGGTCAGGTTAGTTTGATAATATTTATGAACCAATAATTAACATGAATTCCATCTTTATCTTTATTATATGAAATCTTGTTGGAGCTGAGCGAGGGTCTGAATTTGTCTAAGTTCTGTTTATAGACTCTCTATTTAAATGAAATACTATTTTGAGCTTACAAAATGAATTATCTCCCTTTAACTTGAATGATCAATTTTGTAATGAATGATAATGATCGTCTTTGTAGTGGAAATGAGTATACTAATACCTTTGGAGCACACACAATGGATGGAAACCTTACTCCGTTTATACATCATTGTTTCAAACCATTTGTTAAGAAATGTATTCTTGATGGGGAAATGATAGGGTATGATCCTGCTACAAAGACTTTTGGTATGTATGATTTTGTTTTGATTTTCTTGTTTTCATAATTATCTGACCTGAGTTTATTAAAAAGCAATAAATTTGTTTGTCAGCATGTTTCTTGTTCCACTTTTTTCACAAGTTGAAATTTCATCATTTGAAGTCAATGTATGTCACTTGTAGATGATTTCAGACCTGTTGTTATATGTATTCATCAATAGGCCATTACTCATGTATTTCTGTATTAGTATCAATGTTGGACCTTCAAAAGCTCTTGTAGATTTCTCTTGGTACCAAAGTTGGAACTGTAGATTTATTTCATTTTTTTAGCAACCAAAGCTATGAATTTAGATATAAAGAGACAACAACAAGAAGGATTACAGTCTTGTCTTCATGTATTTGATATTGTCTTGTTAAATGATAAAGTTCTGACAAATCAACCCCTGAAAGAGAGAAAGAAGATACTGAAAACAGTGTTTGAGCCAGAGGAAGGAAGACTACTCTTAAGTGATGTGAAGGAAGCTAGAACTAAGTAAGATTTCCTAATTCAAACTGAATAAGTTTTCTGTGTCTTGAAAGTAATGTTTGATTTATTGAAAATAAAATGAAGGGTACATTAATTTTGTTAGATTCAACTTATCTTTTCTTTTGTTTGGATTTGATTTAATTATTATTTTAATAGAAATCTATGTTTTGAAGTTTGAGACAAGGTCCATGCTATATACACGACTTAATGCATTCAAATTTTAAATTGATTTTGTTAAAAAGTAAGAAGGTGATTTGATACTCAAATGTTTTAACAAAAGACCCAGATTTCTGTATTGTGTTTAAATAGTCTCTACTAACTTTAAATTGAATACAAAATACGGACTGATTTTCTTAATAATCTAAATATTTCAACTTTATAAATGTACATTTACTGGGGTATCTCAAAATGCTTTTATGAAGCATCAATTTCTGTGATTAAGAATTATGTTACACAATCTTCAGTCATACATTGAAATTTGACTTTTTATGTTATATACTTCAAAATTCTTTACTTTTAGTTAAAACAACTTTGAATTGTTGGTTGCAAGGCTTCATTTTGGTATGCATTGTGATACATGTATAGAAATATTTTGTCATACTAAATGTTACTTCAATGAATGAAAAGTAATTTGAAAGAAGTATAAAAACTTCAAAATGTTTCTAGACTTCGTCACTATGCTATTTTATCTTATCTGTGTGACTATCTTATATTGTCTATGTGACTATTTGACATGGTCTTTGTGACTACTTTCCGTTATTTATGTGACTACTCTATATTATTTATGTGACTACCTTACATTGTAACTATTTCTCATTACCTATGTCACTACTTTACATCATCTATGTTACTACTTTACATTATCCATGTGACTACTTTACAATATTTATGTGACTACATGTACTTTCAATTATCTGTGTGACTTCTTTACTTTATATATGTGACTTCTTTACTTTATATATGTGACTACTTTACATTATGTATGTGACTACAGTTCATTATCTATGTGATTACTTCACATTATTCATGTGACTACTTTACAATGTTTATGTCACTACTTAAAATTATCTATGTGACTACTTTACATTATCTATGTGACATCTAGTGCAGTCCGAGTTGCTCATTAATTTTGTTTCTTTGTATGTGTTATTACAATTATTTTATGTTCTTTGTTGTGTGTCTGTTTTCCCTGTCTGGTCTTTGTCCCTGGACTACAATCTTTTGATTTCCGCTAGAATCTTAGTTTCCTTGATTATTCTTTACATTATCTTTGTAACTTTGTGACTTCTTTACCTTATCTTTGTGACTTAGTGACTACTTTACATTTTCTATGTTACTTTTTCACATTATGTATGTAACTACCTCACATTATCTATGTGACTTCTTATGTTATCTATGTGACTTCTTACATTATCTGTATTACTGCTTAACAGTATCTATGTGACTATTTTCCAGTCAAGACTGTGCTGATGCATTGAATGAAGCAATAGATGGTCGTGAGGAGGGAATTATGGTAAAAAATCCTGAGTCAGTATATAGACCTAATACACGAAAAGGGGGATGGTTTAAAGTAAAGCCTGAATATGTTGGTGGTTTGATGGATGAACTTGATGTGTTGGTCGTTGGTGGATTCTTTGGTGTAGGTCATAGGTCAGGAATGATGTCACATTTCCTGTGTGCTGTTGCTGTTCCACCAGAAGAGGGAGAAGAACCAAAGATATTTTACTCATTTTGTAAGGTAGTGTATTTTTGAAAGGGATGACTTTAAGGCATTGTGTTTTCAAGAAGTATTCCTTAACAAAAACATCTGGACATTGTGAAAAAAAATTATCAGGATTAGACTGAAATGTGCTTTTACAATTTTACAATTTTTTTTTCATGTAAAATATTAAAGTGCTTAGAAAGTATGTAAATATGCTTTTTCACATATTGTTTTGTTTTGAAGCTTGACATCCCAACCTTTTACTTCATAACTATATTTGATAGAAGAACTGTATTACAGTCAAACTTCACTCGCTCGAACTGGGATGGCTCAAACACCTGGGATTTCTCGAACACAATTCAAAGTACCAAAATTTTCTCATATATAATCAATATAAATAACCATAGATTTCTCGAACCATAGTGGTGCAACGTTTTGGGAAAGATGCCATGTTCCTCGCATGTTAAAAAACCCTTCTGTGGTATTCTCCCTGAGTAGGTACCATTGGGCTCCACTACAGGAGGCTAAATTGCTCAACCCTACCCACCTTTCCCTTTTTCCAGTGGCAGTCAAAATTTGTTGACCCCATTATACTTGTGTCCCATCCCATTTTCATTTCATCATCATTTCACGTTCATTTTATCACCCATTTCATGTTCATCGCCTGAAGATAGCGGAAATATTGCTGCTCGGGTGTTAACAATCAATCAATCAATAATAACTAGTAAAATATTAATTATATTGTCAGGTTGGTTCAGGTTATAGTAAAAAGGAATTATCAGAGTTTAACAGTAAACTTGTTGACCATTGGAAAAGTTTTGATAAGAAGAATCCACCAACAAATATAATCCTGGCTTCAGGATTCAAAGAGAAACCAGATGCATGGATTGAGCCTTCAAAATCTGCCATTGTTCAGGTAAGTGTATGAGTTTTAAAGCCAATTATATTTACATTTACAGGGTTTCATAAAATGTTTGATAAATTGCAGATTTAAATTTTGTGTAATACTGAACGCTTTGTATTGTATTTAAGTGATTTTTACTTATATTTATGTTTCGTATTTAACTCTTGAGATTCAAAGTTTTTTCTTCTTTTTTTCAATTTAGACCACATACCTGTAAGAAATCTTGTTAACATTAAAAACCTTTTTGAGTCTGATTTGATTGTTTGAATTAAACACCAGCTGAAGGTTATCACCCTGCCTTATCTGTCCCTCATTGTTATGGAGAATGTTAATCAAATTGTTTACCAAATCCATTAACTCAAAAAACTTAAATCATTAATGTAAAAACATACCAAAGTAATGAAGCTTGGTGTGAATTAATGGAATAACATTTATCGCTATTTTGTTAAAAATCCTTTTGATCTTGCTATACGATAATTTTCAATCTCACACCAGTTGAGTGAGAATGAAAATTATCACTAGTTTCGATGTCCTCGTGTAACCCACAAGCAACTGTGTAGGAATATTTGATGACCCAAATAACCGTCTGTTTGTTTACTGTGTATGAAATAATGCCTGATTTGTAGTAATATTTTCTAGTCTACAATGGAAAATGATAAAATACAGTAACTTATCCGATTAGAATGAATAAATCCCAAAATTACTTTACAAATTTTAAACACGACCGACATAGTTAACCGAATTTTTTTTTCAAATGATGTGTATCACAGCTGCACAACATATGTGACATCATGCAGCATGTCGCCGAAAAATAGTCCTGAAAGGAAACTTTGCAGCGCTAATATAATTTACATATTTAGGTCAGGAAAACTGAAAATAAAAGAAAAGTAATACTTTACACTTCCGCAAAACAGCGATAACAGATTATTAAATATTTTTTTCAACTCACAGGAGTTTCTCATGCTCATCTCATTGAAAAAAATATTAAATAATCTAATAGTATAGGTATAGAAACAATAGGAAAACCTTTGACAAGTGTAAAATATGTTGAAATATATTGATATATGTTGATTATGCCTTGTAAAATGGATGTCCTTTACTTACTTTGTAGATAAAGGCAGCAGAGATCATAGATAGTGACAGATTTAAGACAGGTTGTACTTTGAGATTTCCAAGAGTGGAGAAATTTCGTGATGACAAGCATTGGTATGAGTGTATGACAACAGCTGATATTCAGGAAATGAAAGAGGTTATTGTCATATTAAAGAAATGGAAACTATATTAAAATGCATCAATAACGTAAAATTATTGGTTACAATATACATTTAAAAAACTAGCCTTTAGCATGCTATGTTTGACAAGGAATTGTTTATTTTCATATATGAACTTAAAACAATGTTATTGTTGCTTTATGGATTATGTGAGTTATCCTTTAATTGAAATAAAATATAAGCATGAATAAGTTTTCTATATATTAAAAAGAAAAATAGATTCCTTGTATTCATGGCACAATATTTAATCTTACAAAATGGCAGTTTTCACTTTTTTGCTCTTTTACTGTGTGTATTATTTGTGAAGGTAAGTTGCTTTAGGATATGATATTAACCAAGTACATATTTGTCCATGCACGACACCTGCCACACTCTTACACTCAGAGGAGTGTTGCAGACTTTACAATACACTTGTCATTTTGCTTCGTCTTTCTCAGATTTCCATTTTTCAATTAAAGAAATATTTAAATGATATTGATGTTCTCTTTCAAAATTTGTATGAGAAGATTTGAACACTTTTGTCCTTATTAACATAAAGTTTTTCTGCAATCCCTGTAATTAATTTTTTCTGGAACAGAAACATGATGTCTTCCTTAGAGCTGTTAATTAATTTTAAGAATTTTTGAGTGATGACTAATCTTATTCATTCAAGTGTTGGCCTCTGGATTATATGGTTTAATAGTTGATTAAAACAGACAGTATATTTTATTTCCTTGTTTTTAGAAATCAGGGGGTAAGCTAGCTGCAGGTCATGTTGAAATCGATGAAGAGGAAGGTCCTGTCAAGAAGAAACGTAAAGTTGTTAGTCGAGTGGTACGTCCAACATTGGCTGCTAGGTTTAAAGGGGTTGATGCTTCTTCTGTGACAAAGGTAGGTAGTGAAATTTATATATTAAAATTTTCAAGGTCATGGAACATTCTTATCTATGATTCAGACTTTTATATACACAAGCAAATATTTTATATGTGAAATTTGTGTGAATTGAGTGTCACATATGAACATCATGTGAAATTAATGTAATTTTGGCATGATATTCACTTAACATATACTTCATGTGAAGATTTTTTTATATGAATTTCACACGATTCAGTCATAAATTTTATATGCTCAATTCAGATGAATATTGTGTGAAATTCATGTGGAAATTGTGTTGTATAATTTTGCCTGTATTTATTTTTGGAAAGCTCCTACATAACATTTCATGATTGAATTTGTTTTTTGTTCTTTATAGATCTCTGAGATGTTGAAAGGAAAAGAATTTTGTGTTATAAATGGTTCTTCATCATTCTCAAAACCAGAAGCAGAGAAGAAAATAATTGAATTTGGTGGAACTATTGTTCAAAATCCAGGTTAGGTTGTTGTTCCTATCTAATTCTGGTTATTAATAAAGAAAGGAGTCTTGATAAATTGTTTTTTGCACTTGCATTGTTATCCATTATATGTTATAATTTGAAACTAATGCTCTTTCATATTCTAACTGTACTCCTGTAATTACAAATTGTAAGCACAAAAACTAAACCATCCAATGTATTTTGATGAAGCTTTTTTGAAGGTTAAGCATCATATGTAAATTTGGTAGATGTACATGAAAGAAGATAATCGTTTTCAGGTTCTTGAAGGGCATATCATCCATGCTTAGGGTTTTACAAGTTCATATCTTTTAAACACAAACCTCTCAATAGATTTGATGAAATTTTATATGAAGGTATTTCATTTTGTTTTACTGTGCACAAAAAAGATACGGTAATTATTGGTGGACGTCAAGAAGAGGAATAATTCATCTAAGAGGTTTACATGTATTTACCTCCTTTTTAGTCACTCAATGGATTTTAATGAAATTTCGTAGGAAGATTGAGCATCATATGTAATTGTACATGAAAGAGGATAAAAATTGTTGTATCCTGCAAAGAGAGATATTCAAACTTCAGTGTTTTGTATGATTAAATTCCAGGTGAAGCAGTTGGGAGAGGTGTGTTCTATTAATAAGCTTGCATCTCTCACTGTATTTCTAGTATATGTTTTAGTAATCTTTACCTTGAAGTACCATTTTTTTCACAGGATCCACAACATTTTGTGTACTTGCTGATAAAGTGGCATTGAAAGTGAAGAATCTTATAAAAAGAGACATTTATGACATTGTAAAACTTGAATGGTTTCAAAGATGTGTGGATGTTGGAACATGGGTTCCATGGTAAGATCCAAATAATTTCATTATAAACACATTCTTATAATTAATGTTCACAAAGGTTTAAAAGCACAGCTTTTTGTTGTTTGAATGTTAAACTGTTATTATTTTCCTGCTTTTAAGGACCTAAATTCAACTACATAAGATAGTATGAATACACAGATAACAATGATTGTGTTCAATAAAGCATTCCATTTTTTTTAATGTATTGATAACTAAGGAAGCATTTTAAGAGAATATCAATTGAAATTTTAATATAATGTACTACAGTACACTCAGGCTTTGTGACCAATATGAGAAATCCTTTGATTAATACATACAAGTACAAGCAAGACATAAGGAAATGGTGTCCACACCCAAGGAACATCATATTGAATTATTACATTCATTATTACATAGTTTATCACACGTGAAAATATAGTATTGTTTCTTGGGTGTGGACATAGTATTCTGAATATTAATATCTGGGAAAAAAAACAACAAAATTTTCATTTTCAAATTATTACACCATTATGACATTCTTTTTCCTTACATTTATATATTTCATTATGTTATGATCAATTTTTATGTTAAAACAACTAAGTTGATAATTTTAGGCGATATTTATAGCTTTATACTTCTTCAGCTTTCATTTCATATACACATAAGAGTGCAATGTATGCCAACTACTGATTAATACATAAAGTAAGGCTCTTGTGTTCATGCACTAAACATTAGTAACCACAAGTTTTATTTAAAAATGTATAAAGTATTACAAAATCTGCCCTTTCTTTTATCAAAATAATTACAGCCTCAAGTGAACTATTTGTTTTAACACTGGATGTTTACAATTGATCTTGTTATTTTACTATGTTTAATGACTCGGAGTGAAGTGACCAGAGATTTTATGGACTTTAGTCTCCATGATTGATTCCTTAAAGGATCCGTTTAGTGGTTATTCTTATGTAGGTCACCAGGTGATATGATCCACACATCCCCAAAGACCCAGAAATCATTCCATGTGGATTATGATGATTTTGGTGATAGCTACACTGAAGACACTACACCAGAACAGCTGAAGAATGTATTTGACAGAATGACAGAGGTACAATTATTTTTGATTTGTTATTCTCAAATATGCTTTGTAAGGCTTGACATTTTAATTTTTAAGAAAATTAAATGCTTTATATATTACTACATGTATGTTTACACAGTAAATATAATTTGTACATTTTTGTATTGTTTTCTAGGATTTATTCTGTATTTTCCTTTACACAATGTACATGCTGTTCAAAATTTAATATTTTTACTGAAAAGAAATAATATACTGTAAAAATATTGATTTTGACTTTTATTGTAGGAAATAATTGAACTGAATGAGAATGATATAGCAGAATTAGAACAGAACTACTTCCATGATGAATCCTCCTATAGCCTATTTAGAGCTTGTAGGTAAGTAATATGAGACAGTTGTGACCTGCAAGAGGACAAAGTTGAATACTGGTATTTTGATTTACAGTTAAACTTTGGATATGACCCACGAACATTTTGTGTCTGTTAAAGATGAAATTTTCCTAATAGGTTCCATACCACCAAAGGGTTGTTTTTGTGGATGAATAACATGCCTGTTAACCCTTCCATATTATGGGGAGACTCCCACAAAATCAATGAAAAATTTAGAATTTCCCACATATAAATATAAGATTACTATATTTTCTATATTTACTAAATAGTTGAATTTTTACATAAAGAAAATTTGCTTTTACATAAGACAGTGTCAATGGGGAACTGTTCCAAAGGTTAATAGGTATATAAAAAGGTTAAGGCCTTTATAACATCGGAAGTAAAGGCCAAAAAAAAAAGGTTTTGAAATAAGGATTTTATTCAACTTTGTATAAATGTCATTTTTTTGTCTAACTGCAAATTTAAAAGATCTGTGACAACTGATGTTTTTGCCTGAATCTCATCAAATATCACAATATGAATAATTAAGAGCTGTTATTCCCATATTTGTCCCAACAACTCAGCATATAATGCTGCACTTTGTGAAGAACTTTTTTACAGTGTATATTTCAAACAACTTCTTTTTTGTATTGTTTTACAGGTTTTATATGGACAAGTACTCAATAATTGGTGATCCATCTACACATATAAAAGATTCTAGTTTAGATCTGTTAGAACTAGAACTTAGATTTTTTGGAGGAACAACAACAGATGATTTGGACAATGATGTTTCCCATGTGTTGGTAGATAAACAGTAAGTCTTGTTATACAAATGTAATGGTATACCCTCTACCTTTTAAGTATATATTGATATAATGTAGTTTGATGTGACATTTCAGAAAAAAAAACTTGTAATAGATGTTTCCACTGGTTGAATCCAAATGATCTTAATTAAGAATGGTACTGTACTATTGTTGATCGGTACAGTTATGTTTTGTTCCCCACTTAACCAAATGGGTTGTCTGTGGCAATCTGTCCATCCATCCATCTGCCTGCTTTTTCATAGTTATTAATGACTGTGCAAGCATTGCCTTTAAAACAAATTGATATATTCCTTCCATATTTTGTAGGTTATGTTATGTAATGTAGATGTGCATATTATACTGATTTGACTAGTTTTGAATGAGTTGTTGGACTTTCTTTATTTACAATTTCAATATTCCTCAATTATACTTTACCATATTTTTTTATTATTTTCTGCACTTCTCAACAGTAGAGACCTTGTGGATGTTGCTTGGTGATTCGCTTCCGTATATTTTGTAGAATATATTAATATGTGTCGAAGTGCATACTACACCATCAATAACAAATTTTGTATGAGTTTTGGGATATTGATTCTCTTCAATGGCTGGAGACTTATGGCTTTGTGAAGCAATCCTCTTTTATTTCACCCACTGTGTAGGGGGCAGTATTTACTAATTATCATTTTAATGGCAGTGTCTGGATGTAGATGGTTTAGCAACTGAGTTACTTTCAAGTCTTACATTTTACTGTTAACTGTTGAAGTGTTAGTGATGGAAATAAAGCATAGTTTCATTTCATGTGCATGAAAATCTTTGGGGGAGCATTAAACATATGAAATTCATTGGCATATACAATGTATTGAGAAAAGTTGATTATGAAATTAATAATGTAAATGTTTAATTCTTCAGGAGTTTAATAGTGGACATATACTGTAAAGTTTACAGTCTGTAAACATTATTTCACAGATTCTGTCAAGGGGTCTTTTTCATAGGTACCAATTTTCATGGTTTCAACAAATAATAAGTGTTATGTAGTTTTATTCATTTTTATATGAACTGTTCACAATATAAAAGAAAGAAATTCTGAAACATGGATAAATCATCTCCTGCCTGGATCTTACAAATAGCTGTACTTAAAGATCTATTTCATGTGTACTATTTTTTCACACTTTTCGGTCAACTGTAAAAGTAGGGAAAATAAGTACTTCAAGAAAATTAATATGTTGACAGTAATTGTCAATTGGAAGTACTGGTACTTAATTCAGTATTGAAGGTTACATTCTATTTGAACTTGCTTGTATATTCTTATTATGTATCTCCATGAAACTTAGTGACCATCACATTGCTATGGTTCATGCTTAAAATTTTGTCTTGCACCTCTCAGTAATTTCTCTTAAACACTACATGTATGATCCATCTTCTCTATGTCTCATGTATTCAGTAATTGACACGATTAACAAGGATATGAAAAACATTGTTGTCAATTTAATATACCTTTTAATTTACAGAGACTTGTCAAGAGTGAATGAACTTAAAAGAGAAAGAAGAAGCAGGAGAAGAAAATTCCATATTGTAACACCTGACTGGATATGTTATTGTATGGAAGAGGGAGATTTAGCCTCTGAAAGACAGTTTGAACCATCTTAGCAAAGAGGGAGATTTAACCTCAATTACATAGTTTTAACCACATTATTGTATGGAAGAGGGAGATTTAACCTCAACTACATAGTTTTAACCACATTATTGTATGGAAGAGGGAGATTTAACCCCAAGAAGACAGTTTGAACCATCTTAGTAAAGAGCTTATTGTTTTACCTTTTCATGTTATAGGTTACATAATCTTACTTTATTTGTATGATACTAATGGTATTGTCTTTAGACTAAATGTTACTAAAAGGAAGATGTAGAAAGATGATTGACTTCTTCGATCATTAGCATGATAGTAGTAGAATTACATATATTGTTGTAAACTGTGAAATTTTATATTTCACTATTTTTGGAGTAAGAACTGTGACACAAAAGTTTTGTGAATATCTTTTTCAAAGAACAGTATAATTCAATTTGAAAAATACAATCGCAAATTCAAAACAGTCTGAAAGCAGTTTTTTTTTTAAAAAAAAGGTTGTTGGAAAACTTCTCTATGGACTAAGTAAGAAGTTAAGTTTTTAATAGGTAAATTTTTTGTACAATTCATAACAGCACTGTTTTTGCTCACCTAAATGGAAAGCTCATTTGAGCTATTGGCAGTCAATCTTTTGATTTGTTATTATCATAAAAACTTTTTGAAAAATCTTCATCTACATTAACACTGGATAAAATTTAATACTCTGTATGTTTGATCTATAGGCTTCTTTTCATTTGTATGTGTCTAGAGATTATTTAAGGAGGAAGACCTAGTGTAAGGAACATAAATCTTGAAATCAGTGATATGTTTGTATCATATTTAATTTCACCATAGCCTTTCAAACTTTCCTTTGAAGTAGAATGAAATCAGTCGAAGTTGCTTTTACACTTACTTTAGATTAATGTAAAATGGTGAATATAAGTGTTCCAATGATTTGTAAGAGTTGCTTCCCTTACCCTAGGTCTACCTCCTTAAGTGGGTATGTGTTTATGTATTATTTAAGCCCAAATCTATCACTACACATGTACTGTATGTTTAAAGTGCTGTTCAACCTCTTGTATGCTGTGAAACAATAAAGAAAACAATTCATATGGCAGCTATTTCAAATTTTTTGTAAATTGTATTTGTTAGTTGCAATAAAATTAGAAAATCATTTTGTCTTTTTGTTTGTTTTATCTGTAGATCTTCAAATGTTTTATTCATGCTTTGAATTTGTCCATGTAAGGACGAGACTTTAGATCTTACGCTAGGCATTAATATAATTTTGTCTAACCATCATTTTTTAAGATCTGATCATGAGGTAAGAGTTCCTTCAAAATTTCACAAACAATGCATTAAAAACAAATATATCAATTAAAAAGAGTTTAATTTTAAGAAACATGTAAAAATAACAATATCACAGATGCTTTCAAGATTTAAAATCATGTAAACCCTTCAGTATCAAAACAGATAATGAGTATTTCAAAAAATTAAAATATTCATATTATTAAGTCAATACAGTTTATGTACAAATCCTGAACTATAAAAATATTCATTTCTACCTTTGCTCAAGATTTTTTTCTGTCGATTTTACAACACACAACAAATGTACCATTTACAAAAAATGTTCATGTTTGCTTTTCAACTAGATTAAAAAAAGGTAAAGGCTGAAACAAAAAAATACAACGTCCCTAGAATTACACCTTTTTGTACCTCCACTTCCCATTAGATGAATCAAAAAATCTACACTGGCTACATAGAAATATTTAGCATTTACCAATTCGCAAGTATTATTTTCTAGAACTTCTCTAATAAATGAAGTTAAAAAAAAAAAACAAAGAAATAATAATGCTACATTGTTGAATATAGATACAAAAATTATATTTGTAAGTTCAAGAGGTAGACTTGTAAATTTTCAAATTCAAAGAAGAAATTGTAATAAAAAAATACAGCTTACATAGGAATACTGGGTCTGTTATTAGGTAGACATGATTTGATATGATCATCAGCTTGTTTACTTTAAGTAATAAAATTGCTTTAGACATAAGCATTTACATATTCATGTACAGATGGAAACACATCTATAGATAAAATAAATTGAGTCTGTAATACATGATTAGAGTACACAAAAAAATCATACAAGTACAACATATATAATTAACTGCTTATACAACATTATCTAATGTAAGCATCCAAAACTTGAGTAAGGTAATTCTGTAATGAACTAGAAAAAAATACTTGTATACCCCATTACCTACCAGGTTTATATTTTTATACCCAGCTACAAAGTTTGGGAGTGTAAATAGGAATCACACCGTCTGTCAAAGGTAAATAATCCAACATAAGGAAGTTGCATGCTGAAATCTGTCATGTAAAACTCATAAACCACTTTACGGATTTTAATAAAATTTTGTAGGAAGGTGTGGCATATATGTCAATAAGAACAAAGGAACAAATTTATTGACAGATGACCTCAAAGGGGTCGGCAGGGTTTTACGTTTAACTTAATTTGTAGTGGAAGATATCTTTTGTTGGCTCGCTCACAATATTTCTAATTTCCTCAAAATTAAGTAAAAAATCAAAAGCAGAGCCTACTTTTTCAAATATACCTACATTTTTTTCTACATTTGTATTATTTATTGTTGTACAAAATTATAAAATATACACCATTTTAAATAAGAAATATTGTCATGAAAATTATTCATGGTTTTCTATGTATAAACAATAAAAGACAAAATGAATAAAAATACATGTGTAACAATAGTCATGTATAATTCTTCACCTATAAAATATTCAGAACAGGAACAGTAAAAGATCTTAATAAATCAACAAATAACAAATACATGTATTAGTTTATCTTACATGTACAAAAATGTTATGAATAAATATTGAAATAAAATACTCAGCAGAGGGTAGCTTGATATAATTGCAAAGGTTGACCCCAAAACAGTTGGGTCAAGAATGAAAACTATATGTTTTTTATTCTTGCCTCAACTGTTGAGTTCAACCTTTGCAGTCATAAGTGTGATGAAATTCAGAATGCAGATAGATTTTTACATAACATAGATTGCTGGCACAGAATGGGTGTTCTCATATTACTTGAAACTTTGGAATAAGACTTATACCTACTATGGTACAAAATTTAAAAAAATCAGTTAAACTAAGCATATCAAAGTTTCACAAGAACTTCATTTTTGTTGAAATCAACAAAACTGTATTTTTTTTATTCATTAGACCTCATTGTGGACCCATTTGAAAACAGTGTCCAAAAATAAAAATGTAAATACACTGTAAGGCTCTGCATATCAAAAAAATTCAAGAATTCATTTTTTTTTAAAGCAAATGCATTATAATTTTGACCAACTTGAAAACTAAGTTCAAAATCAAGAAGCTACAATTTTATAAACATGACTGTTTTTCATCTTTTTTGGCTTCTTATTCCTGAACAGTTA
Source organism: Perna viridis (assembly GCA_037379345.1). Classification (NCBI taxonomy): domain Eukaryota; kingdom Metazoa; phylum Mollusca; class Bivalvia; order Mytilida; family Mytilidae; genus Perna; species Perna viridis. The sequence continues at coordinate 52,740,202 of CM074511.1, read as the reverse complement.
TGCCCATAATTCCAAAAATCAACCCAAACTTCCCTTTATTGGTATTAAATGGTGGTCAAATACTGAGATCTAGCAACATTTTTCATATCAATATAATTATAGGATACTAACCAATTATTATAGACAAAAACCATGGTGATAACAGCAAATTACAATATTTGTTGCCCAATCTTTGTAAAGGGCAAATCTTACTCTACAAAATAACTCATTTTTCTAACATCATAATTAAAAAAAAATAAAAGTTCAACATAACTGTTATAAAATTCTTACATTCAATAAAGGATAAGGAATGCAACTTCAAATAAAATGTTTTTCATATCAATGCATGTTCAAAAATAGACGAACATTTTTAAAAGTATAACCTAATACAATAGTTGATAGTTTTTTTGCAATTGTTGTGTCGTCAAAAAATCATATTAGTCCTTTTTTGACTTCCGGCAATCCTTTATCGCACTGATGTTTGCAGAAGTTACTGGTACATTGCTATTTTCTTCTACTAGAACAACTTTTTCTTTTCCCATCCCATCAACAGGCTCAGTTTTATTCAGTGTTACTTCCTGACCCGAGACAGTATCCTTCACTTCTTGTAAGACCTCAGCCATGACATTGTCCTTATCATTACCTAATCTCTCTGCTACTGCTGCCATAGTGAGGCTGTCATGATTATCTGGAGGTAGTTTGAATCTCTCAATGTTAGCTCTTGATTTTCTGGCAGTAACTACATTATCCACTTTAACTTTGAGATCGTGAATCACATGACGAGGGTCAGTCTCTGGTAATGGTGGACATTTACATTCATGGCGGACACCTAAATACTATAAAATATATTCAGACATGTACATGCAGATTAATCTATTTAACCTATTAGTTGAAATGCAAACAATTTTACTCTTTCAATCAAAGAACAATGTTGTAATTTCCCTATCATTTGGCACTTTGTTTGGGGTCAAATAGATACAAAATAGATAGAAAAACTATATGTTGTGACATTTACCTTCTGTTTATGCCCTGGTAGACATTAACTTCTTTTTTGTATATAGTAAAGACATGTCTATGGTTTTAGTCATTTTCTTATAGCATGACTTTGAAAAAAAATATTCAAATCTTACAATATTTGAATTACATGTTTTTTTTTTAAAAAGCTACTGTAAACCAATTTATTTTTAGAGATTCTTATTGTCATCTTTCAAGATATCAATTCAATATCACTTCTAATTATTTTCGTGACTGACAATCTGTTTAATATGTATTCAATAATGAATGGATTTATTCACGGTGATTTACTTTTGCAATTTTTCTTGTTCATAAAATAAGTGAAAATAAATCATTCATGTAAATAATATAAAAAATAGGAGATGTGGTATGATTGCCAATGAGATAGTCACCCCCAAATGCCAAGCAACTAACAATTAAACTTCTACTGGTTAATTTACAATATATTTGTATATACACTTCATAGCTATACCTTATGAAGTAGACAATCAAATAGCTCTGCCCTTTTCAATGATGATGGATGAGTTGATCTCCACTCAGGCATATCTCTCCTTTCAACTCTCTCTGATAAACTCATTAATGTCCAAAACACTGTTCCACTTCTTATATCAAAACATGCCTACATATTCAGTGGACAAAAAAAAAGACATCTGAAAATCCTTTCCGTGTGATTTCCATTGACAAGTATTTTTTCTCTAGAGTTTCTATTTGACAAAAAATTGCATAATTTCACATGAATAGTTTTTTTTTGCATTATCTTTTTTGGAATATTGTATTATAGTGTTTATCATTAGTAATTACAGTGACACCTGTCTAAAACTCAAACTTTAAAGTTAAAATTGATTTAAGACAGGTGTTCTGTTTACCAAGGTTAAAAATACATTTAAATTGATGTCTAGGGACTTTGAAGTGTCTGGTTTAAATAGTTTTTTCTATTATCCAGTGTTTTTTGGTAGATGTTTCACTGCACATGTATTTGTGTCCTAAATAATAGATAAAAACAAGGACAAGAAGAAGACAGTTTTTAAAGGCCTTAAAATTTATCTCATGAATCATTCACTTCTTCAGCTTTAATTGATATATATTAATAGATGAATTGAGACATCCAAATTTTCAAAATTTTGAAAATACTTAGTTGTTGTTTTTTCTACATTAAAAAGGTCTATTTATACTACTAAGTTCATGAAAAAAAGTTTATGGAAGAGCACTTTAAATACAATTCAGAAAAAGTGGTAAACAGACAGATGACTAAAACATGATGACCACTAAATATATCAACTTTCAACAAGTAGAGATTTTCTACGTAAATTACCTTTGCTGCTAACTCTAAACCAACTTTATCAGCTTCATTTTCTAGAAATCGGTTATAAGGAAGTTCAAGCATAAGCTGAAAAACACAAATACAATTTGTAACAAAACCTTTCAAAGGAAAAACATAGCAACATTTTTCAAAATGACACTTTGTTTCAAGCTGACTAAAAATGTTTAAATGGAATAATGAAAATGACTTGCTTCCCTTTCAGGTTACTGGTTCTTCTAAGTACTCTAAATATAAGATACTTGTCAAATATATCACTTATAAAAAGCCATTAATACAAACTTGATTTTTAGTCTTACTTTTGAAAACATTTTAATATTCTAAATACCAGCAAGTTCTAGAAATGTTCACTTTGTTCATACTTTTTGACACAAAGTATATATTTTTAGTAATTTTGCATACAGGAATTGTTGCTAAAGTGATAAAATTTAAGACAAGTTTTTAAAAATACCTTTACTACTTTATTCAGAAACCAATGAAACACGACTGCAATGCCATCCGTAGGCATCAAGGCCCATAATACTGTCATCGTAGTAATAACAAAATAGTCCACCCACTGCATTTGACTCAATTTCTCAGCCTTTAATCATTGAAAATAATATACACGTATATCAATATAACACTGCTATGTTCGTTTGGTGTGAAATATAAACAATATCCTACCAAATATATTTTAAAGTTCATGTTAGTGTTCAAGACCATACATACATTCAAGTCTTCAAATTTTAATGTGAATTATATATTGATTTATAGAAAAAAGTGAAAGGAGAGAAAAAATGATAAAATTATGACTTTGTCATTTTTATTCAAATTTCAATATTCTTACAGTTTCCTTTCCTGCCTCTTTTAGTTCTTTCTAAATGATTCATAAAACGCACAATTTAAAAGCTTTCAAGATAATACATGAATCTAACTTTTCACAAATTAAAATAGAAATAATAACTGCTGACCGAGCAAAACAGGCAAAATTATTTTAAAGTAAAAACAAATAAATCAAGTAAAAATCCATTTGTATCGTAACATACAGAGATTCAATTGAAATATGTAAAAAGCTTCCTAAGTGAAACTCGATCATACATTGTAGTATATCTTGAAAATATGCATATGGTACAAATACTCTTATACAGAATTTAAGCACTTGGTTTTTGATATTGGCTTTATCATGTCAAGCCTGTTAGGGCAAGCCTGAGATTCCCATGAGAAAGTCTTATCAAAAATCAATTGCCTTATATTCTGTTTATTGGTAATTTATAGGTAACATTTTATTTTTGTTTTTTGTATGTTAAAAAATTAAAAATTCAAAATTTTGACTTTGAAAAAGAATACTTTAAAATGACCTATTTATCGGAATGAGCCAACATCATTGCAAATCCACTGTGACATTACAATTTTTCATGAATGCCTGGTTTTAAACTGACCGGTTATTTTTTGTATTAACGCCAGTTCGCCATGTTATTACTTTATTATCAATCTGTGTACATCAAAGGAAAATGACACAAATTACCAATAAATAATAAAAGCAACCTCAAAATTGGATGTAAGACTTTAAATCCTTGAAATAACATACCTATGTACAAAATGTACATGGACCAGTACTTACTGAATGATTGAGTATAGAATGAGCCATTTCATGGGCTAATACAAATGCTAGTTGGTCTTGGTCAAGAACGAAATCCAACAAGCCTCTATTTACAAATATGTCTCCTGTCTGAAAGATAATAAATAAAAAGATTAATGATAACAACTTCTCGCTTTGATCCTCTATTATAAATGAAATAAGATAAACATACTGTAATTTTAATAATTCCAATTTGTTTTTTTTTTAACTGAAATAACTTATTTGTAGGAAATAATTCTGATTTTCTATTTTTATGAATGTTTAAATGAAAATTTAGCAATTCTCCTCAGATATGAATTTTGCAGAATGAACAACAAAATTTTCTTACACACTCCTTAAGAAATCTTATTATTTCCTTAATTAAATGAATTTGTTATAAATAAATATAGATACTAAAATTTATAAAGTTTACATCAACTTGGTATATTTACTTCATGTTTCATGTTATTTTTTTCCTTTTTCAAACTCATTCATAAACTGAAAGAAGCACTTAGAAAGGATATACTGAGATTACATATATAAAACCTCCTCCATTGTCTTCAAATGTTTACTACTGTATAGATATGTCAGCCATAAGGGTTGGAAGAAAAGCAAATATAATACATTTATATATCATTAATAGTGTACAACATTTCTGTAGCATAAAGTGAAAAAAAATTTAAACCTAATTACAATGATTGCCTCTTACCAGTAGTTGATATATGCAGACTCATAGTAAATGATCATAATTTACGTTTTCAAGTCAAGTCAAAATATATCTGGGCCAGATTGCACCAAAAAATTAACTATTTTGAATAAACAGCCATCAATTCATTTGAATTTAAATATCCACTAGAAGACATACTGGTAGAACAAAAGCATTAACAGCTGAGTAACTGGTAATTGCCACCATCCATTTAGTGTTCTTGATTTCTGGGATGTCCTGATTAGCCCTGATAATCCTGTTAACTGTATTCAGAACTATGGCATATGCTATATCATCATCAGGAACAAAATCCTTATGACAAGATTTAATGCACTGAAAACATAAAAAGTAAAATACATGTATGTCAAAAATATAGTCTAGGTTATACTGCAATTGATCTATTTGCACAACTAAAATGCATAGACAGTATATTTATTGATGATATATGGTTACTGACAGTATATAACACTTTGGCTCCACCTACTTTCCTACCCATGCATGAACTATATTGTTGTGTAACTTTCAGAAGGCCACTAGTGGGGAAGAAATATAATAAAAAAGTCATATAAAAAATCAAATTAATTAGGATGACAGTAAAAAGACAATTACAGTATACTGACTAGAAATAAATAAATTATAAAAAATTTGGCACAAATCAGAAGAAAATGCTCAGCATAGCCTTGTGTTCTACCCTGGTTCACAGCCTCACCTGTGAAGGGTTTTTATTTCAAGTCAATTCACTGTTGTTATCTATATAACATGATAGACCTATAGTATTAAATTAAATTCTTGTAAAAATGGTTGAATTATAGTTCTGTTCAAAATGTCTTTCTCAAAGCAATATTTAAATGAAGATAGTAAAAAATGATAATTTCTAGGACTTACTGAAAGGAGCCTAATGATATTGTTACTGAGATTTAAAGACTTTGAAATAAAATAAAATCAAATCAAATATCACCTGCTCACGGTTAAATGATGAAATTTTCTCAAATTGTTCATCAGTAAAGGCAATAAATCTTTTCCTCCCAGTTATTGGTGTAGTCTTTAAGTGTGTGTGATGATATACAAAGATACTGGTAAATAGAACTCCAAACAATATAATTAATCTATGAGGTTTCTTCTTTACAGAGTGGAAAAAGTACTGTTTTTTCTTGTCTGGTAATGAATTCCACCATGCTCTAAATCCTCTGTGAAGTACATTTGTAAATTCTTATATATTACTCAATAATAATGGTAACCAAACTGAGTAAAAAATTTTACTACATGTTTAATGCTAAATCCATGCTGCATTAAATTTTATCAAAATTAAAATTCATTTTGGTCTTATTATGTTTGCATTGGGTATTTATATTCATTGAAGACATGTATGCTTGTGAAACATACATTGTATCTACCAGTATGTTAAGTATTTTGAAGAGGATTGTCCAAAAAGATAATAATTCTAGATGAAAGTTGCTTCATATTTGTGATCCTGTTACATCTTCAGAGTTTTTTCTCTAAAGATCAAACATAATTCAAAAAAAAAAAATTAAGAAAGAAGTCATACATACTTCACTATTGGTGGTGCTTGTAAAAATCTTAACACATAATTAGAGTCATAAAAATGGTGATCCAACACATTCAGTTTTCTTCTGGAGCAGTCGGTATAGTTTCGCTTTTTACCCATTGACCTTAAGGACGCTCTTCTATGGAAATGCAAGTAACCTGATCGCAACTCTGTTTCCCAATTGGCCAAATACTGATAACTTACTGGCGTTCATAAAAACTGTATAGAAAATTTGAAATTGTGTGCCATGTGTTATTTTCTTGAAAGAAATGTAGAGACTTAGGAGTAATATTTTACTGCATTGGCTGTCTTTTTTTTTTTTAATATAAATAGTACTTGTTTTCAATCAAGCCAAGTTTCCATTTTGAACCAAGATAAGGACTGAACTATAAACAGGATCTAAAATTGAAAATCTAATTAAAAAATTATATTTAGTTTTATCAAAGAATCCTAAACATTTCTCTTTTTTTACATTAATCAAAGCTCGGACTTCAATACAGAGCAATTTGAAAACGGAAGCAGTAACCAAATATCACAATACATAGCTATATAGTGAGATTATACATTTAAGAACCCCATGATTTTCATTTTTTGTTGAATTTGAGATCCTTTGGACCTCAATTTTGACTACTATGAAAATTGAGTCCAAAATCCATATCTAAATAAGGAGTAAGACTCATGCAGTTTATCAAAGAACCTAAAGTATTCAAGTAAGTATCCCTTACAGCAGCCATATCAGAAAATAGCTCCGGACACTGAATCCCAAAAGGGATTAATGTGAAGTATACAAGTATTTGACAAGAGATACAGTGTATACGTACATCTATCAATCATAATATTACTTGTAATTTACTTGCTTCCAGTAGGCTCCTAATATAGACATATTTACATTGCAATAGTGACCATACAACAGAAAAAAAAGCACAAATTAGCGATCACACATACCTTCCACTTACAACACCACTAGCCTTCAAAACATTCCGAACGACAGGCCATACAAACGGGTCAAAGTTTCTTCTAGCACTTGTATTAAACAAGCGAAAAATAAGTTGTGTTTGTTGGTTAGAACAAACGCGTCCAAGTTGTTTATAACGATAAGTACTGAAGGCAGTGAAGCTTGAATTATGAAGTTGCCTTCGAATTTGCACTCGGGGTAAAGAACGTGTTTTGTATCGTAAAAAGGTTTTGTCAATGCATAAAACTCTACATCTTATATGTAGAAAACAAGAACCCATTGTGGATAATGGTAAGTATGTGGAGAAATACTGTTAAGTTGGACAATCCAGAATATATATTTAGTCATTGGTTACACCATGGTAGATAACTCATATGAATTTGCCTGTAAACCAAAAAACAAATATAATAGATGCATAAAACTCGAAGGACCATCATGAAAAATGTACCCTAAAAATATTTTTTGTTGTTGTTTAGGTTAAGTTGTTTGCTTTATAAGATGCACAGATATTATTTTGGTTAATATTTTATGTTCTTTGTTGCATTGTCGGGTTTCCCTGTCTGGTCTTTGTTCTTTTGATTTCCACTGGAATCTTTGTACCCTTCATTACTCTTTGTATGCACTTTTATTCAATTTTCTGTTCAGACATACAAACATTTTTTACAAATGATTTTGGATAAAAACAACTCCATATTCTGAACCATATAAAACAACTGGTCATATGGTATGATTTAATGTATGAATTACTCCTGGGATTTCTGATATTAAAGCCTTCCTTAATTTAAAAAAGAACTTTCATTCCTTTATTCAGAATTTGTTTCTTGGCAATGCCAAAACTACTTAATGAGCTAAAAGTAATTCCTAAGTGTGTATAATTACATACTGTTATACATTTTCATTTTTTTTTCATTCAAATATTTCATATCAAGGTTTTTAATCATATATAATATATATTTGAACATCAAAGCCCCAAAAGTCAGTAAAACATATTTATCTAGTATTTTCTTTTAAGTATTACAATTAATACTTTTAAAGTTCTATTAATGACTTGTGATTTTCATCAAAACTTGCCTGAAACAGAGTTAAAAAATATATTTAGTTTTCGATAAAGGTATAAGATGCATAAATTTGACTACAAGATATTGAATATGGCATTAAAACATCAGAGGCCTGGTATCATTCATTAGATAATTTTATTTTCTACATCACAGATTTTGTAAATATTTCAAGAAAATTAGGGACATGATCCCTACCTTATGAAACAGGGATAAGTATAAAAACAAAATGCTCATTATCTTTGGCTTTTAGAATTAAGATGAAGATGTATCAAACATATTTACCATTTTATTGTAACAATTATAATATTTTCAGAGTTTCACATATTCCTAAATTTCAACCATTTATCCATGAAAAATAATGTATATTTGAGAAATAAGAATTTAAGGCCATTCAGGTGAAACACTTCTATTCCCACCCCTTTAAAACTTGTCTTATTATAAATGAAAGCACTAATTTTTAGCATAAAAACTTTTTAAAAAATATACATATTTTAGTATTAACAATAAAGATAACAATGTATCCAACATTTCTGCTAATTAATTCACAGATATGCAGTCTATTAAGCTACACCAAAAAGACAGCCATTTCTGTTCTTTCAGAATAGAGCTACTGATTCATCATTCAACTCTAACCAAAGGAAACTTTTAGGCCTTATTACAATGACAATTTTGTAAACAAAAATTCTTTCTATTTCTAAAATGTTTTCAAGATACTGGCTAAAATCTGCAAAAATGTAATGTCTGGCATGTCAAGAATAATAGCACTTCAAATGAGTCATCATAAAACTTTTACCAAAATGGAGACTATAGTAGTAGAGATCTTCAAGATAATAGTTTAGTATCTGTTAAAGTTTCATAGATATATGAAGAAATTAGAAACTTAACCCTTGCAATCTAAAAATAGCATTGGTGGTCACACTTTTTCACTCATTCGGCATATTCAGTACTATATTAGAAGGATGCTAGTGTTCAAATTTGATAACAATCAACTTTGGATAAACTTCCTGTAAATGGAAGGTATAAATGTATATGAAAATCATAACAAAAGTTAACGATAGTGGGGATCGTGAATGTCTCATCTTTTACATGTAATTTCTGTTCCACTTCATTGGTTTTTTCTTTCTGATTTCCCCCCCTGAATTATGGTTTTTAAATTTTGGCTCAAACCAAAATATCAAATGGTTACTTTCTATTTAACAAATGAATGATATGCATAAAATAAACAAAAAAATATAACAATTCTTTATTGGCTACTTTATTAAACCTAGTTTAAAGACATTCAAATGTCTTTTATCACAGACACAAGTATTCATTTTTATATAGCAGAAATATTGAGTCAAAAGAATAAAAAACTAAAATTGCATTACACACAAAAAAGTATATAATAAAAGACCTAATAAACATTAAGTGACCACAAAATTGTATTTAAGGATTGAACAAATAATACTGGTATACATGCATATAAAACTCAAAATTAAAATAACTTTAAAACAATGATGTTAATTGCAGCAAAATACCTGTATGCAAATGTTTTATCTGTTTATCATTATCACAATAAAAGCTGAAAATACACAATATATCCCCAAAGAAAAAAGTTCACGCAAAAGTCCTATCAAATATGTTATACTTAGTTTCTCATCATCTCACATGAAATTAAAACAATGCACTTTGTCAGTTTTGTTAAAAGCATCTTATAACTAGAAAAAGTGTGAATGTGTTTAAAGATATAGAAAACAATATAATTGTGGTCAATGGTGATCAATCACCATTATGTAAGTAATGGAAGATAACTTTACATAAAAATACTTTTACAAAAATAGTGTTCTTGATATGGTCAGTGATTTCTTACCTTAAAAAGAAACATGAATTGTAAAGTAAATCAGTTTCAGTTGATTAAGCGATAACAAAATGAGTACCGCTAATTTCTAGCAGTTCCTGAGATTTTATTGCATATCATAAGTCTGACCTAGTGAGAGTTATCTTCCTTTGTTGGCTTTACTTCCTGTTGATTTGCTGTTTGGTTAGTTAGTTTTGATGAGTTGTTATTTTGGCTTATTTCATCACCACTATTTGTTAACCTGGAAACTGTTGATTTACTACTAGTATTTTGAGGTTGTTTCAATGGAATTTTCATTCTTTCAGTATTACCCCTTGCTTGCTGAAAAGTTGATAAACTATTCACAGAATCTTTCAAATCTTGTAAGCACTTTCTTGGGTCATTTCCTGGTAATGGTGGGCATTTGCATGCATTACGCATTTCTGTATACTGGAAAAAAAGTAAGTGGATTTTTTTTATAAATTTCTAAAAAGATTGCTGTTTTTAAGCACATGATATACCTAATCTAACCTTTTAGGAGCTGTTACTCCAATAAGTCTCGAAAAGTGGAAAACAAATACAATACACACAGAGTGTTAAATATGCAGGTTATCATTCTTTTAATAATTTCTCCAAGGCTTTTAGAGTAATTATATGAAATATCATGTCCGAAATGAAATGTCATATGCACAGCATGCAGCTCCTATTAAGCACAAACAACTGTTATTCCAGGACTCAGTGGAACAATGTGGCTTCTTTTCAGGGACAGCAGGTATCTTACAATGTTGAATCTTTACAAAGCAGGTTTGAATTACATTACATAAAAACCCTTGCTTTGAAAGACATGAAGCATTTGCTAATGAATGAGAAAATCTGCAGTATGACCTTTCACATCTCCAACACTTCAATTTTATACTTAGAATAAAAAAGCAACTACCATAATTAATGCTGGGGATAAGGAAGCCCTTCAATCAGAATCAAATTGAAGACTTTATAAATATCAGTATTTAAATATATTATATCAATTATTATTAAGAAATGTGCATTTTATTTTAACACATCAAATCTGTATGGATAGATGTAAAATGTCTTAATTCATTCTATGACTGAAATTAACTTTTAATGAATTTAGTGATTTTATTAATTAAATGAAAAATATTTTGTTCAAATATGTCACACTAAAATATTTTAATAAACTGAGCATGTGTGTTGTTCATTAGTTGGTTGGTTATAATTTTTTTTGTCTGTAATACAAAAAAAACACACCTTTTTCTGAGACTTCAAACATTTAAATTTTAAAGTGATTTATTTTCCTTAGATATATCTGAAAATATTTTTCTTCACAAAAAATCTGTGAGCCAATGCCCACTAATTATATCACAGCATCCCAACATCCCTGGTGTTTAGGCAAAATAAAAACTAAGTTGGCACACAGGAAGTTGTTGTAGCAAAATTTAAAACACACCTGGTATAATGCTTGTACTTTTTCTGCCTTGACATACAACTTATAGTGACTGTGACTGAATGGGAAATTTACATTAAGCCAAAATAAAAAAAATATCCTAGATTCTCATCCCCTCCAAACCCAATTTTTTCACCCTCCCTGAAAAATATATTTCAATTTTTTTCCCAATTTAGGACAATTTCTTTCAAACTGACAGCATTTTTCACTTAAGTTGATGAAAAAATAAAAAATAAAATTTGCTCGCCCACCCCTAATTTTGAAAAAAAAAATTATGATGGCCTTAATTGGAGTTTTTTTTTGGCAACACAAGGAATGACCATGAGGTATGGTCTTTGTTTCTATTGATTAGGTTACATATCCTGTCAATGTCATGCAGTATTATTTTTCCATATAGAGAATTGTTGAATTGCAGTAATCCAAACAATATTTACTTCAGGGATAAAGTGGTCAAAAAACTCTGCTCTTCTTTCACTGAGAGGGTGTGTAGAAAGCCATTCTGGTATGTTTTCGTTATTTTGCTTCTGACTTATTTCCATCTTGGTCCATACAACTGTTCCACTTCTAATATCAAAACATGCCTAAAATAAAGTTATATTGCCTTGTGTCAAAATATTCAAAGGAAGAATAACACAAATAAGGTTTATACAATAATTGTTGCCATGTTTTATTGCAAATGATGCAACTTGGTTTCAACTGTAAAAACTGTAATCAGCAGAACAATCTTATTCAGAAATTTAAATTCCCCTAATCTTTACAGAAATTTAAATTCCCCTAATCTTTACAGAAATTTAAATTCCCCTAATATTTACAGAAATTTAAATTCCCCTACTCTTTACAGAAAATTAAATTCCCCTAATCTTTATTTAAAAAAAATAATTGCATACAATTTCATTATTTATAATATGAAATTCTAAAAAAAAATTCTAATGTCAAAATTAACAACAGGGAAAGCAAATAAAAAAAAATTGTGAAGATGTAAAAGAAATCCTAAAACTCTTTCTTCATAAATAAAAAATTGAAGAATCAGATGTCATTTATTTACATAGCAAAGTTAACATATGGAGAAAATGTCCATACAACAATAATCCCATATTGCACCTATTGGAACATCTTTTAAAAAAAGGTACCTTAGAAGCTAATTCCAATCCAACTTTATCTGCTTCTGTTTCTTTCAATCTACTGTGAGGCATATGTATCATTAACTGAAATATATATAAAATATTTGATATATATTCAAACTATACCGTGCTTAAAAATTTGGTACATACTATTAAAGTACATACCGTACTAATTCATTGCCAAAATAATTTGTTAACTTGTACCAGTACATTACCCTTAGAAAATGAAATACATGAAAACAAGCATTCTGTCCAGATGCACCTGGATTTTTGTGATGAAAAATTTCTCTGTCATTCCTTATGGCAACGAGCATTATGAGGGTATTGCATGGCATTACATAGTCCCCTACCAGAAGAAAACTAAAGAGAACATAATGCAAACTTCATGCATAATTTGTTAATAAGAAAAGTATGTAAAACAGGGTCTACATTATTTTTTTAAGTACAAGGACCATAACACAGCAAAAATCTACATACTGGAACAAAATTTGAACTTGATGGTACAGCAATGTTCCAAATATCAAATGATTATCTGCAAGCATGACGAAATGAAAGTTCTTGGTTGAATTTTTTGAGTCAAAGGGCCATAACTCAGCAAAAAAAAATCAACAGGCTTGAACAAAATTCAAACTTAATCTGGTAAAGAAACAATGACTAAGTATGTTTACAATTGTTAAGCAACATAGAATTAAGATAATATAAATAGAAAACTTTTTTTAAACACTAAAACAACTATAGGCTTTTCAAAACCTGAATGTCTCACCTGAAAAAAATATGGTGGCTATATTTGATAATGCAGAACAAAATTCAAATCAAGAAACAGAAACCCCTCACAACTTCATTCCTGCTAAGTTAGAAATCAATAGAAAGTTTCATTCTTACTTTTCATTAGCTTTAATATGTTGCGAGATAAAAAATGCAAAAACCAGTGTAGGCCTTATCGATAGGATCATTTCAAATATTGAAAGAGTCTTTTTTTTTTCTATATGGTTTTCTAGATAAACTCTTAAAAAAAATGCTGAACAGGAAGCAGCTTACCATGACTGCAGAGGTCGAACTCTGAACAGTGTGTACAAATATTGACACAAAATTCAAACTAGATACAACTCTTAATTTTGGATTGTGATGAAATGATTGACAAAATTTTGACCAGGATCGAAACAGTCAAAGAACTTTGCAATTTGCAGTTAGACATAAGAAATGAAAAATTTATACAAGGTTGAAGAAAATGTGTTTTTTACCCTATATTCCTACAAGATAATTGCTATGACACTCATGACATTTGCAGTTTATTAAAACAATCTTTTAGCGTTATGGAACGTGCAAATTACAATTTCACACAGATCAATATACTTTTACTTAGGCCATTATTTTCAAACAATATCATAGAGATCAATGTGCTTATACTTATGTTATACAATGAAACCTTCCTTTTTGTTGTAAAAATAATTTAAGATAAACCTTCTAATTTTCAAGTTAACACAGGAAAACCATGTGTCTACAGATGACAATAACAATGATGATACAGATAACAGCACCATACAATAATTTTTAGCAGTTGTATAAATTTACTCACAAATTATCCAATGCTACACTTACATGTATAACACGGTGAAGAAACCAATTAAAAACTGCAGCAATTCCATCCCCAGGCATCACCATCCATAGTGCAGCCATGATTATTATCACAAAATAATCTATGAATTGGGTATGACTCAACTCTTCTGCCTAAAATTAGAAAGTAATGGCCAAATAGCAAAAATACCAACACAAATTATAAGAAGGCCTAAAAAATTACCTGTGTTTCTGCTAACCCTACCAACCCTAATTTTTTGTTGCCTACTATGAAGTTTTTGACAGTCACTATTAAAGTGTGAATATGTGTACAACACAAACCAGTCAAAAACTTTGAAAGAATAATTAAGTTTTACCTACCTACCAAACCTAGATTTTTAGAACATGTCAAAAAAACACCAGTACATTTTTGTATTTTTTTCTTTGCTAACTTGTTAGAGTAATAAATATTTAAACAAATAACAGAATACCAGTGAACAATTTGACTCCTTAAGATATCAAATAAAAATATCTATTTTTATCGACAAAAGTGACAAAAGAAAGAATTTCTTTGTTAAAAAAAATGCATGATGGTTGAAATGGAATTGGTAGGCACAATAAAAATATTACATTGTATATATAAAAAACTTCTGTCTGACCACTATGTTCTAATCCCCACATAAGAATACCCTAAGGAACATTCATACCAAGTTTGGTTTTAATTGGTCAAGTAGTTTCAGAGGAGAAGAATTATGTAAAATTTTTAACAATGACGGATGACGACAGACACCAAGTGATGGCAATAACGCACATGGCCTTTGGCCAGGTGAGCTAAAAATTACTTACTTACTTACCAACTTCCTTTACTTAATACTCAACATGTCTGAATATAGCATGAGCCATTTGTAACATCTATGAATAAACTTACAGCATGTTTAAGAATAGCATGAGCCATTTCATGTCCTAGGACTATAGCAAATTCATCATCTGATGACAGAAAATTGAGCAAACCAGTATAGATAAACACATGGCCTGACTGAAATAAAAATTGAACTAAATTTCACTATCTAATTTAAATGGTATGACATAAAAGTCCTCTCCAAAATTAGGTTGGCACAGGACTGCAGGACAACTGTTTAAAAATAGTGTTGATCCCTGGTAATACTGATAATAATTTAAAGACCAAAATTGAATGTAGGCAGTACTGTAGACAGTCTTACAAGTGGAAAATCTTCAAGCAAACATGACCTTTTTTGCTTATATAAGCAGATTAGGAATACCAAAAATGTGTCTTTATCAAAATTACCAGCATCCAGTTACATGTACTTGCATGCACAATAATATAAACAAGCATTATAGATATTCAAAGGATGCGGAGAAATGTTTTAAGAAAGCATGAACACTTCCTACATGAATTAATTAACTTAATGAACTCAACTTAACTCTTGAAATCAGTGATATGTTTGTATCATATTCAATTTTACAAAGCCTATCAAATTTTCATTTAAAAAAGAATGAAATCATTCAAAGTTACTTTGATGCTTACATGAGATTGATGTAACATGTAATGCAAATGTTCCAATGATTTGTAAGAGTTGTGTCCCTTACCCTAAGTCTACCTCCTTAAGTCAGCTGTTGCTTTAAGTTCCCTTAATGAAAAAGAATTTTAAAAAAATCTCATTCTGTAAAACACAAAACTTTCATTACCAATGCATACATACAGGTAGAACAAAAGCATTTATATTCTTGGGATCATCTACCACGATAAGTCTCCATTCTTTATCCTTAACACCTGGAATGTCTAAGTTTGCATCCCGTAAACGATGGAAAATTAATCCTAACTGTTTATAGGATGGGTGGCTGACAGGTAATATCTTTCCATTGTTGTCTTCAATAACCTGAATATCAATAGAAACATACAATTACAACCTTAAACTTTGTTGAACTAATACAGTACATGCACAATGTATCTACGTAAAATTGATTAGTTGTCCCCATATCAGGAATAGACTGCTTTAACAGAAAAAATCAAGTTACATGTATATAAAGTGACACCCAGAAATTTTCATTGATAAATTTCATCACACAACCAGAATAAATGATAATGTATTGAAATGTACATCAGATTTATGTGATTCATTGGTGTTAAAGGGTCAATTTGGTTGTGTTGAATGAAAAAAGACAATTGTCCTGTAGGTCAATAATCTGAAATATCACCCTAAAATCTATATAGATACATGAAATAAACCTTAAAATCTTCTTTAAAAATTTTAAAATTATTGACATTTCCATAGATTTTTTTCTGCATATTAAAGCAATATTGATACACATTTTATGATACATTCTCCTTAGTGTAAGAGTTGTAAAATCTATATGAAACATCCAAAAAACCCTGCTTTTTATTAAGTTGAAAAATCAGTAATATGTTTTTAGGGAACACATAATGAAGTGACAAAGGGAACAGTGGACCCTGCTTTTTCAACCCTCCCTTTCCTTCAACTAATTAAATGATTGTGATCTATGGTAGTTGCAATCCTGCCCCTGTTACAATACATGTTAGGATCTGTTTTTTTTCTAAATTTCGACCCTTTTGTTACATTATCCACTCTTTTTGTACAAAACACAGTTGACCCTTTAGTAGTAGTCAGCACTTGAGTGAAAGTGATGTTAACTCATTTCTCAAAAATAATTCTCGTAATTTCATTTCTCAGATCTTCAATAAGGGAACAAAGATTTGACTTTGCAGGGCTTGGAAGAATCTTAAAAAATATATTTTTGCTCAGACATTATTGAAATGAATATTTTGAACTTGAAGATAAGAGAAAAAAATTTTTATCCTTTCAAATCACTTTGATCCAAATAATATGCTTTCACATATAAATTATTTTATTTGATGTATGTGTATTCGAAAGGTTCATACATTCTAGTTCTAAATAAAGATACAAAGGAAACTTATATTTAAACTAAAAATCCACTAAATTATGATTGGACAGCTACATGATACACTGTTGAGCATGTGAACATATCAGAATATTTATTTAATCTAATTAATGAAATCACTTTACCATCTCCCTATTTATTTTTAAATTGTTTAATTTATCATAAAATAATGGTTCTCAAAATATATGCATAAAAATATACAACCTAAATATATCACTTTTCATATAAATTATTCATTTTTCATCATATTTTCTAATTATTCAGTTTCTCTATGATTTGGTTGTTTTATCTAGCTCTATTTTGCAATATTATAACATTGAACTATGTGATAGGATTAAGTAATATGAACACTTTGCAGCTGTGATTGTGACACATTCGATGTCGATAAATTCTGATTGATCAAAAGCAACTTTGTGAAGTTTCTTACTTTTTCTCTCGTAACAACTTTTGGTAGAGTAATCAAGGGAACCAAGGTTATAGCGGTAATTAAAAGAATGTAATCCAGGGACAAAGACCAGACATGGAAAACAGACATACACAACAAAGAACATAAAGTAACTAAAATCATACATACAAAGTAACAAAAGTAAATGAGCAACTCGGACTCCACTAAAAACTTGGAGCATGGACCAGGTGCACCGGTAGGGTAAGCGTCCTCTGCTTTTTTGGTGTCATAGACAGCCAACTGCTAAAATTTCCCCAATATCAGATGCCGTATGTCAAGTGGCAAAATTTTAAGATTGTAAAATATCAATTTGTGTTCGTTAATCTCAACATCATAACAAACTTGCCAGGGCTCATTTGTTTTGATTTTGAAATTAAATAACTTGTGTTGATATTTTGTGATATTCAACTTTTACTCATTATGAAACCTATAAATTTTCCCATTGTTTTAGCATATTTACCAGCACAGGAATTCCTAGTAAATACCAATAAGAATTACCACCATTTCTATTTCCCAACCAAAACTATTTCTTATACTCATCTGAGTATATTCGTACATGTATATGTCAAAAAAAAATTCTCTTTGAACCCAAAATAGCTAGCTAGCTGTCCAGCATTTTGAGACTCACTTTGATAAACAAATATTACTTTCAGACAAATTTTAGTTTGTGATTGACATGAAAAGTTTTCCAGGCTAACATTACAAAAACTAACAAAAAGTCAACAATGGAAACTGCAGCAAAGTTTATAAATAATACTTTTCATTCAACACAATCAAAAACACAACTCAAAATACCTTATTCCATTGAAGTTGGCACAACTTTTGTCTGATCCCTTTTGTTATTTTTCAAATGTATAATACTTTAATTAGAATGAAAGCTGATGTGCAGATGCCAGAAAAAAAAATTATTTTTAAAAAGAAGCATTACTCAACCTCTTGAGCTTCAACATCAAAAATTGTCTTTAGTTGGTTATCAGTAAAGGCAATGAATCGTTTTCTTCCAGTTACAGGAGCAGCTTCAAAGTGACTCTGATAATATGCATAAGTCATAACACCTGTTCCTGTTAGACCTAGCAATATATATTTCCACTGTTTCTTTGTTAAATGGAAGAAACGTTGCTTTTCATGTCCAGGTAACTCTTTCCACCATACACGTACTGTCCTGTTAATAAAGAAAATGAATATTAATTACATTATGTAGTCTGAGAGGTTTTAGTAAACAGAATAACATTAATTATTGGCATAAATAATATACATTGTATGTTTAATTGATTTCTAATGGAGTACCACTTTATAAATACACATAAGCAGACCACACATACAAAATTTAGACATCACTAAACAATTTCACCTGATTGTTCATATTTTCTGTAGTGTTTTGACAACTGATTTTTAAAAAATTTTGATGGGTCATAGAGATGGCAATTTTCAGCTACAGTACTAATGTTTATACTGTAATTTACCAGAAATAATGAACTGTAATACAAGCTGGAGGTTAATGGCATTTTAAAACCCGATTTAACCAAACATTTCCTTGGGAATGCTATAACAAGTCAGGACTATTTTGATGGTTCCCAACCCACTGGTTTTTACCTTGACAATGCCATTAGTTAAACAAACCTTCCTTTTTGATTATTACCTACAATTTATCAGTATGGTAATTTTGTTATTACCCTTCACTGATCTCATTCTCTCTAATGTTTTATCAAACTACAACTAAATGACTTTATCTAGGGAGTAACAAATGTTGAAATGAAAATTGAGGATCCTATATACTATGGGCTTAAAAAAAAATTCTGCAAGATGGTGGAAAAGGGGACCATCGTGCGAGTTCTTACTGACTTTTTGCTAATGAGCAGGCACCATGAAAGTTGACAGCTGCCATGTGAGTTTTTTCATAACCAAAATTATATATATTAAATTTCAAACAGTTATTAAAGGAAAGAAATAAATTACATATAAGTCCTAATCACAAGCTGATACAGCACCATGCAATACCATAGGGAACTATATTATTTCCTAATGGTAAGATTTTTCTCATTCCAATTTAGCTTATATTGTATCCTTTTATATGGCAAGCCAAAGTAGACAAAAATAAGTGTTTTCTAATATTAAAAAATGATTTTTTAATATTACAAATTCATTTTTTAATATAACTTTTTTTTTACTTTTATATTACAAACCCCATTTTTAATATTAAAAATTCAATTGAATTACTAATATTAAAAAATGATTTTTTAATACTAGAAATTGATTTTCTAATACTACAAAATGGATTTCTTGTATTCAATTTCGATTTTTTTAATATCAGAAAATCATTTCGTAATATTAAAAAAATATGACCGATTTTGCAATATTGCAAAGTGATTTTTTAATATTACAAATTCATTTTCTAATATTACAAATTCAATTTTTAATATTACTAAATGTGTGATATTTTTGTAATATTAGAAAATGAATTTTTAATATTACTAAATGAATTTCTAATATTAAAAAATATTTTGTAATATCAAAAATATGATTTTGTAATATTTAAAAATTATTTTCTGTTATTACAAAATATTGATTTTTGTCCACTTTGACTTGCCATACTTTTATGTTTAATGGGTTTTTGGTAAAGCAACTATCATTCTTGTCCAGTTTCAGAATAAATTTTGTTACTGATCTTGAATTTGAGATTCTGTTAAATAAAGATCACATTGCTCCTACACATCTCATTGTTTTAATTTAATACTGATAAAGGATACCTGTTTTCCAAAATATTTATTGTTATTTTTACCATATATTCGTGATGTTGAACATTAGATTTTTATATGTATGTGTAATCCATATCTTGTACAAATTTTAGTTTTCAGACAAGGAATAATTTAAGACACACACCTTCCTGTCAAAATGCTGGCTCCTTTCATGACTAATTTGATGAATGGCCAAAGGTGAGGACCTATGGCATTTTTCTTTGCACTTGTATGAAAAACTTTATGAAACACATTTTTTTGAATACCACATGACGATCTGGATAATGAAGAAAAGTTGTTTGTATGTTGAACATTCTGGACTGTTGCAATGTTGAGAGATTTCAATATGGTTTGATTTTTTCTATAAAATTGATTGAGATTACTGAATAATCGTCTAGTTGTAGCCATGTCTGCAACACAATGCTTTGATAACTGTCTACATTACAAACGCATTATTAAACACTGTAACAAAACTGATCATATCTCCGTGGAAACTCCAAAATGAAAGTAAAAAGGGGAAATAACTTCGGGTGTTTTTGGTTTTTGTTTGAACCGAAGAACCGGAAGTTGTTATCGCCATTTAGTGAGCATGAAAGTGGCACATTCCCAGTTAAAAAGCTGACAAATTCTACGACCAAGATGTATTATAGACAAACCAATAGGCAGTATAATCTGTCGACTAAAGGCTACGCAAATATAGGGAGTATTTGCTGCTCCTAACCCGACGTGACTCTTTATTTTTCCTGTCCGTTTTCATATGTATTCCAGTTTCGATTTAGTTCCGACGGTATTGTTTGTTAACTGGGCATTCTGAAGATAAGAGTAAAGGTTTGAGTTCAAGATATCCTAGACCTAATTCAAACAAAAGCCTGTGAAACAATGAAATGTCATCTTTTTCAGCCTGCATAAGTGATCACCATGCTTTAACTTAATTTGAATGAAGAAGGAAAATTGAAAGAATGAGAAATGGCACGAAAATTAAAATCTGATATCAAGTGACCAGATCCCCAATCCAAACTCAACCAACAATGGGAGATCCGTTGGGTAGAAAATCAGCTGCTGTATCACGCCTTAGACAACAGCTGCGTAAAAAGCGTGAATCACTAGCAGATCACTTTGAATTCAAGATGTATATCATTTTTCATTTCAAAGACAAGGTATATTTATATTGTACTTGTATCAACCACTAAACAAAAAAAATGTTCCCTCCAAAGATAAGGACCCGAAAAATTTTATCGTCCGTCGCTTTCAAAATTTGTTTCACCATTTATTTTGGTCTTTAGATATATCTGGGGGACGTGCTTCAATGCATAAAGCTAACCTACATTGAAGTGTTTACATGATTCTAGTATGAGACCACAATTATTTCCCCTCGATTTTTTGTTGTATACGAAAATAGTTCCAACTTTGGTAATGGGTACCTTCCTTATTTTTAAGTCACTAATATTGTTAGCAACTTCTTGTACTCCTAATTTCAGTACTTTACATTCACATATTTGCTTAATTATAGATTACTATTCCACATTAAGCTGCTGATCAGTGCAGTGTTTACTGTCAATAGCTTCACCGGAATTAAAAATGTACCTCTTCAATATCCTACATGTGTTCTACATGTGTTTTTTGCTTGTATGAGAACAGGAAGTTTACATTGAAGGTTGAAATTATTGGTTAGCATTGAACATTACATGTACCTAGTTTCAAATTCAGACACAGGGGCTCGCTGCAATAGACTATATGGGTCATATACATTATGTCTTCAGGTCATATGCATTGATTTTATAAATTGGTGAATTTTGCTGAAATTTATGAATAAAATACCACTTGTGGTTTTCTATGGGCCAGAGAAGTTCTATTAATTTTGTGCAGATGGGATTTTTTTAACCTGTTCAAATGTGTTTATTGAAATGAACTTGAAAATTAATTGTGATATCATGCCTACATATGTACGAGTACATGTAATAAGGGAGATCAGCTGGGTATCAAAAACGTTATTTGCTAGTGTTTGCTTGGGGTTTTTAGATGTTTACTTTCAAGAATTCAGTTAGTCTACATGAAATATGAAGTTTTTTACCATTTATTCGCTATTTTCTGAATTATGTTGGTTAAATTATGGTTTCTGTGGGATTTTTCATTGAAATTACACTTTTGCCTTGAGTCTAGATATGAAATCTAGGCCAATGGGGAAATATATGTATTGCACAGCTTTGAGTTTTTCTTCAATAACTTACACTAGGAGCATCATATCACAAAAAAAAACATACTGTATGAACAAGGTTTAGGCTGAAATCTGACAATTTAGTGTTGCATGAGTTAAATTGAAGCGATATGGCAAAATTATGGTTTTTACCTTGCCTTAGGGTCTATAAAATTTATTTGTTAAAATCTTTTTTATTTGCTAAAAAAATGTCCTATTAAAAATCTTGATGATTATTTTCATTAAATCTTGAGATTGGTTTAATTGAATGATATTAACTTGTAAGAAGTTTTTATAAAAAAAAAAAGCCTACATGTATTTACCAGTAAATTTAATTTAAGAGGTCTAATGTGTGTTTATTAAAAGAAGAAGACACTTGATTCCATCAGTATAAAAAGCTATAGCATTAACAAAACATGAGTTGTCAGCAACATGATATAATATACATAAAAATCTTGCATCTAATAAATGCTATACATAATCTATTATACAGACTACTGGGTGGAATATTAACTACAAAGAGCAAAAATCTATGTAATTCAGGTATACTGTAAATATTTATGAAAGTATATGAGGCCTAATACATCTATCCCAGCTGTCTCTTTTACAAGAAGCACACAATGTTATATATTGTTTGTTTTTTTTTAGATTTTGTCTTCAGTAGACTATACTATTTGTAAAGATTAGGCGGCAAACAATAAATAATGGAAAAATATTTTAACCTTAATAAAAAAATGTTCTTTTAATAATTTCAGCAAAAAAAGAATGGTGCTGTATTTGAAGTTGCTGAGGTTATTCCAGTCATGACTAACAATTATGAAGATAGTATTATGAAAGGAGTAAAGGTATCAAGTTTGATTGTGATCTTAAATAAGCAGACTTCAATGAATAAATAGATTTCTTTTAGAATTAGGGGACCGGAATCAAGTTCTTTTTCATGATTGTTGAATAACTTAAAGGATTAGGGCTGGAACCATTTAGAAATTAATGGCCATTAAGAGGCCACTTTGATTCTGGTCAAATTCTTATCATGTGTCAAATGCGTTCAAATTATACAGCTGTATCAAATTTGAATAGTGTGTCTATACTTGCCCCAAATGTTAAGTGTTAAACCTCTGTGGTCATATCAAGCTGCACCATGCAAAGCATTTTATAATACTACTGCAAAGAATATTTGCAGATATATAATCGTTTCACCTTCTCATCATTGTTGGCAACAGAGTCGTCGTCATCTTCATTGAAGTCAGTTAACTTTCATTTATTTAGGATAACTCCTATAAAACTTTTAAGATCTTTTTCAAAATATTCACTCATTGTTCCTTGGAACATGGTAGATGGTCCTATGGTGTTTGAGGATAGACTTATTTTTAATGATTTTAGAGTTTAAGGAGTACATAAAGAGGCCATTCTAAAAAATATTCTTTTTAAAAAAAATTTGGTCCAATTTAGAATTATTTTTCAACAGATTCCTTATGAAAATTCCTGCCTAGTATTTCAATCAGTCTTTTTCTTATGTCAAAATACCTTATGTCACAGGTTCATCAGAGGAGTTTCCCTATTGCTTCTGAGTACAAGATAAAGTATAGTCCATATGTGATTTCTTTTATATCAATCTATATCTCTTTCAAAATCAGTAAATATGTTTCTGGCAGTTATTTTGCTTAAAGATATTCTGTCATTGCTGCAAATTTAATCAAAATCTAGTCTTTAAATCAATTGATGATTTGAGAGACGCCTGTTTTGGCCTTGAAAGATGTTAAGTAAAAACTTTGCATTAAAGAAATTTATCTTTTGCAGAATGAGTCAAGGAACATCAAATGTTTTAAACATGTTCCATGTAAATTGCCTTTTCTGTCAAAATTTTCATAATTTAATTTATATTTTATAATAATTAGAAAGTGAAAAGTAATAATTTTTACCAACACACTACAGTCATATCATGCTGGGCTCCATGAAGTTTATCATTTGGATGATGCATAATGGAAATTTATAAATAATGGAAACAGATTTCTCAGCTTTTATTAACTTATTATTGCTCAGATATTTGGTACTATATTGCTGTTGCATGATGACTTTTTTAGTAAATGTATCTCCCTTTCCAGGTTTGACAGAAATGGTTGAGAATGAGTGGGGGTATTCTACATTGTATGTAATATGCAGCATCATTTAAAACTTATTAAATTAAGGATTCACTGATTATACCCCCTCCCAGGTTTTATAGCATGTTAAACCTCCCTCTTCCATTGGGGCATGAATATACCAGTTGTGATGAAATAGCATTTGCATGCTATTATGTCATTTTTGGAAAATCAGTGGTCACATCAGCACAAAGTACAAAAACCAATAATTACTCGTTATTTTAGAAGAAACTGAGTATTTTTCAACCAAGGACTGAAATCTAAAAAAGACTATGGTAAGAGTCCTTTTGAGATGCATTTCTTCATACCCCTGATTCAGGAGTCTGTTATGTTGATATTTATGGCATTCAAGGAAATCAGAGTAGTTAGTACTTGCTCTAGTGTAGCAAATCAATTGTGAAATATAAACACTGTATGCAGGAGATGAAGATTTATTGCTGCACAGGTAAGGAAAATTAAATTAATGATATTAAAAGTTGTCTTTTTTTATCATATTTCTTAAGTGCTTAAACAACCACTGTTGTCAAATTCAAGATGTAGTTCCAATAAAGATGCAGAACAAGCTGTTTCTGTAGTCTCCTTTTTTTTGAGCTCTGGTGGATATATTGACAGTAACCATTTGCTAAAGGAAGAGTTGTTGATGGACAATACAACATCACTGTATCTGTATGTAAAGTTAAAGGATTTAGCATCTTTTATATTTTTAATCATTACAAGATTCTGAAGAAATTCAGTCTCGTATGAATATGAAAACAAATCGGCTAGGAGAGGAGCACAGTTAGTGCCCATTGGAATGCCAACTTGTAGTTGAAATGTAGTTCATCAGAAGGTGATGAATATGTTATCAATGAGGAAATCAAATATATCACAAACCTGCTTTTCTGTGTAGCACACTTTGCCCTTCTGCAATGTTTTAGAAAAATATGTGGATTTGTAACCAAGAACAACACAATTTTTCGAAACAGATAAAGATTTAAGAATAAATCCTTTCAAATGAGATTTCAATTTATCATGTAACAACGTAGTGTAAAGCGTTGAGAAGTCAAAAGTTTGGAGAGAACTAATTTCCAAAAAGCTGCGGGATTTTAAGTTTTGAAGCTTTGTCCACAGGTTCAATAACATATTTCTCGTGTAGTTAGGAAAGGCATTCAAGTGCCTCACAATCATTGAATACAAACTTGAATCTTTTATTGACACATTTCTTGAGATTGTCAATACGATTCTGTACCAACGATCGGATGGTACATATCCAATGTGACAAGGTATTTTTATGAAACTTTATAGAAAGGTTGGGCATTATTTGTAGATGTGCATAAGGAATATAGTTACTGTTGGAGGATCCAACGGGAGATAATCCAACTGAAGGTTTTACATATTAAAACTTCTTTATTGCAACTCCTCTAAAACTGCTCAAGGGACTTATATAAAACTTTATAGGAAGGTTGTGCCTCTTATGTGCATGAACAAATAAAGTTACTGTCGGAAGATTCCAAAGGAAGAAAATTGACTGCATTTGAAGCAGGGAGTATTCTCTTTATGAGCTTGCTCACAGTATTTCTAGTTTGAATTGATTCACTGCAAAACCAATTTATTTCATATAAACATTTGTATCTATAAAAACAAACTGACATATTAAATCATACAGTATGCAGTACCAGTAGTATAGGATTCTCATTTCCCTTCAGCCTTGGTTAGTGAATGTCTGCCAGAGAAAGTAAATGCTAGTTAATTGAATTCACTGGTATGGAGTGATGCTGTAAACTTTAGGAGCTATATCATTTAATTGAAAGTATTTAACTTGCCATGCAACTTTAAGGTTCAATACCCTAGAATGCTATGTATAATAATTCATTAGTTCACCTTCACTAACATTCCAAGTGATTTAATGTCATTACTGTCATTCATTGTCGCTAATCTTTTCTCACTTTACTCAACTTCATGAAAACCTTTTTGATCTATTTTAACCAAACTTGACAGAAACGATGTATGGAGGAGCCTCTTTAAACAGTCCACTTTTGGTTCAGTTTCATTAAATAGACTACCGGAAGCTACAGTATCTAAGCTTCTGATAGTCCAGTTGTCAAAGATCAACTTCTCTGAAACCAGTGATTGAATTTAAGCAGAAATACTTGCTAATGCAAGTTGAAATTCAATTTTGCTAGTAGAAATTATTTCCATGTGCTAATATATGCTGGTGGAATTCTATATGTCATATAGGTAAAATCAAGAAATAACCCAAAAAACTTAAATTTATCGAATGTAAATTTTCAGTACTTGCTAAATTTAGCTAGTGGAAAAAATTCTGAAATTCAATACCTGGAAACCACAGATGCCAATGTTTTGAAACTTAAAAGGGTTGTTGACCTTAATGCCTTCTACAAATGATTCAGGTGTGCCAATGGTTCAGGTGACTCAGAAGTTAAGGGACCTTTTGAAATAGCTTACTTTTTGATCCACAAGGTCAGATGATACAACCTCAGCATTACTAATCTTTTAGGTGAGACATTCTGAGTTTTTAGAGCCTCTAGTTTTTTATATTTTTTGTGCTCTATAGGAAGAAGCTTACTCATTAGAAAGCTCTAAAGAATTACTGGAAAGAGATGTTGTTCAGCTCCATGCACCAAGATGGCAGTCAATGAGACGGGTTTGTTCACATGATTTTTTTTATGATTAGCAAATGAAAGTTAATAATGATTTTGATAAAAATTTTGAGAGTGGGCCATTTTTAATGATCTTCAGAAATTCATTGGACCATTGGGTTGACATTCTACGTAAACATTTTAATGAGACATTTTCAGCAGAAATTTGATAAACGGTGCTTGGCCTGCTCAAATTCCAATCACTGAAGTAATTAAAGTCTCTGAACTTGAAAAGTATGATTTTATCCATTGTATTATTTTCCCTTTATATGATGTGATATAGATTCACACAACTTTCAGTGAAGATTAAACTGCTACAGTAATTTTGTTATTTTTTAAATTTTTTTCAGAGTGCCTTCATCCTTAATTTTGATTGGGTTCCCTGCACTGTTTTGTCTACATATTTTCTCTATTTAGTTAGAGGTAAAGTCTAGTCAAAGTGTAATCAAAGACCTCACTTTTACTATTCAGTACTGATTGAACACATGAACATTAAAATGTTAATATATAACACATTTTTTTCTAATGCTGATTTCAATAAAATATATTTTGATTGACAGGATGTTCTTGGTTGTACGACAGAGATAGATTTCTTCTTGTGGCCACGAAATGATATTGAAAAAATTGAATGTACCCTGTTTTCCAGATGGAAAGGGGATGATGCTCCTTTCAAACCTATCCAGGTAATTTGTATTTTTAAGCTAATGATATGATTTGAATCATTCAATTATAGATATATTCTCATGAAAACTATATTTATGGTTCATTGTGCATATAATAATAGCACTAAGCTGCTTATCTTTATGGAATATAAAAATAGGAGATGTGGTATTATTATCAATGAGATCATCCATCAAATGCCAAGCAATGAACAATCAAACTTCTACAGATCGTTTTTGTTTCAGAAAAGTCACAACATAACATTAGTGGTATGGTAAAAGTTTTTATTTCTGCTACCTAGATTCATTTGGAAAGAGATAAATTTTAATAAGGTATCAGATAAATTAATACCAGTATTTAAATATCTGTTAGAGTATGGTAGATCATTTAAAGATTTGTGCTTAAGAAAAGTTAATATTTAAATTCTTACAGGCTGAATTTGATTTTCTTCGTGGTGATTATGAAAAACAGCTAATGCGGCTGTTAACAAGGAAAGAAAAAACAGGAATGATTATCAGTAATCCTTCACAATCAATGTTCTTATTTATTGATAAAAATCAACTACAGGTATATATTTATTATATAATGATGTACATAATAAATTAATGTAAATATTTTTGCTGAATGAGATTACAGAAAATTAAACCAAAAGTTACATAGAGATATTACAATATATAATTCAAAAATGTTTAAATTATTCATGTAATTCAATGATTAATTTACAGTCATTTTCATATCAGAAATTCTGTATAACCTTCCCTTGGAATGTTGTTACATTGTAAAGAAAAACAATTGCCTTCTAATCCAGTTCAGTTGTTTCAGACAAAAGGAAAAAAACCTATGTAAAATTTTTTACTAAAACATCTAGTTGCATTTTTCTGATATCACAATTCATGTTTTATTAATTATGAGTAGTTATGGTTTATTTTTTTTATTTTGTAGACAAGTAAAAATAAAGTGATTGTGTTCAAGCTTTCCAGCATGTGTCTATACTTACCTCAGGTATTACACTTTCACTTCATTTTCATTACGTGTACAGGTAGTTAGCATTTAAATGTTAGTATTCATGAGTGTTATATGTCCTTTCATTGTTATTATCTACTGTTTTCAAGGTTTTAAGTACTGTATTTCTGTTGAAATTAAGATCAATAAGGCGTAGCTGCAGTAAGTGATATTTGTTTTTAATTTTTCTCATCAATATGGCAAATTATTTTCCATTTCCTCTTGCCAAAATAAAATGTTTATAGCCGACTTTGTTTACGTATGACCCTTAAACAGTGAATATTGGGTTGGTAGAAATGTGTTAGGATGTTTTAAGATATATAAAACTATTGTCCAGGGTTATAACAATACAAGTCAGAAAATTATCACTTGCCATCTGGGCAAGTGCTAAAAAATAAGCACTAGCCAAATGCAGTTTTTACTTGCCATTTGGCATTGGCCTGTAGAGGTTTCACACAATGTAAATGTGTTTTTATATGACCACAAAATGTGTGGATGCATTACTGGTATGTTATGATGCTGTCTTTGTTGTCGTTATCGTTAACAATTCGATTCAATGCGATATCTGTACTGGTAGTTGTATTGAACCAAATATTATAAAAATTTGGATATTGTATTGCTACTAGAGAGGACTAGTTATTTAAAATTGGGTCACTGGCCCCTACCATTCAGCAGAAATGGGGCCAAAAGTGTTTAAATAGGTGTTTATTTTTTTTTTAATTTATTTTGAAGGTTTACTGGTATTTCATATTTAATTTTGATAATCAAAGAAATTTGATTTCTTTTAGGCTTACCATGTTAGCTGTTGTCAATACTTGGCGTCTGTCATTAACTTTTCTTTTAAAACCTTTCTCTTCCAAAACCACTCAGTGGGTTATTACCAAACTTGGTTACCAACATCTGGAGTATCTAGTTTAAAAATAGTATCGATTAT
Source organism: Perna viridis (assembly GCA_037379345.1). Taxonomy (NCBI): domain Eukaryota; kingdom Metazoa; phylum Mollusca; class Bivalvia; order Mytilida; family Mytilidae; genus Perna; species Perna viridis. Next base: position 52,710,389 of record CM074511.1, on the reverse strand, counting down.
ATAGATCAAGCTTAAAACATGACTGTTGTTGCTATTTTTAGACTGCAGAGGTCAAGGCTCCAATGTCTACATATATCTTAAAGACTATAAGAGATATCGGAAAATAAATGTGACCCTCCTCTTTTAGTTTGAAGAGTTCTACTATAGTCTGTATTTGGTCAAAGTTGCCAGGCAACTCCTTGTTTATTTTCAGCCAATATTGTGAAAACTATAAGTGATAGGAAAAAACTTTCATCTGATGAAATGATCTTTTTGATAAGGTCTACAAAAGTCTCCATTGAGTCAAAAATGTCTGAAGACTCGTTGTTAGATTTATTGCCCTTAAATAGAGAAAATGTTCAGTATAATATGATCTATCTTTTGTGTAAATTTCAGAAAAATCTGTTTATTTTCATGGAGTTGTCTCCCCTGAAAATGCACTTTTGACAATTTTCCAGTTTTTTCTGTTTTCCAGAAAACCAAAGTTGCTGAATTTGCATGTTTCACTAATGTTTTGATTTTAAATATATAATGATATAAAGAGTTGAATATGGCAATACTTTCAATGCTGACCAGGTGAGCAATTCAGGCTCTCGTGAGCCTCTTGCTCATCATTTACTAAATGTTCCTTTAATGCCCTATTTTTGGTGCAATGCTTGCTTTTATGGAAGAAAGCTCCATTTTTACTGGTAGTTTTCCAATGTTTTCTTTTAGTGTTGTGAGTGCATGCAGTAGGTATAACTCATATGAAGGGAAATCTCAAAAGTCAGCACCAAATTGTATTTATTTTATGTTTTAGGACCAGCTTACAGCATGGGGCCCAGGAACAGTTGAAGAAATTCTATCGAAACATATTCCAGAATAGTTATTTCATCAGGGACTTTATATCATAACATTTCAAATGATATTTATTTTTAAAACGTGTATCAGTTATGACTTTTTTATCTAAAAATATTTGTATTGTTATTAATAAGCATTTCAAGTGTTGTCTGTGTAATACTTTAAATATCCTGTATGAAGTTTTTTCTTTTTGTGGATAAACATAAGTATTATTATTGATAACTATCTCTTAAATTTCTTTTATCTCTCTTCAGTGTATGTTATTTATTTTCAGAACACAAATCATTGGAGTTTTTTTTTAAAAGAAGAAAAGATAAAATAAGATTCTGTGAAAATCATTTGTGTTTTTTTTTTTTTTTATCAAACATGTATAATTATCTTCATACAATTTTTAGTGATTTTTCTTTTTTTATATCCATGCAAACAAAGTTTTGGTGATACATTGTACATAGGAATCAGTCAGTCAGTCTGTTTGTCTGTCCACACTTCTTGCCATGCAGCTCCTCCTATACATCTCTAGGGATTTTGATGACATTTTGATAGGAAGGCATCACATGCAAAAGTGCATGAAGAAATATAATAATTATTGAATAACACAAGAGTTTGCAACTAAGGGGTTGAAACCGAAGGGATTTTGATGAAATTTAATAGGAATGCATGGCAGCATATGTAGTGCTGAAGGACTCAAAAGAGAAATAATTCAACTTACTGATTTAACATTTGAAGTCATATAAAGCCATGGTATTCTCTGTGTGAGCTTGCTCATAGCATTTCTAATTTGAATTCATCTTATCATTACAGAGAAAATTTTGTTTAATAGATTAATGTTAAGATCACTTGTTATTTTCTAATACACAGCTACAATGTAAACTGTTTTTGTTTTATACTTACCAAGTGATTAGATGAGGTAATTGTGGCTGGTGCAAACTGACAAATTTTTAAGGAAAAAGATACCAAATTATTTGTATTTTCATTTTCTTATTCATTTTCTTTTTTTTTTTCATTTCAAAAAGTATTTTGTTGCTTGATTGTTCTTAATTTGCACTCAGCAATTTTTTGCTATATATAATGTATGAAATATCTGTTAATTGTGTATCAGTATACTTAAGTGAAGAACCCTTTTTGAATGTTATGTGTGAAGTGTATTGTTTTCATTATTATTTAAATTGTGAATGTGTGATAAATGTTATGATTGATTGTTCATCATATGGAAATTCTTCATTTATTTAGGCTAATTTCCACTGAAATGATTGAAATAATATGATTCAACAGAAAAACATTTCATATTTCATTGGAGCCTTAATTATTTCATTTCTGTTAAGAATATTTAAGTAGCTCTTCAGCTAAGAATCGTGCAAAATTTGATTCATGGTTGGAAAGTCTACATATTTTTAATTTTTTATTATTTGTATAAAATACCTAATAAACAGAATTTAAGGTGCAGATTTTCATATAACCTTGATTATAGGAGATAAAAGTTACATAGAAAGAACTGTAGAATTCAAAATTAAGGGAGATGACTCTATGAATGACACTAAAATACAAAAGAAACTATTGGATTTTCAATGTGGATTATCTCCTAAGAGCAGACAGATTTGAAGAATGTTTATACATTTCATCATTTAGACTTATAAACAAAAATTAAATTGTGTAGCCTTTTTGGGGTGTATCACTTATTACAGAATTAGCATGATTCTTACAAGACTGCTACTTAAAAAGTTGTCATATGAGTCTTCATCCTTGTCTGTGGATATAGGCTTTTGTTTGATATCTAAAGTGTTATTTGATGGATTGTTATGAAAATATAATGCAAGGTTCCCTACCACTATAGAAAGGTTGAGGTTGACTCCAGGTTTTGTTGTATTAAATGGAGCCAAAAATTTTAGTATCTAATTTACATGTTTCTTGAATAATTCTATTTTGATTTGTTTTAAAGTCTTCAGTATAGATTTGGCTTATTAAACATGAATGTTAACTATTTTGTGTAATTATTATGGGTTATGTAATAAGAGAAGGAAATCAAGTAGGTAAAAGTCAAGGGCACATGTACTGAAGGAAATCAATTTTTTGTAGACAGAACTCCTTAGAAACCGCTAAACAGATTTTGTTCAAATTATATAGGATTGTTAGTCACCATATGTAGTTGATCATATTGTGCTGTCATTCTGATTCAACAAATTTTACAGGAGTTATATGACTGTTGATTTGTACATGCAACACAATAGAAACACTGTGTGGATGCAACTCCTTGGAAACTGCTGTATGGATTTTGTTCAAATTTTATAGGAATGTAGTCATCATATGCAGTTGATCATATTGTTCCACCATTTTGATTGGACAAATTTTACTGGCGTTGAGGCTTTTGCATTTGAATTTTTCTGTTGTGGCGGGGGACATATGGCTATGCATAGCAATCTTGTTTAAGTGTTGTAAACAGAGAACAGTGACTGAGTATATCTGTTTGTAATTTGCAGTGGATGCATTCATTTCATACAAAATATGGTAAGAAAATAACAAGTCCAAGGCAATCGCAGATGGTTTATAGAAATTTATCATTTTCAAGTATCTTAATTGACCAAATTACATTCAAATCTTTTTGCAAAGCAGATATTGATATTCAAATGCTATTATTTTTTAATACCATACACAAAACACATTTTTGTCTATAAAGGTTATTTTGATATATTGACTGTGTTATTGTCTCTATATCTGTTGATTTTCTTTTTGTTTCTACTTGTATTGCTTCGCCTGAAATAATGTATAATGGCTTTGCTGATTCAGTTTTTTTCTCTTTCTGATTTCATTGTGACATTGTGCCAACTATATAAGGAAGTAAATAATGATTTCTCATTCTGTCTGACAAGGATTTTATTAACATCAATGCAGGGTCAGACATTGAATACATGTGATGGGCAGTGTGTAATGTGTGAAGTGATTAAGAGTGTGGTTGTGTGTGTGTTAATTTTAAGTTGTTGATTTTGTTTTTGTTTTGATGATATTGTCAATTTGTTTATGTTTTTGGCAGCATTTATTTAGGTATGTAGAATTTTTTTGATAAATGCTTCATACAGACATAAAAAGGAATGGAATATGTGCCATTAAACGCTGTCAATTTCTTTGACTGAAATGTTATTCAACTTAATAGTGGTACTTTTTGTAATATAGTCAATATTTAGCTGTGTTTTAAAAATTGATTATATACAAAAAATATCTAATATCATACAACTATAACGTTAAGTCTGTTCTGTTACAATTTTCTTCCTAAAAAAAGGTGTTTTGAAAGGTAATGTTTTGTTTTTAATTTTTACTATTTTCTTTTACTCTAAGGTGGAACTATAAATATGGTATTTATGGCAAATGTTGTTCATGTTAATTGTTTTTTTTTGTTTTTTGTTTTTTTTTTGAAAATTTTGCTTTAATGTATACGTTAAGTGCTTATTCATTGAAATTTGATTCTGTATCAGTATACTTGTACAGTCTGCAGTGTCTTTCTTAGACATTTACTGTACGAGGAAAGAATGTTGACATTCCTAACTGAAGCAGTAGAGAAAAATAAATTTATTTAATAAGAAGTTAGCTCACTTTTTTATTCTTCCCTCTACACAAATATATACATGTGAGAAAAATTCTGATATTTGAAATTGGTATAGCATGACCAGTCTTTTTAGCATGATGATGAAAAAAATCTTAGCATTGAGATGTTCAAAGAATCTGGGTCCAGATATTTTTGTATCCAGTTTCAGTTTATTTGTCTTATATATTTTTTTGTTTTGTAAATTGGTAAATTGGTGAATTTATTTGCTTTCATGGATGTCCATTCAATAAGAACAAAAGCTCACAGTAAAAAAATTACTGTTGAGAAACATGGGTCAAAAAGTGTAAAAAGCAAGCATTTTAAAACTTAACTGTATAACTTAGTTTATGTGTATAGACCTGTTCGAAATTGTATCACAAGATTCTATACCACCAAAATCAGGCTGGAATTTATTTTAGGGGATGATTAACACATCAATAAAGGAATTAGGGGTGAAAAAAAAACAATTTAGTGGTTTTCAAGTAAATTGTATGGATCCCTCTATGTTTGTACTACTAGGTTCACTAAGTTCCATACCACAAAAGGAATGTTTTGATAGATCATTAGGGTTATGGGCCTTACCTTCATATATAAATTACTTATCCTTAAGTCTAACCGCAAATACTAATGGTCTTCCACTTCTGTCCAGAAACTTGATCAAACATTTAATCACAATCAAAGAGCTGTATCAAGATCAATAATTACCCAAATAGGGTTTGATCTCTGCTGACATATTAAATCTTATCTGCAGAACATTAAATTAAAAATCAAAATTGACAATTTTGAGTTACAGGGCTTTAAAGGAAGGGGGATTTTCCCATTTTTGCACAAAACTCAACAAATCTTAATGAACATCAGTTAATTGGTTATATCTGTTAATGTAAGTGCCTTTTAATTTTTTTTTAAATTTTGGATTTTATATTTAGTTATGGAACTTTTTTCATACAAAAGGAAGGAGATTTTCATTTAATATGACTGCAAAAAAATTGTTTTAGTATACTGGTATGATACCTTAAAAAATCTTCTCCTCTGACACTACTTGACCAATTGAAACCAAACATGGTATGAATGTTCCTTGGGGTATACTGCATAAAATTAATTTGGGGATTTTGATTCATCGAAAAACATGGCTGCCATTACTGAAAATAGAAAGAGTAATCAAGGGAACCAAGGTTATAGCGGTAATCAAAAGAATGTAATCCAGGGACAAAGACCAGACATGGAAAACAGACATACACAACAAAGAACCTAAAGTAACTAAAATCATACATACAAAGTAACAAAAGTAAATGAGCAACTCGGACTCATAGGGGTCAGACAGTAGTTTTTCAAATGTATCTCCTAAACCGTTAGGTTTAGCTCTGAATTCTGACATGGAGAAAAGTGTTCAGCATGATGATATCTATCTCTGGTCAAATTTTGGTTTTAATCCGTCAAGCCATGTTGGAGTTATTGCCCTTTTTCAACGATTTTTGCTATTTTTAATGTTATTTCTTTCAAAAATCTTCTCCGACATTACTTGACCAATTGAAACCAAACTTTCAATATCTTGAAAACTATGATTGATTAAAAGAAACTTTCAGTTGTTGAAAAGATCTTGTGATAAGTCCTACCAAAGACTTCTTGAGTCAAAATTGTTGGACAACTTCTTGTTTAATTTTGAAAGGCAAATTTCAACAAGGTGAGCGATTCAGGCTCCTGGGAGCCTCTTGTTTATTAAAGAATAATGATTTATTGACATATGCCATATATACTAATAAGATTTCTTATAAACAGATTCCTCAGGAGTGATAACAAAATGTAGCATTTTAACTTCTTCCCATTTTTAATCATACTAACTTCACCTGTTGTGTGTATCTCTTGTTTTCTTTTTGTTTGTTCGTTTTGGTTTTTTCCTAGTTATCTTATTAACAACCATTGCTGTTATATAAAATACATTTTCTTCTTCTGTGTTTTTTTTTCTAAGCTAGGCTAAATTTATGTCATCAAGGGTGATACCAAATTCTGTATGTAATATCTCAATCATGAAATATAGTCTTTGAATCATGTTTCCATAGTTGTACATGTAGCTGGCCTACAGCTTTTCATATGAGTCCACCTAAGTGGATTTTTTACAATAAATTTTTGGAATTTCCTATTTCAGATATCATTGTTTTTAAACAGTTTAATTATCACATTTCTGCTACAAGTATATACCGGTATATTTTTGTGAGTTAAGTTAACTTGAATTAACCTACTTCTAGGCCAGTCAGGGCTCCCTTTTAAGAATCTCTGTGTACACCTCTGAACACTGTACATAAATCCTTATTTTTGTTTTACATTCATACACACATAGATAATCAGAAATTAGACTGATCAAATTAAAAGAAGAAACTCAATAGCATAAAAATTTGATGTTTTTGTTTTTATTATTATTATTATTATTTTTGCTGGTGGCTACACAATAGCAACTAAGAGGTTTATTTTGCAAGAGCTTTAACATAGAAAAATAAATCAGTTTACAGAAAATAATTATGAATTAGAGTGCTAATTTTATAGTTCTGTTTGGAATGTTCTACGAACCGGATATTGTTTATGATTCCACCGTAATTCATTCTGCACTTAACGAGACCAATTTGGCGGGAGATTGTCATGGCAACTCACTAACAAAATGGCGGCTTTCTGAACGAAATTTAGAGTGTAACATAACACTCTACGATTTTTACTATTTAATACAATTTTTTGCACTAAGTACAGGTAAGTCATGCATAAAGACAAACAAAAGGTTGTTCCAAGTTTCTTTGACAGATGTACGCTTTGGTGTTGATCAACCTTACGAATACGATGAGTGATACGTCCTGGCGTAAATTATTTAAAACGGACACCTGTTAATCACCAGCAAGGAGCTTTAGAGCTTACCCATAAATACTATTTATAGCTCTTAAATATGCGTTTATTATCAAGAAGAGATTCCCTCATAAACTTTCTGGGGTATTGATTTCTCATCAATTGTTACTAGCCAAGGCCTTCAGGCTAGTGACTATAGTCCAATTCACCTCAGATTGTTTGTGGTTTTTTGCGTTTATTTTTGTAATTACTCGACGGTTCTTTTAAAAAAACTTGCCATTTTATTCATGTCGTTCTGTACTACGATTCCCTTACTATTATTTTTCGTTCTTACCTCCGAGATTGAAAAAATTCAAAATTTATTTTTCCTACGAGAATTTTGCATTGAATGTATAAGTAAAGTAAAGGCTAAGCCAAGGCGAACACTGAATTTGTATGCTTTTTTTCTCACCTTGCTGTAACTTGAGAACTCATCATTCAGTTAATTGTAGATTTAAAACAATTGCTCTTTACAAAATGTTCAGTATAATTTTTGGAGGAGATTCAATTTTATATTGGCATGGCACTTGACTTGTCCATAGACATTTGGTTTTCGTATGATAAATTGAGTATTCGTTGTTTGGTTGGTTGATCTTCACAAAACTTTATAACATGGTTTCAAACCACAAAAGGTAGGTTGGTATTGATTCTGGGGTTCTAGCCCCTACTGTTTTAGAATAGTCCTTTTTCATATTTACGGAATGTATGCCATTTTAGCAAGTTTTTCAAAGGGAAATAACCAACCACATACATGTGAACCTACCGGCGGTAGTTCAATTCTACAGGAATTGGAACCTTCCTACCGTTCTACCTTTGAAACAGAAAACTACCGCTTTCCGAAAATATCATAAACAAATTTTGTAGGCCATTTTTTTAATTTACTAAAGGGAAAAACCTGAGAGGATTGAATAAAGACATTTCTGGTTGATCTCAGGTAGACAGGTGAACATGTTAATTAGGGTCATGAACAGTAAGTAAGAGCTTTAGTGGTTATTGACAAGACATAATATAAAAGGTGTGATGATTATATAACAACAGGAGATAATTGACAATTATCCCAAGTTTTAGTGGCAAACGCTTAAATGATGAAACGATTTTATTACCGACGATTGGGACTAATTGTGTAAACATTGATGCGGGATATTTGATCTTTTGATGGTTATGGAAACATTGACCATGCATCCACTGAAAATGAAATTGTTTCAAAGTATGGCTTGTTTTTTTTATCCAAGTCAATGGAGGAGCTATGTGAATTTTTCAATTTGGAGCACTCTCATCAACCATCAAAATGCTGACATGTAATATTTCATCTTCTGCACCTCCAGCCAAGAAAGCAAAGTAGTTTGTGCAATTCCAAATTCAATGCTGCATGGAAGTTAAAGTGGTGCCAAGCCAGTAATGATTATTTGAAATGAAATCATTTTGATGCATTCATGTATTTATGCAATAGTAGCTATTGTAGTGACAATTTTTAAATGAAAATTATTTAATTATTAGTAGATATATAGTAATGATGACACTTTTGAATTGAAAGTTATTTAAGTTCATGCTGTTCTTGTTATGTAAATATTGTCATTAATAAAAAAAATCATTAAAATGTTCAAGTGTTACTGCATCAAAAGGGTCATACCAACTATTCAAATAGAGTATTCAGCATTTTTTCTCATAGAAACAGACTTAATGCAAGGTTTTCCATAAGTTTCACACATATTTGACTTGTTACGCCGCGAAAAAAACCGGATAAGAAACCTCCAGTTTTCAAACCAAATCTACAGCTGGAAAAGGACAAATCTCCAGTGTTGAACAAATGACTTTATCACATGTATACAACCAACACCAGACAACCTGGTTTGCAGTTTCATTGGGGAAAGGAAAAACAGCAAACATTTTTCTAGGAAACTTAAACTATTTTCACTTCGGTAAAAACTGTATTCCAGTAGTACATGCCAACTTACACGATTTTGACCATATGTCCGGCTAACATGATTTTTCAGGTCAAATATGTCCCAAAACCCAATTTTGTCAAAATTACCTAGAGAAATCCAAATTCAAACTCCTAAATTTGTGTTTCAATCACATTTCTTTGATTAGAGGAGTCATAAATCTGACAAAAGGTATTAATTGCTGTCTAAACAGGAAAATGAATGTTTAATGACCAGTAAATTACCCCAGAGGTGGCAGAGGGGCAATCAGCTAATCAGGGTTATCGATGATGATGATGATGATGATGGTTGACAATTATCATCATCGGGGCCCATTGTCATTTAATTATCAAATAACAAAAGATCAATTTAAAAAGTGAAAACAATTGTCAATAATCCTTTTATCCGCTTGATGAACTATTTCCAGATGTCAAATAACTACACAAGCTTGACAAATTAAAACATCTTTTTTTATAAACGGTCGGATTTTAGGCCATTATTTTAGTGAAATACCTGATTTGCATGCGAACAAGAAATGTAAAAATTATAGCCGACTTGTTGAAAAGATCCAATACATCGCTGTATTTTAACCAATAAATGGCTTGCAAATGCAGGGAAACATAAAAAAATGCTTTTATGTAAAAGCTTAATGATGAAAGGATACGCATTTCAGGGAATTTACCAGAATCCTTTCATCTCAATGTGGTCTTCTGCTGGTGATTTTTCCTCCCATCCCTTGCCAAGAATGGTACCTTACTGGTTTGAAATAAGTTATTAAAAGTATCCAAGTACTTACTGCAGTGCCATCATATTGAATATTTGAATTTGAAGTCTGCTGCAGCCATTGCTCCAATTTGACAGTAAACCAGTCTGTCAGATGATAAATTTGTAGAAAGTTACTCCCCTTTGCTTAATATCTTAAAAAAAAGTCGGGAATATAGAAAAGGACTTTGGTGGCCGAAAAGGGGTTTCGTACATGTAAATAGTTGCTATTATTCGGTGGCTAAGATGGCATATTGATCAAGTCTAGTTCGAAATTTATAGTGGTGGATATATGGCTTAACACCCAAATAGGGGTAGTTTTCAGACTAAGTTGTGTTGAAAAATATTTTTACTTATTTTCTGGAAATCAATATAAATTCAGATTATAATTATCCCTTGTACTTAATAGCCAATTCATTTAAAATGAAACTAAAATTGTTTTACCTTCTGGTAATGTCAATATGTTCATAAAATAAAGAGGTATGATATGTTTATTGCTGATAAAATATTTATACTAAAAATTTAAACATAAGACAAATGTTGGTCTGATAGAATAGATTTAATTCTTTTAATATAGAAATATTTGAATTTATATTGACAAGAACTGGGTATTTTCACTCAATATAACTACTATACTGTTGAGGGAAGCAAAGATTTTTATTATCTACTTCAAATTATTGAGGAAAGAGAAATAAACACTTGTACTATGTAATTTTTAATAGTTTTTGTAAACTTTATAAATTTACATGAAGATAGTGCACACAATTTTTTTATGTCAATTTTCTTATGTATACAACAAATCAGACATAGGCCTGACATTTTCATCAACAGGTCAGTATATTAGTATATTTTTTATATAAATTCATTTCAAATAATCATGGTGTATGGTGTCTGCTGAGACAAGTATAACTTGTAGAAGGATGAAGTCAAACCACAGATACATAATCAAAAGATATGACACTTTTGTAAATAGCTGACTAAGTTTTCCCGCTCAAGCAGGGGACTTAATTGGGCTGCCACAGGGGAAGCTTCCCTGCTCAAGCAGTGAACTTGATTAACCATTTTCGTTTATTTTCTTTTTGTGTTGATTTAAATTTTGTAAAATTACTCATAAACAATCCTACTAAAACTCAAGTAAGGATTGAATCATGTTGCTCCTTTAATTGTTGGTAAGGGGTCAGGGACCCTCAAATTCTGATGCAGGTCCTGAACTGGATGCAAGTCGTTCCGGCCCCAAACCTGTCTGGCCCAAAGTCGTTCTGACCCAAAGTCGTTCCGGCCCAAGTAGTTCCGGCATAAAGTCGTTCCGGCCCCAGTGGTATAACCGCAAGCCCCTTAAATTCCATCACTTGAATCTTATATCATGTCTTCTACTGAATATTGACAATTTAAAGAAATAAAATTAAAAATACCTCAATGTTAAATGAATCTTCTGTGGCTTCCTCTGCTAATTCAGGTTCAGCATCTTTGCAGGTTTGGCATATAAAGTTGCGTTCTCCCCAGTTGTGGTACTCTGCTAGTGTAATACCTATGCCACATTTTCGATGTTGCCATCTGGAACAAGAGTCACACGACAAGGCATGCTGTCTTGGTCTTACTTCTGTCGTACAAACTACACAAGGATACATCATGAATAACGTTTTTTTCAAATAATGAAGAACTAAGATTCGGTTGTTATTTATATAGACCTGACATGTGAGTTGTTATTTTTTCTCAGCTTGGGCATATGTTTTTATAAAAAACTAATTGTAAAAATAAGTGAAATTTACCATCAAAGACATAATCCAATCAAAATGTATCATCAAAAACTATTACCGTCAATCAATTAAATCATCAAAAATTATTACCGCCAATCAATTTTTGATACATTCTTTAATCATCAATTTATTAATGAAATCATTTATTATTAGCAGTGCATAAGTAACTAATTAATCACTACATCTGATTACTCTCTTAATCTTTATTAATGCTCTTAATTATGAAATAATGTGATAAAACATTACAAAAACAATGTCTATGGTTCTTGACGGAAACATTATGAATACACATTTGTTGACTAATCTTTATAAAAAATATGCGACTTCGGTAAAATCTCAAATAATTCATCTAAATTCATTGACTAATTGGTAAAATTAAATATTTTTATTTTGGGGACAGAACGACTTTTAAAATGAGGCCGGATCGACTTGGGGACGGAACGACTGGAAAACCCTGAACTTACTATATTTATGTTTACTCTTATATAGGATCTTTGACTTCCTTTTAGTCCTTTCCTTCTATTAAGAATGCAAAAAAGTTCAGGACCTTTGTACTCATAAATGTAAATTTGAAACTACGGAAATTGTTCTCAAATACTTTAGTGGGGGCATAGTCAGAAACCCAAATACATGTACAATAGTCTAGCTCTTCCTACCAATTAGAATTTTTATGATTTGTAAAATTTTTTTTAAAAATTCATAAGACCAATTTTAATATAGTAAAGGTTTTCTATGTATATCATTTCAATATTGTTAAGTAATTTTAGGTATTAATATTTTAATTATAAGTGTGTTATTGTAATGTTTAATGAACACATCAACTCATACATAAAATCATGTACACAAAAAATTATTTGCTTGCTTGAACATTTTCTGTTGATGACTTAGAGAGCTAATACTCACAATGATGTCAAGTTAAAATCCAAATGTTTTTTCTAAAGGATGTAGCAACAAGCCGGAATTATTTAACACTTATTTCAATATACATACAGGTACATGTACATTGAAAATGCAGGGCTTTACTGACCTGGTCAAAATGTAATTTTATTTTGATTATTGTTCATTACAGGACAATGGATTTCAGAAAGAAGACAAAGAAAACAAAGAGCAGTGTGGCTCCAGAAGGAAATGGATTTGTTAATAGCTCATTTGAACTTAATCTTGATTCTGACCACAGTGTTAAAAACAACAAGTAAATACTCACATTAGATTTATTAATGTTTTTGTTTTTATTTTTGTTTTTTTTTTTTTTTTTTCAGATTACAATGTTATTTTGTACATTTTTAGCTCACCTGGCCTAAAAGGCCATGTTAGCTTTTCTTATCATTTGGCATCCGTTGTGGTCATCGTCATTCTTTAATTTTTCTTTAAAAATCTTCTCAAAAACCACTGATCAGAATTTGATAAAATTGACAATCATCATCCTTGACATGTCTACTCCTAAAATTTTATCGGTTATGCTCCCTCGCCAAAAGACATGGCCGCTGTTACTAAAAATAGAACATAGGGTATTACCGTATTATTTTTGTAAATATCTCAAAAACCATGACAGGTGGAAGAAATCCGATACATCTTAGGCTCCTTGACTGGAAGAGATCTAGCTTTCCTGAAAACTTCAAGATTATTGATTGGCTGATTTTGGAGTTATTGCCCCTTTTTTTCTAATTTCGCCCTTTTTTGGCAGTTTTTGCCTATTAGAATATGAAAGCAGATTGATAATAAATGTCAATTGATAAAATGTTCAATATTCTAATATCTTTAATTGTTGCCAATTTCAGAAACTGTTGCTCCTTCTAGGAGTTACGGCTCTTGAAAGTGTAAATTTTTTTTATGCTTTTTTTTGCCTATTAATTATGAAGAAACAAAAGCAGATTTATGTGATGATTAATGTAAATTGATAAAATGTTCAATATTTGAATATCTGTTGTTGGTGCCAATTTCAGAAAAAATCGGTTGACATATCTTGAAATTATGTTCCCAGAAAGTGTCACTTTGACCATTTCCTTGTTTTTGCCTATTGTTAACATAACAACAGCAGACGAATAATTAATTTTAATTTCAAAAATATATATGTAAATGTATGTTAAGATTTATGATTGTGCAAATTTAGGAAATATCTGTTGATTGCATTTTTTAATGATTTTTTGCTCTTTTAGCATTTTCTTCAGTTAATTTAAGTAGAATCATGATTAATGCTCAGTGCTGATTAACACTGCTGAGTGAATATGTACATATCTTCACAACTGAATTTTAAAATTTACTAGTACCTTTCTACACAGACATATATCAATGAGGCCATAAAAGTACACAGTTACATCATTATTAATTTATAGTTGGTCTTTTGGTAGGTTTTATAACAGTTTTTTATTTAAATTTCCTTCTTCATGTATTAAGATCATGAGATTTTACTTTTACTTATACTATTTATTGATAAAACAGGTGAGTTGGTAGTATTACAATAAACATACCTTAACCTGGAAAAAAATACATCAGGAATTGCTCTTGTATTATTCAAAATACATTTAAATTAGAATTTTTTGACTATTTTAGTAAATTGTTGAACACCTTCAGAAATAAGGTAGCAGAAGTGAATGACCAGAAGAGTGCTTTAGGGGCCATAATTGAGGCAAAAATAGGAGCCCAGAAATGGAGAAACTACTGTTCTAAGAAGAGAGTTTTTAATAAGTCAAGTAGGTCACTGTTGGATTTCAAATGGTTTTAAATGTGTATTTTTTAAAATGTATTTAATGCAGCTTTTTAATTTTTTGTTTAAATTAATAATATGCTCTAATTTGTTTTGTGTGTAAAGAATTAAGTTGCTAATTAGGTAATCCTGAGGAAAATATTTAGTGCATTTAAAATAACTAATGCTTATTTATAGGACACAAAGACCACTGTAACTGCACATGTTCAAACATTACTTAAAAGAACAATATCATTTTTCTCAGAGGCCCAACTGAAAGGTAACAAACTACATGGTTCACTTTCCATGTAGATAAAACAGGGTTAATCCAATCAGAGCAAAAACTTTGGAATTCTTTTGACTATCTCATTCCTTAAATGTTGATGTTTTACTGCTGTAAGATTAAGCATCTTAACATATAATTTTGACGATTTTTTTAAATAGCTAGTTAAAATTCATTTTAAGAAAGTTTATTACTGGTCTCGTTTATTGTGCTTGTGTCAAAATTCAGCGACTTGTAGATAAAGATGATTTGACACTATTTTGCAATTTTTTAAGTAACAAAATTTTTTTTCCCACTTGCTCTATTGGAATAATCCTTAAATTATTGTAGCTATGATGCACTTTGAAAGTGTTAATGGGCTCTAGATGTATTTTAGTCCATCATTGATTTAGTGACTGTTCTGTTAAGATGTTGCATAGTCCTTTAACAAAGAGACAAGACATTGTAAATAATTTAGATATAAGGCAGTTGTGGGGTAAAAATAAGTTTTTTCTAAAAATGTGATACATGTACCTAATATTAGGTTGCTATTTACTTAAGGGATCTGAAGTTTTGTTTCATTTTCCAGTCTTCCACATCATGTTGCATTCGAAAACAGATCAGTTTAAAATCTTCTTTGCCCTTCCCCCTGTTTTTTGGTTGTTGTTTACTCTAAGGGTCAAACTGTATTGGAGAGACACACAAGATGCCATTTTGATTTGATTTATAATAAAAACAAAAGTTGCTTTTTTCTCCTTATTTGCCATGTTCAATTGAATGTTATTGTGTTACAAAGTATATTTTCCTACTGATGAAAATGGTAATCTTCTTGATTATGATATTGCTAAAGTTTCCTCTGTCATTACAGCTAATATGAAAGTGTAACACCATTTTGCTTCCAAGACATCTTCTGTAGAATCTGTGCATTAACATGTAAACTTGTCATGCATAGAATTATTGAAACTTAAACAAAATGAAGAGAGAGGTTAACATGAATACAATGTGCTACTGGTACTAAATCCCATTTAGCTTGAAACAGAACTTTGACATCTTAAGTGTCTATGATAGATAGCTCACTAAAGTATCTGTATCAACACTTTCACATTGATGTACTGCTCCTGTCACATTTCTAGCATGCAAAACATTTCACTAAAAACAAGTCACAATGTCACTTGATTGTGGAGTATACCAGTACTAGTAATTGAAATATAGGTATAGGTTTAGCTGAATGTAAAATATGACACAAAGCCAACTTAATATAATTTAAAATGCAATATTCTAGGTGTAGTAGCTTAATTATTGAATATTTTTTTCTGTATAAGATTTAGTTTTTAAAGAAAACTTTTTTGAATATGGTAAGTATAAAGTTTCAATAATTTTTTTTTCCTGTTGCCCTAACATTATTACTCGATTTTGTTAACGATATTATCACTGTCGATTGAAGTTATAATTGATTATGTTTTATCAGTTGAAGTAAAAATTAAGTTTGTTTTATAATTTCATTTTTCTTTCTTTTTTCAATTTTGAATGTCAAATAGGCTATCATTAAATTATTGAAGTTAACCTATTTTAAATTATCTGTTTAATCAGGGTATGCATGTAGAACTGTTTAATCTAAAACAATTTTTTAAGAGAACATATATATAACAGTCTTTATAGAAATCAAAGAGGACGTGATTCATGCTTGTCGAAAATCTACTAAATTCAGTTTCATTTCTTATTCAGAAACAGTTATAGATCAGGTTACTCTTAGTTTGTCAATTGGTTGTTGTACTTTCGAGATAAAAATATTGAGATTGTGTATGAAATCGGCGTTTTGCATGAGTTAATGTTCTTGATTTGGTTGATTTTAGAGAGATGAATGTATGGTTTCTCAAAAATACACATCTGATTAATGAAAGGACTGTCATTATGTAAAAAAAATCGCATCGTTTGTTCAATAGGTTTTTCTACACCATGAATCACCTCTACATTAGGCAATGTCTGAATTTTATATGGACTGGTACTTTTAAAACATTTATGATGTACTTAAAACCAGTTCAACCTGACTACTTGCTACTATATTTGTCTAGTGCTTGCAAGCTTTTTTGATGAGCATATAAAGTTTTAAGGTTTTATTTTTTAAAAATCTCTATATTAAAATAAATTGCTTTACTGCATGAAGTTGGGCTATGCTGTGTCTTTGTCTTGTGTGGTTGAAGGTTGATACATGTTGCTGAAGCCTGTGTCAGTGCTTGCTGTGACAGTACTGTCTCTGGATACATATTCCTACTAGTACCATGTATAGGTGGAAATACATGTAGGTCAACTCATTGATAATAATTTTAATTCCTACATGTAAGAAACAATATACTTGTCACATAATGATTGTAAATCAAAATGACACATGCAGGTATTTTCATAGTAATGTTATATTGCAGATAATACTGATAACAAGGCTAAGTGTAATGAATGCTTCTGTGTATTCAGATTGATATTTTGCCACTTTGTTGTGTTTTCCTTCCTTAAGGATGTCAATGATATCAAATATTCAAGTATCACTCTGTCCTCTTATCTTGTATTCACATGATGTTCACAGTAATAATCAGCCATTTTATTTGAACCGTAAATATATATTTTGGTTTTGCTCATCTGGTGACACCTAAAAGACAACGGTATACCCTATACCATAAGAAAAAAATACAATTAACTTTTTCCGACGCAGTATAACTCAAATTGTCAAGTGTATTTTTGCAATAATATGAACAAGATTTTTAATAAACAATTGTGAAACAAATTAAGCATAAACAAGAGGTAAAATTCCAGTAATTTTGACATCCATTTAAAACTAGAATTCTCTAGAGGACAATTGATCATACTTTGAACTAATTGTGTTATTCTGCTATTGCCACAATTGAAATAAAAAAGTCTTAATGTTGTATTTGCTGTGGTTTTTATTCTCACATTTAATTAGGTGTGAAGTAATTGTTTAAAGTAGATGTTCACCTGGTATTAAGTTTCCTGGTTGAATTTTTAATAGCTGAAGTCAGGATATGTAGAATCACCTTATTTTATTGATTATTTTTATATTCCCTGATGTATTTTTGTTGGTTCTTACAAAAATACAGATACATAAGAATATTTTTTTTATTTACAAATCATAGTCAAAATGGTGTAGCTATTTATAGATTTTTAACAATTTTAAAATAATAATGTGAGTTAGATAAAATACAATCATTCCAAATGTTATGTTGTACAAACTGCGCAACACAAAAACTTTATCGTTTAGATAAAATACAATCATTCCAAATGTTATGTTGTACAAACTGCGCAACACAAAAACTTTATCGTCAGATGTTTCTGTTACATTCTAGGTGCTACAAAGAATTTGGATGGTAAAGAAATGGAAGGAGCCAAAGGTGAAGGTTTAGATATAATTGACCATGACATCCTAGAAACAACAAGGTCAACTGCTGGATTAAAAAGAAGCAACACTTTAGTAGCATCTCAGAACAAGGCACTGTTTAATCATTTTAAGGAGTTAGGACGCTCAAAGCTACCAGATGCTGTAATTGACTTAGAGTTTGTACATGATATGCTGAAAAGAGGTGCTAGTGTAAATATGTGTGATAGACACGGCCAAACTCTTCTGCATGAAGTAAGAATGTACAATGGATATCTAGATATATTACAGTATTATTAGGAATTGTAGAGTGTGGGTGACAATGCTTTATAAGAGTCACCATGGCTGTCTGTTATGTTGATGAAACATTATATGAAGTTTGAGTGTCATATACATGTAGATGTACATGAAAAAGATTATTTTTGTCAAATGATTTGAAGGGGGAATAAGTCATATTTGAGGTTTATATATGTATGTTTAAAATCTAAATAAAAGCAGGGGTGTCATATTTTGTGGGTTTATAAACAAATGTAGTTCAAGTTCTACGTCACATTAAGTAGTATTGGAGGCATTCTTTTTGCTAAAAGTATTTTCCAGAGATTAATTTCTTTTTGCTGGAAATGATACATGTATATGCCACATTTTTAAATATTTGAAATATTTGTAATTTTTATATTTTTTCCTTGGTAGTGATTTTATTTTTGTCTTGTTATAAGTTTAATTAGACTAGTAGGTATTATGGTGATGGAAAACAAATCTTTTCATGTATTATTAAGTAAAACTACATGTATGTCTAAACATATATTAATTCTTGTTATCTCCCAGGTTGCAAGGATGTGGCACATAGATATAGCCAAGTTTCTGTTAGATCGTGGTGCTGATATTAACAAGCCTGATCATTATGGAAGGACCCCCTTACATGTAGCTGCAGCAGTAGACTATCCTGAGATGTGTGATGTACTGATTGATCGCGGAGGTATATTTGATAATTTTATTGATGGGTGTAATTTTTTATGCCCCAAGGATTTTGATTTTCGTGAAATATTACGGAAATTGGTGATAGTTACACTTAGTCATTTTACTCAGAAATATATGGATCATGGCTTGTCCGGCTATCTCCTCGTACAATTTTTGAACCACATCTAAAATATTTTACAGAATATTTCTACACACGATGAAGGTGTGCAGGGCAAAAGGATTTTGATTTTGGTGAAATATTATGGAAATTGGTGATAGTTACACTTAGTCATTTTACTCATAAATATATGGATCATGGCTTGTCTGGCTATCTCCCCATACAGTTTTTGAACTACATCTAAAGTATTTTACAGGATACTTCTACACATGATGAAGGTGTGTAGGGTCAAAGGATTTTGATTTTCATGAAATATTACGGAAATTGGTGTTAGTTAGACTTTGTCATTTTCATCAAAAATAGGGCGATATGGCTTGTCTGGGTATCTCCTCCTATAGTTTTTGATCTACATCTAAAATATTTTTTGCAGGATGTTTCTACACATAATGATGGTGTGCAAGGTTATCTCCTTGTACTTTGGGATACTGTAAACATACTTATTTTCGCGGATTTCGCGGTTGACCATTTTCCGCGAAAATAAATACCCGCAAACATAAATACCCATATCACAAAATTTAGAAGAAACTTTATTACCCTAGACAACACATACCTGTCGATCAAAGACAAATTGCTATGTAAACAATTTTACAACCAGAATGACCCAAGCTGACCTTTAAATTGTTGTGAAAACAATATCAGGTGAGAGCAGTCCACGCTACCTGTATTTGTAAGATTGACACTTTTATTGTGAATGTGTTCATTGATCCGAATAATCCATAGTGACCATAATGACCTGTGTACGCTTTGATCTTTATTTATTATGAAAGGGACAGTTAAATAATCGGTCTGTCACATTTTATATTTAATAACATATTTACAGGTATTCAAAATAAAATTAAATCAATTATATACTGTCATTATTTGGTATAAAGTTACACATTCTTGCACACGTCAGCTATACCTGCCCTAGCCCACCCCCTTTTCAGTGTCTCAGTCTTAACGTTCTGAAATACGTGTACGATCCATCCTGCTTGCAGTGGTTTGAGAGTAGACAAACGAAGGTCCACATTAATATCACCGACTTTCTCTCCCGACTTGATTCCAACCATGATCTGTTTCGATTCTTGATTTTCGAAATCAACTGGAATTTTTCGTGCTGCCATGGTACCTTTCCTTTGTACATATCCGAGACGACGAACAAAGGATTGAGCCCACGAATTGGAAAGTTCTATATGGCCACCAAATTCAGATAACAGTTGCCGATCATTAGCAAGTAAGATCCCGTGGGCCGCAGCCAACACTATTTGTACATCGAACTAAAATGTTTCACTGCTTTAGATACTCCGTGCTCACATGCATACTTAGCCATTTTCAACTTTTGGTCGGTGTCATAATGGTTATAGTCTCCCCATTTACGTTTTTTACTTGACGATGACATTATTTCTTTTTCAACACTTTCATTTGCCAAAACAATTCTTTCCGCCTTTTCTGGTGTTTCAGCCTTTCTTGGATCGGGCAAATAGGGCTGCTGTGGAGGCAGATCCTTTTGCTGTGTCAACCAACGTTTCAACATTTCAATTTTCAAATAAACAGTGCCAAAAAATCTTATCAAATACCGAAGTTTAAAACAGTACTCACGCATTAAAATCTACCCAGGGGGAAAGATCGATATTTTTTTTATCTACATTACACTTTCTTTTTCGTAGGCTCAATCCTTTGACAATCATTGATTTTTAATCATGGAATAAACTTTGTCTTTTACACGATGTTAAAAAGAGACAGAGTATATTCCGCGAAAATAGTAAAAGTTAAAACTAGAAAAACGCGAAATTAAATACCCGCGAACTTGTTTGAAATTGTAAAATCGCGAAAATAAGTACGTTTACAGTATTACAGAACTGGGTGATAGTTGGATTTTGTAATTTTTGTCAGAAATATATTAAAGTTAGGGATTTGTTATTGGGGGTAATAACATTTTTTATGTGTATGTCAGTTCGTTCATCAGTCCTCTTTTTCTCATCGTAAGTATTTTTATAGTGCTTAGTCTAACATACCAAATATTTACTGCATCAACAAGCAGTACATAACCTTTCTGAATCTGCAAACCATGTCTTCATACAAAATAAAACATGTTCTTAATTTGGCAAATATAGCGGAGGTATCATTTTGTCTTACAGACACATTTGGTTACAAAAAAAATCACTACTAACAAATGACATGGGGGTTCCTGTGACAAACAGGGCTTCTGGTTTTTATCAAAAAAGGGAAAGAAATACCTCTTCTATATTTTTTTATTTACCTATTTTAATTCTTTTTTTTGGGGGGATGGTACTTATTACATTACCACTTAATGAGTAAATGGTATATTGGAATCATCTTGGCCGTTCATCCTGTATTCTGTGTTTGTCTGTCCCAATTTCATTGCAATTATTTTGGCTCCCAATGCATGGATTGATTTCAAATTTAATGCATGTTGCTGTATATGAATGAAGCATACATTGTAAGTGATTTGGGGTTCTATCCAATATCACCTACCTGTTTCGTGGGACCATTTTTCACTGTATGAAATGATTTCTTTGTATCTCCTTTGGCTCTGTTCATTATTTTTGTCATTTTCTTGATATGATGTTGCATTTAGGTTGACCCATATTAGAATGCAAAATCTTGTTGTAATTAAGTTGCATGTGTCTGTTCAGAAACATTTTGTTTTCAGCTAATAAAGAAGCCGAAACAAAAGGAGAGAAACAAACACCAGTACACTATGCTGCCAAAAATGATGCCACCAAATCCTTAAAACTCCTTATCAAGAGAGGATGTATGTTTGATAAAGTAGTTGACTATAGAGGGAGAACTCCACTTTTTGTTGCTTCACAACTTGGTAGGTCTAAATGTGATTCCAGCATTTGATGTAAGATGAAAAATAAAAGTTAGATGGAAACACATATGAGACATGATCAAAAGTCAAAATCTGATTAAATGAAAAAAAGTAAATAAGAGGCCATTGTATAGTTACTTTTAGTTCAAAAATAAATGCAAACTGTGGATAGAATTGGATAAAGATTTTATTTCTTGTTTTACATCTTCCTTTTGTTTCAGAACTTTGTTTTCACAATAGTATTTTTACCAGCTTCCAGCCCTGTTATTTTGTAAAAAAATTAGCTTACCCACTTTAAAGATTTATTATAAGGGTTCACTCAGGTGCTTGAAATGCTTGAAATACTTGAGAAAAAAAAAGAAAAACAAGGACTTAATTACTTGAAATTTGAGGAAAGTTTTTGAAACTCCTTGAAATATCAAATTACTAAAGATATTGAAAAAAAATTCTTTTTGATTTTACATCAACTACATAGGTACTCTAACCAAAAAAGATAAAACAGTGCATACTGAGCCCTTCATGCACCAGACAACCATTCTAATTTTGTTCAATGAAAATGACCACATTATCGTGTTTTTACCTGAAAATATAGACCACTAAATATTCTTGTGAATCATAAGGAGTCCATGGGTGAAGTCTTAAGTTATCTAAGCATTTTGCCAATACATTCTTCATAAAAATATGGTAATAAAATAATGTATTTTTCACTAATTTGATTGAATTTACACTCACAAATTTTAGTTGCATTTTGCATTTCGGATACAGTGTTGTATGTGCATGAACTGCAATTAAGGTTTTGATGGCGAAGAAAGCACAAATTTTATTGAAAATTATGCAATATCTTTCAGACTATGTTTATTAACAGGGCCAATTTGGTAAAAAGGAAAAATACCCCTCTTCATCATATTATACTTATATAAATATTTTGTGTTTTGTCTTACAGATAGGAGTGAAAGTGCACAGATTTTACTTGATTATAATGCTTCAGCCACAGTACGAGATGTTGGTGGCCAAGTGTGTTTAACATGGATGATTGTCAAAATGCCACCAGTGGTAAGTAAAATGTGGTTGCAGAATAGGGTATTAATAGAATATTGAGTGATACCCCACCACATTATGATGAAAAGAGTGGGATGGCAAAATGTTCAAAACTCCAAAACTACATTTTAGATTTTGTTGAACATTAAATTCAACCTGTATTTTTTGTTACTTAGTTACTGTGCATAATTTAAAAAAAATATCATTGATTCATTCTTAAATTATCATCAGGAAATGGTCAGGGGCAACTTTTAAGAGGATATCACATACTGTATATACTCGATCTGCCTATAAGTTGGACCCCCTTTCAATCCATAATTTCTGGAACCTAGCCATGACCCACTTATAAGTCGGACTGATTTCTGAAAGTGCTTCAATAAATGTTGAAATAAATAATTACATGTCAGAGTTGTTTTTATAGTAGTAATTAAGTAATTAAATTCTTGACAAGCCATGTGCATTGTTTTGATGCCGCCATTTTTTCATTCATTCTAATTTTGGTACAACCAATAACCCAAATTAAAATCATAGAAATAGTGAACAACAAAGAATAAAACAGAAAATTTGTGATACTCTAACAACTAATTTTTTAAGATATTTAAGTAAGTTAAGAGGTTTTATCTTAGAGAAAAAGAAATTCATTAAAAGAATTGCCATTACCAACTGAAATATAGATTACTTTTGTCATGAATTATGGTATGTTATTCACTAGGGTCATGTTTCAATTACACCTTTGGGTCTTTAGCTACATAAGTGTACAAAGGTAAAAATCAGTACATATAATGGATGAATGGGTAATAAGAATAAAATCATGAAAGGCCAATTTTAGGTATTTTGGCAAAATAAAGGCTATACAGGAAATATTCTTTTACTGCATTATATTTTAGCTGTAAAAGGTAGAAGATGAAAACAGTCTTCCTAAAACCTACATTTACAATTTAAACATTGGGGTAAACGGTGCCGGTCTGGCTGTTCAATGTTGGTGTCACACTCTTGTCAAGCTTTTGACATTTTCAAGCTGATAATTTTAGTTCAGAAGCTAGATCTCGTCTATAAGTTTGAAACCTTCCCAGCAGTTAAAAATTTAGTTCCAAAAATCTGACTTATAGGCAAATATATACAGTCATACCTCCCTACTTCTGAAGCATGTTGAAAAAATCATGGACTATTAAAAAGAACCATTTGGATTGTACATTGATTTGAGGAAGAATTACTGATATAAACAAATTATCATCTGTTTTCTTAGCAAGATTAAATTTATCTATTGTACCATTTCCAGCAAGCTGTATTAATGATATTTTGTAAAAAAAACAAACTTCCCATTTAGTTGGTGGAAATTATAATTTTGCATATCAGTGCAGTTCACTCAAAAAGAAATTCTTTGCTTCTCTAGATCAGAAAAATTTTACATTGTAAGAAAAAACATCACATAGAAAATAAATATTGTATACCAACATTGCATATTAGTATTTTCATATATTTATCTGTTTATGAGATGAAATTATCATACTTGCTGATATATGACTTAAATCTTTGCCTTTGAGGGATAGAGCTATTTGTACTCTAATATTGACTGTTTTATGATGTAAAGCAATGCTGTTCTGGGTGATATCTCAGCCTACAGGAATGTGCCAGACTTCCTAGAACACCCTCTCAGTGTCTTTGTTTAAAAATTCATACAATCACTTCTGAATAATAAGTCATTTTCTGATAGAACATTTTTGAGCCATGCATTCATGTCTCAGACCCCCTTAGTCCCTACTAGTATTTCTCTATCTTTATTATATAGGCTGACGATGCATTGAAACAATACTGGACATGTGACCGACCAAACAGGAAGCAGTATTATGATTTACATCACATGGTTCACGAAAAGGGTGAGTATCATGTTATTTTGTATTCAAATCAAACAATTAAATTAGTCACTGACTTGTGATTTGCTAGATTTGTTGCTTTTAGTAGAAAAATAAAATTTTACATGTCTTACTAATGAAAAATAACAGAAATGTACAAGGAATGAATTTAAGGCCTAATAATTACACTTCATTTGAATTTGACATCATTAGAATTATAATGTAAATTTTCAGCTAAATATATTTTCACTTTTTTTGTAATTCACTCTTTGGTAAGAAGGATTACTTTTGACTTGTAGGTATTCTCATGTATTGAATTTTTCAACTAAAAAAATAATTACTTATTTTTGATTGGACTTCTACTTGTACAAAAATATTCATGTTATTTAAGAAACTTTCTAAACTTCTACATGCACAATGAACACTGACTTAGATCACAGATTTGTGGATTCAAGTTGTACTTTCTCCTTTTTTGAGCCTTGCTGCACCCAGCATGATGTTTGATAAGATTTAAAATGGAGTTTGCAAACAAATTAATATAGCCTCATTCTTGTCGGCTTTATGGTGTGGAATGGTTTAGTTGTGGATACCTACAAAGAGAGATAATCAATCTCAAGGTTATCCATGTTTAAGCTTTGTAAGTGCAACTCCTTAATCCCTTAGTGAACTTTTTATGAATTTATATAGCAAGGTTATGTATCATATGTAGATGTGTGTGAAAGAAGCTGATTAATGGTAGGTCACTCAATGCACAGAAATATAATTTCAATCAAAGGCTTAACATGATGCAAGTCTACTTGAAACAGGGATGGGGGGTATTCTCTTTGCAAGCTTGCTCTCAGTGTTTGTAGTTAAATCTTCCATTAAAAAATTTTTGCAGTCTTGAGCAAGACAGTTTTTATTTTATAAAGGGCATTGGTAGTTTGTAATAGACCCTTTAGGGAATAACTTTGATGATTTACAATATATTATAGATTTTGAAAGTGCATCAAACTCAATATTTTATGATTCACCAGGTAAGTTTCCTCATTTACCTGATATTACCAATGATGCACTTAACATTGGTGAAAAATACTGTAATTGTAACTTTAAAGAACTGGTATAAAATTATGCCGGAATATTCACATTCAATTCAGTCCTTATCACAATTGTTGCCCTTGAATTTATATCCTAGCGACATATTAAAACTGTAGACTAGTTTGCTCTGTAATATATTTATTTCCATACATAAATAACATTAAATGGTTTGTTATACTAAAAACTTTAATTTTTTTTGAAAAATTAAAAGAACTTCAAGATACAAATTAAGCTGCAGTTAAACAAATGATATTGTTTAACAGAATACTTTTTCATGTTAAGATAGAATTTAAAACATTTTGATAGTGAATTATCAGTTGGAACCTGGAAAGACTGTATATAAAGGTCAGCTATGCATGAGCTTATTGAGGTGTATTTCTTGTTTTTGGTGTGTTTGAAATGATTATGATAGGAGTGACGCTTTGAACCTGGGTTATGTGTGTATTGTAAAGAACCATTCTTTGTTTTGTATGTTGGTATTTGATTCTCTGAAGGATAGTGTTTTATCCATGTGGTACAGAGTGTTGATATCTAACCTAATGTTTTCCATCACACCTTTCCCTGTGACTACTCTCAACCTATTCACTTGTTATCATGACAAAACATTGGCTTCTATTTCGCGCATGTCACAACTTTGTTTGATTATTTGACTTAATGGTTTAAATTCAAAGTTTTCCCTTACAATTTTTTTTAAAGTACACATATTCATCACAGTTGCTTGATTTTTTAAGTTATTGCTTTTCCAGTGGTGTGTCAGCATCCATGCTAAGATTTTAATGTTAAGTTTTCTGATTAGGTCAGTAAAATATGAACCACTCCTACTTGGTCAGTTAGTACACAGGTGCGTTAGCATCAGTACATCATGATTTAATATCTGTATCATGCATATGCAGTAGTAGTCACTTTATGAGACTTTGATATTTGAAGTTTTCTGATATTTTTGGCATTAGTATCACTACATCATTGTTCCATATCTGTTTTATGCAAGTACATCCACAGTTACAGTCTATTGACTTAGAAATATCATTTTAAGGACTATGGTATTTAGTTTATAGCTGCATAAGCTTCACTACATTACACTACCATATCTGTTTCATGCAGATGCCCCTGTAATCACTATCAAATATTAGATAACAGTAACCATGTACAACAGGCAAGACATATCTTTGTGATTATAGTTTACTGGTATTAGACCCAATTTTTGTTACGTATGCCAATTATTAAGATATATTTTTGTTGTCAGGCAACATTATTTGGATGCATTTTTGTTATTTGGCAATATCACCCTCCTGTTGAAGAAAAGCAGGGTATTATTATGAACAGTGGTTCACAGTATATCTTGTTTGGATTCATTCTATTAAACTATGAATTTTTCATCGAAAGCATCAACATTGGTGCTGAAAGCTGTTCTAGCATATATCATATGACATACAAAACTTCAGTGATGTCACAATAAGTAAAACATTTTGAATTAGTTTAAATCTTTTATCTGTATAACCACATTTACTTTTAATGTTCATTTTTACTTTATAATTTTAATTCTTCTATTTGCTATTTATATCCAGTTTTGTTGTCTTTTTTCAGAGAAAGATCCACAGTTGATTGCAGTGACCCCAGTAAGTAAAAAATATCATTAATATTATATTGCAGTGTTCTATCTGTTATCTGAAAATAGAAGGGCACAGGAGGAGGGCACTTTACCCAGTAATGTGCTAGACATATCAAAGACCCTCAGATTTATCAAATTGCTTTTATACACCTTGTATATATGGCACTTAAAGTAAAAAGAAGTCATTTGTAACGGTTGTTTCATATAGGGATGGCTTGGGTGACACTGCCTATTTTCTTCTGGGCACTTTGACACAATGATACTCAGGGCAAAGAGGCGCAACTCTTTGAGGATGGGGCCTCGTGCCCTCCTAACCTTAACCCCATTTCTATCTATTGAATATATTGACATGCTATCGGTTGTTCAAGCCACTTAGCTATCACCATATTGATTCCCTGCACTAAACCATGTAATATAAGTCACAAAAGATAGCTGCTGGTGTCTGTTAATTTTATGGTGCTTAAGTCAGATGTTCAGTAGATGCTTTTGTTCATTCCTATATATGATAGAGAAAACCTACCATGTCTAAAATTATGATTTCTTTTCATTTTTCAGTTGGCAGCTGCTGTGAATTATAAACAGTATGATCTATTGATGAACAAAACATTTATAAGACTGATAGATGTCATGTGGAGAAGGTTTGCTAGGTGAGGTTTCATCATATATGTGATCAAATATCCCAAAATGTGCCTGTGTATTGGTTTTGTAAGCACAGTTTGTAAGCAATGAATTTTAGATGAAGGTTAATAGGAAGTTTAAACATACCATATAGGCATTTACGAGTGAAGATAATTTTTGCACAATACATGCAAAAGGGAGATTATCTTGAGGGTTTTACCTCCTAAAAAATAAAATCCTCATTAATTGCTCTACAGATATTGATACAATTTTATTAGAAAGTTAATAGTGATCATATTGTAAATTTGCATGAAGGAGGATGATAATTTTCTGATACTTGCAACACTGCTCTATGTATTTTTATCAAATTTTATAGGACAGTAAGGTATCATTATGTAGATGTGCACAAAGGAAGATGATTAATGTTAATATTATTGCAGATGGAGAGCTTGGTTGATGTTGGTGCTGAACTTTATTTACATTTTGTTGTGGTCATTAATAGGAATATTTATAGAGTTTGATAATAGACATAACTATATCATGCCTGATCATTGGTGGAGAATAATACTTTGGGTAAGGTTGAATGTAAAATCCTCATTATTCTCTTACCACTTATCTGTCTGTATCACTGTTGTTAGCACACAGGAATAATCATCCTTTTATAGACTAAAACTAAACCTGGACAAGTTATCAGGATAATCTAGATTTATGTTGATTTTCTAGGTTATTATCAAAGGTCAAAATCTCATTGGTACTTGAAAATATTTCAACATCCTTTTGCACACTCTGAAATGAACATCTTCAATAATATTGTCCACAAACAAGGTCTGTAGGGTATTAAGGAATCACTTGATCTGATTGTTTGATTTGGTTGTTTAATCTACTTCTTGGACAACTAGATATTTTGCAGTATCATACTATTGACAATGTGATACCATTGCAGAGGCTCTTTCATAATAATGATTTTGAAATTAAATAACCTGAGTCAATATTTTGCAAAATTTAACTTTCACTCATTATGTCTCTACAAAGGGAGATAAACTTTATTAAAGGTTTTACATAAACCAAGTGATGTAGGATATTATTTCGTTAGTTTGAAAACAGTATTTCTTATTTTGCCAGAACCGTTTGGATTGTCTAGGTGAAAGGTCAAGGTAAATAAGGATGCTGAAACAGTAAAAAAAATTAGAGAACCTAATTTCTTTTTGGTTTCCTTATTGTAATATTTTCTGTTTTCAGGTTGCAGCAATAGGATTTACGTTCTGGCAAATTATAGAAGAAGTTCTAGAATATAAAAGATCGGCAAGGAAAAATTATGTAAGTATTTTTTCAAATCATTAAACTGTAACAGTGGTGTCAGGTTACGTGAATGGATAAGATTTTAATCATATGTAGTAAATAAGTCTCAATAAAGCTTGTACAAAATAGCAGTTGTTAACTATTAAAAAAGATTACAATGAGTTTTTTCTAGATGATTCAGATTTTGTGTAAAAAGCAAAGAATTACAGACAGAGCTGGTTTAAAATTTGTGGTAGTATGCATGTAAGCCAATAAATTTGCCTCCAAGAAAAGATGTGGTCCACAAATTCTAATGGATTTTACAACCTAGCATTTTTTATGCAGTATGTGTTCCTTTTGGAAAACAGAACTGCTTAATGATAAAAAATATTGCAATCAAGGGTCCAGAAATTTTGACAGCCCATGCCGGACATTTTATCAAACTTCAGCTAACGTTTTTGTCAGTCTTTTTACTTGCTCAGATCAAAATTAAACTTTGTATGTAGTTATTTAAGATAAATAAAGGAAAGTGTGTTATTTCATCACATACTCTGTCTTTTACAAAACATCAGAGCGAGTGAACGAGTTTGGTTTTGACCACATGTGGACGTTCCAACATGTAAACAAAACATCGTATCTCTCGGACTTTTTCATCACATAGGCAAACAACCGAATACTTCCCGAGTGATGAAAAAAATGTTGATTATTTATAAAAGAAAATCGCGAACACATTTTGTCTATTGATTTAAATGGTCTGTTGACTTCTGTGTTAAGATGATTCAATCGACGAAGTATAATTACAAACTACATGTACAACTGATTCAAAGTTTCAGTTCCATGTGCTTTCATTACCTCTGAAAGATTGGCGGGAAAATGGTGGACTTGTCAATCTTTTTTCTTAATTAATAAATGTATGAAGATTCTCCGAGTTACTTCAATTAATTTGTATAGGAAATGGCGCTGCACATGTACCGTTAATTCAAGAGTAATCAAGGGAACCAAGGTTATAGCAGTAATCAAAAGAACGTAATCCAGGGACAAAGACCAGACATGGAAAACAGACTTACACAACAAAGAACATAAAGTAACTAAAATCATACATACAAAGTAACAAAAGTGAATGAGCAACTTGGACTCCACTAAAAACTGGGAGCATGGACCAGGTGCACCGGTAGGGTAAGCATTCTCTGCTTTTCTAGAAACACCCGCCGAGCTGCTCATAAAAAGTCAAGTTCGGGGTAGACAAACGAGGGAAGGAAAACTATGACCCATTGAATAAATCAGTTTTCATGGATACACCGTAACGATCCATGTTTAATGATAACGGCCATAAAACTTCTGTAGTGATGACTTCAATCTTGTAGCAACATAACTCTGTTCCAGAAGCCTATTTGTTAGAATTATGCAATCAACTAATCAGTTACAGGTAAATCACAGTCACAGGTGGCTGCACATCGGCTAAAATTGATACACACCTGTCAATTAATTTCCAATAAACAATTAGGAGATTGGTAGACAGGATGTTTATACACTAATAACACCATGCAGACTGTAATTTATAAGGGTTGACAATTTTTTATTCCCGATATTGGAAAATTGTCGTAGGTCATTTGCAAAATTTGTCGGTCAATGACCAGCATTTTTTTCAGTTTCTGGATCCATTATTGCAATATTATAAAGTATTTTTCATTTTTCTGTGTTGTTTATAGTTGTTATTGAATATTCTGCAGCTTCCATGAACTGTGTACACCAAATGTTCTATGTTTTGAAATACTGATATATTTTTTTCACTTCAGTTAAGTATCTCATTCCTTTGAAATCATTAAATTAAAAAAGAGGCCATTTATTTTTTAACCGGATTTGATTAATTTCTGCAGTTTTTATTATAGATGCATAATTTTGCAAGAAATTAAAATTAAAATCTCCTTTCTACATATAGCTTTGGGAATCACAAAGGACAAAAGAAATAGACGATGACTTGAAGTATTGTCATCCCCGATGGCCAGAAGAGAGAAACTTTCTGGAGTCTGAGAAGGAGGACTTACAAAACAAAGGACCATCTTACTTTACAGATTTCTGGTACACATCATTTGAACTATTTACACATTCTTCTCATTAAATGTATATATATATATATATCGTAAAAAAACAATTTCTTAAGTAAGATTATTTTACACAATCATGAACCCTTTACAAAGATACAGAAGGAATGATGTTACTGTCCTTTTTGTATTCGCTAATATTGTTAGCAACTTCTTGTACTCATAATTTCATAGTTCTTCCTTTATACGAGAGATAAAAATGTACCTCATAACTATCATACATGAGTGTTCTATGTGTGTTTCTTGCTTGTATGGGAATGGGAAGTTTACATGAAATGATCGGTTAGCATTGAACATTTATATACCCAGTGTCTGATTCAAGCACAGCGGCTCATTACAAGACTTTATAGGTAACATACATTAGAAGTGACTTAATATCTATAAATATTCATTGCCAGTTGTTTAATCTGATTCCCTGGTCAATATCATAAGCAACCCAAAGATTGCTAAAATGTACCTCTTTTAAAAAATATCAACACACATGTCTGTGTGTGTTTTTTGCTTGTATGAGATTAGGAAGTTTACATTAAAAGGTGAAATGATTGGTTAACATTGAATTTATGTAATATTACCCTGTTATTGATTCAAACACAGGGGCTAGTTACAGTTGTCTATATAGATCGTATACATTATCAGGGCCATGATATCTATATTTAGCCATCGCCAGTTGTTTAATCTTGTTTGTGTTAACCAGTTGTTTTGATCGTTCGGATCATCCTGGTTACTAAAGAGAAGTCATATCAAGGAAACCAAGAATCAAGCGTAAGTCTCCCGATTTTAGAGCATATGGCATTTGTTGAAAGTAATCCAAAATCAGTGGCAGAGAATATTTGACAACTAGCGACTTTGAAGACTTCTTTCTAATTATGTTGCCATTGGTCATTTCGTAGCTAGCTCATGAACATGCATGTTTTCTTGATTTACGACCTCTATTTAAGCTGTTATCATGGAATTAATTAATTAGCGATGAAAGTTCTGATTTTTGTTTAAGATTTTCATGAGCATGAGAAATACTTGTATTTTTATGTGTTTTTTCAGGAACATTTTTGACTGGATCTGTTATATATTTTTGGCAGTGTGTATTGGTACTCACATTGCTGATGTAGCACACCATACAACAGATGTAGCGAGGGCTCACATCAGACTAATGTCTGTCACTATCATTCTCCTCTGGCTTAGACTGATGAAGAATGTCCGTTGCTTT
Organism: Perna viridis; assembly: GCA_037379345.1. Classification (NCBI taxonomy): domain Eukaryota; kingdom Metazoa; phylum Mollusca; class Bivalvia; order Mytilida; family Mytilidae; genus Perna; species Perna viridis. The sequence continues at coordinate 52,677,634 of CM074511.1, read as the reverse complement.
TCACTACTTGGTAAGATAAGATTTGTACTGTCACAAAAAACTTCTAATTTGCACAATACAATTCACAATCTTCATAATTTGGAAATTAGATGTTTGACAAAAGTAGGTGAAATTTTATGGGGTGGCTTTAAATTATTTGTTTAAAGGATCCTAAAAAAGCTACTTTTCAGAAGTTCTGTTATGAAAATATCTTAAATGAGGGATTTTCACCTCTGGCCCAACAATAGCTTTATATAATATTTTTGCAAGATTATTCTTGATACTTTTTAAATAAATTTTCTAGATTCGGAACTGTAAAACATTTAATCATCATTTTTCAGGTCCATTTATTGTGATGTTAACACATATGGTAAAAGATTTGTTCCGATTTGCTTTTCTCTATTTGGAGTTCTATATTCCTTTTGGTAAGTACATGTGTAAATAGATGCAGTTATTAGATGAGAAATTTGTTACAAACAATTAGCTACAACTGCTTAAAAGGAAAGACCTCCGTTGCATTAAGTTAGGCTCTTATGAAAAATCATACCCATTTAAACAAAAATAAATAACCTTTAATGCAAAATGTGCTTTTGTAAAATGCTCAAGGCTATGCAAAAATTCATAATCTTTGAAATATATGAGGATAACAATCTTGCAGAACTTGTCTATTTGAAGGAAGATAACAAGCAGACTTTATTGATTTTTACCGATAGCTTCCGATTAGCTCGTGACGTCACTAAGTCGGTTTAGTACTGATACAAGTACTGCATATTGATATGTAAACAAAGAATGTTCTGTAAATATTTCTACAATCTTGTTTTTCTAATCACCAAAATAGGCTGTCTTGACAAACTTACGATTTGAACAAAGGATAAAAGAGAAATATTCAAAAAGTTTTTTGACTGGCAACACAAACACTAGCCAATAGATTTTCCTCAGACATACTAGTCTTCTAGCTACAAATGCAGTTGTTTGTCAATGTTGTCTTACATTTACTTACACCTTTTGCCTCAATCTCTTTTCTTGTATATGTAAGGTTGAAACTATTGGGGGAAAGCGCCAAATTGTGCTTTCTTAAGACGTCGTAATTAATTACCTATTTACTTTCACTTTACAAACCAACTTCATTGCAGCTCAACCAATCATGGTGGAACCCATAGGCATTTGAAATTTAAATTCTCTATTTATAAATCCTGGTTAATTAGTTCAGAAAAGGAAATATGTTTTTTTTTAATTTAATTTTCATGTATACTGAACAGACTAGTTTCGATATTTCTGATTTGCACAATAACAGTCTTTCTTTTTTAAATATACTTGTATTTAGTTGTTTTATGTCTGTACTTTCCATTTTCAAGTCAATATGTATGAATAATTTAAAGCAGCAATATTTGTCTCTTTTAAAGCCAAAAAATGTATAAACAAAGATTTGGATTGTAGAACTATTCAAAAGTTCTTAAAAACTTATTTTTCTCATTACATTTGAAAACCTTCTTTAATGGAATAATTTGTTGTTTAAAAATGTGCCTTAAACTACCTGTATATCTTTGAGCTCACCTGGCTTTGTGCCATCACTTTGTGTCCATCGTCATTAAAAATTTATTTTTGAGGGGGTATCCTGCTTGGAACTGATGTGATGATTTTTTATCCATCGGAAAACGTGGTTGCCATTACTAAAAATAGAACATAGGGGTCAGACAGTAGTGTTTTCTTTTAGATTAAACCAAATTCTGACTGGGTAAAAGTGTTCAGCATGATAAGCTCTATCTTTGGTCAAATTTTCATTTTAATCCATTAAGCCATGTTGGAGTTATTGCCCTTTTTCTACATTTTTTTTGCTATTTTTAATGTCAATTCTTTCTAAAATCAACTCCTCTGACACTATTTGACCAATTTGGATTGAAAATTGACAGGTTTTTTTTTACAGTTTTTCTCCCAATATCTTAAAAAACTATGATAGATAGATAGAAATATTTAACTGCTGAAATGATCCATATGATAAGTCATACCAAAGTCTTCTTGTGTCAAAATTGTTGTACAACTTCTTGTTAAATTTATTCACCATGAAAGGCAAAACTTAACCAGGTGAGCGATTCAGGCCCCAGAGAGCCTCTTATTTATATCCTCACTCAAAAATTGGGTGGTACATTGAAATCACCTTGTTTGTCTATCATTCCTTCCATCCGATTTTGTTGCAATTATTCAACTCCTAAAAGATGGATTGATTTCAGTTTTTGTTTGTTGCTTTATAATGGGCCTATGTTATATGCAATTTCAGTTGCTGTCTGATATCAACTTCTTGGTTTGTGGGACTTTCTTATTTTCACTATGTGTATGTAAAATGAGGAGTATAATAACATGTACAGCTCCATTTTTGAAGTTAATTTTTCTCCTTTAGTAACATATATCTTTAGGTAAAGGAAGGCTTATAATACACTGTCAATAAAACCTTATTTCCTGAGGAGTTAGGTATACTGCTTTACCCTTATCCATCCATCGGAATAGGATTTCTTTTTTATGGTTTAATAATTTAGAGGGAAACTTTAATATTGCTTTTGTTTATTATTTCAGTGTTTGCCTTTTTCATGATATTTGGTGGTGACAAGATAGCATATCAAAGCAGTGGAACAGCTAATGCTGAAAATGCTACTGTAGCTGGCTACGAAACCTTCAATAATGCCTTGTTCAGTATATTTAGGTTAACCATGGTTGATGACTATGATTTTGATGTAAGTTACATTTATTGCTTGAACATACATGTATGTGATGAAGACATACATACAAGTGACAATAAATTAGGCTGGAATTGTAAGAATGTAAAACAGATTATAAGGAAAAGATTATTTATCTAAGCTGTTTCCTGTATCTCAATTTAAAATTTTTCTTCCTGAATGATACTTCTAGTTCTGATTGTTTTTTTTAGATCACTGGATAATATAAAAAAACTGTTCATAATGTGGGTTGTTTTTTTAGACCACTGGATAATATAAAAAAACTGTTCATAATGTGGGTTGTTTTTTTAGATCACTGAATAATATAAAAAACTTCATAATGTGGGTTGGTTTTTTTAGATCACTGAATAATATAAAAAAACTTCATAATGTGGGTTGGTTTTTTTTATCACTGAATAATATAAAAAAACTGTTCATAATGTGGGTTGTTTTTTAGATCACTGAATAATATAAAAAACTTCATAATGTGGGTTGGTTTTTTTTATCACTGAATAATATAAAAATAAACTGTTCATAATGTGGGGTTTTTTTTAGATCACTGAATAATATGAAAAACTGTTCATAATGTGGGTTTTTTTTTTAGATCACTGAATAATATAAAAAAAAACTGTTCATAATGTGGGTTGTTTTTTAGATCACTGAATAATATAAAAAACTGTTCATAATGTGGGTTTTTTAAGATCACTGAATAATATAAAAAACTGTTCATAATGTGGGTTGTTTTTTTAGATCACTGAATAATATAAAAAAAACTGTTCATAATATGGGTTGTTTTTTTAGATCACTGAATAATATAAAAGACTGTTCATAATGTGGGTTGGTTTTTTTATCACTGAATAATATAAAAAAAACTGTTCATAATGTGGGTTGTTTTTTTTAGATCACTGAATAATATGAAAAACTGTTCATAATGTGGGGTTTTTTTTTAGATCACTGAATAATATAAAAAAACTGTTCATAATGTGGGTTGTTTTTTTTAGATCACTGGATAATATAAAAGACTGTTCATAATGTGGGTTGTTTTTTTAGATCACTGGATAATATAAAAGACTGTTCATAATGTGGGTTGTTTTTTTAGATCACTGAATAATATAAAAAACTTCATAATGTGGGTTGGTTTTTTTTATCACTGAATAATATAAAAAAAAACTGTTCATAATGTGGGTTGTTTTTTTAGATCACTGAATAATATAAAAAAACTTCATAATGTGGGTTGGTTTTTTTATCACTGAATAATATAAAAAAACTGTTCATAATGTGGGTTGTTTTTTAGATCACTGGATAATATAAAAGACTGTTCATAATGTGGGTTGTTTTTTAGATCACTGAATAGTATAAAAAACTTTATAATGTGGGTTGGTTTTTTTTATCACTGAATAATATAAAAAAAACTGTTCATAATGTGGGTTGTTTTTTTAGATCACTGAATAATATGAAAAACTGTTCATAATGTGGGTTTTTTTTTTAGATCACTGAATAATATAAAAAAAACTGTTCATAATGTGGGTTGTTTTTTTAGATCACTGAATAATATAAAAAAAAACTGTTCATAATGTGGGTTGTTTTTTTAGATCACTGAATAATATAAAAAAACTGTTCATAATGTGGGTTGTTTTTTTAGATCACTGGATAATATAAAAGACTGTTCATAATGTGGGTTGTTTTTTTTAGATCACTGAATAATATAAAAAACTGTTCATAATGTGGGGTTTTTTAAGATCACTGAATAATATATAAAAAACTGTTCATAATGTGGGTTGTTTTTTTAGATCACTGAATAATATTTAAAAAAACTGTTCATAATGTGGGTTGTTTTTTTAGATCACTGAATAATATAAAAAGAAAACTGTTTATAATGTGGGTTGTTTTTTTTAGATCACTGAATAACATAAAAAAAAACTGTTCATAATGTGGGTTTTTTTTTTCAGATCACGAAATGATATAAAAAACTTCATAATGTGGGTTGTTTTTTTAGATCACTGAATAATATAAAAAAAAACTGTTCATAATGTGGGTTGTTTTTTTTATCACAGGATAATATGAAAAAACTGTTCATGATGTGGGTTGTTTTTTGTTTTTTAGATCACTGGATAATTTAAAAAAAAACTGTTCATAATGTGGGCTGTTTTGCTATTAACCAACCTTTTATTCCTTTGGAAAAAACGTACACATAAATGATGTGTATTCAAGATTGGTATTTAGGTATCAAAACTTTGGAAATGAAATAAAGATATACAATTTATCTGACTTAGATGTGTTACAAAGGGACAAATGTACTGATGTATTGTAAAAGTACAATGTATTGCAAAATTTGCGAAAAATGCATTAATTCAAATTCAATTGATGGAATTTTTAGCTCACTTTGCTGAAGGCCATCTGAACTATTGCCATCACTTGACGTCCATCGTGGTCATTAACAATTATACAAAACTCTTCTCCTCTGAAACTACTTGACTAATTAGAACCAAACTTGGTATGAATGTTTCTTGGGGTATCCTGCATAGAACTGATGTGGGGATTTTTGATTCGTCAAAAAAGATGGCCAACGTTACTAAAAATAGAATGTATGGGTCAGACAGCAGTTTTTCTTATATATCTCCAAAACCGCTAGGTTTATCCAAATTCTTTCAATAGCTGAAATGATCCATATTATTAGGACTACAAAAGTCCTCTGAGTGCTTGTAAGAGTTATTGCCCTTGAAAGGGGAAACATAACCTTTTTTTTTAACAGTTTTCAGTCAATATCTTGAAAACTGATAGATTAAAAGAAACTTTCAATTGTTGAAAAGATCTTATGATAAGTCCTACCAAAGACTTCTTGAGTCAGAATTGTTTGACAACTTCTTGTTAAATTTATTGCCATTGAAAGGCAAAATTCAACCAGGTGAGCAATTCAGGCTCCTGGGAGCCATTTGTTCTCAACATCAGACAAAATTGCAATAATTAATTAACACAATAATTGTTTGTACAGTATCAGAATTAATTAAGGATTGATTTGCAGGGGATGGTAAACATTGATCCAATCATGGCCAGGATATTAGTTGGATGTTGGTTGGCCCTGTCGGCTGTTCTTTGTCTCAACTTATTCATTGCTTTGTTGTCAGATACTTTCCAAAGGTAATATTACATTGCAGATAGTAGTTTATTAAAATTAATCTATACTACTGAAATAATGAAATTAATTTTTATACTCGACATGACAACAAAGGCAGATCAATGTCTCTATAGGTACAGGTTGTAGGACAACTAATTGGATTTATTGCCCTTGGAGATAAAAAATTACTTATTTTACAGTTTTAAGCTAATACATGTATTTTTAAAACAATAACAGATAAAAATAAACTTGGTTCTTTTGAGGAGGCTTATGATTATCTCCAGTGGTGTTAGGGTGGACCTCTGTTTATGAAAAAAATATTTAACAATTTTGTTATGCTCAGTCAAATTATATGGTCATCATATTTCTGAATTTTGTATTTGATTGATTCAGGCTCCATCTAGTGGAATTTATGGTTTTTGTTTGACCACTGTGTGTAGGACAGTGGAAGAGAAATATTTTTTTTAGGGAAAAAAAGCTTTCATTTCTTTTTATGTGGTGAACATTTACCGTAACAATTTTTAATTATCTTTTTAAGAGTATATGATAATGCTCAAGCTAATGCCATGATGCAGAAGGCTCAGACTATTTTGAGTTTTTGGGAGTCCATGTCTCACAATAGCCGCAACACTTTCTTAAGCTACATCTATAGTAATTGTTCCCCACTGAAGGAGTATTATGATGACGATATGACTGTGACAGATGAGGAAGATCTAAAGAAAGTCACTATACAAATCAAGGTTGGTGCTAGACATAGCTTCTATATCATAATTGGTTGGTAGGAGATAACTGTAAAGTTCTTGTCAGTGTAGTCACAGAATGTCTATAAAAGCTTATTAAGTATGAATTTACTGCTTTGTGCAATGGTTACATGATACAAAGATGGATGCATGTACAGCAAAGTTATAATTACTTTCTCAGCTTCTACAGCAATGCTCAAGCTTATGCCATAGTACAGAAAGCTCAGTCTATCCTAAGTTTTGAGTTTATGTCTCACAATATCTGCAACAAATTTTCAAAGTACAATTTGTCTTAACATTTCTCTTTCTTTATATGAACAGCTTAGAAGATATTGCCATGTCTGGTATGCCTAAATTAAAGATGAAGATGTCATTATACTACACACCTAGGGTAATTTTGTTAACATTTCTGTATTTTTAGGAACAACTTGATGATTGGGAAGAGAAATGGGAAAACAAAATCCCTATTGCAAATCAAAAGGTAAATGTATCTTTATCTCTGTGCCTTTCATGTGTAATGTCTCGACAATAAGTAGTGCAAGATTAGTGTTTTCATTCAATGTTTACATGTTCAGGCTTCATACTGTGTCCAGGATTTTACGGGAGTAAACCTTAGAAGTTTGAAGAAACTTCATAGGTAAGCTAAGTTTCTGAAAATCTTGGTTCTAATTCTAATATAACTTAGCCTAAGCACACACTTACAAGTACATTTGTCATGAAGCTCTGTGGATCAAGTTTAACATTGTTCTCTAACTTGGGTGTCAGTGTTGCATTTTATAATTTAATGTTGAATAATCATTAATTTTCTATATAATGCTTTATATGATAAAGAACTAATAATTATTCATTTCTTGCCTGTCCTTATAACACTCTTGAAAAGTTTCCCTTCATGATTTTTGGTACATGTGATTTAAGGCGTGCAAGTCCTGTGATCCCCCACACAGTAGGGTCTCTATACATGTTTCTCATTTTAGACTAATGACAATCAACAAAAGGCAACTACAAAAGTTGTAGTTGGCAAGGGCTTGCTAAAGTCAGACAATACACATGATAAGGACTATCATTTGCATGAGAGTTCACTGATGATTTATGTCAGTAACATAAAAATCATTTTGACAAATGAAAAAAATGGAAGTATGCATGGCTAATTTAAATGCAGCAACCAGATTACCAAGCAACTATATCAGTTTCTTGTTTCTTTTCCAGTAGAAAAAACAACAAATCTACTTGTATATTTTGTTGACGATGATAGATATAACTTAATAACAAACCATTTTGTGTATGGTTTTCCTAGTCACTGTTCAATTTATTTTATTTTTGAATTAAGACTTAAAGATTAAGTTAAACTAATGGATTCAAATATGATAAACATATTGTTTGTTTTCTCTCTAATTAGAAAACAGAAGAAGAGGTATACATCATTTTCACATCCAATTTTTAACTTGCAACCCACTGGATTTGAATTTCTACTTTTATTTCCAACATGTTTCTGCAATTTTGCATGGTGATTGGTTTTCTTTTTTTCTTTTTTTTTCTTTTTTTTCACATTGTTTGAATTTTCATGTCTGTGGTAATTGTACTTTGATGAGAAATAAATGTGTTTAGGTGATTGCTTTCTGTTTGGATTTTCATATATATGGGCATATGTTATTAGTAAATGACAATTCAGATGGAAGTAATGATGCATGGTTGTTTATCTATATACATTTGTGGTCTTGCTAGATTCATCTGAAGTAAAATACCATTAAGTAGATTATTTTGGTTAGATATAATAATTTTAATGAAATTTAGTGGTTTTTAATTTTTTGCAAATTCAGTAACTTGTGATTGCACAGTGTAACAATAGAAGTAATTATACACTAAGTCAGTTAATATTAAAAAAAAAACTAATCCAAAATTATCACTATAGCATTTAATATATAAAACAGCAATAAGAAAAATACTTGTTAAGTTCTAGTTTTAATAGGAACAGCTTATGGCAGGTTGGTAAAAATTATATTTGTATTTGGAAACTGGAGTACAAACAAATCTGGCCAACATTATATACCAATCACTTTCTTCATCCCTAATTCAAAAAATAAAACTCACTCCTAGATGCTGTCTAATAGATTTGATGATGAATTATTTGTTTTGAGTTTTTGATTCACCAGAAAAAGAGAACAGTATTCTAGTAGTTGTGTGTAGTAAAAGAACAAAATCCCATTAATTTAAAGTCTGTAAGTCACATTATAGAAGTATGGGTCAAAAATGTTTTGTTTGTCTTACCAATTTTCTATATTACCGGTAACATGTCTATGCAACTATAGTGTGTAGTTAATTCATAATCTTATATTTTTTTCTCTGTGGTAGGATGATGAAGAAGATGGTCCCAGTAAAAATGTGTCCAATGAGAAGTTTGAGAATGAGGTTGAAATTTTACGTGAAGGAATCAGGGGTTTAAGAGACAGACAGGATGACATGATGGATTCTGTCAAAGCCATCAAAAAATTATTACTCAAATTAACAGGACAAGGTGAGAAGAAGAAGTCTTCATGATTATAGTGTATCAACAGAATTATACTAGTTTTACTTTGAAATTTGAACTGCTGTATTTTTTGTTTCCTTGTTGGTAACAGATACTGTTTGTGTTTTTATCCTTACAAAAGCATACAATTACAGATCCAGGCGCGAATCCAAGGACTGGCATACCGGGCTTTAACCATATTTTCTTTAGGAAAAAAAATTGGGTGTTAGTTTTAGAATGTAAACAGCAGGCAGGTCGATTGCAGCTGCCAAACATTGTCCATGCAGTAACTAAAAAAATATATGTGGCAGATTCTTTTCAAATTTGAATATATCATTTCATGTGAGGAAATGAAAGTCAAGTGTGATTTATAAAAACTTTTGCTTTTGTTATTGTTTGACTTTTTCAATTAATTTATTTCTTTCTCCTTGTAGAAGATGATGACGATGATGGAGATGATTTTAGAGGAGATGGTGGAAATGACCGTCCTCCTACAGGGTTAGTATCTTTTAATATTCACAGCATATTATCGATTGAGAATGGTTAAACTAAAGATATGTTCTGATACTGCCAAGGTCATTGTTTCATTGTATAATGAATATGTTAAATTAAGAATGTGAATAGTTAATTTTTAATATAAAAATTGTGTGTTTACAAAGAGCAAAAGAATTAATTCTGTAAAAACTTGTCCAAGGCAGACTTACTATATATACTAAATATTTCTGACAATTTCTAATTATCTTTGTTCCATACAGACTCAAAATGATGAATGTTTCATGCAAAATATTTTTTTTGCCTTGTTTCCTTCATTCTCTTATTATAATCAAAGTTATCCTGATGTCCTGATGTCTCAGGTTAAAGTGAAATTATGATTTATAAGAAGTGATTGTACTTTAGATCAAGGCCTAAAAAAACAAAGAAGAAGAAGCCTAGAAGTAAACCATCATCAGCTGATGCAACTATGTGGGATTCAGCCCAACATTCAGGTATGTATTACCTAATACTGTCAGATTTAATGAAGGAAAGGCTTAATGGTTGAATTTAAAGCAAATATCATCAGTAAATTAGGGTATATTGTATGACTATTACCTTTATTATAAGGTACTGGGCAAGGGAGACACTGTATATATCAATTTAGATGTAAATCAATGAGAATAATTTCAGAAGATGAGGCAGACAACAAATTTTGATTGAAAACTGCAAGGTTGAGATGAAGAAAAAAATTTGTAAGAATTATGTACTTAGATAATAGATTTTAGAACCATTGACTGTGCTCTATTTGAAATATGAGGGGAGAAATTAAGTGTCTACCTTAGACCAAATTAAAGAACCATTAAACTAATGCCAGTAAAATCTTTTGATAAAGCAATCACCAAATAACTTCTTATTTGGAATTCAACAGCAGTAACAATAAGGAATGTATGTTATGAATAAGAATAATATGGTATGGCTTAAGGTATATCAAGCTTGCCATTTTTTTATAGTGGACTAGTAAGGTCATTTCTGATATCAAGTGAAAGTTTTATTCAGCTTCATGCAACAAATAAAACAGCTGAGGAGCTTCTTTTATAAGTCTTGTATAGTGGATTCCTCTTTATCGCATACACAATTTGTCAGAAAAAAATATGCAATTAAGGCTAAAAAAATATATGCTAGCTTCTCAGGCCTCGCCGCATTCCTAAAAACCCTCCCGCATTGGAGATTTTTATTACAGTAAAATCCAGAAATTTTCATATTCAGTCCGTAATCATCTGCACGCTTGACAGGAAGGTAAAAAGTACGATGCATATGAGGCTGTTATTTAACATTGTTCATTAAAAATGAAAATTTGTCTTGTGGCGGAGAGATAGCTCTTATTTTTTGCCACATCTCATATCCCAGTAAAGTTTTAATACCATGGAGTGTTTTATTTAACCTCTCAACATCCTGTACATTTACAGAATTGTTCAATTGGATGAAATTTCTCAAGAAAAAAAGAAAACTTGCTTCTGATAAAAAAAAAAAAAAAAAAATTAAAAAAAATAGCCTCCCTCCTGCATGAATTATTTTTAAAAGTGGCTTGAGAACTTAGACATGTTTTTTGTATGGTCTAACAGGAATATGCAATGAACAGGAATGTTGAATTTGGTATGGTGTAATAGTCTTATTCTCCTATACATCTTCCTGATCCTATATAAACAACTCTACGGCATTGATTAAACCAATATAATGGAATTACTAACAAAGAAATAAAGTTATATGGCTTTTGGACTAGTTTTACTACAAACACATAACATCAAACAGTTGAATTAGCTACACCTTTTAATTGAATCAGTGTTAAACATACATAGTTAAGGCCAGCAAGTGTTGATTTTTATACCATTTTGGAAAAATTATGCAATAAACAGGAATGTCTGTTTAGACCTATGCAGTTTAGAAATTTTTAACATTGAAGAGATGGGAAATGATTTGGTTCTTGAAAATTCTATGCAATTAACAGAAATGTGCAATAATCAGGTATGCTATTAAGTGAAATCCTCTGTCTGTTTTGTTAGTTTTTACTGAATAAATTTTAATAGACAAAATGTAATATCCAGTCAAGTTTTTCTCTTATGGGATTTTGAATATCTGAAATATGAGGATAAGGTATGTCAGGTTAGAATATCTGAAATATGAGGATAAGGTATGTCAGGTTAGAATATCTGAAATATGAGGATAAGGTATGTCAGGTTAGAGCTGTTTGTTCAATGTTTACCCCATATTTTTTTTAATCTAAATTCATCCATAGCCATAGATATGAATAACATGGAAAATCATGTTTGATCCATATAATTTTCAGATAAAGATGAGAAGAAGGCTGAAGAATCTGAGGATTCTATTTATGAAGCCATTAGTGCCAGTTTATTTTTGCCTGTAACAGGCCTAGAAGATTGACAATGACATTTATTAAATATATTTGTTCCAATGTTTGGGACTTTTCGCAATATTTTTTTATACTTTCCTATTTGTTATATTTTTTTAGATGTTAGTTGTTAATATTCCTTTTTGTATTAAAATGTTAATTACTCCACTTTTCTCCTACTCCATCAAGCCTTTAGACTACAAAGTGACATGGTAATTAATTTACACATTCTTTTAAATAGAAATGTTTCTAGTAAAACTAATCTTTTAAACACCTGCTGCGTATACTCAGTAACTATGTGAATCTTGTCTTTTGCCATGACAATTCATGCAAGTTTTTTCTTCATTGTGCCATATATTTTATCAAGAGTACTTTTTCAGTTGTCAATATTGTTTTTGATTTGTATAAATTTAATGAAAAGAAATCTTGTTTAATATGATTAAAGGAGTATCAACACCAAGACTGTGGACCTCAGAGCCTGTTGTAGATGTATCAACACCAAGGTTTACTACAGATGGACAGGTCAGTTTAAGTAAAATGCTTTCAGTAATTGTCAATTTCTTCTTTTTATACCCAGGCGTGGTATTATGTAATCCCTCCAAAAAAAAGTTGTCCATCCTTCTGTCTACCACCAAAGGTTACCAAATGATTACAAGATATGGAATGGTCAAGAAGACCAAGTTCAAGTTTCAGTTTGATCAGATAAATTACACAAGTTAACTGCCATTTTAGTTTTTTTACCCTCAAATATATTTGATTAATTAGACTTATCTTTCTTTGAACATTTATTTGAGTTTGATCTGTTGTTTGCAATAAAGCATGCGTCCATTGATATTAAATACAACACAAAAGTTGCAGGTATCATTTAATGTCCCTTTACATGCCCTAATTTTCATGATTGATTGATTGTTTGGGTTTAAAGCCCCAAGCAGCAATATTTCAGCTATATTCAGGCGATAATCTCTAATTTTCACTGCTTTATCAGGTAAATAAGGGTAGCAACAAAATTACCTGATTCATTATCAAGTCAAGTCCAAAATAAATCTAGCAAAATGGATATTACACCACAGAAGCAGCTGGTAATGCAATGGTCCTGACTTGGTACAGGCACTTCAGATGAAATGGTGTGTTATATCTAGGTTTTATAGTGCGCTAAACCTCCCTCTTCCATTGTGGCACGACAATAACAGTGGTGATTAAAAAGCATTTGCATGTTATTGTCATAATAGGTAAATCAAAGGTCACATCATCACAAAGAACATTTTACAAAAAAAAAAACAGTCATTACTCATTGTTTAGAAGAAACTGAGTATTTTTCAACCATGGACTGATATCTAAAAAATAATTTTGTAAGAGACCTTTCCTCATATCCCTGATTCAGGAGTTTGTTCCACAAATATTTATGGCGTTAAAGGAAATCAGAGTAGTAAGTACTTGCTCTAGCGTAGCTAATCAGGGTAGATCCATGATTTCAGAAAGGCATAAATAGAATTATAGGCGAAGCTTAGCACAACATGAAAATTTTTTGAAAAATCAAGATTTCATGCCAGAAGAATCCTTAGGGGAGGGTATGCTGGATCTGCTCCCTATGAATCTTGGCCATTGTAAACACTATTTAATTTTATAATGATGCTGGCCATTCCAATTGTATCATTGTGAAAGTTCCAAAATGAGAGGGTTTTTTTTTTTTTGCAACAACTCGGTGCAGTTGAAATTTTTTGTGATATTAAAATTAAATATGTCACAAACTATAGTGTGTATACTAACTGTGAAGTCTTCTAGAACATATAACCGATCAGACCAATACTGTAAGACATGATCATTTAAACAGTTCAAGAAATATTATACATAAAATCCAATTCTTTGGGAAATTAAGAAGCATCATGTCATTAAAAAAAATAAATTTCGTCTGGATGAATTGATAGTGCAATTGTCAGGGTTCTATCTGCTTTTTTGTCAGTCTCATATTCTTTCCAATACTAAACCCAGCCAAAATACTGTTAATGAAATAATTTCTATTGTCAAAATAAATGTTTTACATTACATATTTATCATCTGTACCTTAACTTTAGTTACAATATCAGTTGATAGTGTTTATTTTTTTTTTTCGGTTTGTGTTTCAGTTCCCTGGTGATTCTGCAGACTGTTAAAAATTCTGTGTATCATTCTTCCCACTGTAATAATGGATGATAGAGCATTCTTGTACTGATACAGACTCTAATGTAAAATCTTGAATGAAGTTAGGGCCACAAGAAGAATATGTCAGACAGCGGTGAAATAACAAGAAAATAACTACATGACGTGGATTTTAATTATTGTATCATACTTTACACTATGTCAAAAGACAACTTTAGTTTTGTTATAGACATTAAGTGATAAATGCTGTCCAGGTTATATATATAGTAAATCAAACCAAACCACCAATGTGTAAAAACATTCCATATAATGCTGTAACTATGTTACCTTTATACTCAGAGGAGCAGATTATTCTTTAAGTCTCGTTTCAGTGTCTGTGATAGCTAGTTTATGGTTCTAATTCTAAATATATTTATTTATTGATATATTTTTAAATGTTTTCCCTTTAGCATTGTTATTGTAAAATGTGCCTCTTTATACTTAGATCCATCCCTAGATTTTATATTTTATCTACATATTTGTACATACTAAGAATTTATACATTCCATTCTATGGACACCCCCCCTATTTTCATGTACAATTTTAATTGTCTCCTCTAAAGTAGCCTTTCTGTTAGATTTGGTGCTATGTAACATAGAAGCCTATTTACTAATCTTTTTATAATGATATTAGCAAGTTGTCATCCCATTTAAATTTTTAATCATATATCTGCTTTATATACCTAATTTGACATATCATGCAGGGTTTTACTCATTATCTCTCATCAGTCAGTTTGAATGCAGAGTTCCTACTTATTACAAACTTGGGAGATATTTATTATTTGTATAATTATATTATTATTTTTATTGTCTGTTGACAATGACATGTTATTGTTTTCTGGTTGACAGTTAAAAATTTAATTGGTGACAATGATAAAAAAAAATCAAATGTTGATTCTAGTTGTGATTGCAGTTAAGAGCATGTCTTCAAGAAAACCATGCAAAACTTCCAAGGATTGTTGAGAAACAAGTTTTTAAAATCAGTGATTTGTGTTATAATATGTACCTTTTAAGGTAACTTAAAATACATGAATATCATTTGAGGGATAAAAATGATTTTATATTTTTAAAAAAATCTTCTAAGAGCATGCTATTTAGTATGAGGTGCCATTTCACAAAACATTAGCTATATTGCATGCAATAAAATTGCATATGATTATTGCTAAATAGGTAATTTTAATGTTACAATTATCGATAACAACTGTGTTTTATATTTGATCTACAATCTGTTAATCATGATTATACATTGTATATTTAAAAAAAGTTGTGTTTTTTTTTTATTTTTTGTTTTGTTTTGTTTTGTTTTGGTTTTTTTTTGCTTTTTTTGGGTGTAACAGCAAGTTGTTTTTACTCATGTAAACATCTGAGATTTCCTGACAGTGCAAACATCTGAAATTCCCAGTCTGTGTTGACACTGGAAATTTCCTGTCAGTGTAAACATCTGAGATTCCCAGCCAGTGTTAACATCTGAGATTCCCAGTCAGTGTTAACATCTGAGATTCCCAGCCAGTGTAAACATCTGAATTTTCTGTCAGTGTAAACATCTGAGATTCCCAGTCAGTGTTAACATTTGAGATTCCCAGTCAGTGTTAACATCTGAGATTTCCTGTCAGTGCAAACATCTGATATTCCAAGTCAGTGTTAATATTTGAGATTCCCGGCCAGTGTAAACATCTGAATTTTCTGTCAGTGTAAACATCTGAGATTCCCAGTCAAGTGTTAACATTTGAGATTCTCAGTCAATGTTAACATCTGAGATTTCCTGTCAGTGCAAACATCTGATATTCCAAGTCAGTGTTAATATTTGAGATTCCCGTCAGTGTAAACATCTGAGATTCCCAGTCAGTGTTAACATTTGAGATTCCAAATCAGTGCTAACATCTGATATTTCCCATCAGTGTTAACATCTGAGATTCCCAGTCATTGTTAACATCTGAGACAATCTTTTTTATTCATGAACCAGTAATTGACCAATAAGTGAGTTTTCACAATAAAAGAATGCAAACTTTTCATTTACCATCATTTTAAGCAGGTTTGAAATCAAAACAACTAAGGTGCATCATTGCTTTACTGTGCACAAATTAGAGTGCAAATGAGTTTTAAAAAAATATTTTTGGTTTAACATTGATAGGTCAATAATTGGTCCAATGCCCAGATTGTTATGATGGTTTAGAGGACAAGGCAGCAGAATATTTTTTTTTGGATAAAATTCAAGATGCAGAGTGTTGGAAAGAAGGGTTGCATGTGTGTGTGGTCAATGACCTTTTCTTGTTTATTTTGTTTATCAGGTATCATTTATAATTGAAATGTGTCATCTGATGTGCAATTTATGTGCACTTTTTCTACACTACAGTGCTTGAAATGTACTTGATTGTAGCAGATACTTATAACTTTCGTGAAAATTTGGTGAGAATTTATTGTTTTACTTGAATGATGATTTTTATCTGAAAGTTTTATAGATAACTGAAGACTGTGATATTTAAGGATTTCTTTGTATTTTATGTTTACATTGTTTGTATGTAACTTATGTAACATGTTTTAATGATGTCTTAATTTATATGTTGTTGAATACAATTAACTTGGTTTATTTTTTATTGGTATGCAAATATGAGAAGTTTCAGCCAAACTATTTATTATTTACTGGTTTTGTACTAAATTAAAATTAATTCAGGATTAAGTTTTGATGAACTGTAATAAAAAGATTATTGCATAACTCCTTAACTTTCTGTTATGATGGTAGCAATGTCCTTTTGAATAATTGTATTTTATTGTATAAACGTAGTCAATGTTATATCCTATAGCTGAATTTTTGTAGGTAAATATATGTTCATAAGGCACCCAATAAATTTTAAACTTAAATTTTGAGGATTTCTTAATACATTTTCAGGTATTGGCATAAAAGGGTTTGTAGGTCTCATCTTGTTACCCCCTGACCATAATTGGTCTCTAACTTCCATTCCATAGGAAGTTATTGTTTAGAAAGTAGCAACTACAATCTTATGAAAACCTCTTATTAATTATTTCTACAGTGATGAGTTTTGTAATAACACAAAATAGTAAATTTTGATAAATGTGCACCATATTGACGTACCTGGAAGTAGGAAAATAATACAAGATAGTCTTTGGTTTTGACTGTTTTCAATAGAAGAAATTCTAGATAAAAAATAAATTGAGAAAAAGATTTACAAGCCCTATGCAGCTAAATCTATATAAGTAAAAGTTCATGTATTAAGGCCAACTTTGCTATGTGAAAAAAGGTGTACTTCATTATTTATATGGTTTAATCCTGTTTCTCACACTTTTAATCCTTCCAATTAACAATTAGTTAAGTAAACAAAAAAGACAAAGGGTTCACTGACCATAAAATTGTATGGTCTGTTTCATGAATATAGGTATTATATATATATATATATGTTTTGTGTATGTAGAAAGACCATTTTCTTATATGGATTATATTATTAATTTTCAAATGGAAATAAATTAATAAATATTAAATCAGGAATATATCCTTATATTCTCTCTGTTTTATGTGAAAATAAATTTTCAATTCAAGATCTATGCTTACATTTCAGTGTATGTATGTAACTGAAAACTAATTTCCTTCTATGTTTTTCGTGTAAAAAAGCATAAGTAAATACTAAGTCAAGATAAAATATTTATTTTTTATCATTATAATATTAGATCATTCAATTCAATATTGAGTCAAAAAATAACAAAATAACTGACAATTTTATGATATATCATAATAATCAATATAAAGAATATAAGCACTGAATATTTGAATTACAATTCTACAAAGTCAATTAATCTAAGTGCAGTAGGTGGGAAGCTGCATCTGTGTAGGCTGTCACACCGATGAGTCCTTGTTGGAATCTGTCTTGATTCGTTGCCTCATTGTCTGGATAATTTTCATGACCTCTACCTTAGGTTGATTATATTGAATGGTTGTGCAGTGGGCCTAATTTTACTAAATGTCCCTCGTGTGTTTACTGTTACTGGACATGCTGAGATGGCACAATGCTGGTAAACCCTATTGTTGCGTTTGTTTTTGACAATCTATCAATGACCTCCCAGGACTTTCTCTACCAAACTTGTTTTGAACTTAAAGGTTTGCCATACTTGAATTGATTGAATGAGAAAACAGCTCCATTTTTATAATAATATTTGGTGGGAAATGTTCAATATTGACATTAATTGCAGCTTGGGTAAGCTGCAACACTTTTACTTCAAATGTTTAATTCAGAATGCTGTAGCTTGGATGCAGACTACATATTAGTAACTGTCAGTAATAAAGCTTGGGTACTAAACAGTTATAATTCGGGAAAAAAATGGATAATTGATAAACTGC
The DNA here is from genome assembly GCA_037379345.1 of Perna viridis. Classification (NCBI taxonomy): domain Eukaryota; kingdom Metazoa; phylum Mollusca; class Bivalvia; order Mytilida; family Mytilidae; genus Perna; species Perna viridis. Next base: position 52,659,186 of record CM074511.1, on the reverse strand, counting down.
AATAATGATGCAAAACAAATTTAAGAAGATAAATGCAAAAATACCAAGTTTTTCATAAATTGTATTAAGCATAACAATTACAAGTAAAAAAAAAAAGATTCTAATACTGGCCATTTTGGTTTTTTTTTTTTTTTTTTTTTTTACAGTTGTTTTGTTGAAGTAAAGTATTGAAATAATTTTTTTTGCATGTTTAACCTCTAAGAATGGAATTTTTATATGAAATACTTGTATTTTTGTACTTTTTAGATTAAATCAAAGTCATACATAAACTTTATTATACTTTTACATATTTTAACTGTGATATACAGGTAAATTACAGGTAAAAATTTAGCAATAATTCAGAACTATAATTGCTAAAACAACAAATCCTCCCATGTTTATTTTGGTATGTAATTGAAAGTGGGAGAAACAGGACGACACCATTTACATTTCTGCTGTAAAATGACACCTATGGTTATGTTGAATGTAGTTAATACTTTGCTCAGAATTTTAGTTGTTAGTCTTAATATGTAGAAATTTAACTTGTTCAGAAAAAAAAATATGCACTTGTTCTTACTTGTTTCGAACAAAAACATTGCAGTTATTTGTTATTATGAGGATAGAAAAATAAAAATGGTAGAACTTACATTGTAGTTGTGTATTTGTCCACTGTTTGTCCCATTTAATGCTGAACATTTTATTATACCCATGCTTGCAGAATGGGGGTTTGTGGAGGAGTCAATACTTCTACCCATACTTCTGCAAGGCAGAGAGGTACTCTTTTATCTACTACCTCCTACACCACTGAATGGAATTAATGACACTTTCACAGAATATTTATAATTCATACACATCAAAACAGACTTTGCTTTTGATGAATGTAACATACCTAATTATTATCTGCCGCTCCTCTTTCACTACTTAATAAAATAAAGAAAAGTTAACAAATCGTTTATATAATGAATATCAACTCTTATTTCAGATACTGAGTTGTTTTGTTTTGTTTGTTTGTTTTTTGTTTGTTTTTTTTGGGGGGGGTGAGGGGTAGCCATAGCTAAACATGGAGTTTGCCTTTGATTAATAAAGGGTAACTGTCTGGTAACCACAACCTCCTACATGACTGAATGGAATATAATGAAACATTCACATAAAATTTATTAAATACTAGTACTGAAGATATTCACTTTCTGTTTTAGAACTTGATCTGAATGTTTTGTGGTTTCATGAATAATTGGAGGATACAGAATTTCAGGTTGGGGAGGCATTTATAGTATAAAAGGCCAATGCAAGCAAATTTTTTTAGGTAGAATTTGTGAAAAATAAAAATGTATTTTTTCCTAATTATTATCCGGCATATGCTAGGTATGTTGCAGTAAATATACATGTAGGGTACCCTGAATTAGTAAGAAATTGATAATTTTATACTTTATTTTATATGCACATGAATATTCTAGTCAACACCCTTCAATTGCTTTTGATTAAGTTTGGTTAATCGGTAGTCCTCATCAAGATCTGCTACCACACTCTCCAAAGAAGAGATTGTGGAAAACCATAAATCTGTGCCATCCTCTTTTGGTCTCTCTACCAAGGACGATGATTGTGATTTACCGTCTACGTACTGGATTCCTTAATTCCACAAGAATCCATACAAACAACGTTACATAGCTGGATCTGCAAAATGAACCACCAAACCTCATTCAACACTTTTAACTTTTATACTCACACCTGTCAAAGAGGGTCTGCAGTCATACCACAACACTTGTTACTCCCGTAGTGGAATTAATTCAATGTGGATCCTGAAAAATTTGAAAGATCTTTTGGAGACAATCAGTTCAAGACTATTATCAGAATATAATAGCATTAAAACCTATGATTTTTCAACACTGCATACTTCTATTCCCCAGTTAAACTTATACCCAGTTAAAATCCAGACTTAAAAACATTATACATCGTTGTTTTTCCCAAACAAGGGGCTCCCAGGAGCCTGAATCGCCCATCTTATTGAATTTTGCCTTTCAAAGGCAATAAATTTAACAAGAAGTCCAACAATTTTGACCCAAGATGTCTTTGGAAGGACTTATCGCCAGATCTTTTCAGCAATTGAAAGTTTCTTTTAATCTATCTTAGTTTTCAAGATATTAACTGAAAACTATTAAAAAAGGTCATTTTCCCCTTTCAAGGGCATTAACTCTTACAAGGATTCCGAAGACTTTTGTAGTCCTAATAACATGGATCATTTCAGCTATTGAAAGAATTTGGATAAACCTGAAGGTTTTGGCGATATATACAAAAAAACTACTCTCTGACCCCTATGTTCAATTTTTAGTAAAGACTGCCATGTTTCAAAAATCCCCACTTCAGTTCTATGCAGGATACACCAAGGAACATTTGTACCAAGTTTGGTTTCAATTGATCAAATACTGTCAGAGGAGAAGATTTTCGAAAGAAAGAACATTAAAAATAGCAAAAAATCGTTGAAAAGGGGCAATATCTCCAACATGACTCAACAGTTTAAAACCAAAATTTGACCAGAGATAGATCTCATCATGCTGCACACTTTTATCAATGAAAGAATGTAGCTAAACCTAACGGTTTAGGCGATATATGTGAAAAACTACTGTCTAACCCCTATGCTGAATTTTTTTAACGGCGGGCATGTTTTTCGACGAATCAAAAATCCCCATAACAGTTCTATGCAAGATACCCCAAGGAACATTCATACCAAGTTTGGTTCTAATTAGTCAAGTACTTTCAGAGGAGAAGAGTTTTGTATAATATTTATATACAAAAAACTACTCTCTGACCCCTATGTTCTATTTTTAGTAACGACTGCCATGTTTCAAAAATCCCCACTTCAGTTCTATGCAGGATACACCAAGGAACATTTGTACCAAGTTTGGTTTCAATTGATCAAATACTGTCAGAGGAGAAGATTTTCGAAAGAAAGAACATTAAAAATAGCAAAAAATCGTTGAAAAAGGGCAATATCTCCAACATGACTCAACAGTTTAAAACCAAAATTTGACCAGAGATAGATCTCATCATGCTGCACACTTTTATCAATGAAAGAATGTAGCTAAACCTAACGGTTTAGGCGATATATGTGAAAAACTACTGTCTAACCCCTATGTTGTATTTTTAGTAACAGCGGGCATGTTTTTCGACGAATCAAAAATCCCCATATCAGTTCTATGCAAGATACCCCAAGGAACATTCATACCAAGTTTGGTTCTAATTAGTCAAGTACTTTCAGAGGAGAAGAGTTTTGTATAATTGTCAACGATGACGACGACGACGGACGCCACGTGATGGCAATAGCTCACATGGCCTTTGGCAAGGTGAGCTAAAATATGGTACACCTAGATACAGATATATAGTATTTGGTAGAAATTCCTCATACTTGGTAAGAAATAATTCCAAATCATTTTCCAAATATACAGAAAAAGATGTTTACAAAATGTTGGAATTTTTAATCGACAACATATTTTCCAGTGTGGTGGACACGTTTTTCATCAAACGGTCGGCATTCCAGCGGGAAAAAAATGTGCTCCTCTACTTGCTGACCTATTCCTTTACTCTTGTGAGTCTGACTATATAGCTGATCTGATCCGAAAGAAAGAATATCGTTTAGCTAGATCCTTTAGTCTCAGTTTCCGCTATATAGATAAAGTATTATCTTTAAACAATCCTAATTATGGGGATTTGATACATCGCATCTACCCCAAAGAACTTGAGATAAAGGATACTACAGACACTGTGAAGTCAGCCTCATAACTTGACCTACACTTAGAAATCGATGGTAAAGGGAAACTATTGACCAAACTTAACGACAAACGTATTGACTTTTCATTCAGAATTGTCAACTTTCCTTTCATCTGTGGCAACATCCCTTCAATACCTGCGTATGGAGTATTTATATCACAATTCATACGTTATGCTAGAGCTTGCGTAAACTACGCAGACTTTTTGTATCGCGCTAGAATTCTAACAAATAGCAGGGGCGTAGCTAGGCTGTTTATTTGTACGCAAAATTACGGCGAGGGGTCTGGGGGGGGGTCTCTCAAGGACCCCAGTGAGTCATTGCATAAAACATTTATTTCATCTTTAAAATATGTGTTTTTATTTTTGTTACTTTTTCCGAAAGTACGCAACTTCGTATTTGCGTATAGGCAGCTACGCCCCTGAATAGGCTTCTGGAACAGGGTTCTGTTGCTACAAGATTGAAGTTATCACTACAGAAGTTTTATGGTCGTCATCGTGAACTCGTGGATCATTCCGGTGTATCAATCTGCGCCACGAAAACTGATTTGTTCGACGTGTCATAGTTTTCCTTTCCTCTTTCGTCTACCCCGGACTTGACTTTTTATGAGCAACTCGGCGAGTGTTTTTGGAAAAGCAGAGGAAGCTTACCCTACCGGTGCACCTGGTTCATGCTCCCAGTGTTTAGTGGAGTCCGAGTTGCTCCTTTGCTTTTGTTACTTTGTATGTATGATTTTAGTTAGTTAATGTTCTTTGTTGCGTATGTCTGTTTTCCATGTCCGGTCTTTGTCTTTTGATTACCGCTAAAACATTGGTTCCCTTGATTACTCTTGAATTTCAAGGTCAGTGGTCAAAAGGTGCATGTTTTTAAGTGGGATGTTGATTAATTTTAATTCTATAATTTTAGTGAGCATTGCTTTTCTACTTTTTAGACAGTTAATTTAAATACCACATTAACTGAAACATTTAAGTAAATTTGAGTTATCTCCCTTCGTCTATGTATGTTTACATACGTTGCCAATTGAACTTGTCATTTCACAACACACATGTAAAAATAACTTTTTCCGATCTACTTATGCTTAGCTCAAGCAACTAACGTTACTTTTAAAGGAACAATATCCTCCTGTCCCATTGTAGTTTGTATCGTCCCCGGAGAGAGGAAGGGCTAAATGGGGTATTAGGATAAAGATTTAGGTTGTGAACCCTGTAAATTTAGTATTTCCCCTAACTTGGCCTAAGGCATCGACATTTTTTCTTCTAAACCATAACGGAGCACGAGAAAGTCTGGGACTCGTGCAGGGAAGCAGCCCCACGTCACAATCAATTATGCACGGCCAATCTAGAGTGATCACCTTGTATAACACCTCAAAATATATCAATTAGGCAAAGAGCAATACGTGAGCAAATTCATGATTATATATTATATTAAATTAAAATTCTTGCACACTTGTATGGAAAATAAGGGGTGACAGGAGATAACCTTGGTGTAGTCCTGTATGTACATTGAAGAATGTTGAGAGTGTTGAATTGTAGATGACTTGGCATTTGGTGTTTTGTAGAATCCTTGAATAATCTTTACTATATGACTGGGATTCTATAGTGTCTTAGTACCTTCCAAAGAGTATTTCTGTCAACTATATCGAAGGCCTTCTCGAAGTTGATGTAGAGAGTTAATTGCCATTCTATCGACTGCTCGATGATGACCCGTTACGTTGCAATTTAGTCAATACATGATCAGCTGCATCGGAATCCTGCCTGCTCATCACGGATGTTTGTATCTATTGCTGCCTTGATTCTTTCCAGATTGTCTCTTGCTAGGACTTGCTTGGTATTGAGAGTAGCTGAATTCTTTTACAGTTTTTGGCAGTTGCCCAGGACGCCCTTCTTTGGAAGCTCAATGATGTATCCTAAACTCAATCCTCAGGGATTTCCACTGCTTCTCAAATGTTTTCAAACAGCTCATGCAAGATGCTGTAGGGCCCCGTGCGGGTCCAAATGCCAAAAGCATAAATATTACCAGTTTTTTATACTGTAAATTTCGATATGCTGTACACGAATAGGTCCGCAGCAGCGCTCAGCTTGTCGTAAAAGGCGACTAAATAGTGCTCAGAACTCTGGCGGGCGGCTAGGTTGCTCTGCCCACAGAGCAACTGGGTTATGTGCCCCAGGTGGTGGAATGGGGTAACCCTGGCAATTTACATGGTCCGGTCCTGGAGCTTTTCCAGTCTTGATTCTCCGTAGGGCTTTTATGATTTCATCCTTTGTGATTGGACCAGTATCAACATTCTTTCTACAATCTTGTCTTGACCTGGTCAAGTTGTATCTTAACAGACCTACACTTCTCAGTTGTCTCGATTGTATCATCAGATAACCATGACTTGTATTCCTTTGAGAATCCAAGTTCTTCTTGGCATGTGGTGTTATATGTGGATTTTACACTCTCCCATTGTTTGTCTACAAAAATTTCAACATTTGCAATATATGTGTGCTTGTCATTTTTTAAGTAGGAAAGTTGTTGTCATTTAGAAACTGTAAAAGTTCCGAACAGTCTCGTACATAAGTTCCTTAGTTTATAACTATAGGTAGCAAAAAGAGGCCTACTCAATTTCCACAGTGGGAAGTAATAATCGGACGGCCTGGTATTCTTATCTCTTCTCTGTTGTGATAAAATCTAAATTGGTTATAATGTTCAGTGGTAGTTTGTATATTTTTGTGCATTTTTCTGATTCTTTGTTTAACATACTGGATTAATATAAAACAAAAGTCTCCGGATATTGATGTCCATTTAGTTGCTCATTATAACATCATGAATTTTGCAACTATAAACAGTAAAATTTTAATATTAAAGACATTTGTTACATACTACATCATTTTAAAATCTTGAGTGGCAGTTTATGATACATTCACTATATTTACATGAGATTCCTCTCCTCTCCTGTTTTTTTTAAAGATAGTACTTGTTTGATTTTTTTCTACCTAAACTTTTTTTTATCAAAAAACATAATACAACATTATTTCTTATTTTACCATTGTGGAACTTCATTTACTTTTTTTCATTTATCTTCAATGTGAAATTAATATTTTATTTTCAAAAATAGCCCACCCCCAGTGTAAAAATGGTCGGTGCCTAATCTCCGAAACACCTAGCGATAAAACTTTGATTCTGGTCAAGGTACTCGGTAGGAAAAGAGGAACGGGACAATTTTAGAATATTGAGGAAAAGAGGCACATTCAAAACAGAGAGAACATTACTGTAGAAAATCTTACATTTATAAAATTCCCAAAGCATCCACATTATTTTGACAAATAATAATAATAAAATAAAATTTTGCATGTGTTCACAAAATGAACAACGGTCAGAATAATTATGGTAATAGTTTATGTGGAGTAATTTCGAAGCTATATAAATGATCGCTCTAGACGTGTTCCTTCCTTAATTAGTAAATTAAGGAGGTAGACCTAGTGTACGGGACATAACTCATGAAATCAGTGATATGTTTGCATCATACTCAATTTCACCAAAGTCTCTCAAGCTTTCATTTGCAGCAGAATAATATGAATCCAAGTTAATTAGATGTTTACATAAGATGGTTGTAAAATGGCGAATACAAACGTACAATTTTATGCAAATCACGATTTTTTGCTAGATACAGATAGATTCCTTATTTCATTTCGATTCTATTGAAGTATGACACAAGAATTTCGGTTGAGAGGAACAGGTCGGGTGAGATGAAAAAGTGGACAAAAATCAATATTTTGTAATATTAGAAAATAAATGTTTAATATTACAAAATCATTTTTTTAATATTAGAAAAAGATTTTTTAATATTAGAAATTCATTTTGTAATATTATAAAAATTCATTTTCTAATATTACAAATTCCTGATTCAGTAATATTATAAAATATCACACATTTTGTAATATTACAATTTGAATTTGTAATATTAGAAAATGAATTTGTAAAATTAAAAATCACTTTGCAATATTGCAAAATCAGTCACATTTTTTAATATTGCAAAATGATTTTCTAATACATGTATTAAAAAATCGTAATTGAATACGACAAATTCATTTTCTAATATTAAAAAAATAGTTTTTTAATATTAGAAATTCGATTGAATTTTTAATATTAAAAATGATTTGATATTAGAAATTCTTAGAATTTTAGAATTTTGTCCACTTTGGCTTGCCATAAAAAAAAAAAAACGACATAGTACGTGTATAACTTTCGTTTCCCTTTTGTTTACAAACGCTCAAATGATCTATCTTTAGATTTAAGATTAAGTGACACAGTGGGTTATACGATTACGATATCCGACATTTCTTTCACTTATGTGCTTTATTATAATCGTGCACATTTGTATTGCAGTGAATGCTTTAAGTTTGTAATACACGTGTACATGATGTGCACATTTTGAATTCATTTGCATACCTTAAAGATTCTGAAAACTAATTTGCATACAAAATTGATTTTTGTGGCGCAAAATTGAATTTTGTCTCACAGAGTTGAATTTTGTGGCACAGAATTGAATTTTGTGACATGGAATTGACTTTTGTGACACAGAATTGACTTTTGTGACTAAAAATTTAATTTTGTCTCACAAAATTGAATTATATATCAAAATATGACTTCGTCTTCACAAAATTTACAAATATTAAGGTTTATTAAAAAAAAAATAAAATAAAAAAAAAAATAACGAAAAAAAACGAAAATACAATCATGCTCTAAGATTTACAGGATCGAAATTATGATCATAAAAAGGCCACAAATATTAAGGTTTATTAAAAAAAAATTAACAAACAAAACGAAAATACAATCGTGCTGTAAGAATGAATTTAATATATTAAATATATATTTAAAAAAACAATTTTGAAACTTATGCACCACCAGACACCTACGTAAAGAGTTACACTTGGAAACAGTGTAAATGGATATTTTGGTGCTTTATCAAAATACATTGTACAAAACATGGACCTTTTCATAATGCTATTTCTGATTAACTAATATATACACAAAGCCTAAGATTTTAACGTAATTCTTGTACATCGTGTCGCGAAGGCCGCAAGATACATGTACTTAGTACTTAATACACAGAGCAAACCATCCTTTGCGAGAACCATTTTTTCTTGACCATCTGGTTCAAAAGTTGGAGCCAGGTTGAATTCAATCAGAGGACAGGTTTCTTGCAGAATTTTTGGTGCCAGTTAAACTGCAGATATTGACACTAGTTCACATTGAAAATGTACAAGATGCTTACGCAGACGATATTGGTACCCCTGAACAGCTTAAAAGGAAAATTCCTCGTTGGAAAACCAGATGGACCACGACAGAAACGAAACCAAATACAATCCATAACACACTTCGAAACACAAACAAAATTCTGTATTGGAACACATCTGCTATTCATGTCCTTCTAACCATGCCAGCTTCTACAGCCTCTGCAGAAAGATCTTTTTGTGTATAATGAACAGAATTAGATCCTACTAAGAACAACTTACCCCCCTTTCAGCACTTGCTTACAGGGATTTGAGGTCATGAGTTAGATCCATTAAATGGGCAAAAATTGTATCATAATGCTGTTATAACTACTTTTCTTTTTACATTTTACTATCCATGGCTATACACTCAAAACCATTAAATACATGTGCACTTGCTATGTACACATCTATAGAGACGTGACGATTGATAGAAAATGCATGATTACAAAATTTGCATCTATTTACTAAGGGAAGAAAGCTGGACTTTTTGTTGTAATACCAAATGTTCAGAATGGTTATTTGAAAACAGACCATGGATATCAGGAAACTCTATTTTCTAAAGATTCGGCGTTTAGTTTTAGTTATGAATTTAATGTTTCTGTCGAATTTTGCACCCTAAAAAGCTTCGCAACCCGGCTCTCCTACAAAGGTTTTGCCTGGACACCTTAAGCGGTCCCCAGACCCCTTGCCGATTTAAGCACCCACTTTTATTAATGCCTGGCCATGCAATATGACGTATTGGACGGGTAGAACCCGTATTGGCAGAGTAATCATGGGAACCAAGGTTATAGCGGTAATCAAAAGAATGTAAGGGACAAAGGCCAGACATGGAAAACACACAGTTATGATCATATTTAGGCTAATATTCAAACGTTAGTCAATAAAACTTAGTGCTGCCCTTTAGTTTCTGCTTCAGCTTCACCATACTGAAATATTTGTGCTTCTCAAAAAGCAAAGCTTGATGAAGTGAGCTACAGATTTTTACCTTGAAAGACCTTTACTCCAAGATAAACCTTTGAGGGGTAGCTTTTCAGTGAAATCCACTACGAACGCACAGACTTCTATTTTCTAAATCAAACTGCTTCCATGCAAGAGGTATTTGTCTGGCCTGCGACGAATGACATAAAAAATTACAATAACTCAAATGGAAATAAAATATTGTACGGTATAAGGGTCGATTTTTTTTCTGAGACAAGTGCCTGTGTCGGGGTGCCTTAACGATATAATTTTCATGATGAGTTTTCTGCTTAGGTCAGTTTAATATGAACAACTTGTACTTGGTCAATTTGTTTAATTTCTTGTAGTGGATATCTTTAAGATACTTAAACTGAAAACTAGTTCTAGAAATAAACACACAAACACTTGTACTAATTTCCGCCTTTTCATATCCTTTGTTTACGCTGACGTTACGCATGATATTCGTGTATATTCCACTTAGTGTTACGTTCAATGTGACGACGTCGTGTGAAAAATGTTTTTTTTTTTAAATGCATTATGGCTAATAATAATATCTGACCAAGAAAGTGGAACTGAGGAAGTTAAAGCATAATTATTGAGCAAACTCAGCAAATCGTTCATTTTATAAAGGTTATATTGTAACTTGACTCAGTGTCCATACATTGTTCCGCGAGTCGCATATGTCCATGTATTGGGACGGGTAGATTAATTCAGATTTTGTTTCAACTACTAGTAAGTGATAGACCCAGAGGGAGGTTTCTGGGCTTCGAACCCCCTTTAGTTGGAAAATATTGTTAATTTTGTGCAGATTTCGGTGGACGAAAAGAACAAATCATAGCCTGGAAAACTCCTTTTATCAATTTTCTGGATCGAAACTTCACTTTTTTACATGTCTGGATCCACCTAGAAAATGTCGAAATTGAAAGGACAGTAAAATATAATACTTTATGAGGCTTTTACATATTTTGTGATTCTTTCTAACAAATCATATTTCACCGAACTCCGAGTTTTGTGGTCAGAACAAATGGCAAAAGTATGTGCGTAAAAATCCTTCCAAACTGGTTATCCGTCATTTTATTGGGTTGTAGGAAGATCAAGATTGATTTCTGATAAGTTCGATCAGATTTTTGCAATGAAGTTATGTTCTTTCATGTTGTGTTTTTTTTTTTCTTCTCTCAGTAATTGCAGTTGTTGTGACTTTACTTTTTAGTAGTTTGGTATAAGAGTGAGTGTAACATTTTATAGCTGTTTTAAGCTGCCAAATTTATTCAGTTTTGATTTTAATGATTTGTTGATTCGTTGAAATAAGTTTGTAGCAATGCAATTGAAGCAATAAATGTCGATAATACTCACAGGATATTGTAAAAAAAACCAGCTTTTTTAATCAAAGAAGATCGATAGCTCAAATCTAATTATTTTTTGCCACTACTTCTGAAGACTGCATGCCGACAGGACAATCACCTTGGTTAAAAATACTTTCACCTTGGTTAAAAATAGCAATAACGGATACACATGTAAGCACATGTCATGGTTTTATTTCATTTATTTCTTGATTAGCATTCAAATAAATGACATATTACTGACCTCATTTGTGCCGTATTATATAACTATACGTAAATTACAAAATGATCCTTGAGTTATTATATTCGAACGTTTTTTTTTCTTTTACGGCTCGAGTCCGTCAAAGAAACGGATCTTCCTTGCCGTTGATTAACCACTTTCGCTTTGCAATCTGATTTTTGAAAAAGAATCGACCCTTACAGCACATGTGCAGATTAAGGTCACCAGAAGTTAATGCATACGAATTTTATCTAGGTCGCCTTTTTTCTTGCAAGACAATATATGTATCGACCCCTATTTCATGTATTTAATGCATTTTGTTTCTGGATATCAAATGAAAGTATACAGGAAAAGTACAATTTAGCAGAAATAATTCAAAGTTCAGGCATATTTCAACAGAAACAAAAAATTACGAAAATTACAGCTAGAGCAGCTTGAAGTCCATGAATATAATGACTTGATTTATGTGATTCGTAATAGTACCTCGATGAGTGTAATAAATAGTTAGAGTTTCACTTAATTATGACAATCGTGTCTCTTACTTTTGCCGGTAGGGGGAAATGTATTGCTTTTTCAATACTCTGAATTCCGTCTTTTTCATTTACAACAGACGAAAAAGGCCTTTCATTGTAATGTCATGTCTTCTCAGTGAGGTAATGTTGTGACTTATTACATGTTTCCAATTTAAACAGTTGGGTTTTTTTTAAACAACGTCGAAACGTTTAAACTATTGTTTTCTGTTTCCTCGTAATTGTCACATATTTGTTTTGACGTCAATGGTTAACTATATAAATTTGTAATCGATAGAACCAGTGAACGTTAATTAACGATTTTACTGAGTCCTAATTTTTCATCCTTTATTTGAACGTCGTCTTGAGAAAGATTAATGCCAGTTAAAAGGTTCAATACACAAACGGTAAAATTATTCTTTATATTTGATGTACTTGAACAACTCAAATAGTTTTTAATTGTCCAATATTTGTCTCCATTGTGTGGGATAGAATCGCACAGTCATAGGGAGTTGATGGTCTCCAGAGATGTGTTTGTTCAGTGTGTTTGCATAGACTTAACACTACTTCTCTTGTCCAGTGTGAACTGAGAAAAGGTCGACAAGAGACATTTCCCAAGTTTCTTTACAATAGCAACGTCTAACAAGTTCTTATGTCTCCTTGTTCACACGTTTTATAAAGTACCTCAATATATTGTTAACCATCGATAAGACGATATGCATAGTTATATTAATGGCATCTTTCCTTTTTGTCTGACAGTCTGTGTAAAGTAAATAAGTTTGTCTTTGATAACATCTTACATGGAGAGACTTTACAAATCTGGGCATTTTGTTTCTTATAATAAATTTGAACTGGTGACTGTCGGAATAAGTAAACTACAGCGTACATACATTAGTTAACGTTTCTATGTGCTTCTCATATTGTATGAATTTTTAAAATTAAGAATTCGATGCAGTTGCCATAGTCTGAATGTAATAAAATCTTAGCCGTTGGTATATGAAAACGGTGGAATTTGAATTAAACTTTTATCAGTATTTTAGGAAAGGTTGTACATCTCCAATATAGCGACAATCGATCTCATTGTATCAATTTAATACCTCTCCATATGATGGTGAACTTTAATCACGTTTTATGTCCGTCTTCGATCCCCAGATCAGTCAACACATACTTCATTCCAATGTAATCACATCTTATATATGTTTTTAAAACAAACCGTTTGGGTTTTTGAACATTTATATCAACTACATGCAAATGCCTCCTATTAAAATGCCTCTTTTATTTTGTAATGTTTCAGTACAATCAATACGCTTTACTACAACGAGAGTTATTACTTTCTGTTTACACTGGAAATAAGCTCTAAATTTGTGTCCGTTATGTAACAATGAGAGCAATAGATTTATCAATAACAACTTAATGAAGTAATAGCAGGAGTATTGTAATCCTCTTTGTCAATCTAATTTAATTAGAGACGTGTGTGTCTGCAATTATTCCGATACAAATTGAAAAATATTCAAAATAATATTTGTTATGTGCACACAATTTTTTGTACATGTAATTATGTCCATGGGGACGTCTCCATTGAACCAAGCAAACATAATTTAAGCACAACAAATTAAGTCAAACTATGCCACACTTATTCTGTGAAAGCCAGCGTTAGAAAATACATTTTTTTTTGCGATGTAACTCATTTCTTATATTAAAAGAAAATGCATTTATAGATTATTATATTTTATAAGTGTATATGAGCGTGTTAGTTGTTTCGAGTAAGCAATCTATTGTACCGAAACAATGCAAAATGTTAAGATTCGCCACTGAAAAGAAACGTTTAAATTTTTTAAAACATGGACAAGTTTGAGTCAGATATTTAGACACTACTTATGAAATTTAATCGGAAGCGCATTTGATGTTTTGAATGTTGGCTTTCTTATTCAAGAAACCGATTCAGTTGAGAATATTAAAATCAAATCCACGGAGATAAATATTACATATATCACGAAAAGAAAGTATAATGTAGTATTAAGTCTACAATTATTGCATGCGAAGAGGTATCATTTTGTATTTGTATTTTTAGCTTCTTTGTTCTCATTTCATTTCAAGTTTAATGTAGTACTGGGGTTAAACCTAATAAGATACGATTTCTCTAGATACATAAAGGTATAAGGCTGTTGTCACAACACAAGGGCTATTTAAACAAATAAAGCTATTGGTAAGGAAATTTGTAGAGTTTTATTTAAATTATGAAAGTTGTTCACAAATTCTTACCTATTTTATTATTGCAGATAAGCGAACCATGTTAAGATGATTAGGGAGTAAAATGTTTGTCAATCTTATCATTATTTAAAATTCTACCTGAATGTTCACACTTCGTATACAACCAACAAGTAGGTAAAACTATTTAAAAGGCAATGGTTCTGTAATTTATAGTCATTTCATGACTGAAAACAAGATAGTTTTTATTGCATAGGGTCCTATATTTATATATACCTGTTGTTTTTTGACATCTTACAACATAAAACTTCCTAAATGGAAAGCCAAGTTGGCCCCCACTCAAAACATATAGTTAAAACATACATTACTCATGTATAGTCCATGATATCACAGATACTATTTTGTAAAGTTTGCATGTTTCAAGAGACCCTCAGCTTGCTTGCTGAATGCTCTCTATTTGATGCTCGACTCGTTCGTCCACTCGGGGTCATTTGTTGATCACTTGGCACTTTAAGACGGTCTTTCTGTGCTGATTGTAGCCTCTTCGACGATGTTCCACTGCTTAGAGACTCACTACTAGATCCAAGAGACCCATCTAAAGACGACGGTGAATGTTTACCGATCCCTTGCATTTGAACGACAGACAGTTTCCGTTTTCCCTGTTGTAAAGCCTGTTGCTTGCGTTGTTTGGCACTCAAGTTATCACTAGAACCATGTTTTGACATAGCACTATGTTTTCGACCTCTTCGACTTGCTCGATCGAATTCCTCGCTTTCATTGTCAGTCGGCAGGGGCGAACTTGACTTGTCCTGTGTAAGTTGTAGCGTTGGTATACACTTCACTGCATCTCTGTATGATTGCGTACATTGATATTCATAATGAACATACAGTTTCTTGAATTCAACTCTCCAGTTGAAGAAATTGCCTCCATTCTCTGACACTGGGGACGTGCGGTTTGGTAAAGCTGACTTCGGACGCCGAGAAGAAAACTTGTAGGTTATTGGTAGGATTCCGGGTTCCACTAATTGGTAAAGATATTCGGGGTTATTCCGAAAGTCTGATAGATCCGCACAGAATACCAACTTAGTTGGGTCTCTTTCGTTTGGTTGTATCTCTCGTCGAGGTTGTCTGATAAATTTTCTGGGTTCCGGGAACGGATATAACAAAGTACTGGTTGAACTTGTCGTCGTCGAACATTCTCTTGGTAGATGTGCAGTCTTTGGTCGTCGTAGAGACGACCTCTTTAGATTTAGATCCGAAATACTGCGCGAAAGACATCCTTGAGAAAGAAGTATATGTGGAGTAGAGGTGGATTGTTGGCTTACAGATTCGGTCTCACTATTCATTGTGGTATATTTATTTTGTAGCACTGCCACACACGATGATTGTGAATATCTGTAACCCTCGTCAAGTGCCGTAAGGCCCTCCTTGTTCACGTTGTCCAAGGGGTATTTGAAATGAAGAAGAGTTTCTTTTAGTAGTGAAACAAGAGCACTGTTTCCCGCTCTCATTGCATAATGAAGTGCAGTATTTCCCCATTTATCTGCCTGAACGAGGTCGAAATCTATTGCATGTAAAAGAACTTTTGCTAATTCTAGTCTATTGTAAATACAAGCTAAATGCAGCGGGTTTAAACCATACTTATCTTGCGTATCTAATGTAGCACCCTTCTCAATTAAAAGTCTGGCTATTCCAGTTCCCCACTGCGGAGGTTCCATAAGTGCACATAATGCGAGTGGGGATCGTTTATTTTCATCTTGTCTGTCAATATTAATTCCGAGATCAACGAAAAATCTGACTTGTTGGAAATATCCTCTTAAAATAATGTCCGTCAGTCGGTCAATGGGTGCCGACTTTCCTCGTCCTCTGTATTTCATTTTTTTTCTCGTAACGGTTAGTTTCACTTTGAATAAATTAATCCACCTCCATCTTCAATTTTTCTCTCAGACCTATATAGAAAGAAAATATGTTTAAGTATAGGTGATACAAACATTTAAAGGTTCTATAGGTACGTTTGTAGACTCAAAACGTCGTTTTAGAATTGACATTTTAAATTGATAATGAGACAAACAGAGAGAAAAATTCAATTGATTAGTTTATTGACTTACCATTTTCTAAAGCGCGAATATTCTCACATTTTAAAAGAAAACTATCTTGTGTTGTATTTTATGTCCCAGTATTACTGGTTTGCCTCCCACAGACGACGATATCAGCATGTCCGAACTCGTTGTTATCTATCGAGAGTCACTTATCTTAGTACTGCATGTATGAATCTTATTATTTTCTAACGGATTTAAAAATGACGGAATTGTCGAGAAATCGATTAATTTTACTTTTGTGTTAAAATTAGAGATATTGTTGGACTATCAATCCAGGGGTGATCCTTTTAACACTTTAACTAAATATTTTGTATTGATTAAATGTGAAAATATCACTTGGTTGTGTTGTTTTTGTAAACAAAGTATGTTTTTCTAATAATCATATAAATCTTTGAGGAACCAAAGTCCAAGTTTTTCTAGACTTTTATAATAACTCTACTGTTGTAATAACGCGTAATGAACTTTTTCCAATTTAAGGAAAATGGATTAAGACGGACATCTGTCACGCCTAGTTTTTTGACAGAAATGTCCTCTTCAGATAACAGTACATGATTTTATCTCAAACAATTTAATCACATATGATATTACGCGGAAACCAACCCTTAGACGAAAATTTATTGATTTACATGTAATATAAACTGAAACAATATAAGTCAAGAATAACCCAAATTTAATTTTAAAAAAAAGTATATGTAAGAAAATGATTTATTCAGATATTGCAACAACAGAAAAAAAAACGATCACACAAAACAGAGATCTGAGAACGAATAAGACGCAAACTGTTATTACATATTTTTTGATAGGATCACACATACCAGAAATACTCCAAAGCTGGAGGGACGACGTTCACTTAAGTACCAGGCTAAATGAAATTCAGACACTGACAATGGTAAAGTAATTCATGGTGGAGAAAAACCCACCAAATAAACGATGCTTTTCCAGTCTACTTATGCAATACTTTCACATAACTACAATCATTTCTGTACTCAGATCTGCACTTACATTCATCTCACACTAAAATCAACCAAATCAAACCAAATCAAGAACAATAACTCTTGCAAAGTGCTAATTTCATGTACAATCTATATAATTTTTATCTCAAAAGCGCAACAACCACATGAAAAATTAAGACGGGCTATATGATATGTATCTGACCAAGAAATAAAGCTGAATTCAGTGTGTTTTTGACATGCATGTCTGATTTTTAGAAGGACTGCAACTTAATATGTCCAGTCAAGAGGTAAATGTGTAGCCGGTCGTCATTACTATGGGGTATGGAATCGCAATAGTAAGTCTCCACTCGGCTAAGGCCAGTATGCCAGATAGGAAATAAAAGCCACTGTGTGATCATACAGCAAGTAAAATATATAGATAAAGTGCTTCGAAACAACATCGTTGGAACCATGTTTCATTTTTTTGTAAAGAGGAAGCAAGTAGTCTGAGATACCTCGTTATTTTTTAAAAGATGGTCCTTGTATTTTTCAATCATCACCTTGTTATGACAATTTGACCTTTCTAAATCGCAAGAATGCTATAATGAATTCTAATCCGGCAATTTGTTGTGAAGAGTTCTAGGGAATCAAATGACGGGACGAACAAAACCTATCAATAATAGATTAATTCCATGATTGAACGCTTTATAACAGCATGGATTTGTTGCGAATTCATTGCCGATCGATTTTACAACAAATCGTTTCATTTTCAATTCTCACCTGCCCTTAATATGTTCTTCTGTAAATGAAATCGTTTGAATATCAAAAGATAAAACCGTTTTATGCTTTACATCAGTAAATCCCATGGTATACAATCTGTACAAAGCTACCTTTTATCATAAACTTGTAAAATATTTTATGAGAAATTGAAAATACAATGAAGTCTATAGGTAAGGGAACGAACCTCAAACGTAATATTTTATCCTTTAATTTGACCTTAGAAATGTAAAACTCTACTTATTATACATCAATAACAGGGCTTTCAAAGACCTAACATTTACTACCAGGAAAGGACTTTCAAAAAAGGTAAAATTTTTCTTGAGAAATGTCGGTAGATATAAAGTAAATAGACCACTCAGTCATTGTACATAGCACAAAGAAAGTCGTGGCAGCTGGGCTGGCTATTAGAACTGTGACTATCAATAGTCCGAGGAACAATAGAAGTATTACACTAGTAGTAAGACATTACCAACATTCCAATTTCGGAATTTCCTTTGTCCTACTTGCTATTGTAACAAGCATAATTATTAGAGGACGAAGTCAAAATAACGTTAAGCAAACAGTACCGAGAGCCCGATTTCAATTTGACGGTAACCTGAAGAACCGAGTAAGGATACTAGTTTCGTATCTTTAACAAAAACAATATGTCCATAGCTCACATAATAAAAATTGGAAAATAAACCCTAGTCAATGTAAAACTGTAAAAGGCAATTACAATATCAATATATTCAACTTCGTCCTTCTACGGGTTACACCTGTCTCATATTGTTCCAATGTATACCAGTTTCTAGGTAAAAAGTTTCAACTAACAAAATTATTTTACTTACCGACTAATATGATGTCTCAAGCTAGTGTAAAACTTAGAATAAGATTAATTTAGAAAGGACAGGAACGCTTTGTGGGTACTATGTAAAAATCGAACTGCATTTTAAATCTAACACAAAGCCTATTCGACTCCACGACAAATATTTTGACAACATAATTTATCTGAATTGTTAAATTACAATATAACTCTGCGGGAATCGCTGTAATTCGCCACGGAATGTTATGGGTATTTTTCCTTCAAAACAAAATTAAATTCGAAAAATCAATAGAATTTTTATTTGTCGAAAAGGGTATTAAAATAGAAGTAATCTCATTACTTTTTGGAGACTTCGGAAGTCAGTGCGAGGGCATGATGTCACAAAAATATGATCAAGAAGTCCACCTGTCAGGATTTAAACTCGTATATTGCACTTGGGAATGTCGTGACATACTGAAAATGAAGTACATTACCCTTATCCCCCTATACCAGCTGTCGTGCTAGATTGAAGTCAAGTAAATATTGAAATATACCGATCGCTTTCAAATGTTTGCAGTAATGAGGTGTCAAACAAAAGCAACGTGTATGATATGCAACAGCGTGCCAAAAGGTAAAAAAAAGATAAATAACACATCAATAATAAATTTAAAAACAAAGTATGAAATCAACCTGTATATAAAAGCACGGTTTTTATTAAATATATCAAATTGTACCTGTGTAAGGGTATAACTGAATATCTTGTTCAGTGATATTTCATGTAATATGGGCAAAAATTTGAACGGAATAGAAAAGAATCTCACTAAAGGGTGACTTACATTTCAAGGCATCTATATCGAGGTATTGGTTTAGTAAGCAACTCTCGGTATGTATGGTATGCAGTCCTGATGAACAACTCTTCGCATGTATGAGCTGCAGGCTTAGTGAGCACCTTTTTCATAACTGGGCTACAGACATAGTAAGCAGCTCTTAGTATATCGGAGTTGCAGACTTAGTGAGCAACTTTCCATGTCTGGGATACAGACTTCGTAAGCAACTCATGGTATATCAGGGTTACAGATTTAGTGATCAACTCTGGGCATGCATGGACTCCAGACTTAATGATGTATGGACTGCAGCATTAGTAAGCAACTCGGCATATTCGGGCCACAGACTAATGGAACAACTTTCATATCTGGGCTGCGTAATTAGTAAGCAATTCTGTGTCTGGGCTGCAGACCTGGTGACCAGCTCTCGGAGGGCATGTCAGACTGTAACTACACATTAAAGCAAATGTCTTTTGTTAATCTCTTCACCTAGCTCGATTTTCCCGGAAGCGAAAAAGGTAACCAAACTTAGTGATTAAAAAAAAGGATTTTGAAAAACAAATCAAAGAAACTAACAGTGAATCTTTTATCATTTTTTTCTTTAGTATAGATGAAATGTAAGTTTATATATAAGGGTTCCTTGTCATAGGCCACGATAAATAAAGAAGTCCAACAGCAGATTAATGAAATCAATGCTATTAATCACTTTTTTGAAAGACATCTGTATAGTTTGGTTCACAAGTATTTCAACAGACAGGAGGCATTCCGATGGGCACTAATTGTGCACCTCTACTTGTGTGGTATAGCTGTATTTTTATCAATTTGTATTTGTGAACAATGTATTATTGTTAGTAGTCATGTATCCCTGTATGTGATTTATTTGTGTGATTTGTATTCAATTAAAGTTAGTTTTATCAATTTCACATACAGGGATACAGATAGTATTTTACACACCAATGAACAGACTCTATCCAAATCTCCTCCAAAAAAGGAACGTAGGTTGGCACAGTTTTTTTTTATTCCAGCATTCGCTATATAGATGATGTTTTATAATTGAATAATCCACATTGTAGATTGTCTGCCTCTTATCTTGGTCTTTTTCTCGAAATTGACCTAAAAGGAATGTGTTCAACTAAACTCTATGAAAAACACGACAACTTTAATTTCTCAATAGCCAGCTATCCCTTCCTTTATAAAAGCTGTCCCTTAACTCGTACGCTTTTCCAGTTATTGCGACTACTATACCGATATCCTAGGGAGAGCTCAGAGACTGAACTGTTAACTATAAGGATATGTGTGGATATTAAAAGTCGTCATTTCAAAGGCTCTGCGACCGTTACTACTACTTACAGATATGAAATATCCGAATCCAATATGATCAATGATCTCCAACTGTAAAAAAAAAATCAGCTTATGTTAGATTATTTAATTAAATTAAATTAAAATTTGAAAGGAAATATGCACGTTGCATTAAATTTGGCAAGTTCAAGGCCATTGATTGATTAAGGTAGTTTCTTCCGACCCTGCAACCCTCCTATTTTTTATTTGGATATATTCCGACATATTAATATCCAAATAAAACAGAGGAAGGCTGCAGGGTCAAAGAAAATTCGGACTAGTGCTAACACTGGGATAGTCGACGAGCTTGTGTGGAGCATGCCAAATATACAATTCCGCGAGAAAAATTATTTTGTTCTAGTTAAGGGGAAGTGTATTTTGTTAAGAGTTCTAAGATAATCACCATGACCCGACTGACCTTTTCGTTATAATCAGCGATCTCAAACTACCCTAGTTGTTTTTTTCTCTTCAGTGGAATTGACCTCGAATAATTTCAAGACGTTCTGTCTGTTTTGACTGTCAATTTGGACTTTTGCTCAGGACATGTGAAACGAACTTCAGTAAGTTGATTTATGTCAGTATTTTTTTAGGTTGTTTATTTTTGTTCTGTTTGTGTTTGTTCGTTTTATTATTATGATTATTATTATTTGACGATCCTTTATTCCGGTTCGCTATTTTTTTTTTCTGATTTGCAAATCCAGTATTATATTTTACATGAAATTTTAGTTAAGATATTCTGAGATTAGATAACCACTTCTCTATTTCATTAAAAAAAATGCACACCATTCTTCCAAACATATACTCAAAGTAAGAGAAATAACTCTAGATGCCTCGAAGTACAACAACCACTTTAACTTACCAACATTGCTTGTATATGCTATAGATTCGACTTGCATTACAATTTTCAAATTATATATTTTTCGTTTTGATTTTATAATATTTTTTTAATGAATTGGTTTCCTGATACGGTCTTTGGGTTGGGTTGTTTAAGATTGTTCTGCAATGACTCCACTGTTATTTAAGCAACACAAGTTAACATTTGAAATTACAGCAACCTTTGGAATAAGTCTACTCAATGTTTTGTTGTGATTGTCCGTTTCAAGGTTCTTCCCAAATCAACTTGGACGCACATATATCCATATAAAATAGTATTTTTTCCCTTTATTTTCAATGACTAATGTGGGGAAATTTTCTAAAACGCTTGTATACAATACATACTTCTCTACATATTTCTTCTGTTCACTCGAAATATATGAAAATATTGTTTTGGGGTACATTCTTTGATAAATTAATTTGAGATAAATACTGTAATCTGATTGGTTAAAATAATTTTGTTATATCTCAATGGATAAAAAATATTGACACGCCCCTAATCAGTTAAATTCAGAGCTACTTTTCTCATGTCTGAAGATAAAAATATGTTTTAAAATTAATTTATAAGAATTGGGTTTGCGCAATAAACAATATGCACATGGAAAATTTATGTTATTTTTCAATAGACAAAATTTTTATTATAGCCTATTCTTAAATGTGATTTAGAATTAAAAAAAATATCAAAAATGCATAAGCAAGGCAAATGCATATTTCACGGCAATCTCCCTTGACATCGTATTATGGTCCTAACAATGTTGGATTGATAAATTCATTACCTAGATATACATTATTTTGATGTTTCTATGTATTCCCGGGTCGGAGAAAAAATCTTTTATTTCACTTTAAATGTATTTTCCCATAAAACCGAGATTGGTAGGACCTTCACGAGATATCAAAAGAACGGTTAAAACATATTTTGGAATGAAATACTTACTTCCTTAGTCTGATGTATTATTTTATTATTATTACTATTATTTTTTTTTTCAATTCTGAAAGTTTTTTGAAAAATAACATCCTCACACATTTTTGAGAACGTTAAATAAGGAATGCATACGAAGTGTGCAAACGTACCTGACCGTTTCACTTTATAGTGTTTTGAGAAATAATGTATATATTTTACATTCAAAAGAGTGTAATCTTGACTTGCGAAGAACCATAATGCTTGTAAAAATATTTTCACGAAATACAAATGGAAATCAGGACACACAACGTCGATACAACACTGTTGAAACCAAGAAAAGAATACTCCTGCAGTATAAGTTTTGTAAGCTATTTTCTGACTTAATGCCATCCTACCATAATGAAGATATTGATATTGAAGACACTTATTCATACTTAGGTCTGCTATTTAGCTATAATGGAAAGTTTCCACAAAACAAAGAAAAGCTTGTGCGGTCGAAGCCAAAAGATCTTTTATGCTTTGTATGCAAAAATGAAAAAAAAATTTGATTTACAGCTTAAACTTTTTGACCCATTAATACTCATAAAGTTCAATACTGTTATATGCATCTGAAGTTTTGGGTTTCAACAAAACAGATGAAATGGAAAGAATACATTTACAATTTTGTAGGAAAATTTAGAGAGTTCGAAATCCCGCGTGTAACGTTATGATCTATGGAAAATTACGTCGATTTCCTTTAAATACTAGTATCAAATGTAGAATGGTAATTGGAACAACCTTTTGCTAAATAATACAAAACTATCCTTAATTATATACCATGTTAAAATTACATTCTTTAGACACAGAAAAATGCAAGTGGATTTCCCTTACTAAATTGATTTTTGACGATACTGGATTATCGTTCATCTGGGTTGACCAAATACCATTAGAAAAACAGGTATTAAAGTCAATGCTTTCAGTGCAATTGAAAGATCAGATTATTAAACATTGGCAGTCTAGCATGCCTAACTCAAGTGCGACTTCTATTCAAAATTTAAGACTACCTTAGAGAATTACCTTCTATGTTTACAGCAAGAAAATAGACTGTTTATTTCTAAATTCAGATGCTCAAATTTAAAGATCCCCAGTGAACCCGGGAGATGGCCAGGAATACCACGAGATGAACGAATATGTCAACTGTGTAGAAATGGAACAGGCGATGAACTTTATTACCTGTTCACTTGTCACAAAAGAGAAATTCAAGAACTTATGCTAATATTTATACCGTTTTTATTTACAGTATCCATCTGAACAAAAGTTTATTAATTTATTAAAATTATGTCATACTGAGTTGTACAAAGACCTCGCTGATTCCTTCATAAAATATTTTTTTTTAAAATCTGTGATGTAATTTTATGTATTTGTATAAATTGTGAATGCATTGAATATGGTGTATAAATAGTTGTTTGTGTTTGTTGTGACTATGTTTGAATGTGTATATGTCCTCTTGTACGCTTGTGTGTCTTAGCTAGTTTATCAAATAAAGTATTGTCTTGTCTTGTCTCGTCAGCATCTGACATGGTTGAAAGCAAATGTGAATAAACTAAACATGTGTTTAAAAATATTTAAGTCTAATTTACGTAAAAGAAGTGTTTTCCACCGGAAATCAAGCGATAAAAACCCTAAAATTCTGTTAAATACCCTGAAAACATTTGTAATGAAGACAGTTATCAAAGTGACCAGCCATTTAGAATTTGGTCACTTATTTTACTGAATTCATTTTTTTTTTTGACAAAACGAACTTGGTAAAGGCAATTCGTTGTTTTATTAAATATTTTCGTTGCGCAAGTTAAAATCCGTTATTTTATTAACCGGATGTACCCATTCAAAATGCTGAAAACTAAATGTGGAATTCATTTAAACTGCTTTTACAAAGGATTTCCAGAATTGCTGGATTTTCTCATCAGGTAAGTCATTTGTTTTTTCTTCAGTTTAGTCACCTTCACTCGCGTTAGAGTAAAGAAACTGTATAAATGTTTTAAATGGTAAATATTTTACTATAATTCTGCCGATTGTAAATGACGTCGGAATGAGCGTTTTGCGCTCGAAAGTAAGAAGTTAGGGTATGAAGGAACGGAATTCCAACCGCTTACATTGTAGGAGTAAGGATGGGAATGAGCAAAATAACATTGGAATTACAATTAGTACAGTTTATTCGTTGCAAAGAAACCTTTTAATGGTGTAATACATTTGATTTTTAAATTGTGCGTTGCAATATTAAGGATACATGAACACATTAAGTACAACAAATTATTTTATCAGCTGATCAATTAGTTCTAAGTTAAAATCAAATGGAATATAGAGCAAATGGCCATCACACAGACACACAGATTATGCAGTACAGAGAGCAAGTTCTCTATAATAATCAAGCGTTCCTTAAGGTTACAGACCACCAATTCAACCAATGAGCATTCGGAACGTACGCAAAAATAGTCCTACGCAAAAATTACCCCTGTTTCTCATAGTGCTGTGAAAAAAGTTCTCATCTTATTTAAAAAATTTAAACAGTTTCTGAAAGGAAAAACATTTCTGTACATTTTATAGGTGCATTTTGCTTCTTGTGATGTGAAGCCTAATCTCCATAATGATTTTTAAATATACCCCTATCTTGTGAAAACACTGGGATTCCCCATGCTATTTATAGACCCTTCACTTCCGGTGACCAGTACTGCACTGCAAGTCTGCTAACCCCACATGCCATTCTGAGGATTGTGAGCTGACATATGTAGAATCATGCTGATATATAGTCCTCTGCAGGTTAAAGTTAAGGTAAAGTCCAGAGAAGCCATTGAATATTGTGAAATTAGCATAGAAGCCTATGGAAAGTGGAATTAGTGGTTTTTAGCCTTAATGTACTACCAGAAATTGTACTGTCATAGTAATAAATGAAAACAGGGATATTTTTTTTAAAAGTCCAACCAGTTGTCATTTGTATCTTTAATCCGTATGTCTGCTGGCTCTGGTCACTAATCTCTAATATACATGTCTGTTCGGGTGTTTATAATAGAATAATGCATATACCAAGTAACCTACATATATATATATGTACTACATGTTACCCATAAACCTATGTCTGTAGAAGTAGTTTTCAGAAATCTACCAAAAGGACAAAGAACAATGTTGCTAAAGAAAATGTTCTAGGATGATATACGATATAGTGCATAAAAATGGTTTAATGTTCAACAAATTGTTTATAGGTAAAATTAAAGTACATCAGACCTAGTTTTGTGATTTCAGAAATCACGTCGTTTCACCAATTTCTGGACAATGTTTTCTTCCGTTTTATGTTGGTTTTTTTTTCTATGACAGACAGCCCATCACAGACAGGTGCACGCCACCGTTTCTGTCATGGGTAAAATGGCAAATCGCAACACGATAAGTAAAAGTAGTCCAGTAAAGCTCAGGGGTCAATGGATAAATAAATCACTTTTTTGTATGTAGGTCCACATCTTTGTATGACAATGTGTGTTAATATATTCAAATTATACACAAAATTAAAAATTAATATATATATATACTTACTTTATAATGGAGTTTTCGAGGTCATAACTGTCTATCGCACGTTGTTAATTGGCACCCAGTAATACGGCATATATTTTTTGCAAATTACTCTTGATCTTTATTGCAATTCCACACCTTTGACTATTTACAGAAAAATACGTGCTTAAACTCGTCAACTATTGAAGATCTGGGATTTCTTCCACCCGTGTGAGAATTTCTTGGTCTTTTCATTCGTTCCGCAACGCTCCACTCATCAAAACACGGAAATTCACACACGTGGAAGAAATTCCAGATCTCGTGTA
This sequence comes from Perna viridis, assembly GCA_037379345.1. NCBI lineage: Eukaryota > Metazoa > Mollusca > Bivalvia > Mytilida > Mytilidae > Perna > Perna viridis. Next base: position 52,632,585 of record CM074511.1, on the reverse strand, counting down.
AGAACCTAGTAGACTAATCAAAGTACATGGTCATGCAAGAGCCAGGCAGGTGTTGATACGACTTAAATACTTTTGTTTTGTTTGTTTTTCTTTTTGTTGCTTTTTTTGGTGCTAAAATGTATGTAACACACATACAAAACATTATTGGTACAACAATAATGTTCAGGTAGTATGATGAATAAGTGAAGAACGATACAAAATAAACCAGTTTTTAATTAATCTAAGATTGAAGTCTTTGAAGTCGCTCATCGTCAAATATTCACTGTCACTGATTTTGGCTTACTTTCAACATCCGAAATGGTACAAATGCGATATACTCTAAAATCGGGTGACTTCCGCTAAAATCTTGGTTCCCTTCATATTATTGCGTACTTTTTCGAAATCGTTATGACCCGAATATTTCCTATCATCCGGAATAAGATTAAACTATATATAGGTATCGGTATCCTGATAATATATACACTCCTTGAGACGTTTAGGTTTCACGATTCCCAAACGCACGCTAAACGCTAACCAAACGCACGATAGACGAACGCTCACAGCTCACAGATGAAAAATAATGATATTAACACATAACGATGAATAGAAAATTCAATTAATGAAAATATATAAATTAATAATAGCAAATAATATAAAAATAACAGTTGAATCGAGGAAATAATCAAAGTACAAAATTAAACGAACGCTTCTATCGTGCGTTTGAACGAACGCAAAACGATATGTAAACAATAAACGATGCACGAACGCTAAAATGGGAAACGTGAGGAGTGTATGACCTTTATATATTAAATTTTAACGAACGCCTGTGTTTAAATCGGAAACTGGGTAATATTACATAAATTCAATGTTAATCGATCGTTTTATTTTTTAGTGTAAATTTCCCGTTCTAATCCATGCAAAAAAAAATAATAATAATTAAAAAAAAATAAAAAAAACACGCATAGACATGTGTATGATGTTTTAAAAAAGGTGCGTTGTAGGGATCTTTGGGTCACTTATGATATTGATCAGGGAACCAGTTTAGGAACCAGATTAAGCATCTGGCAATGAATGTTCATAAATATTGGGGCGTACTAATGTATATGACCTATATAGTCTTGTAACGAGCCTCAGTGCCTGAATCGGAAATTGGGTATCGTTCAAAGCTAACCGATCATTTCAGGTAAACTTCCCGTTCTCGTACAAACAAGAAACATGTAGAACACACACGTGTATGATACTTTTAAGAGGTACATTTTCATCTCGTATAAAGCTAGAACTATGACGTTTTGGCGGTAAACACGGCGAGGATCTGCAGCATGACGTGGCGTGTAACTTCATATTTACGCAAATCATGCGAATATTAAGTACTGATATTACGAGTGCAAGAAGTCGCTACTTAAAAAATTGCGTTGGTTTAATAGTGCATCTCAGCCAATTTTCAAACCTTGGAATATACCTTCACTAATATGATATGTATATGTATTGCTTCAATAAAAACTAACATGAACTACATTGGTTCGTCACCATCACTTCAAGATCTACCCGATTTTAACACAGTTCTGTACTTAAATTATTTTGGTAGTTTTAGAAATGTTCAATTATTTATAGTATACTTCTAATTTTTATTTATAAGTACAACGCCTACACCTTTGTGGTAACGCTTTTAACTTAATACAGTTATACTAAATGGTGTTGGTTCTGCTTGTGGAAAGTTCGACTGACTAAAATAACCTATATTGTTCGGTTTCATAAGCTAACAAATGATGTATTGCTGTATCCTACCGTGAAATAATCCATCATCGCCACTGACCAGGCAATAAATATGTCAAATTTTCTTGAAAGGAACACATTTCTGATTTAATCAAACAAGTTTCCGTCAATAAGATACATTTCGCAATAAACCTAGAATAATCCATACAATAAGGTATTATTACAAAGCGTATACTCTTTACACATTTCTACTCAACTTACAGTGACTGACAGAAAGCAATCAACAAGAAAGTACATGTATATACTTTGGTACTTAATATACTATTTGAACCCGATACATTATCTAAAGAGAATGGAAATCACCTGTATAATGGATATTATTGAAAATATTCGGTTGTACGGTTCTTATTCACCCTACATGTGACAGATATGAACACATCCAGTGGAGGTGTACAAAATATTAGAGGTACAAAAGTTCTGTAGATTAAATATGATTTATTACAATCTTAGCCAACCACTGCTCTTTTGAGAGTTTCTGCTTGCAGAGAAAATTTGTATGGTAATATAATGTTATTTAATGACACCTTTATTAAATAATGTGTTTAATACTGTATAGAGAATCATCTCTCAGTTGTTATTGCGGGAAAAAAAATACAGTCTTTATACAGAATTTGCTGGTCTTAATATGGATTTAAGTTGGTCTACCGGAAGTTGAAATTCTGTTTAACGACCAACTAAAATCCATATTAAAACCAGTAAATTCTGTATAAAGACCAGTATTTCTTCGCAAAAGGCAACATCTGAAAGATGGTTCTCTAAAAACCCGTCAATTTCTATTGCATTTAAACGCATTAGTTAATAAAAGTTTATTCCAAACTTTAAACATGAATATCATAATAAGAAGTATGATGGATCCAAGATCGGTATAAATTATGACATGCTTTGATGAAATTTATAAATAAAAATAAAGATACTGATAGAAAATGAAGTTTTGTAGTGTTAAGTTAAATTTTGAAATCAAATATATTGTGATTTGTATATTTGTTACCTATTACAATTAAGCCTTATTCAAAATACTTCATAGTTTCTTCATTAAGAGTAAGAGAATCTAAAGATGAGTTGTCACCATCACCGTGTTCCGTCTTGTTTACAATGTTTCGTATTCTGTGCAAGCATGACTCGCTTCGAAAAACACCAATGCACGTTCTGTAAGGACCTAATTTAGGCCTACTTATGTCAGCATGGCCAATACTATTATGGCGAACTTTACATCTGCTGGGTGACTGCAAAGGCGTTGTTTCAACATCTGTGTCCATGCAATCCGTAATAACAATATGAGGACTTTCGAATCCTGGAATGGTATTGCACATGTGAGATTTCCCACATACGTCGCTGTTTCTCCTTTTGGAACAATTAGTGTAAGCCTGTTCGTCCAAAGTATTATCAAATCTCTGTTCAGTTATGCCACGACTGTCCGATTCATTCGGATCCATGTGTACAACAACGTCGGCTGGACGCGTCTTTTCGTAGCTTTCATGAATAAGCTCTGTTGTTATATCAGACAGCTGTATTGTTTCAGTCGGAGAACCGCGATATGCCGGATTTGAGAAACAGGACTCCGAATTATTTGTCCCTGAAACCCCATTTTGTCTTTCAGAATTGCGGCGTTCGGAAATAGAATTGTGTCTATCATACGTATCATTCTTATCGTTGTTTGAATTTTGATTTTCTTGAAGGTCTTTTTTATCGATGAATAGTTTAGAGTATCTTGAAAGTCTTCGTTGTATTCGGCTAAGTTGTGATTTAGGACGGATATTAGGCATCGAAGACGTTTTCAACCATGTTTCGTGGTCACTTAAAAATCTCCTGCGTTTATGTTTGGGGGTCACTTTGGTTTCTTTTAACCATTTTCTCTGAACTTCCGGCGTAATAAGAATTGCTGGTGTACTAACACTCAATGCTTTATACAAAGTAGGCAATGCAGCCTTCACATCCTCTTTTCCTTTTGATTTTATAGGCACTTCTATTCCACGGAAGTAGTTCTTTCTGAACTCTTCGATAACCATGTCGTAAATATCACTCTTTCTAGCAGTTGTAATATCTCTTTTAGGAATGATCTTCTGGACGAATTTATCTTTAATTTCACAATATAAGACAACAGCAACCATTAAAACAAAGAAACCAAATCCCATAAGAACTGGACCGACATATGCAAGCGATTTCAATGGAGAATAATGACCACTAGACTCTATAACTGACGGATATGTTGTCAGATTGATGTGTGACGAATTTACGGAGAAATCAGAGACCGTTCTGTTTAGAACTATTCCTGGATTGTATCCAATATAACACAATACTGCTCCGCTACAGAGTATGATGAAACCTAAAATAGATCCAACAATATTTGGAATTAAATAAGGCATTCGTGTAAATTCGTACCATTTCAATTTCCTGTGTGGAATGCTTTGTTTCTTCGACGGTCCACTGCACCATACTGGTCTGGAATGTCCCAGTTTTATCCGTGCTTGAGGCACAAACATGTTTATCTATATTCATTTCGAGCAACAGTTTTCCATCCGACTAAATTCAATAAGATTTCCAATTATTTCTTCGCCTGCATTTTTGAGTAAAAATCATAACCCTTTTAATTGGAAACTTTCTTCACGCAAGTCAACCTGAAAAACCAAATCAAATGGTTGTCTGAGACATTAGTTCATAATTCAAATAATTAGACAAATACATTGGGCGTTATATGTCGCCTTTTGATCTGTTCGTAATATTACACGATTTTGTTTTAACGTTGGAAATTATTTAATTCGACTTTCGGATATTTGAGTTATTTTACGTTTATTATATCTAAGAATTCGTAACAGTACGTAAGAACGTATAAGGTTTAGTCAAAGGTCAACGAATTAAAACGACAATTTAAAGTACCGACTTAAATCCGAGTCGTTTTATATGTTTAAGTAATACCACCTGAAAAGTTTGAGATCACAGAGACTAGTTTAATGCCATCTCCATTTTACCTGTTATCCTTAGTCAGGATTTTTTTTTGCTTTTTGCAAGTACATTAGTGTTATCTCTAGTCTTTATCATACGGTAGTCCTTGGATCTAAAACATGTATCAATGCGTCATCAGTATCACTACCCGCCTTGACGAAAGTAAAGCAGAATTTATCTCATTCATAGCATGTACACAATTGAGGTCCGGAACTTATTTTTTATTTGATTAACTTTAACGGGAATAGTTTGATTAAATAAGGTGGGTTACTGCGCGGAAGCACTCCCTAATGTAGACACAATTCTTTCACTACAGATACTTTTTGCGAACAAGTTTTGATTATCTTGAGGGAAAGAATGAATATTTTTTTCTGTATCTGTAGCCCCCGTTAGTACCCTCGCGTCATCCTGCCATCTTGGATTTCTCCCGTTCAGCATCACGACAAAATCTAAATATATTCTTTAATTTGCCTGACAATTTTTTGATGTAGACTTAAAATAGCTGAAAATAGTATTTGAGAGACAAAGTTTTATATATTTTAATATTGAAGGGGAAATGAATCCTTTTTTTCTGCCAATCAACCCGTTAGTACGGTACTTTCGCGTCACCCCGCATGCATCTTAACAGACCAGCATCATGTCAAATCTTCTGTATTAATCCTGTTTATTTTTTTTTATATTACTGATGTACTAAATTTGTTAAATGTTCTTTGTACTCTGTTAGTTTATGATAAATAAGTATAAATCTATCATGAGCTCATAGTCCTGATAATTTACCCTTTTTTTTTGCTGTGTAATGTATGGTTATATTCATCTTGCAAACTTAAGAATGTTTGAACATTTTATAATTATGCAACAACAGTTAAAGTATAGGAATTGCATGCTATACATACACATATGTACCAACAAATACTTGTAACATGTATTCTTTTCCCGACGCAGTTATTTCCAGAATGAAATGTAGAAATTTATAAGTAAAAAGAACAAATTTTACTGTGTTGGCTATCTTTTTTTAAAGATAAGACTTGTTTACAGTGTGTTATTTGTAAACGGTACAAAAACCTAGTTTCAATTGTTGTACAGGATTCAACAGTGGTTTAACTAAAGAGTCTTTGTCCATGTATGACTAAGGGAGAATTTGGAGCTGTATAAATATTTGCTTCAATTCTATGATAAGTAGAAGCAAAAGCTATGCAGTGAAGTTATATAAAAAAAAGCAAAAAATGCATGGAAGAGTGAATTAACGTATATTTTTAAATGCGTATCGTCAAATCTGTGTGTGTGTGGAAATTAAGAAAAGGTTGTGGGTCATTTCCCCCCATTCGTCTTGTCAACTCAAGAAGTCATGGCTGCTCAGCTAATAAACGGTCTTTGAAATAACAATTGAAGGAAGAATGGTAAAAATATTAATTTCCCTAGTTCAAAATATTACAATCCTTTTTATGATTAGAAATGTGATTGTGCAGTAAGAAATAGAGCAAACTATGAAGGCTTCATTGACTCAGTACTTCAGTACCTTGATTACAGTTGACATACTCAATTTTCTTACTCCATGTTAAAGCTGAACCATGCAATCTATTTTGCTAGTTTAGTTAGATTGGTAGAAATGTCTCGTATAGTAGACGTTTCCCTCAACGTACTTCATTATTTCTTATTCTTCAAATGTCCTTGATCAGACGAAGTCGTTGGTTTCAAATAATAAAAAAAAAATACATGTCTTGCTCCAAGCTTTAATGCAAACACCCTTTGGTTGTCTCAAAGACAATGCATATGTTACCCTTTTTATTGCTCAATAATCATTTTTATACTTTCTCACTATTAGAGACGATATTAATATGATTACAATGAATGAGATGAGGAGTCGGAGATCATTCACCACAAAAAAAGGAAAAGAAAAAAAAACAAAAAAAAAACAAAGAAAAACAGATTCCTTTTGTCCGTTATCAGTTAGAAGACGTTAACATAAATACAAACGCAGTTTTAAAGATTTATACGTGTCCAGATGGCAGCATCTGTATCAATTAACTTATTATTAAAGTCTTTAATGTCTATAGAAAACCAATTAACAGGTATAATTCCAGTTTCATCACCTCTTAATTTCAGTGGATAATAAACAGACCTAAAAATTTTGGCAGGGCATACGTGAAAAAGAACTCGCGATAGAAGAACCCAACATGATAATCATTTTAGAGAACTATACAACGTTAGGGCATCTCTTATGTAATATTTTATATGCAAACACGGTAAACAAATAAAGTTTTTTTATGACTCGAGAGCAAGTACAACGTTTTGAAAACCTCATTAGTTCTAACACGAATACCCACGTATGATATGAATTTAAAAGAAACCACTGATTAATGAAATAATTATTTTAAGTATTTTGCAGTTAAAATGTGAAACACGAATCATATATCGAAGCCATCTGACTATTCACTTGTTCTTTTCAATGTGTATATATGTACGTAAAAATTATAAAATGGCAACACCAAATTTTGTGTAAAATTTGTTTTAGAAATTTGGTTTTTAATCAAAAAATGCAATCCGTGTCAATACCTTAACAATTATTAAGCTCTTAGAGAGTGCCATCAAGGATATTAGAAGTGTGACGTACCCTAACGACAAACCCGGTCCACACTATATGGTTGCTCTTTTATTTTGTGTTTTATCCGTTTTGTTTTTTAGTCGTTTCGTTTTGTACATTGACTTTGAAATTTCGGATAACGCCTTGGTCTTGGTTAAATATATAAGTTTTTGGTAGCCAAATGTTATCTCAGTATAAATATTTCTGTCATGCAGTCGCGAAAATTCAACGATTTAGAAGTAATTTTGGAGGTGGACAAAAGTCGATAAAATCACTTACCGAGTTTCAATTTAATAAATAAAACGAAGATGGTTCTCCGTTTCCTTAGTAGATCCTTGTATTGTGTAACTATATAACTACATACATACACATACAACAAATAGAAGTAACATACAGTGTTCCCTTAGACTCTTAGACTGAACAAAACAAATGACCAAATATAAAGAACAAGCGAGATCAATCTATTGGTATATTTAGATTTGTACAAATCGAAATGATTAATAATGAAAATTTTCTATAATTACCTTAAATGCTCAATGGAATATGGACCACAAACGACAACAGTACTAGCTAGACATCTTACTGGACACTTGTTTCAACATTGTTGTTACTGCAAGTATCTTACATGTAGTCCTCTAGTCATACTTTGAGTACGTTTGTGAAATGGGAGTCAGTGTTATAAAAACAAATAAAGAACTCTACCTGACTGTTACGATCCAGATCTGTGAACTGATGCTGAAGTTTTAATTGGTACCACTGGAGATGATATAACTTATCGGGGTGAATAGCAAAAACAAACTTCGATATCTTAGATAGATCGCTCAATATCCGCGCTTTTATCTAGTTAATTTATTATCACCAATCAGAAAGGTTTAGATTGAAATATTTTGTAGGATAAAAGCATCCAACAGTGTACCATGATCTACTTCAGAAGTCAATAAAACTCCCTTCATACACGGTGTACTTAGAAGTGACACACAGCACTCGCACATCTGAGCGTTCGAGTAAAAAATATCAAAAATTGTATGTTGGCTGAAAAATAATATTAGATTTAGAATGAGAAACGAGGGATATATATACTTATGAAGCAAATAAAACAAATAATTCAATTGATAAAATTCACCTTTGTTGTAGACGCGAGACTATATTCTATCAGTCGGTGAGAAAATTAAGTCTTGTACAATTTTAAATAACCACACTCTCGTCCTAAGCGAGTAATGGCTTATGCTCGGCGCTTATTTTAAACAAGAATTCCAGATGAGATAAGAACGTAATGTAAAGTGAATACAATATCACGTACAAACTGTATAAACTGAACTAAAACCATGAAACGAAAATACACTTCACAATACTCGTCGAAATCTGGGGGAAATTACAGGCTTTTCTACATCAACCTTATATTTATATTGATAATGGCTTAAATAACCGAAAACCACAACTAAAGTTGTTCAGTATATTACATAACTTCAAAAAGAAACCTGCCATCAAGTCTGTAGAGCAGCTTATCCTTCGCGAAACACGTTACGGAGTAGTATAGGTCCCATAGAACCAAGTGGGACATTCCAGTGTAATTGAATTTCAGGTGAATTCCAACTTTTTATTTTTGGTTTTCTTAAATTTTACTTGGTAATAAAACATACTGACGAAGTTTACAGCACATGAATCTACATTAAATACAATGGCGATTTTTTTAAAATCACTTTGACGTCTTGGTTCGTGAATTCTATTATCTTATCTGGTAACAGTTCCCTTACAAGAAATGCTACAGTATTTACCATGCATACATCATAATGTAATCATCTGATTGTTGTGTGCTTCGTCATCATCGACCTCTTTTGATAAATCATTGATGAAACAGACATTCTAAACATCTGACCACTCTGTTTTACATAAGATTACCGAAATTAACCCATCGTATATTGCTCTCTGGATTTCAATGTACTGATGGACGATATCGCGTTTAATAAGACACATTCAATGAGGAAAAATGAGTGCAAACATCTTAAGCTAATTCACTCTACATTTCAGATGTACCAGCATAAGCGATTTTCAATATAAAACGAAAAAATAAATAGTTTTTTTTGTGAATCTCTATGTATACTTTTCTAAAGAAATTATTTCTGTACAGATAACAGTGTGGTACTTTTGGTAAACATGTATATAAATGCTGCATATATTACACGTAACTAAATAAAATGTTTGATTTAACAGATATGACATGTTTAACATTCTTAAACGTTAAGAGAATTTAGGCTGATTGATTCACACTGAGATTTATAAAACCAAGAACCACTGATGGTATTGATGGACCTATGTTTAGCCGAAACATTCATTCACTACACCGATCCAATTCTGCAAAAAGTGTCTGAAGGTTATAAAACATGTAGTAGGTGTGCAATTTACAATATATAATCGATTAGATACGGGAAAAACATGGAAGAAAATAATGATTTTCTAACATGGCATAGAATAAGAAGAAGAAAATTGTTCTTTACTTATATACACTTGTACATGTTTTCAGACATGGTAAGCGTAGTCTATAAAGATGGCTTCCAGTGATTACCTACTAAAGTGGATTTGGACGGGGTGTAGCGGGATCATATTGTCAAAACATCTACTGAAACAATAGAGAAAAAAAAATAAAAACAAAAACACCAAAAAAACAAAAAAATACAAAAAAAATGAACTAACAAACATAGGCTGAACGTATTGGGAAACCAAAGTACACCGTACGTATGGAGAAAAACAAACCACATCCTATCAAACAGGACAGTTAAACGGATAGCAAAAGCAATAATACATTTAAAAGAATTACCAAGTAAATGTATGGGAGAAAACCGAGCAACATTCTTACAAACAAGACACAACAATGAATTGGACAAATTAACGTGAATTGAACCGCTGAACAAAATTCAATACATTTCTTTGGTAAATTACTGCACTTATCATGGCAAAGAAATTCCAAGGCTTGATGAATGACCGACTAAATTGAAATAAACCATGGAAATATAGCTATTGACATATTTATCTTCGTCTATTTATAAAATATTATTGGCATTTCTCATACAGTAATCATGCTTTTAATGTAGCAGCATTTCCTACAGAAAGTGCATTTGTAACTGACACTCGGTCAGTGCCATTGTAAACTACTGAAATAAATTTACTCTGGAGAAGAACTAAAACTCAGTAAAGTAAGAAATCAACCAACAGGGATATTGTTTATCGTATTAAAAGTCCGAAATATTCAATATAAGGGCGGGAGACTGAAAAGTGACCAGTATAGCACGATACAAACTAATTTTATGGTGTAGGGATCGACAACTTAAAGTCTAAATCGAAAATATGTTGTTGGTTTTTTTTTTTGGTCCAATGACGAGAATAATCTATGATTTATATTGGAGAAACCCAAGTGCTGCACAACCTCGATTCGGTGCTCGCTTACTACTTATACAAGACGTCATCGACTCTACTATGTTTGTTCCATATTTAAATCTGAAACAAGAAAACCCGAAAAAATCATGACTAAAACTTTACGTCAACCTTAATATCTTAGAAATCAAGAAAAAGAGAAAACCAGAGTTTCGTGGACTTTTGCACCGTGATTAGCTCAAGTTATTTACCCGGTATACACCCAAAGTCCCCGGGTCGGAAGATTTTTAGTTTAATTGGAATGCAGTTTTTACGAAGAGAAAACGCCAAAACAATATCAAACTATAACGACAACAACGACAAACATAATCAGGAAAACAAACAAAAAAAAAAAACAAAGAATATACTAGTAAATAAAAAGAAAGCAGCTATTACGAGAAATGAGGAGACTTGTATCTTCAAACATTCGAAATTTTCCATTTTGCTTTCATGATGTAATTACTTGTTTTGAAACGACAATAAAAGTGAATTGGGATGATTAACATGAATTGAAAATCCAAATTTACACACCAATAAATTATTCTACATCACAGCAAAGAAATTTGAAAGCAAGATGAATTATCGGCATTATTGAAATATTACTATTTGCAAATTAATCTGAATCAATTTATAAATATCTCCTATATCTGTCATTACTATATTTTAACAGTGATATCAACTTCCTGAAAAATACGAAGTCCCACCAACATTCAAGTTCACATATATCCTGTCGATGATTTAAAAACTTTTGTTATACAAAACATGATAAAAGACGAATTTCTGGTGTTTTTTTTTATGTAATACAATTATAACATCGGAACTCTCTTGTGCATACAATAAATTGTGTTAAAAAAGATTTATCTTCAGTAATGTGTGGTTTAAATTATTTATCTATTCGAGATGGTGAAATCATGATTTTCAAAATGCGAGCTTTGAACAAGCAAGTTAACATCCAAATTTTACCATAGAGAGTGGACAAATAATCTTAATCGAGAATAGGCTGAAGGAGAATACCAGGTGTCTCACACGAAATCTGTAGAAAACTTGGAAAATACAGAATGGCGGGAAAAGTTGCGTATATATCTAATCACCGTCTGGTGGTTAAATTTAATATGATAGAATATCATTTATTCAACAAAATGGACCATTTGCTCTTGAGCACCTCAATGAACAATAGGCATTAGATAGAATTAAACAAATCATACAACATTAACAATACTACTACTAAGAAAAGTACAACGGTTCTCAGACAGAAAATACAAACTCCAGGGAAACTTTTGCATATTTTGTCTTTGGTGTATTGACGTAATTAAAGCACTCAGAAGTTAAAGAAATCAAGTCGAAGATTAAAAGTTGATTTTATGACTAAGTAACTTTGCCACTATTACTACCGCCATGGTGATTAACTCTTAATAATTACGCTAAATATGGAATACTGACGCAAATTTTAAAGATATTTAAAGGTTATCATAACAAGCTAAACCTACTGTGTTCATAAGACGTACACTCAGAGTAAACATCATACGTAAATTATGGATAAATAAGCTCCTAACAGCAGTAATTGCATTAATACATGTACTAGTATCTAAATCATCCTTTACGTTGGAAAACAAACCATGTCACAGAATTCAGTAAGTTAATGTACATCTGAACAATGACATACCGTATCTAAAGAGCGTTGTAAGCAGAGAAACTACGCATAATTGTTATAAATTTTAAGCCAAATGGTTTTCAAGAAACAAGCTATTGATCGAGTCCAAACCAATCATTTTTAGACTTTGTAAAGACAATCATGTTTTAATGTATTATGTCTTTAAATGTACGCTGCGTGTATATCAAACAAAGTGAAGAAAAGTACATGAACGCTTGTGGAATACAAAAGTGTAGAAAACCCTACGTTCTTTCCGGGGGAATATTGTAACATATGGCGTGAGGAATATGAATACTCTATCATGAACATTTGCAGATAACGAAACGTCGTTTTGGGTAAAGTCTTAAGGGCCTTCGCTATATACAACTAACCTAGTTAGAATGATAGCAAAAAAAACCCGGAATCTTCACAAGACAAATTAAATTCATTGCAACAAAATATGATTAAAATATCAATAAAAAAATATTTTAAAAATATGAAACAAAACAAAACCCGTACAAGAAGAACAATATAAGAATAATTTATCCGTAGTGCTTCAGTAGTCTCTTATTATTCGTGTCGGTAACGTATAAAACACTTCTAGAAATTTATCTGATTGAACAGAATACTGATAAAAACAGACATTCCAAACCATAATAAAGGTAGTACTTTAAACTCTTATCCAACAAGTTTGAAGTATCTTTCGATAGAATGTCAATTAAATCAATCAGAAATGCAATAAAAATAAAAAAAAATAATAAATAATAATAAAAAAAAAACAGGTAAGCATCACACATCTTAAGTGTAAACATCTTGATGTTCTATTTTCAAACCTATATAGTACAGTTTAGTACTTTTATTTTAAGTTAAATCAGTCATTAAACCACGTCACATTAATGACTTGAATTTAAACTTTTATTTGGGTTTATTTATGTTTGTATTAAATGAAGTATATCGATAAAATCCTTCGACCATTCGACAACAGAAAATTACTAATGATATAACTTTAAAATCACTGGGGTATGACTATATTCAGAATTGATTTACCGAACGGATATTACACTGTTAATATGTAATAGTAATTACGCAGATATAAAAATGTGTGGGCATCTATCTGTAAAAAGGAAAGAAAATCTTGGGACAATGACATGATTGATATTAATATTTTTTTCGCTTGACATCATTTGTTAAATCGGCACTTACACATATTTATTCCTGATAATGTTCCTTTTTGTATATTTGATTATATCATATATTTAGATTATAATATACCTTTTTGTATATATATTATGAGTGTTTGTTTAAGGGTAACCAAGGGAACCAAGGTTATAGCGGTAATCAAAAGAATGTAATCCAGTGACAAAGACCAGACATGGAAAACAGACATACACAACAAAGAACATAAAGTAACTAAAATCATACATACAAAGTAACAAAAGCAAATGAGCAACTCGGACTCTACTAAAAACTGGGAGCATGAACCAGGTGCACCGGTAGGGTAAGCGTCCTCTGCTTTTCTATAAACACCCGCCGAATTGTTCATAAAAAGTCATATCCAGGGTAGACGAAAGAGGAAAAGAAAACTATGACACGTTGAACAAATCAGTTTTCATGGCGCATGACCCTATATCGCCCCCCTACAGAGACCACACTTGAAATATAGTTAGAATATATATAGCGAAAATGACATGTCTGAATCTGTATCATATGTGGTATCTACCCTCGACCTCACCCCGCGGGCCAGCGGCTCTTGGGTTATTTAAGGAGTCTCGTGTTGATACGGCATGTAATATTCAGTATATACCAAATAATAAAAGTAAGTTATCAGTCTGGGGGAAATAACAAATAAGTTAACAGTCCAGGCTGATAACGGTTTTAATAACATGCACATTGTTATACGTTTGAAAGATAAAGCAGGTGATAACACAATAACAGATATCGAACTTGAAGCAGTGGTTACCATTTTATAAATAAACCAAGCTGTATTATAATTTTTTCTGTCTTGTTTTGTTTTACATTTGTTTGTTAATTAAGCTTTTAACTATTATACATTTCTACTAAATGCCTTAAATATGTGATCAATAGGTTATTGCATGGTATTTTCACATTGACCTGGTATCAGGACTCGAACCATATAATCCCCGAATACGCGATATTTGACGTCATAAAGGGGGTATCGGCTGATACCGGGGAAATATGGAAAATGCCATCTATAGATACTTACGGTTTTAATCTTTATTACGAAAAACGATTTGACACTGTACGTATCAAATCTGATCATTTGAAAGGTTAAACGTCTGTTAAAATTCAAACCGTCTTATTATTTTTAAATTTTTTTTGCTATATTCTTGATTAACTATTGATACTGCAGATTTCCTTAACATCAGATCATGGCGCTCTGACATCTGTGACGACTAACGTGAACCTTTCAAACATTATTCTTGATAAGTAACTGCAGGATTGTTTCATTCATTAAGTAGGAAATTTTACAGATATGACGGTAGTAAATAGGTTAAATTGCAAATTACGGTAGGATTGTCATACAAAACATTCCACGTTCACGTTTAGTAAAAAAAACAGTTAAAAAGTTTGTTCCATTTTTACTTAAAATTAGGTTATCATCTTATCAAGGTATCAAGTAAACATTCTAAAATCCTGAAAAACAACAACACACGATTCAAACGAAACGTATATCGGTCGACTTCTAGTTGGAAATCAGCTGTTTTTGGTCGTCTATAAAACAAGTTTTAAACCTTATTTGCATAGCAAAGTCTTAAAGCTGATTCAGTTGACCATATGGCTTTTCCTGGCTTGGCTTGGCCTCTTATTTTGATCTTGCCTTACGACAGATTGGCCCGACCCGGAGTTATGGATAACCTGGCTTAGCATCAGTATGCTTTGGTCTAAAAAGTTCTTGTTATTTCGTGGTCACGATATATAATTTCTCTTTCGCGTATCTTCAGTTTTCGTGTATCCGAAATATTATCTGAACCAAAATCATGTTGTATTTGGTGTTTGATAATCAATTTATTCATTAGGTAAGTAAATTGCATTTGATTATGTCAAATCTTTTTTTTTTAATTTTGTTGTTGTTTGAATGTCTATATGTTATTAAGGAGAAGCACTATTCCATGTGTTTTTAACAAAACGCTTTAGTTTTAATTATAAACTTAATGAACTGCTTTACATAATCTTTGGATTTTGACATGCTTATCTGGCAAAGAATTGTCAACATTTAATGTAATAGCGGCCTCTATAAACTTTTTTATAATTAGAGATCTCTCTGTTCTGAGTTATTAAACAGAGTTTATGGTTAAGTTAAACTCAATTTCGTCTGTACATTTAGAGAAAAATGTACACAATGGTTCTGAGATTAATTTTGCCCTGCTTTCAATCACTTATCTTCATTAAATGTACCCTAGCTGAACAATTTTTAAAGACCAAAAGACCAGCCAACGCTCTTCGTCACGATTTTCAGGCCTAAAATGAGACTAGACCAATCTAACAGAATTAGTTCAGCGTTTAAAGTCGAGAATATCCGTAACAATTAAGTCATGATAATTGCGTTTATTTCCATAACTTTTGTACGATTTATAAATGTTACAGTACTTCTTTAGTCGATAGTTAAGTATTATTTGGTAGAAGTTATACACAGAAGTTAAATGTGTTTTACTTCCTGTCAATGAAGTTGTAAATACCATCATTAAATATCTGACTGGCGCTTTTCATCTCTAGCTGTCAGTTTCATAATCCATTTGCACAGCACTGCATGAAAGACTGATCTGTTTTAATTAATTATTTGTTGTCCAGTCAAAAATGGCTGTTTGTTAAAAATAAATATGGAGCGTTACGGTGAAACCTACGGAATCACAACCGATGTCTTCCTTATAAAAGAGGCCTTTAACTTCCGTTGTCATTTTTTTTCCTCCAAATTATACATAGTTATACATATGTATAATGCCATACCTCATTATCTGTTTACCGAGTGTTTGTCTAGCGTAAAACCATGCGACTAAAGTACTGTCTGAACAATTATTACACCAAAAAGGGAAATAAATAAAGAAAACGCAATATGCATTAGTTTTTGCTCGAGACTAAAAACTCCGATCTATTTTAAAATCATTAAATATTAAAATATTAAAAGCATCTTAAATCATTAGAAAAATCATATGAAATATTCGTATTAATTTAAATTAGGTCGTGTAACATAAAAAAATTCAATGCATTAAGAAGACAATGTAATGACTACATGTATCACTCGACTAAGTACAAAGACATATCCAGGTCATTTTTGTCCTAAAGTAACGTAACTTACCTTATTAAGTCATTCTTTCTCTTTTTGCGATAAATAGGTGGAATTTAACATTTCCGTTTCTTTATTTGTGGTGCAGCATCTGGTCAATTCACATACTCTGTCCTGTAAATAGCCATAATCAATAGAAGAATGTAGAAAACAAATACGAATAATTAAACTTCAAAGACCAGTATTTATCAACTTGATCCAGAACACAGAATCAACAACACAGAAGCTTGTTTGGTCAGCGTTTCAATAAGTACGTATATATAAGTATTTTATAGATTTCATGCGCTGTCATATAATACGATAACGGAACTTGCAAACTAATTACTTACGTGGGAAAGAACGAAAAAGGAATAATAAAAAAAAATCAAGTCGACGAAAACGTCATACCATAAAAAGGGATCGTTGCATAACCAACATGAAATAATTCACACCATGCGAAGGCGGGAGCATTCCAGGCACACTGTTTAATAGCCAAACAGTTACTACAGCTAAGACAAAACCTGTTTCAGAATTGGTGAATACTCATTACTCTTTATTCGACCAGTTTCTGGATTTCATTAGCTAACAAGCCGTTGTTTAAGATCTTCAAAGAAGCTCAGTAATGGTGACGTTAATTATAACTACTTAGGAACAATGGATTTTAAGAATGGCGTATTAGTATCAGGGAGGTATGAACACAACAGCTGAGACCCGGGATATATAAAACTGCATTGATGGCTGCGAGACCCCAAACGGTAGTCAAAGACGTTAAAACCCCTTAGACGTTAATGATATCAATTAACATCTATAATATTCATTATGTAGTACAACAAATTAGGCCTTCAAGTCACATAAGTCGACTAAGGCAAAACAAAGTAAGTATGACACTGTCCTACTTTCGATCTTGCCTTGGCAATGTTGTTTGTAGTGATAAGACCAACACAAAGAATGGGAAAAAAGAACGGATATGGTGAAACGTAACGAAAAAACAAAACAAAAACAAACAAACAATTGTAAAAAAAAATGGGAAGTGTTAGAAATGCATCGCATGACACTTGTAACTTTCTGACGGCTGCATGAGTTCTATATATCTACAGAGGTCATCATAAGTTCATGCTGATATATAATAGCCGACCCGTCAAATACCCTACTGGAACGAAACTCATTTAGCCATTAGAAAGTTACAAGTGTCATGTGATGCATTCTTAAGACTTTTGCATTTGTTTTGTTTTATTATTTTTTCGAGCACAAAAAGAGCGTTTCAGAATAAAGTAAAACCTATTTTACTTTTTCTGAATTCTGATACTATGTTTCTTCAAATCTTTAAACAAATCTTATTGTATTATGTTACATGGCGCTACAGTTGCATCTGTGGCATCAGTTTTGCAAATTTCGCTACTGAAAAATACCAACCTTAAATCCTCAGGCATTAATATCGCTTAAGTATACGTGGTAAATAGACAGAATTCTGGAGATTACATAAATGTTTCATGAAATTTTGATTACGGCTACTCAAGAGAACAAATTTTCAGATCAAAATATTCCCTTTTAATAATTTACCGTGAAGTTAATAGTTATATGCTGTCGTGTCTGGGTTATGTGATGAGAAACAATCTGGAGGTTTTCGTCTCAGAAATCAATGATAACTTCATCTGAAGATTGTCTTCATACTAACCCAATTTATTGCATTGTCACGCTATACCAAATTTGATATAGACAACAGACATTACTCTGATTATGCTCCTATTATTTGTTCACTTCTGATTGAAATACTACACTCTACTCTCTTTCTGTCAAGGTTTAGATTTGATAATAAACTCATAACTTCCGTGTAATTCTATGGCCATGAACCTTTTTTAAGCTACGACGTGCTTACAGAGAAACATTTTGACATTTTCATACAAAATGATAATATTAGGACGCTTCTGACTTCCAGTTACTGTTACAGTATACATACGTGCACATGTACCCATTTCATTCGCATTTTATAAATGGTAGGCGCAACGGCAACTTTGAGTCGATTACTATCTTTAAGTCGCCGACCACAAAGTTGGTTGGAGACATTGTTTTCACTCCGTTCGTTTTTTATCATTATTTTAATTCTCCTGTCATAAACAAATCATGAAAGTGTCCGGACATTTTCTCGAAAATGGCTCATCCGATTGAAAGGAAACTACTCTTTGGGGGATGCAAAACTCCGACAAAAAAAATCAGACTAAAAGTCCCTATATTTTTCCTAGAAAGTTTTGGGCTTTTATCACTCGAAAATTCCTGATCAAACTATGATGAAAGTCTTAATAAATATTCAGCTCAAGGGTCCAAAGAAAATCCCGATAAAAAAATTACACGATCGAAAACTCAAAATTGTCTAATTTCGATAAAAAAAATTGATATTTACAGGGGCGTAGCTAGGCCTGTTTTATTTGTACGCAAAATTACGGCGAGGGGTATTGGGGGGTGTCGCTCAAGGCCCCCAGTGAGTCATTGCATAAAACCTTTATTTCATCTTTAAAATGTGTGTTTTCATTTTTGTTACTTTTTCCGAAAGTACGCAACTTCGTACTTGCGTATAGGCAGCTATGCCCCTGATTTAGATTTTTTAGTCAATCCCGATTAATAACACGCGGCTAAATTAACAATTTGAACTATGTAACAGCCGCCATTTTCAAAATAGCCACCAACGCCAATTCAAAGATGACCCATTTCTATGAAAATTGATATTGTATATATTTATTCTTTAAGACCCTCCAATTGAAAAAAAACGGCTCAATTGACAATCTCTTTTCATTAAAAGCCCATTCAGCTCATTTTCGTTGACTAAAAATAAACAAAAATCGCGAAATAACGCTAAACTTTCGAGTAATAATGCGAAACACGCGTAATAACTCGAAACTTGCGCGTTATAAGGCGAAACTTTTCAGAAATAATGCGAATCTTACACATAAATAACGCAAAAATTACCCGTAATAACGCGAAACTTTCGCGAAATAACACGAAACTTATGCGTAATAACGCAAAACTTACGCGAATTACTTGTACGTATATTTCAACAAGATGATAGACATTTGAACAAAAATATAAGATCTCGTTATACCGCGAAATTTTTTTAGTCCACGAAAATGAGCTCAATAGGCTTTCGTACTTTTCCGTAATGGCTCCCATTGTGAAAATGTCCGACAACGCGATTGAATACACATTGTACGACTTCGATTAAGTTGATACCTTGGTACAGTGAGCCGTCCAGAGGAATGTGCTATGCAAGTGACTATGTGTATCTTAAAAACGAAAAGATACAGAACAGCTACACAATTCACAGAAACATAAATTTTAATTCTGTATAGCACTTGAAGAAGAGCTAACGTTCCAAATAATGTCGAAGACAGTATTAAATAAAACTGCGTTTTAGAACAGTAGATCAAGACGTTAATTTCAAGACAAGACAAGACAGGACAACATGAATAAAGACCATAGACAATAGTAACACTGCAAAAATGCACATAAAAATATCAATACAGTGGGGGAAAATAGATACATGTATTCTTATATAGTATCCGTACCCAAAGATACTGTATAAATAGTATAAAATGTGATATCAGCTGAGCACTAGACTAATTACCCTCCACGCTCTTACATGATTATAATAAAAAGTAATACAAGAAGACAATTATACGATATGGTTAAGCCACCGTTGTAGGAGAATCAGATACATCAGCTAGGTTTTGTAATTCAATATCTGCTTCCGTATATTGAACATATGCATAAAACAAGTTGAACTGTGAAATTTTACTTGTTTCAGGGAAATTAAGTTCGACAAAGCTGACAGAATTTCAGAGCAAGTTAAATCAATACCTTACTTAAAAGACGAGATTTATAGTAAGTATGGAATACTTAAGCTTTAAGAGATTTTCGAGTCTGATAAGTTACAATGCAATATGAACGGACAGTATATAAAGGTTATAAAATCTTACGCTTGAAACAGAGATGATCGCTCCAAATAGCAGTCTTTAAGACTTTTTACCGTGAATAAAATTGCAAAAGAGTTACTCATTAAACTTATTTTTCTCTGCTTTTTTTCTGTGAATTTTGTTTTGAAACTACTTAAATTTTATAGACTGCACTAAAATTGAGGGTGCCTTGCACGGCTTAAAGATAAGCAATTTACTTTTCGGTGAACATACGATGCCATCATGTTTCATCCACTTTTAAAATTACAGTTTGATATAAACATATGACTGTTTTGTTGTTTTTACTTTTATTTTACCTGTAAAAAGCTGAAATAGGTGAATTAATAACAATCCCAAATAGGAGATGGAATTTGTCATATTGAGCGCTAATGATTTAATTTGAATACTTGTACATTATCCGATTTTGACACATGAAAAATGGAACAGGACACGAGGAAAACAGGGTCGACGGGTTTCGATTGCCACTGGAAGTAGGGGAAGTGGGTAGGTAGCCTCCTGTGGAGGGGCGCAAAGGTTTCTACCACAGCAGGGTTCTTTAATGTGCAAGGAACGTGGCATTTTTCCCAACACGGTGCACCACTGTAGTTTGCGGTCAGTTTTTTTTCCGTATTATGGCCTGACGAACCCAGCATGTAGCTGCCAGGGGTACCCCTATTCCACCACCTGGGGCACACATCCCCGTTACTCTGTGGGCACAGAATCCTAGCCCCCGGCCAGGGTTCTGAGCACTATTTAGTCGCCTTTTACGACAAGCTAAGCGCTGCTGTGGGCCTATTCTTTTGATACCCTGACCCGCACGGGGCACCATAATTTGATAAAAAAAAGTATTGTCTAATATAAATGTACTATAACACACATTGCATGATCAAATATTTCTTATTGAAATGCAATGTGTTATAGTAAATTTCTTTTTGTATTGACTTAAACATAAAATTCATTAAAAGCTGGTAAGGTTGTTAAATGTTTGTGAACAATTTTAGAAACTCTATATAGTTATTACATATATATCAGTTGCAATCAGATCAAAATGAAAATAATTATTGTCTACCTACCATTTCATTAGTGGTAAATCCTAAGTCAGCTCTTTTCGTATCGGAAACGAGTATTTTATTGTAGGGTATTTCCGGTGGAAACTGAATTGGAAAATTCAAAATTTTACAACTTACAATTACATTTGACTGAAACAGGTGCGTGATCCGATCAATAATCTTATATTTATACAAAGATTATCCAAGATATAAGAATTTGACATCCAAGCATTGATTAATTTTCCTTGAACACAGAGAGAAAAGTTGCTTCTGCCCCAGTAATTCAATTTCAAGGATACGTTTCGTAAATTAGAATACAAATTCTTGCAGCGGAAGATAATTTAATGGACTAATATATAACTTCATGTCACAAACTTTGTTGTAATTAACTAGGAGAAAAGGATTCTGTTGATTTCCAAAGTAATTAGTTGACATTTGTTTGATTAACAAACACTCACTTCTGGTCAGAGAACCCAACAGCGGTTAGTTATAATTACACTAGTACAGTTTTTAGGGAATATTGAAAATAAAATGTTTTACAAGACGCAGCTTGATATGACCACAATGATCGAACCTGAGCAGTTGAGGCAAATATGGACACGCCGTTTAAGGTTGATACAGTCATGAATTTGTACTACAAATAAACATTTAATACAAGATAATAAATTGGACAGAAGAGATTTGGTCCCAGCCTATTGCTAAGGAAACTTAATGGTACAACTTCAAAGAGATGTATCAACCTTCAAAGACACCATGACATGCTGGTTGCTGTCCACATTTTTTACTTTTAAATTAAAAGTATTACTTTTACACCAGAGATGTTTGTTTCTGGGCCTTTATTTTCAGACCAATCTTACTGGTATGGTACCTTGTAGTACAATATCACTCTAACTTAATTTGATTTTCGGGCTTCAATAATATGCTATTTATGGCCCTTTTAAGCGCCTGATTTCAGTAACGGTTCAAGTAACTATCATAAAAAATCAATCGCAGCCTTCTTCTAATGGACGTGGCACTTTTTTGTACAATAACAATGAGATCCATTCACTTGTCCGGATATAGGTCTCCCTGACAACTTCTAAAGTATCCATTACTTAACATGTTAAAAAAGTAAGTTTCAAACTTTGAATTCCCAGGACATATAACATCTTAAAGTTGCGTACCAATGCGAAGCTGGGATAATAAAGCTTTCAAAACCATTATGCTAATGGTACGATGATCGTACAAAAATCTTCACAAAATATTTTTGAATAAAATACTGAAAATCCACATTTTAACCTTTTCGGGTAACTGACAGCATGGAGGCAAATTAATCACACATGTAAACAATATTCATTCGCTATTGTAGTAAATTACAAAATATGATTTTAAAGTACACATTCTCAGCTTTATTTTATCTGCTTTCGATCAGAATACAGACAAAATATGCACTTACAATATATATTTCTACCGGTAGGTTCAGTGTGTTTTTGGGGGATGGCCACTGGAGTATGGTAATTGAGACCATAAGAAAAAAGTTTTACTTTTGTTTCTGACCCATAATTCATACACGATTCAAGTAAAAATCCAAAAATCAATCATAGCCTTCCTTGAATTGCATGACACCTGGTGGTACAATTTCATATAGATCATCTGTCCTCTTCTCAGGTTATCGTCGGGATATTAGGAAATGTCTATGAACGCCGCCCGCCACCGCCGCTGACGACAGCGTCATACCATTCTACGATCGCTTTTTTTACCGTCGTATAATGAGTATACAGCCATTATCAACTGTATCAACGAATCAACGGTAGAAAGATTCTCCACATGAATAATGTATCAAAATAAACTGTCCTTGGATTTTGTATTTAATGTGTTTTCTTCAGACAATCTTCTTCTTAGCAAGAGAAACTATATTCCAAACTATTCTTCGAGATTCTGTGAGACTGTATCGTCCACACAATCAACCTCCTTCAGGGGCATTCATGCCAATACACGATTAGCAAATATACGAACTAAAATTCAGGGTTTGACACTAACAGTAGTCCGGTAGTCCTGTGCCTATCTAATTTGAGAGAGGACTACCTTAAACTTTTAATTGTTAGTCCTTTGGGCTACTTGAATTTATTCTTAACATTTTATTAGTCCTAAGGACAGGACTGCAAAATACTTTTGAGGACTACCTAATTAATCTATCAAATAGTCTTGTGGGCTACCTAATGAGAAAAGTTAGTGTCAAACCCTGAAAAAGCATTTAATTTTTCGTATTCGGATAAGCAAGTACAACTTGCTAAAAAAAATTGACATTAGATTATTAACTAAGGGAACAAACAACAAATGTTTCAGACAAGAAACCCGAGAATACAATTATCTTTGACATAAGTGGTTGTAGAAGACTTTGCAAAGAACTATCACACAGAAGAAATATGTACACTTAAGCCATATATGAATTACCCATCGTTGTTTAAGCTTTCAAAGTGAACAATACAAGATGCTCCCGGAAACGGTATTCTGGCTTTTTTAAATATAATTATCTATATTACATGTGTATATTAAAGACTAAAGTTACTAGTTAAAAAAAACGTAATCTGTCTATAACATATCATAAGAGGTATCGTTTGAAGATTGCTGAAGACTGCTTCTTCATCTAATAACATGACTTGTCTGTCAAAAAGATGTATCAATATAAAAAAAAACAACCAAGAACAAGAATGTTACCTGAAGGAACTATAGAAGCTGTTTTGTCGTGTTATTGCAGCGATTTTAGTTGAAATGAAGTAACAAAATTATTTTTCGAATAATACGCGGATAGAAATGATAAATATACATAAAAATGCACTAAGAAGTGTTAGATTTTAGCGAAAACATATGATAATCCAAATTCCAGTACAGACGTAGGCTACAATCACAGAAAAATAGAGTGCACAAGAAAACTTTGAATCTATCATTGATAAAGCACAACCAACCAATTTTTTCGAAGTATAAATTTGTATATTCGACAAATCTATATTTGTCAACAGCCACAGGGAACCTCAGGAATTTCTCAAGTATATTGAAATTTTTGCTGATGTACTCGTGTGAAAGTTTAAATCTACCAAGAGCTCTAATTACATAAAATCAGACTGAGTACGAACGTTGTCACCGGGGGCGAAAAGGACCGAAAGAGAAAGGTATGACAGCATTTACGCTCGGATTTCAGATACGATTTTGCAGTATGAAGAGGTTAATTGTGACTTAAAACAGAACTATACTAGTATTTAAAATATATTGCTTTCAACCATAATGGTGCGAAACAATATTTCTCAATCCAGTACATTGTAGTTCTTTTTGTCAATGAAGCCACGACAGTGGCTAAAATTGACATAGGCATCACGCGAAATATTGCTTCGTTAGGCGATATCATATTTTACAGTAGCTTGTTTGTTTGTTGGGGTTTAACGTCCGAGCAGCAATATTTCAGCTATATTCAGACGATTTTTACAGTAGCACTCACCAGCATCCGCGATCAAGTTTCTAGGCACAGACCATAGTCAATGGAATGAAGTGAAACGTGAAATGGAAAGGATTAAAATAATCATAAAATACTAAGTTTATCAAAACCAGCATGCAAGAGAAATTTCGTACCTTTCATTTCCTTTAGAAGTCCGTGTAATAAGTTCGCACTATTTTACGACTTGTTTCATTGGACTGTTTGATCATGTGGTGACGATCCAACAGTTGCCAACCATCCAATGCGTATTAATTTCTTACGGGACCTTAGGAGAAAAGTAATCTCACTGGTTCCCTGCAGGCCAATAACATAAGTGACCCTATGATCGCTAAATATATTTTAATATTATTACCATCTAAAATTAACAAGAAACATCTTCAATGAACTACAGGCAACTCCAAAGAAAGCCAATAAGAAGTGAAACAGAAAATCTCTTTTTTTCAAAACCGATAATGATATAAGAAAAAAAACTTCAGAACTATGACGTTCACAAAACAAACGTACCCTGCAGAACAGAAAAAAACCTCATAAACAAGATATTTCTAACGGTCATCTATACAGCCGTTAATGCTTCATATTCTCTACATTCGCTCCGCTGGGAAATTAATCAAACAACATGGACTTAATTTAATAAAAAAAATCACGTTATAATATTAAATGGTACACATGGACATCCGAATAATCAAAATCGGATTTCTAATTCATATTTTCTATCAAATGTAATGATAACACCCCATATCCTTTATAAAAAACAGTGTTGAATTAAATGTTTCTGTCTTTTCTTTCTTTTTGTCTTGCGAGGGTAGATACACATTATGCGACACATCATTTAGCTTGATTTCAACTGTACACAAGGTATGTAGGATTGAAAAGAAAGGAGATTTTCGATTGACGGAGACCCAATTGTCAGCATTAAATCTTGACGAATTTACATCTATTATAACAAGCATACTTGTATTTCCAAGAGAAAAAAAACATGTACATAATGAAGTCTAGACCTCAAATATTATACAGGTCCTTAAAGACATCCGGTGACTATAAACAGTCAATAAAAGATACAAATTGCATTAAAGAAAGAGATAAAAAAAAACAATGTAACTGCTTTACTGGTATTCAAAACTTCTGATGAAATCTGAAAACAGATTTCTTGGAAAAAATAACTGGAATAACTCATTTCTCAATATCTGTCTGCTTCCCCTTCTTCTTGTCGCTCGCCATTACACTTGAATGCCAGTCTCCTCAACAAATCTGGCCGCCTTCTGTAGGTCTTCCACAGGTCCATACAGTTTCTCTGTAATGGGGGTTGGTTAATCCCATATCTTCTCTCTCTGTGCCTGGTGTAACTTGCACTCTGCAGAAAGTGTTCTGTATTCTGCCCTGCTTCTCCACAGGGACACACAGGTGATGGTATGACCTTCAAAACTCTGTACAGATGTTGTTTGAGACTGCTGTGTCTTGTACTGAGCCTGAAGATTGTAGTTTGCTCAAATCTTTTTAGTTGATGGTAGCTATCTTGCTTCTGAGGGGTATTGTGCAGAGACTTGATGATGGTCTTCATCTCTGTAGCAGACATGATTTTCATCTTGCTGTTGTTGAGCGCCTTCCTTTGCTAGCTTATCTGCTTTTTTATTTATATTGATTCGATTCCACAATGTGAAGGTATCCACTGAATGGCAGTTTTAAGGCTTTTGATGGAATAAATAGCTCTTTCAAGTTGTGGTAGTTTGTTGTTGGTCAGTGCTTGTATTACGGAGAGGGCATCTGTTAGGAATACTACTTGCATATTTTCTGTGGTTTCCTTGATGTAATTTGCCGCATGGATGAGTGCTTCTTCTTCAGCCTTGTAGTTGGAGCAATGTAATCCTGTTGGTATTGCCATTGACTGTTGTATTCCATTTGGGTATTCTATGTAGATACCGGCCCCTCCTTTTGTTGTCGCATTTGTGGCTGAACCGTCTGTGTAAACACTTGCCCACAATTCTGAAGGATACTCTTCTTCATTCTCCCAGTTTGTACCAGCAGGTTTTCTCGTGATGTTTCGTTTTCGTCTGGCTTTGGCTTCTGCTGTCATTATATGCTGTTTCCATGTAAGTCTTTTATCGAAGGTTACACCAAGGTATGTTTGTTGATCTTCCATTGTAATATGGATGTCAGCAATGGTCAGTTTGATAGATTGGGTTTTAGGTAAGAGTGTAAAGAGGGCTGGCTGCTGTTGTTTTTTCTCTATTGATGGTAACAAACCACTCATTGGCCCATTTGACTACCACATCTAATGCTGTTTGTATCCTGTACCTTGCAGTAGTACCAGAGGACAAGATCATCTGCGTAGAGTGCTGATTGTATACCATTTGGTAGCTCTGGAACCAGGTCATTCATATAGAGTATGAAGAGTGCTGGTGGCAATACTCCTCTCTGTGGAACACCCTGTTTTAGAATTTTTCGGCCATGCTTCCCATCTACGAGTACTCTTGCCCTTCTATTGTACAGATATGAGTTGGTCCATTTCTACATTCGTCCACTTACTCCAAATCTAAGAAGTTTCACAAGAAGGCCATCTTTCAAAACTTTGTCAAATGCTCTCTGAAGATCTACAAAGACAGCTAGCGTTACTTTCTTTGTTTGAAATGCATCCTCGACTACTTGAGATAGATGTGTTGTCTGATCTCTGTGCTCTTGTACTATCTAAAACCAGCTTGTTCATGACCAATAATGTTCTCCGATTCCAAGTATGTCTGTAGGCGCTTGTTGATTATACGCTCCATCAATTTGCAGCAACTGCTTGTTGGGCTAATTGGGCGGCAGCTTTAGGCTTTCGACTTGTTCTTTCCCCTCTTCAGTATTGGCATCATTATGGCTTCTTTCAAACATTGAGGGACTTGACCTTGCTCAGGTTGAGAATCTCTAGCAAAGTTGTTAATGCTAAGGTGCCAAGGTGTTGAAGCATTTAATTGGTGACGTTATCTGGACCTGGTGCCTTTTTCATTTTCATTTTCTGATGTCTGCCTTCATCTCAAACATGGTGATATCTCTCTGCATAAGTTCATGTGTTGGCACCTTTGATCTTTCTCTCAATTCAGTTCTTACTTCTTTTTTCCGTGATGGTGGTATATCAGTGTTGCTTTCTTTCTCATAGCCTTTAGCAAATTCATTTGCTGCCGCTTTCCCTATGGTTGTTTCTCCTTCTAGCGTGATCTTTTCACCTTTGCTTCCCTCATCATTCAGTGCTTTTTTTAAGTTCCAAAGCTTTTTTGTATCTTTTTACATATTCATAGATGATGTTTTCTCTCTCCACCCTTTCCTTTGGCATTCAATCTTTGTTCTTTGTTTGGCCTTGCACTTTTGGAGTTTGATGTTATTTACCTGACTGGGATTTAGTTCTGCATCATCCCTTACCCTTGTGAGTGCCTCGAGTGTTGCCTGTATCTCACTGGACCAGTATGGCTTGTAGTCCTTTCTTACACCTCTTGGTATACTTTCCCTTGCTGCCTTTAATACAACAGCGTTGAATGCTTTCACCGTTGTTAATATTCTTTCCCTTTCCCTCTATTTCTATGTCCCTTGTAAGTTCATCTGTTCTAGATTGAAACATACTCCAATTTGTCTTCTTGTAATTCCATCTTGGTAGCTGAGCATACTCAGATGTTGTTGTTTCTGCAATGGATATCATGAAAGGTCGATGATCACTGCCTCCTAGCTGGTCACATGCCTTTCTACTGATTTTTTGGTGTATATCGCTAGTACAGAAAGCTAGATCTAGTGTGGTGGTTGTATGCCATCGACGAGAATAAAAAGTAGGCGCGTCGGTGGCGTCGTTGACAAGGATAAGGTGGTTTTCATCCTGCCAGTCTTCTATGGTCTCTCCTCTTTTGTCCATGGTATTATATCCCTAACTTTGTGACTAACTGTTGAAATCACCTACTATGAGGAGTGAACTGTCTGGTATTGGTATGGTGTCTAGTGACAGTTTCTTATCATTGGGACAGTAGAAGTTAACGATGTTATACGAGCTTTTCCCAATAGTTGCTTTGATTTCAATGTATTCTGCTTCCTCCATAAACTTTTTTGTCTCTAAAGCATTAATGTTGTTTCTTACAATAGTCATTACGCCACCTTTCTTTCTTTCCTTTCTATCACTCCTGAAGACTTGGTATCCTCTGATCTTAAAAGGTTTGCCCTCTTTCAGATGTGTTTCTTCAATACAGCAGATGTTCAGAAAGTGTTGAAGTTCTTCTCTCTTGTTTGATACCCCTTCTGCATTCCACTGCACGATGTTATGTGGTTGCTCTATTCTTTTCGGTTTCATCTTTCTATGGTCAGTAGCTCTCCTTGTTTGTCCCCTGACTCCACAAGACAAAACTAAGGTACCTCCAGTAGCATTGGTTGGGCTCCTTCGAGACAGAGAGCCCGACACTGTGCCTGCCTGGTGGGTCCTCACAGGGCATGCACCAAATCGTTTGTTCATGGTTTCAAGTGTCATTTTGGCTGTTTGTGCGTGGTGTTGTGGTCTGTTCGAGTGCGCTATATCACTCAACACCTCCGTCTTCAGCCCTCTAGGTTTTATGTCGGGGTTACTTCACCCTTAGCTTCTGAACAGAAATTCTGATCCTGGAAGTATAGGAAGGTAGTTAAAAATTCCTAGTTCTGGATTTTCCTCGAGGTTGTCTCCTGAAGCCTTTCCCTGTCGAATGGTGTAGCTGCAAGGCAGCGGAGGTTTTAGATAAGAGTTTTTTCCTCCTCCTAGATGGGCTACCCTCCAAGGTTTACGAGCCCCATCTACCCGAGGCTATCTGGTTTTAAGGCCCCAGTGACTCGCCTTCATTCCTTCTCCAGTCAGTCGAAACGGCCGGATCAGGTCCACCAGTTAGTAAACCCGTCGTGAAGGTTGGAGTTGGACTTAAGTTGTCAGAGGCTGTTTGAGACGCACGCCGAAAGAGGCATTTAAAATGATGTTGAGAGACCATTCCCAACACCACCCCTTGGCTTTGACAACCTTCAGCGACCATGTCTGCTGACATTACTCCAAAACTGGTTATTTGTACAAAGAATAACAGATAAATGTCACTAATTAAAATGAAATAGACTTAGAACATTTACCGTGTACAGTTTTAAAATATGAAAATAAAATTTGTGGTGAATCCCAAACAATTGAACTTAAACACCTGAATAGGAGTTTAAAAATAAAAAGACACGCGAGTTGATTTTGATTTACATATCTTCTAGATACACTGGAATCGGTCTTCTCCTACTTTTATTGTTCTTCTGTACAAACTGAACTGGATATTTCGTCAACGTACCATAGACTGTTTTCAGATACTCATTACCATTTCTGAAATCCACACCTCAGTTCATCCAACTTTCTGTTGTCCTCAAGTCCTTTCAACTTCTGGTCAATTATTTCAACTAGACCAAAGTATTTTCTATTCATAATAAATCACAAAAAAAGCCGAACTATGACACTCTTTCCAGCCTGCCAGCTTTGATGTCATCAGCATGACGTCGTACTCACTGCGGTAAACAAGGGCATACAAACCCTGTGTTCCACACAGGAAACAGAAATGAACTTTTGTGCCATCTATATTATCTTCGTGCTTAGAAAACAGGAGTAATTTCATTGCAGTGATACAAGCTGCATATGGAAGAAACCCATGAAGTCGTTTATTACCTGAACACACTGCTTTGAATTGTACCGGTGGAACAGACCCTATATCTGATGGCAACTCTTCAAACTTTGTAAAGTCTGCAACTCCAAACTCGTCATTGTCGTCTGACTCTACGTCACTTTCATCTGAATTCCGATCCCTTTCATGTTTCTGAAATTCAGTTTCGTCATGTTTTATGACGACTAATGTCACTGGTAAGTCTTTGTTGCTGTCATCCTTCATTCCTACTAACAACTCAGCTTCACAATCCATTATTTCTAGACTTCCTGAAATGTGAAATTAATGAATACTTACAGTAAAACTGGCCATAGATTCTTCTCCAGTAAACAAGGGCATTGTAAATATTACATTTCTCTGCCAGTTTTAAAACTTATGTAAATTCACACAACAGGAATGAAACATAACTATAATCAATTTCTAACAGTGAATTTATATTAATTTTGATATTCTTATCTGAACAACTGAACTTTCCAAGTTGTCAGTGTTATAATTACGACCTGCCTTAACTGACATTCTTAGTGTATATAATGACTCTATTTCTAGTAAATAAATTTTAAAATATGTACTTCTTCTTTCTACATTACACTTTTTTTACTGAACAATTTAATCTTTTCAATACTAGAAGACCTATCTCTTACTATAGTATCCATTTTAATATAAACTGTTACTTGATTTGAAGCAAAATCCAACCATTTGATATTTTTTTTTCTGTTGTTATGTTTTAAAGGTTGAAAGTATATTGTGTAAAATGTTCAAAAGTTTTCTAAACTGTCCACTTTTTACTTTTTATCATAACTACTATGAAAGGACAAAAAGGTTACTTAAGAACAAGGACTTAGAGTTAACACCGGGATAGTCATTTAGTGATTGTATCTGCATCTTCTCGTGATACCAGTGGCATACGAAGAACCACTGTGTAAGGGTCAACCAGTAGAGGTCTGAAAATACGTGTAGCTAGAAACACGTTTTTAACCAATTCGGTGTTGAGATGGGAAAACAATACATTCTTATGAGTGACTGTTTCTATCGTAATGTCCGTTATAGCAGCCCAGTAAGTCGCAACTTCTTCACAGCTTCGTCAGTGTTTTCTATTTTTGTAATCTAAATAATGAAAAATCAACTATAATTCATATGACCTTTCAGATTCTAAATGCTTTTTATGCCTTTGTTTAATCGTCTCTTTGCTCAATAACCCTACTATTTAAGACTTGACATTTTTGCTCAATAACTATACGTTTGAAAGTCTTTAACATCGTTGCTCACTAACCCTTTAATTTTAAAGGCTTAAAATCATTGCTTTCAGACCCTTCGTTCTAAGGCTTGGAATCTTTGCTCATTTGCCACACGTTTGATCTGTGCCAATGACCAACAGTATACGTATGAAGGCTTTAAAAATAAGAAATGAGGTATGATTGTCACTGAGATAAGGCTAGACATCTTTGATTACTTACCATACGTTTCAAGGCTTAGGATCTTCGCACAGTAACCCAAAGTCAAATTAAAGGCCTGTCATCCTTGCTCATCGACTCAACGTTTAAAGGCTTGCACATTTTCTCCCCTGTCCTATGTACTAAGGCTTGAAATATTAGCTCAATTATCGCACGTTTAAGGCATACATCTGCGCTCACCAACTCTACGTATTTAGGCTCGACATCTTTGCTTACTAACCGTACGTTTAAAGGCGTACAACTTTGCTCACTTATGTTACGTACTTATACTCGGCGTCACATAAATAACATACTGTTAAAATTTGAATAAAAATATTTTCTACGACTTTATTGACACCAACCGTCGTTTAAATTGTCTTAAATGACTTGCTCATTCGTTTAGCCAAACAGCTTCTCAAAAACAAGTCGCTTATTAGCTTAAATCATGCGTAACAAATCCTTACGGGAAAATCCCATACTAATATTCGCCATGTTGGTTTTTACGGGACGATTTGTTTACAAACGAAGTCTGCTTGATCAACTTCTCGGTATTGTACGTTGTTCGCGTAAAATAAATCTGAGATATCCGAAATAACGCCGAAGTGTATTCTGGGTTCTTCGGTTTTTGGACAAGCCATTTAAACGTTAACAACATCTCCTAGCAACCCGATCACTGTAAACATGGCCGACTTTTTACAATGTAAATATTGGCACCTAGAATTAAAATCTGACCGGAATTTAACGATTCAATGTTTAGGGAGAAGCCGTTTGGCTAAACGAATGAGCAAGTCATTTAAGACAATTTAAACGACGGTAGGTGTCAATAAAGTCGAAGAAAATATTTTTATTCAAATTTTAACAGTATGTTATTTATGTGACGCCGAGTATAGGAATAGAATCTTTGCTCATTTACTTAAAAGACCTTAACATTTGTGCTCACTAACACTAGTAGGTATTGAGACTTGACATTTGTGCTCATTTACCATAAGTTTCAAGGTTTAAAATTTATGCTCACTAACTCATTCGTTAAGGCTTGTCATTTTTTGTCAACTAACCATTCGTTTTTGGCTTTACCAGTTCTGCTCACTTTAGTGTTAAAACTTGGCTTAAACGCTTGACATCTTTGCTCAATAACCCTACGTATTCAGGCATGACATCTTTACTCACTTATACTACGTATTCAAGCACGACATCTTTACTCACTAATTCTATGTATTCAAGCATGACATCTTTACTCATTAAACCTACGTGTTTAAGCATGACATCTTTACTCAATTATCCTTCGTATTCAAGCATGGCATCTTTACTCACTAACCCTATGTATTCAAGCATGACATATTTACTCACTAACCCTACATATTCAAGTCAATAATTCTACATATATGCATTTATATACCCTGAGACCTTTGCTTTGTCCAACGTATATGTACATCCCATTGGTTTATGCAAGTCTTACCAGTGATTTGTGAAACGATGCACTGACGTCTTTTATCTACTATTTACTATCTACGCAGTTGAATTCAGAATTTCGACATTACTTACAATCAAATAGCTCTTACAATTCGCCAAAAATGTAAAACTTCTTTTATAAGATACATATAATTTCGAACTTTTTTTGACATTTTTATCGTCTTTTTACAAAACTTTGTTTTCTCATATCGTACAATAACCAATGCTATTTATTAATGTATCTTTTTTCAGCCTCTGCTATAAAGCTGAAGCTAATAAGATACCTTTTCTGTAAGAGTTGTTTCTGCAGCTTCCAGCTCGTCAATCTTTAATTCAGACAATAACTCGCAGCAACGTACTCCAGTTTCTCCATCCCCAGAATGGACGATAACACTCCCAATAGGAGAAATATCACAATCTATGATGTCAGGACCGTCATTCGGAAACTGGATACTCAAAAATACAAATGCCTCCTTGCTGACAAGTCGAGGTCGTGACTTGTAAATTTTCTACAAAGCAACAGAAACGTTGATTATTAAAAGCAAGATACTAGTATAGCAAAATGTATAATTCTAGTAGGATAGTAATTTGATGAATGTAGATCACAAAGGAAGAATTGAACTAGGAAACTAATTAGTCCTAAGTCCTTCATACACTAGATAATTTGCTTGGGTACTTCAGTTGCCACTCGTTCGCCAAAAGATAAGTATGCTGTTATAATGAAAACTAGGATTGATAAGCAGGTCAGAAGATCGTTTTTTTTTTAAACTGCTTCATTTCATAAAAAAAATTATAAGATGCAATAAAATTAAATTAATGCCAGACAAAATATTAGAGATTTAAGATAAATACACAAGAAAGCTGCTTACATCAGAAAAAGTCACCATAGTTACTAGTATCAGGCAATCCCCTTACAAATAGTATGCTTGCACCTAAACGTTCAACATTTACTTAGTCAACATGAATATAAAGTAATGAAGTTGGTTAATATGAATTATGTATGTCCTGTTAGAATTTTATTGTCTAAATGGTGATAATTGTTATCGTTTATTCATGTGTATGTTGAACTACAGAATTGGAAAATTCGTTATTTTTGTCTTTGTCCGAACATAATAAAAATGCTTGCTTTGGATCCCCTATTCATAAATATCGGCCCAAAAAATTGCGAAGCGTGAACAATGGAACAATTCAAATACGTCAAAATCTAGATACATGACGAGAAATCAGAAAACAAAGACGATTACCCCGATATTACCCCGTTAGCAAAAAAAGATAATCATTTCTATTTAGGAAACTTGAAGATAGCGGAAAGCCCTTGTATTACCTAATAACTAATATAAGTAATGTTAAAAATTTCTAAACGTCTCCTAAAGAGTGGTGCATACGAAAAAGGAATATTGAGATTTTCGACGTTTCAATTTTAAGTGCTTCATATATATAACAAACCATTTTTGAAATTAAAATTCGCGTTAAACGTACACAACTCCTATTTAAGCATAAAATTACGTAATGTTTTAAATTTTTAATAAACCGATATAACATTTGATTAGAATAGACTTTAATTTCAGGTTAAGAATTTATTATTAATTTTTCTAAATGCACAGGCTCAGCACAGACCCTATGCAATTTGTTTTTTTTTTTAATTCTAGTATTTTTTTATTCCAACGCACTTTCGAATGAAAACAAACATTTGAATCGATTATGATGATAGATTTAAATTCGTTTATAACAGTTTTATAAAAATCATTTGGTCGATCATTAGTATACACTGTATGAATAATTGCTGTATTTCTGTCTATGAACCCTAACCTCAATCACATGATGCACACATAATTTCCGTGCATTGTTTTATTTCTTCGGAATAGACAGGAAACATTTTACAGTCAATTTTAGTAACCAAATAAAAGAAGCCAACAATCAAAAATAGCACGAGGTCTCTGTATTGATCTCTGTCACATGATAAATTAGGCATATGCCATAATAGAAGGGTCTTAATTAAATCAGAAACACGTTACCTTTGAAAATACCAGTATAAGTTAATTCCATACTCTCAAGCCAGTTTTCTATCGCACAATAAAATGGACAACACAATCATTTCTCAAAAAAATGATATCCGTAGCAGAATACGTATGACCAAGTGAAAACAACTAGAATGGACCTGGATGATAGCAGCTGGATACAGGATTTTCCTTTATTAAGTACCGACATTGGGACATCCAAGATAAAAAAAAACGGATTCAACTGAAAGACCACAATCCCTTTTAGCAATGTTCTGTGCATTCCACCTTCATGGTTGAGGAAACATAAAAGTATCTACGCCAACTTCCCTCCGATGGAATCATTTGGCTAGTTCTATTGGCCTCTAATGTTGTGTTGGTGCGGAAGAATGAACATTTAAACGCATCAGCCGACAATTGAATTTAGTTACTGAATCGATTGCTAAGAAGTGTCCTTGCAAATGAACTCCTTGATTGCTTTACTGGGAAGTAGGTCGGGTTATCAGCAAAGAGCGATCATAGACGAAACTGTGGACCAAACCGTTTTACCACAGGCCAATTCGGGATCTATGATTCTGTTCTATTAAACGAGCCTTTTGGTGAAACCTATCTCCAACGCCACATACCAAACGAGAAAGGAGAGTGCATAAGGGACCCCTCTAGTAGAACTAGCATTTTTTTTATCAGCAAGTTATGTTTGATAGACTGTGATAGGCAAATCTGAAGCTAGCACCTGAAGAAAAAAAATCTTTTCAAGCGAAAATTAACTTACTTTTACTTTTAGTACATTGAATGAGAAATGATCCAGAAAAGACAACCAGGATATACGACTAGCAAACATAACATCCGTGAAGACGTTCGAAAATATGTAGGTTACATAAGATACTATCACCGAATCATCATATGTTCCAGCAACATAAGTTAATAATCGAAATAATACCTGTTTGTCACCCTTTATCAACATACAGCATAACTATTGTATAATAAGCATGAATGCCGGTCTAAACAATGTTTTTGGAAAAGAGTTTGATGACACCGATCCAATCAGATACATAAAAGGTCTTTATAGAATGGAGGATACTCTAACATATCAATGCAAATACATCACTATATAGGCATAAGCACTGGAAGCTTATCATAAGATTGAGATGTGAGGAAGAAAAACAAATATATATATAAACTCAAGTCTATCGGTCTATCGAAACTCTAGAATCGATGCAAGCTTGGAATTTGATTTATCTCTCAGCTAGATTCTCTACTCTGATCTCCATATTAACACCGCCTGTAACGATTTCAAAGTTCTAGACCATTCAGCCAAATAGGCTTTAAAAATGTAGCTTTACCGGATAACAATTCCTCATGAGTAAATCTAGTCACAACATTTAAAAACACATGATGTTGTTTAGCGTTTATGATAGGACAACCTCCGATGGTGCAGGGTAAGATGGTAGAATTTCCCCAACATTATTAGACTTGATATACGGTATATATACAAACGTTTGTTAGTTGATTTGTTTTCTATCTTAAACACTTTATAAGCATTTCCATCACGTGTTAATGCTCTCCTTCTAGATTTACCATCAAGAGATCAACCGGTTAATGAAAACCATATTTTAATGAAGCCGAGTTGGTTGAGCGATCAAGAACGTTGGAATCAGTGAATGGGGTATTGCTGTAGATGCCAGGGCATAGAAAAGGTTCGAATCTCGCTGAAGGATCGACCAAATAAGAAGACTCACATCAATTCTTGAGTTAAAGAGTAATCAAGGGAACCAAGGGAACCAAGGTTATAGCGGTAATCAAAATAATGTAATCCAGGGACAAAGACCAGACATGGAAAACAGACATACACAACAAAGAACATAAACTAACTAAAATCATACATACAAAGTAACAAAAGTAAATGAGCAACTCGGACTCCACTAAAAACTGGGAGCATGGACCAGGTGCACCGGTAGGTTAAGCGTCCTCTGCTTTTCTAGAAACACCCGCCGAGTTGCTCAGAAAAAGTCAAGTCCGGGGTAGACAAACAAGGGAAGAATAGAATTTAAAAGATTTGAATATCATGTGAAAATGATTATTCGATATGAATTTCAACAACTGGTTGATTAACTAAATCGGGCCAATCGAGTATTTGAAAAAAAAAAAAATAACCACGTGTTCTGGAACATAACAAGCTAAGATCTAGACCAATCCAACATGAACAACTGTTCTAAATTAATGCGAATTTAGAACGTCTTCAAATTAATTGTTTCCTAATGTAACATCGTTCCAATCTAAAAATTAGTTTCATCACATAAATTACCACTAATGTAAAATCAAAGTAATCATGTACTAAATCAATTTATATTGATTCTTTGAATTTTCCTCAATTAATCGTCAAATTGCAAAAATAGGGATAAGATAGATGGAAGGAACATAGGAATCAACTTCAAATAATCAAAACACAAGCTTGTTGCTGTAAATTTAAAACAATTAACACTGGTAACGAATGGCATTTAATGTGTCTTTAAAATATCACACAAAAATTCAAGTGGCATCGTAGCATTGCGCCAGTTTGAATAATATTAAGGTTATTGATTAACATGAAACACTTAAATGATTAAAAACAAAACTCTCCGACATCCTGAATAACTGAACTACTAACTACTATTTGGCCTTTACCAGTTTCTAAATTTTCAAGCCGAACTGTCTGTCAAATCATTCAAACGTCAGCCATAATCGTTGAAATCAATCCTGCCCTTAGATACAATTCTCGAGTGCTACAGATTGTAGCAAAGACACCTATGTGCCAGTTTCTAGGAACCTCGTCAGAGACACATGCATTTTATAAACGCGGAAGTCTTAGAATATGATTTCAAATAGCCAGATAGAATTATTACAAATAGCACTAACACCAGACCGCAGACTGACATCATTTTTTGGAAAATCGCATCATAAAAATTACTATGACATCGTCAAAGCAATGTTCTCTTTTTAAATGTTATCATTTTTCGGTGTAACGAGGCGAACATGTTAAGATTAAAATCAATACACAATTTGTTTTCAACCTAGCTGTCAGTGTTTAGTTCCTTTGATTCGGCGGTTTTTTTTTCTTTTTTTTTCGTTCAAAGGGATATTGAATATGGATGTCTCTCGTGTCCATAAAAAAAAGAGAACATACCCTTTCGCCATAACGGTCTAGTGCAAAAAGATGCTCCTTTTCAAAAAACAAATGCTGTTGTCCTAAAATGCATGA
This sequence comes from Perna viridis, assembly GCA_037379345.1. NCBI lineage: Eukaryota > Metazoa > Mollusca > Bivalvia > Mytilida > Mytilidae > Perna > Perna viridis. The sequence continues at coordinate 52,593,759 of CM074511.1, read as the reverse complement.
AACAGTGACGAATACATCAGGATGATTTCGGGGTTTGAGTTACCCTTCTGTTTATAAGTTTGAGTAGAATTTTGCTAAAAATGAGCAAATAATAGCCTGAAACCCCTTTCTTTATCGTAATCACTGATCCCCTTTTTGTAAATATTTGGATCCACCCCGCATGGTGTGCAGACAACCTTTCGAACTGTACTCATCATCTCTCTTTATTTTTTTTCCTTTCTAGGATTGGAGATTATTTATAATCGCATAGAGTTTTCCTTCCAAGCTAATCATCGAATTACTTATTATGACTGGTTTATTAAATTTTTTTTCGCCTTTTAACGGCAATAACTCTAACAAGTAGTCGTCGGACAAATTTGACCCAATGAAGCCTTTAGGAGGCCTTATCATAAGGATCATTTCATTAATTGAATGGTTTATATATATATATATACATATATATATATATATATATAGAAGGGTCTGAAAAATTCCAAACGATGTTAGAACTGTCAAATTTGCGAAGCAAATTTTTGTCGTTCCCTCCGCGGGACTCGAACTCATACCGCTGTGACATCTATGGCAACATCGCCTGCACTAAGTCCAGCGCCCTAGACCGCTCGGCCAGCTAGGCTATATAAAAAATATAGTTTTCGCTGGCCGGGTGATTCCTCCTCGTAGGATTAATCTAGGGCTGTAACTTAGTACACGATGTATGGTAGTACGGGACAGTTCATCTAGGTGTTATTATGTAAGATAGAGGATCAAATTAATGATGCATGTCACAACAAATCAATATTATACAACGTCTCAGAATGTGACGACTCTATTCTCTACACTGCTCCATCGGATCAAATATCTTAAAAAAAACTATGATACACACACACACACACACACACACACACACACACATATCTCTATATATATATATCATAGTTTTTTTTTTAAGATATTGGCTAAAAACTGCAAAAAAAAACTCATTTTCATTTGCAATAACTCTAACATGAAAAAAAAGACGGGGTCACATTTTACAGCTTGAAAGAATATGGTCTTGTTTTATCAATTTTTACTGAATTTATTTGTTATCTAGTGTTTATTGTTTTATAGTGGGAGGAATCAACCTGTACTGTAAATTGTTAATCTATTTCATTCGTTTATTCTGGCTATTCCAACATTCTAAAATTTATAAGTAAAAATTATAAAATCCATGTAGGAATAGCCAGAACGGTTGCGTAAACAAGGGATTATGTTTGTGTATACTGTAAAAACAAAACTTTAATTGGAATTCTAAATGTATTGGAATTACCTGTCCCATTTCTGATGTTTGTATGAAATTTTATTTTGGATCTGTAAAGGTTTCATGTGAAAATTCTTATGAATTTTAGACTTGCAAGTGTTTAGGTGTCATTTAAAGTTTTCTTTTTTAACAAATAAAAAATAAGATTTTTTTTTTATAATTTTATTAAATATTTAATATTCATGATAACAATAAGTCATTGATAATACACACTTTATAAGTACATAATATTCAAGCACTGATAACATTGTAAATAAATAAAAAAACAGTAAATAAAGTTTAAGTACACATGATTTGTTTAAAAGAATCATACAATAAATGCATAAATAAAACATACAAAGCACAACAGTTCAAGCACTAATCAAAAGATCACACGTCTACTCTAGATGCAAAAGATGAGAAGCAGCGTCAGCAAACTTGACTGGTGTGAGTTCCTGGTTCTGTAGACGAGTCTTTAGTGTTGCCAGTCTGGAGTCGATCTCTCGGTATTTGCGTTTCCTTGGGACACGTTTACCACCGGCTTGGTACTGGAGCAAGGTGCAGGCATGGACGGCTTCTTTGTGCTTTAGTAGTTTTACCATGTTGAGGATAGGGTGATGCGGAGCTTTCACCAGATTCTTTAGTTTCCCGTGCCAGCCCTCAAGATGGTTGGTAGTCCTTGAATCCTCTGTTGCATGGTGGTTCCACAGGTCACGAAGTGTTGTTATGTTGATGTCGGTGTCGTCGATGTCCTCTAGTGCATGGAACCAAACGTCTTCAACTGTGTCGGGTGGCAATAACGGCAGTACAGCAGCACGTCTTACTAGGGTACGGATGTCGTCGTTGTTATGGTAGGGTACCTGCAAACCATGTTTCTGTGCTTTCCTCAAGATGCATTGGGTATAGTGAAAGAAACAGCCTTTGATGTTGATTCCTAAAACAGGCAAAACACATACATTAAAATTTATTGCTAGATAAATTTTAAGTCATAATAATTTACATTTATTAAAACATAATTATTAATAATCATTTTGGAAAATTCAAATTATCTATATTAATGATTAATTTGTTTTTGCTTCAGTGCTCTCTGATACATTAGTTTTTCATGAATTCTGAAACATTCTACAAAGATGTAACAAACGAGAAATATTATCATACCTGGGAAAACTTGGGTTGCTGCATTTTTGATGGCTGCTTCGTAGTCAAGAAAGTGTGTGGTTGGTTGGAGTCTGATATTGAAGTTCTGGCAGGAGTCTAGTAGTAAGGTCAGTAGTCTTGTGTAAACGGGTTAATCTTTTCCTGGTAGTAGACTGTACACTAGTGGAAACATTACACCGTCAACCATGGCATGGAAAGTGTAGATCTGGTAAAAAAAAACTAAGGCTAGCATAAAACGCACCATCACCATGAATTGTGTCTGCTGCAGCAAGATGGGTAAGGTTCTGTCGAGTACTGAAGAGTAGTATGCGTCCGTTGGTGCTGTCGTCGGCGAGTAGGAATTGCTGTCCCGTAGTAGTCTCTGTCCATTCTCCTTGTAGTTGTAGGTCTGCTAGTGAAGTAGGTAGTGCGGGTAGTGTCTTGTGTCGCTGGTTGTAGAACTGGTATTTACATGACTGGAAGGTGGGTAACTGTTGAACTACTTGTTGAGTGTGGTCATTCCATTCTCTGTTGCGAAGTTTTACTAACTCTTCCTCATAGATGGTGGGTATTGGTGTGAGTTCGTCTCTGGCTCTGTCTTTCATAGCTTGGAGTATTGTGTCAACTCTGAGTTTGGTTGAGTCTGGCTGATGGTTGTGGTTACAGGCTACCTTGGTAGGTATGCTATTGAGAGTGTTGATGGTAGCACGGCAGTCACGAGTAGAACACTGCCAGTAAATTCTGTCACCACGTCTAGTCTTTATGTGAAACTTGAACCCCTTGTGTATCAGACTGATTGATTGATTGTTGGTGTTTAATGTCCAAGCAGCAATATTTCAGCTATATTCAGATGATGAACATGAAATGGATGATAAAATGAACATGAAATGATGATGAAATGAAAAATGGGATGGGACACAAGGACAACAGGGGCGACAAATTTTGATTGCCATAAGAAAAAGGGGAGGGATGGGTAAGGTCGAGCAATTTAGCCTCCTGTGGAGGAGCGCAAATGTTCCTGTTCCTATCGAATACCACAGCAGGGTTCTTTAACGTGCGATGAACGTGGCACCTTTCCCAACACGGTGCACCACTATGGTTTGCGGTCAGGTTTTCCGTTTTATAGCCTGACAACCCCAGCATGAAACACGCCTGGGGTACCCCATTCCACCACCTGGGGCACACATTCCAGCTGCTCTGTAGACAGAGCGCCTAGCCCCCGGCTAGGTTCCTGAGCACTATTTAGTCGCCTTTTATTGCTTGCACTACTCAAAATGTAAAAAATATCACCAACTGGTGAACTTGGACCAACTCAAACTCAACATGTCATATTTTAACCACCTTCATCATTTATAATTGATTATGAATTAATTAATATTATAAGAAGTTTCATAAACATGTATCAATAATTTCCAAAGCTTGTATTTGAATATAATTGAATCAATCTCATTTATTGCTTACAAATTAATGTATATAACTATTTTCAGAATCTGTTTTAAATGTATATATATATTAAAAAAAAAAATTAATTAACTGAATTTAATTTTCAGCCTCCATCTTTTTTCCAATATTTCAACATTTTAAGTCTATCTTTTATTTATTTATTACCGTGAAAAAAGTTATAAATTTGGCAAAAATAGCCCCACATTTCTCTATAACACATTATAATTTTGCTAATAAAATGTTTAAATCCAATGTTGAATCCCAAATTTACCTGTAAAATTAATTCGGCAATAATTACTAAAACAACATCCATTGTTCTCTGCTTGTAGGAATATCCAGAATATATATTATTAAAATGTTGGAATAGCCAGAAGACACCATTCCATTATAACTACATATTTATGTATAATTCCTTTAATAACGTATTAAGTAGTCTGGCATTTTTAGCATGACAAGTGTCTTATGACTTGTGGGTTTAGCCAGGAATATTTGTTTACTGTCTGTGAAACTCATTGCAGATTTTGTTTAATTAGTATTTTATTTTTAAAAACGATTGTCCGGCAGTTCTTCAAGCATTTTCATTCCAAGTCAAAGATTTTTCATGAATGTGTAAAAATGCATGTATTTAGTTTTTTTTGTATCAAAACAAACAAATGATTGATTTTACAAAAAAAAGGAAAATCTGAGTCTTCAAAGTGACACAGTACAATATCCTAATAAAATACTTAATCTTAATTTAAAGCACTTGTATGTTTATTAACAATCTGCTAACAAAAATAATACGATAGTCCTCTAAATGTCCCCCATCAAATAAAATTATGAATCATTTGTTTTGGAAATGAATCGGTGATTGGAGCTGTAATTAAGAATGAAAAGGTAAAATCTGAAATTTTCCATTTTTATATGTTGCCATCATCAATGTCTGACATCTTTAATGACTTTTTCTGGGACTAAAATACTATTTTAAAAAAACCACAGGCACTTGTGTCCACCAATTGTCGGTTATTATAAAGGGATAACGAGCGGGCCGGCTATTTCAATACACAAATTTATCATGGCACAAATTTATCCATGATGTAACACTGAATTGTATTGATTTAGCCACATGATAGCTAACCATATTGTGACGAACATGGTAAACATATATAAAAATTTCATATTTCAAGTTGAAGTCTGCATGAATTGAAACAATTATTCGTTTTCATATTGTTGCGTTCACGTTCGCTTTGTACCTGTCATATCTGTAGGTACTTAGAAGGACCAATACCTTAACAATGCGATACTTACCACAAAGTCATTGAAATCAGGGGTTGATCGCAGTTCGTCAGCAGCTTTCTCAGACATTTCCACTTTTATCCCTCACTGCAGTATCTTGAATAGAACATTAAAATGTGTTTAGTCGTTTTCTCCTATTCCGCGCCTTGTTTGATATATTTTTTTTCGATTATTCCCCTTTCAACAGTCATTTGTAGAAAAAAGTAGACATTCATAACAGATCTTTTTTCAATTTATAAAAATGATTTAGTCATTTAGATGGTGCAGTTCGAAACAAATTTTCACAACTGGTGTTATTTAATATTTTGAGGGCCTGAGTAAGTTGAGGGATAGCGCAGGTACTTGGGGTCGGGATTTTTTTTTTTTTTTTGGGGGGGGGGGGTGAAGAAGAAAAAAAACGAACGAAATTCATTGATTATGTTTTTTAACAGCAAATATTGCACTTATACTATCCATATGAAGTTTTTTAATATATGGGGTCGACTGGTTAAGATAGGACGTAGCGCTTCTACGACCCCGACCCTAAGTACGCTATTTATATCAATAAAATTCTGACATTCTACTTTCCACTTCTGTATATTATGTCTTATGCATGTCTTTATTTATTTATAACACCAGTGAATGTAAATCAGATCAACTATCCGCCGTTATTGTTGTACCCTATTCCGGTGCAGGTACGAGACCACAATTATCTGCCATTAGCTTTTCGTTGTATTCGAATATAGTTCCTATAATAATAGGGGATTTTTCAAAATTTTTTTAGAAACACTTCCTTTCAGAATTTCTCATACTTTTTGTGCTCAAATGGAAGAGGAATAATGAAATTATTTTAGTAGATGTGTTGAAATGAGAAATTTGACATTTAGGTTGTGATTTGGTGAGGTCAAAAAGGTGTCAAGTTTGTGACACCCAGAAGCCATTTTGGGTCATTTTTTAGGGTATCTCTGTGTTTATGCATAAAATTTGAAAAAATAATGGTAAATTTTTTTATATTTTTTATATAAGTTGTTGGAAGGTTCAAATTAACATCCCTGAAAATCTGAATTGAATTGCGCCGGTGGAATTTTTTTTAATTACAGAAAGGCTATAAAGAAGACAATGGGAAAATTAATTGTGGTTTCGTGCCTGCAGAGATTAAACAAGTATGGGGAGCTATATGGGATACAATACAATTCCACTAAATAAACAGAAATATGCTATACTATCAGGCCAAGTTTCGAACCACGTCTGTCTGACGTTCCAAACTAACTGTTACACTACCAATGTTGAAAACAAAAAGAATTTACGATTGTCAAATGACATCTATTTTGAATTTGTCCGAGAATTCCGAAAGGCATGGCTGTAGCACAATCTCCGAAACAGCGGTAATATGGCTCTTTTGCCCTTGTACGAAAGCGTGTTTGATTGACGTAGGAGATATTAGGACTGCCGTAGTAAGCAGAGAGGTAACGAGCGTCTGTTGGTATGTGTAGATCGCCACTTGCCATGCATGCACGAACTACCCAAAACGGTGGATACATCTCATAAAAAGAGAACAACCCTACCGCGGCATCTGATCCATTGAAAAAATATTTTGTTCATTTGCAGTATATGTTGTTTGCTTTATTTGTTTGTTTTCTTGACATAGGTACTCCCCCTTTTACATTTTATTTTGTTTCTACTAATTTAATTCCTTTTGAAATAGCCATGTTGTACAAATTAAGTATGACAATATGCAACTGAATTGTGTTTCTTTTGAAAAAGATAGTATACGTTTGCAATTTAGCATATGCACCTTTTTATTTACAAAAGCTTTGTCCAAGGGGAAGTGACCGGTCATAACGAATATTAGATAACCATGCATGTGAAAAGACGTTCTAATTCACGTATTCTAATTACGTAAGGGTCGTTATAACTGCATTTATTTGTATCACATATGAGGATGTAAAGGTACCAATTAATAAGTAATTCATTAAAGATATAAAACTAATTGAAAGTTTATGACATAATGATATATTGATTCGCGACAGAGAACGGATGCTATATATTTGTCTATCTGTTGACAGTCTCCCCACAATGACAACACCGATATTATCCCAAGGCACCTGTCATTACATGACACAGGTACTATCAGCGAATTAATATTTTCTTGTACTACCTGTTTTGGTTTTTGTTATCTGATTCTTATTTATATTTATTAGAATAAATCTATGAAGAATCATAACGTTAATGATATAGCTGTATAAACATCAATTTTCTGGATTGTCACATTCAGTGTAGGTACGGAGATAAATGGAAATATAGCAAGTGACGAGATGGCGAACGAGGAGCTAATACCGAGACCACAGAATAATACAGAAAATGGTGAGTATTGACTAAAAATATGGTTAACGAAATCAATTGCACAAGAAATAATTTCCAAATAAGATACAATGTAATTTTATGTATTTCCGAAAAGATTTCTCAGAGTTACTCCAAACTGAGATGAATAACAGATTGATTTAGTTTGGTAATGCTTCAATTCATGTGTATACATATAGTTTACCAGTGAGAAATTGCCAATATTCTTTCTTCAATAAAATGTAAAGCAGCAATACAAGAAGTTTTATCTGTCATTTGGTAAAAGTTTGAAGTGGACAAAATACTGTTGCATGCAAGTCATTCCATTTTAAAACATGTGCATCAGTGATTTTTATCGTGTTAACTAAGTTAAGTGTACGAATCGTGTAAAATATACATACATACTTGTGTGCATAGTGGTTGCTATCAGTGACATAGTGTGCAAATCTTATATATCACGCAATTTAAAGATGTATTCATATTCAGATTATCAGATGATTTGTATCCATTGTTTTGTTTTCCCTTCCCTTTGGGAGGGGGGGGGGCGGGCATTGTGTAATTTTTCGATTGGGTGAAAAGTGAAGTTCATTATTAACAAATTTATTGGAAGGTGTTGTTAACATTTACTTCCTTACCATTCAAATAAATTGTTTATCTTATTGTAAAAGGTACGAAAAGCCACACCTTGTTGCATGTGCCAAGAGTACAATCTCCGATTCGTGGATGACAAACTTCGCATTTATCAAATTCACAGATATAGCACGAGTAAAGAAATTACATTATACATAAAGTTATTATCAGCATATCTTCAGGAAGCAACATTTTGGACACGCAGACCACAAATTCACAAAGAGATTTCTAAAAAACGTTTGGGAGGCAAATAAGAAAGTTGCCTCCCAAACGTGTTCTTACACGTAATGGGTACATGTCAAAATATCTGACAATAGATGCACTATATGTTTTTTTTTACACATTTTGTTGTACATATTTATATTATACAACCTATGCACTTTTTTTGTAATCCAACACAATTCAAAAGAGCTCATTGTAAGTGCTATATAGTTTTTTCATGGAAAGTTGTCATAATCTACTCATGCATTTTAGAGACTCACTTAATAAAGTCTTGGTTTAAAATCTGGTCAGACTTTTACCTTTTACTTTATGCAACGAAAAATGTAGATATATTGTCAGTAAACAATCATGGGCGTTCCCTATAGATAAGAACTTGAAGTTAAGGTCACCACATACTCTGTTGTCTTTACACACCTTTAAAAACAACTGAAGAAATCTGCATGATGCACGATTGATGTTTATTGCTATCATTTTCCATGCATATAGTTTTCTTTGCTTATAGCAAGGACTGTTTGTTTCTCAACTAATCAAAGGGCAAGACATTTTATAGTATATGTGACTTAAAAAGTTTTACGGTCGCTACTATGCATCTGTGTTCATGTTAATCTTTCAATGGACAGATTGATGCCATTTGTCATGTTTTCCCTCCTTTTCAGACCCGTATAACACTGCATATGCCATAGGCAATACGACGCGTGTTTCTAGAGAAACAGTGACCTTTTGGTGATATTATTTCGAAATAAGGTTATACGCTGATGCATTTGTTGTTTTTACTATATCCGTTCTGTTTTTTTTTTCAATTCTAGAGAAACAGAGACAGTAAGAGGTCGCTTTTATTCTTCCACACAGCATATGCCATTGGCAATATGACGCGTGTTTCTAGAGAAACGGGGTCGGGCACTTAGCAATACATGTGACGTTAGCAATACGAAATGTGTTACACATGCAATTCTAAGCAGAATGCGCTTCCTTGCCGCAGTACCTGGTTTATTATTCAAGTTTTGATACACACACCTTCAGACTTCTGTGTTTTTATTTCTGTTTCTGTAGGTTATCCGATTGTTCTGCCTTTTGCTTTACCCCATTTACTTTTTACATCTAGCTTTTGCTTTTTAGTGTGGTAACCGATAAGTTACATAATACTGTTCTTTACATTGTTACTGTACATACCTTACAGCAGCCAGAGGCTTGCATGCGTTAACATTTATGAAATGCAATATATTAGCCAATCATTTTAATGAATCACTTGATTATATTCAGCGTGGTATGGGATTTATTTTAATGAATAATTGTATGTACAAACTGACTGTTATCCCAGTGGGTACAGTATTTGTATTCAAATGATGGATTGTATTTAATGCAAAATCTATTTCACCCTCATATTTGCATTGAATTCAAATGCAATTAAATTTCCCTTCAAGCCTCTGAATCCAGTTTTAAATATTTGCCTCAAACTTTTTGATTAATATAACATTAATATCGATGTCAACTCCTAGTGTTTGTAGAATAGATTTCTGAGCTAATGTGGCTAGACAGCGGTTTGTCATCGTAGGCCCTAAATATATACACGGTACAATAGGTCATTAAACTTGTTCTTTCTCTTTCCTTAATGAAGCGTGCCTCCAGCTTTTGAACAACACCAAAGACAACTAGCATTAATTTTGTAGGACAAAACACAGATGTTCCCACAAACATTCCCATTTTCAAAGAAGTTCCCAGATCAGGTTTTACGGCTCTATGATTTTTTTTTAAATTTTATTTTTTTTTTAATTTTCGACCAGTGGCCATTTTGGAATGGCGGTCTTTTTCATTTTGCAATATGGCCCACCGAAAGCACTTCTGGTAACCTATTTTAAAAATAAATGTCTAGTCTATACGATATTTTTCTTATATTTTATTATTTTTGTTTTCGTCTTTACGCGCGGCAGCAAATTTTAAATGTCGACCTCGTTCAGATACCGATTGCACATCTGCGTATAATGTTCTATTTTTGTGCCAAGTTTGGTTCCAATCCGTTGGGCCGTTTTTGAGAATGTGTACCAGAAAGAAGGCAATATGTTCCCTCACTACGTTTGGAAAACATAACTAAAAACAAAAATATTAATCGTATATATATAGCAAATTTCGATATAATGCGATGATGTTATTTTGTTAACCATTATAATTATAGGTTGCAGGTTGAGAAACTTAATTGAATATACACATACAAAAATCACAAAATTCAACACTGGGCATAAATATGTTTAAGACATATGTTAAATCTTTTCCCGAGTAGTAAGCTTCAAAATCCATCTGCTCCGGAAGAAATAGTGTTGGCGAGCGTATAATGATGAATTGATTATATTACTTGTGATGTCTTGTTCATCTCAGTTTTTCCGTTATAATAAAGGATGACAAACGTCATAATTGTTGGCGCTTAATCATTGTTATTTGAAGAATTTTCATATCTCACGAAATGTCTTGGTTCAATCAATAAAATTCTTTTACAAAACTAGAAGAAAATGTAATGTTGTCATGAACAATGCTGCCATCATCAACATTTTCATTAATCTCAATCCATAGAACGAAAAATTTGATTATCTACTACAAGGCTATAGTCTTGATGAAATGAAAGGGAATTAATTTTTTTTAATTTTCTTTATATAAAAAATAGAAAAAAAAACATGAGCAGAACTATTACATGCATTGAAATATGTATTGTGAAAAATGTACATACCAAACAAAAGAAATAATGATCATATAATTTACAAATCTAAAAACAAAGAAACGTGGTTCGACTGTCTCATAGTAACAACCGTTTAGTTATAGATTTCAGGTTCCTCCATTCCCCCATCCTTCCATATTTAACACTTAACATATTGACACAAGAAACAACAAACAAACAAACAAACACTCCAAACACATCTCCTAAAAATAATAAAAATAAAAAACAAGTACTATCTTTAAAAAAAGATAGCCGACGCAGAAAATATTTTGTTCTTTTTGCTCACAAGTTTCTATATTCCATTCAAGAAAATAACACATGGCACGCAATTTCAATTTTCGATACAGTTTTTTTCGAAGCCACTAAGTTATCAGTATTTGGCCAATCCAGAAACAGAATTGCGATCAGTTGTCTTGCGTTTCCACAGAAGAGCGTCCTTAAGGTCAAAGGGTAAAAAGCGAAACTATACCAACTACGTCGAAAAAAAACATGGCGCATGACATTAAGGTCAAAGAGTAAAAAGCGAAACTATACCGACTGCGTCGGAAAAAAATATCCTTTTGTCCTAAAATAAAACCCAAAATATCATATTAAAAATATGTATGTTTTAGGTAATAAGAAGAAATGTTGTTTCTGGTTGTGTAACGTTACCTCAGAAGCTTTCCTAGAGGAAGAAGATTTACTCCATTATATCACTAGGGTTGAAAACCTGTTAAATAAATCAGGTATGATTCGCTTATCAAAATGTTTTTTGTTATAAGCATGGTTGATTTCTTATGTTCGATCAATACGTGTTTTTAACTTTTTGTTTGAGCGACACCCATTTTTGCAAGAAACTTTTTATTGATAATTTACTTTCTCAGCAAAAGTCAACTTTTTCAAATTTAGCATATCATATTAAATTTACGGACTAAATTATTTTAATTCTTATTATTTTTTTAAGTTCACTGTAATTCTCTTCGACAACATTCCAGATAACCACCTACGAAAATTCATTAGGTATTGGGTATTCAATCACAGGAGACCGAACAACTCTATCTCCTGACTTTAATTATTTCACTCGCTGTAATATCAATGGCTGTAACAATTCAATGAACTGAAACGTCAGAACTGTCCAACTGTGGTGTTTACTATGATACCAAACGTTTGTGTACGGAAACCCGTTAGTACCATGTGAAGCTCTTTTTTTTTATCTTGTTATAACAATTTAACTAACTTGTTATATCAACTTAGCTAACTTGTTATATCAACTTACTAACTTGTTATATCAACTTACTAACTTGTTATATCAACTTAGCTAACTTGCTATATCAACTTAGTACATGTATATAAACGATTTAAACGGCCACATCCCAAAACAATTGCATTAAAAATGGCCCGGGAAAGGATATGCCGCTTTTATTTTGACCTTGGATTTAGATATTCAGAAATATTAGAGTTTTTAGCACAACATCATCATATTACTCTAAGTATGACAACACTGAACAGAATATTCAGAAAAGAGGGCTTATGCAGACGCACATTTCGAAATGATATTCTCGAAGTAGCTGATTTTATCCAAGAACAACTAGATGGTGGTAGTCAACTAGGATATCGCGCAATGCATTTAAGATTTATTCTCAATGGAATATGTGTTTCAAGGGAGGCTGTGAGTATTTTAATGCAAATTTTGGACACAAAGGGCATCAAGTTTCGATTAAAACGTCGCCTCCGTAGACGGAAGTACTTTGCATCTGGTCCAGACTGTTTGTGGCATGTAGACTCATACGATAAGCTTAAGAAATTTGGTATCTGCATAAATGGATGTATTGACGGGTTTTCCAGAAACATAATATGGCTATGTGCAAATCAAACCAGAGTGACCCCAAAGTAGTTGCAGGGTACTTCATTGAATCAGTAAGCGAAAGAGGTGGTTGTCCACATCTTGTAAGAGGAGATATGGGGACTGAAAACGGACATATTGCACAAATGCAAGAATTTCTAACCAATCGCGAAGGGAGTTTTATATATGGTAAAAGTACGGGAAATCAGCGTATTGAAATGCTATGGAGTTTTTTCCGAAGGCAATGCTCACAGTTCTGGATAGATGTTCTTTCAAGCCTTTCTCGATAATGGGCAGTTTAGTGGGAACCATATCGACAAAAATCTGATGCAGTTCTGTTTTCTTCGTTTGGTTCAGGTAACTATAAATTTACTGTTATTACACGGCCTTCACCCTATACTAAGCTATTGTCAAGAGTTCTTAAAGTTATTTCGTACATCAAATCCATTTCATCTACTCAACAGACATGTGCGCATGATAGTTCCTCGTCATGTTTGGATTTGCATATCTTTAAAAAGCTTAAGCATGCGTTGTGGTTACCAACAATGTTTGATATTGACATTCCGTTCCTGGATACCTCGATACAACGCAACAGTTACTGAGCACCATTTTCACGCAGTACAATTGAAATGATTTCACACAATTGGACGGTATCAAAACTCAACATTCAGTTCAAATAGCCTAAAAGCATTAGAAACCCCCTCTTTCACCTTTAAATAACTTTAAAGACTAATTTTATTGTGTAAACCTGCTAAAGCATTGAGGTGCGTTTTTTTATTAATCTGATCTTTATATAACTCAAAATCAGAAAAAAATCATTAAAACCTACAGTTATATGTAAACGGCATGTGTACATTTTGAAAATAGACAGTAATTATATTGTTATCACATTGTAATCTTGTTTCAGAAAGATATTGACCGCATAGTTATTGAATGGAACTCGCATAATATCAGACCAACTAAAAATCAGAACTGTCCTAATGGTAAACCAAGTGTCACGTATGGACTTCCTCACTTGTATGGTACCATAAGATATTTGAACCACGTCCAACCTGTTTACATCGAAGCCTGTAGAGAAGAATGCACATTTCGGGGACAATTACCATGTGAAGAAGATTTTTATGAACTTTTTATGATATAAATGGAAGAATTAAATAAAGGATTCCCTCAAACTACAGATGATGCAGTTGAACTGTATATGGATATTCGACATCAACTGTATATTGATTTATAGTTGACATGATATTAAATACAATGATTGAAAGGCCTGGTGTACAGCTTTGTTATCGAGTGTAGAAAAAAATGGGGGGGGAATGAAAAAATACGAAACACAAATCAACTACAAATTCCCCGCAAGAAATAAAAAAAAAAGACTACAATGTTTATTATCTGCGTTTACATATTTTTTCTTTTTAAGATATAAACAGAAGGTAAGATATGTTTATTGCATGTTACACCTTTAAAAGGTGAAAAAAGTACAAAAAAATGAAAATAAGAAAAGTTTCGAACATTTTGAAACTTTACAACATCCAACATCCTGATCTGCGAATCCGGCAAAAATGAGATTTTCCACATGACTTTTGTGTATTTTTTGTCGCCGAAGTCGATTTGTTTGTATCGCCTATGCGAAAATATGTATCTAACTATAGCATTTATATAGTTTTACGCTATTGATGGCTGCTTACGGAAAAAAAACTTAACATGCGAGCTTTTAGTATCCAGGCTTCGGGGAAAAATGGAAGCTTCGGTTTGTCAGTTTTTTCCTTTGTTTGTCGTCATAAAGCTACTGATTTTTTTTACAGTTTGGCATGTTTCTATCGCATGCAAGTCGTCGTCTTATGTTAGTCAACAGAAAAACTGCAGATTTTGAATTGTTTCATGAGCAAAAACAAAAAAAAACAGAGAAAATACATGATGTATTATGTATCATTGCACATTGCTTTTAATTTTTGAGAAATTTCGTGGATGTTTTTAATTTTGCCAGACTTGTCAATGTGTGTGCATAATGTCGAGCACCTATTCGTTAGTAAAGACACAATGACGCTTTTGAACCAAGCATTTAAACGTATACCGCAGAGCATTTTTAAAACAGAGTAATTCTTATACTAGTATTAGAAAAGATATTTGGTAAGGACTGTATTTTTTAGTGTGCCAAAAGATAAAGCTTTCCATAGCTTTATGATGACAAACGAAGGAAAAGACTGGCCGGAACCCAATCACAGCTTTCCGTTTTTTTCCAAATACGGAATTAAGACTTGCCAGCGCCTGGCTTTGGTATAGTGATATAATAAAAGCCCAGTACGCCACAAAGTTAAAAGACAAAAATCGATACACATGACATATGAATTAATGTATTACAATAAAAGAGTGCCTGAGTACTTCCGGAATCTGGTACAGCTACTTTCACTTTCAACAATAGTAGTTAAAATAAAACTTCTGGCTTTTAGCAACAGTTTCCAGGCAAAGTGATGAAAGTAAACAAATTTCTACAATTGCCCATTTAAATTTACATAAGAAAGACGCAACCTTAAAAGCTAGCGAAGATCTATCAAACGTATCTTAGACTAGAGGCTCATGGGAGCCTGAATCGCTCATCTGGTACTCAAATGATACTCAGCCACCATAAAGGGTTGTATAACAATAATGAAAATTTTAGTTGTTCAATGTTCTGAACCTTTAAGCAAGCAAAAGCTTTGCTTTTTTTTCGGGGGGGGGGGGGCAAAAACATGAAAAAAAAAATGCATAAATTACATTTAAAGGTCCTTAGAACCTACAAGGTGTCATCAAACAATTTTTTACCTTGAAAGGGCCATAACTCTTAAAAGGGTTCCTCTGATGACCCTGACTCAATGGCACTTTTGTAGAGCTTATTGATTTGACCACTTAAGCAAGCAACAGCTTCTCTCTATCTGCAATAGTTTTCATTCTAGTGGGCAAAATATGATTTTTCGCCTTTAAAGGGCCATAAGGGTTAATCTGATACTTTTGATCCAATGGATATTTTTGTAGAGCCAATTGATCTGAACATTCAAGCAAACAACTGCTTCTCTCTATCTGCAATAGTTGTCATTCTACATGGCAAAAACACAAATTTGGGCTTTAGAGAGCCATAACCCCTAAAAAGGGACATCTCACGACTTTGACCTTATGGACATTTTTGTAGAGCTCATTGAACTGAACATTTAAGCAAGCAACAGCTTCTCTCTATCTGCAATGGTTTTCATTCTACAGGGCAAAAACA
Source organism: Perna viridis (assembly GCA_037379345.1). NCBI lineage: Eukaryota > Metazoa > Mollusca > Bivalvia > Mytilida > Mytilidae > Perna > Perna viridis. The sequence continues at coordinate 52,577,711 of CM074511.1, read as the reverse complement.
TGAAAAAAAATGCTATTTTTGGCCTTAAAAGGGCCAAAACCCTTATAAGGGGTCTTCTGACAACAACCCAAGGTTCTTGTAGTGCTCTTCAAGCTGAAGATGATAGGTTGCAAAGATTTTAATAATCTGCTGTACTTTTTGAAATATAAGCATAAAACTGCAGTGTGATCCCCTATTTTATTTTTAGAAACAGCAAAAACCATGGTTTTTTTTGCTGCATCAAATATTGAAACACAACTTTTGTGGTGAATATTCAGAGGACCAATCATAGAAAGTTTCATTTAATTCTGTTCAGCAGTTTCTGAGATTTTTTTTTAGAAATTCAGCAAAAATCAACTGAATAATCAATTAAAGGGAAATACCTCTTAAACGCGTCGTCAGACAATTTAGCCCTGAAATCATTATAGCAGATTTTGATGAGCTAATCGCTTTTGTAATGCTGACTTTTTCTCTAGCTCATACGGTTTTCAAGGTTTAAGGCAAATACAGCAAAAATTGTCAAATTTGAGAATTAAGGGGCAATAACGCCAATAAAGGGCAATCGTACAACTTCCAGCCAAGAAGGTTGCTTACTGCAGATTTCCTCTATTTCTCTTATAATTTTTTAAATATAGCAAAAAACTGTAGTATGAACCCCCATTTCTTTTTTTACCCATGGTGACCATGTTTTTTGACAGATAAAAAATTAAAACACAACTTGTGCGTAGGACACCCTACGGATCAATCATACCAATACCATATCTGCTTGCTAGTTTCAGAGGAGAATATTTTTGGCAAATTGTTAACAGATGAAAGTCGCTGACAACCACAGATGACAATGAATGCCACATAATAAGAAGAGCTCACCTGATATACCTTCTTGACGCTACAATCAAGGAAACTTCACCCACCTATGTTTGTTGGACTGTTAATTTTTTGCACTAAATGTCCCATACAACCACATAGCCAATGACAATTGTCCGGCGTCAGATCCCTCAATCTCATTAGATTTCAGATTTCACATAATACGCATGCTATGCTGTGGAAGTTTAGAAGGTCCCTGGTAAAAATATATGACTTGTCATTTTTTTAATCAGGATATAAGATACTTAAAACTTTGTTGAAATGAACTTTGTTCTTCAAAGCAAGTTTACATGATTACAAAAAAACTCTTCGAAAGGCAGCTTTACAATGAAGTGCATACCTCACTGACAGGGGCGTAGCTGCCTATACGCAAATACGCAGTTGCGTACTTTCGGAAAAAGTAACAAAAATAAAAACACACGTTTTAAAGATAAAATAAAGGTTTTATGCAATGACTCATTGGGGGCCTTGAGCGACCCTCCCCCCAAGACCCCTCGCCGTAATTTTGCGTACAAATAAAACAGGCCTAGCTACGCCCCTGACTGAAAACAATTCTACAATTAATTTTCTCATTGAAGACAAAGTTAATCACAATTAACTTTGCCTCTCCATATTTTTTCCAACAAATTCAGTTTTACCAACTTGAAATTTACTTTCTACATCATGTTTCTTATCAAAGGCAGTTAAACTAAATCAAAATTTAAAGCATTTCAACATGAATTAAAATAAATTGACACTGTTCGTCAGTTTTCATATCAATCAAAGACATTTTAACTAAATAATCAAGCTGTTCTACTAAATTTAAACAAATCTTTGACCCTATATACCTTAGCTAAGTTGATATAGCAAGTTAGTAAGTTGATATATCAAGTTAGCTAAGTTGATATATCAAGTAAGCAAAGTTGATATATCAAGTTAGCAAAGTTATAACAAGATAAAAAAAGAGCTTCACATGGTACTAACGGGCTTCCGTATTTGTGCGGTCATTCATCTCAATTTCTTTAAAAAGCCTATCTTACACTGTTACGCAGGAACAGACGAGATATTACCACAATTAATAGAGAAGTTACGATATACATGTAGAATGAAACGTCCGTAAAGTTTGATCTGTGCGAGTATAGGACAGGCTGGCTGTATAGGAAGACTTAACAATGTTTTTTGTTGTGATATCTTTTTCACAATATCCTTAAAAATGCTTTTAATTACTTCTTTGTTGATTGTGTAGTGACAAATTAATGTTACTTCATTTAATAATAGTTATTTTTTTGCAGTCATTGGTGGTTTGCTGTTCCTAATTAGTTATACATTTTCTGTCATGTCAGTTACAGTGGGTATGTTTATCTTTGACAAGTATAAAACAGTGACTTCACTTTCTTTTTAATCACAAATACTATTACAGTATACCATATGGCACATTTAAGCTTTCAACTTGCAAAAATGTAACGATGTTCGGCATATACTAATTGCATATTTAATACACAAGCATACATTATCATCACATTTATCTGATAATTAGGAATGAGAAATGAAAGGAAAGAGTTAAAATAGTTTTAGTTTTTTTGAATGGTAACTTTACACTGATCTGAATGTTTAAGAGAAACCATGTTGAATTAGTATTGACAATAAATGCTAGTAAAACTGACCCGAAGTATAAAATTAGTCCATGTAAACTGACATATATATATCCAATAGTATCATTGGTTAAGCAAATATTTAGTTTTTTAAGTAATTCTAAAAGGAAAAAAAATGGCCTTGCATGCATAATGAACGTTTATAATCAGATTAATTACTGACCAAGAAAAGTGAGGCTAATTTTTTTTTTTGAGATAAAATACATCCAGGAGAGGCATAAATGGTGCTCTAAAACACTATCTCCGCGGAGCTTCGGCGGGGCTTCGCCCCCCCCCCGACCTGCTCCTTAAGCGGCCCCAGACCCCCTGCCGTAATTTTACCTACACTTCAATTTGGCCTCAGCTACGCGCCCGATAATGTCACAATCGGCAGCTTTTTCAGAAAAAAACAAAATATTTAAGTAAACAATTCTTATGGTTAAAACCGCAATGTTGCATTACGATAAAAAGTACTGTAGATAGATAACGATGTAATGTTTACTGATAAATGCGTTGACCTGATACAATTGGAGTAGTTGCGTCAACAGGGTCTTTTTTTTCTGATCTTTGATTCGATCTAATAGACGATGATTTATCATTTTCAGGAATTTTACAAATGGGGTCATGTCCTTGCCAACCAGTTCTCCCTTTGTTTCTAATAATCCATGGTAGTGCTATGTGTGTTAGATGTCTTTTTGAAACAATAAAATTGTGCACAAAGACAAAATATAATGCAGATGAAGGCTGTTCGCCATTACAGACTTTCAGTAAAATTTGTGGAGTGATGATACTGTTTTGGACAATAACAGGTATATATTTCATTAGTAGTTTCACTTCCTTTGTTTTATGGTGTCCTGTAGAATATTATTTGTTCGTTACTTGGTATTTGGTGGATGACTGTCGTATTGGCATCATACAAATGTCATATTTTTATATACAATAACTAACATAGTTTTACGGGATTCAAATGTAAAAAAAAGTTACACGCGTGTTTGACGTGCAAGAACATAGGGTGATGATCATTATCCAACAAATTTTCAGCTAAATATGACTGCTCTCCGTAGGTAATTAGTGTCCAGAAAGAAGCAGTAACAGACAGACGGACGTTGACCATCAATATTTCCTCTGTGGCTAAGGACAATAAAATGCATGGGCTCTTACTTTACAGTTTGCTATTGACGAATAAATATGTGTTTAATATATTCATATAATAGAAACATATTATTTATCATTGCAGGATCTATATGGGTATTCGGCATTATATTAGAGGTAAATATATGGGAACAGACGAACATCAACTATTGTAATCCACTGCTATATTACTATTCATTGGTTCTAGTATCAGTTGTATTGACAGGTCTCATTTTCAGAGGTGTGTTCGTGTGTGCCATCAGTATTATTTATTGTAAATATGAAAACAAGTCACTATATGCACATCTTATGACAGAAAAATATGGAAACTTTGTGTAGGCTTGGGGTACTACAACTAACTTATTCAAAAATTAGTCCAGCGCCATACACAATGGCTGGTAGCTAGCTTTTGAAAGCTTTGATGAAAACATTGTAAACAAGTGAACAGTTTATGTACATGAACACGGCCAGTAACAGATGACTAAGAAAATGCACTATAAATATATTGTCATAAAATTACAAATAAAAGTGCATATCAATAACTTCCTGTCATTCGTTTGCACATAGGCAATCTAAAATAAAAACATATTTCCTCAATTGGTGCAGATGATAATGACCGTTTTTATCAATTTATATCGAAGATCAGAATTGATATAGCAGTCGCCAGAGCCTTTAGATTTGTAAAGCCTGATAGCGTCTGCGATTATCTCGCACTACCGCAGGAAAAGAGTCCCATTGTTATACCCCATTTAGGTCCAGATGCAGATAGTTAGGTCCACTGTATAATATACTAAATTTAATTTTATGTTATTTACACCAATAAATGAACCCAATAAATAACTTTTACTGGAAACTAAATATGATGATTGATTAGGATTGTACACTTGTATTAACAATGATCCAATTAAATATAGTTGACCTCTAACCTCTAACCAGTACCTGTTTATTTATATGCAACCAGTCACCCACTGTCGATATATTCAAGTTGTCTATTAATTTTTAGATGCAAAATAAACCATTTGATGTTTAGCTAGAAACGACAACCCGCGAGGCTATAAATAGTCATCGATCTTAGAAATGAAAAATGCTGAAGCTGTCTTCAGATATTTCATGCAGGCCCTTGCGGATCCAAATATAAACAAAAAGGGGGCAGTGGACCCGATCAAAAAACTTATATTTATTTGCCACTATTTTTTTTTTGCCAAATGTCTTACAAAAGGGTAGCATATGACCCCCCCCCCACCCCCCGAAACCATCCCAATGTATCGCTCACTGTGTCGTGTATTCTGTGACGGTTACCGCCTTGTGACATAGGAGGCCCGGAGATGACAAATAAAATTGAAACTTTGCTTAGACGATGACATAACAATTTCGATAATGCATTTCTCGGGATTGGTGTCAGTCTGTGGTCAGGTGATATTGGTTACTGTAATAATCATTCTATCGGGCTGTGTTGGGCACGTGTAAAGATAGTAGATCTGCGGGCGTTTCGGAGCCTTAATAGAAGTGCATGGTTAGTGTTGTCTGCACAAGACATAATTGTTGAAATTATATTCTTATACGTTGGCGTTTATGTTAATGTCTGTGGAACTTGGGTGTCTAAGAAACTAAGCACTTTAAAGGACATAGGTGTCTATGCGATAACTTTTTGCACTTGAGCTATAAATCTTATAAACTGAGGAATGAAGCTAGTTAAGAAGGGCATGTATATAAGGACATGATTTATTTCAATGATTGTGGCTTAAGTTTGAGTGATTTGACAGACAGTTTCGACCTGGAGGTCGATAAATTGAATTTCGACTGGAAAATTGAAAAACTAAGAAAGGCTAACAAGTAGTTTGTAGTTCAACTACGTAGTATGTCGGATAGTTTTAGGTTCAATCATCTAGGTGTTCCATGTAAACTGACATCGAACCTGGATATTACGCAAACTGGCGCACTGCTACGGCGCATCATGAATTTGGTGTGTTTTTTTTTTGGTAATGTCCTTCGTAATCAGAATAGTGAATTAAAAAAAAAGTTCAATATTTACCATTTACAACAATAATCTTATGTTAAGATAAATTTGAATTTTATCCCCATACTTTTCTTTTATCCCCAATTTTTGTAATTTGATGATTATTTTGAGGCTTAAAAATTCAAACGATAGATATAAATTGATTCAGTACACGAGTACTTTGATCTTTGTCAGATATGATATCATCTGGGAAGCATGACAATTTCGTTAGTATGTAACAAATAGATATAAAAAATAAAGGGGAGGGTAAAACATATATACAGAGGTCGAGTGGATTCGTAAACCCACCATGGGACATAATCACATTAACGTATATAACTCTGCATGCATTGATATCAGTCAAATTGGAATTAGACAGGGTGTATTATTCACTTTTTGTGTGGAAAACAAATAGAAATCAAACGGGCTATTTTAATTATATAGATGGGCATGGATATCTATTAATAATGCTCTAACTGGATGTCAATACGAAAATAATCAAGATGCCAGGAACATCGAAAATAAGTAAATTCGAAGAGGTTTATTTTTAGTGAGTATATCACAATTTCAGTTAAATAGTCCACACTACAATCACCATCCTTAAAAGTCATTACCAACATACGTATGCATCTTTAAATTATAAATAAAAACTAAAATTGACAAGTCACAGACATTAAATTAGCAATAAATCAAGATCATTCAATTAAAGTAAAATCAAAATTTGAATTGCTAAAAATTGAACCTCTACAGTTTAACCTGTTCAATATTGAATAAAAAGAACAGCGTTCCAATGTCCCCTGCAAAAAAAGTGAGGAAAACTTAAAATTCAAAAGTCCAAAGGCCTTAACTTTCGTAAAAATCATTCAACCCTAACCAAAGTCAAACTTAATCTGTAACTTCTCATAGTAAGACTACATACAGCATTTAAAATCAATTGGTGAAATCATTACAAAAAAGGAGAGAGGAAAACTGAAAATTCACTGAAATTTTCTAAGTCCAAGGGCCGTAACTTCCGTAAAAATCATTCAACCGTAACCAAAGTCGAGCTTAATCTGTAACTCTTCATAATAAGGCCACATACCAAAAACAAGCTTATTTGGTAGAAGCATAACCAAAAAAAGTGCGGAAAACGCGGACGGACGGACGCCCTGCATTTCCATGTCCCCTCGACGCGTCGCGGGTGACAATAAAGTATAAGAGAAAAATAAGTTTTACATATTAAGAATAGTCAAGCAAAAATACCACAAATTACATTCAACAGCCAATGATCAGTATTCAATAACTATCAAAATGATGTCAATTAATAACTAATCATATATGATCATGGTACTATAATGTAGCACAATAAAGCAATAAATGGTTTGTACCTCTAGTATGATAAAAATGTACCTTAATCTTTCATATATAAGGCACCTTTGAAGCAATAACTGTTTATAACACTTAAAAAGTGCACACTAAGTAATCCGAACACCTATTATTGCACGTTGATTACGCCTTGCCTAATTACATGCAAGACATATTTCAATAGCTATGTCATTTGGTCAGTATCACATTCATGACTAACAATTATTAGACTTCCAAAAGACACACTAATGATGTAAATATAAGATTTTTATAGTACTTGTAATTATAAGCTTAATTGCCTTATGTTGTTTGGTCATTCAATACAATGAAGGCTTCCTGATTACTTGTTTTTGTCCATGTTTCCATCACAACCATGATGCACTGGGCTATTGCATACAGTATCATCAACACCATCATCATTAACAAAGGTATTGTTTTCTTGGTCAGGAGCATTGTTTTCTTGATCTTTATTGTCATATGTGTTACTTCTTTCCTCTTCAGTTTTATTGTTCTTAATGCTTACATCACCGTTTCCTCCAATGTTTTTGACATTTTCATTGTCGCCGTTGTCTAAAATATTGTTCTCAACGATTACATCACCGTTTCCTCCAATATTTTCAACATTTTCATTGTCGCCGTTGTCTAAAATATTGCTCTTTATGCTTAAATCACCGTTTCCTCCAATGTTATTGACATTTTCATTGTCACCATTGTCTAAAATATTGTTCTTTATGCTTAAATCACCGTTTTCTCCAATGTTATTGACATTTTCATTGTCACCATTGTCTAAAATATTGTTCTTTATGCTTAAATCACCGTTTTCTCCAATGTTATTGACATTTTCATTGTCACCATTGTCTAAAATTTCCTTGTGATCGCCATATTCGTTTTTCACATTGACTTCATTTTCAGTCTTGTTTTTCTCATCGTCACCAAAGTAGTGTTCATTCACAAACAGAGTTTCATCCAAGACGGCGTCGTTCAGCCTTGGTTCTGATTTGTACTCGAATTGTTTATCATTCAAACTTTTCTCATCGCTTTTAGTGTCATTGGCGTTGTTCGAATTAGCCGTAACAATAACGCCAACATTAGATCTATCATGACTTTCATTCTCAAAAGTAGAAGTTGAATTGCAGCTAGCCCCATCCATGTTTCTATCACCTTTAACTGATTCAAAGTCATTCATTTCCTGTTGCTCGTCTACTTCTTCTTTTATCTCTTTCTCTTTTTCCTTCTCCGTATGGACTGGGTGTATCATTGCAATATCGTGTAACCGGGTGTGTACTTGACAGGATAGCATTCCACTGATAATCTACATGGGAAAGTAAGTAGCGCTTTGTATAGGCTCTAGGACTGCATTGGCATAATTTAAATTTCGACAAAAAAATAACAAAGCAAACAAACATACAAACATTCAAACCACGAGGAGATTTTTTCATCGGCATTTTTTTATTTGCTGTTTTTGATACATTACTCGGCGAACAGATTTTTTTTCACAATAAATTAAGCAATGAAGCAACAAAGTACGAATAAAAAGAACCTTAAAATTTGATACAAATAACAGAATTATAGATTTTTAATAATTGTAAAAATATATCAAAAAGTGAACTCAAGTGGTAACAGGTATTGGATGATAAAATACATGAACCATTTTATTTCTTATATAGATTAAAATACAAATTTTCAAATACTCCATAATCTTTTTGAGAGAATTATTATGACAATTACCTGTATAATAGCTATTGATATTAGAACGGCTATCCAAATTGCCATATTTTCCTTCAACCATGTTTGCATAGCCGATAAGCACGAAGTCTAAAATATACAGATGTGTGTCAATACCTTGACTTAAAGAAAACATATTTCACATATAATGTTAAAATTTTGAATTTTGCCAGAAATGTAATCCCATGACATTTCAAGAATGTGTTCCTTAGACAAATTTGGAAAATTATTTCGTAACTTAATAGCTTACGGACCGAATCGCAACCAAATAGTATCTAATAACTATGCAATAAAATGGATCAATCGAAAGGGGGAAATCGACACCCTTTCTGAGTAGGCGAAAGCAGTAAGACCCATATTTAATGTCAAAACGAATGATGGTTAATAAGAGTCAATGAATGCAGATTCAAAGAACCTGACACTGCACAGACACTTTCCACCATACATGATAAATATGTTGTTGGTCGAGCAGATACATATGTAAAGCACAAAATAATCGTCTTTACCTCTCAAATTTATTAACTCAATAACTACACATGACAAGATATATAACATGTACAGTAGCAACGTTTTCGAATTTTCGTTTCTTACACTCCTATGAGACAGACTTCATTCACGGCTTACTCCAACAAAGAATGAAAGTTTGTAAAAGTCCGAATTTTGCCTAACCCTAAAAATCTCCTTTCATTTTGCACCCGGGTTAATGCGATATCGTTAACACGGTACATATCGCTAACACGGTTGAACAAAAACAAAACAAACCCGAACATGTTGTCAGAAAATGGTAAGTTTCTTCTATTTATTCACCACTTTTCAGGATAATTAATACGCCTTTGAACTCGCATAGGAATGCTTATTTGACCGTACATGTAGCAATCGGATCGATTCAGTAACTTACGAAAAACGACGTGTCAAACTAGGTACACCCAAAAGAGACATATTTTTCCGTATATTTTCATCGAGTGTGCAAGGGGAGAGGAAGGTTATGACAAATCAACACCTTTAATATCTTTAACAACCATTTTACAACATTCCCTTAAAATGTCAGCGTCTAGATTTCACGAATTACAACCGTGTTAGCGATATGTACCGTGTTAACGATATCGCGTTAACCCAGGTGGTTTGAATATCAATATAAAGGGTGTGGGTTCAAAACGATGCACCATTCAATTAACAAAAGTAACTGTTGTGATTTTTACGATACCCCACGACCCGGGGTCTGATTGACTTAAATCATTTTTTACAAGTGTTCTGTTAATATCTTGCTATCCGGACCTACCTAATTCGGTTCTAAAATCATTCTTGTAAAAATATTTCATTTTAACTGAAATTTTGAATAGATTATTTGAAAAGAATTGAAAAAGTTTCGTAATAATCCCCCTCCCCTTTCGGAAAATTATGAAGTATGCTTCTCGAGGAATATCTTAAAAAAACAAGAAATTTGTGAGCAATTGCTGACTTGTGATATCCCCGCTTTCAATCACGATTTCAGGAGCATAAACGAAGTCCTCGGTGAACAGGAAGTTGTTGTCGAATTTTTCTGAAAATGTATCCCACCATATGGCATTCCTACAGGAAGAATGTGTTAAAATTTCAAGCCGCAGTGGAAAAAGTGTTACGGAAACACGGACAAGGGTAAAACATTTTACCCTCTATCCTTTAGAGCGGGGTATAATTACAAATAAAGTTCAGACTTCACATCCGCTTTCGGAAGGCATTGTGAAAAACCACGACATGTTAAATTGTTTAGAAGACCTACGTTGAAACAAAAATTCTCAGTGTTTTCATAAAATTTTAATTAAGACCTAACTGTCTTTGACTCACAGTATATAGTGTTGATTCCTGTTTCACCACGACAGTGCCAAAAATCTTAGATACTTTAAAACAGCTGTCAGGAAACTCTGCATAATCTGAGCCATATACAGTATAACTATCTATTCCACAACATTTTAGCTATAAAATCATCACTTTAGGGTTAATATCAATATTTACATAAATGCACAGAACAGGTGACAAAATTTGCAACATTGATACATTATGAGACATATCAAAATGGATGAAGTATACTTCATTTATTTATTTTTCAACCAAGTCATTTTATGCCACAAGAAATAAGAGCTCGAAACATGTACCTACATAACTTTTGGTGATAGAAATAATCAAAATGGCTTTAAAAAAAATAAGACTATTAGTATTATATTATCTTTCTTATCAAATTTCTATACCGAAATATTTAAGTAGCACTCCAAATAAGAATCATGCAAAATGAGATTCATGGTTAAAAAGCCTACAATTTTTGATATTGTGTTTAAAATGTTATAGTATACAGAAATTAAGATGTGGCTTATCAGATAACCCTTGTCCTTAGGAGTTAATTATATTGGAGGTACTGTAGAATTTAAAATTAGGGGAAATACCTCTGCAACTGACATAAGATAGAGTAGAAACTGTAAGATTTTCAATGTGGATTATCTCCTAAGAGCAGACAGATTAGAATGAATAATTGCACATTTCATTGTATAGACCTATAAAGCAACTTAATAACAAAAATAAAAATGAAAATAACAACTTTTTTTTATCTATCACATATTACAGAATTTGCATGATTATTACAAAGACTACTACTTTTAAAAGAAGATAAACTTATCATTACTTAACGTCACTCTCAATGATGAGTCGACTTACACTTTTCTGTATGGTGTATCTGGCTTCATCATTTATCTGATGCCAAGTAGAATTCAGTATTGAAGGAATCTGTAAATGACACTCTTTTAATTAAACATCAAATACAATCTAAACCGGAAACAATCTAAACCGGAAGTAAACTCATTTAAAATATATATCAGGCGACAGGGAACAATTAAAAATGGCCTATCAATCAACTACATGTGTACTTATGTACGAACGGTTCTATCAATATCAATGAACTATACGGGTGTGTGAACCTAAAGAGCATCAAATTTAGATACATATTTTTGTTAGTAATTATACCTTTGACATTAATCTATCATAAAATATAAATACTACATTTCAATAAACGGCTTTATAGAACAAATTATTTGAAAACAAATTGTCTAACCTCTTCTTTTTCCACATAAACTGCCATTATGACGGCAATCTCCACTACACCAAACATCACCGACAGTCCTAGATACTAAAATGTAATGTTAACTTTAGATCATAAAAATGTTAAATCTAAGCGAATTTCTGTTTTCAGTATCTAACCTTTAAAATATCCACACAGTTAACTGTATACTAGTATACAAAAATCCAATGAAAACAAAACTTATCATACAACATGCAGATGATAAAGTGATAAAACACACTTTATTTCGAAGTATTGTAATGCATATTATGGCTAACCTCTTTGGTATAAGCTATGAAACGTGTAGGTAAAAAAAATCATGTATTATTATCTATGAACAAAATTGAATTCGACGAAGAGAACTGTTACAATGCAAAATCATAATGTGAAATAACTTACAATTTTCAGAAGCAGCATACTTCCAAACATTCCACCTAAGCATCCTAATAGACCTATTCGAATAGGTATCGAAATTAAATTATACAGCTACAATGTAATTGTTGACTGTCATAAATGATAAAAAAAAGTTAAACGGAATATTTACCCCCCCCCTAAACCCATTTTCAGAATTTTGTCGATATTCAAGTTCTATTCAAGAAATTGATAAGCCTTTTTAGAATGATTAGAATATATAGGGTAACGTTAACATTATACAAAACATCTTTGTAATTATTTATTATATTTTGGGTTAAATTTTCGGCATTGATGACGAAATCTTACTTCATAAGGTTTCAACGTCCACATTTTTATTACTTACCATCTAATGAAATCAACAAACCAATAGCTATCCCAGCATACAATATCAACTGAAAAAAAATAATAATCCACTGATGGGTATTTTCCCAGTATATCGTTTATAAGGAAATATTGTTTTTAGGATTCATTTGATACCACAGCTATTTCTTTTATCGCCTGTAGTAGAAGATCTGGTTTTGTAATAGATGTCTTTGAATTTGACATTTATTATAATGACAAGAACACTTTTTTACATATTAGTTTTTCCTCCCCTAAGGTTGACCATTGAACTATTATAAACATAACATTAACGTGTTCATGAAAATATTTTTAAGCCATAATGACTCCATCAAACTGGCATTATGTAGCAACAATGTTACAAAATTTCCCTTTCGAAAAACTTCAGGGTAAAATTAATATACTAACAACTTACAAAACTTCCAGACATAAAGCCTGAAGTGTTTGGTAATGTACTCAGTGTCCATCCCACAAAACCAAGTAATCCGCCACCAACTAACTGAAATAAAACATATTTTCTTTAAAGATATCGTTCAAGAGATCAAGCAACTGCTGTATAAATACTAGTAATAAACAAGGCAGGAAATAAATGACCTTAATATTATTAGTTTGAGCCTGGTGCTTTTTTTCTAGAAAAAAAAAACACACACATATCAACCTGACTAACGGTTCATCTAGCTCATGCTCTAAGTTTCAGGGTGAGTCTTATTTGTCAATTTTCAGTGGGCATTTTTATTTGTCTAAACAGGGTATCATGCAAATGTGGTTCCTCTGATTTATCCATATTCCTATTTTGTACTCGATATGCCTATGAGTACGAAGTAAATGTCCAATATAGGAAACTTTGAACTAGTAAAACAGAAATTGGAAACCTCCTTAAATCATAAAATAAAATAGATGTCTAAATAAGGACGTTTAGATAAGGTGTATACCAGTGGCAAACATTAATATTGAAATAATGACGAATGACATACCTTATGTGCATTCTCTATCTGACAAACCTGAATTTAAATATAAAATATATCATAATATGAACTAAAAAAAACATTACTTAATGTTGCAGAATTAACGCTATTAAGAAATTTTAGTAAAGAAGAATCAAAATTCAGACGTACCCAAAAAAGTAAGTTAGCAGTCAAAAATAATAATCGTAGTAATCCTGAATCTGCCATTCCACTCTACATTCTTGCATATAACACGAAACTAGTATGCCTACATGTTATGAAACACAATAAAGGAAAGTGACAAGTTTGTTTAATTTTAAGCTTTCTATATATATATATATATACAATTGTCAACGCGACCACATTGGAGTAAACAATATGACACCATAATTAACTTGATATAAAACCCAGGAGAATATCTATATAAGTTATAGATTATGAGAATTTTGTCCCTTTTTCGTTCATCATCTAACATAATGAGGTTGTGATAAAAGGGATGTATGTAATCAAACGAATAAAAACCTAAAAATTCATCTTTTATTGTTTTCCCTCTAAAACTGCAAGTATACAACAAGAGTCAAACAAAAACCAGAAGACGACAGACTTGTTTACTCATATTCGATTATATGTTCAAGAACGTCTTAGAATTTTCCAGCGGAATAAAGTGGGATCATAGTTAGATTAATGTCAACATCTTCATGGTTGATAAAATATCCAAACTCCAATGGTTAAAATAACATACAAAATCCAAAAACAAAACAAAAAAACATTCTAGTGTAACATCCAGTGGTTCACATTTTCATTTCATGATTTTATTTAATACGGAATATAAAAAAACGTCGATAACGATGGACACATCATATTAATTAATATCTTAGTCTTGAAATATCGAATACATTTCCACAAAAAATTATTCTGGAAGAAGTTAATCTCAGCAAAACAATACCTATAACTTCGACCATGTTTAGAACAATTCCTTGTTTAAAAAAACAAATAACAAAACCAGGAACACTAAAAATCACAGACAATGAACAAGTCAACGCAAATGAGCTAAAAAGTGCTTAACGAAACGAGCAGCATATAACATACTAATTACAGGGTACCACCGCGGAAAGCTTAGCATTCTTACTTCCTATTGGTTGTCCTGTCCAGTAAAAAAGAACAAGATCTATGACAGACTTTTGCCATATTGATAAATGCATTCAAAATAGGCCAATCAAGTAATGTGGACGATCGCGTTCAATTAACTTTAGAAAAATACCAAGAAGATAGTCACTAAATAGTAGATTATTCGAATACATAAAAAAAAATTTCTAAAACAGTAAAATTAGGACTAAAAATGTCATTTTCTCATTCGAAAAAAAGGGTCTGCTAGAGTTGTTACTGATTTGCGAAATGAACGATACATTTGAATAACTGGTGCTTGTAGAAGAACATGTTCAGCACACCAAACAGATATTATTGACTTCGGATTATTTAAGTGTGTTTGTCTATGTTTTTGACACCTAAATATACATGTTTTATTGTCATTGTATAAAGAAACAGTTTCATTGTTTAAGGAATGACTGTTATATTTTTTCTGTCTATGAAGAAATAACCTCAATCACGTGGTGCACACTAAATAACTTGCGTAGCATTCATTATAATTTAATTTTAGTATCAACATCTTTATAATGTTGGCTTGCGTCATTATTTCACAAGAGGCCAAAATAGTACTATGGAAGTAATCTTGCATGGAATGAAGATTTTATTTTACTCTTACCACTTAAATATCTACTTACATGTTAACATACACCCTCATTAAACTGCGATTAAAAAGACAAAGCCAACGCGTGAATCAATTAAAAGGAAGGCAAATAAATAGATATTGATAGAAGTGAAGTAACGTAAATATGTAATAGTCCAAGGGCTGGAAGGGTCCACCGTGCAACCCCACCCAATCATCAACTTTATGGTGATTTTATGTACCTTTATACCTCCCTTTACCGAATTAATTTGTCGCACAAGAATATTCTTTTTCAGTTAAAGCTTATATTTGTACCACAAAAGATAAAAAAGCCAAGCTTTTTTTGACTCAATTTTTTGAGCGTCTAAGCCTTCCTGGGACAACATGATTGTGTAAACAAACAAAAACAAATTCAGATATCATCATTTAGCCAAATGTCTCAGCTTTACAGTGGTACAAAGAAAGTTGCGATAAAAATTTAAGGTTTTTGGGATAAATAAAAAAAGATGTACCCTTACCCCACCGAAAAATCGCTTAAATTTGCATATTTTTCAATGTCAAAACCCCTAGAGTATGTATGCTTATGTAATGGCTTATTTGGTATTTTCTGTTGTTGTTTTTTTAGAAAACAAGCTTTTGTGTGATACAGTAAATTAATGTAGTGTCTTAGCTTCCAAATTAGCCCAAGCAGTACATATTTGAACTTGTCCAAGTACAATTTGGTGAAAAATTGCCACCACACCCATGAAAAGAATACCTCAGCACGAACTAAAATGTTAATTATTAGCATAAAATCGATCTAAAAAAGATATGTTGGGTACTTGTGTTTTATATATCGATGTATTCGATATGTCTTCTCGTTTCAAGCGGGTATTTCTGTTCAGTTTCAAGGTGATAATAATGATTTTTTCATAAAGGGAGAGTTTTCGGAATTTTATATTTTCTTCCATTTCATCTGTACAGGACAAGTACCCTTACTTCAAACAAGCTATTGCATATTCACATACCCAATAAAATCTGCCCCAATGGGAAAGAAAATGATCGTGTATAGCATACACGAACTGTACACAATATTTATCTGGCACTTATTGTGGAGATCTTTTTGTATCAATCTTCTTCTTGCCTAGCAAATATGCTTTAATTGTCCCGAAGACGACAAAATATTTAAAAAGGGAAATTTAAGAATTTTAAAACAGATTATCACGCATTTGAGCACGTAAATTGTTTATTTTTGGTTTAAAATATCTCAGATTCAACATTATTTTGTTTGCGTTCATTATTTGTATACCTTAAAGGTTTCAAAGAAGCAAAGTCTACGATGAATGATTGGCATACATGTATCCAACATCATTTAAAAAAGTGCTAATCTACCACGTACGAATTGTGAGTTTTCACGGAAATTTTAGTGGGTATGAGGTGCCATTCTTTCGCCTAAATGGCCTGGAATTCGTTAAAGTATCCATTCAATTTGCCTTGGGTCATTAGAAAGCTAAGATGCCACATAGATGTGTTTGAATATACAAAAGCTTGTTTGAAGTACTTGAAAAAATTGCCAATTACAGATGATATGTCAGAAAATATGAAATTCCGAAAACTCCCCTTTTTATGAAAAACTCATTATTGTCACATTGAAACTACAAAATACGCACCTGAAATGAGAAGATATGTTAGATACATCATTAATAAAACAATAGTATTCAACAAGTCTATTGTACACCCTTTATATGCCAAAAAATAACATTTTAGTTCATGTCGAGATATTTTTTCATGGGGAAGGGTGGCAATTTTGGATATTGGTTTCCACAGACTCTTTAAACCAGTTTGTGTGAAAAGTCAAGATGAAGAAAAACGATCATTTCTTCCACTACCGTTTGTCAACAAATGTATAGATGCAATTAATTTGGCTAACATCCTCCATCACAAAAACGTTACCAACAAAATTCCCCCATATTTCAAAGACAAATCCAATTATTTCATATTCCTATACTTCACCCATTGCATCCAAAAGTTTCAATCATAAAAGGCTATTGCAGTACCTTGAGATTGAGGACTTTCAAGACTAAACCACCTGACTGTTCTTGCAAAAGCTCTCCATTCAAATATGGTCCTTCTGGTCACGTCGTTACGGGAGATTTAACCATCATCGAAAACGAATCTCTGCGTATTATCCTTTCTAAAGGTCCCAAGTACCGTGAACCACGCCCCATAAATTGGAATTATAACTTTAAAGTTCTTATGGATGTCGTCGAGGACTATGCAAGAAAATGGATAAAACGAGAACAAGAAGACACTGATTCTCTGTGGTTAAAGGCCGTGGGGTCTTTAATTTTGAAACGAATGAAAGTTTTAAGTAGGTCAATGAGTGCCAAGGCTACATCAGTTTTCAAAGACCCCGATCTAGCAAAAACATTGTCCACTATACATGAAAAGTATTTGTCGTACCAGTAGACAAAGCCCAAAACAACATTGTTTTTGTCTGCAAAAACGTTTTACATCCAATGCTTATTATCAGAGGTAGACGTAGAAAATAAAAGCAGTGATAAGACCTATACTGCTAACACACTCTCCAAAGAAAAGATTGTGGATAACCATAAATCTGTGCTATCCTCTTTTGGTCTCTCTACCAAGGACGATGATTGTGATTTACCGTCTATGTACTGGATTCCTAAACTCCACAAGAATCCATACAAACAACGTTTCATAGCTGGATCTGCAAAATTTACCACCAAACCTCTTTCAAAACTTTTAACTTCCATACTCACAACTGTCAAAGAGGGTCTGCAGTCCTACCACAACACTTGTTACTCCCGTAGTGGTATTAATTCAGTGTGGATCCTGAAAAATTCGAAAGATCTTTTGGAGACCATCAATTCAAGACTATTATCTGAACATAATAGCATTAAAAACTCTATATACTTCTATTCCCAATACTCAGTTAAAATCCCGACTTAAAAACATTATACATCGTTGTTTTTTCCCAAAAAGATGGTGCACCTAGATACAAATATATAGTTCTTGGTAGAGATTCCTCATACTTTGTAAGAAATAATTCCAAATCATCTTCCAAATATACAGAGGAAGATGTTTAAAAAAATGCTGGAATTTTTAATCGACAACATATTTGTCCAGTGTGGTGGACGTGTTTTTTCAACAAACGGTCGGCATTCCAATGGGAACAAATTGTGCTTGATGACATATTCCTTCACTATTATGGGGCTGACTTTATAGCTGATCTGATCCGAAAGAATATCGTTTGGCTAGATCCTTTGATCTCAGTTACCGCTATATAGATGACGTATTATCTTTAAACAATCCTAAGTTTGGGAATTTGATACATCGCATCTACCCCAAGGAACTTGAGATAAAGGATACTACAGACACTGTGAAGTCAGCCTCATATCTTGACCTACACTTAGAAATCGATGGTAGAAGAAAACTACTGACCAAACTTTACGACAAACCTGATGACTTTTCATTCAGAATTGTCAACTTTCCTTTCATCTGTGACGACATCCCTTCAGCACCTGCGTATGGAGTGTTCATATCACAACTCATACGTTATGCCAGAGCTTGTCAAAACTACGCAGACTTTTTATATCGCGCTAGAACTCTAGCAAATAGGCTTCTGGAACTGGGTTATGTTGCACAAGATTGAAGTCATCAGTACAGAAGTTTTATGGTCGTCATCATGAACTCGTGGATTGTTATAGTGTATCCATCTGCACGACGAAAACTGATTTATTCAACGGCTCATGGTTTCCTTTCCTCGTTTGTCTACCCCGGACTTGACATTTCATGAGCAACTCGGCGGGTGTTTCTAGAAAAAACAGAGGACGCTTACCCTACCGGTGCACCTGGTCCATGCTCCCAGTGTTTAGTGGAGTCCGAGTTGCTCATTTGCTTTTGTTACTTTGTATGTACGATTTTAGTTACTTATGTTCTTTGTTGTGCATGTCTGTTTTCCATGTCTGGTCTTTGTCCCTGTATTACATTCTCTTGATTACCGCTATAACCTTGGTTCCCTTGATTACTCTTTCCCCTAACTTGACTTGGAAAAGTTCAAATATTTATTGCACTGGCTCATTTTGGAAACTAAGGCACTATATCAATCTACATTACCACACAAAATCCTGTTTAAATTACGACAGTCTCAAAAAAAAAATGACAGTAACGGGTAATATAAAAGATATAAAAGAATTATGTAAATCCCTTTTTTTTACGATTTTACAGTAACTGTAACCCCAAAAAGAGAACCTAAGCACATTAATTGATCAGATATGTTTGGTACATCATTACCTTATTTTTGAATGCCTAAAATATGAGTTCTACCGTAGTCGGTTTGCAGTGAATGAGAATTTTGTTTGATACTGAGACCAGTTTTCTAAGGGTCGGTAATATTTTTTTAACATTGTTTGAAAATTCTTTCTTGAAAATTAGTTTTTCATGGTTTTTTTATATAGAAAATTAAATTATCTACCAAATAATACCAAATTTGAGACGTTTTAGTTGAGCAATAACTAGAAGAGTTGAATTTATGCGACTTTTATGGAAAAATAGAAAATCTCATTTTTCGCTTTTTGGGACAAATTCTGACTACGAGAATCGCCCAAATCATCAAAAGAACCCAAGAAGTATTAATTGTGATAATACTAAACAAAAAATACCAATAAGCTTTTTTACTTAAGCATAAATACTCCAGGGTTTTTGCATTGAAAAAATATGTCAATTTAAGCGATTTTTCGGAGGGGTAGGGGTACATTTTTTTTATTTTATCCCAAAACCCTAAGTGTTACCACAACTTTCTTGGTGCCGTCGTAAAGCTGAGACATTGGGCTACATGGTGATTTATAAATACATGTCAGTTTACTTCGTTTTGTAGAAAAAAGTTCGAAGAATAAAAAAAACGTATAAAATGGATTTTTTCCTCAACGAGGTATAAAAAGTAGCCAAAAAAATACAAACATTCTTCAGTTTATTTTTTTGGCGACCAAAAGATTCGTAAATGGGAGGTATAAGGGTACCTGAAAATCATGTTTTGGTTGATGATTGAGGAGTGCACGTGGGGGTTATAACAGCCCACGTACTAATACTACCTTTTAAAAACATCTTCAAACAATTTAGATATGGGTTATACTAAAAATCTGTCAATCACCAGGTCATTGGAGGAGAATCTGTTTGGTCCATGAGATCTGTAGTAAACTCGGAAAAGTAAAATGCGGGAAAACTTTCGCAGAAAGGTAATCAGTGCCGGTGATTAAAAAATCACATGCATTTTTGATCACCAGCTTAGAATGGAGAAAAGAGTATGCAGCTGTTGTGGCACGATGTTATTTTTCATCGCATAATTCATTGCTATTATATCAAGTTGTTTTGCCGATATTTGATAGTGTCCCATGTTCAGTGGTCATTTTTTATTATCTGAATTTAATCAGTCTATTGCGGATAATTTCTCACAATTAGCACATTATTTACTTTGTTTACATTACGACACTTTGTTGAAATGAAGGATATCGCCATAGTGTGAATTGTTTTGACGAACCCTTTTGTGACTTGTGTCGGGGAGCTTAATTATTGTTGCCAGATTATACTCATTTGAAATATGACAGGTGCCACTGGAGGAGCAGGACATGCTCACCCTTCCGGGGCACCTGATGTCACTCCCGTTTTTTCGTGGGAGTTCATAATAACTTGTGCTTTAGGTTTTTTTTCTGACGTCTTATGTTTCTACCTTCAGATTTTATGTGTATAATCTATTTTATTCGGTTTGCTACATTGTGTATGTAGATTGTCTTTCTTACCTTTGTTTACGTTCAGGCCATATGATGAGTTTTGACGTATTAGAATCATCCAACAACTGGTGTTTCTGTATGTTTGCCGATATATTATGCTAAGGGAGTCAATTCAATTAATGTTTGACTTCTGCAGATGGGTTGTATGGTGCATCATTTGGAAAATATAAAACAACAATGAATCATAGTGTTTTCCAACAAGATTTTAAAATAATTTTGTATCTAATCATTTTATTTTCAATATTTTGATATTTCAGGAGTTTGAAAGTCTTACAATTATTTTTTTTAAATCTCCCATAACCACTCACGTGACATAATTTACCAGTTCATTTCGTACCACATATTTGATCGGATATTTGTGTACCACCTATCCCCAATAAATGATAATGTAAATTACGCATATGCAAGGCCTCATGATGGCAATACTCAGTATCATTTTAGCCTCTCCAGATCATGCAAGCTGTCCCTTTTTTTATCTAGTCTACAACATACACTTCTTCAATGTATCTATGTCCTCTTTAATCAGGTTGCTCTGTTAGTTCTTCGGCAAAACTTTCCCTTCGATAATTTGTCTCCTTATTTCTTCTCGTTGTCAAACTCCATTTTCTCAGTCAATCAGATGTTATATGGGTATCGATCGAAATACATTTCTGAGCTTTGGGTATTATTAATCGACAAATTACACGAAAAATTTTGCTTCAGAATAATTTTTTCTCGCTTTTCTAAGAAATCAAAACTATTTTATTTGTAGTCATATACATTTCTTTGCCTATTCTCAACTCACGTCCAATTATATCCAATTTATAGTGGTATCAATACCTACTCTCTTAACGGCTTGCGTGTGTACTGTAAGGTTTGTCCTTGTCCTTCGGTCTTCTGCGCATAATACGAATTATATAATTTTTAGCTCTATCCGAATTGATTGCTTCAGGGACAATAGTGGAATGTCATCATAAAGGCCGAAATTGTCCAGTTGGCAATGAGCATAAAATATACATCGATTCCATAATAATGTAAATCAGACTTCTGGTATGCAAATTGTACAAACCTAACATACTGTTCATTTCTATGCAACAAAGCAACGAATCAACATCTGACAGTAAAACTCAAGGATAACAGAAACCTGTTTACAGAAAAAGAGTAATATGCGTCAAACAACAAATACTTGTCAGAAACAGGTAACA
The DNA here is from genome assembly GCA_037379345.1 of Perna viridis. Taxonomy (NCBI): domain Eukaryota; kingdom Metazoa; phylum Mollusca; class Bivalvia; order Mytilida; family Mytilidae; genus Perna; species Perna viridis. Next base: position 52,555,581 of record CM074511.1, on the reverse strand, counting down.
GGTAAGATGTTAAACATAGCCGAGGACACCAGACATGAAATTACATTAATCCTACAGGGATTGCGATATCTTTTTATTCAAGAAACAGAAGCTCAGAAATAAAGGAATCTGAACTTACATGTAATTGTTGCTGAATATGAAAGCATAAAACCACAAAAACAACAAAAACAACAAGAAAACACACAGATACACACAAAATAAATAAAACAAACAAAAACAAAAACGCAGACACACCATTAAAGACATTAACAAACTATTTCAAACACAACAGAACATATGGACAGCCACAGCTGGGATCCAAATCTGAATATGGAATATGTAATGTACGCATCTTTTGTATTTCTGGAATCAACTGTCGATTTGCTCACAGAATTGGTCGAAGTCAAAATATACGTTGAATGCAAATGTCGTCGTGGGGCACATAAACACACCACGAACACTTATATTTATATTTTGTGGTCATATAACATTTGAAAAAGTATTATTTTCCTTTTTGAGCTGAACTTAAAGAAAGTAAAAAGTAGATATATTACTAAGGCTTGCTTTTGGGTAAATATAAATCACATAAATTGGCAAATGAAAACTATACAAACGAAAAAAAAATGGATGAAGTTAATCCACAAAGACATGGAAGCTTACTAGCTGGGTACTATACGAAAGAAAGCCAGTCAGTTGTCATTGAGTAAACCACTGAGTCCTTTGTAAATCGATAAAATGCTAAAAAACATAAGTACTTGTAAAAATAACGTTCATTATTTCAAAGAAACAGAAGCAGTATAAGGAATTTGACAGAAGCATGAATGAAAAAGTGATAAGAAAGATCTTAATACTGATATGAGATTTATGGAACATGATCAGAACTGTATGTAGAAAAAAAAACAGAAAGTTAGGAGCGCTGATAGTTCCCATTGGAAACTTGTTTTAAGAATGTTCTAGGAATTTTTTTTCAATTAACAATTTCTGAGCATTTAAAAAACTAAGAAAATTACATTATTCTTTTGAAATAAATATAGGATTCACTCGTATCGGGAAACTTTTCCTTACAATGCCAATACAGATTAAAAGGTGTACAACTGGGATCGCCGAAAAGGGGGAAGGAGAAAGAAAGAAACACTTAACTAACAATTGCTTGCTTAATTGATCAATTTGTTAGAATATTAAAAGCTAATGATGCGTTTCAGTTGCGTGTTAAGCCTATTACCACTATGTTTGTGAGATAGCGCCCCAAGTTATGCAATGAAACGGAAGCCTGTGATATATGATATATGTCGATGATTGAACGCCAACCATCAGAATTTGACTGCAGGGTGGATGGTTTCTCACAGAGGTAAGAGCTTAAGTCGTATACAGGTTTAACGTGCCAATCGATGTTTTAAAGATATTGCATGCCAAAACCACATAAGTACATTGGGTTATGTCAAGTTCTTTATAAAATTTATGCAGTTAAAATAGAGAAAGCATTGTTCAATTTAAAAAAATAAGCATTCATTATACTCGCTCACTTATTTGAAACAAAAAATGTAATGCTACAAAAAAACAGTGTTATGCTAAAGAGTAAGTATATGCTGCATTACATGTTAAATGCACTTTTACGCCAGTACTTAGTTATTTGATAAAATGAAATTTTAGTAGGTACATCACCGAATATTAACTACTTAAGGCACAAGTATTTGCAACTTACAGAAGTAAAAATTCAAATATGTAAACGAGTAGACAACTTGACTGACATAATATATGCATATATAGACATCCTATGGATAGAGTATATAATTCTGGACTATGATTTGAGGACTGACCAAACAAATATTCTTATTTTAAAGTGAAGCTTATATATCATAATATAACACTGAACAAAAATGTTGGTAACTTGGACGATAGACTAGACAAGGTAAGCTGCATTGCTGGAGTAACGTAACAAAGGATCTTTTAAGTACTTCATTTATTTACCTATGAGAAGGAAAATACCTGGCACTAGTACAAAGCTTATTTCAATCTGTAAGATAATATGTTTTGTTGTATTGCTTCAGTAGCCAGGAAACAACGTTATACTTCTGTTTTTTTCGTGTTTGTTTTGGAAACCAATTTGTATGTTTGGCAACATGATAATTGCCTCTTCAGCTGGTAAATTACATAACACGTGATAAGGAATGAATGAGAGCGATACAATGATTATTCCATTTGTCTGATTACCTTTATATATTTGTAAGGTGTGAGAGCCAGGTAGAGATGCATACCAGATATCAGTTCAAGTCAACAGGGAGTCAACTGCAATTATATATGGGTGGGCCCTACTCTGCTTACAACATATGCTATCTAAAGCATTGGCTCTGGTGAAATCTTTATTAAAAAGGCCTCAAAGTCCTAATCCGAAAATTAAATCTTATATCAGAACAAAAAGCCGTCACAGCAATAGACAGAAACCAAACCTGCATCACGCTAAGATTTTCGAAATGAAAAACATTTTTTTAAATATCAAGCTGCAGGAGCGACTACCAGTCCTCGTACAGAAATCATAACGTTCTAATTCAACACAATTAGAAAGCTGACATCGCAACAGCTATATATGTTTGAACACACCACGGTAGTGATTATGGAAAGGTCCAACCTTGTCAATGATGATTGGCCTGTTACGTAATATTAACATGTAACACGGTTCTGTCATTCAGTAACATAAATTACTTCTGGTTCCGATGCAGTTCCAATGGGGGAGATCTTTTTATATCTGATTTTGATCTTCTTTAACAAAGTTCATTGATATTATGTAAATGAGAACTCATGGGACTGTCAAAAATGTCCAAGACAGACAAAATCGATCAACTCTATCGAGTTGAAGGCGACAATAAGATGGCGATATTTTGAATTGATGTACATGATCCTAGTAATCTTTATTTGATTTCTCTCGAGTATCTTATATCTCAACGTGTATCAAAATCTTCTACAAAATATATTTACAAATGGATTTTCAATTCTGTAAATTGTGCACAGGGCAATATTGATAATGTGCATTGTGTCTTTGTTATGGTGGAACAATTAACGAATTGATTGGTTAAATAGAAGTTTGTCATGATATTTTACAATTAGAGTCCACGCATGCCATTTGCCTGTATCGGTAGCAAACACACGGGACTATAAACAATAAGGTCTTACCGTAATGGACTAAAACATGCCATACTTAGTAAGGTCATTGTGCATATTGAATAGGAGTATCTTTTAAAGACGGTTTTCTATAAACAGTAATCATAAAATGTTTCATGTGTGACTTGTTTTCTATTGATAGCAAGACAAAGATGATGACGATTATTTAGTATATCAATTGAGAAAATAGTTGTTTCATCTGTTAAGGGGTTAAGTTACATGTATAAGCCCGAAAGAAATAAAAGTATTTTTCGTGTGGATGTATTACTGAAGTGGAAAAAGTAGATTTTCATCTGTTTTAGCGTTGTGTCCCATAGGTCAGAATGAACGACCTCAGTGACAAAGTTCCCGACCAGGATATGCAAGACAAAGGGAAACCATATGAAGTTAATGAAAAACCTGAGGATTATACTCAACTAAATCGAAATAATGAACCAGATACGGGACCTGGTGAGGATGTGGCAACTAATTCGCCTACACATTCTGTGGAATCTGATAGCAATCTAAAAACAGACACTACTACAGAGTCAAATTCTGTAGAATTTTCGCCGGAACATCTAAAAGATGAAGCTACAGTTGATATCATAGATGAACTTAAAAAGAGCGACCAACTTGGAATTCAACCAAGTGGTAGTCTGGAAGCGCCTATTATTGTCAAAAATGAAACTCCAAATACTGACGAATGTTCAAATCCCACAGGCATTACAAATGAAACGAAAGAGAACATACTGGATGAGAGTGGTCAGCCAGATACCAATCAAAGTGAACAAGTACCTCAACTGAAGACTACCAATGACATTAAGGTGAGTTTCTTTCTAAAGTAGATTATTTTGTATCTGTACGCATTTGGTCAGGGCATTCGGACATCAGCGTTCGTTCGTATAGAACTTAACACGATGTTCAAAATGAATGTTTTTTTTTTTTACAGAAAAACACATCTAATTAAATTCAAATTCGCTTCTGGTATTTTTTATTGTTTCCTTAAGAGAAACAGATGTAACCTAATTCTACAGATGTTTGACGTTCAACTTCAGCGCTTCATGTTTCGTTTCCATTACCAATTAAAGGTAAATAGTAGAAAACGTGCTACATCAATTAATAGGTAATAAACAAGTAACGACTGTAAGTAATTAAAAGACCTAGGTCACAAGCCTCTGGGTTACAGTGAAGATTATCAGGCGGCGTATATATGAAATAAACAATCATTTACGCAAGCAGTCTACACAGAAGCTGAAATGTAGCTATTAAAATGCCTTATTTATTGAACAAATGTTCAAGCATTCATAAGGCTGTCAGAAGATAAGACTTCTGGCCTGTTATGAAGAATGAGATACGATAGCAGACTAGAGTATCGTATTTTCAGAGATCTTTGAGTTACTGTAGGTAGGCCATTTAACCTTTATAAAGATAGTTCGTGAGTTCTTTTATCATGTTTATCATGTGGGGTTACTGTTATCTAAATTACAAGGTGATTAGTTGGTAAATTATAAACCATAAAGCTTCAAATTGATTGCGTTTCCTTGATATTGTTTGTGATAGAATGTCGACATTTAAAGCATTGCTATGTAGAAAAAGTTTATTTTTTTCTGTCATTGTGGAATGTGAATTGCTTCTCTTTGTACTTATAATGTGTGAATAATGAATCCATTACGTTTATGACACAATTTCATATGATGACTACGAAAGTTACTAAGGCACCAGTATGTTACTGAATTGCACCATAATGATTAAAATGCACGTGTCTACTGATGACCAACTTCTTCAGCTGACTTCATCACTGATAATTGATAAATCATATCTTTATATTGCTAAACTTTCATCTAAAACCATATCAAAAGTCAAATCAAGATTTTTTTTTTATATATGCTAGCAGTACGGTTAATGGCTTGTTGTTAGCATGTCTTTGATTTGTGTTTATATACCTTGTCTAGACTGTTAGTTTGGATCAAATGTCCACTTTCCCTGGCGAATGTCTAATGGTATACCCTCAATTGAACAATATAACTTAATTTAATTTCTCGATTGTCGAATAACTTTCATTCAAAACCCTCGTGCTGTTGAAGCTATACAAGTTTAAATTAAACAAATCCTGTTTTAAAGAACATCCAAGTTACTGCAAAATCCTATAAAACTTCAAAACAAGTCGATGTGAGTGGATCGATTTACCTGCATAGTTATTTCATTCTATTAAAATAAGCTTATGGAATTGGGCAGTTTAGACTGATATAATGGAAGGGTTGTGATTGATTATACCTTACAAACCTTCCCCTTTTAACACACATGTGGGAACCCTACCAAACCACACAGACAGGTAAGAGCACTTTAATGACTTGCGTTAATAACCATACGTTATCAAAGGAAGTAAAATCTGGAATTTAAGGGAAAGATGACATTGGAGGCTCAATAATTGACTAGTTATAAGTATTAACATATATATGGATAACAACCTCAGTATATCAGAAATTGATCGGACACATGTCCCGCGTTTACGTTCAGTAAGCATGAAAAGACGACATGATTGTATAGTAAAAGAAAATTTAACGCACAGGAACGTCCATCTAAAGTGCTTCTACTTAAGCTAGTATATCATAATGTAAATATTCTGTCTCCATATGTTAAACTTATTATTGGTTATTTACAATAGGTCGACATTCCAGAAATACCTGTTTTACTTGTTGAAAGGGTTTTTTCATCTTTCTATAATCTACATCTGCCACAAGCCGACATACAAGAAATACACCAGGCGTAAACTCATCTAATATCAACACATAGCTTACTCCAGACCAACTATAGAAAGACTTTTTGTATAACCCAATACAAAGATATGTAGTGCTAGGATTACCAGATCCTTTAATCAGGTATTGTGGTAATTATGAGGTGGTGGAAAATAAAAGGGACTGACTTCTAAAACAAGTCACTTATTTAACTGCACATGACAGTCTTTATACTTACATTTCGATTTGTTTGACTAAGATTCATTTATTATTTCGGGGGTCAATGTCCAAGTTAATAATACCGATTTTAACTATAACCATTGGATCAATTTCCTCTAGGTTATTGACCACCGCACCATACTCCAGAAAATTTTGGACATGTTAGTGAGATGTTACTCTGGTTAGAGATGACAAATGATTTCAACTAAGTTTCACAGTCCATAAAATGACATGTTTTTCCCACTGTGACTCATTAACAATGGCAGTCCATGATAAATTGGCTGCATTACCTGAGACGACCTTGATAACAAAAGCTAGGGTTTATTTACACAAGTGATTTGGAGTATTGATCCTATATTTTTCTTTCCATTTATAGTCCTGTGATCCCCACCCTACCCAGTAATTTACCTGTAATTACACTGGCGTCCAAGACCCATATCAATAGCTATTTTGGCTCTTGATATATTTGTTATCTTATTTAAAAGGTCTTATTCGAACAAGTTTTCAAAATTCACCCCAAAAAATTAGATTTTTACCTCTAGAATAAATACACCCACATGTGTTCAAAACATTTTTAAGTTAACAAGTATTATCCTAGACAAATTCAAATGTATCACCCAAAGGGTAAAAGCTAGATTCAACCATTTAGGCAGTCAAAATAAGATGAAATAATTCAATTTTGCACAATTTTACTTCCAATTTACTTACTGAAGTATACATAATGAGAACACTACCTATATAAGTGATAGGGTAATGATATCACATACATGCATGAACAATTTGGTTTTTTTCTGCATGGTTGCTGTAATTTGTCCTTAAATTTCATTAACTCTATACTTTACACATAAAACTGTCTGGGCTTATCTCTAGGACTCTCTCTTTGCACACTTTGAGGTCAATTTGATATGGCATTTGATTCTTTGGTTCATCTAGATTTGCTGACTTATTATCCATACTTAGTGTGATTTTATTTGCTCACTGCTTGCTTATAGTCATTTTGATATCTGTAAGTACATGTACAATTTCAGTATGTTATGCATGCATGAGGTTAACCTTATTCAGCCACTGCATCCAATTAAACCATGTTCTGCAAATGCATACTTAGTATCCAGCTTGATATGGGTTGAGGTCAATAAAAAAAAAACATTCTTCATCTCATTTTGACCTTCCTTAGTATGCTTGAACCTTCATCTATCAAGACAATGTATGCTCAAGAATGAGTTTATGATGCTGGGACTCTCAAGTTTCAGTTTATTCAATCAAAGAGTAATAAAGGTCTGTGAATGATTGTGATCAAAGTTTCCCTAGATAGTAAGTTGCTTGTGATCAAATTTCTTGTCCAGCACTTGTTCTGTCAATGCAGGAATTGAAATGTGGCAGGTCTTTTAATACAGTTTGCAATCACAATAGCTTACATTGTGCATTGTTGAATTTTTCAACTTGTTTTGACAGTAATAAATAGAAGTTAGTTCTATAAATGCTATTTAAGATTAGTTATTACAAAATTCTGTAACTATTTAAGTATATAATTACACAAGAACTGGAGGGTCATGGTGAGCCTATGTTTGCAGTCATTATTTGCATCTTTTTTTTCTGTTCTGTTATGTCACTGTATATTTAAGGTAAATGTATTCTAACATTGTAATGGTCAATTTGTTCTGGATCAGTAAAGGTCAACTTATCCTGGCAGAGTAAAAGTCAACTTGTACTGCCATGGTAAAGGTAATCTTGTTCTGGCATGGTAAAAGTCAACTTGTTCTGAAATCTTGAAGTCAACTCATTTTGACATTATAATGGTGATTTTGGTTCTGACATGGAAAGGTTAACCATCTACATAGAGTCAGGGAGAATGCCATCATCATTTCCTGCAGCTGATATTGTGACCTTAGGTTGCAAACTCTTATGAGGCATCTTCAAAGCCTCTGAATCATTTTCTTTAAGTAATAAGAAATGTCTTTGAAGACCTATGTAAAATAAAGTCATGTTCTGTGAAATCATGTTTTTTAGGAATCTATGTGATATGCTGCTGGTAAGGTGAAACTTGTTCTGGTATGGAAAAGTTGAACCTTTTGAGATGTGATAAAAAATACTAAAGGTCGATATTGTCTTAATCTGACAACCAAAAGGTCAACATGCTCATGCATGCTACATGTACGAATTAGTTTTTAACATGGTAAAATTGAACTTATTCTGTCACCTTTTATCCAGGATCATTTTCCTTTTTTTTCTGTCAATACACATACTTATCACAAAAAGGTTGGAAACTTCTTTTTATACACAATTCTTAAACTTGTTATTTCTTAAGTCTCAGCTTCATTTACCAAAAACTGCATCCTTCTGACATAGCTCTATTGCATCTCTCTTTATTAATCCAAATAATTGGTTTTTATGTAAGATAGAAAAACCAGCATTCCACATGCCATGCCTAACATTCATGTAATATTGAAATCTAATCAGATATATGCATGACTGTAATTTATTGCAATACCGTTAATTGATATGCATTTAAAAATTTATTTCCACCACAACAACACTGTTACTTTACTAAATTATCTTCCAGATTGTAATGAAAAGACAGAGGTTTTGTGATCAATGAATTTTAAATTACACAAAAGCCACAAATCCCACTCAAAATCAATAGAAAAACATTCAGAACATCAACTTTCACTTACTAAATGATTTGAACAAACAAGGTCATATTTATACAGAGTGTTTGTAGACAATCAAGGTAACAAATAGTTGATTTTAATACAGAATTTTCTTTGGTACTAGTTGCAAAACTTGATTTCGTTGAAGAGAGGCATGTTAATAACATTTGACGAATCTATGATGAGTGATGCCAGTCTGCTTCAAAGTTGCAAGGATTTTAATATGCTGTGCAATGGAAGTGTCATTGTCAATAAGGTTTCAATTCAAAGATCAAGCTTAACCCCAAAAATAATATTCCGGTTTTTGAGGAAGTAAAGTGAAAGTCACTTTCATAAAGCTTTTTTGCCAATAGCATTAAGAGGGTGTCCAGGCAAAAACCAGGCTGTGGGTGGCACATGACAAATTTTGTTTTCAAAATTTTTCACTCATTTCATATCACAAATGCCTTTTCTCTAAGTTGAATGTTGGTTTTGGATTAATTACAATAATAAAAGAGAAATAGACTACATATAAAGCACTGAAATTCTTTGGGAAAAAAAGGGAGATAACTCTTTTACTTCGACAAAATTCGACTGCTTTGTTAGGGACTTTTATAATCATTTTCTAAGCCATCAATTGTCGATTCAAAATGAACTTTTTGCTTTTTGACCATAGTATATACATTTAATTGGAAAGAATAATTTAAAGGGATGAAATTTACCCTGTGCCACTCATATCATAGGATCTACTTGATTTTTACATGGACAGCCTCTTGATTTGTTGTTCAAATCAATTTTCACTTACACTGCAGATAAAAATAATATAAATGTCACTTTTAGAGGTCTTGATAACATAATGAATTAAAACCTTAGTGAGCACACTCACATTACCCCTGTGCACACATTTGCATTCTTTTGAAAAACTTCATTCCATATACACAAATAAAAAGTGTTCCCCTTCATCAATTTCTCTGAAAATCTATCCCATCTAAGATTTTAAGGCTTCTAACAGTTCTCTAAAGTTGAAGGAATCTGTCAAATCGGGCCACAAAACTAAACCAATGATTGTTTATTAAGTCCCCCACCCAAAAAAGTGGTCAAATTTGACCAATTTCTGTGTAAATTAATCCCATTGAAGATTTTTTGCTACTAACTATTTGCCAAGGTTTGAAGGAAATCATTAAAAATTGAGGCACTTTCCAGGTGACAAGCCACAAACATTGACTTATTATGAAGTTCCCCTCCAGAAAAAGTTGTCCCCCTTGACAATTTTTGTGAAAATAAATCTCTTAAAGACTTTATTGCAACTATTTTCCAAAGTTAGAAGGAAATCATTAAAAAGCTACCCAGACAACAATAATCTCTGATGGATACACAGATGGATGGGTAAAAAAGCATTACTGCAACTTAATTGTATGGGGAAAGAATACTTCATGCTTCTACTTTCTCAGTAATTATGGTGGGGAAGTATTTTAACCATCAAAACTACAGGTTTTTATGTACTAGTTTAGTTTATGAACCACTTTTTTTAATTTACCAGTACATATAACATTATTACTATCTTCAGCTTTTAATGTTGTTTGATGAAATCTTCCATACTCCCAATATACTAATGAACATTATTTTAATTGAATAGAAAACCTTGGATTGAACTCTGTTACTGACCACCAAAAACAAATAAGTACAAAACTGAAAGTGATGAATATATGATAAATTGATAAAGCAATAGATATGCAGTGTTAATAGAACAGATGCTGCTACCATTGGGTATAGATGACAAAGCTTAAAAAAATGTCTGAGTAACATGAGGCTCCACCATGTACTGATAATACATCCATTGATGTTTTTCCTGATAAATAAAATTTTCTCTATATGATTGCCTTGGGAAATGACTTCACTATACATTTTGTAGCTGTTCTGTAGGAGTTCTAATTTATCAACCAAGTTTCATTCATTTTCCAGAGCTCTGTTAATATTAGCTATACTTCTAACAGCTAATTGGTGCAAAAATTTCTTATCAGAAAAATTTAAGGCAGCTTGAAAGGAATATAATATATTTTATCCTGGGTTTGTATTAAAACCACAAGTAAAACGGAACTTGTAAAATAAACTGACTACCTGGATAGATCTGTTATATACTTTGACACAACCCCTGGAGCATGAAATAATTGTCGATACCAGTCTAGTCATTTATTGTGTAAAAAAATCTCCACCAATAGGACATAAATTTTATTAAAGGATTATAGCAAAAGTTCTATTTCAAGGTGTGGGAATTTCTAACAATAAAAGGTAGGCATTTTAATTAAATTGGTGAATAAGGCAAATTTTATTTTTCAGGTTGTCACCTTCTTGTTTGATCTTTGTTGATACTTTTATCACTCTGGAATATCGCCAACTGTTCTTAATTAACTTCAAAATAAAAAGAAAGTATTTCAAATTTAAACTTTGATTTCTAAATTTTCTTCTTTATATTTTTCAAAGAGAAAGTGAAATTTAAAACATTGGATTGAGAATATTGTTATAAACTGATTAACAACTGCTTTATGACACAATTAACAAGAGAAAGTCAAAGCACTCAAAGAAAATATCTTTCTTTTGAAATTGAAAAGAATTTTAAAAATATGAAAGCTTAATTAGGAATCAGGCCGTAGAAATCTTTCAGCATATTTTATATCAACATTCTGAGATACAAGAAATTAAGCAAGGGGCAAAGAAACATTAAACATTAAAAGTTGCCAGATATCATCTTATTTTGTTTTGATTTGTTTTTGTTGTTTATTTTTTATTTTATTTTTTTTTTGGGGGGGGCGGGGAATCAAAATCTATTTATTGCAAAAAAAACTTTCAAATTTTAGATGGTGTATGCCAGGTCAGTCCCTCTTCTAATTTGTGCCTGACAACCTCTATCTATAGACTTTTTCATTCTGAACCTCAATCTTAAAGTCCTAGACCATACCAAATACCATTACACAGGGAAAAGTCAGCAAAAAGCTGTTACAACATTCCAGTTCCTTTTCTATGTGCCTTATATTGTAGTTTGACCTTCTGGTCGGTAAAATATGTCTCTTATTGATTCAGAATACTACAGCTTTACTATACATGTCTACTTATATCATAGATATTCTATGTTATATGGCATGACTAGGCATAAAACCTACTTATTACCGAGTCAGCTCAATACTTGTTACCATTCCTTATTTAATTAAGTTTATACAGTCATACTTACTTAGATATTATCAGACCAGTCTAAATAGGTTTTTGTTGTTTATTTTGTCTGGACATTAGATCTGCAGAAAATTCTTTCTGAAATACAAACAGTAAGTTAAGATAAAAAGATTATAAAGTTTATTTCTATAAACCCTTAAGAAAATGTGTTCATCTGCAGGTCACCTGGACTATCAAATGTACACCGGACTCAAAAAAGTATTTTAAGGTCACTAAACTTGCATTCAATAATTATACATTAGAATGTAAGACCTTAAAATGGTATTGTAGTTGAATGGAAAACCACATAATAGGATCTTTAATGAAAGAAATCGTGAAAAGGAAAACCAATTACCATATTTTCTGCACTACAAGTCGATATATTGTAAAAATTCAGGGGGTTGCCACCCCACCTTTTTACTTGAAAATTTGTCATTTTCATGTGCAAAATTGACTAAAAATGGTAACTTTTGTCCTAGCGCCCCCACTTTTTCTGAGGAAACGTGGCTGGCACCCCTTCTTTTCAAGGTGTCTTGATGCGCCCCTAAAATTGAAGGACATTGACCCATAAATTTTGGCAAATCCTTCTTTAGTCAATATAAACAGTGTGTGTATTTCATTATACTCCAAGTAAACATAAGAATATCCAGATATACAAAAAATAGACAGTTTACATTACATTTCCATCCACACATCATTACATGCCTGAATCTTTTTGTCATCATCTTCAAGTGTTTGTAAGAATCATGCAAAGTGGGAAAAATCAGTAACATGCATGTCAGATCTCCACCAAACTGACAATAAAATATCACTCAAGGATGCTTTCACAAAATGAAAATACCATTATTTGATCTCAGCATCACTGGATTTGCTCAGAATCTTAGAAAAATGAGGTATTTGACAGAGTTATCTGCCCTTGAAATGTTCATTTTCAGTGCATTTCAATGAAATTGTAACTCAATGGTCCAGCATGACATGGAAAATCTTGTCTGTTTTCCTTGATTCTGATGGTGCAAATAGTCAAATTAAACTATCAAAATGATGGGTTTTTTCATACCATGTTTCTCTACTGCCTGATTATTACAGGGACTGACACTTAAATGTAAAATTTCTAATAAGCTTTGTAAAGAACAGTTTACCATTATGTTAGATTATAAATGTCAAATTAAAGTCTAACTTAGTAAACAGACAAGTCCAGTTTATCACCCTTTGATATACAGGCCACTTACTGAGTGGTCATAACCACACTCAAAGATCTTAATCAATGTAGAAGATAGAAGGATTACAATCTAGATAGGAAGTCAGTCATAAACTTGACAAATAATACACAAAGCTTTAAAATTTAGTCAGAAGAATAAAACCCTAATCTAATACAAATAAATTGTAAAATATGCCTGACTACCATGGTAACTAATTATTTTAGTGACACGCTTTCATCCATAGCAGAATAATGAAACATTTTAAAACCTTTCAAGTGGTATAAAGATTTTACAGATTTTAACTTTTAAACAAAGTTAAAATGTTAGCAATATCTCTGAATAATACTAAAACATTTAAAATTCAAAATGCGAAATTTAATGTGAGCCGGATACAGCTTATTATGTTACCCAACTGGAAACTCAGAATTTGCATAAATAAAATGCTGCAGTATAATTCACCATACTATATCTAAAATGTGTCATAATTCAATGAGGATAGTGGTGACCCTGAAAAGTAGAGTAGACAGCTCTGACAACTTTCACTATGGAGAAGGTGTGAAGTGAATGATGGTATTTAACACCTTATATGTCACAATGACTGGTCTAAAGTATTGGTCAACCTTAAGTCCCAAGGGAGAGTTAAGTAGGAAATCAATATTTCTCTTTCGATAATCAAACTTAAATGTCAGATGTGACATTTAGTTTGACTGGCAAGTCTTTTTGGTACTTTTCAAATACTTTTTTTTTCTTAATCTCTAGCTAAATTTTTGCTTTATATAGCCACTGGTGACTGTAAATAACAATGTAATAAGCAAATGTTTTAGTTCAATTCAAGATAAGGGTGTGAATGGATCATGGTTAGAGGTAATGTGAAGTCAAAAGTGAAATAATTCTATCCAGGGCTCAATAAAAAACAATCTGTTCTTTGTTTCAAAAGTTCTAGACCTATTTATTTTGTCTAAATGTGTGTCATGTTTATTTACTTAAACACTGCTAAAACATGGTCTAAATTTACAGTTTGAAATATGAATTGGTGTTGAGGAACTCTTTCTTGTAAACTGAAAGTTCTGTCACTGACATGAAGTTTCCTCAGGCTAGGACTATACATTGTACACGGGATAGAATTAATTAATATTGAATGGGACAGGAAAGTTTACATAGCAATACATGTTACTGTATGGAAAAAACAAAATAAAAATGGAAATTCTTCAATAATAATCTATATTTCAAAGTTTTTTTTGTCTTAACCTTTTTATATCTTATGTCAAAATATCTAATTTACTTGTTTTAGTTTTATTTTAAATGTCCTTTGAAATTTGAAGGTCGTCACATTTAAGCATTCAAATGTCATCAATGTGCTGGATCTCCTCTAGCAGTCAAACATAACAGATCAGAAATATTTAAAAAGTAAAATGCAGTGAAAAGGAAAATACAATATAAAAATAATAATGTCTGTTATGGTTCTACAAGCATAACTTAAACTGTCAGACTACTATGAATAAGAATTTGTGGAGGTGTTATAATATTTCAATTACCGGTATACATGTATATGTTACACCACCCAACTTTCAAGTATATTAATCATGGCTTATCATTAATGTCATTTGTTTTGAAGTTCCTACATTTTTTGCTGATCAGCATTTTATTTTATCATTTCTTCCCTGTTGTACTTGTGTCACTCTGGTGATGAAGGGGTTGTACGTTGATTTTCCTTACGTTTCATTTTACCATGTTATCATTTGTGGGGATCACATTGTAAGTGGTTTTGTTTGAAGTCAGATTTCAACTTTGTGTTTTGAGAAACTTTTTTGCCATCTTTTCACTGTATGGACTGTTTGGGCATACCCAGCTCAGCAACTTGGGCAACTTCATGTTGGTTCTTCCCTTATGTCACCCTTATGTTCAGGGAATAAGCTTTCTCTTACATTTCCTTTCTCTATGTTATCATATGTATAGGTATCAGTCAAAAATAAATAATATAAAAATATTTTTGTCTGAGCTATTAACACTATTTGTAGGACTAATATTTTGAAATAATTCAGTAAAGTTCTTTTCAGTCATATCAGCAATGAAGGAAAAAGTGTGGTTACTGGTACTGTGACTGGTACCTAATATAGGTCATGTAAACAATCTACTGGGCAAAATCTATTTGTAGGCTTCAAAGCTGGTACCTAAAGTGGAGATATGATTGATGTATAACTGTCATTTTATGAACCAACTAATCATCGTTGCCTAACCAAATCTATAAATAATTTCCTGTAATTATCTTACATTGCAGGACATCATTTTATGTTATAATAGATTCTCGAATATTTTACAAAATCTAATTAAAATATTATGATTTATGTTGATTTCGTCTTAAACATTTAAGAATAGAAATAAGAAGACTCAATGTCTACATTTTTTCTCTGATTCATACTTATATCATGACATTATATGCCATTTGTTTCATCTCATGTAGAGAAAAGAAAAGTGGGGTGACCATGATCGGAATAAGCTTTGTTTTTTTTTAACTTAAGCATTAACTATATTTTTTTAACCCAAGCAAAGCCACAGATTTAAGTACATAAGAGGCTTGAAATTTAATGCAAATATGGGGAAAACATTGTGCATTTCACCTAACAACTTTAAAATTACTCCAATATTACACTGTACAATGAGCTTAGCATTACAAGTTTTCTTCACTATAATATTACTCAGTACAATGAGCTAAGCATTACTTTATTGCTTTGTCAATGTTTCAATTTTTCTTCAAAAGGCCATAATAATCACATTTCAATTTTTCTACACCAGGAATTCACTATCAGATCATGTACCTAATGACATCTAGCACTAAGGAAACCAGTGTTTAATCCTCACTCTATTGCCTCAGCATCTTACACTACAGCTGACCTTACTGATAACTCTGATAACAGCAGTCTTGATCTCCTTTATGCTGGCCCAGCTGACAAGTCAGTGGTAACAGCCGTTTCTTGGTTAACCCATCTATAAAATGTAAAATCATGGTTCTTCATCTTGTAGTTCATGAACATGCATGTTTTTACTCTAATAATGTTCATTGTTATATTTTGAAAATGGAATCTATTTATTTGTAGAAAGTATTAAGACATGATCATGAATTTTGATGGAAGATTTCATGAAACAATACAATTTTACTCAATTGAATTGGCAAGGTTTACTATAATTATCAAATCAAAAATCTGCTTTCATATCATAGGCAAAATTATTATCTGCCAAAGCTGAGAATGATGTTTGCTTTATGTCAGGTACTCCTATATGATACAGTGAACTCTTATCTACACCAAAACCTGCAATAAATTGAAAACTTGTCTTAACAAAACTTGTATGGCTGTTCTTTCTTTAAATATCTAAGAGATTTGAACCTAATTGTAAACCCAACACTTGTCTAAACTGAACAAATCCGTAAGTCTCAAAGGTGTTTACTTTAGACAGGTTTCACTGTACATTGTACACACTGAACATGGGTACTGGTTTGACTGAGAAAACTTTTCAACAGTGTCCATATTGATAAACAAATTCTATGGAACTTAAGGAGAGATTCCATCGGATGAAAAGAAAATACAGACTGTTACGATCTATTTGGAATGAGAATAATGCAAATTGACAAAGCTTCATATTATAACTATTAAACATTATCCATTTGAGATGCAGTAAACTAGCATTTTCTAGATGTACTAATTTTCTCTATTTTTATGATAGACAAGGGCATGTAATTGTGAAAAATCAACTGTAATTTTTTTTATTTTTTATACAAGGAAACATCTATCATTTTCAAAACTGCAAAAGTTTTATACAAGCACCTTCAAATATATTATATTGACAGAATCTTTGAAAACTAGTAATTGGCAAAATTAATACATTTAGAAGGCGTAAGAGACAAAAATACTGAAATGAAATTGGAATTCCAGACTTAATCAATGATAACTAAAAAATTCTGCATAACAAAGAAAAGGTGCTGAAGTATTTGTGTTGACAAAATTTGATATTTCTCACAAAATAAGAAGACAAGATTTTTTCTCCACTATATAAAATATTTTAAAGATAATAGTGCTTAAGCATAGGTTTCGTTTTTCCTTAATTTGCAAATTAGGTTGAATTGTTGAAAGAAGTCAGTGACTCAAGTTCCTATTATGTCCAAAAAATTAAATTTCAAAAGTCTTTTTTGTACTTAAGTAAATTAAAAAATCACTTTAACTGTGCACAAATAAAAATTATGATAAAATCAAACACACAGTTTATGTTTGCATTTAAAAGTGCATGCATGTATAAAATTTACCTGAGTTAAAGCAGCTTTACTTATGATTTGTAAATTCATGTCACATATTATTTGTCTGCAGTTGCATGTGGGTGTCTCTAACCTTCAAAATAAATTGATTTTAAATTTAAATCTCAAGTCAAGAAAAGTTAGAAGAGTGAGATTTATTATAACAGTTTGCCCCTGTTATGAATCATCATACCAGATATCAAAACAAAGAACACATAATTGTAGTAACTGCTTTTAGGTGTACAATAAAAAAAATTGAAAGTATTTTTTGGTCGTTGGTCACCTCAGAATCCTTTAAGAGTTTATTTATGGGTGGAAAAATCACATTTTAAGCTCACCTGGCCCAAGGCCATGTGAGCTACTGCCACCACTTGACGTCCTGTTGTCGTCGTCATCAATTATACAAAACTCTTCTCCGCTAAAACTACTTGACTAATTAGAATCAAACTTGATATGAATGTTCCTTGGGATAACCTGCATAGAACAGAAGTCGGGATTTTTTATTTTCGCAAAAAACATGGCCACTGTTACTAAAAATAGAACATAGGGATCAGACAGTAGTTTTTTGCATATATCCCCAAAACCTTTAGGATAAGCTAAATTCTGACATAGGGTAATTGTGTTCAGCACGATGAGATCTATCTATGGTCAAATATTCTTTTTAATTGGTTTAGCCATGAGTTCTTGCCCTTTTTTTGATGTTTTTTTTGCTATTTTTAATGTTATTTCTTTCAAAAATCTTCTCCTCTGACATTATTTGATCAATGGAACCAAACTTGGTATGAATGGTGTATCCTGCATAGAACTGATGTGGGGATTTTTGATCAGTCAAAAAAAATGGCTGCTGTTACTTACAATAGAACATAGGGAACAGGCAATAGTTTTTCACATCTATCTCCAAAACCATTAGGTGAAGCTAAATTCTTTCAATAGCTGAAATGATCCTTGTTATTAGGACTACAATAGTCTTCAGAGACAAAAGTTGTCAGACGACTCCTTGTAAGAGTTATTGCCCTTGAAAGTTGAAAAATGATTTTTTTTTTTTTACAGTTTTCAGGCAATATCTTGAAAACTATGATAGATTAATAGAAACTTTCAGTTGTTGAAATGACCCTTATGATAAGTCCTACCAATAACTTCTTAAGTCAAAATTGTTGGACAACTTCTTGTTAAATTTATTGTCTTTGAAAGGCAAAATTCAACCAGGTGAGCGATTCAGGCTCCTGGGAGCCTCTTGTTATATTTGTAAAATAAGTTGTTATTGAACTTAACCAAAGGCTTTCTAGTGACCGGGAATTAAATAGAATACAACATCAATTATTTTCTTAGACTCTGATTTTGCAAACATATTCTTTCATAATTTTCACCTCAAATATCTTTCACTAGAAGACCTCATATCAGAAATCATTGTCAATAAAATGTCTAAAGCTAACTTATATCAATAATCATAATATATGACCTTTTTTCAATAATTCACTTATTTCAAATTTTGCCTGATTCTTAATAGGACTGTTTCTTAACCTGTTCAAAAATATTTAATATTTCTTATGCAGAATCTATCTACAAAGCACAATGTTGTTTTCAAAATCATAATGATTGAGACTGATGTGAAAAACTATAAATAATTCAAACAGCAAAATGCAAATAGCTATAAAATAACAACTGTTACATAAAGTATATGATTCCATGTATTTTAATCCTATTTATAAAGACAACATTGAAGATAAAAATCAATGTAATGTCTGTGAGTCTGTTATTTCATAACTTGACTTATGTGAACCCTATTTTCCAATAATATTCCTGTATTATAGTAAGCTACCGTATGAGCTGTTTACAATAAGAACATCCTGCTATATAATTAAAAGCTGTGCCTTCTCAAAGATAAAACTTTATCGTATTTCTAGCAGTTTACTGATTTTAATCTAAAATGATCTTTCAGTACACAGAAACTGCTTTGTGCATAAAAAATGTGCTGGCATGCACCAAACTTCATCCTTTTACATAAGATATTTATATCAAATTTTCAATATACTGACAGCAAACCACCCCCTAAAACTTGTGGGGTGCAATAATAACCAATAAAACAACATTACACCCACATGCTATCCATTTTATCCTTGATAAATTTTAATTTATAGAACCCTACTAAAGTTATTACACCCCATCTTGTTGACATAAAAATATCAGTTGAAATCGATACCTGTATGCAAATCTACAGTAGGCAGCTAAAGTTGGGTGGCATAGTAACCTAGAAACAACATTAGTGAGATTCTGTAGTCATTTTAGGCATTAAAATGCTCATTTAAAGTGCATCACTGGTTTAAGAGTACTGGTATATCATAAATGCCCTTATGCATTATGTTTAGTAACATTGTTTGTTTATCATCTTATATGCATTTTTTGTCATAATGTTAAATGCTTAATATACAAGCAAAACCTTGAACATGTACTTTGTTTATGAGTACGGTATTAAACATACCAGTACATGTAATTATTCAAAATGACACCAAGTATGTGATTATAGTCTTTTTCACTAGGCTTATTTTAGTCCCAAACAATAACTTTAAAGGAAAATCATAGCATAATGAAAAATTATTTAATAAATTGAACATGTATATAGGACATAAATGAATTCAATGTTACAATGTCTAAAATTCCATAGGCTTATTACCATATTTAAATGGAAAATAAATAGTGGAGTGCATAGTACATCCATATTAGTATCTGTCACAAGTTCTCTTTAAATACAAAAACCTTTGTTCCAGATTCAAGACACCAACTTCAATATTTTTTTTTAAGTTCAAGGTATATAAAACCTAAAGCAAAATGTGCAAGTGAAACATTTCTTATTATACCCCCTGCTTTCCAATTGTTTTCAAGTGCAATGTTAATTTCAGAATTCTATATTTAATCTCCATCAGTTATAGCTAAAATGGATTGTTTTCTATCTAGCTTCAATTTCATGCAAGAACTGCAAGGACAGCAAAACCAATCATTTATATACTTTTCATCATCTGCTTTAAATAATGCAGTCTGTCAAATGGTACAAAAGGCATATAGTTAATGAGACAACTGCTATTAGTAACTCACTATTGTTGGGAGATATACAACCTTGACTATGGGAGTATCCATATACATGCTACATCTACCTCATTCTTTGAAATAGTAGTACATTTTTGTACATAAATTTGTTTCTTTTTCCCTCTATGATTTTGGTCCCATCTTTTATTCTGTCGGTATTTAATGAATGATACAGACAATCAGACAAACAACATATCTTTCTAGATCTATTCAGACAACAAGTACTGGTAAGTGTTACAATACACCTAATCTCGTGACAACCTTGAGAAGGCATTATTACCAACATCACAAAAGAATAACTTGCCAATTAAGGAAGCTTTAGCATGTATCAAATCTATGCTTAAAAAAGTCCCTAAAATCAATAAGCATGTCAAGCTGGTAGTGCCTTAGAAGAAAATAAAAACCAAATCCCATGGCATCATATTGCAATCAGCATTTTTATTACTAACAATACTATAAAACCAACAGATGTACAGTGAATTATATGGATATGTCCATACTTAACCTGTAATACAATAGAAAGTCATCAATGATCTATAAAAATCAACCTTTTATAAGAAGTCAATTACCTTCACATAAAATGAGGATTACAACCAGAAGGTCTTCAATATCATACTTTAAATGCTTTTCTGTCTTGAACCATCAGGACCCTTACTTTTTTCTTAGGCAATAACTGATGTTGACCAGCCTTTTTAAGGTTTAGAATTCACAATTAACGTATGGTGGGTCTGAACTTATCTCCATAGTTTAGTTAGTTAGCCATTGATGTTTTTTTTTCTACTACATATTTATATTTAAAATTGTGGGCATTAAAAAGCCCTTGAAGCATTGACTAATAACAGAGGTTATGCATGATTTTTCAGGATTAAATAACCCAGTACCACTGTAATTATACTGTTGTAAACCTATTATAGATTAAAGTATCCTTCATTGTCACCTTCAGTGGTAAGTTTTCACACATTAAAGTGATATGTGAGAATGTAATAGGATTATATCATTTACATGTATATCTGGAGAGAATCTCTTTATAATTGACAGAGGGTTATTTTTTCTATTATTATAACACAGTTTTTGTCAAGTTACATTACAAGGTATATAGTGAGACTCCTTTACTAAAATGTTTCCATACTTAGACATTGTTAAAATCACTCTGTATCCATAAATCTCTTGGATCTGAAAGATTCAATGGGATCTCCCCACTTATGTCTCTATGGTTGCAATCCACTAATTATTAAATGTAAACTGACAAATTAGAAAAAGAGGCTTTTTCCTGTAGGAGCCCCACCCTTTTCATAAATCTTAACAGATCACATTTGACAATGATGATGCACTTGCTGTCAGTGTTAGGAATATAAAACAGGTGGCCAAGTGAGTTTTATGTGCATATTGTAACTGCTTTGTGGAGATGGATGCATTTGTCAGTGGTCAGACAGGTTTTTTTAAGGGGGGTTTATACATCAAAAGGTGCAAATGCCCCACCTGCCTGTTCAATTTGTAATGCAGCATGGATGTTTCCAGGAGTTTCACTGGAAAAAGTATCAAAGCCATTTGTTCAAGAAGATATTTGCCAGTTAGACCAAATCCCAATCTTCCTTCTTGCCACTAATATCTTGTAACCTTCTGAAATAAAAAATTATGTTCATATACAGGCCATGCATGTCTTTGTCAGTGGCAAGACATGTTAAATTTACTCATAAACAGGTTTTTTTTCATACACAAATATATAAGGCTACATAAAGAAGTAAGGTGTTATTATATTAGTCAGGTAAAGTTATGAAACTTTTGGAAATACACACAAATATCAAGAGCAAAATATTTATAAATATCCATAGTATAATTTTAATGATAGAAATTTAATACAATTTTTTGGGGCATATTTAAACCTGATCATTATGAAGACTTCACACAAAAATTTTGAGAAAATGTAAACAAAGCTACAACATAGTTTAAAAATGAGTACTTTCGAGAAACTTCTTGTATGTATTTCAAAAATCTTCTACGTATGAAAAATTGGTAACATTTTGAAATGGATACTCGGGTTACATTCATGGAAGACAAAGGACAGAAAATTTCTTTTTTTTTTAAAGCCAATGGATAACCCTGACTAGACTACAACCTAATTTTATAGAATTCTTATTAAGACCCTCATATGATATGTGGGCAGCTGTATTGTTCCAGATGGCAGTAAGATTCTCAGATAACATATCATCATCAATAATTATCATGGATTTGATTGAATTAAAACTCAATAATCTCATATGATAATGTATCACATTAATAACCACAAAAAGTCAAAGGAAAATAAGTGTAAGTTGCAAGAAATGTGATAATTTGAAATAATACTATCTAGTACTAGCAGGTTTTTTGTTGTTGACATTTATGACAAGGCTGTAATCTCAGCATCAAATATAACTATTACTGTTTCATCAAAATAATTGAATTTGATCAAAGCAAGGTAAAACAAATTGAATTTTTCTCAAGGTAGTTCACTAAAAGTTTATATCTAAAAACTTAATGATTTTTTTTTAATTATCCTAATACATATATCAATGAAAAAAACATAAAAATGAAAAAAAACAAGTTATTCTACAGGAAATATTATGAAATCTAGTAACTTTAGAGGGGTGAAATCTACCAAGTGTCCCTTAAACCTAAACAGTTGCAAAATTGGAATACTTCATGATGTCAGTTGGTGTATTTTAAAATCCAGTGTTTTAACCACTGTCTCACCTTGTCAATATTTGGATCTAAAATATACACAATATTTATAAAGATTGAGTGAGAAGACTAAAAAAACTGTCGGGTAGTAAAATCAAAGTTAGTGTATGCTCAGAAATAACCAAACACATATAATTTCCATCTCCATGAGAAAATCATTAAAATATTTATCTAACTTAGAGCATGTGCCATTGCAATATTAATATTCCATTACATAATAATACAAACAGCTGTTGGACCTCTGATCAGAAGTAGAGTAGCTTAGGGCTAAATGCACTTGGGTGTTACAAAATAGCAGATTTAATCACTATTATTCTGGATCTGTGTAACAAATAGAAGAATCTATCCTAGCTGAAAAAATGAATTAATGGTTAGTATTTGTTAACATTTTTCTCACTCATTTGATAAATCTTTAATACAGATTTCTATTTTAGACTTTTTAAGAAAGCCTTGTTTGAAGTATATCAGTAATACCTAGATAGATATTACACTGCCATGATAAAAGTTTATAAACTTTATTTGTAAACTAAAATTTGGACACATAACCAGGTTATTTTAATGATACTGAATATCCTAATTTTAGAACAAAAACTGTCCTTGCAATAGGAAGTATTTGTGAAGTACATGTACTTGGTTTCCAGCATGTACTTTAAGAACATCAAATATAAACTCAAAGAAAGATGTGGGCTGTCAGTCAGTAAGTCAGTCACAGCAACTTTTTATCAGAATGACTTAGGAACTTTAATTATCAGATAATTCTTCACTCTAGAGATCACAGACTTCTATTCATTACAGAAAAATTATCATGGCATCATACCAATTAATGTCATTTTACCCCAAATATATGGTTTACATGTGAAATGACAAAGGAAAACCCTCATTAACTTGTACTTAATTCTCAAGTAGATGTAAACAACTGATGGTTAACAACACAGAAAATTAATATTGAGAATATTACATAAATGCATTTTGGAATGAAATTTACAAATGATTTCCATTCTATATTCTGAATCTAAAAACAGGTGGAATCGTTTTAGGAGGGAAACAAAGGCAAAAGAGTAAAATTGTCATTTCAAACATTTGAATTTGTTAAAATATTATGATTTCAATACTTTTAAAGTGCATAATGTACAACTTTCTGCAATGTAAATTCATAAAACAGACAAGTTTTATAGTCTAGTACTCATATCTTATAAATTGCTAGAATTATTTTAGTCTTTTCTTTCCCTCCTCTTCAAAATCATGTTCATAACTTCTAGTGATCTACTGGACATGTTTTTTTACTCTAGACTTGCTACAAGTTTCTCTGCAATACATGTACAAAACAAATGTATTCATTTAAATTATTGACATAACTATCAAAAATTCATTCATTCATTCTCCATCTACATAACATATATACAACTGAAAGGTTGCAGATACAAGATCTTAAATTCACAACTTGATTGTTAAATCACAAACATCATCAGAACACATCAAACCATTCTCACTGGTAGTATATAAAGCAGAAAATCCACAGCACACACACCAAAAGACCTATTGATATTCTCCATACAACCCCTGCATAATATATTGTACAGTTAAATGTCAAATCCAATAAAACTTTGATAATATTTGGCAAGCTTGTCAACATTCAGCATTTTTAACTTATGTTTAATTTCTACTACACAATGTAATTTTATTTATCAAGTGAGAGTGTATTGTTATGTGAATGAGTCAGATTTCTACTTTTATCATGATTAATAAGAAACATCCCATAGCCATGGTATCTTGACCACTTATTTACTATAAGGAAAATGATATGGTGATCAAGACTTCCCACCCACTTTCTTTCCGGATTTCTCTGACTCAAATTCTTGGTTTAACATATTACGTTATTACATGATTTATAGGTAAGATATCTTTTGTCACCTGTATGATGTCACTGGATAATGTAAACAAAAGATAATGTGAGAAAGGGGATATCTCAAAAGATTTATTTGTAACCTTTAATATGGAAGGTAATTTACTGCAATACGATAGGCACCATATTTGGTTGTAATTACATATATGCACAAAATAATAAAAGTAGCTTCGAAATCACCCCATATTTGTGTTGTTCTTGGTCATAACCTTTATGAAAATATAAAATTCCATTCTTCATCTTCTTGCTGTGAAAGAGCATTAAGTCTATTAGAGTATGTATATACATGTATGCATTGATTACTCTCTTAACCCCTTTTAAACAAAATGGTATTTTATTTTTTTTTACTTCCACCATAAAAACTGAAATATAAGCAAAACGAATTCAAAATATTTAAGTTTGAGTTAATATATTTATATACACATATATGTTACAGAACCTAAGGTAACGGCTTAAATCAAAGATCAGTAATTGGTCAGGATGCAACTAATTAATAAAAAGAAAACTGATTTTTTAAGTTACTTTTAAGTCACAAATATTTCATGCATTATCCAGACATTATCCAAAACAAGTAGAAGAAAAAAGTAAATATAAAATAACTTGACAGCCAGTAGAAAGGAAAAGATCTCAATAAGAATGGAAAATTTTAATTTCTGTAATCCACAGATTGGCGCATTATTACCTTCTATGAGGTTGCCAACTTAGGTCTGCTCTCAGCTTTTCCTCTTATAGCCTGACAACTAATACTGTCTAACAGCTCAAAGCCTAGCACCTCCATAGCCTGACAACTCCTAAAGCAAGTGCTATCCAATTCAACCATTTGAGTTATATACCCCTAAAACCTCTGATGGCTCAGCATCTTTCCAACAACTGACATACTGCAACCGGTATGTGCCTATTCTTTATGGCAAGAAAGCTGTGGGTCTTTTATTTATGATACCGTCTTTTATTTATGATACCCAAGTCCGAAGACCAGTTTAGGGAGAAAACATAAAAGGAAATTATTTAAAAACAGAAAAGAAAAAAAAAGATTATATATTTGTTCCAAGAAACCCTTTCCTCCAACTCAAATAAAATGAAATGTTTACTTCCTTAGTTTTAAAAACAGCAATGTTGAAGTTGTAGGTTTTATTACTAATACTAAATATTACCATTTTTGCATTAATACTATGACTCAAAAATTGCAGGTGTTGATGACAAGATCATTTGTAAGTGTAAGATGTCTACCTTAAAAAGAATACTTTTAAAACGAAAACCAATGTTGAAAAGGTTGCTTATTTTTTAATATTTCATTAAAATGGAAATTTTGAGTGTTTTTAAAAGTGAAACAAAACTTTTGAATCGTTAATTTCTGACATGTGGTTGATCTTTAATATTGATCAGCTGTGTGTAACTTTATTAACCAAATTGTGATTTAGGTAAGATCTTTCAACTTTGAAACACACAACAGGTGTGGTTTTGACAGGTGAATTCTTTCATATTATCACTTTACTACATCTTGATATTATCAGCAATGCATCTGATATCAAAATTAGGTTTCAGAATTTAGAGGTTAAAGTTTTATTAACATGCAAATGACAATGAATCTACCAATCAGATAGGGTCAGTTTTTAGAAATAAAATAACTTAAATAGCTACACATTTGTTAAATTTTTAAACAGTATAGAAAATGTAGACTCAGCATTCATAAAAAATGTATAAAATGTATTAAATGGCACTGGATTGTTCAAGTGAATTTAATTTAACTATGAAAAATACCAAAATGCGAGTGCTTACCATAAGTAACAAAGAACAATTTTTTACAAGATCTTTTTTTTCTCATAATACGAAATACTTGAGCACAAATCATTAAGCTATATGTTATGATGAATGCCTAGCTATGCTTGTTATGTGCATTTTTTAATTCAGCTTTAATGGTGATGTACAAGTACATGAAATCCACAAAGTGTGATGCTGGATTAAATCAAAACTGTTTGAGGTGTTAACAACCAACCCTAAAAAGTGCATCTCCTTGTGAGAAAAGAAACAGCTCCTTAAAAGTAATCATCATTTCCTAAGTACTGAACCTGTTTTCACTGGAGGACTTCCTTGTTAAAGTACTAATTTAACAAGTCCTCATGTCACATTTCTGCCTCAGGGATATCCATATGGTAGGAAGTCCGATCTACACCTGTAAAGATTATGGAACAATATGTATGGACATTAAATTAAAGATGTATCTTACAATTATGGTCACACATCATTAATTATATGCTTCAAGCTTTGATCATAACGACAGGATCTGTCAACACAATATTTAGAGAAGATATGTATGCTATAAATGTCATGGCATTCTTTAATATTTTTATTGTTTTTGTGGTAATTTAACATTTAATTTGTAAGTATAATGGGGATATGAAAACCAATTCCTATTTCACTCAAACGCATACCTTTGGAAATATTTGTCCATACAAATATACATATACTTAACATGCATATTTCATTGATCTATTCATGAGCATAATCAGTCATATTTATTATATGGATCTTCTGCAAAAAATGTGATGCTTTCTGGTCCTCCTTAAAAACTTAACAGTGATATAAAAATGAGACTTATTAATAGTCCCTGAATCACAGGGGCTGCATATTTGATAGTGGGAGCAAGCCCCTGACCCTGAGCCTGAATCATGCACTTGTTACTATTTAAAGTCTAAATGCAACATAAAGTCCCTTAATGAAGTAATTACTACACATTAAAAATTAAATCAAACAGTTGACTTCTGACTTCCAAACAATCATGGGATTTCAAGTCCATTTCTGTAGAACATCTATCTAACATGTGCTTTGAACAAGTTGTTTGTTTACTCTACCTTGAAAATCTATAAATAGCATGGGAATTGTGGGAAGGAAGTGCGTTTGTGATGTCATTCGTGTACTGCAGGCTTCCATGATTTTTTCGATTAAGGAACTTGTGTGTATTATCTTGCTTCCGAAGCCTGTCTAGGTAAAACATTATTACGTTTCCTATCTGTTGTTGTATAATTATTACAGGAAATCTCAAATATCTCCTTTCCCCTTTCTATGATTGCACTTGACCCACATTTCGTCGAGAAAATTTGAAAGCTTGGAATGGCGGCAGATAAACTTTTTGTTTGCATGTTCGGAAGTTTGAAATTACAGTTTTTAACACCGTCATTTTTTTCGAATAATCAACTATAAAGTATAAATGTGCACCCTAGATCTTATATCCATTTGCTCAATTACATTGATAAAGATCATATTTCGTATGAATGTCTAAGAAAAGGTGGAGGCCAATGTACTTACTGTAGCCTAGCCTGTGTAGGTCCATTACTTCATGTAATATTTGTAATAAGACCTGAACTTTGTAAAAGTTGTCCATCATTAATTTACAAGTTTGTGAAGGTACTAGTGAAAGATTCGTGTACTGATATTGGTATTCTGCATTCAGTACAAGTACTTGAAGTAGATGAGAGTGAAGCTCTGGGTGTCATAACAATTTAGTAAGTACATGTACATGTAAATGAACCCACCCTTTGAGATGTTGTTTCAATATCTGACTGATAACCAATCATTGAGTTATAATTTGCAGCATGTATAATCAATGTCTACTGCACTAAATATTGAACTAATGTTCTTCTGGGAAATCAAGTGACTTTACATATGTCAGGTACATGTACATTGTATTTACACTTGAATTGTACATAAGGTAATTGCTGATCAATACTTTCCCATTGAGGATTGTTTTTGTTAACAAACTGAGTTCTCCATTTGAAACATCATCACAATTTATAAATGACATTATGCATTTACGACAAAAGGTTATTTTGAGACATTCTAGAGTCATTGGGAGACAGTTTTAAAATATGTTCACACAAAATCTGTACACTGCAATGAACATTGTACATATAGATTTACTTTAAACAGTATATATTTATTGTCTTTACAGTGTCCAAGTTCAAACTCAGTTATGTACTCAGGAAATTGCTCGCATGTACAAAATGGCTGCAATTTATCTGGGAATAGAAGTAGGGACCAAGACTGGCAATAGACAATTGTTACACCCTAATGCAGAAAATGTGTCTTATGGTCAATATACAAATATTCTTGTTGGATCCTGCTGTCCCCTAGACTGAAACTTTTTGCACCCATGTTATGCATGTTAATGTATTAATGTTTATTTAGTAGGAAATTAAATTCTAGTTAGTATACATGTACATGTATTTTGATTATCATTATATTTAGGGTAAACATCTGAGGGAAGAAAACAAAGCTGCAACACAGCCTCAGAAGACCAAGTTAAGGTCTGGCAAGATGGTGCTGTGTAAAGTTCACCTGTTAGATGGACAGTTGTACGAGACAGATGTCACGGTATGTGTCTTTATACATTGTAAATAGTGGTTCTATAGGTGTAAACACTTGAATTTAGTAATAAAACTTTGATTTTGTCAGGGCTCTTAATGATATGAATTTGACTGAAAAGGAGACCCATGGACTTAAGCTTGATTCAGATGACCTGTGCAAGGGACCGAAAAGGGCAGTTTTCTAGGGTTCTTATTTTCCTTCACAATGAGCAGTTAAAATGTTTGGATAGAAGACTTGAATTTCCAAAAGGATTTTGTAAGTTTCAGAAGCAGACGTCCATTTTTGGAAATTTAGTTTTCATTACAAGCTTTCCTACGGAGTCATAAAATTTTAAAAAATTCTTCAAAACTGTTCAAGATACCTAAAATTACAGATTACCTTGATTTTCCACCATAAACCTCCAGAAGGGACTGTTTTGAAAAGAAAATGTGTTTTTTTTTCAAAATCACTGAATATTTTACAATATTGTGAAATACAGGTTATGAAAAGTATAAAACCTCAGCACATGTACCTATTCTTAATTTAATTACAAGAAGCTTTTACAAAAAAAATATGCTAGGCTATTTGTAGCTTTCATGATAATGGGAAAGAGAAAAAAAAACTTTCTGCAGTTTTTGATGAGATGATATGCAGTATGTATAGTTTTCCTTTCAGAAAAATGCAACAGGAAAAGAATTGTTTGATAAAGTTTGTAATTATCTGACACTACAAGAAAAAGAGTACTTTGGTTTACAGTATGTTAATAACAATGTAAAGGTGAGTTTAGGTTTGAACCTTTTGCAGACAGTACCTAATAATTAGGGCCCTGCCATGAATAATGGCGGTTGCCCTATAGTGATCACTCTGATCATCCATTACAAACTTGACTGGGCTATGTCTGTTTTTTCTTTTGACATAGGCTTTTGATATTTTACATGTGGGTATGCCACCTAATGATGATGTGTCACGTACCATGGATCACTATCCTTTTGCCTTGAAATAACCTCAAGGTCAAATATCTGTTTTTTCAGTGACAATCTCGTGTCTGGACTATATTTGATTCCATACTTCTTTCTCAACTGGTAAATATTTCTATTGAATGTGAGTGCCACATTTAAAACTGAAAATTTTGAGTTGGTAAGCTTTCCGTAAATCTGTTTCATATGTATGGCTTAATTGCCATGGCTGGGCCAACAGAGATTGATTCCCTCTCAATGATTTCTAGTTGTTCTTTAGTTAAAGGTTATTGTATAGACTGTTATATCAGAAATAAGTAAAAATAAGATATGAAATGTACATGTATAATAAAAATACTTTTTGTTTTACTTTAGTGGTAAAAGTGCTAGCATGTCAAATAATCTGAAAACAAATTTGAATAGACATTCAAATAAAAGTCTTCACTGTAACATACATGTTTAAGACTCTTCATGAGTGTTCTCACAATGGCATTCAAAGTTTACAAAATAGTGGCTATGACTGAGTATCTTCACTTGTTCCCTTTAATAGTGACAATTATGAAGAGAGGAACATTAAACCAAGGGCACTTGCATATCAGAACCATATAATACATTTACATACATGTAGATTAAATGCAGTAAGACAATTTTAGTTTAGAAAAGTAAACAGGTTTATGAGATGCCAATAAAATATAGATAATGACTTTTGACATACTGTACTTTTTGCAGGTTCATGAAATATTCAGGAAAAAGTAATTGAGTTGTGTTTGATAGTAAATATTCAGGGTTTTGTCTATATTATAGGCCCTTATTTTGTTATGTATGAAATTGTCATGTGTAGATAACTTCTGATACTGAAAAATCCTTCAAGAGACAGACTTTCTGTCATAATGCTAAAGAGGTGAAAATAAACCTGAAACTGTACCAATATCATATCTTATTACTAAGATGATGAAGTATAGGTTTTATGTTCTGTTTCAGTTTTGGATGAATAATGAGAAAAAAATACTTAAACAGGTAAAAGGTAAGTTGATTGATATGAAGATATATTGTAGCTACAGCAGTTTTCCCATTTAGTGTGTTACTGTCTGAAAAAAATGTAAAGAAATGGCTTTGACATTAGAATGTTTATTTCAGCTTACAAACATTAAATGCAAGCAAAATGAGCCGTTTAATGTAAAGACTTTGGTAGAAATTTATATTTTTTAATGCGTATATGGACATCATACATGTAGGCATGCTATATGAATGAAAACAAAACCTGAAAATTGGTTGGAAGGCTTCAAGCAGTTGAACTAAATTCACATTGTAATATGAGGTACATGTAAACAGGTTCAATTCATATCTGGACTTGCTGTCTATTTCATAAAGGCAAGTTCTATTGAGATATATATCACTGTAACTAAGTCAACTAAAAACTGAATAATTTGGGAATGTAGGTGCTTTATTTTTAGAATATAGTTTTATGTTATTTCTTAATTCATTGGCATCCATGGCTGTTGCCATGTCTATATTTGTATTCTTGGGAAAAGAAATAGGTTTCACTGAAAAATAAATAGGTGTATAAATGAACAGAAAAAGAAGATGAATGATTTTTTTTTAGCCTGAATCCATCTAAAATCTATGTGGAAGTTGTTATTTTGATACAGTTGATTGACCCCATCATATAACATGTAATAGTGTGTTCAGGTAATAAGTAGCTTCAGGTGTAAATTGAAATGTGTAAGGGGTAGTCCACTGGTGTGTTGACATTATTTATGGTGATTTAGTCCATTGTTAATGTTTTGGTATTCAACTGTAGAAAGGTCAACATTGATTTGTTACCTGAAATCTCCTTATGATGCTTTAATGTAGTTGTAATGTCAATATGTGTCCCCTTTCAAAGGTCACATACAATGTTTCTTACATCATTATTTTCCCTTCATAGTGATAAGTTGATGGTATACTTCTGATGGCAAGACATTGCTAGTTGTTCATCTGTGTTTTTATTGGCTGATCTCCTCTTTTAAGAAAAATGAATCTTGATATGAACCATAAAATTAATATAAATAACATGTTGAACTTTGTACATCAACTGACGAGACATGGCATTCAATATATGTGGGCAATTATTATTTAGACTGGTAACAAATAATCAAGACTACAAACTTACCATCATATATCACTATGTAGAAAGAAAAAAATGACAAAAAATATAAAGAACATAAAAAATTAACTGTACAGGTATTTGATAGTGGATTTTTTTTCTTCTGTAGACTTTGAGTAATAAAGACAACACCTGTTTTGCTTGTTATATGATAAAGTATATAATAAGAGATTGAGATAAGAAAGAATCGTTTTGTCTGTGGTCAAAATGACACATGTATAACATAGTTAATAACATGCAAAGAACATTAATAGTCCAGTTTTGTCATAATTTTATGACCCTATGCAATTCAATGTAATAAGGGTACTGAAATTGAAGCCTTCCCTCTTTTGATGTGTTTCTGTATTGTCAACCTACTTCATAAGATTTTGGTTTATGTCAGTCAAAAAAGGACCTACAATTAAGACAAATCATCATCTTTTTAAACTAAAATTAAAGGGAAGTCTGTATTAAAGGTTAAGCTAAGCAAGTTATTTGCAGTGTACATTTTAAATGTTGCCATATTAAATATAATTAGAATGGATATGGTAAATATGTCAAAGAGACAACAACCCCACTGTGATGAAATATGTCAACTCAAGGTCACCCATGGGTCTTCAGTACACAAATTCTTAAACCACAACAGTCTGCATCTGATGCTCAAACAACATTATAAACAAGTGCCCTTATAGACTCCCAAGTATCTTTTAGAAAAGTGAGTTATTCAATTTTTTTTTGTGTTTAATTTTCAGGTGGAACCTGTGTATTTGATTTCTCAGTTAAGTTTTACCCACCAGAACCAACTGCGATGTTAGAAGATATCTCCAGGTAAAATGTTTTGAAACGGTAGATTTGAGCATCTTGAGAATCAGTTATCTAATCAGTCAAACTAATTGTCTTGATGAAAAGGAAATGGTTTCTTTAAGGAGTTCATAAATTGTTGATGCAGAAGTGATTAGGATGGATTAGATATTCATATCTTGAGCAACAACTGAAGTGAAAATATTATGCAATCTAAACTTGTACTCATATATATATATGATTAAGTTTCAGTTTTTAGGTACAGACTATCTTTATGCTGATGATACATACACTAATGCATCCTTAACTTAAAATAAATGACTTTTGCATGTCACCTTACATAAAGTTGAATTGCAAAGGATAATCGGGTGTCAGTTTTATGACTTAATACAGACCCTTCACACTTGACTTCGTGACATGTGACAAGTCGTTGAACTTGTGCAAAACATAAAAGTACTTTGCATGCATGTAACATTCAGGTTAAATTTTCATTCTATTACAATATATTACTTAAGGCTGTAAGTAGTTATTGCTAAATGAATATTAATTAGTGAAAGTTTAAAAGAAGGTACATCTGCATAAAGTGATATAGGTCAATCTCAAACTCAAATATAGATGTTCACAAAACGACGAAGTTTTTTCCCTGATCTGCTTTATTTCATGCATCTTAATTAAGTGGATAAAGATTAAACATATTTATTAATGGCATTCAAGTCAACAACTCAAACCATTCAGATTCCACGGAGGTTTTAACATGTAATTAAAATTAGTTGTTTTTATTGCAGGTTTCAACTTTGTTTACAAGTTAGATTTGATATCTTCAATGGCAAGTGAGTCTGTTACTGGTCTGTTTTGAAAACTTCTCAAATAGCACAAATATGATACACATACTTGAACATTTTAGATCTGGTTATATTATTGTGAAAACATAATTTTATATTAAAATGCAAATTTACCATGAGTTATCTCAAAGAAAGTATTACTTGAATAACATATGTGTACAATGCGGTGATACACTAAAAGATAACATCTTCAATGTTGTTCGCAACATCCAAACCTTTTCTTTTAAGGACATAAACAGTGTTGTTTAGTTTAATAGTATATTTTTTTTTTGATATTGCATTGAAAACTATTTTGAAACTTCCTTTTTGTAGATTACCCTGTTCATTCACAACGCTTGCTGTTTTGGGATCTTACATGGTACAGGCTGAAGTTGGGGACTATGATAACATTGATGAGTATGAGTTTGGTCCTGGAGACAGTTATTTAGACAAAATAGAATATGCACCAGATAAATCATCCGAGATGAGATCTAAAGTTTATGAGCTCCACAGAACTCACAAGTAAGTGTACATGTAAACATTTTTTTAAATAGGAGCTGTGCAAAGCAGCAAACACACTTAAGTGTTGAAATTCAACAAACATTAAGATTTATTATTAGGTAGCAGTATAGTCACATGACAAGATGGATTTATTTTTAAGTATATATATTCAAGGTGCAATGTAAACTCTATCCATTTTGCTTATTTGCAATGGATATCTTTTGACTTACAACAGCTAAGTAAATTTTCTAGTGTCAAAGCATCAAAAAATCATATGAAGAGAAAATACTCCTTTTAAAAGTTTTAAGGTATCAGAAAGATACAATTATTGGGTACATCTTTTGTTGAGTGTTAATTCATATTAATGCCTAAATAGGTAAATGTAACATGAAAAATTTTTAAATACAATAATTTTCAATCCTTAAGACACTGTCCTAGTCAGTAACATATTTAGATGTAATGAAAACAATTACCTTAGTAGACTTGCATACCCTTATGATTTTGGCCTAAGGCTCATGATTTTAGGTCTATCTTATGCCATTACAATTGTTGCAAAATTCCTTATGATTTGGCAAAATTTTGGTATTTCATGATTTTTTTTCATATCCTGCCCGTCATGTTCCGTACATTATTCAAACATAGACAATTTCCAGTAAACAAAAGAAGCAT
Source organism: Perna viridis (assembly GCA_037379345.1). NCBI lineage: Eukaryota > Metazoa > Mollusca > Bivalvia > Mytilida > Mytilidae > Perna > Perna viridis. The sequence goes on along the minus strand of CM074511.1, from coordinate 52,520,282 downwards.
GTCAAAATGTAATTTTAATGAGGATTCCGAGCAACAAGTTAAAAAAAAGAGGCCATCCAATAGTTGCAAAAGTTTAAGGAAGAGTATACTGAACTATGGTCTTTCATTGTAAAGTAAAACAAAGGTGTCCACTTCACATTCTGCAGCGTATGCATGCAGTATTTTAGAATAAGGCAGCATGGACTATTGTCTGAAGAATGTCTCCACCAAAAAGTATCTTGAGATGGCATCACTGCAAGCTTCCTCTCATAAGATGTCTACTTTCTTTTCCCCTTGAAATGAAATGGTTGAATCTGACTCTGCAGTAATTAATGCAGGGACCCTCTTTCTAAACCAAAATATGATTAAAATGTCAACATTATGTTGTTCTATCATGTGCCATTTACATTTATGCTATGTATTGTGGTTTTGATGCTTAAAATTTTGTTTTATGTCAAAACCTTGTGCCTTACTATTTTATACCTCAACATAATATCTTTTTAGAGGCAAATTATTATTTGTAACAAAGAAGGGTAGGAAAGTCTGCCTAAGCAGTTAATTGATAAGTAGTATATTGTACAGCAACAATAATTTATTTTGTAAACTTGCAGAGGCTTATCACCTGAAGAAGCAGAGTTACAATACTTACAGAATGCCAAAAAGTTAGCAATGTATGGGGTAGATTTACATCAAGCAAGGGTAAGGTTACTGTAGTGTTGAATGATTTAATTTAAAAATCATCATGTCAGTAAAATATTGGTGAACTTGAAATAGATTTTCAATGAATTCTAGAAACCACCAGGTTCTTATGCCTGAAAGAGTCTACTATCCCTGTGCTCTTTCAACTTTCTGTTGGCTACCATTATATATGTAGTTTTAATGGAAAGTAAACAGTTTTAATATACATGTAAGCATAATAGATGTTTTCCGCACATCTTTTTAGCTTTTCTGTTAGGTTTGATGTGTGTTTTGATATAATTATAAGAACTGAAAATGATTATGAATTATATTTGTCAATATATGAAAAAAGGCATTTGTTACTGTTTTTTTTTTTCTTTGAACGTAGTATATTGGCTAAATTTGTATAAAGGAATTTTTATAAGTCTTAAATATTTAACAAGTGACATGTCATGTATTTCACCAAAATGATTTTTTGCAGGACTCACAAGGAATAAAATTAATGCTTGGAGTTTGTGCCAGTGGTATACAAGTTTATAAAGACAAATTAAGGATCAACAGATTTGTTTGGCCAGCTATTTTAAAACTCTCATATAAAAGAAATAGTTTTTATGTAAAGAAAAGACCATCAGAGGTATGTTATAATAAATGTGTGCACTTTGCAGGAGAGTAAATTGTAATGTCGATAAACAAAACTTTGTATAGTACAGTCGAACCTTGATGTGTTGAACTCGGATTAGTCAAAATCTGGATAACTCAAACTAATTACAAAGTCCCAGCAAAACTCCCCTTACTTCAATACAATTTTACCTCGGATGACTCGAACTCGGATGAATCGAAACCTCGGATAACTCAAGGTAATCAATCAGTCCCCTCGATAGGACTTTGAGGTTAATTAATCCTGATGTCTCGAAGTCAACTAATTAGTCAACTAATTGATTGCATTATTACAAACCATGATCGAAGTGTGTTTTAACAACAGTTAGCGTGTCTTTTAAAATTAATTTGTTGACACTCTTTATGGTTTGATTTGTTTATTTAATTAATTTAAAATTGCGCATGTTGTTAAAAGAAACAAATTTTATTAATAACACGTGGGAATTTACACTAACAGTGATATCGGATATTTTGATATTTTGAAAAAATTTTTTAGGAAATACAGATGAATTGTAATGGTATCTGACTATTTAATGAAACATCAAACAGACGATAGTTAGGGTATTTCAACGACAATATTCGTTTCGCTAGTGAATTTGAAATTTTATCGTAATATTGTAGAGCACATTGTTTGACGATACTCCTGATTGTGAATCAAACAAAGCAGCATGTGATGAACTATGACGTTTTTGATGTAGAAAAAACAAAAAGGAAATTTCACTAAAACACTCGGTTCCGTTCAGTATTTCAAACATGATATACAACATACAAAAAAATATATTCCGATATGAAACGCTTGACATTACGAAGTACCGTGTAAAGTGAAGTACATGTACATGTACAAGCACAACAAATGATGTAACTACAGAAACAATCATGGACCAAACTACTAGTATATCCGGTTTATCCTTGACCTCATGTGTATCTTTTAAAGAAAATAAAAGGGTAGCTAAGTAAGATAGTGTTGTAAGGGTCTTGTTTATAATGATATATGAAAGATTGGTTTTAATTTATGCATGAATAACTTATATTATTATATAATATAAATATAATTTATGACTTAGTTATGTTACGCAAATTTCAGATTTAAATGTATGAATATAGTTTCTGAAAGGCTTTGATGTTTGCATTGACATGTACATGTATGTAGTATTTGTATTTTTGAAGAAATGAAATTACTCCAACATGCATTTAAATTTCTAGCTATAATGATTTATGTAAAGGATTCTCTTAGCATCCTTTTGAAATATGACAAGAAGTAGTCTCAATTTATTTGTCTTTTTGCAGGGAGAGAAAGATGGTGAAACAGTTAGTTTTAAATTAGATAATCATAAAATGGCAAAACGTGTATGGAAAACCTGTGTAGAACATCATGCATTTTTCAGGTAAAGATTCCATTTCTCATATAAGATATAGGTAGGGATTACAATTAGTGGTGGTCTGTTGTCTGAAACCCCAATTTCTGATGTTGGCCTGAGTCTTGGACCTTTAACCTTTGTCATTGACACTGTTTTGTGAACTTTAAATTTTCCTAGGGTGCACCATTGCTTAGAAACTTGGGACCTTTCATTCATGGAAGTAAATATAATCATTTTGTTGTACAATACCAAGCAAAATAAATCTATAGGAAGGAAATTATTGTTGGGTACAATCTTTTGTAACTGAAATGTCTATTAACTTAGATTTTATGGTAGGAATTGAAAAAAAATACATGTATATTTTAAAAGAGGAAGTTTTTGTAAATATTTTTTCTGTGTTGATATATCCGACAGGAAGTTACTTACTTGTTTTAGGTTTCTAGATACATGTATATAAAAATGTATGAATGTATTGTTATTGTTTAGTTTGAAAAGTTCTATCATTTAATGAGCAGTTTAATGTGTAAATTTAGATATGATTGTTACTGAATAAAATTTTAATTTCTTAATTTTTGGCTGGTTTCTTTTAGATTACATGAAGCAGATCCACCCAAAAGTTCAACATTTCCCAGATTTAATTCCCGGTTCAGGTATTCAGGCAGAACACAAAAACAGGTTAGGGATGATGTGGAGAAAGTGGAAAACCGACCTAAATTTGATAGATCACATTTCAAATACAGTTCTATGCCACAGAGTAATCACACAGAAGGTAAAGACTTACATTTAGTCCTGTTGTTAACAATTCTTGAGTTTTAGTTAACTTTCTTATTTTTGCTTGTTAGCACTAAAAAATCATTTATTATGGTGGAGAATGAGCAATGAAGATAATCTATTATGTTTGGAATTTTCTTTTAAAAAACAGTACTAGAACTCCCTCCAGCCTGCCAAAATGAAATCATTTTAGACAGTGATATAACATATGAATGGTATTGAAGTTTCCTATTATTATTATTATTATTATTATTATTATAGTCTCAACTTATAATGATCTTTACATAGATTGTTGCTATTGACCAAATTGACTATGTATACAGTTCTGTTGCATTGTAAGTTTTGTTTTTGCAGTATTAAAGAAACTATATTTTTGTATCACGTAGGTTACCCAGATGAGAAAGATAGAACTGACCAGAAAGGAGTAACCACTCCATCCACAGAAAGTGGTCCACCTCCATATTACAACCAAGATCCTGATGGCTATAACAAAATGGAAAGCCATGCAGATAAACCTAATAACTATGGTGATACATCAGAAGACAGACGTGACAGGATACCTGCTGAAGGGGTTGGTGTTGTTACATGACTGAATTACATTTTTTTGTTAATTTAATACATACATTATCACAGACTAGCTTTTCACTTTTCAGATTTTTTTTTGATATTCCAAATATGCTATGTTTAAATCCTTCATGATTATTTATATTTCTCATTAATTGAGTTAGTTTTGATAATATATGAGAAAAGTTTTTTTTGTTTTTTTGTTTGTTTGTTTGTTTTTTTAATTTGAATGATAATTAGTTAAATGTATTTTAATTTTTGGAAAGGCCAAAAAAATATTTGTGTTTACTGTACCCTTGACCAACCTTAATTTTTGTGTTCATGACCCTGACCTTTTTTATTTGAACAATTTCAATAGCCAGAAATTTTGTCCCTGACCTGTAACCAAACCAACAATTATGGTACAATATTGGAAATCTCCAGAGGAAGGGAAAAAAATCAAACTACCAATTCTTTTTTTTTTCTGCAGGTGACCGTAACAAACATTTTTTTGCCTAATACAGCAGTTTGAAAACCAACAGTTAATAGCTTATCAAGATAGAGGATATTATCTTACAAAATCTATTGAGAATTTCTGTAATTCTATTGTATGCATTAAAAACTCCATCAAATTCTTGAGTAAATTTTGTATAAACTTTAGGAGGCTGTAGAAGATTATCATGGTGGTGCTGGTGATGCTGCCACTCTGGAGGCTGCAAGGAAAGGCAAAAAATCCAAGGAAGAGAAAGAACGAGAAAAGCGTGAGAAAGAAGAAGAAAAACGACGGAAGAAAGAAGAGGAAAAAGAACGTAAAAGATTGGAAAAGGAGAAAAAACTTGGTAAAGGATCAGAAGACAGGACAGATAAAATGGTAAGTACCCATGTAGTATATTTTTAATGGAGGGGTTACTTTTCATAAAATATAAAAATAGGAGACTTGGTATGATTGCCAATGAGACAGTCGTCCGTCACAAGCCAGGCAATGAACAATTAGACTTCTACAGGTCATCACACAGTCTTTAATGAGGGGCAAAACCCATACCATAAAGCAAGCTGTAAAAGGCCCCAAACAAATAAAGTGAAACTGATTCATAAAAGACAAAATTTCACCTTTCAATTGTCTTTTCATTATTATTTTAATTTTATTTTGGTAGAGATATGGATTAATCAAGTAAGAAGTTAATTCTTGCTTCAACCAAAGTAATGATTTCTTACTTCAATGATCATCATATGATCTATTTGATCTTCAATTCTGGAGAGAAATAACCAATGATTTTTGGTTTGTAGGAAGATACAGCAGCAACATCTGGTTATAATGGTGACCATGTACCTGGGTCTGAAGGTCTTGATTCTGTGAGTTATTTTCAAATTTACTGTTTCTTGATTATATTTTACTTTTTTTGATTTGATGATTTTTCCAATTTTTTTCCTTGAAAATGCTTAGAATGATCGATTTCCACCGTGCAAACATGTTTAAATTTTCGAAATGTTGACTGAAAAATATAATTACCAGTCATCTTAAATGATATGATTTTTTATTGAAGAAATAAATCATGGAAACTCCATTTTATCATAGTTTTACAATGTGCTGACCATTTATGTTCATATTTATTTTAAAAGAATGCTTCATAAATGGTCAGCCCATGGTAAAATTATGATAAAATGGATTTTTTGAGATTTATTTAAATTCTAATAGGACAATTACTGTACTTTTGTACATTTTCGTGACCTATTATGGTAATCTTAGGATCTCAGTATTTGTCCATATTTGGCTGTATACATAACACTATTTCAGTGGAAATGGTTGCCAGTGAAACTTTACTTTGTATTTATTATGTAGAACAATGTCAGATATTGCAATAGTTTTTTGCATTATAAGGTCATGGTGTTCACACATGGACAGGTAAAATGTTTCATTCATTGACGATTGTTAATGTTTGTTTTCTTCCATGATTGGGGCGTGGCACATGGCGAGTGTTACCGTGTACCTGTGTAGGTTTTTATGGAATATAATATAATTTTTCTAAAACATAACGTTAAAAATTTTTATTAAATGTAATTTGGACGTTCATTTACGCTACTGAAATGAATGAAAACAGCTGATACACATGGGCATGTTACATATGTTTGTTTACGTGATTATGGTGGGCAGTAATTTACACACACAAGCCACATCCAATAAGTCCCGTGCTGCTCATATAGCAATAAAAAATCAACCATAGTTGTGGTCTCAAAGCCTTGTAAGGACGTCATATTAGAATAGTATTTTTTGGCTTGAGTGTGGCTCTTTTCTCTTTCCTTTTTTTTAGTAGTAGTAGTTTTTAGTGAAAATTTAAAAAAAAAGAAGAAGAAAATATCTGTGGCTAAGTCTACGTAGAAGCCTTACTGTCTTACTATATTTGAAATATTATGGTTATATTTACTATGGATTTGTTACATTTGACAAGAATGAATGCTGTATTTGTTGTGATAACATTGCATGTACTTTGTGTGATATTAACACACTGTAACTTTTACACCAGGGACAGATAACTAGTCCACTGACACCAGATGCAGCCGATTCCACAAAGGTTACCTTTTATATTTTTTTTAATTTGTATATTTACCCATTGATTGTAACCTCATCATTTTAAATTGTATTTTTTTTTCATTATACATAAAGAATTTTTATTCACTGAATATTTTTTTATACATTAATGTTTCTATCAAGTTTAATAATTAAATATCATTTAAAAAATTTTGTCAGAAAAAAAAGATAGAAATAAAATTAAATAAAATATTCATGGTATAAAACAGGAACATACTCGACCAGTTGCTGAAGCTTCAATTGATGATTCTAATAACAATATGGCTGGACTAGCAAATGTAGGAGTTGTTTCTCCTGGAAAATCTGAGGATGACAAAAATAGGCCACTTGTGTCCAAGGAGACTGATATTGATGGTCATGGAGACAAAAACAATTGGAATAAAGATAATAAGAAGGATGGAATGAAAAGAGATGATGATCTTAGAAAATCAGATAAGTCTGATGATCCAAAAAAATCAGACAAGCATGATGATCACAAAAAATCAGACAAGCAAGATGATGATAAGAAGAAAGACAAATCTAAGAGGAAAGAATCTGATAAATCTAAAGATAAAAAGTCTGGGTTCTTTGGAAGACTTAAGTCTCCTAAAGACAAGGATTCCAAGAAATGGAAAGGGAAAGAAAGTGATCTTGATTCAGCTCCAGGGAGCCCAACCAGTCCAGATTCTCTTAACAAGGTTATAAGTTCACACTTGCCTGCTTAAAGTACAAAGCATTTAGTGCATTAAACATGCTTATTTACATTTATTGGTTTAACATCTCATAAGCATATAGACTGTCTCAGCATTTATGAAATGCATATGCTTTACAATAGATTCAGTATTTGTGCTAAGATTGTTCATTTAAGAATAGTTAACATGAAAGAACATCAATTGAGATTTCCACTCAATTTATTGGGAAGTGTTATATCAGCACTCATCTTAGCTTATTTGTTAATGATGTCAAATATTTTTAAATAGATTTTTCAAAAATACTGAATCAATAAAACTGAACCCAGTTCTATATATTTTCATACTATTTGAAAATATTTATTTATACTATTTTCTGCTTTCTCCCCCATATGATGCAATTTAGATTAGGTAGCTTTATCTGTAATGGTAAAAGGTTCAGAAGCTTTTTCCATGCATTTAAGTGTCTGCAAGGTTACACCAATTTCATTTTTATGTATTTTTTTCTGAGTATTTCAAGTGTGATATAATGGTAGCAGGGGTATACCTTGACAATATGCTTCAATATTCCCTACTTGTTATAACTATAAAGAAAAAAAATTCCCAGTTAATGACATTTTTCCTTATATATTTCAGATATAATTTTTTATACTAGGTTGTTTTTGTTCACAATATTTTATGATGAAGAATTGCACAATGTATCACATAAGCAATTTAAAAAGTAAATCTGCTTCATGTGGTTGCATGTTACCCCTACTTTAAATTTAGCATGACCATTATAAATTGTGTAGTTCATTTCCTGTACTATAAGGACACAAGGCTATTGTTTGTATTTATTTTTATCTTAGATATGTGTGGAGAATTAACATATAGTGATTTATTGTGCATGGCTGGCTTTTTACAGTAGCAAGACTGGGAAACTGTTGCCAAGGTAATGTGAGCTATGATTACGTATTCTATTGAATTATCAACCTTGATGCAGCATGATTTTATACAACAGCATGATATTATTCCGTTGAAATGTTCTGATAGAAAAACTGCCTTCCTGATGAATTGCATGGCATGAGGCTCATGAGAGTTATCATAGTTCAACATAAAATATACTGTCATCTTTTTATGCAGAAAATGGTAACAACCTCTGAAAATACAGTAGTTGAGGAAAAGAAGGATGAAGCATCTGAAAAAAATGTTGAAGTAAAAATAAAAAATACTTTAGCAACAAAGCAAAATATCGAAGAAAAGATTCCAAATTCAAGTCAAATTGTTCAGAATGAGGTCAAATCTGAGACAAAAATGGAAGTTGAACAAAGCTCTTCAGTGTTAGCACCACCAGTTATTGAAATTAAGGAAGATGTCTCTGTTGTCTCAGAATCTCATACAGCTAAGAAAAAAAATGAAGAATGTAAAAGTGAGCAAGCTGTTATACCTGATTCAAACATTGGAAGTGAAGTTGTAGTAGTAGTGGAAAAATCAAAAGTCTGTGATAAGGTAGAAACAGGTAGTCTTAGTAGTGATAGCAGTGATGATGAGGAAATTTGCGGATCTTATCACATTGAATCTCCTATGGATGACATTTCTAATGTGAAAGTAGAAACTATTGTTGAGGAAGAATTAAGTGAATGTAAAGATGTAGTGATTGATGAAGCTACCACCAAAACTATTGTAGAACAAAATAGTGATGAAGTTAAGGGAAAGAATAATGTTGTTGATACAGCAGAAGATAAAATGAAGGAGGCGGTAGGAGAGAAGGCAATTGAACAAGTTAGAAATGAAGTTGAGGCTTGTGATAAGGTGAGGATGGTTGATAAAGTTCAAACTGAAAATAAAACTGAGGCAATTGAGAAAGAAAAAGATCAAAATGATGATATAACTACTGAGATAAATGAAATTGTAGAGAAAGCCCAGGAAATTGTAAATAATGGAACTAAAGAAGATAAAGCTGAGTCTAACACTGATGTACAGATCAATTATGGTATAGATACTGTTACTGAGGAGAAACAAGTGTCTGACAAAGCAGAACATCATGAAAGAAATGTGGAGGAAAAAAGAGACTTTGATGTTGTTGTCTCTGAGCAAAAATGTGTCTCCCCTGATGGTAAACAAGTTATGACAGTTAAGTCAGAAAGGAGGACAGAAACTATTCAAAAAGAGGTTGTTACTCATACTAGACGAGAACTCCGACCAGAAGAGTTCCTTAAGTATGAAAAAGAAATACTGGCAGCTGATGAAAAGAATAGACTTGCCTTGCAGGATAAAACAAAAGACTTTGTCGAGTCTGTCCAGATTGTGGAAGTAAAAACTGAAGAAAAAATAATTGGTAGAGAAGATCAAGAGGATATTAAAGTTGTTGAAAGTAAAACTGTAGTAGAACCTGCTGAAAAGCAGGAGACGGCCATTAAGGAATCTAATAAGACAGTGGAGAAAGAAAGTGAAAACAAAACAGCTGGAATTGAGGAAGGAGTTGTTGAGGTTAAACTTGTAAAAGCTGATAATGATTTAGAGGAAAATGTGGAAAAAATGAAGTATATAGATGAAAGTTCTGGTGATAGCATTAATGTAACTGTCAAACAGGAAAACAAAGAGGTAATAACACCTATAATTAATGAGGAAGCAGGTAATGATAAGGCAGAAGTGAAAATTGATAAGAAAGAAAGCATTAGACTGAAGCAGGAAGAAAAGGAGAAGAAAAAGAAAGAGCTGGCAGAGGCTAAGGCTCAGAAGAAAAAAGAAGCTGCTGAGGAGAAAGAACGTAAAAAAAGAGAAAAACAGGAAGAAAAGGAGCGATTAAAACAAGAGAAATTGGAAGAGAAGGAAAAAAAGAAAAAAGAAAAACAAGCTGAAAAGGAAAGGAAGCAAAAGGAAAAACAAGAAAAGAAGAACAAGAAAAAAGGAGAACCAAAGCCGGGAGAAGGGATTGAAGAGGCCAAGGATGCAGAAATAGCTTCAGAAAGAGCTGCAGGAAAAGCTGACAAGGTTTCACCCTCAGAGGAGGTCCAAGAACGTGTTCCAACAGCTCTTGCCATGGTCATTGCTAAACAAAAAGAAGAGGCAAAAATGGATGAAATAGATTTAAAAGATGAACCTGCTCAGGAAGTCGAAAAGGAACCTGAAGTTGTGAAAGAAGAGCAAAATCAGAAATCATCTAAAAAAGAGAAGAAGCAAAAAAGCAAAAAAGAGAAAATAACAAAGAAAGAAAGTCAAAAAACTCCAAAAAATAAAAAGAAGCACAAGACCACAAGTTGTTTTGCTGCTGCAGTAGAATCTAGTGATGAAGAAGAACCAGATATCAAGGTTGAAGAGAAACCTCCAGAAGAAGTTGTAGAGGAGGTTGTTCAAGAAGAGGTACATGTGCAGTTTCTATATTATAGTTCTGGAATGTATTTCATAAAAATCTTGGTAACTGTAAAAGCTGTTCTAAGTGAATTTTAATGCCTTGTCTCTTGATTCATATACTGATAAGGAAAGTTGTAAGTTGACAAAATTTGTACTTTTTGAAAATTGAACTCTTCTAATAATGATGAATTGAAACTTTAAATGTGTATTTTTTGTGTTTTTTTTATTCTGTATCCTGTTTAAATTGTCATTCAAATAGGAAGTTAAACCAGTCCAGGAAGAGATGAAGGTCAGTCAGAATGTCACAAGCATGTGAAGGCCATTTTACTAATAGTGACTGCCAGTATTATGAACTAATGACTGATATGTATTGATAGATTCATTGATTCTTTGTATATTATCCTGTTTTTTTTGTACTAATATACATTTGTAAGTCTTTCACTCAATTGACTTGAATGATTTTTACTGTCACTTTTATGGATTCAGATCTCATTTTATTTTTATCAGTACTTAATGCTTTATTTGACTGTGTAGGTCTCACCCTTTTAGGTTCTCTACTTGTCTGCAACCTGTACCATTATGTTTTCATGTTTACTTATTATAACAAACTGTTCTCTCTCTTCCCTTATTTTCACATATGATAATATCTGTGAAATATATCTTCTTTCCCACTGCTACGATGTCATTCATTAATCATTCTTAAATTTCCATCAGAACCTTGCCTGTCTGTTGGTGAAATAACTGATAAAAATTGTGCCATGGTCAATTCTCAGCATGAACTGGTACTATATTGTCTAAATACCATCATTACTTATATCATTGAACTTGATTATTTAGCACAAATGCTTGATTTTCTCCCAACCTACTAGTTGCTTTGACTGTATGTAGTCAATATTTCAGTTCATAATTCACATGTTACATTAACTTTATTCTCATATATGTCAAATAATTATTGAAGAAAAAAAAATATAATTGCTCTAATTTTCAGATATAAATTCTGTGAATGTAGTAAAAAGACTTCTTAATATTTCAAGTGTTCATTGCTGAGTAGAATGCTGTGTATTATTTTCAGAAGGGGAAAGGTCTAGGATGGGCTTTGCCTGGTATGGAAGAATTACAACAGAAAGGAACTAAGGTTTGAGCTCATTCTTATCAAGCATGTGGCCACCTTGTTTCTGTTCAGTTTTGTGTTTAATTTATTTGGGGAGCAATGTTTCCTTTGGAGCATGGCTTTCTTGGACATTCTAAATTCCTGTTGATGTTGATTCCTATGGGTTGAAGTTTAAATGCAAAAATTTGGAGAGAGAAAAAAAAATGAATTCCATTTTATTCGTATCATTTAGCTGTCCTATTTTCATTTTTTGAATCCTTTATATTTTTGTTTGTTTGTTTTTTTTTTGTTATGTAATTGGTCATGTTTATAGAAACAATAAAATTATTGTGCTATTTTCACTTTTGAGATAAAAAAAATAAATATCGCTGCACTCAGTATGTTTGTGATGTATTTTGGGAATTTCTCCCTTTACTTTGGTCAAAAGTTGATAATTTTATTTAAAATGCCACTTTTGTTGGCACTCTACATATTGGTTGTTACCAGCATGTGTATGTTAACTTCTTGTGTACTGTAGATGTTTTTGTTTCGAGTTATCTAGTGTTGTTAGGGTGCTGTTTATAGAAGTATTTAGCCAATAGTATATAATTGATACTACAGCATGAAGAAAATCTTAGCCCAACATTGTCAACCCCTGAGAACACAGACGAACTGGATAAAGAAGCAGAGAAATCTGAAGAAAAATCCCAACCAGAAAATGATACAACTGTTGAAGTAGATACATGTAGTAAGACTGAACCAATAGATTTGGTTGAAGTTCAGGAAAATGTCGAGAAAATAGAAATTGTTTCAACCAAGGCTGCTCCTGAGGTTAAGGCAGACATGCCATCAGACAGCTCTACTGATACAACTGAATCCTTTAAGGAAATTGAGGACAGGAAACTAGAAGAACAGTCAAGCATCACGAGTGATGGAACAGCATCAGAGGTTTGGATGCATGGAGTTCTGTATGGAGTGTTTCCTTGTCTCCAGTCAATGCTTGTTATTGTCAACACTTGTTTATATATAAATAGCATGAAATGAACTACCATAACTTTTGCAAGTTTTGTACTTATTATCAACTTCCCACTCAGAAAGTTGTATAAAGTTTGGTTGTATGTAGTCATCTTGATGAAAAACAGGTCACAAAATGTATGCAAAATTTCTGAGTACATTGAGTTGACTCTTTTTCAATAATTGTACTTTAATAAGAATCTTTGAATAGAATTTAATTAGTAATTTAATCCTGATAATATATAGAGGTTATTTCTCCTTCCACCCTTGTATTTTCTGTTGTAACAAAGAATTATAGCATATCATTATGTATGAAATCTGACAATTTATATTGTCCTAACAATGTATACCAAACTTAAAACAGTCTATGTATAAATATTTCACACCCAATTAATTGTACACCATGATACATATTAATGTTGTTTTCAGAAGTAACAAAAGTCAGTCTATGAACATCCTGAAGTTGATTTGTTTATTTTATACAGATCACTTATCCAAGAACCTAACTTGCTTGTGATCAATTTTTATTTTGAACATTAGATGCATCACTAGTAGTATATAAATGACAAAAGCATGCTTTTTGTCTGCTTACCCCCATAGCCATAGTACATTAGCTTGGTCATATCTTGCTTCTTTTCTTAGGTTATTTTACTTTTGAAATGATTTCTTTGTATAATCATTTAACTTTAAGGGTTTGTGAATCTTGGAAATGATAGCAGGATTATATAGATATGTACAATTAGTTTCTAATGCTTAAGTGTTTTCAGAACAGAGGTAACATTGTAATGTATTGTAATTAACATGCATATCTTTTCAAAATATGATTTGAAATGGATAAATTCCAACTTGGTTGAGATTTTTCAGCATTCATTGTACACCAATGGAGATGAGCTATCATGTTACACTTCTCCAAATTTGAAATGTTTTGTGAGTTAAAAAAAAAAAACAACCCTAATCCTGCTATTTTTTCCTAGAGGACTTGTTATCCATACTTTGATTTTGATGTGGATGAATATTATTTTGACAGGTTGGTATGGGAGGTGAGACCATCAGCCGGGTTCTTCCTCAGGGAGAAGGATCTATAGACAGACGCATGCAGTTTATACCAGTCACGCCACCTGTTCAGGTAAGGGATTCTGTAGACATTGTCTTTGAGTAAGGATGCTTATTCATCCAGGAAGGTGTCATTAAAACCAATATGATTATCTTAGGTTTTAATAATTAGAAGTCATCTTACAGGCTTTTGAATGTCATTGATAAATGATCTAGGAATAGCTTTTTATCATTTGTACTGCAGGTTTTATTTGGTTATATTTTATAGGAAACTAAAGATTCTCTGAAAGGCAACAGCTCTGACAGAATGCCATTTTTCGATCCTTCATCAGAAGATTCACTTAAAAAGAAACGTGGCCCTCCAGTCCCACCCAAAGGCATGAGGAATGGGTACTCAGATGAAGACAGACACCTACAAGATATGGTTAGTTCACTGAATTTTTTCCCTTTCTTTTTATTTTACTCTTGGTTTTGGCCTTTTTTAGTGGCATGCATTATGTCAAAGATTTAGGGAAGTGGATTTCTTTAATTTTTTCTCTGTTCTTCAATTCTGATATGATTTTTTTAAATCCTGAAAGAGCTCTCTGCTTTTTGAATTTGCTTCTTTAGTGAATAAGCATTTGCTAGTTGAGGTCCTGGTATGAAATTTTAAAGCCATAAATATTGGTAAAACAGATAAACATATCATACAACACACCATACACAGTTTATAGCCATCTCAGTGCACTATGACACATTATAAACCTACTAACCAATGAATCCTAGTGTTGTAAATAACAAGAATGTGTGTATTGTCCGGTTGTTCATATATAAAGATACTGGAATGTCAAGTCCTTATCTAAGTAGCCTTTATGGCCTGCAGTAGATAGTTTCCTGTATAGATGTATTGTATCTCAATATTTGCGAGAAGTTGATGATGCAGACTTTGGAGCAGTACCATACACTGCTTCAAAGGAACTTTGTTGGGTAAATGATCTTTTCTTGATTTATTCTTGTGGAGTTCTCTATGTATTATTCTCTAGAATGGATGTCAGTATTTTTGTTTCACAAGTGACAAAATTTGAAAGCACAAAATCATTCATTTTGATAACATTTTCTTCTTCACATTTAAAGTTCCCTTCAGTAGGGCTCTGAAACAAGTTAAATCAGTTCCTCTTTGTGTCTTTCAGCCTCCTACTATTCCAACAGAAAGTTTTACTTATGAAAATAATATGGATGATACTCCTATTTCAACGAAAAATGTTCCTTATGTCAAGACAAAAACACAAACTGTAACATATGAAAAAGATGGCTATCCATATGAATCTGAAGATGGTATTCTGATAAGTTCACAGTCCCATAGCACTCGAACACAAACCATTGAAACTACCACAGTAAGTTAGATCTTTTCTTTTATCAAAAATATGTAGACTGTGGTTTTTCTTTTGTTTACTGTAAACATCAGGATTAATTAGAGTAGAGTATGCAATTTCATAAACATGTTTCTGTCCAACTTACACACAGTAGGATTATTATTTAAGAAAAAGAAAACATTTTGTGATAAATATGCATAATTGAAAAAAATATTACAACTGTTTCTGTAGTACTCTTGATGAGGTACTGAAAACAATGTCAACAACCAAATTAAAAGCCCCTCTGAAATTGTATACTCTTGCACAATGTAGTAAATATTGTACTTTGCATGGCATTTTGTTGCTAGTTTAAACAATCTAGTGTAGTGAATGACATAGCTGACAGTATAGTCATATTTGCCAACAGCTTGTAAAGTGTATGGTTTGTAAGTTGTTGCATGAGAGTACCATTTTATTGCACACACTTTATACTCGGCGTCACATAAATAACATACTGTTAAAATTTGAATAAAAATATTTTCTACGACTTTATTGACACCAACCGTCGTTTAAATTGTCTTAAATGACTTGCTCATTCGTTTAGCCAAACAGCTTCTCAAAAACAAGTCGCTTATTAGCTTAAATCATGCGTAACAAATCCTTACGGGAAAATCCCATACTAATATCCGCCATGTTGGTTTTTACGGGACGATTTGTTTACAAACGAAGTGCGTAAGTTCCCGTCGAACTCCGGTGACAATCGTCTGCTTGATCAACTTCTCGGTATTATACGTTGTTCGCGTAAAATAAATCCGAGATATCCGAAATAACGCCGAATTGCATTCTGGGTTCTTCGGTTTTTGGACAAACCATTTAAACGTAAACAACATCTCCTAGCAACCCGATCACTGTAAACATGGCCGACTTTTTACAATGTAAATATTGCCACCTAGAATTAAAATCTGACCGGAATTTAACGATTCAATGTTTAGGGAGAAGCCGTTAATAACTAAAAACGGCTTCTCCCTAAACATTGAATCGTTAAATTCCGATCAGATTTTAATTCTAGGTGGCAATATTTACATTGTAAAAAGTCGGCCATTGTTACAGTGATCGGGTTGCTAGGAGATGTTGTTTACGTTTAAATGGTTTGTCCAAAAACCGAAGAACCCAGAATGCAATTCGGCGTTATTTCGGATATCTCGGATTTATTTTACGCGAACAACGTATAATACCGAGAAGTTGATCAAGCAGACGATTGTCACCGGAGTTCGATGGGAACTTACGCACTTCGTTTGTAAACAAATCGTCCCGTAAAAACCAACATGGCGGATATTAGTATGGGATTTTCCCGTAAGGATTTGTTACGCATGATTTAAGCTAATAAGCGACTTGTTTTTGAGAAGCTGTTTGGCTAAACGAATGAGCAAGTCATTTAAGACAATTTAAACGACGGTTGGTGTCAATAAAGTCGTAGAAAATATTTTTATTCAAATTTTAACAGTATGTTATTTATGTGACGCCGAGTATAAGTTGTACTTGCTATTTTAGTACAATATTTCAACAAATGCTAACACAGTACATGAAATAAAACAATATATGATATAACTTATCTATCAAATAACAGATTCCTGTAAGTTTATCTGCATTGTACAAAATATTTAGTATAGTAGATTCCAATTTCTGGTGTTTTACTGTTCTAACCAAACTGATCATTGCTTACTGAGTTTAAGGGAATTGTCAAGTTATCCAGTGCCTCTTTTTATATAAGCCCTTTAAGTAAACATTTAACTAATAGATAAATTTCTAATGAAACTTAACATGTTTGCTTTATATCACCTGCAGATGTATATGTAGCAAAACTGAAACCTTTAGTTGATGTCTCAGTTACTAAAATGGGTACATTTGAAGTACTTCATACCCAGTTAGTTATTTTTTCTCTCTTCATATTGAAATTGCAGGTGATAGGAAAAGATTTTCTTGAATTTGATACCTGGGTACTTTAATTCTTAAGAGTTACATAAACTTTTTTTTAACTTGAATTATGTAATTCAATTAAAAATTCAACATTTCTCAGTATGTTAAAAGTGAGTGATAAACATTATAACTAAGTTTTATTGCTATAATACCTTTACATATGATAGTCATTATTTGATTTCAAAAGTGGTCTGTTGTTGATGTTATTTTATTTACTTGGTATGCATGGTGAGAGGCACTAGAGTGCTGCTCTTAGAATATACATGTTATGTCTGATGCAAAGCACTTGTAAGATAAATGTTATCTAAATTTTTGTCTTTAGGCTTATAGTAAATAGACATACATGAAATTTTGTTATTTCTGAACCATACCTAAACTTAGTGTTCTATTAGAGAGTACAAAGTGTGATTTTCACTTAGATTGTGGTTACCAGTTATATTGTATGAGTGTGCTCTGATGAGGGAATATTTTTAAAACTATTTGCATGCCATGCTGTATTTAGAAGTTGTACATAGCAGAATGTTTTCAGTGCATGAAAGTTTTAAAACTGGTTTAGTAATGCAGTTAGGAATGTTGCAATTTTTTTTTCTTTTTTTTAAGATCACACTGGGAGTGACCAGTATTTACTGTTAAACAGTATAACACCACAGAATAAATAGTATAAAAATGGAAGAAAACTGCTCATAAATGTTAGCTTGTAATCCAGTTATACTCCTTACAACAAAAAGGAGGATTTTCAGTACAGATATTGTCATTTTATGTGAACAACACAGAAATTCTACACAAACTATTTTTAGCATACATGATAAGGAATGGAATGACATATGGTATACACATTTTATTTTCAGTATAAGACAGAGAAGGATGGTAAGATAGAAACACGCGTGGAGAAGAAGGTTGTGATAACAGACGAAGGTGATGATGATGACTTGGATCACGATGATGTAAGGGCTCTCTTTAAACCTTTCAGGATATTTAATTGAATGGTCCATTTATACAGAACAAAAACTTTTTTTTGTTTTTTTTGGCAAATAGTCTCTATTAAGCTGCTAATCAATTGTCAATAGATTTTTTTTCCATAGAGGCTGTTGAATGAATTTTAATGTAAAAAATATCATTATTTGGACATTGTATGATTTACAAGATGATAAAATAGGTATGATCTATCATAATTATTATACTCTACTCAGTAGGTGGTATATTTGTATCACCTAGTCTGTTAATCTGAATTTCCTCTGACCCTGCAACCCTCCTCCTTTGTTATCGGATATTGATATGTCGGGTTGGAGTCAGAATAATGTGCCACACAAAAAGTTTCAGCGGAACAGCGGAGTACCGCCTTTCTAACGACTTTCAAGTTGAAATTGTGCATGTTACACCTATCTTATTTGATCCCAGAATCATTTTCCTTTATGGTGATACCATATTTGCTACAAAAATTACATAAATTACATAAATTACATATCTACATTTCACTGCAATTATCTTCGTTCCCATTGGATTGATTGAAAAAAAATGTACATAACATGTACTTTATGACCTATCAGTACCAAAATAATAATGCAATAATGCTTTAAAACATGATTAATTGCATTAATAAATCAATTATGTTAATTTAATTGGAAATTGATGACACCAATATTTATTTCAGCTCTTAGCAGAAGCTATCCGTTCAGTAACTGAAATGAATCCAGATTTATCAGTTGAGAGAATAGAATGTATGCGACAGATAGAAGAAGTAGAAAAATAACTTTCGTAAGTGCTTACTTATTGTATAAAATAGTTCTTTCTGTGAAGAATTTGTGGAAGGTGAATAAGTTATTGCTTTTTCAACTTATTTAAATCTTATATCGCCAGCTTGGATCCAAGGAAAGGTGTATCAGTCATACACTCACTAAAATAGGGATTTATTTTTGTGGGGGTGGTGGGTGGTGGGGGGGGAGTACAATTTCTACCCCCAAAGTGATCTCCCCCTGTATTGTCTCCTTGATACATGTTTTAGATAAGTCATTTGTTAATAATTTTGTTCAGATTGTGCTATGACTATAAACATTATAGCAAATATATATTTGAAGAAGAGATCGATGTAAACATGAGAGTACAGGAAAAAAATTGGAGTACTGCACCCTTACAATCCCTATACACATACTGATTCTTACATGGGCATATACTTAAACAGATATCAGCTATTTAAACTTGCATTCAAATATTTTTTGCAGGTTGGATGATTTTCGTACGAGTGCTTTGGGAAAGCCAGGAGTTGTTTTAGTGCCTAAAGACTTGTTGACGCTGTCATTATTCTTAGCCTGATTGTTAATATGTCCTGTGGTTGTGAACCACAATACCAGACTGGTGTAGGATGATTTTATGTTGTGTGTAGGGGTTGAATTCTTATTCGTAGTCTCTTTCAATGGGGACAGTGAAAAATCTTCTGTAACATGTAAGGGCTGTGTTAAGTATATCAAGGGTGGTGTGAATCTTTAATTTTTCTGCTTTTTAATTTGTATTTATAGATTTCTAAGCTTGGCATTACATTGTATAAATATTTCCTTTTTGTTTGCAATTTTTCGTTAAGTATTTATGTTTATGGGATTGTACAAGCATTCAATGAATATTTTGTTAAAAAATATAGTAATTGTAACGAAAAAAATGGATTGTTTTAATTCATTTTCCTTCTCCACCAGTCTGGTTTTTAAATGCAATAATTTATATGTGACTTTGTCAAGTTATCAAACATTATCATGACATGTTTTGTAAAGCTCATCTATTGTTACAATCCATTATTTTAATCATGCATTTGTATCATTTATTTTATATATTTTAGAGTTCATTTTTTATTTCTTCTGTTTAAATGTCAAGACTGACGAAATTTTATTCTCATTTTATATAAAAATGGGGTTCTGAACTTAATGATTTGTTACTTGCCATTTGTACAATACTACCATCTTAACATTATTAGTAATGAAGTATTCGCGGTCATTCATATTTTATTACATTGTCAGGAAAAAATACAATGTATATTATTTGGCATCAATTGACTCTCAAGTTACTTGTTTCATAAAATTTACATTAAATGTTTGAACTCTCTCTCTGTAATTGAAAGTCTTACCTTTTTTACAAAATTTTATTTGATTTTATAAACTTTATATTAAATGCTTATTTTTATTGTAAACCATTATATTGGGAGGCAGCTGGAACTAGAACAGTGAAGCCTTTTGTTACTATATTTTTGTTATTTGTATAGAATTATAGATTTTAGTACAGATTTATTTAAGTAATGTAAATTTTATTCAATGTTGTAATTGAATAACCTTTTCAAATAAATAACTTCAGTTGCATTTTGTGTGAAATTTGAACATTGGTATTTACATTTTTTATTAGAAAACCTGCTTTGAGAAAAATTTACATTACTTGAAATTTCTTTTATTTGCATTTTGCTCAATGCTTATTTTTTTTCTGTTGCTTGATTGTCTGAATATTAGGGTTAGTGTTGATATATTGTGTTCTTAATGAACTTCTTTTGACAAAACAATTCACAATTTTTAGCATTATGAAATGGTATAGAATATTTGACAGATAGACAATCTTTTCCTTATTTTAAAAATGTGATATATTTGGTGAAATTTGAGTAATCAATTAGAAGACTTGAAAATATTGACTTAGTTTTGGTAATGTCAGTTACTCCTGACATGGTTTATAATTCCTAGTTAAATTGTTAGATGGTTGTTTTGCCTTGTAAAGGTGTTTATTTATTTGTCTGTTTCTAACATAAGGCCTAGCAGCTGTTCAGAACTTCATTTTATTCTCTTAAAGGCATACAAATAAATTTTTAATATCATTATTGTTTTGATTTTTATGTGAGAAGTTTGTGGAGAGGCATGATCTTGTCTTCTTAACTTTCGAGTGTCTGATATATTCTAATGAAATATCATAATAGTGAAATATTAAGACTGCCCACATAAAAATCAGGCAGATCCTATGATATGGGTGGCATAGGGTAAATGTAATGTATATACCATATGTAAGTCTAATTGTATAAAGTTTGTTTTAAATCGAAATGGATGGCCCCAAAAAATGATTTTCTAGTTCAATAACAAAGTGGATGGTTCAAAAAATGATTTCATAGTTCAATAACAAAGTGGATGGCCCAAAAAATGATTTCATAGTTCAATAACAAAGTGGATGGCCCAAAAAATGATTTTATAGTTCAATAACAAAGTGGATGGCCCAAAAAATGATTTCATAGTTCAATAACAAAGTGGATGGCCCAAAAAAATGATTTTATAGTTCAATAATAAAGTGGATGGCCCTAAAAATGATTTTATAGTTCAATAACAAAGTGGATGGCCCCCAAAAAAATGATTTCATAGTTCAATAACAAAGTGGATGGCCCAAAAAATGATTTTATAGTTCAATAACAAAGTGGATGGCCCCAAAAAAAAATGATTTCATAGTTCAATAACAAAGTGGATGGCCCAAAAAAAAAATGATTTTAAAGTTCAATAACAAGGTGGATGGCCCAAAAAAAATGATTTTATAGTTCACTAACAAAGCAACTAAATTTTGCACAAAAATAAAGAGTTATCTCCCTTATTCAATTTTATTTCTCTTTAACTGTTGGCAGTTAATCAAAAACTAACATTCAACTTTTAGAAAGGATGCATTTTTGATATTAAATGGAAGAAAAGTTCTTGAAAACAAAACGCACTGCCTGGTTTTTGCATGGACACCATCTTGAAAAGGGAGCTCCTGGAAAGGATAAGTTGCATTTAATGTCTTAATAATGACTTCATAAGTCGTCCATGTGTGAAAATATGTGTGCCCAGTTTCATTTCAAATTAAAATTTTCCTCAAATCCTACCTTGACTTAAACTTGGACCAATGAAATCACCTAAAATGGAAGATTTGAGAAAAATTTCAATGAGATATTTTATGAAATCCAAGCCAGGTCACTTCAATGGTCATTGAGAGATTCAAGCTTTTATTTGATACAAATGAGATCAAGTAAAATTGTGGCTAGAACAAGATTCATATTCCATTTGCAAAGGAAGCAAGGACAGTTCAGAATGTGGAAACAAAACAGGATTCTAAGACAGCAATCACTTTACCTATGTATGAAAATATGTATAACTTTTTAACTTGTAAATTTCCAACACATGAAGATAGGGTAACCAAACTACTCATAATTTTTTTTTTTAAAACAAAACAAATGTCACAAAATCCAATCAACACCTGCTTATGGAGTTTAAATATCACAACTTGTACATTATGCCAGAGCTTGCCGAAACAATGCAGACTTTCTGTACCATGCTTGACTTATTACAATTAGGGTTTTGGAACAAGGTTATGTTGCTACAAGATTATAGTCCACTATAAAAGATCAATGGTTGTCACCATGAAATGGTGTATCCATCCACATCACAAAAACCTATTTGTCCTCTTGTCATGGACTCGTACTTATTTAATGTATGAGACTTTATGAATTATGTGATGTCTACATATGCAGATTGTATTTTTGAATACTCTTAAGATCTACAAATGTCTTCAAAGTCTTTTTTTTTTAAACTGTTGTTGAAAATTGACATTTAGGGACTAAATGTACCATAGCATGAAAAATGGTAATTACATGTAATAACTTAGGGTAGATCCCAAAATCTAGGATTTTTTTAAGTCAAAACTTCTTCAGAAACTGAGATAAAAGGATTTTGTTAAAAGATGTTCCTTCTTTTGGATAAAATCAGCTATAAAGTGAGACTCATTAGAGTGAAGGAATAAGTCAGTGATTAGTGGAGCACAATTGGTTCCCATTTAAATGTTGATCATCTGTAGAGAAACATGTCAACCACACTGGACAAAAAGATTGTCAATGAAAAATTCCAGCATTATGACAACATCTGCATACATATATACAAAATTTCAGTAAGTCTAGAGAATCTCTACCGAATACTCTGTATCTTGGACAGCGAATTATAATGCTTTTGAGTGGGAATTTTACCTAAGTAGAGTGGATTCAATTAATATGCTATTATAGTCAGATGACAATCTAGCATTGAGGGTTTCTAGGAGATTTATCTTTTTTTTTTCAGAGTCCACATTGATTTGATATTGCTACAAAACTGCAGATGGAATTCAATACTTCGATGCCAGCAATTTCTTTTCTATTAAATTTCTTTGATTTATCAGGTCTTAAGGAAAAGAGATATAGATGTTACTATCACTAATGATCTTTCACAAACTGTTGTATAAAAGACTCAGTGTATGGTGCCTAGCATGATTTTTAAGTCTGCCAATACAAGTTCCAAAACTGTTTTACTCCATTTCTAATGTTTTTCGCCAGCAACTAAATCTGGTTGGTATATATCTAGGAAGCCAAAATGGGCAGATCTTGACACTTTAAAAATGAGGAGTGCCAGCTGGGGTTCCTCAGAATAAGGGGACGCTAGGACACAATTTGCCATTTTCTGTCAATTTTACATATGAAAATTACAAATTTTCCAATAAAAAGGAGGGGTGCTAACCCTCTGCATCCTCCCCCTGGATTTGCCACTGCAAAAGGCAGATCTTCGTGAAACTTTATTACTCTGTTAGTCGTGGATCATCCCTGTTAAATGTGAACATGTGATAAAACCCCTTCTCTTCAAGCACCATGAACAGGTATGTAAATAGAAAGGCCTAGTAAAATGCAAGTCAAGAATTTTGGGGTAGAAATTGTGTAAAATCATGTTTTCACAAAATAAAATCCAAATTTTTAGTGGGGCATATGCTGAGTACAGTACAATGAATCCAGGCTTGGTGGAAGGGGTACACATATTTATGATTTTCTTGTTGCTATAAAACCAATAAGTTAATTCCAAAAGAAATGTAAATGCTCTACATAAATAAAAAAAACTAATAAAAAATTAACAAGTGGCCAGGGAGTGGCAGTATCAATCCTGAAAATGAAAAAAAAAATAATCAGATCATACATTTTCTTGTTATTTAATATGACAAGTGAAATTGACTGAATACTCCTAGCTTCTTGAATACAACGCCGCTCAAATTAATTTGTATGCAACTAATAATCCCGCTTATATACTAATAATAATATTCTTTATTGGCACAAACACAATTACAATAATTGGCAAAGGCCCATATAATTGATATATAAAAGAGTAACATATATAGTAGTGGTATACATGTAAATAGAGTATTAATCAAATGTTATGAGAAGAGATATTTGTTATGAAATAAATTTTTTTCTGATAGAAAAAATAATATCTAAAAAATTAGTGATAATCTTTAGTATAGTATATGAATCACTGAATATACATTGTTTCAGTGTATAGTAATTAATTGAATCAATATCTTTTTTGAGGATATTTGATAATTTGACTTCTAACTTTGGAGTATTTTTCACATTTTAGCAAAAAATGTAATTCATCTTCAACCTCCCCAGAGTTGCAAACTTTACATAATCTCTTGTTTGCAGGAATTGATAGATGACAGCCTTTTTCTATTTCCAAATTATGGCTACTGATTCTAATATTGCAAAGAGGGGATCTTTCTGATATTTTTGTAAAAAATCAACAAAGCTTGCTCGTTTGTATCCAAAGTGTATATTCCGATAAAATGTTAGTTTATTTGAATTTTGGATTTGGGAATGTTGCTCTTGCATAAATTGGTCGGTTATTCGTTGTTTTGTATTTGATAAAATAGGTTTAAAGCTACATTTTTGATAGATTATGTGTGAAAAACCAAGTTTATTGATAATAGAATACATTCTCTTTGTCCAAGTGTTATTGTTTTCTGTAGCTTGAAATATTTTGAAAGCCAAAGTGTTTTCTGAGGAAAGAAGATGATTTAAAAATTTAACAGAGGAAAACATAATTTTTGAGTTAAGTGGGAGTTGTCCAAGTTCAGAACGACATGCAGCATTTGTAGCTTTGCAATGTACACCAAGAGTTTCCTTGATGAATTTTAAATGAAATTTTTCTACAACTGAGTTATTAAAAGTACATGTATCAATATCTATACCCAGACTTCACAACAGTACAAAAGAATGGGGCTAATTAAAGTATCAAACAGCTTTTCTAATAGATGACATGAAGCCCTACTGACTTTTATTTATTTACTTAATATTATTATATGTCCCTGGTGACCCATACAAGTATGAGTTAGTGTCTGAGGCAAATACTTTAATCAAATTAATTCCGCTGTAATATCGACTTATTTCTTGTGCAACGCGATTATAGATTTTATTTTCTGTGTTCTTTAAATTGTGTGTTATGGCAAACTATTTTCATTGGTTGAATTTGACACACCTACGAATGTATGTGACATTCTTTTATACGTACATCCACGGAAAGGGGTAATTATTTGAAGCAAAATTTTTATCATTGACCAATGAACACTCGATGCAACTGTATGCGATCATAAAACAAGATAATTCTGAAACAAATCAACAAAAAATATTTTTATTATGCCCCTTTAAGAAAACTAAAACTTGAGTTATCTGCCCTTTGTATACAGCCATGGCAAGTGTCCTGAAAGTCTTTACCGAAGTAAATAGGGTAAATCTGTGGAAGACTGCCAGCTACTTGTCTTCAGTAGGTGTATGTATACCATTCTGTGTTTGTTTTAGCTTTCTGCATCCATCATCATTTGTGTCTCCGCGAATTTTGTTCGTCTATTTAAAGTTGATTCCACTTGGCCCAGGCCGGCCAGGGAATGTTTCCTTACTCAGTTTGGGAACAAGTGCTGAAATTAGGGTACAATACAAAAGCTTTATTTAATGTCGATAGTATAAGCAATGTAATATTGTATAAAGTTTTTGTTTTGTAATTTACTCTACAGTGTGGGAAATATCACAATTAAAAGTGGGAATGTCAATTGTCTTTGAAATATCTTTCATGAAGATGGTATACTTTTACATTTGATATCTAAAAGTATACTGCTTTAATCTCTTTCCAATGTATAGCTGGTGTATTATTAATATCCCTTTTTTGTACTGGACTGGTTGCACATGCATGGGTCAGAGGTCAGAGGTTGCCGACATTGAAACAGGACTTTTTCCACATAATAACACTATTTAATTTGCTGGCATTCCAGTTAATTTTTGAGGTCAACATAGAATATTTCCAACTATTCCAAAACCTCTGTAGATCATATTATATAATCCATTTTAAAAAATGTAGAAAATACACATGGAAACAATTTATCAATGTGGTCTCGTCACCAGTTTTTGTGAGTCACCTATTTTCGTGAACTGTTTATATTTGTTAATTGCTGATCACCATCGCCTCTGATCGGACGTAGTACAGCACATGTCGTCTTAAATTAACTATCTGCTAAATGTGTAGATATCTTACTTTGGTGAAAATTGTTTTGAAGTTGTGACCTTCTATGGACATTGTCCAATGATTTCATGTGACCGTCATGTGATCACTATCCATATTAATATAATTATGGCAGACTTAAAAGACATCGGTCCTTATGTATTTTGTAGAAAAATGCCCTTCATTAATGAGAGCAGTTCCCCCAAAAATTCATTTGATACAAAAAGCATTTCTTAGAATGCATTTTTTATTTGGTGTTATGCGACTTTTGCCCCACAAGGTGCTGGAATAGACTTCTAATGATTTTTTAGTACTTTATTTGATATTTTAAAAGTGTTCATGGATTCTTGGAGATATGGTTTTCTTTTTAGAACAATTTTGTGTTTTAGTCCTTTTCTTGTGTCATTTTAGGACTCGATCATTTTATGTGATTATTTCTGAGGTTTAATATCTGTTTCGGTTCTGGATTAAACATGAACCATATTGTTCCAGTAGGTACAATTTTACACAAAAACAGGTGACACAATACTCAAAACATAGTCTTGACCTTTGCCCTAGTGGGGGTAGCAGTTGATGATGAAAACTAGCTGAAATTTCTCTTATTAATTCACCACTTTTATTCTTAAATTGACAGTCTTTTTATTTCTATAAGCGTAGAAGTTTTTATATAGGTAAAAGTGAAATATTCGAACATAAAAATTTTGTTCACGAAAATAGGTGAGACAGATATATTGATTTATTGTCTGCCATTAACAATTCTTACCAAACAAGAATCATGTGACAATGAAGTCCTTGTGACACAGAAAAAAAATATGGAAACCTGATTAACATGAAGATGAAAATTTAGCAAATTAAAATATCAAACATTTCTTCCCTCATCTTAAAATGATTTTACTTGGAAAAAGTTAAATGGAAATGAATAGATATACAATATTTAACTATAGAAAAGTTCATAATAGAAAAATATAAGCTAGCTTGGGATATTTACATGTAATTATTTACAGATATCTCCAAAATGAAGAAAAGCAATATGACCCTGATGCTTTGTAATCGGCCCTCATGCATTATTTCCATTGTTTGACAAATAATTCCAACATTAAGAAATTTAGATTTTTTTTGTTTGATAGTTCTTCTGTTGTTGAAATTGTGAAAGTTGTTCAGATGTATAAAGGATTTAATTTTCAAAGTTAGAATTGATTCAGATGAAAAATAGGTGCTCAAAAAATAGTAATTAAAATATTTTAAAAATATTTGAATACTTATCATTTAAAAATTAGCAACTTTCGATAATCAAATGATAGAGATCACCCTACAGTATATCAATTTTAAGTGATAAAAAAATATTTCTAAATGATTTCAATCTTAAATCAATTTCAGTCAAATAATTATTCGAATAGGAATTGAAATAAGGTAAACATCATTTGGAAATGATTTGCCTGAAAAAGTGTTTTAATTCCCAAATATGAATATGTCTCTTTTAGAAAACTGATTTTATAGAGTCATTTTTGTCTAATACTATATTTTCATCAATAAATCAAATACTAGCATATTTCTGTATATTTAGTGGAATTGTATTGTAACCAATATGGCTCCCCATACTTGTTTAATCACTGTACAGATAGTAGGATACAACAAAACAGTGGCGGATAGTTGACATCTGATTTTCATTCACTGGTTTAATTATTGTACAAAGACAAAAATAGGTCATAATATACAGAAGTGGAAAGTAAGATATCAAAATTTTATTTATATAAATAACATTAGTGTTGTCTTGCCAGATCTGTAACTGATCTGATGAATAACATTTTGACTACCGAAATTGGGTTAACCCAGTATACAAGACTTTTTAAATATTGTATTTTACTTGGGTCTGTAACTTTTGTAACAATGGAAATAAAAATTTACTTCTTTCACTAGAGCTATTAAAAATATCACAAAATTCCCACTTTTCATATCCTACCACAAAAAAATTGCGAGATAATATCAGAAACTCTCCGAAAATGTGTGTGTATGTTTGTCTTTCCTTCTATCTGTATCATCTAGTGGTTTTCAGATGGTAAATATTGAAGGATCTTAAAACTGTGTATAGTTATTTAGTATTTTAAAATACAAATCAAGATTAAATTTGATCAGATTATTTATATATTCACAAAATTTATGGCCATTTTGAGTTTGTTCTACTCCATAAAATTGTTTGCAACATGAGGAGTTCCTAGGTAAAATGATGAAAACACATACTTGGAAAACTTCCAAAACCATTATCATAATGGTACCATGATCTAAGAAATTTTCACAAAATGAACTTTTGCAAATTAATGATTCTGGAAATTTCCACATTTATAATTTTTTATGCTAACTGACAGCATGGGGACAAATTATTCACACATCTGAAAACAATATTCACTCACAATAGTTGAAATGGTTTAAAATACTCAATCTTAGCTTTGACTACTTTAGATTAACATATGCTCAGACTATATACCTACAATGCATCTAGGTAAACTGTATGTTCGGTACTACATAGATGAGTGCCATTTGACCTGGAAGTGGTGGTTGAGACCTGATTATACTGTAAATAGATGTCTTTTAATGAAAAAGGTGAAGCCACAACAGATTAAGAAGATGAAGAGTCATACAATAGTTTCATGTGCTTGATTACATATTGCAGGTATCAAATAATTTCAGTACATCCTGTCGAAGATGTAAAGCAAAGTTTTTCAGTTCTCCTGAGGAGGCTATAGAAGATATACCTGATGGATCAAAACTTCTTGTTGGAGGTTTGTAAATATAGAAAATGATTCTCTTGATCGCTGTATGTATTGTAAGGTTCACAACTTGGTCTCAATTCAAATTAATGATCTCAAATAAAACAACCATTATGAATTGATAATGGAGTCCATATAGATCTACATGCTTCAATTACTTTGATATTAGTACAGTCCTAATTATAAACACGTTAATTAAAATTGTACTTATGAGGCTGAATCCTTCCCTGATAGATGCAATTAAAGTAATTTCTGTTGTTATAGTTTTTTTTAACTACTTAAATGACATCAGGAACTTGACTGGACCTAACTTATTCTACATAGCTCATTCTACTGTACACCATGTAGATCACCTTGTTGTACACCATGCAACTCACCCTACTATACAACATGTAGGCCACTCTACTGTACAACATGTACTATAACCCTGTACAACATGTACTATAAACCTATTAGTTTTCATGGTTGCTTATTTTCATAGATTCTATCAAGTGGACATATTCATGGGTATTAATTTTCATGGTTAAAAAAAAAATGTTAAGTGTTATATAATGTTAAAATCAATTTTGTGGTTATTAATTTTTGCAGTTTTCTGTCCACCATGATAATAGCGATTTGTAGGTTACAGTAACTCACCCTACAGTAAAATATACTCACTCTACTGTATGCCATGTAGCTAATTCTTCTTTATAACACATAGCTCACCCTACTGAACAACGTATAGCTCACCATACTGAACAACGTATAGCTCACCATACTGAACAACATATAGCTCACCCTACTGAACAACATGTAGCTCACCCTGTTGTAGGACATGTAAAGAAAGTTACATGAAGAGTATAGTAGGGTGAGTTGCATGGTGTATAGTAGGGTGAGTTACATGTTGTACAGTAGGAAATGTTACATGTCATTCAATAGGGAAAGTTACATGTTGTATCATAGGGAAAGTGACATATTGTACAGTAGGGAAAGTTACATGTTGTACAGTAGGGAAAGTTACATGTCCTAGAGTAAAGTGAGCTACATTTTGTTCAGTAAAGTGAGCTATGTGTTGTACAGTAGAGTGAACTACATGGTATACAGTATAGTGAGTATGTTTTACTGGAGGGTTGATTACACCTTGTACAATAGGGAAAGTTACATGAAAAGTACAGGAGGGTGAGCTACTTGTTATACATTTTAATGAGTTATATGTTTTACTGTAGGGTGAGCTATGTATTGCACAGTAGGATGAGTTACATGTTGTACAGTAGAGTGGACTACATGTACATGTTGTATAGTAGGGTGATTTGCATGGTGTACAAGGTGATTTACATGCAGGCCACTCTGATGTACAACATGGAACTCGCCTTACTGTACAATAAAAAGTTCCTCCTACTGAACAACATGTAGCTCACTCTACAATACAACATGTAGGCCTTTTTACTATACACCATGTAGCCCTCTCTACAGTGCTCTTCATGTAACTTTCCCTATTGTACAACATGTAACTTGCATTTCTGTACAACATATAACTTTCCCTACTGTACAACATAAAACTTGCACTTTTGTACACCATGTGGCTCACTCTACTGTACAATAGGTAGCTCACTATACTGTATGACATGTAAGGGAAAGTTACATGAAGAGTATAGTAGTGTGAGTTGCATGGTGTACAACTAGGTGATCTACATTACGTACAGCAGATACATGAGAAATGTGCTATACAGTAGGGTGCTATTGTACAGCATGTAACTTTCCCTACTGTACAACATGTAACTGGCCGTACTATACATTGTGTGGCTCACCCTTCTGTACACCATGTGGCTCACCCTACTGTACAATAGGTAGCTCATCCAAATGTACAGCATTCTCCAGGTTTTTGTGGCTTCCAAATTGCTATTTTCAGTATTTTTTAAAAAAGTTTTTTTCTGATGGTACATGTAAATGTTGTCTTTGTTTTACTGATTTCTTTATTTAATTTACAACTGGTGGTAGTTAAAACAAAACAAAGTTCTTTAATGTAACACAATATTTTTGTTTTCAGAGATAATTTTCAATAGATAATATATGTATAAGTACATGTAAATAATGTCTACTTAAGTAATTAGTCGATGCATACTTATACATGTATAATTTATTTGTTTAATATATAGGCTTTGGTTTGTGTGGCATACCTGAAAACTTGATTCAAGCTTTACTAAAGACAAAAGTGAAGGACTTAACAGTAGTCAGCAATAATGCTGGGGTGGATAACTTTGGTCTGGGACTTATGTTACAACAAAAACAGGTTAGTACTTCAAAGCTTGGCATATAACATTGTCCTGGGGTTGTTTTGCGGAAGATATACCTGACTGGTCTGTCTGTTTTTCTTCCTTTTAATAATGTGATGCCAGCTAGATACAAGCTTTTTGTCAGAATGCTTCATAAAAGTTTGATGAAAGTCAACAAAAAGTGAAGGCTGAATTTAGGTATTAAAATAGTTAGGGGCAGACCAGTAAAATCATAGTTGTCATCTTGATAGTGCCTTCATCTTCTGTCAGATTTGATCAAATTTAGATGGAAGTATTGTAGCTATAAATGCTTGTATATGATAGAAATCTATTAAGGGTGACCACATTTTTTGTGAAGAGGACTTTAGATAAAAATCGTTGATTTATACTTGCAGCCTGGATACAGTCTGTAGTCTTGTATATGATACATAGGACAAGATGGAAATTACCTTGGCATTCTGTTAAATGTAATTATTGGATCTCTGAATACAGTTGTATAAACTTGGGGTTGTCTTGTTTTAAAAAATTGTCTTCTGGTATTGACATTTATCAGGGTCTGATTGTTTTGATTGTCTTATTGGAGTTTCCATACAAAATTTCACCCATTGAAAACCGTTCATTATATGTTTTTGACCTGCTGTGTATACTCTTTTTGACCACTTGACCTCTTTCACTCATCAGTGCTGTTCTTTCATTACAGATTAAGCGTATGATTTCATCCTATGTTGGTGAGAATGTTGAATTTGAAAGGCAGTATCTTTCTGGAGAATTAGAAGTAGAGCTGACTCCTCAGGTAACAAGTCAATACCATGAATTCAGAATTAATTGCAATGAGATTTTAGTGGAGTATAGGGGACCTACGGAAATTATAAATTTTGTCAAAAAAGCAGACATTAAAAGCACATAATAGTTCCTTAATAAAGTATAAATGATAAAATATAGAATTTCTAACTTTTATAAGAAAAAGCAGAGATATTATATACAATTGCAACAACAAGTAAAAGGTTGATAAAGAAGGCTTAATCAGCAAGCATAAATCTGGGTAGTATATGCATTTATTTATTGCTTGTGTGTCATTTTGAAATTCTTATGGAATTGAGTTGTATTTAATTTTGTTTTACACAAAATAACCGTAAATTTTTAGGGTACCTTAGCAGAGAGGATTAGAGCTGGAGGTGCAGGAGTTCCAGCATTTTTCACACCAACAGGTTATGGAACTTTAATCCAGGAAGGTGGTGCTCCAATCAAATATAACTTGGATAAATCAATTGCTATTGCCAGTAAGCCAAGGGAGGTAAGTCATGGTTTTTGATTAACTGAATGACAAAATATTTGTATTGTCCCTTACATTTAATAATTGATACCAATTTATGTTTGGTTGATTCCAAGAGTTAAAGCTTTTATCTGATGATAACTTGAAAGCTGTGTAGTATGTAAGTGTCAGATCTATTAAATTTTTGTGGCAAATTTTTAGGAAAATAAAAGAAATCCTTAATGGATATACACAATTTACTACAAAACAATGTGTTAAAGATTCCATAGGTAGATATTCAGCTTTATCTGCAACTGAGATAGGTTTTGGTGCTTATCATAATTGAACTAAAACTGTTTAACTTCAGTTAAAAATTAAAATTTGGAAGCTTCTTCGAACTTAAGCTCCAGCAGTCAATTTACAAAAAGTCATAAGTGTAAAATTGATTGTAAGTTATTATGAGTTATTATGTCATTATGCTGCATTCTTTTATTACAACACACATACCTGCCAACTTACACAATTTAAGCGTGTTTTCACAATTTGACCATTTGTCCTTTTAACACGATTTTTCAGGTCAATTTTGTCCCAAAACCCTATTTCATCAAAATTTACTGGAAAAATCTGATTTCAAACCCTTAAATTTGTGTTACAATCTCATTTCTTTGATTAGAAGAGCCATAAATCTGATTAAAGGTGTTAATTGCTGTCTAAAAAGGCAAAGGAATGTTTTATGGTGGTAAATAATCTCCCAGGAGCAATCAGCTGATCTGGGTTATCCATAATGATTGACAATTACCGACAGAAAATGAATCCTGATTGGATCTACCACTATTTTATGAACAGCCAAACACTTTCTAAAGATTAAATTTTACTGCACAATTAATTTGACAAATACTGTCAATTTGACAGGTCTAAAATTTGTAGAACCATGTATGTAAACAAATTATGAATTTACCAGGTTTTATACAAAATGTGTTATCTCCTCTACAATCTTCAATTTTTTTTTTTAATTTTTTTTTTTGTTTTGCACTTTCAACAATGAAGTATATTTCGCAAAAGTTTTAATTGCAGTAGGTAAAAGAAATACTATTCATTTTAAATGGTGACATTTTTGGGGTTTTTGATCCTTCAGGATCAAAATACCTTATGTCACAGGTCTATCACTGGAACTTCCCTACTTTTTCTGAACACTACACAAAAATATAGTCCAAATGTAATTCCTTTCATATCATTCAATACCTCTTTTATAACAAGTAAATATGTTTCTTGCAATTTATCAGCTCAATAATATTCTATT
Source organism: Perna viridis (assembly GCA_037379345.1). Classification (NCBI taxonomy): domain Eukaryota; kingdom Metazoa; phylum Mollusca; class Bivalvia; order Mytilida; family Mytilidae; genus Perna; species Perna viridis. The sequence goes on along the minus strand of CM074511.1, from coordinate 52,486,360 downwards.
ATTTATGCAAATAAAATTATGATCTAGTCTTCATATCAACTCAAGATTTGAGGGACTCCTTTTTGGCCTTGAAAAATATTAAGTAATAAATTTACATTTAGGGAATTTATTCCTTGCGGTAATGTGTCAGGAAGGATAAAATGTGTTAAGTATTTTCATTTTAACACATTTATAAGTGAAATTACCCATCCTATCATTAATATTTTACCATTTATAAATAAGAAGTGAAGAGCAGTGATTTCAACCAAGTAAACTTGGCGGGAAAATTCAAATTGATTAAAGTGTTTAATTTTTGAAAATCTTGTGTTAAGGAAATTATTTTCTTAAGCTGATATTGGTTTTATTTAAGTATAATTGTTAAGTAGGATAAATACTCTGTTAATATATCTTTTGAATGTAAATGCACATTAACTTTTGGATAGATTTAAAAATGGGGAAAAGGTGAAATGGAACAAAATTTGTAAATGTGTGTGAAGTTGCATTAGTACTATAGATTGACTTTTAGTTTATTCATATTAAAAAGGACAGTTCTTAATAGTATTTAAAATGCAATGTATGATCACAATTTTATTTGTCATCAGATAATCTTTGAAATTTTGTTCATGGTACTACATGTATTTTCAGAAGAATCAAAAACTGCTAGTGCTATCAGCACTTTGATTGAAATTTGGTAGCAACATTATTGAATATTTGTTACATTTCATCATATACTGCACCTCATAGTATGCATTTAATGAAAAGGATAAGATGTCCAAATTCTCCTGAGAGAGTATATCTATGAATAATGCTGATTAGAATAATTTGATGATTAAGTAAATATATAAAGAAAAATATGTTGATGAGTGTTTATGTTGCAACAGATTAATGCTTATCACATTTGATGCTCGTCAAACAGTGGATGGAGGGAAGATATTCAATATTCAATATTTTTATTTGTTCTAACACATTTACAGTAAATGGTCATAACATAAATAATAGAAACAAAGTATGTAGTTTCAACAACAACAAAGAAAAAGAAGAGTCACAATGCCTGTGGTGCACACTTGAAAATAACCTGCTATGCAGGTTATTTATTGTGCACCACATGATTGAGGTTATTTCCTCATAGACCAAAAAAATATAACAGTCATTCCGTAAATTAGACATTTTGATGAATTAAAATCATAGTTATTTGATTTGGAGTTATATTTAAAAATAAAGGTTTTTCCAGAAAAGCTCATAGACAAATTGCTATTTTTGTAAGAAAATGTATTTTATTTTCAGATAAATACATTATAATTGTTAAACTGCTTGCAAACTAAGTTTAGGGGAGGGTTGTAAAGGTTTTGTTTGTCTGTTCCATACAGCATTGTCCTTACTTAATTGTTTGATTCTAATGAAACCTTATGCAGTGTTCTTAAAATATGGAGATATGCATATTGTCATGATTTTTTGCATGGATATTGATTTTCATGAAACTTTATCATGTGTTAGGATTCATGTTCTCAGGATTATATGTTTTGACAAAGTTTGAAAGGATGTGATATTTGGCATCACACATACTGCAATTTTGGTTACAGTCTTAGACAGTTCCAGTTATCAAACAAATTTTTATCTCTTTTTTGTGCATTATATTCTTAATTTTTTAGTATGTTCTTAGAAATCCATATTTTCATTAGGATATTTGATAGGCATAAAGAGAAAGACATCCCAGGACCAAAACATACATAGCACAAGTTCATGGATGACCAAAATTTGAAAGGCATACAAAATGCCCATGCTTTGCAATCTACCAAAATCTGATAGTAGTCGGGTATTGATATAAACACTTGGTAAAGCAACATAATGAAACTGTATAAGAGTAATTATTTTAAATATTGATTTTATATTTATTATTTTGACAAATGTTAAATCAAAATGACACTCTAATATATTTTTTGTGTTAATGTCAATCAGATAGTTTCTACATATTCTTTAAAATATTTCCTGTTATATTCAGGCCAGACATAATTTTTCAAACAGATCTAATTTGTCTTCCCTTAACTGATGGCAGGAAATGAATTTATAAATTAAGAGGATTAATTCCGGGTAGAATGTGTATATATTAAGTGGCATTTAGCTTAAAACTTTTCCCTTAACCAGTTATCAATCCTGTAACAATGTTTATTTTGTTCGACTTGACTAACCACAAAGGGGACAATTATATGATACAGTCCAGTTGTCACTATTTATCTTTATAATCTAGTATATAATTTCCTTATCAATGGCTAGTTAACTGATAAAAACTTTACTAACTAGTTCATTTGCTTGTAAATTTGACACTACCTTTAGATTACCTCATTGTATTCAAAATGTCTAAATTGTGCCATTATCTAATTTAAAGATTAAAAGGGAGCTTTATTTCAAGTAATATATCCTTTTTCAGCCTCAAGACATTAACAAATCTTGGAGCGTAGTCTCATTTAAATAAAGGTTCTCTCAGAGGGAAATAATTCCATAATCAACTTTATGCAATTTAGGCTGAATTTTTTAGAATATGTTTATAGGAGAATTTTGCTTTTAACTAAAAAAAGTACTGTATTAGACTAAATACATGTACATGCAGTTAAACAAATAATGGGGATAATGTGTTGTACAAATATTTATGTACAAAAAAAAAAACAAGTTTGGTAAAATTGTCTACATATATTTAACAACCTAAGGCTAACTATTAAGTAATCTTACATCATTAATTACCTTCTTTGTAATGTTTTTGACTGAACTTGTTAGAACCAGTACTTTAAATATTATTGTCTTTTAATCTATGAAACACACCCCTTGGTATGGCCTTTTACATGGTTTAATCTGACTCACTCGACTGTGACACTTTACAAGTTACACATATCATATTCTATTTACAGTGTAATATTTTGTGTACTCTGTTTATGGATGTAATTGATTGATTGAACAAAAAGTTTATGATACAAAAGTTTGATAAAACTTTATCAATACCTGCAACAGATGTTGTGATATCTTTACCTGAGTTTTCTGTGCTGATTATACTGTTTTGGAAGTATTGCTTTGTGACTTAGTACAAGAATATAGATAGCTTTAAATAGCATCTTTTTTTTCTTCATTCACAGTTTCTTTTTCACATGTATGGACTAAATTTGAAAACATCTGAATATCTTTTATTACAATAACTTATAAGCAGTCTGATTTATCAGCATTGATATGTTAGATATGGACTTAATGTGACAATGAATTAGATTTGTTATTTAAATTAAGTGATGTGCTTTTAACTTTGGCGTCTGCTTATTTGAACTACTAAATATTTTTGGTGAAAATTTCACAGAACGGTGAACTCTATTTTGTTTGTTTTAAAACAACTACTTCAGTAAGGAATGGTGAAGGATAGGCTGAAAGAAATGGAGGAAAAACGGGATGAGTTCGAAAGACAGAGTAAGAAAAAGAAGAAAAGGGATAAAGATGATACAGGAGGAGAGATGAATATTTTCATGGATAAAGTGAATATGGTAGAACATGACATGGAAGAGTTAAAGAAAGATGTCGCTGCAATAAAAAAAGTTCAGAATAACTTATACTGTTCTCCATTTGTTACTACTGCAAATTTACAAGACATGGAAGGCAAGGCTGACCAAATTATATCTAGTTCTACCAAAATAAGAAAAGACATTGAATTAATTGCTGCTGAAAACTTTCCAAAGTCTCAAAAAGATTCTTTACTTAATACTAGTACTCAAGAACGTGTTCATCATTCACAAGTTGAAAGGTTAAATTATGAGTTACGTGAAACAATGAATGACTTTCGTACAAGTCAGGCTGACTATGTGGAGAAAACTCGTGCCCGCTTTAGGAGACAAATGGAAATTGTGAAGGAGAGTTCAGGTGGAGAGATTAATGGGAATGATAATTTCCAAACCCAGGCTTTATTTACTGGTAATATCATCCTTGAAATGCAACAAGCAAAAACTGAACTGCAACAAATTAATGAAAGAGAACAAGAACTATTAAATTTAGAAAGTCAAATTCATGAAGTTAACAAATTGTTTAAAGAAATGCATGTTTTAGTTGAAGAACAAGGTGAAATGGTTGATAACATTGAAAAAAGTGTGGAACAAGCTGTAGATGATGTAGAAAAGGGTAAAGAACAGTTAACTGATGCTCAGAAAAGTCAAAGACGAGCTAGGAAAAAGAAAATTTGTTGTGGTGTCTTATTAGCTATTATTATTGCCATTGTTGTTGTAATTATAGTGGTTGTTATAATGCAAAATACAGGAGAATGAGTCTTTGTATAAAACAGCAAAGCCGTCAAGGGTGGTAACAGTTTCGTCAATGAAAAAACATGTGGAGAGGGACTGTCTGTGTTAATCAGGGTATGACAACTAGTGTGTAATAGCTCTGTGTGTGTCAACAAGGGCATTTAAAAAAGATTTTCTTTATGTCCAAAAATACTCAGAAAAATGATTACTCTCTAATGTATTTTTAGTACTTTGTGTACTATTGCTTTACAGGTGAATTAAAGTTTAAAAACCTTGTGCAGTTTGTCCTGGTTGTTATTAAACAAAGTATGCATTATAGTAAAAGTTCATGAGGTTATGTGTTCATGGTACATGCTGTTTATATTACGTCTTAAGGAAATAGGAAACAAGCCTTAAAAAGAAAAAAATAATTTAAAAAAAAAACTTCCTTTTATCAAGTTTATTTTGTTTATTCAAGATTTAAGGATTTTCCTTAAAAGTTGAATCAAATTCAACATCACAACAAAACTTTGACAATACAGCAATCACAATACATGTATGAATCAAATACAAAAATAGTCTTCATTACTAGTTGGTATTGATAGATTTTTCAATCAATTTGAAAAAATATGTACTGAAATAAACAACAAAAGTTGTTAGAATTATGTGTTCTATGGTTTGGATTCAGTTGTTAGAATTATGTGTTCTATGTTTTGGATTCAGTTGTAAATGGCCCCACAATGCTTTTGACTAAATTTTAAAGTGCTATTTTTATGAAATGTCAAGCTGTTTATTTAAATGAAAAATGTTAATTATAAAGTTAATTTAGAACTTGCATTGATAGTCTGAGAAACAAAACTTATAGATATTCCAGATATTCAGTTAATTCAGTTTAATTTATGACATCTGTCGAACATGCTTGGACCCTTCTTAAGATTGGTCTTTAGAAGAAAATGAGACTCTTTTTTTTTCCCATTCAGATAAGTAATATTAAACATGGCAATATTGCATGTGATGTCTAGTCTATAATAATCTTCTGGCTTAATCAATAAGACTATAATTTAACCTTGTAACATATGGACATACCTAACTGTTCAATATACCTTAATTGTGCGTTGATATTCCAGAAACTTCTGAAAAGCAGAGAAACAGATACAGAATTCAAATTTAAGTAAAGTAGATAGCATAAAAGCATATACCGTTACACACATAGCTCTTGTAAAGAGATATTTCCCAGACAATTTTATTGAACACATTGAATTGTGAAGTTTCTCCTCCATTCTCTGCTCCTGGTTCTCAGCTATTTGTGAATCTTATTGTTTGTTAACCAAATACATGTGTGTGTTTATGTGTTTAAAGAAATTTTTATTTTGAAACTGTTAAGGCAAGGTTAATTAGAAGTTGAATGTCTTATATCGGTTTATTTTGTCTTATGATAATCCTGATTTTACTACAAATAAATCTATGATAGTGAAGATATAAAGCTCAAAATACAAAATCAAAGCAGGGAAATAGAGACAGAAACAACACATACAAACCAAACAAATACCAACCAAATATAAAGGAACAACCAAGACTCAATGAACTTAGTCATCATGTATTAAACCGCCTTCATGAACTTTGAATAGGTTAGACAATAAGGGAGAATAGTCTTGATGGCATTACTAGGTAACTCATCCTTAAAGCAAGTAATTCTTACTGTTAATCCATTGATTTGAATACAGAATCATTAATTAAACTTTATGGGTTACCAGCATTAAATAAAGATATGTGTACATGAGAAAACAAGTGAAGTTTCTTAACTGCTTGGCTACCAACTCTTTGAAGGGGAATGCAATTTAATTCAAATGGAAGGCATTTGTGGTAGAAGTACACATCTTAGTGTGTTTCTCTTTGATTACAGCAGATTAAGTACTTAGAATTTGTTCTGGATAATATAACTACTTTAAGGTGACAGTATTGCATAACTCTTGAAGGTTTTTAATGTCATATGTGTCTTTGGTAAACTTACTGAAACAAAATACCCCTTTGACTTTTAAAGTTAACAAGTTTTATTTGAGTTTCATAGTTCTGTCTATAGTACAGTTATTCTCTTAAAATGGGATGAAGTAACTGATGTCATGATAAACTTGTAGGTAGGGGTGTACCTGTGGGAGTTGTGACAGTTAATACTGTCATATGCTATTTTTAGTACTGGTAATTACATATACCCATTTGGTATTTGTTTTTAGCCTATTGGTTCAAAATAAACATTTGTGAATTTTATGTTTTCTTAGTCTTAACCCAGAATGTATTATTCCTAGAGTAGTAGTACACTACCAACAAAAATGCATTCTCTGTCTTCATACAATAATCAGCCTGGTATATTATGAAAATAGTGCTTGATTTTGTTTTGTAATTGCACTATGTAACCAAAAACCCAAAATATTGCTTCAAATCTAAATGCTGTGATGTTTGATGAAGATTGAAAGCTAATTCTTGCAATATTACAATTTATTGAACCAGATCTGAATCGGATTTTAAATAAGAAAAAAGAAAATGAGTGTTACGAAGTGCTTTACACTGTACCTCAATCCTAAGTAATGAAGAATTCAAATTGATCATGAAGTAAGATGAAATAAAATTTTAACCATAGCTACACAGATGTTTTAAAGAATATTCATTACCAACAATATTTACATTTTATACATCAACCAGTGAATGCATTGCTAAATGTGATAGTTGGTTATTTATATAACCAGGCTGTAGATACAGCTGTCTCATGATCATATTCTATGATTTTTTTCCATTCAGTTGTCAGGGAGATTTGAGAAACATTTGGTCGTAAACCAGAACTTGCCTACTTTTCTTAAAATTCAAAAATTCGTTAGTGACAATAACAAAATTATACAACTGTTTAAATAAGAATTATGCTTTACCATGAAACTTGACAGGATGTTTCTATAAATAGATTAAAATCAGTCTTTTTCAAGATTATGAATTGACAATAAGGTTTTTAATTCTTGATTAACAACAATAATGAATTTGTAGAGACAGTATCTTTGTTCCTTTACCAGCTATCTTTCTACACATTGTTTCACTGTTATAAGTAAGAATACAAAAAAATAGGAGTAAGAGTACCAATATGTATCCTGAAAACTGTGAAATCCCATCACTCGTCAAATTTGGGGTCATATGGCTCAACTACTCATACACACACATTGATCAAATTTCATACAGTAGTCTAATAGAGTTTTGGCAAGATGGTTTTCTAGATCAGCTGACATTCTGAAAAATGAATGTAGAGTAATAATAAAGTTACCAAACTGATAAACTCAACACAATAGTTAAAGGGAATATTCAACAAGTCTGTATAACAAAAGGTTATAAGAAGATAAAAACCAAAAAGTTGGAAACCACAGCAATGTTCCTGAATGGTACAGGCATTTCAGATGAAAATATTGGGTTAAACCCACGTGGTAAAACCAAGTTTTATAGTGTACTTAAACCTCCCCTTCAATTATGGTCAATTATTTTCAGTATATTTACAAAAGCAGACATTTTCTGGAGGCCACTAGTTCCTTACACTATGCTATTACTTGATTACTTACTGCATATTATGCCATCAGCTCATAGGGAAGCACATTGTGCTATGTCAGGGAACTTTTACTTTATTTATACATACGTAAAAATTGGTATGTTTCAGGTACGAGAGTTCAATGGATTTAATTATATCATGGAAGAAGCCATAACAGGTGATTTTGGCCTTATTAAAGCATGGAAAGCAGACCAGGCAGGCAACCTGACATTCAGGTATTTAGGTTTAAATACATAAAGTTGTGGTTATTAAAGATTTCTAATAAAATTTGTCTTCAGTGCTGATGAAATATTGTCAAGTGATGGGTGTACTAATGAACCTTTGCAATATTGTTATCCATAAGGGTTCTTTTTATATCTGAATTGCATGCCAATTTTACCAAGAGTACAACTATTTTATGAAGTATGAAAGTTACAATATTGTACCATATTAGTTTGAAAAATTGTTGTAATAATCTTTTGTCCAGGCAGTATAATCAATACTCCCTGGATGATCAATAACTGGTCCCCTGGCATCTGTTGTTGCAATGTGTATCTGCTCATAAATTTAAATGAGAAAACATGAATTCTTGATAAATGAGACCATGCTTATGTGCAATTCCGTAAAAAAAATGGAACATGTTTAACATATGGAACAAATGTACAGTAAAACCTGTCTATATAAACAATTGATTAAACCCATTATGTACAATGTACAATACTGTCTATTAAGACTTTAACTGCATAGTCCCTACTTATCACAGATAATTGCCTCTATATAAAGATGTACTGTCTGTAGTGACACTTTCCCTTTTCATTGTATGAGAGATATAGACCAATTTCTTTGTTATGTTTTAAAAAAATGAAGTCTAAAAAAACTTGAACTTCTCTTTTTTTGAAAAATGTAAATTTAATTAACATGATTAAGAGGTAAGTAAACTTACAAATCTCAGTTAACTGTGAGCTCTTTGGTTGCTCCTAAATTATTGGTAGACACAATAGGTTTATAGCTAAGTTTGTAGACATTCCTTTATGGGATGACCATAGGAAATGACCATTAGCTACTACTACAGTACATTGATTACAAGTGTACTTCATTTTGTAGAAAAACAGCCAGAAATTTTAACCCTCCAATGTGTAAAGCTGCCAGAATCACAATAGCTGAGGTGGAGGAGATTGTACCTGTAGGATCAATACCTCCTGAGGATATTCATGTCCCTCATGCTTATGTTCAGAGGGTTATCAAAGGCCTTAAATATGAAAAGAGAATTGAGGTATTAAAACTTTTAAATTATCCAATTACTCTTGTGGTAATTTATTTAGTAACAAGTCTCCCTTGTAGGAGTGCTAGTTTATTTCAATGATTAACCTTTCTGGAGTCATAGTAGTGGATAAAAGGTCGATAGTTATAAGGAATTCTCTATCAGCTTGTAAATCAGTTTCTTCTGTGTAGTTAGGTTTTGACAGTCCTTAATTCAGTAGTTATAAATCATTGCATGTGGCAAAACAATAGTTTATATTTGAAATTCTGTAAGGGGATAATTTAGCATTGCTCATTTTTTTAAAACATACCATGTACCGGTAATCAAATATTGCTTGGATGAATTATTTCGGTGAAAAGGGGAGATAAATCTACATATATGAATGTCTTTAGGGTTTAAAATAGTTAAAAAATAACACTAGTGTAAAAACATTAAAAAATTAAAAACACTCATTGCCCTCATATTTGTATATATTTTAAGCAAGAATTGTTGGCTTTATATGAGCTTCTGTTGTTTGTCCAAATTCACAAATATTTATGTCAGTATTACATGTAGTTCTGTGAAACTTTTATCAGTCCTGCCTTTCTTGTATTTTTGAAAACTATTTTTGCTGAAAAATTCACTTTTCCTCAGGTAAAACAAGTATATATGATTTGTATTTCAGAGATTGAAAAATAGAAAAGAGAAGGGTGTTACTCATGCCACAGATACTGCTTCCTTGATGAGAGAGAGAATTATCAGACGAGCTGCTTTAGAATTCCATGACGGTGTATATGGTATATAACTTATATCTAGTATAATACATGTAATAATTGTTGCTGTCACAAGTTTGTACAAGTGATGGGGACAAAAATATTTAATATTAAAATATGACAAGATGTTCCTGAGTTTTCAATTAAAAATTGTCTTGCACTCAAATTTTATGCAGAACCAAGAGGAATAGATATATAAAAACATATATGTTGCCTCTTATTATAACATATATTCATGTCTCAGATTGATAGTTATGTATTTGTTTTTGAATAAAGCCTTATTTTGATGAACTTATAGTCATACTTTATTCTTGTCAGATAGAAGTAGACTATGAAACAAATTACTGTAAAAGTACTTATACTTGTGGGGTACCAATTTTCGTGGATTTCATGGTTGACTCAAACCAAGAAATTAAATTACCAGCAAAATACATATTTTCCATTTTTTTTTTTGTAATGTGGGAAATGTGAAACCATGAATTCAAGAATCCACAAATCAATGATTTGTCTGCTATCCACAAAAATTTATATCCACGAATAAAAGTGCTTTTACAGTAATTAACCTCATTTTATTGTCCCTATTTACAGGTGACTGCCTCGGTGGTCTAGTGGTAGCATGCTCACCTAAAGTATGGAATGTCATAGGTTCAATTCCAAGACTTTAGAGTTGGTAGTCACTGTCTCTCTGCCCATGAACAAGTGGCAAATAGGAGATAGAATGACAACTTTTTGGCTCAGAATTAAAATGATATGTTTGAATAGGGGTACATACTTGAGATGCCTGCCTGCTGCTTCTCTGAGCTTGCACTTTAAAAATCTGACTCAGCATATAAGAATAAAATAAAGAAGGCTTTTTATAATTGATCAAAAATTATTGTCCTGAAATGCATAATATTACTGCCATAGGCTCTACATCTATGATCAATCTTTTTACAGCTAACCTGGGTATAGGAATGCCAATGTTAGCCAGTAACTACATACCAGATGGTATGACAGTACATCTACAGAGTGAGAATGGTATCCTTGGACTGGTAAGGATTTTATGTTATATTGTGAGATGTGTTTTATAAGAAAAGTCACAGGTTGTAGTTCCTTCCAGGAGTGTGAAATATTTTTATCTACAATATGTAACATTATGCAAGTAAAACACAAGTTTATAGTATATATTTAGTGTTGAATGCCAGTACAAAATATTCTTTATGAAGTAATCATTTCTTTTCTAGAAATGTATGTGAACAAAGATCAACACTTTTACACTGATTAGTATGGAAGTTGTCATTGTGAATTAGAAAATGATTATACCTCTTAACATCTTGAATGTACTTTCTTGTATTACTACAGGGGCCATTCCCACTGAAGGGAGAGGAAGATCCTGATCTGATCAATGCTGGTAAAGAAACTGTTACAAATATCCCAGGCAGCTCATTCTTCTCCAGTGATGACTCGTTTGCTATGATCAGAGGGTATGGATTAAAGTTACTGTATATACTCGCTTATAAGTCATATTTTTGGGACTAAATTTTTAATTGCTTGGAAGGGTTCTGACTTATAGGTGAGATTTAGCCTATGAAATAAAATTTTCAGCTTGAAAATGTCATAAGCTTGATAATTGACATGAGTGTGACACCAACTTTGTTTAGTTTTCACTTTGCCACAATACTGGCCTTCTATAATTTTATTTGTTTTTCCCACTCATCCATTTTGTGAATTGATTTTTACCCATGTACACTCATATAGCCAAAAACCCAAAGTTGTAATAGAAACACAACCCAATAATGCACCATAACTCGTGACGAAAGTAAATAATATTTTAGTTGGTTGTGACAATTCTTTTTATGAATTTAAATTTCATAAATATAAAACCTTTTGACTTACTGTAATATCTTCAAAAATGAGTTGTTAGAGTATCACAAACTTTCTGTTTTATTCTTTGTTGTTCCCTGTTTTTATGATTTAAAAATTTGAGTTATTGGTTGTACCAAAATTGGATTGAATGAAAAAATGGCAGCATCAAAACAATTCACATGGTTAGTGAAGAATTTAATTACTTACCACTATAGAAACAATTATGGCTTGTAATTATTTATTACAACATTTATTGAAAGTATCAAAGCAAACAGGTATACTCAATGTAATTAAGAAATGTTAGCAATGCAGCAGTCAGAAATCAGTCCAACTTATGAGTGAGTCAAGGCTAGGTTCCAGAAATTTGGACTGAAAAGGGGGATCTGATTTGTAGGCGGATTGACATTTTAATTGAGTATAAATGGTAATAAGAACAAGAAGAGAATACCCCCACTTCAAATTATGTTAAGGTTGGGAGTTAAAATAGTGAGCTGTTTTATACCCCCACTCAATGAGTAGGTGATATATTGGAATCACCTTGTTTGTCTGTATGAAATTAGTAATAATTTTGTCCAATTGATGGATTGATGAAAAAACCATAATCAAAATCTCTGTGCTGAGTGGACCAGTTGATTTCAAATTTGGTTTGTGGTTTTATATATATGGATATAGGTTGTAAGCAGTTGCTGGTGTGCTGTCCCATATCAACTCCCTGTACCAATGGGGGTATACCTAGCACAACAATGCATGCATCTAATTGTTCCACAAGTTGTTAGTCAGTGATAAATAAAGTTATTAGAATGTAATAATTAATTAGTTACATTAGATAATGAAAATGTTCTATAAGATCAATGTTAATGCTAAAGCTAATGGCCTATATTTACTTGTTGGAAGTTATCATAAAATACAATATTTTATAGTTAACAGAATATATATCATGTTTTCCTTTCTTTCTGCAGAGGTCACATAGACTTGACTATATTGGGTGCTATGCAGGTGTCAAAATATGGTGATCTAGCCAATTGGATGATACCAGTAAGTTTATATACAGACACATTTTTGTCACATGAATTGTACAATTTTCTTCTGAACTGAGCAATCAGATTTTGTGACTATAGTTTACAGTAAATTTATATGTATGTAATCTTCACATGAACGTTATGAGAAGTGAATTTTACATGATTTTGATGTGAAAACTGTTAAGTTGCTAGGAATTCAAAGGCAAACAGAGATCATTTTATACTGTTAAGGGGGTACACACAAAACCTTAGGGAAATAGCTCTGTAAAATCAGCGAAACGTTTTATTTTGTGACATTCTTATATCAAACTTAAAGCATCTTAGTGATCAAAAGTTTTGTTGTTGATGTACTATATATTCATTGAAATTATTCGCATTATTCATGTGGTTAAAATTTTTGAAATTTGTATAGTTTGCTTCTTTTATCAAAGTAAACACTGAATAAAATTTCAAGAAATTTAAGCACTTCAAATCAATTTTAGAGATGTTAGGTATCCCCTTTAAGTAGTTCTTATATTTTTATGAAACATTTTTTGGATTGACTCAACTTGATATGTTGTGAATTTTGAGTTTAAAATGTGGGTTTTTACAGAAACTGCATGTTTCACTATCTATTGCACTTACTGGGTTGACTAACAAAATAACAAAAACTAGAATTCCACTAACAATTGTTTTACCTCAGAACTTACATATATACAAAAAACTTTCAGGTGTGATGATTGAACTCAAACAGCTGTGTGTATTCATGTTCATTATATATTTTTTTTTATTATTGTAGGGTAAAATGGTTAAAGGTATGGGAGGTGCTATGGACTTAGTGTCAAGTCATAAAACTAAAGTTATAGTAACAATGGAGCATGCTGCCAAGGTCAAGTCTTTATTTTTATTATATACAGTGATCATGGTATCCATCAGACCACAATTTTTCCATTAAAATTTTCACTGCAACTACTTACTACAGCCACTTTATATTTTGACAGATGCTTAATATAGGTATGCTGTATTAGCGGATTTGATTTAGACTGAAATAACATAAATGTTCATTGCAACTTTGTTTATATTATAACCAAATTGTTGGGGAATGAAAATGTTTTTTTTTCCCAAAAATTCTAAGCCTCATAATAGTCACTCAAATTCCTTTAGGGCTGACTGTAGTCCTGGAGACTGCTCCTAGATAATTCTGAAAAGTCTTTAATGGTTGAATTCCTTTAGGGCTGACTGTAGTCCTGGAGAATGGTTGAATTCCTTTAGGGTTGACTGTAGTCCTGGAGGCTGCTCCTAGATAACTCTGAAAAGTCTTTAATGGTTGATTGCATTTCTAATTTTAATATTCATCATTATTTGCCCATTCCCCAACTACACTTTCAATTAATTTGATTGTCTCCACAATTTCTAGTTACATGGCTGAATGAGTCTGTGAGATTCCTTTTTGTTTTTGTCTGACACTGGTAAATTTCTTTGGCATCATTGGGCGGAAGATATAATTAAATGTACCAGAGCATGTAAATGTTTAAAAGTCATTTTCGAAATATCAAATCCACATGAAATGGATCACAACAGTTCATACTGATGGATTATTAAATCAGTTAAATACAAAATTTTTAATTTTCATATTTTCACACAACACATTTGCAATTAGACAAACAAGGAGTAGCATTTTCGCATGATATTGACACTGTTTATTATTTAGTCATATATTTACAGAACGGTGAACATAAGATTTTAGATAACTGCACCTTACCTCTGACAGGGAAGAACTGTGTCAACACAATCATCACAGAAAAGGTAAAGTTGATCGTTCTTGACTAAAGGGAGATAAATCTAAACTCATCATGTCTAAATCAATTGTGAGTTTAAAAGCTTTGTATTTGTTTTTTTTACATTGTAAATGATACATCTACAATGATTGTGGTTATAACTGATAGTTTTATTATTATTTTAGGGTGTATTTGATGTAAATCCAGATTCGGGGCTAGTGTTAATAGAGATCGCCGATGATCTGTCAGTAGAGGATATTAAACAGTCTACAGGTTGTCAGTTCCAGGTACAGTACTTAATGTCACTGGAAACATTTTTGTTTTTATTGTTCCTAATTTTATAAGATCCTGTTGCATGAACATAGGCACGAATAGCAATTTTATGAAAGGCAAGGGTGTGTTATTGAGTGAGCAATATAATGTTCACAGATAGATGATTTTTGTCTGTATGGTTCTGTCTTAAGAAATACAAAACATCATCTCGTCAAATCTGTGTTTGTTGTGGAAAAAAACAAAATACCTTAAATGGTTGGGTCCTTTATAAAATACAGAACCATTTTAAACTTCATCCATTTGGTACTAGATACCAATGTTTCTTAAAGTTCTTGTATATACCTTTTCTAGGATGCTACTTCAGTAAATGTTAGTCACAACAAATATATTTGTCACAATGACCTTAATAATATATAAGTAATGGTAGCTTACAGAGCATACCTTATCAGGAATTCAACATTACTCTTTTATTGTCTTAAAGACAGAAAGTGAACAAAATTAGACAAAATCACGGATACTTAAGTTAACATTCTTTTTCATGAGAATTGTGAGCTAACTTATGTATTTATTTATGTAACTTTGTAGGTTGCATCTGATTTGAAGCCAATGGGACAAATAGATGATCCACATGCATGAAACTGAACGAAGAACTTTCTCAATCTGTGATATTATATAACAGTGCTGCATCCAGGGTTGTGTAAACATTAACTAAAAAAATTGTCATGAGGATATTGAGGAACTTCCTGGTTATTGAAGACACTGCAATTATTCATTGATGAAATTTTTGCCTTTATTAATTATTGAAAGGAGAAGGGGCATCATTAAGTGAATTTATTCATTATAATGTAGTTTATTATATGTCAAAATACGAAAGTTGTTTGTTGGGTGTAAATATGTCTAAAAATAGAACAAATTTACAACTATCAGTAGTTTTTTGCTAAATGACGTTCAATTGTGACACCATTGTTACATCATTACAATGAAACAAAGCCACTGTTTCATATCCAGATATTTAAACATATTTTGAACATTTTTGATGGTATTATAACATAGTTGATATTTTTTGGCCATTTTCATAGCCTAATGCCCCTACACCTTATGTAATATCAGCTTAAAAAAAAAGATTTTAATTTTTGCCATTATGAAAGTTTTTGTAATTTCAAATTTAAGTTAATCATATTTTTTCGAAAAAATAAAAATATCTGCAAACATTTCTGAATTCACAATACATTATGCAGTTATGAAATTTGATCAACTGCCAAAACTGTTATGATGTACATAAGTCAGTATTGAAATATTTACTAAATTAGTATTTTCAATGCCTTTTTATATGGTGCACACATACCTTTTTAAAAATGTTGCATTTTTGAAATCTCAGATTTTCAGTGGTATTAAGTATAATAACCTATGTGTTCTGCTGACATAATTCACTTGTCAGTCAATCACTTTGATAGACAATTAAAGGTGATCCTGCTTGGTATTAGTAGCAATGAAACAATATAGATGAAGTGTTTTGAGAGTGTTAATAGCAGAATGTATGGCTTTTTAGTGCTTATCATAAGTTATATTGCATGAGTAATCTAAATGAACAAAGGTTTTATTCAGTAATACACAAATTACTGTACACCTATCTGATTAAAGATCACATCAGATCTGTCATAGACTACTAGGGTGATACTGCTCAACAAGAATTTTGAATTTTACTAGAAATAAGCATCTGATGAGAAGATGGACCATAAAATAATTGCTATACTACCTTTGCCGATTTAGATTTTAGTATTTTGATAGTTTGATTAGATACGTTGAACCTCCTGCATACAGAATGTATATAATTTGGTAACTATATGTATTTTGTTGAACTGTTAAGTTTTTGTACATGTTGACAGATGTTTTGTAATTTTGAACTTTAATTCAGAATTTTGTTGAGCATGATCAAAATCCTGTATTTCCATTGAAGTGGTAGCACTTTATATGATTAAACCTTTTTTTTATGTTTATTGTTTATGGCATTTATAATTCTGTGTGTATTATAATTTACATGTGTCCCTTAAGTGGATAGCATTTTTAGAATTAATAATCATGTTAACAATTCCATATCTCAGGTAAGAGTTAGTGTGTTTCTGATATTGATATGTACCTAGTCATACAGAGTGCTTGATCTCCATCATTCTATATATTGTACAGCCAAACCTGGCCATCAGTTATTTTGGAGTAGTTTTTAATCACCTGAGTGTTTATGATATTGAGCTAGGTTTCACTTTACCTGTTAATACAGATATGTGTAGGATTTTAAAGACACCATGAATGCATGTTTTAACTATTACTATCATGATACTAAAACATATATTCTTGAATGATCTTGGTTTTGATTATTTCGGTTTCCCTGTGTGCACTGTACATCTTTGACTGGACAATTTAGCACTATGCTTACCTATATTTGGAAGGAGAAGTCTCAAAAAGATTTTTTCTTGGTATTGATCTATTCAAGCTTCATATACAAATAAACAACACAAGGCATAACTTAACCCTGGAACAGCTTGAAAGCTGGATTTAAGAAAAATTAGTTCATGTAAAACCTTTTAAGGAAATGAAACTACCGGTCATTGTTAAAGCAGTCAGGTCAGGGAGATAGTTTGAACCATGAATGTACCATCAGAAAAATATAAAAATGTTGCTATAATGTCCAAGATGTTCCATATTGGTAAACATTACCCCATGCTGTATGTCCCATTGATTACGCAGCAGAGATTATTTAAGAAATAGGGAGATAATGTACATACTAAAAACAACAGTACTTATAGGTCACTAACAAATAGATCTTTTAATAAAACTACAACATATATCTGCTAAATTCACATTGTCTATAGATTTGTCGAAGTTTTTTATAATGGAATGATGATTAGTTCCTGGGAAAATCACGTGATCAGAAATTCCATCATTTAATTGGTTGCTTTGGTTATGGAAATGAGTGGCACCATCTCTAATAAGTTTAATGTCTCTCTCAGCAGTAACAATGAAAAACGGTGGTATCTCACTGTCTTCTGAGTGTTCAAGCAATGTTTGGGAGGGGCACCTTTTTATCCATCGGTCAGGAGAATCACCAAATGTTGGTTGTAGATACAAAGGTCTGGCCAAGGCCGTGTTCATTCGACTGATTTGTAGTACTGGTGAAATTGGTATTACTCCCTGAAAAATATAGCTAATAGTATAGAATTGTGTATCTAATTGTGTCGTCTGTTATCTTGGATAACCTACTTGAGAGGGCAGACGTTCTACCTACCCTAGAATCAGGTCATACCTAACTTCCCGGATGTTGTAACTTCCTACCACTCTATTAAAACTTTAACAATGGCGAGTTGTTACATAGTAACGAAGAAAGCATGCATGTCCTTTACATTTTGAATCTTGAAATGTCAAAATCAGTTTTGACATACATGTATTGTTGCCTTGAATAAAGCTAACAGGTTCTACTAATTACCTGGTCTAGAAGGGATAAAACTCACCTTAATATCTGACTTAGTCATTCCTTCGTCCAGGAGGGATAAAACTCACCTTAATATCTGACTTAGTCATTCCCTCGTCCAGAAGGGATAAAACTCACCTTAATATCTGACTTAGTCATTCCCTCTTCCAGTAGGGATAAAACTCACCTTAATATCTGACTTAGTCATTCCCTCTTCCATTAAGAATGATTCACTTAATGCCACAATGGAACAAAGATGACCTCCTGCAGAATGACCCATTAAGAATAAATTCTCAGAATTAAAGCTATCGTTTTGATAACCAAAGTCTTTAACTTTCTTCATACATTTTACAACTGACTGCACTTGTTCCTCGAGGCTCAATTTAATTACATTCAAGTTAGTGTGGAGCAAAATTCCCTGAGCAAGTACAAACGAGACCACAGTCACAATAGATAGCAGATAATTAGAAGGTACCGAAGTAATTAATAGAAACAGAAATATCCAAATAACACTTATTTTGAAGGCTGAAAGTCTGTGGTATTTGTACTGGACACTAATAATTCCAAGAGAAATAATATTTGTTAATACTACTGGAACCAATGGATTCCTAATATAGAACGAAACTCCTATTAGCGTTCTCAGTGGCAATGTCAAAACGCTAAATACACCAAGTACAGATCCCAAAATAAATAAAGAGGAAATATACGATGTTGTTAGTTCCAACAGCAGCCATTTAGTGGATAGTTGTGTCAGTGGGTACGACATCACGGCACATGCTATGCCCCTTCGAGCTAGAGCTTTCCCGATGTTTCCATAAAGGCCGTACATCCAGTAAACAGCAGCGGCGAGGAAGTTTATGTCACGGCTGAGGAAGTACTTCCAGGCAGTTTTATCTCCCCGTCTCCAGCCTCCACCGTGAACAAATAAAACGACGGGTGTTTGTTTAGGACATGTCTGTTGTTTCTCTGGTATATACAAATCTACTGTTGATTTCATTTCGTTGTTGAAATGACATTCACGTTTTCCCTCGTCATACCGTATGTCATAGTGGATAGAATATTTATATAACTCCATTTTATACCTTACAATCCCGCATTGAAAGTCATAATAAATAACAAATAACCTATTTTTAAGATATAATGTTTTTGACTACACTTATTTGTAAACGTGTTTCCTTGTAATTGTCTTTTAGCTCGAGGTCAAGTTGTGTATCAATATTCCAAGTTCAAGTTCTTCAGTTACTTAAACAACCGTCACATTTTTGTCACTTGATTTGAAGTAACTAAGGATAGTTTATCAGAATTTAAATCATTGTGTCCAGATATAGGTCACAATTTTTCATATTGATTTATTTCATCGTAACGATAGTAAACTCATGAACAAATTGAAAGGGTGAAGTGGGTAAGATGGTATTCCTTAATCATACTCCGTGCACCACCTCAGTCTCTAGACAACCAATACAATTCAAATAGACTGTAATCTCTGGAGTGTGTTTCGTGCAAAGTGTTGGTACAATTTCGAAACGGCAACACACTTCTCGGAACGACATTTCCTATTTGATCATAGTTATGCCACAAAAGTAATTGTATTAACGAACTTTTTAGGTGTTAAAACTAATAGTCAATGGACCAGATAACAAAACCTTCCCCTTAGAGGGATTTTTGCTGACATATAAAGGTTGATAGATCTGTACTTTAGAAACATAGATCAGCCTATTTGCCAAAAAAAAAAAAAAAGTGCAGCAGGGTCCAAAAGTAGGCCAAAAGTTTTCGCCCTTGAAACATTTTGTTTCATCCAAGTAAAACAAATTACTTCTGTTAATACAAATGGCATAAAAATAGCCAAAATATTCTTTGTAACAATTAGGGTATAAAAAAGTTGCTAACCTTTTTTAAAAAAAAGGGAATAAAATTCAAAATTTTATCCCAACTCCCAACAAATCGCCTAGTAGTGACCAAACAGTTTGATTTATTTGCCGATTATATGCTAAAAGTGGAAAAAAATGAATGATTATGACACATTTAGGTTAAATAATGTTTGAAGAGGAAAAAATGCCTCATTTGCGTTAAAAAATATGTGCGACCACAAAGTTTAACCTGAAAAACGGACTTTTTTATTTTTATTTTTTTGCAATTAAACGGTTTAGTTTCTTTGTAATATCGCCAAATGTGTTTATTTTTCATAATGATCATAAAGCACAAAATGCAGTACAAACATATATATTATGATACAAAATTTCAACAGTCATTGTTGATAAATTTAAACCATAAAAGTATGTTTTTCGACACAACATGGTTGATTCTCACAATTGTACACGTCAACTCCTTAATTAAAGATTGATAGGGTTTTTACAGATATCAAATAAAACTTTAGAATTAATTATTAGGTACTCAATAATTTTGATGGAATTCTTCAAGAAATGGACAATATCGGATTTTTAAAATTTACACACGAAAAAATCCTCAAACCAGAATTTAGACAATGGTTGACAGCTTTCAAAGCAAATGACGGAGTAAACAAGCTTCATAATCACCAGGTTCCGATCAAAGGCGTCTGTAAAGGATACTAAATACTTGTAAAAGTCTTAAAACTTACGTCAAAATCATATTTTGTTTCGTATACATCTATTGAAACTAAAAAATCCATTTTATTTCTATAAATGAAACCGAAGCATCTCGAAATCAACCGATTTCTTTCTTAAATGATAATCTTTACCACATACAACTCAAACCCTTTTCTTTAGACACAAGGACTCCAGTATTTCAATTAATTTTTAATGTGACATATTTTAAAAATACGATATTCACGAAATGAATTTGACTAAGACTCTTTGAGTTGCCGCTTAAATTATCAAAAGTTATTAACAAAATGATATATGTAAACAGGGTAGACCTATAGGCTAAAAACCACTAATTCCACTTTCCATAGGCTTCTATGCTAATTTCACAATATTCAATGGCTTCTCTGGACTTTACCTTAACTTTAACCTGCAGAGGACTATATATCAGCATGATTCTACATATGTCAGCTCACAATCCTCAGAATGGCATGTGGGGTTAGCAGACTTGCAGTGCAGTACTGGTCACCGGAAGTGAAGGGTCTATAAATAGCATGGAAAATCCCAGTGTTTTCACAAGATAGGGGTATATTTAAAAATCATTATGGAGATTAGGCTTCTCATCACAAGAAGCAAAATGCACCTATAAAATGTACAGAAATGTTTTTCCTTTCAGAAACTGTTTAAATTTTTTAAATAAGATGAGAACTTTTTTCACAGCACTATGAGGAACAGGGGTAATTTCTGCGTAGGACTATTTTTGCCTACGTTCCAAATGCTCATTGGTTGAATTGGTGGTCTGTAACCTATATTGCGCCCATATGAAATATCTACTGTATTGATTAGTCATTACCATTATCAGTTTAAAACGAGCACTATCTTATAAAAAATATAGCCGACGCAGTAAAATTTGTTCTTTGTATTTATAATTTTCTACATTTCATCAGGAAATTACTTATGGCACGCAATTCCAAATTCAGATACAGTTTTTCGAACGCCACTAAGTTATCAGTATTTGGCCAATAGGGAAACAGAATTTTGTTCAGGTGACTTGCGTTTTCATTGAAGAGCGTTTTGAGGTCAAAAGCTAAAAAACGAAACTATACCGACTGCGTCGCAAAAAAAAAAACAACTAGAAATTAACAATTTATGAGTTACTAAGTTACCATCAAAATATCGAGAAATGATCGCAAAAGGTTTTCAGTTAATATATTATTTTAGCTACATTAAGAATTGATTAATAAATTATTTGTGACCAAACCATGAGCATTCTGAATCGCGCAAATATAATCCACTTCTTTTGCACAAGGCAGATTCCACAGAAATATATAGTCTTAAAAAATCTTGAAGCTAGTTTGTTTAGGTTTTTGTGTTACCAAATGATAAAACAGCAGTACACTATTTAAAAATTGTATTATTGTATTTGAAAAAAAACTATTAATCTATCAAAATCAAGTACATTTTGTTTAAGTAAACAATAGTCTTCTGATTACTGATCATATAAAACTTGTGTTTAGATAAAGAAGGGATAAAAAGGATAATATTCATAGTTAATCTTTGATTTTTCCAATTACTTGAAGGGTGTTCATCTTAAAGAAACAGCTTTCCTTTTTGACGGATTCAAAGAAGGCTGAAAGGTAGGAATATTGTCATTTCTTAATACATTGTAATTGCATGTAATTGATGATATCACAAGTTGAAGTTCAGAAGACTAAAAGTAAAAGCCTAATAGTAATATCTATGTCAAACAACGTTTCCCTGCAATTGTGAATAAACAGGGCATTTAAAACAAAAACAAAACAAAAAACAAAAAACAAAAAACAAAAAAAACAAGCTGTTTGTTTAGAACAATACTTATTTGTTGAATATCTTGGAATAACAGTCTATCAGGGCATCATTCAGTACAAACTGAAAATATGTAGGCATTATAATTATTAAACTGTAAAACGTATAGAAATGTCGCTTTAAACATGCATGTACGATTTATTTTAATTATAAATATTTGCTAGACTATTATGTAAAGTTCAGTTTCAAATGCTTAATATAAGATTAGATTAAAGTGTCTTGACAAATGGCGATATGCTTTTTCTCCAATTAAAGTCTACTGGAATATCCAACAATTCAAAGAGTAATCAAGGGAACTAAGATTCTAGCGGAAATCAAAAGAATGTAATCCAGGGACATAGACCAAATATGGAAAACAGAACACAACAAGAATATAAAGTAACAAAAATAATACACACAAGCAACAAAAGTAAATGAGCAACTCGGACTCTACTAAAAATTGGGAACACGGACCGGGTGTACTGGTAGGGTAATCGTCGTTTGCTTTTCTTTAAACATCCGCCGAGTTGCTCATAAAAAGTCAAGTCCGGGGTAGACGAAAGAGGAAAGGAAAGGAAAACTATGACACATTGGACAATTTTCATGGTACAGATGGATCCACGAGTTCATGATGACGATCATAAAACTTCTGCCGTGATGACTTCAATCCTGTAGCAACATAACCCTGTTCTAGAAGCCTAATTGTAAGAAGTCTAGCGCGATACAAAAAAGTTTGCGTAATTACGGGAAGCTCTGGCATAACATATGAATTGTGATATGAAAACTCTATCCACAGGTGCTGAAGGGATGTTGCCACAGATGAAGGGAAAGTGGACAATTCTGAATGAAAAGTCATCACGTTTGTCGTAAAGTTTGGTCAATAATTTTCTTTGACCATCGATCTCCAAGTGTAGGTCAAGATATGAGGCTGACTTCACATTGTCTGTAGTATCATTTATCTGAAGTTTTTTGGAGTAGATGCGATGTATCAAATCCCCGAAACTGGTATTATTTAAAGATAATGCGTCATCTATAAAACGGAAACTGAGATTAAAAGATCTGGCTAAACGATGTTCTTTCTATGAAGTAAAGGACATAATATCACTTGTTTCGTTTTCGTCTGTATTCACGATCATAAATCAATTGAAGTTGTCTCATCAGAAACAACACTATGTATATTACGGAAAAAAATGACTGATTAACTTTGTCTACAGAAACAAACAAAGATCGAAAGGTACTAATCTGATATTTACCATTTTTATCATCAGGCCTCCATTTTAAATGAAATGCCGACCGCCGAATTCGAGAAAACTCGGATAATTATGTATTCAACAAGTCTACCGTCTAGGGAAAACGGTAGTATTTATTTTCCCATAGCCGACAATACTAACCTTTCCATGTTTTTTTTTCAGTAATTTATAATTAAAACCAGGACTCAAAAACATTTTTTTATTGTAGTAATTTCATTCACAGATCGAAAAATCACCATGGGAATAGAGGTTGATATCTTTTTTTTCAACCAACATCAAAAGTTTGAAGGTTACGGAAGTTCTGCATTTTCTTGGTTCCGCACTCATTTGTAATATGCAGTCTTTTTAAAATTATATAAACTATGCATTTTGAAGGATAAAAAATAAACTTTAATCCTTTGGGAATCTGAGAGAGAAAAATCATTATAAACTTAGTCAGTACACCAATCTATCCTTTCAAAGTTCTACTTCCTTTCATCTGAATAAGGTACACGATTGGTCAATCTAATGCAGGGAAATAAATGCTACTATTTTCCCTCTAAGTTAATAAATAATTAATATTAGAATTAAAGCGGGCCGGACCACCTCTGTAATAATTTGAAATTTCATGTTTAGTTTGTATTTGCATGGTATGTAATTTAAGTCGCATGTTTCGTTTTCATTCCATATGATATAGATTTCGCAAGGTTCGTCAGTAATGAAAAATCATTAGGAGACTGTTATTGTGGTGCTTGTATTGTGTCTGTATCTATGGGTGTAGGGGTTGATGTCTCATGTATCGTACTTTTGTTCTGTTGTACTTTAAGGTTATTGTTCAAAAACAAACTTCAATTTCAATGCGTTTTAATCGGATTCTGCGTTCAAATCTAATATCCGTACGTCATTTTAAATACTCAAAAGGTCTAGGATAACACAAAACTTTATAACAATCGATATGCAACTACTGTTAAGACTAGTACAAGATTAAACTATTGTTCTTTTGAAACATATTAACAAAAAACAAAAAAACAAAACAAAAAAATGCATCATGTAACACCTTAACATTAAAACAAGTCTACATACAATTATTGGGGCACGACCATTTATTGCGTCTATTGCACCCAAGAACTCTTGACATGGCAAAATAAGTAAAGGATTTTTGGTATCGTTTACAATGCCTCATTGGGTTTCAATAGATGGTAGCTCCGCTAAATTCCCACTCGAACCAAGTAATAAAGTATCTGGTTTTTTTTTCCTTTTTACTTTTCTCCAGTCGGGTTGATACTGGTCACAGTAAATTTTAAACAGAGTTGTCATATCGGGCACGATCAACGATTTACTTTTACGATCTAGTGCCAGCAGTTTAGCAGTCGGTGGATGGAGACGCTTAGCTCGATGAGAACGAAGAGAACTTGGTCTGTGCAACATTTCATAATCTTCTATCTCTCTCATCAGTACCCGTCTGGCATCCCTGCCCTCAAGGAATGCCTCGTTCGAATTGTCATCCCAGGACGTCAAGAACGTCCCAAACCTTACTGGCGAGGACATAGGTATAGCGAGGTGTTTGACGTGTTGGCAAGGAGGAACCAATGGCGTTGAATACATCGTTGACTCTCTTGAAAATGACAGGGCTGACAGTGTCGGTGCACTGGCTGATACTGGAAATCGTCTATGTTCGAAACTCCTATTTAGTTCAGCACTCTTTTGTACCCATTCGGAGGCATTTAAATAAACTTCATTGTCTCTAAGAGTAGGGCAAGCCCTCCCTTTGGTCAATAACGTGTGTGCTGAGGCGTAGTACCCACGTTTACTTGCTAGCAACAACGCTGTGTATCCTAAATTATTTCTTGTATCAATGTCAAGACCAAACTTAACAAAACATTCGGTCAGCGCATTGACAACTTTTGGACATTTGCTCATGGCAGCGTGATGCAGTGGTGTATTCCCATCATTATCACCGTCATTTATATCAATAACATCTTCTTGAATCAAACACTGAACTATCAAATGACGTCCGTTCATACAGGCATAGCTTAATGCTGTCCTTCCATAAACGTCCTTTAAATTCAAAAATGCACCGGCCTTTATCAAAATTTTAGCCATTCTATACCCGTATTCTTCGTCTACCATACACGATAGCATGAGAGGGGTCCTTCCATTCAGATCCTTACTATCCATGTTGGAGTTGTATTTCGCAACCAGTAGTCTGACCTGGTGTAGCCGACAGTCCAACACAGCCTGGTGTAGGGCAGTCTTAATCAATCTCTTTGCCGACATTGGCGGAGAGATCTGCACGGTACCAGACGTTGAACTCATCTGAAAAAGCAAAACATTAAATCAGACACTCAGTTTTGGTTAAAAGAGGTGTACGTAATCTTGTCATTGATCGACAAAACTCTCGAATACTCAAAAACACTATAGTTCACAATTGTTGCAATCACTGTCCAGTGCATAAATGTATTACCGTTTTACCTTCGTCGACAGAAAATGAAGCTTGTTATTTGTTTTTATCTGTGAAAGTGTTCAAAAAGGTATCATACATTCATTTTCAACACCCAATTACGGAACTTAAAATATTGTTAACAAACCTTTCAGTTTAGAGAGAATAAAACATAAATCCGTCCATATTTCGTGTTTATTGAACAACTAATATTTTAATCTCATATTAAGTCTAAACGTTCCCTAATCCACTTTTAATAAATCCTTTCATTATTTTGCACCGAATTAAGTTATATCAATAGTCCAATATACTTCGTGTCAAATTGCAATCTTCACTTCCGGTTGGCTTTACGTTGCTATGGCCATGAAATAAGAGCTCGTTTGTCCGTGTAAGATTTAATGCCATATGTATTCCTACATTTGACCGATTTGTTAATAGATTTTTTTGAAAGAGCTCCTGTCTGGGTATTGAATCGTTCACCTCGAACTTATTAATAAAAGGCTGATCAATTAACGAAGTAGATAGATTTCAGATTCAATGAAGTGTTTAGTAGCGTGGAGGAATTAGTTAAAAGATTATTTACATCTCAAACTACTAACGTATATACAACTCTTCTGACGGAATGATAGAATAATGCA
The DNA here is from genome assembly GCA_037379345.1 of Perna viridis. Taxonomy (NCBI): domain Eukaryota; kingdom Metazoa; phylum Mollusca; class Bivalvia; order Mytilida; family Mytilidae; genus Perna; species Perna viridis. The sequence goes on along the minus strand of CM074511.1, from coordinate 52,459,525 downwards.
ACAATACGCAAAGATAAAAATCTAAGGCTAAAAAAATTAAAGGGCATTTATTATAGATGCACATGAAAGATACAATTTAAGAGATACTACTGTCACGACTGCTGTCCAAGAAATTTTTCAACCTTCATGTTATAAACCAACTTGTTTTTAGAATAAGCCATATTTAATGGAATTAAATCAAATGGGTATGGAAAACTTTAGCAATATTTAAAGATTTAATGAACAAAATATACTTTGTTTTGCTGTTTGAATAGGTTCAAATGATTTAAATATTCGTGAAATTTTAATCTATTCTATAACTACTTGTATATCTAGACGTGAAAAGGATGTAAAAATATTTTATTAGTTCTTGATTCGATGAATTGTTTCTTTATGAGAGTCCGGAGTTTAATTGATAAAATTTTTTTGCAACTAATATTACATACCCGAGACTGGTAAATGGATTTTATAAATATATTCAATCTAATTGTCAAATGTTATTTTATTCTTACTCGAAACTAATTGACAGTTATGAAGTTGACGCGAATATTTCAAAATTCACCATAGTTAATTTTACGAATGTTTTAATAACACCAAAGCAAAAAATTTTATTTTAGCACTACTTTCAGTACATGTTTCAGAGATACAGAATGGGGTCAATGGCAAAGCGGGGGTAGAACTACAAGACACACAAGGTTCATTAACACCGAAAATAAAAATTAAAAATGTGCAAAATGTCAATACCAAATGACCAGTCACCAAAATTCATAAATATCCAACAAGGATGAGTTGGGGATATATAATGGATACCCTTAACTTCCATATAAGTAATGGCAAAGTCCATGTTACGCTAATTGTAACTCCAAATTTATTCAAGCCAAAAAAAACATAATTATACAGTAAATGGCATAACATAATAATCATTCCCTAATAGTTTCATAAAAAAAATCCAACGTTTTAAAAGGATTTGTAAACGCATACGAAAGTGTACCCATACCTACTATCCAATTAGCTTAAATCTAATTTTTATTCAGATAAAAATAAGAAGTGGGTGCACAATTCCATTACCTAATGTTTGTTCTGCGAAAGTTTCATAATAATTCATCCAGCGTTTAAGGAGGCATTTCATAAGATATAACAAAGCATGGAACTAATCAGATAAGAAGCTTGCAAATTCCCAACGATAAAACGGAATAGTTCGTTCTAGTTTAACAAAGTCACAGTCTGTCAACAAATTTTATGATATGTTCCTGCCGTAATGCTTGAATAGCAGTAAGAGAAATATGATAGTCTAAATACACACGAAATCCCAAGTGTCTGCTTATCGCACGTAAAAGATATATTCAATAACTTGAGAAAAAAAGTGAAGTATTAATAAAAAGTTCACATTAAGTGTTTTTATTTTCCTTGCAAGTGAAAAATATAATAACCGTGTAAAGACCTACCTAAAATACATGTTCTCGTGTATCTTCACAGTCAGTTAAATAAATTGAAATTTAGGGTATTTACTACATATGTGGTCGTTCAGACTTTTAAATCTTTTCATCGTAAGATTAGAAAAAGTCAAGATAAATACTTGACAATTCCACAATTACATCTGAATGGAAGATTTATCTTGCATCATATATAAGACGATACCCACGAGATTTAACTACAAAAGACAGATATTCAATAATTCAGTTATACTTAAGTTGACAACTCCGTGGGTAGTACTATCTTTTGACCTTGAATATTAAACTTAATTATAGTCAAGAGTCGCACGTTCCTGGAGTTAGTCATTGCAAATGAATTAATAAAACATTTTTGTAATCTTATGTTGAGTTTGAAATCCTGATTTTAATAATAAGATCACAAAGAAGACCAATGCAGTCATCTCACCGTAAATACAGGTCATCTCGAAGCATATCCTGTTGAGACGAGATTAACTTAATAAGCAAAAAAAGTGTGAGAATTACTACTGGAGTTGGGACAGGCCAGCCTTTCATCTCCTTGCCATATGTACATTTCGTCAGGAGACGAGAAAGGTAGCATTAGAAAGCAATGTTTCCATACAAAACTTGTCATGGTTATTAACAGAGCATTTAAGGCAGTGCAAATGGTCTACAGTACGTAAACCTAAATTATATAGAGAAATAATCATAGAATTGGACAAAAAAGCCGTGCATAAAACACAGTATCAGCTCGTTGATATTAATACACTCGCATGACTTAATATCATTAACATATTACCACCGCATATTTTTACGGTGGGGTAGGACTTAGGGTTAAAAACTTGGTACGGGGTTTCAGCTGGAGCCAGATAAACATACCATTCATACATTTGTCTGCAAGAAAAGGAATCCCATTCATATATTTTTCAGCGAAATACATACCCATTCATATATTCTACGACTGTGTTCCTAACATCTTTTTGAAAAATGAGAACAGGAGGTTGCAGATAGGGCACACAATTGCTAAATCTTTTAATCAGATCCCATACATCTGAAATTTATCAATTCGTCAGCTTATCAACTAAGTTTTCCCCATGGCTATAAGCTGCAGCAGGCACTGAATGAAGATTAATTGGTGATAATTGGAAAGTTTGTCTTAACAATAAATTATACATTAAAATTATAGCAACATGACCCATTGATATAGTACAGCTCAGAAATGACAGCCCACTGACATAGGAAAGGAAAAATTTATGACCAATTCCAATATTTCAACTCTAGAAATAGCGGCACGTCTGTTTGTTTGTTTGTTTGTTGTGGTTTAACGTCTGAGCAGCAATATTTCAGCTATATTCAGGCAATGAACATTAAATGGATGATAAAATGAACATGAAATGAAAAAAAAAGGATGGGACACAAGGACAATAGGGTCGACAAACTTTGATTGCCACTGGAAAAAGGGGGATGGGTAAGGTCGGGCAATTTAGCCTCCTGTGGCGGAGCGCAAAGGTTCCTACTCCCAACGAATACCACAGCAGGGTTCTTTAACGTGCGAGGAACGTGGCATCTTTCCCAACACGGTGCACCACTATGGTTTGCGGTCAGGTTTTCCGTTTTATAGCCTGACAACCCCAGCATGTAACACGCCAGGGGTACCCCATTCCACCACCTGGGGCACACATCCCAGTTGCTCTGTGGGCAGAGCGCCTGAGCCCCCGACAAGGTTTCTGAGCACTATTTAGTCGCCTTATACGAGAAGCTTAGTGCTGCTGCAGGCCTATTCTTTTAACACCTCTGTATATACTGGTATAAATAGGAAGTGACCCCCGCTCACGTGCACATTTTACACTCGATGCAAATTAAACAGGTCAATGCGTTTGTACTTGCAGATATTCTCATGCTAAAGTGTTAATGGTTAGATTGTAAGAAAATCAATGCAACTTATCATGCAGAAATATAACTTCCACTAATATAACTATTACATACATTTAATGGACTCTTAACATAAAATCTATACATATTAAGACAGTTATTAACATGTATAACATACCATAAGAACAAGTACCGTTACCTATGACTATGTTGTAGAAGTGTTACATAAATGAAGGAAGTGCGACGATTTTCCTAGTTCGAAAATTAATTTGTTTCAAGTAAAAAAAAACATGACGTTATTTACATGTTATAAACACAAGATTACTAGGAAAGTCTATTACAGCCGCAGTAACATGTAACAGTGGTGCGAAAGTAAGTTGGTATGGTAAGAAAACAAAACGCTGGAGCATTTTTTTTCTTTCCAGTGGCTGGACTAAATAGTGTATGGAAGATTACGCAGAAATTGAAGGAAACCAGTTTTTCAATGATTTTTATAAGCTGAAGAATGATTTAATTGACCTCTATTGTTAAAAATGTAAAAATCTTGAAACATGTCAACATGAAAATGATATTACAAAATATAATAGGTACAAAAAAAAAAAAAACAAATACAACTTACATCGTAAGGGCTGGCTATTCTCGTAAGTTGAAGGAAGGACTTCTAATTTATAGGCGTAATAAAACTTTTTATAGACTTGACGTTCAGAAAGATAATTCATATATATCTTTAAAAGGTATATCTCTTTAACCCAGTAAGTTTTTAATGAAATTTATGGTCTCAAACATTATACTTAATTGAATAAAATATATTTGGTCTTAAAACCGTGCTGTAATAAAATTTAAAAAGTATAACACGTTTACAATATTGGAGTCTTATCATCTAACCAGTCGATCATTATTAACAGATAAACATTCTAATATCAATTTAGGCTTATAAACGGCTAGATATTAGAAATAATATAATTCGAGTGTCCTGAATCAAGTGTACAGTATTGATTGACCAGAACTGCTATGTGAGGAACTACATTGATTTTCAATGTTACTACTGTAAGTGTCATAGAGGAACTAAGTGAAAATTAAACTGCATTTTAAACTCTATAGAATCTAAATCAAGTCAATCATTTGAACTTTTATACATTTAGTTGCTCCGTAGAACTTGTGTTGTAATGATTTACATGTACCAACAAAAAAAAAAGCTTTTGAACTTTGTTGCTGTGTTAAGACCACATAGTCCCTCTGTGCTACCCACAGTAGTATAATTGAAAATCAGTCTGTTCACAGACACGAGCTTTGTTCAATCAAGAGTCGTCTTTGTACATTTGTCACAGTGTTGGTACTTCAGTTAATTATTTTCATATGCTTATATACAACCATGTTTAGGGTAGGACGGTGTGCAAAGCTGATTAAAGTTTGTTTTTGTGTGCAAATACATGTCTTACCCCGTCCCGCAAACTGGATCCCCTTGCAATATTCACCACGTCCACAGAACAGTTTCAAAAAATTCTCAGAGAATTTAAACAGACAAGGCAATTATGAGGATTTTTGACAAATTTCCAAGTCCAGTAAGCACGCACATTTCTAAGATCAAAGGAGCATAACTCCCACAACAATAAGGGAATAAAAATTTTCTGGTAATATGGACAATAACATATGATGTTCTTGCTACATACCACATTTCGTAAAATTTGATTCAATAGTTTCAGGAGCTGCGCTGAGAGGGTAATTAATGAGGATTTTTGGCAAGTTTTTAAGTTCAAAGGGGCATAATTTCTACAAAAATTTGGGGTATCAAAATTTCTTGGTAATATGCACAACTACATATAATGTTCTTGCAACATTCCATGTTACAAAAAAATCAGTTCAATAGTTTCAAAGGAATTGCGCCGACAAGGTAACTTATGAGGATTTTTGGCAAATTTTAAGTTGAAAGGCGCATAACTACTACAAAAATTGGGGTAACAAAATTTCCTGGTAATATGCACAACTGCATATGATGTTCTTGCAACATACCACATTTCGTAGAATTCGGTTTTGTAGTTTCAGAGAAGTTTCGCTGACAAGGTAATTTATGTTGATTTTTGGGAAATTTCTAAGTTCAAAGAGGCATAACTCATCTTATGCACAACTACATATGATGTTCTTGCTACATACCAAGTTTCATAAAATTCGGTTCTGCAGTTTCAGATATGTTGCACCGGCAAGATAATTTATGAGGATTTTTTGCCAAATTTCAAAGTTCAAAGGGGCATCACTCCTACAAAAATTGGGGTATCAAAATTTCCTGGTAATATGCACAACCACATGTGATGTTCTTGCTACATACCAAGTTATGTAAGATTCAGTAGTTTCAGAGGAGTTGTGCTGACAAACTCTGTGATGGACAAACGGCACGACCAACAGACGGACAAGCCAAAAACAATGTCTCCCTACCAAAGTGGGAAGATACATAAATCTGTCCTACATGTACCTTACTTTTGGATAAAAACAGTGGATTCTGCTAATTCATATATCTGAAACTGACAGTGAGCCAGGCAGAACAACATGACAATGTCAGATAAACTGACAATGAGCCAGGCAGTAATATAGGGCAATGTAAAATAAACTGACAGTGATACAGGACAGTGTCAGATAAACTGACAGTGAGCCAGGCACTAATACAGGACAATGTCAGATAAACAGACAGTGAGCCAGGCAGTAATACATGACATTGACAAATAAACTGACAATGAGCCAGGCAGTAATACAGGACAATGTCAGATAAACTGACAGTGAGCCAGGCAGTAATACAGGACATTGACAAATAAACTGACAATGAGCCAGGCAGTAATACAGGACAATGTCAGATAAACTGACAGTGAGCCAGGAAGTAATACAGGACAATGTTAGATAAACTGACAAGTGATATAGGCAGTAATACAGGATGACAGATAAACTGACAGTGATACAGGCAGTAATACAGGATGACAGATAAACTGACAGTGATACAGGCAGTAATACTGTACAAAGATAGATAAACTGACAGTGAGCCAGGCAGTTATAAAGGACAATAACAGATAAACTGACAGTAAGCCAGGCAGTAATACAGTACCATGTTAGATAAACTGACAGTGAGCAAGGCAGTGATACAGAACAATGACAGAATAACTGACAGTGATACAAGCAGTAATACAAGACAATGACAGATAAACTTACTGTGATACAGGCAGTATTACAGTACAATGATAGATAAACTGACTGTGAGCCAGGCACTTACATAGGACAATTACAGATAAACTGACAGTGAGCCAGGCAGTTATACAGGACAATGTTGGATAAACTGATAATGAACCAGGCAGTAATACAGGACAATGACAGATAAACTGACAGTGATACAGGTGAGCCAGGTAGTAATACAGGTCAATTTTAGATAAACTGACAGTGGGACAGGCTGAAACTTTTACACCATGTCCCCTAAAAAACAAAACAAAAACCATACACATCTAGACATGCATCATCATCATATATTTGTCAGCACGTAAGTATCTTCAACATGTATATAAATACCAGGCACTTCAAAATAAAAAAAACTACAAGGTGTGTTACCAATTTCCTTAAGTAATATCTAAAGATACCATATACCATATGATACTGCTGCAAAATGACTTTGTTCAACATGCTAAAAATGTAAGAACAAAATAATCAAATTTATCCTTAATAGAAGACGTACATCTTCAATATGTATACTAATATATATGTGGATGGAGTCAAGCAGCTATAGACCTGCTTTCACTGTTAATAATTCCGGTAAAAAATGGAGACAGTAGTAGGAGTATTCTTTTTAATAGAAAAAAGGGCAAAATAGAGACTTTCAGTTAGCATGATCTTAAGAGCACATCTCTAGTCTTGAGGTTTTACTTCATTCAAACACAGGTAGATCACCAGGATCTAAGACAGTATCAGACACAGTTCTAGAAGATGTTGTATAGTCTATGTCAAGTCCCTGATGCCTCATCTGATAAACACTTAAATATCATGTCCTCTAAAACTCTTCTCTCCAAGTTCCTCCCTATAAAAGTAAATGACAGTAGCTGAAATACGGTTTTGTTCATCAATTTCTCATTGTAGTTTTTTACCTTTTTTCACATGAAGTTAAAAGGACATGTCAGTATCAAAGCAATTAGATAATAACGGGGTAACTAACTGGAAAGAGTGAATACCAAAAATATGATTGTGAGTGTCAAAGAATGCCCCAATTTAACAAGTGGCTGGAGTTCAATATTTAAGCATTCCAGGCATGGGTATTGATATTTTGTTTAATCACAATAACCAATTGATTATAATTTTTCTAATACTATGAAAGTACTATTGTTTGTGGTGTACTAATTTTTGTTGTTTTCGTGGTTGAGACAAACTATGAAATTTGGTTCCTGACAAAACGAAGATTCTCATTGATGTGTTTACTGAAAACCTCAAAACAACAAATTCAAGAATCCACGAAAATTGGGATCTACGAATTAAAGAACTTTCTCAGTACTTTAATATCTCTGTAATTTATTGCTTTTTCCACATAAAATAAAAATTTTGTGTTAAGGGACTGATATTAGAGTCGTCACATTTTAGTTGGAGAAAATCTGAGAGTAAAATTACTGACATTTTGGTGGGAGAAAATCTGAGAGTGAAATTACTGACATTTTGGTGGAAGAAATTCTGAGCATGAAATTACTGACATTTTGGTGGGAGAAAATCTGAGAGTGAAATTACTGACATTTTGGTGGAAGAAATTCTGAGCATGAAATTACTGACATTTTGGTGGGAGAAAGTTTGAGAGTGAAATTACTGAATTTATTTCACAATCTGATTTATGGAAATTTATTACTAATGAAACATTCAATAAATCACTACTATCTATATACATGTAGTAAATTATTTCATAATTCATTAAACTAGCAAAATATGTATTTGCTTTGTGGATATCTCATATTTATGCCTTGTCTCCATCAAATGTACATTTATTGTGATGATTTTAAGTGGTAGCCTTTGTAAGAATCATGCAAATTCTGTAAAATGTGATACACCTAAAAAAAGGCTACATATTTTTATTTTTGACATTAAGTTGATTTATTGGTCTATATTATGAAATAAGTAATAATTCATTCAAATCTGTCTGCTCTTAGGAGACAATCAACATTGAAAATCTAATATATTCTATTGTATTTGAGTGTCATTTGCAGAGTTATCTCCCTTAATTTTGAAATCTACAGTGCATTATATATAATTTTTATCTCCTAAAAGCATGGGTTACATGAAAAACCAAAGGTTAATTTCAGTTTACTTTGGGATTTCAAACAAAATATCAAAAATAAAAATATGTAGGCTTTTCACCCATGAATCACATTTTGCATGATTCTTAGCTGGAGTACTATAAAATAAGAAATTTGTCAATCATGCCACTCAATAAAACTTTTGATGCTATAATTATGTCGAAAAAACTAATTAATGAGATTAAACAGACTAGCAATAATGATTGTAATTACATACCTATAAAGACAACCCTGTTTATTCTAACATCAGAACTTTCCCATGGAGTGGTATAAAAAGAATCATATAACTCCTGAACTGCCTGCACAACTAATCTTCTGTCATCAACAGTTGATAATAGTCCCTGAAATATCATAAAAAATGAACATAACATTATAATTGTCTGGGAAATAACTCCCTTGCAAATGCAGAGAAAATTGTATTGGGAAGATTTGAAGAAAAATGAATCCTTGACATATTTGGCAAGTTGTTGATTATACTACAACATCAATAAAAGCACTGGATTACAACAATGAAATTAACAACATAAGTATACATGTACCTTCACAATTAACTATTGCCTATCTTTCTAAGTTGTTGGTATTTTCTATACTGAACTGTCCCTTACCTTTATCCTGAGTATATCCACCACAGATCCTTTTGATTTCTAGGTATTTTCTACACTAAGCTGTCCCTTACCTTCATCCTGAGTATATCCACCACAGATCCTTTTGAGTTCTTGGTATTTCTAGACTCAGTTGTTCCTTACCTTCAGCCTGAGTATATCCATCACAGATCCTTCTGAGTTCTTTGTGTTTTTATCCCACAGTACGCTCTGTACAGCTTGATCAAATTTCTGTTTGTTCATACAACCTCTGCACTCAATGGTCAAGGTACCTACATCCTATAAATAAATATCAATTAGTCTCCTACTTATCTAAATTTCAAAACAAAAATGTAAAGTGTTCAAATATTTCATATATTTCATTGCTCACATTACAGAAACGGTATACATATGTAACAATAAATTTGTTGAAACTGTCAAGAGTCATCAGGATACCATCACTCCCAATGAGGGGGATATACTGTTTAATTTTGTCTGGTTGTCCATCAATTATATATTTTTGTAGCAGTTTTCTCTACTTTTCGCACCCATTTAGTTTTTTAACACAAGTTATACATGGTATATTGTGAGATTTTGGGCTTGGACAACATGAGCTTCCTGTTAGATTATTTGAATTATGTTTTGATCATTTACTGAAGCTGGGGAGCAAGGGTGGTACTAGTGAGTATTTTACTCAGATTTCTTATTTAATTACAGTTCAACAAAATAGTCTGCATAGAGTCAGGGTAGGAAACTCACTCAAATTCTAGCCAGTTCTGAATAGTTTTTCATTATATTTACAATATGGCTGTATAGCTTTTTGCTAAAATGAACTAGCCCTGCCTGTCTCAGGCTGGCGGGCAGGCTACTACCTCTAACTCTGATAGAGTGCATGTATACATAAGGATATCACATTAATCTTGTGTGAAAAATCGATTTCATACTTCAAAACTTTCCTCCCTCATGCTGTATGCAATCATGTCACACATAAAGACCTAAATACTTTAGGTTTGCAACAAAAATTCTATTTCAACTTTATATATAATTGACTTTTTTCTTACCTCATCAATACTATGTAAACTGTCTGTGGAAAAACCTCTAGATTTAAATACATCCTCCAAACTGAAATGTATTTTTCAAAACATAATTTTAAGAGCAAGAAGTAAAAAATAAATGTGTTAATGTGCCTTTGTTCAATTTCAAATACAGTCTAATTTTTGCGATGATAGATACATAACTTCCAAATCTATGGTGTCATTTCAAAGGAACATAAGCAAAAGAAAATGGAAATGGCATATTTCATTTGATTAGGCCTAAATCAAAATCAAGTTTCTAAGTTCTTTCTCTACCTACTCAGAAATATAATGATTTGCTGGGTACAGCTTAATACCACCATGGAAGCTGAACCCTAAACAGTGTGGAACATATGGACATACCATTCAAGCTTGACACAGCTCTGCATTTCAATTCTGATTGAATATTTGACACAGGATAAGAATTTGACAATCAGCCTTCCTTTGGAGGTATGGTACTTTGTGGTACAATTTCACAGATCCATTCATTTTTAGTCCAGTTATTGTCCAAATACCATTAATATGCTTGTTTCTTGGCCCTTTCTAGCCCCTTATTCCTAAGTGGTTTAAGTCACAACTTCCAAAATCGATGCCAGTCTTCCTTTTGTAATATGGCACCTTGTGGTACAATTTCAAAGAGATCTGTTCACTTATAGTTAAGTTATTGTCCAGACATTATGGAAATGCTTCTTTCCAGCCATTTATGGGTCCTAATTCCTAAATGGTTCAAGAGACAAACCCCTAAATCAATCCCAACTTTATTTTCAGGTATGGTATCTTGTGGTATAATTTCATAAAGATGAATACACTTTTACTCAAGTTATTATCTGGAAACCGATTTGTCCATGGAACACAACTTAAAAATGTGTACAGATGTCCCGACTATATTGAGTTATCTCTTGTTTTGCTTATTACCTGTTTTTACTTTTTCCGTCATATGCATTTAGATCCAGTATGCTGTCAAGGTCAGTTTTGGATTGTGTTGTCTCTAAAAACCTTGCATAGCTGTTAATGTGCCTGAAAAAAAAAACAAAAAAACAGAATAACCCTAACAATTAATCACTGACGGGGATAACTATACATATAATTACTGATTCTATAACATTTCAAAATTTGGAATCTTTTTAAGCATGAATTTAAAAGAAAGAGCAAATGCTTTTCAATGATTAAATCAGAATGATGATCCTGAAGTAAAATTATACATCAATAGTGTAAATGAGCTTAAAATAGAGTAAAACCTACTTTATTCTAGATTTAAGTTGTAGGAGTTCTTCATCTGACACAAGGTCTGTTTTATTGATTATAATCACATCAGCCATTGCTATCTGTCTGGAATTAAATACTATCAGTATTGTTAACAGTAATCAACAATTCATTCTGTCACAAATCTAAACCCACCAGTTCTGTTTTTAATGCTTCTTTTTTGTCCTTGTACTTCATATTGCCCAAGATTTTTCATTAGTTCTATTGTAACCTTGATCTTTGACCTATGACCTCAAAAGCAATATATTTTTCTTTTAAAGTATGCATCAATTTTGATAAAATTCTTTTGAATGATTATTGGCGCTTGATGACATGTATTTACAAAGTTGTGATGGGAGGACAGACAAACAGAAAACAAGATTAGTGTATTGACAGACATATGGACAAATGGTAGTGTTACAATAGCCTGTTGCCATTTTTTTGGTGTCAGAATAACTGTCAAAACTAATTCTATGACTTATGAAATAAAACATTATTACCTTGTGGCTTCATTTATAGAATTGTCTGTTTTCTTCTCATTAAGGTACTGAATAATAGTAACAAGTAAATTTATGAAATGACACCAATAGATTGTATAGTTGGTTTTAATACTGTATTTTCCCACCACTGTCCTAGGTTAGGGGAGGATGAGCGTTCACTAACATGTTTAATCATGCCACATACTTTAATGGCCTGCTCCAGGCCAGGAACTTGTAGTCCAGTGGTTGTCGTTTTTTTCTAAAAATTAACTTGATTTTCGTCTTTTATGAATAGCTTCACTTGATTTATTTTGGGGCCTTTCACAGCTTGCTTCATGATAAGGGTTTTGCCCATCATTGAAGACTGTGTGGTGATCTATGGAAATTTAATTGTTCTTTGGTGGATGACTGTCTCATTGGCAATCATACCACATCTCCTATTTTTATATTGTGTCACAAGTGTTCCCTTAAAAATACCAATAGAGTACATATCATTATGCAGGGACAGAAGGTTACAGTATGACATTTTTCAAAGTTAGTCAAAACCAGAAATAATACCACAAAATAATTTATACATCCAATATATTAAACTGGAATTGTGAGGTAGGAAAATATCAAAATGTACCAGTACCATCAAATTTGTTTTCAATAAACCCTTTCTCATCCAATTTGGGTTTCTTTGATTTTAATATTAAATTAATTTGATTGAGAATTATCCTATTTACCTTTTCACAATATTTGGCATCAACAACTGTAATTATTCCTGTAAAAAAAAGAAATGAGTCTCAAAAAATCTGCGTAGAATTTTTGTACAAATATGATAAGAAGATATACTTCAAGCTTCATAGAACTCAAAAAAATGTGGCCATATATTCTTTCATCGAATGTAACATGCTTACAATATAGCATGCCAGTTCATTGGTCACAGATCTATCCTTGAATACTGTTGTACATAATTTTGAAGTATTTATTTAAAGGATGATCACTAAATCAGACAATAAGCAGCTGAGTTTGGTAATTTATTGCTGTAGTTCCATATTACCTTTTATATTGTTGCAAAACTCAGGAATTTCTGTCCATTGAAATTTATCTTGAAAAAAGTGAAAAATAATGAAAATATTTTACTGTTCTTTGACTTAAAAATGGGGCAAAAAATCCAAAAACTAATTACAAAATAATGTTTAGCTTATTGAAGAATCTAAGTAGTTTAGTAATTTTTGTTGAAAATAACAAAGTTTAATTTAGGTCCATGATTATGACAAACATATAATCTGAGGCCAAAACCAAATTCTAAATACAGTTAGATTTATTTTAAGGTTAGACTAATAACAATTCAAGATTTATAGTAAATCACATTAAAACTGGTAAAAAAAGAATCATATGATAGAAAGAAAAACTGAAGAAGAGAATGAACATAAATCAACTGAACTTGAATGTTAAATGTAAAACACTTTAATTCAATAACCTCCTTTTTTGTTTTCCAGACAGTTATTTTATTTCTTCATGCATATCTTCATTTGATGCCTAACCCTATATACAATTTCATTGAAATCACTCGAGTGGTTAAAGATGATTTTAACATGTAAAACCCTTAAGTTAGATTATCTCCCTCTAGAATCCTCTGACAGTAATTATATTCCTATATCTACATCTACATATGATGCTCAATCTCCCAATAAAATTTCATTAAAATCCCTTCACTTGTTTATGAGATGTTTCACTTGCGTTGTTTCAACATGTATAACCCTTAAGTTGGTTTATCTCCCTTTGAAATCCTTTAACAGTAATTACATTCCTATATCCACATCTACATATGATGCTAAATCTCCCAATAAAATTTTATTAAAAATCCCTTCAGTGGTTTGTGAGAAGCTTCACTTATAGGTTTCTAACATGTAAAACCCTTACGTTGAATTATCTCCTTTTAGAATCCAAATCTCCATTATCTACTTAAAATACACAAAATTGATGTCAGGAAATCAAATGTAAACAGACCATTCTTATATCATCATATGAGACTTTGGTAAAATGTAAAACAGCTTGATTTAAATAAAAGCCATACAAATATCTAACCATCCAAGAATAAATCACTACACAGTTCTTCATCTAGCCAAAATATTGATGCAATGGGACCTAAAATACAAAGAGAGAAATTAACAAAATATTACATTTTTTTAAAATCTAACACTGCTGAGAGTGCAAGACAGAGACATCTTACCTAACAGTGTCTTGCATTTTCTAGCAGTGTTTGATTCTTTCCCTGAATTTTATATTAGACTATGTCAATGGTACATCAATTCAGAACTCCTGCTGCCTGCAGAAATTCCACTGAAAATACAAGATGTCATAAAACATTTAATTGTGGTGTCACAATAATCACCTACTTTATCTCACCCATGGATGAGAAAACGAAACCTCACATGGCTAAAAATGAGTAAAAATAGGAAAATCCTCATCTCTTTAGTGAGAAAATAAAATATCCAACATTTTCAAATACAGAGAGAAGATAATTGTAGAAATAAATCAAACAGTCCAAAGACTGAACAACTCATGTGCTGACATACTGATGATAGCATGTTGTATTTTTGTAATGGAACCTCAAAGTACCATGTGATGTTAAAATTAAAATATCAGTCTATTTTTTGTACAGTCTTGAGGGTAAAAATGTTTATAGTATCTTTATCTTAAATAATATTATATTTATACATCTACCAAATAGCCTTACCTGGATCTGCTAGTCCAGTGGTTTCCAATAAAACATAGTCAAACTTTCCTTTCTTGGTCATCAAATTCTCTATTGCTTTTACACCATTGTCCCTAAAAATCAATATTAATTTTAAAAATAAGTGGCAAATACAAGATCACATTTGAAGACTACATGAAATGTATCTCAATTCAAATTAAGGAGGTAGATTTAGGGTAAGGGACACAACTCATACAAACCATTGGAATGTTTGCATTCAGCATTTTACATCAATCTCATATAAGCATCAAAGTAACTTGGACTGATTTCATTCTGTTTCAAATGAAAGCTTGACAGGCTTTGGTGATATTTAATATGATACAAACATATCACTGATTTCAAGAGTCTAGGTCTACCTCCTTAAATGAACAAAAAACCCAGGGAAGTTTCTTGGTTCCTATAATTTATCTTATTGCTAGAAGTAGAAAAGCAACAGTATAGCAATAACTGATTAACATAAGCAAAGAAAGCCCTGAAATATGATGAAAGAAAAGTATGGAAAAGAATGAGTTCTAAACCACTGTAGAATGTTAACTGTGAGACAGAAAAATCATTCCTTTCAAGTTGGACATTAATTTCATACTTGACTGAACAGCAAAGACAACCATTTCTCAATTCTAACCATTCTTCAAACAATTCTCCTTCTTGTCCTACAGACATAGATTTTTCTATTGAGTCACCTGAAAATAAACATTAAAATTCTATCATGATGTCATACTTACAGTGTTACATTCACTGAATACAGAAACTGTTACACAAATTACAAAATGCATTATAAAAATCAATGCTATATATGTTGCAAAAGAACCTCAACAAACATTTTTGATAAACCAAATGCTGGTTAATTCTGGACACTTTGGAACTCGGAGTGGGCATAATTGTAAACAGGACCGAAACTCCATAATAAAAAAAGAAAGTTAGATTCAACATGTCAAAGAACCCAAAGAATCCCAATTATGTTGGAAATATACTGCCTGAAATTTTGGACCCTATGAACACCAACTGAAATTTAAATACTACGTATTGACAAAAAAAAAAAAAAAAACTTGTAATAAACTGCTCAATTCAGTGTACTGATGTACTCCAAGAGTCTAAGTTTTCATGAAAGCAATGTAAGTTAAATTGTATTTACCAATATGGGTCAACTTGAAAAGGGTCCCAAAATAAAGAAAAAAGATATATAAATACTCAGTTACACTTACGTAGCATACCAACAACCCTATCAATCAAGACTAACTTGAACCCCAATTTAAACTGGTGATGAAAAAGCCAATTACTGCCTATTTCTAAAAATGCATGTACATTGTATATATTTGATCACAAAGTCCCAAATGGTTAGCGCAAAAATTTCCGAAATCAATCTCTTGTGTTCAAATTTCATAGAGCTCTATTGCATATACTCCATGTAAAATCACAAAAATCAGTTATATACAGACAACAATGGCAAAGAAATCAATGACATGAATGACACTAAAGATACCATACTATTATACAACAGTAAACTTGCTTGCAGTTTATAAAAATCACCATGATTTCAGCATTTTTTTTCATCATTTCTCTTTGAAAGTAGTACTGATATATGAAGAGTATGATCACAATCCCTACCATAATTAAACCAGCATTCAGTATAGCTAAGTAATAGTAATAAAATTAATGACTTAAGTCTTTTATTTTAACAGGATAAATAGCAATGTGGTCCTGCATTATATACATTACATTATTTACACAATAAATTATAAAATCCTAGTAATTAAAATAAACACTAACACATTAATAACAATAAACATAATTTGATCAGAAGAAATAGCACAAGAATGTTTATAATATTCAGTCTTACTTCTTGTAATGAAAAGTAAAAATAAAAAGCTAAATAACTGCTTAATATCACTCTCAACTTTGACAAGTACTGCTTCAAGACATTTGTTTACTTATTATTTAGATAGGTTCTTCCTTAAGCTTTAAAAGATAGATACACAATCAAATGTGGAGCACAGTGGCTTTAAATATCATTTTTTTTTAAAGCATACCTTCACCAAATTCATTCATTATAACAGCAATCTTCTTCCCATGCTGTTCTGTTAAGACATAGTTTAACAGAGTTGTCTTTCCTGAACCTAAAACATTATTATGCATTTTCAAGAAAAAAGAGATCAAGTTTATTGCACTTAAAGTGTAAGCTCACATTTTTTTTCAAAACTTGAGAATGCATATAGCTTACTTAGGTATTCAAGGAGAAGTATGTCATTCCTGCTAAAAATGCCTAGTTTTGACAAAAAATGCAAAAATGTTAAAAGTCACAAATCAAAATAAATAATAAGACACTACAGACATTATTACAACCTGTAAATAACTTATATATAAAGCAAAACATTGTTGGTTTATAATGTTTAACATTTAATGCAAATAAAACCACCACCATCACCCTAATATACATGCAGTAAAGTAACATAAGGCAGGTGTTACCTG
Source organism: Perna viridis (assembly GCA_037379345.1). Lineage (NCBI taxonomy): Eukaryota > Metazoa > Mollusca > Bivalvia > Mytilida > Mytilidae > Perna > Perna viridis. The sequence goes on along the minus strand of CM074511.1, from coordinate 52,442,360 downwards.
TAAAAGGACGAAGTTGATTAAAAATAATCATGCCTTTACAGTTTTACATCAACTTAAATGTGAGCTATAAACAGATAAACAGTTTGTTTTTGTTAAAGATACAAAACTAGTAAAGTAAAAGGCCAACTTCATGTCAGACTGAAATCATAAGGTCAAAGGTTAAACTTGTTGTCCTTTATAATTACATGAATTTGTAAATCAGTCCCAAGTACAAATTCCAATCATTGATGAGGTTGATAATATATTCTTATGTACTTAACATATCCTTTTTTTAAATATTCATATTCAATGTTAGTTATCATGCCAATAGGTTGTTACCTAGGAAACCAGTTATTATTGTGATAGGTACTCTACTGATTTCTGCTGGAACCAGGTCTGGTATATCTTCTTCCTCACTGTCGGACATTTTTTTTACTAAAATAATCTGCAGTGAAAACAAAGAAATTCACAATTTATTACATTTTATTTTAGAAACTTTCATAACTGAAAGAAATTTGCTTCACTTACAAACATGTAATTGTCAAAAATAACATATTGTACAGCACTTCTACCACTTCACATTATAATGCCATCTCCATTTACTAGTATGTTTAACATAAATATAACGAGAATGGTGAGTATATCAAACAGACAACAACCCCACCAGGTTGACAATGTCAGCCCATGACAACCCATTGGTCTTTAATGAATGACGAGGAAAACTTCACATCACAGGACAGGCTGCAGCTGACCCCAAAACATCATTATACACAGGTACAGTGAAAGAGTTGCCCCTATGTACTCAAATAACATAAAGATTAATTTCAGGTGAAAACGAAAAAAGACATACAGAGGCCAGAAGTTCCTGACTTGGGACATACCATACTATAAAATAAATTAATAATTTCTATATAATTTGTCAGAAATCTAATTGACTGTTTTCAAGAGGTACAAAGTGTATAAATGGAGGTTGCCACACAAAATATGAATCTATCTCACATGTTACACATGCAGTGAAAATGTAATACAGCAGGACTGATGGACATGTCTGGTAAAAACGCCTTCAGTTTTGTAAATAATATTGTTTATTTTATATGCCCTATTAAAAGAAAATTACAAAATATGAAATTTGGTCTGGTAATCTCCAAACCAATGTTGCTTACACTGACATGCATGTACAATGTACATATATGTACATGTATAAGAACATTCAAAAAGATTTATGTATTCAATGTTTTGACATGTTAAAAAAAAGAAGATGAGTCAACCACTGATCTCTGTACCCAAACCTAATTGCAATCCCTGTACCAACATAGAACAAGTATGTCCTTGCTTTGGCAGATTAAGTAATTGATATATAACTAGAAAACATTTGTCATTAAAGTGGAAAGAGTATAATTCAGAAGTAATGGATAAATGATATGTGGTTTAGATTTGGACATTACAGCGTAAATTTCTGAGGAGTTGTGGAGATGAAGTACATGTATGCATATCTAAACTTCATATTTAACAATAAAACAATCCAAAAACCTAAAGAATTCATCAAACTTTTTAGTTAAATAATTAGAGAAGTTGTGTCTTCTACTACCACTTTTTTGTTCAATGCATGAAACAATCCAAGTCCCATAACTCCTACTAAGTTTTTCAAATCAAAATGGTATGATCATCTAAATTTTGTATTTAATAATCCTACAAATTTTCAACAAAATCCATCCATGGTTCCAGAGGAATTTAACTATGTCCATAAATTGTCACCATTGAATTCAATGCAATCAAGTGCAATCAAATGCAAACAATCAAGTCCCATAACTCCCATAAATTTGTCAAATTAAAATGCCAGTGAAGTACATTGTATGATCAACAGCATATTGTGCCTACAAATTTCAACTTAATCCTTCCAGTGGTTCCTGAGGAAATAAGTGTGATGGAAGGACGAATGGACTTTAACCATTATTAACTCCCTTTTCATGTTGTGATAAGAGACTATGACATTATTAAATCAAACTTTACCTTTGGTAGGGGAGCTGAACACAGGGGCTTGGGGAATTCATTTTATTTATATGTACATGTATGTATATAACTGTAAGCATATCTACACAACAATACGGCAGAGAAACTACTGGCAATGTATATATGTAAATAAAATAAATTTTTGTAGCTCCTGTGTGTAGAGATGCCTCAAGCAAAATACATACATTGTATATACCAGTAAATAATATCAATTTCCCCAGCACCTGTGGTTTTGGTAACCTCTGAAAACAGAAAATATGCAGAACTCGAAAAATTTATATTTCATAGTCAAAATATGAAAATATCTGATGAAAATGTGAAAGATAAACATAAAATGCATGGTTTTATGTTGCAGAATTACTGCACTGCAGTAGGGACTGGGACTTATCCTTTGAGATCATGGCAACAAAAGTGCACATCAGATTATTTTATTGCACTTTTTTTAGTTTCAAAACTTTATGTTCATGCTTCAATACTGTACGTACATCTACATTTGTATTATTACAAAAACCGTGGATTTTTCTAGCATTCAACGGGGTCCTGTAAAACTAAATGGACCCTTACCCAAAGAAAATTCTATCAAAATTTAATCCCTTTTGGGATCGGTGGTGGTCAAAACAAAAAAATATCTCCAGCGCCGAATCCCCAAAGGGATAAATCAAAATCATGCAATATATTTTTCAAAAGTTTTGACTACAAATGGCAAATTAGTCGACATTTTTTCAAAAATGCACTATCTCGAATAATTCAGCGCCCTCTATCCACTACTTTTCTCGAATGGAGTGGTCGTAGCGATCGTAATATAACGACTGGATTATTCGGGTTAAAAATGCACAGATAAACCGCTGTAAAACAAAGAAAAACAAAAAATCCACGGCAAGTACTTACATCAGGGGAAGTAATTCCTGTTTAGCGAAACTAAAAAGAGAAACTTAGTCCGCTTACGTAAAGGACAATTCCGGATATCAATGGAAATTAATGTAAAATAGAAAATCTTTTGTAGAGTAATTTGTTTCTCTCTGAGAGTTTGGTTTCAGTCAAATAAACTGTAAGAATATGCGTATGTAATTATTATAAATAATATTTAGTCAGATTTCCTGTACTTGGCGATCGCAATACTGGTAAACACATATTGAAGAACTACTACACCGCAGTAAGGAATCAAATATATTTAACCCCTTAATCGCAAGGACTATTTAAGATTGCTAATGTATAAGATTTTTCGTAAAATTTTGTACAATACTGGAATACGTGTATTGTAATGAAATATTGCAATTCAAGTATGAAAATATTATATTGCATGAATTTTGTAATGGGAGGGGACAACCATTTGATTCTGAGAGGGTGACAAATTTTGCCGGTCAAAAAAGTTTTTTTTTATCACAACGGGCCAATATTAATTATATCCATTTCACAGTGTGGTGTACCTGGAAGAGGGTTAAAAATAGGTGTAGGCCAGAATACTTATGCCCAAAAAAAATGTCAGTCGCCCTCAGAATGAAATGGTGTTTTTATTCTTGATGATAATTACATTTTGTTATAACCTAGTCAAAATGTAGAAAAATAAATCTTAATTAGTTAATATGAACTACATGTTGTCATTTGTTTTCGGTTAATCATGATTGTTATTAGGCTTTACTAGGCTAAATAATAAGTAGTTGACAATGATTACTTGTCAAAAACGCGTGATTGGTTGATCATTGCCAGCCACTCAGCTTGGGTAATGATGAGCAGTACCCGACTCATGACACTGGTGATTTTGAGGGCCCCGACAATGATTGAAACCAATGATTAACCAAGCATCATTAATTAGTGTTGTGATAAGAGAGAAGCTTTGACAAGTGAGGAGTAGTCAAGGGCACTTATAAATACCCTGATCTTGATTTCACCTTCATAAACCAATGTTCCACTGAGCCATGAAAACCGAAAAGATGTCGTTCAGTATAGAGGAACTGTCAAGGAGCAGCAATCCATCGATACACCATGGAGAAGCAGTCGTCTACAAAATACATCACTCATACAATAGTGGTTATTCACCTGTAGTTGACATTAACACTCTAACAGCGAGTACCAAGAAAAGGAGAAGATACGATAGTCATTCCGACGACAGCAGGTCTCAAACGGACTACTCTGACGATTCCGACGCAGATCTACCCAGGAAGAAACACAGAACAACATACACTAACTATCAAGTCATAGAACTAGAGCGCTATTATTCAGTAAGGAAATATTTAGCCATAGAAGACAGACCAATTATTGCCAAGAAACTCCAACTGAACCAAACACAGATAAAATGGTGGTTCCAGAATCGTAGGATGAAAGAAAAACGTCAGTTGAAGACTACAACACAGCCATACTTCCATGCAACAGACCAATCAGGTTTTGTTGGAGTCGGTAAACCAGCACCGAGAATGCTTCCTACCCAATATATACCTCCTGTTTACTTCCCTTACGTGAATGGCTATGGATCATCTACTGTGCTGCCATGTTATCCATGTTAACAGAATATTAGAAGAACTTAATAGTGCAGATAAATGACATAAGACATTGTACAAAACCTTGATATGAAATGTGCTTTGTTGATTTGTTTTCTTGTTATATTTTTGTTAAATAAATATGATTATCAAATGTGTTTATTTTCATATTTTAATAATGTTACAATCCTATAATTCATATGAACAAAAAATCAATTATTTCACTTTCCTTCCGAAATTTACATGTTAGAAAAAATACATATGTTGACACAGAAGAAAACAGGGATAATGAAACTGTAGTAGCTGTTGCAAACTAGACAGAAATGACGCTGATACAATGATATAAAAACAGTTACTCACAATCAAAAATTGTTTGTTTCCAGTTGTACCCCCAAAGCAGTCGTATACACTAAGAACACGCTGTCTACGATCTACATGTATGATCCGCAAACATTACAATTCGATCGTTCAAATAAACCTTTGTTTTATGTTTAATAAAAAGTACAGGGGGTTTTCTTTTTTTTTCTCAACTTTTCACAAGCAATATTTTTCTTTTAGTGAAAACAAAAAGTCTAAATACAAAAATGACTTTAAATTGCATTCTCTATGTAAAAACAACTCATTATCAATTCCAGCTTTGAAATAAACAACGATTTTACCAAAGCCGAGAATGGGTATAGCTTTTAAGTAGTAGTCTTTGTAAGAATCCAACAAAGTCTGTAGTACATTATGTGATATATCCTCAAAAAGGCTACATAATTTTATTTTTGTTTTTAAGTTTCTTTATAAATCTATATGATAAAATGCATAATTATTCATTCTAATCTGTCTGCTCTTAGGAGATTATTCACATTGAAAATCCAACAGTTTCTATTGTACATGTATTTAAGTGTCATTTACAGAGTTACCTCCCCCAATTTTGAATTACACAATACATTCTATATATTTTAATCTCCAATGAACAAGGGTTATATGAAAAGCCACATGATACTTATTGTTTACTATGACATTTTAAACAAAATATCAGAAATAAAAATCTGTAGGCTTTCCAACAATGAATCACATTTTGCATGATTCTTAGATGGAGAGCTACTTAAAACGGTTGATGTGATATGCTAAAGCGGTTGAGTGCACAAAATTTTTGTCGCAAATGCGGTTAATTCTTATTATTTTACGACATGAATAACAATGAAAAGTTATGGTTATGCTTAAAAACTAGCAAGACACTGGAACCGAATTCTTTTTTTTTTACCATACTTTGCATAGTTAAAGATTATATTATAGGTGCATATTATAGTTGTTTTATTTTCTAAGTCGTCACATTTCCATACATTATTTTGCAGGATAGACATGGGCTTTATGTGTTAAACGTCAAAAAGTTTGTTATTCAGTTTATAGTGAGAAGGATATCAATGAACTATGACCTTGCATGCATACCACTTTGGAGCCAAAATACCACTCAAACAGTTTCTTGTTTGGAACTTATTTTGATCCGTACCAGCGATCATGAGCAAATGATAGCCTTTAAACACCCATACAGAAATTTTATAAAATGTTGATCCGCCATTGTCGTACATTTCATTCCCTCTCAGTGGAGTCCGAGTTGCTCATTTACTTTTGTTGCGTTGTACATATTATTTTAGTTATTTTATGTTCTTTGTTGTGTGTGTTTGTTTTCCAGGTCTGATGTTTGCCTTGGATAACATTCTTTAATTTCCGCTAGAATCTTGATTTCATTGATTACTCTTACAGCACCGTTACATCAAACTATTGAAAATCTAACATGTGCCTTATAACTGAGATGTGATGCAGCGCAATAATTCATACTTTTCATATTTAATCAAATGTAACAATAGTGTTAACTCAATTCAGATATATTTTTATCTTGTTTATTATCGTATTTGCGATAAGCACCAATTTGGAAGGAACGGGTTTACCCTGGTGTTCAGGCATCCATTGTCGAATCCGGCGCCTGACGTAACATACATTTTGTAGTTTAATTTAACTACAAATATATGTCAAGTCTATGAAACACACGAAAAAAAAACCGAAATTTTCATTTTTTTTGCTATATAAAAAATCACTGGATCTATAGAAACCTCCGAGATTCGGGTTAACACAGGTTTTAAGGATTGTTATGTGACAGATGCATACTTGTACTTTGATAATATGAATTGTATTGTGATATGAAATCATTTAATGATAACTGTATGTGGAGATAGTTTTTGAATACGAAAATAGGACATTTTGGATCATGGCTACCAAACAACCCAATCGGACTTTCTCGTTCCACATAGTCGTTTCTTAAGTGTTGCGTAAATAACTGAGTAGTTCGATTGGAAAACCATATAACTTCATTCCACTTTTTTAGGAGATCTCAATTTCTCATTACTTTCACAAACTATGGTAATAAATGGTAATATCTTCTTGTTCTGAACCAAACGTTCATTTTTATTAATATTCCCTATATGTTACTGAATGGATCTTGAAATGAGACTAGTACTTAATCTGTCAAGACATCTTAACGCTTAACCTAGATTTATACGAAATGCATCTCTAATTTTCAAAAATGAAATTAAGGAAATTTGTTGTAAAGCCCCAGAGTACTATAATTAAGGACAGCGAACAATAAGTATATTGCGTTTTCGTTTGAGACACCAATTAGATTTCTCAAAGCAAACTAAGCAAGAGTAAATATAGTTTATAACACCTCATGCAACCGTGGTTACGCCCCCTCTCAGTGCTGCCAAGCTATGATTCATTTAGCATTAAATACCGATATGAGGACTTCGTCCTATTTTATAACATGTAAGTTTGTTCTCTTGTAATAAAGAGTGGTTCTTCGTTTGCAGTGTTGGCATGAGCAATATTATCTTACAGTTCCTTTGTTGTGTTCATTTGTATGTAATGAATTAGTTGAAACAAATTATTCAGTGATTCAGCACTGAGATTTAGTAAAATAAACTACTGTGGTTTGGGTTGGAAACCAACTCCCTTGAACCCAAACCCGTAACCAGCTACTACCACAAGAGCTCCGAAAAATCACTCGGATTTCATTTCGTTTTCTATTAACTTTTAATGACGAAAACCCGTTGTCAGGCATCATGGAATGGCGGGCATTGACGATTTTTACGCCCCGTCTTAGACGTCCAAAATTGGGGACGGGGGATGTTAACGGTAATTTGACTGTAGTTCGTACATACATTACATCAGTTAAATACATTTCTATCGCAAAAATCTCAGCAACCCTTCATGAAACAATTGTTTTGCTTTTTTTTTGTGGGGTTTAAAATTTTTGTCCTGAAAATATAAGTATAACTCTTCATGATGGTAACGATTTGATATTTAGTGTGCAGCATCAGCTTGATGGGATGTAGTGTATGTAATCAGTCCGGTCACGTACAGACTTAGCGAATAGAGTCGTCACACTCTGAGACGTTTATATCTATCATCCAAATATAAACTTTACTTGATCAAATCAACGTGAATAGATCATAAAGTAATGATAAGATATTGCAATAAGTGTCAAAATTTATCAAAGTTAAAGTGAAGTTTTTAAGTTAACCAAGGTACAAGCTTATATAAGGATGATGTAACTGTTTGCAAAAGTATGCAACAACAAAAATCATACCCTTAATTTTGTGACTGGCTTTACGTGGTCGCGATCAGCTTTTCGAAAGATTAATGCCTAACCTGAACTCAGAAACATTTAAATACGCACTATAAATGTTTTATGACTTGGGTATAACCTTATCTTTACTTTTCTACACAATACCTTTTTATTGTTCACATGAAAACATTAAAATATGGGCGTTATATGTGCAAAACGTCATAATGCTGCACACATGCACAGACAACGTGAATAAGGACAAACAAGACAATATCTTATATACTGTCAAATTACATACACATTCAAAATACTCAATGTATCTGGCTCTTTTTTCGTGCATTTCCTTCAAGACTATAACACTGTTCTTTCTGTACAGCATGTTCTTGCAACGAATATATCTTGGCAAAATTTTATTTACAATGCAGTTCATGTCACTTGCTGAAACAATTGAGTTCCGGTACTATATTGCTAGTATAAGGTGAAGTCTAATTTTGTTTCTGGTGATTGAAAATCAGCAACAATATTTTAATTCAAGGAGTTTCGCTGGTTTAGACATTAGTCCACTGATGACTATACCTTAAAAATTGTTTAAGTTTACATTTCATGTTGATAGGTCATGGTCTTGTTGAACTCTCCTTTCACACCTAAATACGACATTCAAATGAGCTATCTGATTAAAAGCGCTTTGAAACTTCGTATTAGTAAAATAATACACAAGCCAGTTTATAGATGGATGTAAATGTGCCCAAGCAGTAATGTACACATGCACTTCATGCGGGAATGTGTCACGTGTATCCACAACAATCAAAAGTGCATACGGGATCCAACACACAGAGAAAATGGCATAAATGATAAAAAGCGTCCTTGCAAGAGCACTAGAATAAGACCCAGTCCGCATTGAAGATTTATATTTTGTATTTCTTGCAGACCTACGAACGGACATGTATATATTCAAATACGAAAACCCTACAATAAAAACAGGAATCCAAACTAATGTTACAGAAAACGCAACTGTGTATGGATATGTCGCCATTCTGTCCCAAATACATTCCAGACTCTTCTGATCGAAAGAGTGGTCACCGATACCAGCATAATTCAATAAGACAAGCAATAAGCCGATGCCAATGACACAGATGCACATTGCCATGGCTGAACTCTTCTTAAATATTTTGTTGTAGTGTTTGTGATGACAAATGTACACGTATCTGTTGAAATTAAGAAGAGATATGTTTCCAAGGGAGTTGATGCATGCAATTGTACAGCCGAAGGCAATGACCTTACAGAAGCCCGGAAATCTATCAAAGAATTCCTCTCCTTCAATTTTTGCTGAAATGATAATAATAAAAAAAGTATTATAAAGATGGTGCTTCATCTAAAAAGTCAATGATTAGTATCATCTAATAAAAAAGGAAGAAATAAAACATATTGTGGGTATTGACCATATCAAAATGTGCGTACAATATAATTATATTGAACGCAAAATTTTATAGTTCTAAATATACATGATGAGCGTATATAACCAATGTTTTGAGCTCACAATATATGAAATGCGCATAAGATTTTGTAGACAATATCATTAGAATTGACACAGAATAGCATAATGTTCACACAAACTATTTTCTTTGCACGTCCCTAGAAGGGATTCGCATTATCATCACCTTTAATACAAAGCTGGAAAATGATTAAAACAAAAACAAAAAGGCATATAGAAAAATTGCCAATTTTTATCATTTATAAACATTTTTTTCTAAATAAAAGTGTCATTAGATAAAAAAAAGTATTTGTTTTCCAATTACAATATATTAATTAACTCACTTACCAACGATGCTCATCGGGTCAGCCAATGTTGTGACGTACATATCCGATAATGCTAAACTGGCAATAAAAACACACTCTACACGGTGTAAATTCTGTGTTTTAAAGATCGAAACAAGAATGAGAATATTTCCAAAGGTGCCAATAATGGATGCCAAGACAAGGACAATAATAATTGGTATTGCCACTCCTGGTGTGTCGGTAACGAACTCTAACCGGCTAAATGTATGTCCAGAATCAATCGATTCCGATGACACATTCATTGCTCAGGAGATGGTTGTATAAGACAAGAAAATATATGGAATATGTGGAATATAAAAAAATATAAGCAGGAAACAATTTCACAACCTTCTCACAGTGCGCTATGAGGAAGTAGTTTTTACCGGTATACATTTGTTTGATTTGCTCTCATCTGTTATGCATAGTTATATATTTTATAGCGACGCAGAGGTCCATAATTCGTCTACTTCATAAGTTTATGTACACCATGCATGAAAAAAAAATTGAATTTGTATGTAACAAGCAAACCTTTAAATGTAAAATAATTGAACATCATGGATTTTTTAAAACATTTATACAGATTCTAGTAATTACAGAACATATATAGGCAGTTATGACATTTGGTATAAGACGAGACACACATATAAATGATTAGTTTTGGTCCCTACTGACTTGGTATAAAGCAGTTATGATCAGAGTCTTGGGGAGTATTGATAGGTACACAGAATGTTGGGGAGTATTAATTGGTACACAGAATGTTGGGGAGTATTGGTAGGTACACAGAATGTTGGGGAGTATTGATTGGTACACAGAATGTTGGGGAGTATTGATTGGTACACAGAATGTTGGGGAGTATTGATAGGTACACAGAATGTTGGGGAGTATTGGTAGGTACACAGAATGTCAAAATTCCCTAACTAACTTGAACAACGACTTAAATTAATTTCGAATAACACATTACCATTTTATAAGTTTTGCAATGCTGTTCCATCATGAACCACGAAAAACCCCATTAAATCGAGTAAAGTAAACTGAATGTTTCTAAAAGAGAAAACATCAACACACCTTCACATTGTCGTTTACATATAACTTTATAATAGCAACTTAGAACAAGGTTTGGCAGAATTTTGAAAATCTCCTATTAAGCTTGTCAATTAACTCCAACCCACTATTACACAAGCAACAAAATTAAAACTATTTATAATTAATAAAACATCATTGCTTACCTTATCAGAGTTTCTTATGTGTCAAACTTCGATTTTACTCGAAAATCTGGCTATATTACCAAAAAGTTGACTTTAAACTTTTGGGAGGAAATGACCTCAACAACCATCGGATAAAAACATGGTCTGAAAGATGAAGTCATATTATTTGATAACCTTATCAACTTTCAATGACGATAGTTTCACCATATTTGCCTTCATTTTCCGTGAATTGTGGATATTGCCTCTATAATTTTCACGATCATTAAGAGAAAAAAAGCTAAAATCTTGAAACCCTGTTCTCATGACTAACAGCAGTAATTTTGACATTCAAGCGGATACCAGTTCATACAAGATTGCAAACTTGTAAGCCCAAACCTGGAAGACGCGAATTTCAAACAAAGGTGCCTTAGGCAGCAACATATTTACGTTCTACTAAATCGTTTCCGTATATGAATACAACGTCTGGATATTAGTGTTAGCAGGAATTGGAGCGTGTGCAGCAAACCGTTGCAACTTTCTTCTAAAAAATATAGCGAATGAAAACAGCATGTATTTTATCCACGTTGGCGACGACATTTTCTCGAGATATTGGGGGCTGATTATAAGGTTCAAGTGGAGAATTTTAAAGTGATCATCAAAGAAAGCAGCCCTATAGCAATTAATGTACTTCAAACATTTGCACGGCGTTCTTTGCTAATAACTATTTTCTTATTAATTATCGTACAAAAGCGTTCTTGGTTACGTTTATTTCCTGTCCCCTCTTCAACCAAAAATATCACAGTCTCCTCTCTGAAATGACCATAGAACACAGGGGGTTGCTCCCACTATCAAATATGCAGCCCCACTAGTATATAGGTTATATATTAATGGGGCTGCATACTTGATAGGGGAGCAAGTCCTTATACTAGTGGGGCTGCATATTTGACAGGGGGAGCAAGCCCCTGTGCATAGAGTTAATTTCTATTCCGTGTAATGTTTAACTTTAGTCTCAACTATCTCTTCTTGATTTATTTTAACATCAGAAAGTACCCAATCAACTGTTACAGTCCATGCACTCAGGCTTTCAATAGAAAGGTAAGAACGCTGCAGCAAAGTCGTAACCTCTTATGTTGTATTGTTACAGCTAAGAACACGCGCGTGATGTACTATAATGGCACTGTGATTAGTATAACAAAATATATTGTATCTTGAACTCTATAAATTAAAAAGTTGATAATTTGATTGCATGCATTCTGTGCGGCGGACCATCCAACGTCGAGTCGGACGTTGATACAGCTCCAGACCCCGAAGTTTCCTCTTCAACAGGTTTCCTTTTACATCTGAAAATTATGTCTAAGTGAATGTTTTCATTGAAAGCTGCGTGGAACTTCGTGTTTGTAAAATAATATACGATCCAATTAAACGAAGGATGGAGATGTGCCCAAACTGTTACTATAACATTACTTTCCAAAGGAAAATTGTCGTGTCTGTCTAGTACTATAATAAGAGCGTATGGAATCCAACAAGTAGTAAACACCGCATAAATTATGAAAAATGTCTTAGCTAGTTCCCGTGAATAAGACGCACGTTTAGTAAGTCTCATCTTGCTTTGGGAGTGTCTTACTGTTTTGAATATGCTACCATAGGAGAATCCGGTTATAACAACTGGGATCCACACCAAAGTCACTGAGAACACTACCGTATAAGAATATGTTGTCATTCGATCCCAGATACATTCTAGACTTTTCCTGTCATACGAGTGACCACCAACGCCTGCGAAGTTGAGAAAAACGAGCAGTAACCCTATCCCATATAGGCAGGCACACATACCAATACAATTTTTCCGTTTGAATATTTTCTCGTAGTATCCATTTTTAAATATAAATATATATCTATTTAGACTCAAAAGTGCAATACTTCCAAGGGAGTTAATACACGCGACAGTACAACCAGACGCTATAACTCGACAGAATCCAGGAAGATTTGTGAAAAACACCTCTCCTTCAGTTTTAGCTATAAAATGAAAGAGCAACTTATTTTTAAATAAGAATCTCAATCGTTAATGCCTAAAAAAAATGGAATGGCATGGCCTTATAACATGGAGCGCAAACTTCCCAAAACATGCTACTCCTAAGATCATTGCTGACTCCATAATATAACAGGTAATTCAAAAACGATTGCATGTACGTAAAGTATATTATTTTCAAGAATATATAATAATTTGTTTTTTTTTTAAATACCGGAAATTCTTGAAACGAAATTTTATTCAAAAAATGATACATTTAGTAAGATTGTATTTTTTTACTGTCTATTTTCTAAACGAATCACCTATGTCATACTCACCGACAATACTCATAGGATCTGCGAATGCTGTAATGTACAAGTCAGAAAATGCCAAGTTTGCCATAAAGATACATTCCAATCGTTGTAAGTTTCTCGATGTATATATAGTAATCATGGTAAGAATGTTACCAAAAGTACCAACTACAGCACCAAACACCAACACTATCAACGATGGAATAGCTATCCCAGGCAATTCAGATATAAACTGATGACGAGCTAACACCCTTGCGTGGAGTGTGGCATTCGAGAACTCCATGTGGCTTTAAGAACAGATTTAAGTTTACATTTGTAGTAATTCTTACACGACTATATGCCAACCTCTATGGTATAGGTAAAGAGACAACACTTCCCGTTGTACTAACAACCTTGAAGGGGAGACTTTCCGGAATAACTTAAAACGCAATTTGGGAAGATGCATTCTTTAAGATACAAATGGTAATTAAAAAAAAAGAAATTGTTCGGATATGTTTGGGTTTCATCGTCGCATAAAAAAGAACGACCAATGTTAACCTAAAAAAAAATAAATGCAAATGATTTTTTTTCAAGAAATGGTTTGAAGTAAACGATAAAATTTTCGTGATTTGAGAAAAGAGAGGGGTAGTCATATAAGTAAAGAGTTGGTTACATATGTGTTCAATATCACGCCGGGAATGGAACGTATTTGTGCAAATGCCAAGAATGTGACTGACAAGTACATGTACATGGTTGGTTTAGTATTTCCCCTGTACATCCGGTTGACCGCAGATCAAAAGGTCCTTTGTCCAACTTTTAATGATACGTGTGTTCACCCGTAGACGTGTACGAGTGTTTTACATACAGGTAATAACGAGCATAAGTGATGTTTGTGTTTTATTGAAAAGGGAATTTTCATCATGAATGTGCATTCTGGTTCTATTTTCTTCTGCTCTCAACATAAAATGTTAAAAAGGATGGAACAAAAAAGGGATAAAAAGTCACGACTTTAGTTACAAGTTTAATTTGAATATACTTATATCTAACTGGAGATCCTTCATCGTTTTTTTATTGTCGATGATACTTGTAAAGAAGGAATCTTGCTTTTTTTAATTTTTTTTTAAATTTAACAGGTGATCAGGAAAAAATAGGGCAGAAGATGACCACTTGACCATATTAAGATATAATTTCCTTCTGATTTACGTATTGTAAAGACAATCGAATCTTTCTAGATAGAATTGTTTCTTTGCATTATAAATAAATATACACAACAGGTACGCATATCAGTACAAATTAAACTATGTAAAATATGTTCATCACCTTACGACGTAGGGCCAAACGAGTTTACGCGTAATTATGGTAATAAGTCTCACTGCCGTTCTATATTCAATGTCGAAAATTTAAAGATCAGTGGTGATAAAAACCAACAAAAATATCTCCAGCGCCGAATCCCGGAAGGGATTGCATCATGAGTTCTACAAATGATTTGTGGGTTTGTGAACATGTATAAATGTGTTTTCCTTCTAAGAGACTTATGGATTTTTCATTTTTCCTTTGATACACGTGCGCAGCAAATAATCATAAATTTTTTATTCAACAAAATGTATACGTAACAAACACCATAAAAAAACGATACGGTAAGCTTATATACGATTTCTCCAGTTATCATTATACTGGTTATTATAAAAACCTCAATTTAACTGAAAACTATTTTCAGATTTATGTCCAGTGTTTGTCTGTCGTTTCTGAGTATCTTTGGGTGGCTCTCTATATTTTTCTCTTCGTTTCCTTTTAGATGATGGCGGATTTTTACATTTGTGGACACCAAATGCACAACACTCCAGCAACAGCTGTACCAGTTCAAACACACTGATGATAGATAGACCTATCCATAACCCTATAGCACCACCTACGTCAGACGCAAACTGTTGAACCTGAAAGAAATCCCGGAACAAATACACTGAATGAGCTGAAAAGCAGAATACTCCAAATGTGACAAAACCTGTACAGTAACTGGAAGTATTGCAAGGTTCAAAATGTGATAACATCCACATCCGCTCCATTAGGACTTTGATCATCAAATATCAATGAAGCAAGTTAACATGGTTCTTCATAAAATTAGAAAATAATTCCCTTGCCACGATGTGATGCTTACACTTACCATAGTTTCATAACAAATATCATTCGGTGTTTCAATCAAGGAAAACACGCGGAACGCTATTTTTGTTATCTTCCCTCCAACTACCTGGCAGTTATATTTTTGCTACATACCCAAATGTATAAAGACATGTAATCCATGAGTATCGAATATCAATAATAATGTGCCCGTCTTTTTGTACGATTTTAAAAGTATTTGGTGTGCTCCTTGTATACGTATGTAGTTAGGTTTTGTAGATGATACAGCTGAATCAGAATGCAGTAACATTTTCTTGATATTATTTTTTTAGGTTTTGATATAATTCAAGGCCATAGAATGTCAGTATTTATCACTTTATTAAGACAATAATGTTTTATCGGAAACAACAAACTGCAAACAATTATTTCCAAAATTAACTACAGTTTAAAGGTTTGCAACTCTTACTAACCTCAATCTCAGGAGTTTCTTCGACCTTTTCAAAATTAAGATCTTCATAATACACAACAACCTTAACAAAATTCTTTCTGAAAATAAAATAAGAAAATAAAAGATACCTTGAGAATAGTTTTTCTTTGCTCCGAATGTTTTTCTAGTCTAAAAATTTTGTCTCCAGTATATAGTTATCATTTAGACTAGGAATATGTAGATACTAACACACAACCTCAGAAATAAGTTGTAAATATTTCAGTTCAGACAAAATTAGGACCAATAAGTTTTCTTTCATACTAAATATGAAGAATGTACAGTAAAATATTTTTATTATCTTGCTGCCCAAATTTACTGTGCCATGTCACAGCCATGCATAAATGGAATATGCAATAATTTATCATTTTGAATTCAGACGAGAAGACACGTTTTCTCGTTAATATTCATGAATATACTTACCCAAGTGAATATTTATCATTTGAGTACCCTGTTATTCTTGAACATTTATCTTGAGGAAGCTTCTCGCAAACACTTTGCATCAGAACATTCTGCAAAGTAACATATCTTAAATAAACAACATCATTATGTTCATAGTACATTTTTTTTATTTACACACATTTAAGGAATGATTGTTATATTTTTTTCGTACTATGAAGGAATAACCTCAATCATGGGCGTTGAAGTTATTTCAAATAGGCCGAAAAAATATAACAGTCATTCGTTAAAATATATGATTCAAGTACCCAAATTCATCAAATTCAGTAAATCATTAAAAAAGCTTGATGACGTCACAGTCATAGCAAAAATTTGGTCTATGAGAGGATAAACACAATTTTTGATCCAATCAGAAACGTGTTACTTCTGAAATTAAATTATATAGGACTATTCTATAAACTCTAAATGTAATTTAAGATATACTACTTGATTTTCTTGAAATCTTTTTCTCGCATTTAAGCCCAATTACATTGATACATACTATTTGATTTTGTTCATGAGATACAATAATTGATCCAAAGAACACCTATCAGAATAAAATCACACAGCAGGAAAGCCGGTATAGTCTTCAAAATGGAGATGGCTCACATTGAACCACGTGCTCATACTAATCCGAAGGTAACAGTGAACAATTCCGCGTGAATCTTCGAATAATAGGTAATTCAAATTAACAGACATGCTCTTATGAGCACGAAAGTAACAATGCAGTCTTCAAAGTGAGGACAACTCAACTTGAGCAATATGCTCTTTTTAACCCGAATTAACATCTCGTACAATGAACATGGAACATTAGATAAATTCCTTCCAAAAACTTTATACGTACAGCATATTCGTTGTTGGGCCAGTTACGTGAGCTGAAAGACTTTACATATTGATCCTCACTGAAAATATAGAACAATGATGATTTGGAGTTTTGTGTTTTCAAAGGAATCAGTCATCGTTAACTTTCGTATTGAAAATGTTACTAATAAAATATTTGTTTATCAATTACGTTTGTCACGTAGAAAGCCCACTTTGATAGATTGAAAAGTGATAAAACGATTGACGAAATATGCACATAATAGATTTTGTATTGTACTTAGTTCCAATCCGTACCCTAGTTCTGACATTATTGTGTGGTGTAACTACATAATATTTTGAATGGATAACATGAACGCAAAACAGAACACTGACTTGCATGGATTTGTACACTGTGGACAGTTTAAGGTCGCTTCAAGTCTATCGGCATCAAACTGTGCCAAACATTCCCGTTCTGTATAACAGAAATAAAATGCATTTTAAAATTAATAACAGTGAACCAAAACTAGTAATAAACGGTTTAACAGATTATGTGTTCCAATAGATAAATTTTATGAAAATGTCATTTAAACACTTTCATTTTTGTTTCATATCCATCTCGTACAAAGGCTAGAGAAGGCATGATTAAAATATGTTATCGACTCCTGCTTTTTATAAGGTGAAACGCAACAAATAAACCTTCATATAATCTCAATACAAGATATCAAACACTTTCAGAAATCACCAAATTTAAGTAAGCTCTGAAAGGCGATGAATATGTTTCGGTAAAATGAATAAATTCTATTTTTGATTCAACGACTATATGATCTTTTAATATATATATATATATATATATATATATATATATATATATATATATATATATATATATATATATATATATATATATATATATATATATATATATATTTTAGTTCTACATCATGGAATGCTCAGCTAATCAAGACTTCAACGAGGATTTCAAAACTGTTGTTAATTTTCTTAATATTCTGAATAAGATTTTGTTTTTTGTTCAGTTGTTTATGTCCGTTGTTATGGTTTCATCCTTGTACCTTCCTTCCTTGAAAACGAACTTGTATCCAAAGAATCAAAAACCTGTCTATGCATTTTTGTAAGGATCGAATGACGGACGTATAGACAGACGGATATGCAGGATACAATAATACGTCAATTAAAGATGGTCGTATAAATAAATATATAATGACTGCTTCATAATGCATGTCCTCTATTTTTTTCTTTCAACACAAAATATGAAAAAGCTCTTTCCTTCCTAATGACATAAGATATAAAAAGCATTTCTAGCAAATCAAATACCTATATCAGTCCTACAGGCTTTGTCCGGTAATGAGGTGTTTAAGGTTTTAAATATGTCTGATTTTGCAATGTCATAACAGCTACATTGCTCAACTACTAAAGTCTGCTCACAGAAAACTTGACAAAGCTACAAAAAATGTACACATTATATCCATCAGTTATCTATATATAATTTAATCGGATTGGTAACAAGTTTTCTATTGGTTGGTTCTCTTCGAGCAAACCAAGTTATTTTGTTTAACCTGTCGTTGTACTTTGACGTCATTTAATTAACGTCGATTAACGAACAGTACTAATCAAACATTAGTATTTGGACTGTCATTCATTAGAAATTAAATTATAAGGAATGTTTTTAGTTTCTGGACATGATATATTTAATTTAAATTGTAACAAGCTTTCTGACTTGTTGGTTCGCTTTGAGCTAATAACCAGTCCCAGCATTTTTTTACTGGATCCCCAAAACAATTTCCATTTGTTTGTACTAACAGCATCCTCATTTTTGTGATCTTAATAAAAGATTTTATGAAGTTTCTGAAATTGATTTGATAGTGTCAACAATGGGATCGAAAATTGAAATGTAAAGTTTCTATATAAAAGCCATGATGCGTGTAGAAAATTCATACCTTCATAACCTAAAATGAAATATTTCTTACACATCTATTAAAAGAATATATTAACTAATTTTTCATTTTCTTCTATAGTCGGCGTCACATAAATAACATACTGTTAAAATTTGAATAAAAATATTTTCTACGACTTTATTGACACCTACCGTCGTTTAAATTGTCTTAAATGACTTGCTCATTCGTTTAGCCAAACGGCTTCTCCCTAAACATTGAATCGTTAAATTCCGGTCAGATTTTAATTCTAGGTGGCAATATTTACATTGTAAAAAGTCGGCCATGTTTACAGTGATCGGGTTGCTAGGAGATGTTGTTTACGTTTAAATGGTTTGTCCAAAAACCGAAGAACCCAGAATGCAATTCGGCGTTATTTCGGATATCTCGGATTTATTTTACGCGAACAACGTATAATACCGAGAAGTTGATCAAGCAGACGATTGTCACCGGAGTTCGACGGGAACTTACGCACTTCGTTTGTAAACAAATCGTCCCGTAAAAACCAACATGGCGGATATTAGTATGGGATTTTCCCGTAAGGATTTGTTACGCATGAGTTAAGCTAATAAGCGACTTGTTTTTGAGAAGCTGTTTGGCTAAACGAATGAGCAAGTCATTTAAGACAATTTAAACGACGGTTGGTGTCAATAAAGTCGTAGAAAATATTTTTATTCAAATTTTAACAGTATGTTATTTATGTGACGCCGAGTATAGTTATAATATGATAGGAAACTATTACATTACATACCGTTCTGGTATATCTAGCACCGTATGTATGTAGATAACTGGATGTGTTAGTACAGTCACCATACAATCCGCCTTGACGAATTATTTCCACCTATAGAGTAAAAAAAAACATTTGTTTGTAATCATTTATAATGTGTATATGCAGTGTTGCATTGGATAGAAAAAAAATCGTATGTCTGTTCAAATGCCTTTTACACAGTTTGTGTATATCCAAAGAAAATGATCTTAAAACTCTACTAAGTGGATTCAGCATATTAAGGCTACACCTAAGCGTAATAATGATCAGATTGAATAAATCAAGTTGGACACCAATATTCAAACGGCAGCTTGTTACGATGTTTCTATTCTTTTGACGGAAAAAAGTTTGACAGAAATTTTGAACACGTTATTGCGTCACGCATTAGGTTACTGTCCGATTAAAAAAATGCAAACATTTTCACCTGTTTTAGTCCTATATGGGTTTCGAATGACGAGGGAACAAACAAGCCCTCATCTGCCGGGAACGGATATGTATTGCGATCGTGTATCTGTACCCGAGCACCGTAGCCGTGACTAATTCCGGTAAGATATTCCTCGTTTTCCATGTAAAGTACCATAGAAAGACCTACAAGCATAAAAAATAGACAAGTTATATTGACTGTTAACGTTCCATGATCGGACCAGAAATAGATCGAGGGGTGCTGGTCGAGGTTCCTCGGAAAAAGGGGGTGTCAGGACATTTTTGCCATTTTGTCAAATGAAAATGACAAATTTACCAATAAAAATGAGGGGTGCCAACCTCCTGCATCCCCTCTGGATCCGCCACTTCTTTCATAGTATCAAGAAAAAATAAAAAGATCAAACAATAGCAGAAACTGAGTTAATATCAATGGGGAAAATATTTATGGCAACAATTTTGAGTTGAAAAAGTTTTTTCTCTCTCTCTTTTAATCCTTAATTGCTCATCGGAATCAATATATATGTACAGAGCCGTGACAATGACTTCGGCATTGGGGAAACTTTTTGAGTAAAACTTAATCATATAGAAGAAATAGTGTAGTTCCACATCCGGTAGGGTTAATAAGAAAACATGGGGCAATTCTGGCGATACATACTTTAAGAGAGTTTATTAAGTACTATCTAGAGCGAAATTCATGTGTGTTCGCTACATTTCTCGACAACTAAAAAGCACTTACAGTGTGACAAGATGGACTACTTTACAAAGTGAAACAAATTGGTGTGAATGGAACAATTTGTAATATTATATTATTCATATCTTATAAAACAACAACTGCACATGTCTAGTTTAATGGACAGATCTTTGGAATCAACCGTGGTGTGGGTAAAGTACGCATGCTGCCTGCTTGGTTACTCTCTGTTTATATTAAGAACTTGATGTATGAACTGTTATCTAAAAAATTGTGGAATATTTGTCGGGTCTATGGAAATCCCAGCTATTATTTTAGCCGATGATACTACCCTTTAAATACGACGGTAAACGGCAGTCAAGTTATGTCGAACACTGTATTCGAATATGCGAAGAAATGAAAACTGAAATATAACGCAGCCAAGTAAAAGTAGTACATTGAATTTCAAACCGTCACAGAAACAATGCGTCAATCAAAATTGTACAACACTTAATCTGGGTGATACGTCAATTGAATGGAAGAGCAAAATAACGTATGGCGGAACAGAAATCAATACCGACCAAAAAACATTTGATCGCACTGAAAATATGTCGAAAAAAAAAGAAACAAAAATTTCATTCTTTGTAATCAATCGGTCTTAACTCGCGAGGTATGAATGCAATAACCAACTGTATGAAAACGTGTTATCCTGCCAACTGGACTTCCTGCGTGTGAAACGTGGGGCCCTATAAAGAACCGAGAAGTTGAATTACTGGAAACCACTCAAAGATACTTCGCACGGTTCATATTGAGATTCTACAAGCAGAGCCCATCTTGCAGTTCTTGCACAAGTAACACAGGTTTGTAGAACGTCAACGGGTTCATAGACAAAATGAAACATTTGTTATTCGGTCAATTATGCAGAGAGAGGCCTAATCGTACACATAAACTTTTATTGGACTGGCGCATTTGTCAGTTGTTGACAAATGAATTCGATCACGCATATTGGTAAAATAGCAACTGACATTATTTCTCGAAGGATACTTGACAATTACTTTCCTAATAAACTTTTGTGGAAGAAAATTGTCACCCTGTCGAGAGAAATACAGTATGAAGAAATTCGATGGAAAAATGCACTGGGACAGAAGTCTGATCCACTCCGCACAACACTCTAACCGAACATATATTGTTGAGGTTTGCGGTGTATTTTCTCGTAAAGCTAAGCTCAATACCTAATTAAAACCGGAAACTGTAAATTTTATTCGAATGACATTCTTCAGTGCATTATTCTGAGCTGCACTAATTTTCTCCAAATACGAAACAATACGTTCTATGAAATAGTAGACATGTTACCTATAGAGAAATCGATTTCTTTCTTCGACCGGGAGGACAGTGAACTTATGATAGCGATGCTTGATGGCATGACCGACACTATACGAACAATGTCGTCAGAGTATGTGTCACATAGCATAGTACATACACAAATTGCACGATGTTTTTTAATATGATTTGTACTGTCACATATATAATAATGTTTCGTAGTATATTGAAACTTGCTTTGATGTGTAATCAGTCATGCTTTATTTTTGACGTTTACTATTTTTGTTTGTTTGTTTTTGTTGTTGTTTGTTTTTCATTTAATTATTTTTTCTGTGTGTTTGCGAGATATATTTGTTCATATATGAATATATCTTAATAGTTTCTCATAATTCTTAATAGAATGGCACTTGTATACTGCTTTTCATACTTTTATGTCTTTTATTGTTGACTTTTAAGCATAAGTATGTTGTATACATTATAGTATTTCATTTGTTGTACAGGTGGTGAGACTTCAATAAAATATTGAATCTTGAATCTAAAATAAGAAATAAAGAGAATCAATCAATCAATCAATCAATCAATCAATCAACCAATGTATTCTAAAACGAATCATGGGTATATTCTTGATAAAAACTGCATCCGAGTTTTTCTATTAGATATATAGCAATATTACCCTTGATTTGTACATACTTGACATTTACGAAGACTATAAACGCATGCGTTTTGTAGTAAATGTAAAACGTTATACCATATAACCTATATGATAAACATCAGGATATGTATCATTTGCCGCTCCAAATGTGTCCATTTAACATTCATTTCACATTTCTTTCTTAAAAAATTGCCTTTGAAGTTATTTAAAGGTATGATCGGTGGACGTTGAAAGGCAATATGTTTAACAGAGATAGCACTCAGTGGATTCCTACGAGCAAAAACTATTACGGGATGTTAATTATCCCATAAACGAAATATGAAGACATCGATGACAGAAAATATACATAACAATTTCTGAGGCTTTTAATGTTACAATAGATTTCTATAACCATTTAAAAATTGGGAGAGAACAAATATTGACTGAAAACAAGCCAATTGTTTATCATTGTAAAGGGGTATTTAACATCAAATATCAGTTCACAATCTTCAAAATGGAAAAATCATTTAGGACAACATTTGTCCATAATAGTTTGTGCTGTTTAGTTTGTTTTAGTGTTATTGAACATGTCAAGCGATTTCCGCTGACTCCCAACTTCATGTGAGAGTTAGACGCACTTTAAATCAATTCACATTAAAAGTAAACTGAACAATTACATAGCGTATTGCCATGAAGTGCTTGATACATTCCTGTCCCCATCTTCTTACTGCATCAAAAGTTACGCTCTTACGTGCAGCTTATCTTTGACATATTCCGCTTTCCTTTAAAGTAGTTAAGCTTGTTTTTACAGTGTTTTTTTTCTGGGAAGTGAAGTTTAATAGTCGTTTGCAGTTTTGACGCAGAGTGGCAAGACCAGTACTAGATCTACAGATAACTGTAAGAGAAACATACCCGATTCTGGTCCTGGATTTGTTACAATAAAATTATCCGACTGGATAGTATAACAGTTTCCGTATTTCTCTGACTGAATCAATGTAAAGTTCCTGAAAATATGAAACATGTTTAGGATTTAAACTATGCTATACATCTTTCAACTCCAGTTTTTGCTATTGGTGATCTTTAAAAATAGTTAATGTTTTCATATTAAGATAAAAAAAATTTTTTATTATAAACTTAAAAAAAGAAACAAAAAGAAACAAAATTATATGGTATAAACTGATTTCACATTTTTTAGATAATACGGTTGCATACGTGATTCAAATATATACACATGTATTTAAACAAAAATAAGTTAGCTTCTTTCATATTTTCCGAGGTCGGTGACCTTTAAAGTAATGCATGCGTAAAGCACTGTTGTCCTTTACTAAATATCAAACTCAGTTAAAGTTAATAATGGAAATCAGTGTTTGACCTCATTTTCATTGAATTATCTTTCCTTTTTTTTATCCTTTGAAAGAATATTGCAGTCATTCTTTTTGTACACGGTAGGAAATGTACGGAAGCCGACAAGGATCATTCGAAAAAAGAAATTATGTCGTTTATTCGACACAGATATTTGGTGAAAATTAATCGAGCAAAATCGAGCACCGTATCAATACACAGTTCAAGCAAAAGAGAACACAATTTCCAACTTCGTTTAAATCTAGTAGTTAAAATTCAAAATTGGAGTCTAATTACTTCCCATTCTACACACACGGACTGTAACATGAAGCTTGAATAAAGACAAGGTATAATTTAAAACTTCAACATACCAAAGGATTAAATGATAACCAGGCCAGAACAGACTTGGAGACAAAATTACAGACTTTTAACATACAAATCCCAGACAGGGTTGGTGGGGGATACAGTTAGATGTATAGGTACTAACCCTGGAAATAACATCTTACCAAGGATAGCACTCATATCCACCAAGCGAACATTGTAACAGCATGTCATTCATTTGATGGCCAGCTCTTCTTCGTTTCAATCTGCAAGACAAACTCATATTTACTAAGCCATCAAACATTTAATTCATTATGTTGACACGACTTTAATTTTCTTAAATATTGTAGAATGTCATGCTGTATTTTGTATACTTTGGATAGCGATGGGTTAGTTGGGATGAGCGGTAAGCAGACCAGATTTTACTACTTGATTTTCACACCAGTGGGGTTGTTGTCTCTTTGACATATACACCATACCTATTCTCGATATTTCACAAATTTTCCGTTTACTACAACATGTCATAATTTTGGAAAATCGGACTGAATATGTCTACTTCTACAATCACAATAAAGAAGGGTTGTGAAGATGAGATAAACAGGAGAGTTTTACTTCCGAAATATTGTTAGAGTCGAGATACTGTAGGGAAGAGCTTCAGCACAGACTGTGTTTGCTGTTAATTCAATGAGCTGTTTAGGCTAAGTCCAGGTTTTCGGGAATAAGCAAGAGAGTTTTAGTCTGTTACTAAGAGTTGTCGTATAGTAATAAACAGGCGAGTATTACAGTCTGTTACCGAGTTATCGTTTAGTAATAAATAGGCAAGTTATAGTCTGTTTCTAAGAGTTGACATATTTCTGAGAGCTATGGTATAGTTATAGTCTGTTACTGACAGTTAACAAGAGAAATATAGTTTATTATGCAAAAAAATAGTCTTGATTCCTGCCTCCAGCAAGAAAAAAAAATAGGTCAGTAGTAGGGAAATTATTTCATTTTTTTCAAAAAACATTTTTCATTGATTTAATGGGTTCCAAACAATCTAAACTTTAACAGTGCTTGAACCAAAATTGCAATAAAATGCACAAAAAATCGGGTAGGTAGGGTAGCGGGAAACAGACAGATTATTTTGTTTTACCTTACTGAGAATTATCCTATAGTAATAAACAGGAGAGTTATAGTCTGTGTTATTAAGATGTAGTGATAGAGGTAACATTCAAAAGTAGCAAAATAATCGGTGATTTGTCAATGACCCCTTTCCTAAAGATGAACCACTGCCTTCAAGTTGATTCGAATCTTTCGCAGACCCTGCAATCCTCCTCTTTATATTTTAATTAGATATTGATATGTCAGGTTGGAGGCAAGAGCGATCTACCATGCAAACAGTTGTTTTATTTTGGTTTGACATCGTTCTGATCCAATACTCGACATATCAATATTGACATTGCATGAGGGTTGCAATACTAGTATAGTGAAATAAAGAGTCCTATCATCTCCTGCTATGGTAAAATGTGTAAAAGGGAGACATAATATCTAACTGTCCAAGCTGTTGCGTATTATAAATGATATTATTACCTAATTATAAAGTTTTATCTTGTTTATTAAATACACACATATTTTTCTCTATTTTCAAAATTTATTCAGGACAGGGCGATCTATTGCACTGTCGATTTACTATTGTACGGTGCAAAAGTCTCCTTGAGGAGTCTATTGCACTGACCCCATAATGACCTTATCTAAGCCTTTTGATTGGTTGAACTTTTTTAAGCGCTTCATTGAACTGGCCTCGTGCAATAGAACATTTGATCATTCCCAGTACCTCAGAACAAATATTCTAGTCTATTGCATCCAACCCATTTAATAACTGTATACTATGGGTTGATATGAAACTATGACCGAAAATAATTTTTTTCGAGTATATATCCGCCAGGGATCATACTTATGATAGTCCATTTGTAATGTTCAAATATCTTCACATATGTACAACGTTATGATGAAATACTTAGACTGTACCTAGGCTCCTGCATGTACAAAGTCTCAAATGTATCTTGGATCCTTTGGTTATTATCTTTTGTTCCCCGATTTGGTCTGAAGTCAAACTCTTTGCTGTAGTTGTCGTAGTTAATATTGCTATATTCTTCAATACCCCTCTTTCTCCTACCCGTTGGTTGGCCTGGTGCCTTGTGTAAAGAATAGTTTCATCATTGATTATAGCAAATATATTTTGCCATTTGAACATTAAAGAAAGTAAGATATAGGAACCAGACAGGACCACAAGAAAGCTAAGATGACATAATAGCGATAAATAGTTTTGTATGACTAAGGTTTGAACTGATCACATATAGGCTAGAAACCACTAATTCCACGTCCCATAGGCTTCTATGCTAATTTCACAATATTCAATGGCTTCTCTGGACTTTACCTTAACTTTAACCCGCAGAGGACTATATATCAGCATGATTCTACATATGTCAGCTCACAATCCTCAGAATGGCATGTGGGGTTAGCAGACTTGCAGTGCAGTATTGGTCACCGGAAGTGAAGGGTCTATAAATAGCATGGGAAATCCCAGTGTTTTCACAAGATAGGGGTATATATAGAAATTATGGAGATTAGGCTTCACATCACAAGAAGCAAAATGCACCTATAGATTGTACAGAAATGTTTTTCCTTTCAGAAACTGTTTAATTTTTTGAAATAAGATGAGAACTTTTTTTCACAGCACTATGAGGAACAGGGGTAATTTCTGCGTAGGACTATTTTTGCCTACGTTCCAAATGCTCATTGGTTGAATTGGTGGTCTGTAACCAATACTCACGAATTCCATATAGATCAATGAAAAGACCAAAAAGTCCTTAAAAATAAATATAATGTAGGCAAGAACTGAACTTGACGTGTATTCAATTTTCAAGACGAAAAAAAATTAAATTTGTAAGTCGATTTTTTAATTATCACGAGGATCAATCCGACTGGTCAGGAGAGGTTATGTTTTTGTACTCCAGACAAGTACAGAGAATTTCGTGAGATACATGTGTATGACTCAACTGAAATAAAAAATAGCCATAATAAAAATTGTAATTACGTAAGAAAAAATAATCAAACATCAAGAAAACGGTAATAATAATAATATTACCTTAGGAGTAATATTTGATGGATCTGTTGTTTCAATGAAAGACTGTAATTGTTGAGACAAAGTATTAGTTTCACTCTTCTTTACAGCATTAACATTACAGATGGTTACTGCCGGAAAATGTAAATTATTGAACCCAAGTGTCACAGAAACTTGAACATCAAACTGCAAGTACTGGTCTATTAAGAAATACAAGTGTAAAGTCATTCCAGCAATACCACCCAATAATAACAGCACCCATAGGACCTTAGCATACCACAGTTTGGCAGCGTTGATGTACGGTAACCCCTGCATGGATGTTTTCTCAGCAAAGCGTACACAAAGTCTGGTAAAAGATTTTTGCTTTCCCTCCGAATCAAGCGATGCATCGTCATCATAGTCTTCCTGAAAAGCACGAAGAATGACAACTACTTATTTGGGGTCGTTAAAAATTCAGAGACTAAATAACATTTTTCTTTCTCTCTCTTTCATATTGGTTCATAACTTATTAAGGAATGAGTAAATGTGGTATTTATATTAAATAATATTCAATGCCAATTGTTCAATTCTAACTTCGTATATATAAACTGTACCACACTTATTTGGTTGAAAAAAAAAATATTCCGTACCATTTGAATTCTATTTTGCAATGGTGGATAGAAAGCATTTTAAAGTCAAGTGTTTTGGTGCAATCGTTTTTGTCAATATTTTTTCTTACACAATATGTTGAGTTTTTTTTAAATATGAAACTTGTATTCGAATAAGTAGATATTGTGTATTTTTATCTGGTTTCTGCTCTTCTTCGTGAATATTTAATTTATCTAATTATAGTACCATTGCCCTAAAGATTCCGCAACTCCTGACAACATTTGTTTAGTTAATGCCGAGTTCATATTGGAAATACGACCAAGAGACAATATGAGACATTATTAATTACCAATATTGACAGAACAATTCAAAATATATACATGTAGTTTAAAGTTGCCATGAGTTAGGATTTATATTATCAATATAAAACGAAAAACATAACAATATCTATTTACGGAAAGGATAAGTAAACAAAACAAATGTACAGTTTGAAAATGTTATTGGATGAATTTGAAAAAGGTATGAATATTGAAATTTTAACTGAGGGGAAATCCGTTAACACATCACCATAGGTAACATAAACAAGTACCATCTTTAAAAAAAGAGATAACCGACGCATATTCTCGGTTTGTTAATACCCAAACTAATTTCAATTATTCAATACATTAAAGATTACTCAATGTTTAAAGTGATTGAAAATATTCTAGACACCTGTGTCCCCAATGGAGCCTTAAAGTCAGCTCATCTAAAATATTGTTGTTCTCCTCTTGTCCTGTTTCGAATAAAAACTGTGAGTGATAAATGACCCTATATCTGCAAATGAAGTTCCCGAAGATATGACACTTCTAGATGTTGAAGGCGAATGCTGAACCATGCATACCGCCTTCAACTGTAACTGTATTTCATATTTTCTGGAGTCTTTGGTGTCTTACAGAATTGAAACTCACTTATATAGAGGCCATACCAATAAGTATGAACATTTTAGTTGGTTATGGTACCCAACTCTTTACTCAGTTTATATAGTCAAACTGGATAACAATTACCTTAATATTGAAAACATAAAATAGAAAATAACGGATATGGTGAAGCGTAATAAATGCATCAGTATATACAACATGGCAAATACTTTCATAGATCACCAAAAAGTATTCGATAGGTGCAAACACGCCTTTAAGTAAGCTGTGAAAGGGCCCGACAGCGAAGTAATAAAATCCACAGTAACTGAACTATGACAATTCTTCAAAATCAAATTAAAAAGTAATATAACGACACAAATATACATTAATTATCATCATCTCCTGACAGTAGACAGGCGAATGATATTTGCGGTGGGGTTAAGCTAGTTTTATAAGGCCTTAACCACCACCCTTTAATGTAAGGTCAAACATGAACTGAAACAATTAACATACACAGCATACAATTCATTTAATAATACAATCAATTCTCTCCATGAAACCATATAAACAAATGAGATATTCTCCTTAAGAACGCTTGCAGTTACTGAAACCTAGCTCACCAGCAAAACTACCAGCAATAGAAATAACCAGTCACTACAATTCTAGTGTGCTGGATTCGGAGTTGTAATGGCATGTACTAAAAAGGCAAGATTCAATGTAGTGCAATACTAAAAAAATGACTTAGTTTTATGTAGGGATGCAATAAGGGGTCAATTATCTCTATTTGTGAAAACAAGGTTAAAAAGAATAGACAATAATTTGAAAATCGTATCATTTACCAATAAATCTAACAAGTACAAAAAAACTACACTAAGAAAACAATTCAATACCTTAGTACCGTAATCTTTGGGTGGGTCTTTGTCCAATCTCCCATTGAAATAATCCTGGTCCATGAAACGATTAGGTTTGACCATTTCCGAGTTTTGGGAAGTATTACTCCAAGAATGCATTTTCATCTACTACACATATCCGATTTATATCGACGATCACAACTTTTCTGTCTATTTCTCCAGTTTAATCCGTGTGCTAGTGTCAACTATTTTAAAAATTCGTTCTGTGATGTGATGCGTTATAATATAAAGGTAAAACTTGGCTGTTTAACTTATAATTGGTAGTGAATAATGTCGTGATTTTCTAACAAAAGCAAGTGAACTGAAAGCGTATCGATAAGTCTGTAATAAAATACATCCGTAATAAACGTCTTCATGACGATCGCGTACCTGTTTACTTTTTTCGTTTTTGTAAATACAGAAAAACGAGCACGATCTGTGTTCATAAATAGAAGTTGATTGTTAAATTTTAATATGTTTCTGTGTTAGTAACTTTCTTTATATTAAGTTTTCCATATAATACGTACCACTGGCGGATCCATAAGGGGTGCAGGGAGTTGGCACCACATTTTTATTTGACAATTTTTCATTTTCTTGTATAAAATTGACAAAAAATGGCAAATAATATCTTAGCACCCCTTTTTTCCAAGGAAAATCGGCTTGCACCCCTCCTTTTCAAAGTGTCTGGATCCGGCCCTGCATACACCGTTTAATAATAATAGCAGAAAAAGGATGCCTAAACCAGTCAAAAATAATAGAAAAGTGAAGGAAAAGAAAGAAAAAAAAGAACTAAAAAAAAATCCGAATTAATCAAATACCACTAGAAATAGATAGAATTATGTAAACGGTGGGTTTCATTGGCAATGTGAAACACACATACAGTGTTGATGACTGACTTACAAATAGTGTCCATGCACCTAATAGTTGTTACTTCCATGTCATCTCCTTTTATCAAATAATTGTTTTAAAATAATTTTCTAGTCTAAATCCTTAAATTTTCTGACTTTTCTTTTGAAAAAAAAGACTGTACACACAAAGATATGGGCGTCCATTCTTTTTTCTCTGATGAGACCAATTCAACTGCAGACACTGTTAAAAAGAAGAAGGGAAAAAAAGCTATTGAGACGTTCTTTAAGTTACATTTCCAAAACAAGTATTGATGATGTATCATACATAAAGTGTCATTTTCAAAAATACCCCAAAGACGCGTTGTCTCTGTTATATTTTATGCGAAAGCGTAACGCAACAAACGCAATGATTTTTCACCCCCTATATATTACATTACATCCTCCCCTGTGTACTGAGCTGTCATCTCTCTATATATATACGGTTTTACAGGCTTTATGTATCACACTAAACTTCCATCCGACTAGTTTTTGGTTTCTCAAGATAAAACTTATTAACCGACATAATGAGTATGCCGTCTACATTCCTTTCCAATCCGGCAGAAAGGATTTGAAAGGAATAGTGTTCCGGTATTGACAGCGCAGTTCCGGTGGATTGTGTTGTCTAACAAGACCTATGACATTTCCCACTGCAGTTCGACCATAAGAAGGGCCAGATTCAAAATATTGTTTACATGTCATTTTTTTCATTTATATCTTACAAAGAAGTAAGCTGATGAAGAATCAGTAAGAGAAAAATTTCAATATCCGTTCGACAGAAATCTTTGAAAATGCATTGTGCTATGATTGAGATTTTTTATATCAATGTATGTAAATGTGGAATAAGAATTATGTGATTCAAATAACATTTGTGATTAGTATATGATGTTTTGCCTTGTGCATAGCAATAAAGCAGAATTAAGAGTCGTTGGCAATTCACATAAACTCTATAGAAATGGTATATTTACTTTAACCCGCATTCAATTCAATATTTAATTCTTTTGCTAGCCATACATGACCCTCAAAAACACTTAAAAGCACAAACCATTTTCTTCATTGTGAAGTATTGGGGGTGGATATTAAATGATAATTTTGTTTCCTGTCCATGGCTGAGTAAAAATAAAATTCGATCAAATTGGGAATAATTTTTCTTTCTCAAAATAATACCATCCCCATTTCCTCAATATGAAAATGTTCGGTGTCTTAGACATATTCCATAGCTGTACTGATCCGTCAAGTATTTATGTAGGGCATCTTGATGAATCTTATTACACTGTATACGCTTTTATACCCTGAATAGGTAACTAAAGATTATAATACAGAAAGGCTTTATATAATTATATAACTACCACCTCATCTGACCATTAATAGGCGGTTTGCACAGCAGGGCTACATAAAGTACCAATTTTATCTGGATGATTAAAGATACCGGACGAATAGACATAATGTGAAGATTTTTAAGGAAACAATACACTCATGTTAAGTATATTGTATGTCAAGATATTTATACCAATTAAGCTTGCTCACTGTTAGCATTCGTTTGTATATATCGACAAAAATTAAAAAGAAGCATTCGATCAGCAGTAACATTTTAAATAGTTTTCACTTCATTTTATTTATAATCATTCTTCGCATTTGAAAATTTGTACGTTCCTCCTCTCTAGTATTAGCCACACTGTCAGCCTTTTCATTATGTCCGCATTTGAACTTACTATTATCCATTTCTAAATATTTCCTATATATTGGTGGAGAAAGGGTACGTGAGTGGTGGGGAGGGTTATATATCCTAATGCGCTGTGCTCACAGTTTTGTAGTTTCTTATTCATATAAATGAAATAAGCTACCTCTTTGTCTTGTACATGTATCGTTCCGTATTGTCAACTTTTCTTTCATCTGTGGAATTATACATCTAGGATCTGCGTATGGGGTTTTCATATCATAACTCAAAGCTTGCCAGAACTACGCATACTTTCTGTTCTGTGCTTCTTACAATTAGTCTTCTGGAACAGGGTTATGTTGCTACAAGATAATAGTCATCACTAAAAAGTTTTTTTGCCGTCATTGTGAACTCGTGGATCATAATGGTATAAATTTGTACATGAGAACAACTGAATTGTTCACTATGTCATAGTTTTCCTCTTCGTATATCCAAAGCGTGACATTTTATGAGCAACTCTGCAGGTGTACCGGTGCACCTGGTCTCCAAGGTGCTTGTTACTCTTGTTTTTATGGTTGCTCGTTTACTTTGGATTCTATGTGAGTGCTATTTTTTGTTTTTGGGGGTTATTTTTACATATCTAGTCGTTATACCTGATTTTTTTTTATTTGGCGCATCAGTGATGATATATATACTTGTTGTTAAAGTACTTTTGTAATCACAACAGAATTATAATTTTAGCTGCACAAATGTCTACTGTGAGTATCAAAGAATTCGTTTAAGAACCAATGATTATTGCTCTGTACCTAGTGCACCATAGGAAGCGACATCATTGACAGATACATAATTAAGCTTTTCATTATTTCTTACATAATCACCACGTATATTAAAGACGTCAAGGCCAAAACTTAACGATCATCTTATCCCAGTGAACATTGGTATATAAACGACGTTTTTCAATATAAAGATCTCTTTTTCCAGAAACAATGTTAGTCTATAATTTCATCTTTTGTGCCGTACTTGCATCGTCTCTTGCTGGGAACTTTGAGGTTAACATGAAACATCTTTTTTCCAAAAGGATAAATGGAGCATTGAAACAAGACTGTATTAATAGTCATTTCATTGAAAATGGGAAAAACATACCATGTGATATCTGTTTCGTGGAGACAGTTTTATCAGACGGAAGTCTGGCTCGAAATGGAACTTGTTTTGGGAAAGGTTTCTGTGATAATCCTGTGTTTAACTGTTGTATGGAAATTATAAGAATGATTAGGGTACCAGAATCTGATCTTATGTTGCCGTTCGTTGTAGGATGTACCTGTCAGTGGTGTAAAGGACAAACGTCACAAGATGTAGAGCCATTACAGAATCTGCTGTTTGGAAAGATAACATTTTAAATCCGATTAAACTTAAACAAAAATGCAATTTCATTCGAAATGTAAGATATAAACTGTAAATACGTCTACGCAATTGTGATAGGTACTGGCAGTATCATACTCTGTGCATAAAATGGATACTAAAGCGGAAGGACGCATTTTTTCCCTTACAGTTTTATTGTAATTCATTTCTACTGTTGAAATATTTGACGCTTTTTAGGCTTTACACCCAGGTGTACTACTGAAAGCTATTACACGAACTCTTGCATAATTTCAAAGTTGAATGATTATTCAGAAAAATATGATTGTTTGACCATTGTTTATTTTCTCATATAAACATATATATGTACAGTATGACATTGTAGAAAATAAAACATTAACAGCTGAAGTAAGTACATCTTTGTTATGATAGATCCATAGCAATATTTCCAAATTATAACACAATTTTGAAAATAAAAAAAGATTAGGAGTAGAACCGGAAATTGATAAGAGGACTTGGTGGTCCTAGGCTATCGTTTGTTCATTTTTACCCAAAATATGTGAAAACTAGCAGACATTCCCTTGAAAAATGGGAGTAAACATCCCCGGAACTCTCTGGAGCCTCCATTGAAAACTAAACACATTTTCTTAGTATCCAATTCAAGAAAGTATCGTTGTATTAAACAAATAGCTATAGAAAAAGGAATAGATATGATGAAAACATGTAAATTCAATGCACCATCGTAAAATCCATATAAAATTAGTTAATATAGAGATCACCAAAAGGTCTTCAATAAGAGTAAACACACCTTCAAGTAAGCTCTGAAAGGCCACAAAAGCAAAAGTATAATGAACGATGACACTTCTTTAAAATAAACTAAGAAGTCAAACAACTGTCTTTCTAAATTTATTACTATTACGTGTTGTTTGTAACGACATCTCGAGTACTTCACAAGTACTGTTTTAATTGTACCAAATCAATATTTAATTTAGTGGTAGTTTCGTTGCTAAACTTCGAGAAGAATATGATGTCCAAATAAAATACAAGTTATTAAAAAGATCTTTGTTTCCTTTTGTTGTATCTGATATAGAACAAAAAAAAAATGAATAAAATAAAAAAAAACGCATCCGCATGTTTATGTGCTTAATTAAACTGGCACATACGCTGGATTTAAAAATATATACAATTAAAATACAGTATATAAATATTAAATATGTAACAGATGTAGAGTCGAAATATAACCACAATAATGCAACATAAACATGACATAAATATGTATATGACAATGATTTGAAATTTTCATTAAAAATGTAGGAAATGTATCCATGCCATATACCTTATTAAAGTTGACACGACCAAACCAAAGGAACCGTGTACATAGTTTAGAGCAAGTTCATTGATTATTAAATTATGTACAACCACAAGCCGTTACTTTCATTCTGGATACTTGTTTAACTGACACAGTACCAGATTTGGTCATGTATAGTAAAGTTAATGGTTTATACTCTGTTGGGGCGCAACAAACATGCAAGGCTTTACTTCTTTTGTGGCCAGCAATCTGGTAGCCTTTTTTGACAAGGGCAAGACTAGAGAATAAATCAATAGTTGAATCCAGATGACAGTGTCCTGAGCATGTATTTGCTTGATATGAAGGTGGCAATACTAACCAACCATCCCAGCCGATATCAGTGAAGTTTACAACCCAAGGCTGAACCGAACACCCCTTTCTACTTCCTCCTCCATGATGTTTATAGCTTTCTGTGGTTTCTCTTTTGTCCCTTGTTTTAATCGTCGATAACATCGTACGGTTCATATTTTCAAATACAACCAGCTGACCAATCGTATGATCTTGTCCCAATGCTTTGTAGTTATGTCTATAAACACAATTGAACGCGTGTCTACCGCACACATGAAGAAAGTCTCTTGTCACATCTGTAACAACATAATTTCTACGGCTTTCACTTTCTGAAGATGCAAAAAAGAAGATAAATGAGTTAGAGTCCTTGAATATTACAGTAAAGCATAGTAAATATGACGTCCATTTAAAGTAGCATATTTGACCAGAAACCGTCATTATATCTTGAATCGTCATGAATTGGCACTTAAGGCTCCTTTACACGAATTCAGCCAAGAAACTACTGAGGAAAAAAAAGCAAATGTAGGAAGAGTTGAAGTCTTGAACGCTTAATCTGAGATACGAATGTAGCGTATTCAGAAAAAAATCCCAACATACAAAATAGCGAAGAAAGAAAAGTTTTCTTAATACAGTGTTTAAATAAGCTATAGAGGATATAATAAAACAAAATACCGTATTGCTCATGTATTTGAAAAAAAGTTGCGAAGAAAACGAGGGAAATTGACGATGAAGCCTATTAAAAAGCAGAGGAAAAGAAATCTTCTACATTAGATCACAGTTTTTTTTTCTTTCTTGAAATACTTTTTAGTATGTCCTGAATACTGAATGTAATATTTGTATATTAAATGAATGTGATGAGGTCGTCTTAATGGTGTAATACACATCTTATAGAGTTTACAAAAATGCTTTTAATCAGGTTTTAGGTTACGGGTGGCGTAAATAGAATTAAACGCAAAGAAAACTAAGGCATGACATTTGGTGTGTGTGTGTGTGTGTGTGTGTGTGAGGGGGGTGGGGCCAATTTCCCTCGGTACAAAACGCTCAAACACTGGGAACTTCCGGGGACTTGGCCCCCTGTCCCCACTGGGGCCTTGAGCGATCCGCCAGACTCCTTGCCGAATTTGGGCTTCCACTTCAAAAAAAGTCTGTCTACGCCCCTGATCAAGAATTCGTGGATCGTTATGGTGTGTCCATCTACACCATGAACATTGATTTATTCAACGTGTCATAGTTTTTCTTTTCTCTTTCGTCTACCTCGGACTTGACTTTTCATGATCGAGCAACTCGACGGGTGTTTCTAGAAAAGCAGAGGAAGCTTACTCTACCGGAGCACTTGGTGCATGCTCCCAGTTTTTAGTGGAGTCCGAGTTGCTCATTTGCTTTTGTTGCTTTGTACGTATTAATTTGGTTATTTTATGTTCTTTGTTATTTGCTGTTTTCCATGGCTGGTCTCTGTCCCTGGATTACATTCTTTTGATTTCCGCTAGAATCTTGGTTCTCTTGATTAGTCTTTGTTCCTTACAGTGGTCTCGCAAATAATTGTATCTCGATTCGGCTTTCATAGTTAACCTGATTTTTAAGCTTTTGAAAAAAACTATATATGCAACATATTCCTTTATTTAGGAAAGAGTCTGATACACTTAAAATTTAGAATAGTCTATCAAGTTTTGAAGTCATTATTGCTATCATCATCAATTTGGTAAATTGTTATGGAAAACCCAAACATGTCTACAAATCAATTTACTTTTGAATAGGTAAGTGTTGCTTATTCTGTGACAGTACTCCTGCATGAGTTTATATGTGTTCCTGATGATGTTTTTAACTCTTATAATGACCTTGAATCTGTGTTTTGTACGATATAAAGTACAAGCAAATGGATAACGTTGACATTTGACTTCTTAGGGGTCAAATCTTTATATTAGTTGACTTATTGCCCTGAAAACCACCATCTCTATTCATCATTAAATAATCGTGAAAGCCTTTATTGAAACGACAACTGGTCTACAACTGGTCCTCGACAACTGGTATACATTGTATGTCAATTTTTTTCAGACAAAATCGATCTTTAACTTTACCAAATTCAAATAATTTAAAAGACGTCTATTTGTTACGTTCATGAAAATGGCATTCAGAGTTGGAAGACATTATATACCCGTGTCATTACTCAATGAGGACATAATCAATTAAAAAACGACATAGAAACCACGTACATGGTCGTTTCCACTAATAAATTACCACCTCGTCTTCTTTTCTTCTATCTCTCTCTTTATTTTATTTCATCGTTTTTTTTGCAAAATGATGTGGAAGTTCAGGCTTCGAGCTTCCGCCTATCTACGCGCCTGTTGATGACGACCATAAAACTTTTGTGGTGATGACTTCAGTCTTGTAGCGACATAACTCTGTTCCAGAAGCTTAATTGTAAGAAGTCTAGCACGATACAAAAAGTCTGTGTAGTTTCGGAAATGCGTTGGCATAACGTATGAGTTGTGATAGAAAACTCCATACTCAGGAGCTGAAGGGATGTAGCCACAGATGAAAGGAAAGTTGACAATTTTGAATGAAAAGTCATCACGTTTGTCGTAAAGTTTGGTCAATAGTTTTCCTTTACCACCGATCTCTATGTGTCAAGATATGTCTGACTTCACAGTGTCTGTAGTATCCTTTATCTCAAGTTCGTTGGGGTAGATGCGATGTATCAAATCCCCGAAACAAGGGTTGTTTAACGCTAATATGTCATCTATATAGCGGAAACTGAGATTAAAAGATCTAGCTAAACGATGTTCTGTCTTTCGGATCAGATCAGCTATAAAGTCGAAGTTACATTGTAAGACATTTGAATCGTTATGTAAACTAAATTGAGTTCTAACACTATGGAAATTACCATTGACACGACACAAGCTTCAAGAATGGAAACTTTCATTCTCGAAATGAAGTATACGGGTCTGTCACCAGACAGATAGTGGCCCATCATATCTCAAGATAATCGAAGAAACTGTTAAACCATTTGTTACGTCCTAAAAAAACCAACTCTTAATATGTACATTTACTTGGATCTGCTACATATCGTGAAATATACTGCTGAAATGGCTACATTCAACGGGTAAAGATCATATTAAATGGTTGTCGAATTTGTCCATGATAAGTACACATATGTAAGCAAAGTTTTAGTAACATTTGTTCATTATTCTTTGAGTTCACATTACACACAGAAGGTATCCCTAAGTGTGACGGACGGACGAACTAGGGCTTTCAACGTTGGCGACGCAGGAAAAATAAGAATTTCTCACTGACGACAAGCACTGACAGCAAACACGAAGCTTGTTTGCAACGGGGATATGAACATGAAAACCAAAAATCCGACTTTCATTAACTAGGACAAAGAAAGTTCTGGCCTTCAGAGGAAGCTTAAAATAACTAGGGAGCTGAACGTTACGTATGGAAAGTGACATTTTATTTATAATTTATCAAAACAATTTCTGTACATGAAATGCTATGTACGTTGACACTGACAGCTGCCATAGCTTCACCTATAAATCACGCGTTTTAAGCTACTTGCTTGGTTGGAATTCGGTTATCCTTACAATATCGCAGATATTAAAAAAGGGAAAAAATAACAGTAAAAACTCTGGGCAAAGTAAAGAATACCCCGCTCTCCACCTAGTAATCATATACAAAATATAAAACAAGTCCTCAAAGTAAATAAGCAAAAAGGACAAAAATTGAGAGCATGGACCAGGTGCACCAGTAGGGTAAGTGTCCTCTGCTTTTCTAGAAATTCCCGCTGAGTTGCTCATTAAATGTCGCGTCAGGGTTAGACGAAAGAGGAAAGGAAAACTACGACACAGTGAACAAATCGGTTCTCATAAAACTTCTGTAGTGATGACCTCAATCTTGTAACAACATAACCTTGTTCCAGAAGACTAATTGTAAGAAGACTAGCACGATACAAAATGTCCACGTAGTTACGGCAAGCTCTGGTATAACGTACAATGTATGCCGTGTGATATGAACACTCCACATGCATATGCTGAAGGGATGTTGCCAGAGATGAAATAAACTTGACAATACGGAATGTCATCGCGTTTGTCGTTATAGTTTGGTCATAATTTTTCATTTTCCATCGATATCTGAGGGTAGGGCAAGATATGAGGCTGACCTAATAGTATCTGTAGTGTCCTTTTTGGTAGATGTAATGTTTAAAATCCACGAAACTATGATTAAGGATAATAGGGAAAACGGGAAAAAAAAGTATGCATGTCGATTGATTGGTCATCACATTTGTCAAGTATGATCGTCTAAAATATTCCGATGATATATAAAAAGAAAGCTTTAGCGTATTCGACAAACTAAAGATAAAAGTAACAGATGTACGATTAACTTTTAACTGGGGTGTTACCACCAGTAAATGGATAAGCAAAGATATGGGTAAACCCATATCGTTGGATAAAATCGTTTTTGTTTTGTTTGATTTATTTTTTTTAATCATGAATCAAGATAGTATTCTTAATGATGCTGAGATTTCATGGTTATTCACAATGGTGTGTTGTTTTAACTGCAATCGCAATATAAGTTCTGAATGGCTTGAGGCATATACAGCACTGAATAATCGAAATGTTATATTTTTTCTGATCAAGTTGTACATGTTTATCCTTACGATGTTAATTTTAGATTGTGTAAGAATAATGCACATTGGAGCATACAAATTGTCACGGGACATAAGCTTTTCATCTGTAAAAAAAAAATATATATACTTTTCAAATCTTTTCAGTTTTTTTTATATTGTTTCGATCCATAATCATATTTCTAAAATTGTAATAGTGATTACCCTGGGCCGTTCCAAACACGCCATATTTTGCAGTACGTACAAACATCAGAAGGGAAGACGCAAAAGCAGAGACAAACAGAAGCTTAATAATTAACTAAGATAATATTTAACTATTATTCCATGGTCAATATACATATGAATATTCTCAAGCTAATAATATGTGTGTAATACGGTAGAATATTTTACATTTCGATGTTCGTCAATTGGACAAATTTCAATTTTATATGATAAAAGTTGAACTTTAGTGAGATACCGTATCAATTGTACATAAATAACAGAAAAAATACGAATTAGAAAGTCAAATGCGTTTATTATTATGTATTTCATGCCGACTCTAAATAAAACTATTTATATATTTATTTATTATTTATTATTCACAAGTTTGACCGTTTATATAAATATACAAAATATTTTTTTAGTTAAGAAAGTCATTTTTCTTCTTAATTCAATAGTGAATTTGTTTCGAATCGTCTTTCCTTTTGGTATTTCTGATATTTGGTTATCCACTTTGAAGCCAAAGCAGCAGTAAGATGAAGATGTACTGGAACGAGTGTTCCTTATAAATATTTAAACTGAAAGACAACTTTTCACACGTCATCGCATTATAATTTCCCGCGTTACAGCGTGTAGAGGGGAATTTTTGTATTTAGTGATCGAGTAGACCCAATTGGTCACGTGACAAGTACGGTCTGTCAGTTTCTTGTCACCTCTACACCATTTCAGACATTTCAAATATAGAACGTGTGGCTATTGTCATTTTCTATTTTCTACTATATGAATTTTGACATATTTTCATTTATCTTCAAAGTGCACAAACCAATTACCACAACTACTCTGTACATGTATGTTAACGCCGCAAAAAATGTTACTTTATAATAACTTTTGGACAGTAAATAGCAAATGATAGTTTGTACCCCCTGTTTATAAAAGTCTTGATCAGACCCCCTCTATAAAATATTCATGATCTGCCCCTGCCTTGGAAAATAATATTTCCTTTGAGCTAATATTTTATAAGAACAATATTACCATTGTGTCCTATCCATATGGCTACTAAAGATGGAGTCTTTTTGAGAGGAAAAAACATTCTTGGAAGTTCAATTGTGTCTGAACTGCCTCAACGACAGTTTTGTTTTGTTTGGGGGAATTTTTACAAGGAATCTGGTTTGTTTTCACCAACTCGTTCAGAGGATATTGCAAATACAACCATTAGTCTGGTGCACAGTTAAAATAATGCAGAACAACATCATAAGACATAAATATTGTGACAACATACACGTACATGAATGCACATGCTTCAAAGTTCAAAGTTCACTTTTATTTGAGAATTCTTGATCAGTGGTGTAATCTTTTACTTTTAAGTCCAACCACATAAAGACAAATGCAAAAAAAAAAAAAAAACAAAAACAAAGCAAAAAACAAAAAAAACAAAAAACAAAAAAAAACCAACAAAAAAACCAACAAAAAACAAACAAACAAACAAACAAAAAAAAAAAAAAAAAAAAAAAAAAAAAAAAAAAAAAAAAAAAAAAGAACAATATATGATTTTTGTATGTCTTTTCGTCAAAACGTAAGGTACATTGTACACTCGATATTTTTCGTGTCTTTCTGTTCATAAAAAGTCCGGAGAGTAGAC
This sequence comes from Perna viridis, assembly GCA_037379345.1. Taxonomy (NCBI): domain Eukaryota; kingdom Metazoa; phylum Mollusca; class Bivalvia; order Mytilida; family Mytilidae; genus Perna; species Perna viridis. The sequence continues at coordinate 52,400,269 of CM074511.1, read as the reverse complement.
AAGTTGTCCGGAAAAGATTTCGTATTGTACAATTGATAGTTTAAATATGTGAAAATTTGCAACTTCAAACTCATTGCCAAGCTCATGTTTTAGATCGAGTTGTGAACGGATGTGTTTATTTTATTTGTTATTCAGTACAAAATATTTAGATATACATTGTATTATTACACGGTGTCTTATTATCTCTAAATCATTGAAAATGACCTGAAATGCAACCACTTTTAGGGGTATTTTTGTTAAGTGTTGTGCGGTATTTTTTACATTTTTGAAATTCCATACATGTTATTTGTTTTCTTTTACCTAAAACGCGTTCCTGCATTATTATCTAATCAATTTGTCGCCAAAGAATATTCTCGGATTCTTTTTCAGCATAAGCCTATATTTGTACCACACTGGGTCAAAAAGCCCATTTTTTGGTGACTCAATTGTTCGAGCGTCTCAGTCTTCCTGGGACACCATGTGTAAAGAAACTTAACAAGTATCATCATATAGCCAAATGACTCAGCTTTACAATGGTATGAAGAATGTTGCGGAAACAATTACGGTTTTGGATTAAAATATAAAAGTACCTCTATCCCAACGAAAAATCGCTTAAATTGACATATTTCTCCAAGTCAAAACCTCTAGAGTATTTACGCTTCGGTGAAAAAAATGTCTTATTTGGTATTTTCTGTTTAGTATTATCACAATTAATACCTTTGGGTTCTTTTGATGACTTTTGGCGATTTCCGTAGTTTTCGAATTTTCCGTAAAAAGTCACAAAAATTTGACTCAAGTTATTTCTTCATTAAAACTGTTAAAATATGGTATTATTCGATAGATAATTTAATTTTCTACGTAATTAAACCAAGAGAAACTAATTTTCAAGAAAGAATTTTCAAAAAATGTTAAAAATATTACCCCTACCCCTTGAAAACTTGTTTCAGTATCAAACAGAATTTTTATTCACAACATACCAACACTATAAAACTCAAATTTTATCAATTATCGATGTATCCAACATATTTGCTCATTTGCGTGTATTTTTCAGTTTCAATGTGACAATAATGAGTTTTTCATAAAAAAAGGAATTTTCGGATTTTCATATTTTTCCCATTTCACTGGTTATGTACAATTTGTTCAAGTACCCTACTTCAAACAAGCTTTTATCTAAGCCCACGTACTATAGTTGATGATGATAAAACGTTAAGAAGGCTATTTAGTATCTTTTCCTATCAGCTTCACGTCGTTAATTCGAATCTGTAAGTCTGCATTCGAAAGTTTTCAGTTGGTATTCGAATTAGATATAATCCTTAAAATTTCAAAGAGGCAAATTAAACGAACAACAGAATGGTAAACGAGAATGACAAGATAAAAGGCTTTTATATAGGTGCTAATTTTTACCTGAGAACTGTTTTGAATTAGCTTTGTAGCTGAGGAATACAAGCTCTGCGTAGGAAACAGAAAAACCCTTTGGTAATTCAGTTGTGTCAAACTCTACGTCCCCATCGTCTGTAAAATAAAATTGATTTACTTAACTTAATGCCTTTTAGATAATAGCTTAAATTATTTTCGGTATTCCCCCTTTTTTTGCCCATATTGTCAATGACCATACAAATTATTAGATGGTCATTGATTGAGGTTTATTTAAAGTAGTTTTTTAAAGTTTATCATATCGATCGGCAGAGCATTTAGAATTTCAATATTTAAGGGCATCATTTTCATATATCTACTTACGTATTATTCCTTGTAAGAATTGAACACGCACCAAGTCCTTCTTTGCACCATCATTTCTTTCTATCATAGATTCGTCATCATCGTGCAGAGAAATATGATGGTAAATTTTCCTTGCATAATCAATAAACAACTCATTAACTCCATTAGACACCACTTCCTTTAGATTTAGAGAATCGTCGAGCTTTAAAAGGTTTAAAAATCCTACCGCTGGATGTTCTAATACTCTATTATCTTGTTCAACTTTAAAACATACGGTGAAATTTCCAAAATAAAACCACAGAACTAAAAGCGGGAACGCCTTCATTGTGAACATGATAAAAGTACGATATCCTTATGTGATTGAGGCTCTCTGTATTACTAACTATAAATCTAGATATTTTTTTGCTTATCAGGCTGTCAATCAGTCTGCTGCACAAGTGCAAATACAATGTTTATATCACCTCATAGTGGTATGATGTAAACACAGGTGGGGCGATTTGGATACAAAAAGGTACCTAGATTGTGTTTAATAGTTTCGAAAACAATTAAGATGTCACGAGTGACATCTGACAGTTTTTAGAGACTCTAGAGCACAAAATTTAAAGTAAATTCGCTACCTTATAAATCAAAGGCTAGCTTAGTAACAGCAGAGATACACGATAAGTGAACTACTAGCGATCGAAAGCTCACCGATGCACTAACACAAGTATTTCTTTTATTGTATAATAGAAATCATTACATGGGTAAAGTACCCACTCCCCCCCCACCCCCCCCCAAAAAAAATAAATAAATAAAAAAAAAAAAAATAAACTAAATGAACTGTTTAAACACTAGTTGTGTTTTATCAAGTCGCATAACTCATTACTGACCTTTGACATAAATCCTAAAACATCACATGTTTAATTTACACAATCTCTATTTAGGACCACGTCACGGATATAGATATTATTTTACAGGTGCCTGTGATAAAGTGTGAATGTTCACATACTTTTAATTATATCTTTTGGAAAATATACAAAGCGGGAACTAAGATTCGAACGGTAATATAAAGATCATGACTTGACAAAGAAAATAGGTACACATGACACAGAACATGAAATAAGCAAAGTTATATGCGCATGGAAAAAGTAAATGAAACTGAAAGCATTGACCAGGTGCACCGGTAGGGTAAACGTCCTTTTCTTTCTAGAAACATCCACAGGCTTGGTAATAAAATGTCACTTCCAGGTTAGACGAAAGATAAAAACAATTGTAGCAGCAGTGAACAAATCGGTTTTTAACGGTGCAGATGCAAAATATAACATAACGATACATGAGTTCATATTGACGACCATAACACTTTTTAGTGGCGCGTTTAATCGTGTAATAGCAAAACCTTGTTAAGTAAGCTAAATTGTAATATGTTTTCGACATACTCTGGCACAACCAACTTATGGGTTGTGATATGAAAATTCCATACTCAGGAGCTGAAGGGATGTTGCCACAGATGAAAGACAAGTTAACGATATGGAATGAGAAGTCAACGTATTTGCCATATTCAATCTCTACGAGTTGGTCAAGATATGAGGCTTGCTTCATAGTTTCTGTAGAACCCTTTATCTCAAGTCTAAATCTAGAAGATGCGATGTATAAAATCTCCGAATCTAGGATTGGTCATCATATAACATATGTGTATATGTTGTAATAGGTATGTCGAGTTTAAAATATAGTACGAATATAGATGTCTAATGGCATACTGATAGGACCGTATGGATATTTATTTAAGATAAAATGATAAAAATGAGGTATTTTCCTGGTTAACTCATTCACAACAACATTCTTAGAATATTTACATTTTATTACATTCAACCTGTGACAATCTCCCCTACAGGGATCCCCTGTAAAAATGACAATCCTCATTCACAGGGAAATGAGGTTACACAAAAACTAATCTAGATACATTTACACTCTAATTTGTAATTTCCATAGACATTTTTTTTTTATAAATACCCGTTCACCATTCATGCTTCACATAGTGGAATTGAAGGAGTTATTAAGTGATTGAAGGAAGCTCACGTGTTTACTATTTTTGAATGAGAAATAAGTATTTAATATACACATATTCCTGTAATCATTAGCTAAATGAACAAATTAAAACGTACTTGATCAGCTCACCAAACTAGTACATGTAATGCTGTATTAACATGAAAGTCTATGAACAATGTAATGTTCTTTTCATTATGGTTTGTAAATTACCATCAATATGATTAGTTTTCGTTCAGACATTTATCTCAAATTTGAGATATGATCTCCACCGATTAAGCAACGCAAACTGATCGAACGTAACTCTATTGAATTTGATGTTATTTCGTAATTTCCAAATTGTCCATTTACTCAAATAAATGAAAAGATTGGATTCCGTGAGTTTCTCTCTTTCACAGCAACATGAAAAATAAAAAAAAAGAGTGTCATGCACAATTAGAGTTTCTTTACGAAAAATAGTTAATTTAATGATATTGTAAAGAATCCACAAATTTACTATTCAATTCAAGGAATGGAGCGCATTAAACAATAAATATTTCACAAACTCGGTAGTAAAATAATCAATACCAAAAGCAAATTGTCCAAAAATTAGAATACAAGGGCATCGTATTAATATTCTGGTAAAAGGTTAAAGAAATATACTAGTTGAATGTAAACAAAATAAATACAACGTTTTCATCACACGAAGCAAATAAAATAGACTAAAATAGATACACGTTTCTACTTACGCTTACTTGTTTACGCTTACAACTGAAATGGACACGTTTATTGTGTTAAAGTAACAGTTTTTTTGTTGTTGTACAAACGTCAAGAAATGGTGTGTTATTGAAAATGAGTTAGCCGTTTTTTTTTTTGGAAAAAGGGGGTATAAGAAATTGATGTTAATGGTTTTCATTTTGTCAGTTTTACTTTAAAAACAAATGACCTTTAACGATTTTGTTTGTGTTTTGACACTATATATGTTATTTACTAAAACAATCTATGCTCATTCAAAGGGTAATTTTTAACTTTTGTCAAATCGGGCATCGTCCTTTTGTGCCAATTGGATATAAAATCGTAGTTGAATTGCGCCAAAATATATTTTTCCGTGTAGTCCTGTTCCGCCACAACTCTTTTACGCCAGTACTCCTTTTGCTCAATTTACTTTTCGATTTTCGTAGTTAAATTGTGCAAATAAAATAATGATCATTTTGCACCAGAATACAAGTAAAGTTACATTTGCGTGCTGTGGTTACTTTGGTTCATTTTTTTAAAATCTCTTTATAATTGGTTGTTCATCTTAAGTCAATCTAAATGACTGCATTACAAAGTTACATTCGTAAACCAGTGAATATGGCCTTCTTATTTAATCAGCTATGGGACATGTTAGCGACAGACGGACAGACGAGTGGAACTTTATTCAGTATAAAATAGATTAACTATTAAATCATTTACATATATGTTATCCACTTATTTCTCCTTTCTATTTGTTAATTTTTATTTTTAAAGTTGAAATTTGAAAAACAAATGATTACAATCAAATTAAAATGAAAATAAAAAAATGAAATAAAGAATTATAATAAATTATTTATACATGTATTTGGTTTTCATTCTGGATTAATTTTTAAATATATACGTATTTGTATGTTTCTTTTCAATAATTCATTTATAATTCATTTTCTTTATTTTATGATCGTTTTACTTTAGATTTTTACTTCTCTGATATTCAGTTTCCTTATTTGCATTTGGCTCAAAAGGTGGTCTTTTTCTGGCGCAAAAGGCCTAAATTTTTGGCGCAAAAGGAAAACCCCCGTCAAATCACTGCATTTGGTGTTAATAAATGATCATCATCTGTAGATAAATGTCACGTCTGTACAGCAATAATATTCCTAATCAACTCTGTATAATCATTCTTTTTTTTTTAAATTAATATATTTCAAAATAGTTCGTTATTTTTAAACGAACTATTAAAACTAGGAAAAAACTCAATGTAGAAAGAAATTTTTAGATTTCTAATGAAAACATTACATTTGTACTATGTAGTTATCTTAGTTATCAGTCATAAATATACCATTAAAATCTTCTTTTTAAAATTGTTCACATATTAAAGATATTTCAACTACATCATTCATATTTTTTTAACAAGTCAACTTTTGCTAACTTTTAATTTTTAAATCAAGCGTTAATAAAAATGAGTTTCAGAAAGATTTAATATAACATATGCAACTTCTTCGTATTTTGAATGGTAAATGACAAAGTTCTTTACAAGATTACACAGTCAAAACACAGATATAAAAATAACAACATTTTTGTTATAACATAACTCCCTATGTTTATGATACCGCCTGACTAGTGTACTGGTTTCAAGGATATTTTTCATTAGTTCAAAGACTGAAACTCGTTTAGTTAAGAACGGGACGCTTAACATGTACATAATTTAATCTGATTTTCACAAACGAAATAAAGTGCTCTTTTTGGTGACCAGGCGATTTTCAACTTGATATATGCATACTGTTGTTAAATGTACAAATAAAACGAACTGCCTTTAAGATGCGTGGTAAAATGAAGTGAATTCAATTGTCTACCTTATTTCTAAATATTTATTTCCACTTTTGTGTCTTATCATTCTTCTGATCCTCGTTTTCAATGTATTTTTTTTTATCAATATTGGACAACTCGGTCTTTGGGATATACGACGCGAATATGACGTGAAAATTTGAATCAAATTACAAAAATATAAAAGAGTATTAAGGGAACCAAAGTTCGAGCAAAAATTAAAAGAATATATATTCCAAGAATTAAGACTAGACAGGAAAAACAGACATAAACAACCAAGAACATGAAATATCGCCTACAAAGAAACAAAAGTAAATGAGCAACCCGGACTCGACCAAACAGGGGCATGTAGCCATGAGCACCGGTAGTGTACGTACGCGTCCACTGCTTTTCTAGAAACACTCACCAAGATGCACATTAAATGTCACGAGGTAGACGAAAGAGGAAAGGAACACTATAACACAGTGAACAAATCGGTTCTCATAGTTTAGATGGATAAACCATAACTATCCACGAGTTCACGATACTTCTGTAGTGATGACTTTTAACTTGTTGGATTTGAATCTCAAAATTTCGTACTTCTTATCTTCAAAAGGAAGGTAGTATTACATTCCTAAAGAAGGTGGATTACGCTCTTTTTTTAACAAGAAAATTTGCAACAAATACCATATAGTTTTCTATGTAAAAATGTCACTGTTAGAAATCTAAGACAAAAATAGTTGGCAAAATATTACTACGAATATCCAAAATTGCTTCAAAATGGGTCGTTTAATCTCTTTTTGCAATTTTAATGTGCTAAAAAACTTCATATTCAATAAAAATATGATCTTTATTATGATAGATGTTTAACCACTTTATTACTCTCTATATGCACCCTGTATTTATTATTGCTCATTATTGTGTCGTTTTCTGTGTGTGTGTGCGTGTGTAATTCTGATTGACCCCTTGTAACACATTTATATACGTGTCTGGGCGTATATAATGAAATCTGTTAAATCTGTTTAAAAAAACCTTCTTAATTTGCGCATGTACAGTTATTTTGTTCAGAATTGTAAAAAAAATCCATTGTGAACGGTTAACATGTAGCCAATTATTCTAAACGTGTGTAGTCATAACTCATGAAGGTCTGATTAAGTTTTTAAAAAGCAAAGAAAAGGTTGTGTGATCAAAGTGAAAAAGGCCCTTTATGCTTTGTCTGCAAAAATTATAAATCTAAGCATACCAATTGATTTACAGCTTAAACTTTTTGACTCATTGATAAGTCCAATACTGTTATATGCATCTGAAGTTTTGGGTTTCGACAAAACAGATGAAATGGAAAGAATTGAATAATTCACTTACAATTTTGTAAGAAAATTTTTGAGAGTTTGAAATACCACGCCTAATTATATAATCTATGGAGAATAAGGGCGATTTTCTTTAAAAATTAGTATCTAATGTAGAATGGTAATGTTTTGGAATAACCTTCTGCTAAACAACACAAAACTATCCAAAATTATGTACCAAGTTATGTTAAAATTACATTCTTTAGACCCAGACAAATTCAAGTGGATTCCCCATGCTAAATCGATTTTTGATGATACTGGATTATCGTCCTTCTGGGATGACCAAATACCATCAGAAAAGCAAGTATTAAAGTCAATGCTTTCAGTACAACTGCAAGATTAGTTTATACAACATTGGCAGTCTAGCATGTCTAACTCAAGTCGTGGCGACTTCTATTCAAAATTTGGCCTGGAAAATTACCTGCTACGTTTACAACAAGCAAATAAACTTTTTATTTCTAAATTCAGATGCTGAAATTTGAAGATCCCTATTGAAACCTGGAGATGGTCAGGAATTCCGGTAGATGAACGAACATGCTAATTATGTAGAAATGGAACAGGCGATGAATTTCCTTACCTGTTCACTTGTCAGAAAAGAGAAGTTCTAGAACTTAGACAAAAACATATACCTAGTAATTATTTACAATATCCAACTGAACAAAAATTATCAATTTATTAAAATTATGTCATACTGAATTGTACAAAGACATCGCTCATTTCATAAAAAAGATTTCATAGTTTTCTGTACTGTAATTTTATGTATTTGTAAAAATTATGAATGCATTGAATGTGTTTATAAAATAGTTGTTTGTGTTTGTTGTGACTACATTTAAATGTGTATATGTCCTCTTGTACACTTGCGTGTCTGAGGTTTATCAAATATAGTATTATTGTCTTATTGGTTTACCTTCTTCAATGGAATGCTTTAAGACAGGTAAACCGAGGTCAGCCACGCCTTTTCAGGTCCAGCAGATCAAAAAGTTTAAAAATGGCAAACTAATTTTTTTTTAAATAATAGAAAACGACTCATTTATGTTTTAATAAACTAGTCTTCCTGTGGCGTAGTGCTATAACTTTCTAAGATAATAAATTTTGAACACACCAAGATGGTATCAAGTTAAATATAATACAGTGCTGTTGTATGTTGAAAGTTCTTGTAAAACATCTGTTTTAGTGTCCGGATTGATATAGCAGTTGTTTGGCAGCTGCATTGGTTCAATGCCAAATCAAAAACATGTTCCAAATCGTCAATAAACAAGACTGAATAAGATCAGTCAATTGTATTTTGACATATGTATATTACCTACTTCATTAGTTATTGAATATGAATGACATTACTATAAGGATGCCATATATAACGCTATGTCGGAAAAAAAACCGCCCGATTGACTGTCAAATGTCAGTTAAATAGCAATTCTAATGTTCGTTCAAAATTTAGAAAAAATAGGATTGGGTTCCTGTCAATTTCTTACTTTAAATATAACGACAAATGAATCTTATCCAGCAAGTTAAGGGATATTGTATTTCTAGTGGTAAATACTTTTCCGAGCAAATGTTATATTGCACGAGCTTGCGAGTGCAATATGATAATCTTTGACCAATATCAATTACTAGTAGTCTGCAATTATTTTAGTTATCTTTATATGATTTGGGTAAATTGCATTCGTTACCAAATTTATCTCATATTGAACAAGACCATTTACAACTATGTGCGACTAATGTGGCTAATATTGAAATGAAAGTTGAAACTAGTGATAAATGTTGATATGAGACCCCGCCCATAGTCGATCGCGACATTTCAAACTTTGTGGGACCTAAAATGGCAAATATTAAATGAAGGATAATAACAAAATTACCGAACTATGGAAAATCTCAATGCAATTGTCCAAAGGGAGAGTCAAAAGTTAAAAGAAGGGAAGCCCAAATAACAATTGGTAGTATTTAGGCAATGAAAGTAGCTACAATGGTCCTGACTTGGTATGGGCCTTTCAAATAGAAAAGTTGGGTACAACTAGGTTTTAAAATGCTAATCCTCTGGCTTCCATTACAATAAATTGTTTCCGTTATATAGTAAAACAAACAGGCAGCACGAAATTGCGACCGGACAAATTTGGTAAAACCAGTAGTCAACACAGTACAGAAGATACGAAACCGATAGTTCCTTGTCCATTGTAACTTTTTTTTTTTATAGATCTATGTATGGAATTAAACGGTTTCCTTAAAGCCATAAAATGTTGTATTAAGAATGTTTTAATGTTTAGCTGAAAAAAATGTTGCTTTTCTTGACATTAACACATTAGCGCGACAGTAATATTTTTTTTCTAAAACGTTAATATCATTTGGCTGTTTTACTATTGAAATAAACTGTGAACACATTTCAAATTGATCGCAAATAATAATAATTTGGAACAATTAAATTTTATTGTGTTTAAAAAGATCATGCCAACAAAAAATGTTTTATTTGACTTTTGTGGCAGCTGGAGCGACACCGCCACCACCGGGTAGAAAACCTCCGGACGTACAACCCATTTTCTTCTTTAGTTTATAAATCCAGTATCCGAGGATAGCGTCTACAGTGATCCCACCAGCCACAAGGATCATCATAAGGATCATTACTGTTGTTACACCTTTGTCCTGAAAACAGTTCACACCATCGTCGCCAGTTAACACCTTCAAATCTAAATTAACATAATAATAAAATCGTTTTATAAAAAGTTAATAGTTTAAAGTGGGAAAGAGACAGAACGCATCGTGTAGAAATACTTGAGTATTTCCACCGTTTATGTTCTATCTCTTAAAATCCCGATTATCTGTCATTTTGCAGGTTAAGCAGACAATTCCAGTGTTCCAAATTAAAAAAAAAATGGGAACGGGTTCATGTCATGATACAGGAAAACCAAAACTTTGAAACAAATTCCACCAATATGGAATATGATAGTAGTGTCATGGTACTTTTAATGGTAAATTGAATATTTGATATCAAATCAATTTTCTGTCCACCATGAAATTTTCGTGGCGTGTATTTTTTTTTCATCGGAAAAACATATATGTGTAATCGAAAAAAAAACCGGCAATTTATGCATTTGAATTAAATTTACTGTAATATTAATGTAAATGATTTTCAACGACCTTCGTTTATTTTTTTGTATGTTCAGCAATTTTCTTTAGTAAGTTGTTCTTTCCACTGTTATCAGGAAGAAATAGTACAAGCATAGAGAAGTATTTATGACAGACTTAATATAACACTGACGATGAATCAAGGAAAAACAGATATTAAGGAGATAATCATTAACTTCAAATTTACCTGCTGAAAGTGATTTACTTTTCGTGCTGACAGTACTTGTGCCGACTACAAGAAGAAAAAAATAAATGCCAACATAAAATGGGCATATTGAGAATTACCATCTATCAAAGAATCCTTGAATTATTTGTCAAATTTCTATTGACAAATATATTTGTTATGTTGGATTTATTGGTGTGAGATAAATATTTTTATAGAAAAAATAGTACAAGCATAGAGAAGTACTTATGACAAACTTGATATAACACTGAAGAGGAATCGAGGAAAACAGATAATTAGGAGATAATCATTAACTTCAAATTTACCTGCTGAAAGTGATTTACTTTTCGTGCTGACTGTACTTGTGCCGACTACAAGAAGAAAAAATAAATGCCAACATAAAATGGACATACTGAAAATTTCTATTTATCAAAGAAAGCTTAAATTATTTGTCAAAATTCTATTGACAAATGTATTTGTAATGTTTAATATATTTGTGTGAGATAATTTTTTTATAGACAAAATTATTTATGTTTGGAAAGTAATAATTAGCTGAAAAACAACAAATAACATTCGAGACCTAAAGGAAACATTAAAACATTACTAAGGAAGTTAGAGTAGTGCTTATTTAATAAGCTGTGAAACAGGTTATCTTTAGTCGTGAAAGAAGGGCATTGATGTAATTTTATTTACTATCACTCAATGATATTCACCAGTACAGCAATTAGATTTGCCTGACCCGATTTATTTGTTATAGTTTATTTACTGAAATTGACATTATTATAAAGTTCAAACGCGCTTTATCACTGAAGCGTGATTTCTTGTATTAGTATTATACTGGGTAGAACTTTCTGGAGCAGGATTTGGCTTCCTATTTCGATACTTTTGGTTGTGGTTTTATATACAATGTATTTTTGGATTTGGATTTTCTTACATATTTGGTTATAATGTGATGATGAGAGGTTACTCGTGGAAATACGTGTGCAGTATATCATTGTTTGCAATACTGATACATAAGTACAAAACGATATGTTATCTTTTTATTCATTCAATAATTACTTTGAATAAACGTTGGAAATGAAGGCATCCATTTATAAATCATTTGGTTCTTGACTTAAGCCTTGACGCGATCATATAAATTATCGCTAGATATTATTGTAGAAGACAAGACTTAAAGTAAAGAAAAGGGTAAAAGCCTGGAAAGCTAAGAAAGGGGTGAGTACAAAGTTACCGAACTGATTAAGTCTAGGCAATAGTCAAGAGGAATAGTAAAAAAGACCGGAAAGTTGGAACCAATATACAACACAAAACCTAGAATCAGTAGTTAAAAGAGCACATGCAAAACCACACAAATTATGCAAAAAACTTGATAGGCTTTCAATAATACATCACCGAACGTAAAGTTTCCTTTGTTTTAGGATTAATGATAGTTGTACAAAAACACACTTACTTATTTCTTAACATAGTCTTACCTGAATTGTTAAACAAAATCACTAATTACTTTCAATGATTAATTCGTGGATTTGGTGGAGAGAGAAATGTTATCATTTATCACTACGGGAAATAATGTCGATGTTGGAATGTTTTTGATACGTTATCGTAAATAATGTTCTTTGGCAACAGAAACAATTTGGTTTTTGTATCTTTTTACAAGTGATGACAGTGGCGCATATTGCTTTTGATTCTAAATGGAAAAAAAATATTTAAGCAATACTAGTATTTAAAACTAAATACTTTCCAAACCAAGGGTAAAGTATTATATTTAAGAAAAAAGATATATGCCTTTCAAATCCAATTTAGCTTTTAGTAAACCAAAATCTTTACAATAGTGGAAAACCTGATTAAAGAGTAATGTAGAGAACAGCATTCTATCGGAAATCAAACTAACTTAATCCAGGGACAAAGACCAGACATGGAAAACAGACAAACACAACAACAACAAAAATAATCACAAAGTAACTAAAATAATACATACAAAGTAACTAAAGTAAATGAGCAACTCGGACTCCACTAAAAACTGGGAGCATGGACCAGGTGCACCGGTAGGGTAGGCGTCCTCTGCTTTTCTAGAAACACCCGCCGAGTTGCTCATAAAAAGTCACGTCCGGTGTAGACGAAAGAGAAAAGAAAAACTATGACACTTTGAACAAATGAGTTTTCATGGTGCAGATGGATACACCGTAACGATCCACAATTTCATGATGACGACCATAAAACTTCTGTAGTGATGACTGCAATCTTGTAGCAATATAACCCAATTCAAGAAGCATAATTGTAAGGAGTCTGGAGTGATACAAAAAGTCTGCGTAGGTACGGCAAGCTGTGGCATAACGTATGAGTTGTGACATGAAAAATCCATGATGAAAAAGAAAGTTGACAATTCTGAATGAAAATGCATCACGTTTGTCGTAAAGTTTGGACAATAGTTTTCTTACACCATCGATCTCTAAGTGTATGTCAAGATATGAGAACTAGGATTGTTTAAAGATAATACGTCATCTATATAGCGGAAACTGAGATTAAAGAATCTAGCTGATATTTTTTCTTTCGGATCAGATCAGCTATAAAGTAAGCCTCTTAAAAGTGAAGAAATAGGTCACAAGTAGAGGAGCACAATTTGTTTCCATTGGACTGCCGACCGTTTGTTGAAGGAGTAATCAAGGAAACCAAGGTTATAGCGGTAATCAAAAGAATGTAATCCAGGGACAAAGACCAGACATGGAAAACAGACATACACAACAAAGAACATAAAGTAACTAAAATAGTACATACAAAGTAACAAAAGTAAATGAGCAACTCGGACTCCACTAAAAACTGGGAGCATGGACCAGGTGCACCGGTAGGGTAAGCGTTCGCTGCTTTTCTAGAAAAACCCGCCGCTCATAAAAAGTCAAGTCCGGGGTAGACAAACGAGGAAAGGAAAACTATGACCCGTTGAATAAATCGGTTCTTATAGTGCAGATGGATACACCATAACGATCCACGAGTTCTTAATGACGACCATAAAACTTCTGTAGTGATGACTTCAATCTTCAACAATATAAAAGAAATGTCAAATCTAAGCAAGTAGAATATATCCATTTGAAAAAATGGAAAGTATACTGAATAAATCGATTTTGTCATATCTTGTTTTTAATTGATTCGATCGCTTAAATTTTACTGCTGAGGAAACTTAAATGCAGTAAGGAAAAGCACCCTTACATTTTCTTTCATACCAGTATAACTTTTGTTCCCTTGATTACTCTTTCATTTCGCTTCATTAAAAATTTACTTCCAACAACTGTTTCCTTAGTACGTTTTACAAGAAATAGTGTAAACATAGAAAAAAATGAATCAAACATTGAAAGAACTCGTGTTAAGCAGGAAAGTTTGCAGTTTACGTCATATTAACCTGTTGTAACTGATACAGTGGTCGTGCTGACGGTACTTGTGCCGACTACATGAAACCAATAAATAAATGCCAACACCACAGGGACATTTTGAGAATTACCTTCCATTTAAAGAAACTTTGAATCTTTCGTCTATTGACAAATAGCTGTATTATGTTTATTGCATTCGTAGGTTTGTTTGTTTGTTGGGGTTTAACGTCCGAGCAGCAATATTTCAGCTATATTCAGACGATGAACATGAAATTGATGAGGAAATGAACATGAAATGATGATGAAATGAAAAAAGAATGGGACACAAGGACAATGGGGTCGACAAATTTTGATTGCCACTGGAAATAGGGAGAGGTGGGTAGGGTCGGGCAATTTAGCCTCCGGTGGCAGAGCCCTATGGTTCCTACTACGGGAGAATACCACAGTAGGGTTCTTTAACGTGCGAGGAACGTGGCATCTTTCCCAACACGATGCACCACTATGGTTTGCAGTCAGGTTTTCCGTATTATAGCCTGACAACCCCAGCATGTAACACGCCAGGGGTACCCTATTCCATCACCTGGGGCACACATCCCAGTTGCTCTGTGGGCAAAGCGCCCTAGCCCCCGGCTAGGGTTCTGAGCACTATTTAGTCGCCTTTTACGACAAGCTTAGCGCTGCTGCAGGCCTATTCTTTTAACACCCGGACCTGCACGGGGCTATATTCGTAGGAGAAATATGATAGATGATAGAAGTAATCTTTAAAATATAATAAGGTATGACTGTATTTTTTCCTCTCTATATAACCTCATAAACGTGATTTTCATCAAATAATAAATGAATAAAATTTATCTTATATAATAAGTAGTTAGAAAAGATATTACAGTCAGTTCTTTATGATGATCATGTTTAAACCAAATAAGATGACGACGTCATTATTACATAATGCTCCCGTCCCCCCAAAATAAAATTGATTATTTCTGATATTTAACTTATCATTGCTATCCAGAGTTAATATAAAGTACACTGACATGTAATAGCCAAAGTAAAGGAGACTGAGACGAAAAAAAACACATAGAAAAATTATACTTTTCTTAATTTAAAAAAAAAATAATAATTTCTCCTAAAACAGCTATATATTTTTCGCGTTGAAGCAATATCCGTACAAGTTTATTAAATGAAAAGACGCCATACTCGTTAACAACTATTGAATGCGGTTTGAACGTTGAAGGCAAATATTTCATGAATTTTATCATAAGAACGTTTGATCAATCGAAGACATTTTGCTTAGGACTAGTCCGACACGCTGAATCTGGATTTTATCTAATAGGTTAGCTCACAGAAGTGCCAGTCCGGACTTAGGAATCACATCCCACCCAGACACTCTTCAATCTTTTAGTTATATATCGTATGCTTGGCAGAAATGCTGTGTCTTCCACGTTTAAAGTATTTTTTACAGATTTATGAACTAGAGGCTCTACTAAAGAGCCTTAAATCGCTCACTTAGATTGGTAAGCAATATTCTATTTTTTTTTTGTAAAAGCATGTTTTTTCCTTGTATATAAATTCCTAACGCTCATACCAAAGGTACAATCATATCAATTTTCATTGAATTGTGTATAGTGGATTCATGCTGAACACTTTTACCGTATTCAGGATTTTGTGAAACCTAACGGGTTTGGAGATATATGCGAAAAACTTCTGTCTGACCCCTATGTTCTCTTTGTAGTAACGGCGGCCATGGATAAAAACTCGTCTACATCAATTCTATGCAGAATACCCCTAGGAACATTTAAACCAATTTTAGTTCTCATTAGTCAAGTAATTTCAGAGAAAAAGAGATTTAAAATATTATAAACCATGAAAGACGACGGACGCCAAGTGATGGCCTTCGGGCCAAGTCAGCTAAAAATGAAATTGAATTAAAACATGACTGTAAGTTGTAAACTATTGTTAATTATAACTTTCCGGGTAAATTGGATTAATTAATTCAACCATTCTCATTGTGACGTAAATAAGTTGTACAAACCATTTTCACAACATTTTCCGTGGTAACCAGAGGGACACTCACACTTGGTTCCGTTGAATTGGCCATGGGAACAAATCTGTCCACATGGACGGGTTTTATAATATTGCGCTGTGGTAATGTTACAATCCTTAGCACAACTAGCCGTATCGTTATAAGATGTTGAGCAGCATAGCGGTTTATACATGTAAGATATTCCCCCACCACATTGAGCGGTACATTTTGACCAAGCTGTCCAATTATCTAAGTGACACTGGTATACTCCCGGTCGACATTCATATTTGGCTTCACATTTCGTTATAAAATATAAAACAGCTATCACGAAACAAGAAAAAAAAATTCGTTTTTTCAACATTGTCTCTTAGGAGAGCGATTGTATTTAGTAATATATCGATTTGACACAATATAATTTATAACAGCTATCTATATAGAGGCATGATTATATTTATTTCTTAAATCCTTGTTCTTACAAATTATTTATACTTCCTTAATCCGTTTACATGCACATGAAAGTTATTGAAAAAATTATATGACATTTTGTGTGTCAACCGTGGCATGTTTTATAAAACGAGACTTGTTTGGTACTTAATTTTATATGTAAAATATTGTATCATGTCTGATAAGAGTAAGATTATTTTAATGTTGGAGATTTTGATATACAATAACTTAAAAGTCATTTAATAAAGTGAAAAACATTGTGTTTAGAATTAGATTACTATAACAATGTTCTTAGATTTTGTCTAAATTTCTAATCTAATCTTGTAGCCTGGAACATGCTCTCAGGAATTCAAATATTATTGTTTAAGATGAATATCATATTTAGATAAACTAAGGATGTTATGAGTATGAATTTGCGTATGTTTACATTGGTTTTTTTTTAACATTATAAAAAAGGTAAAAACAACAGAATTAAACTAAGTTTTAAACTTTATTTAGAAAATACAACAAAATTCTTGACAATCAATTGGAAATGTTTATGTATGAACGCATATCATATCATACATTTACAACACTTTCCTTCATCTATTCAAAATAAAGATGAATTGAATTAAATAAATAGATAAATACAATGTAGATAAATACATTTCTAGCTTTTCGAAGTGCAGACGCATATAGTGACTTTTATATCCATACAAAATAGAACGCTTTATAATAATGATAAAGGAGCTAAATTGATAAATGTTAATTTGATTGTAACTTTCTCTTATAATAATATATTTAATGTCTTCAACCTTTAATCTAGTTTACTATGAACTTTTGATTTGACAGTGATTATATATAATAAAAGTAATTCATTCATAATTCACTGAGCGTAGTTCACTTTATGAATAGAAGTGATATATTATGTTCAACTTACATATTATACAAAGAATGATATTATACACAATACCCATAACGAAAATAAATCAAATTGAAGAAAAAAAATTTGATTCTAAAACGTTTTGGTTGGTAGATAAATTACCATGGTGTACATTTATTCTATATACTCTATTCTATTTTTTTCGTAACATTTCATATGTTTCCTACAGATATTTTTTTGCTTTTTGAAATTTTCCATTCACAATTCATGCAAAAGTGACATGAGTTATATCTATAATAAAATGTAGTAATGTTAATAAAGACCACAAGATAATACGAATAACTCATTGTAAAATTTAAGAAAAACTTCAAGTGTTCTTGATCTAATTCATACTAATATTTAAACATCAATTTTTGACATAATAGAAATACAAACAGAAAAAGTAGAGAATACATGACACAAGTTATTAGACAGATTGCTCAAATAATTGGTCATATCACAATCGCTCTGCTAAACAATATGCTCAGGTTTAACGGCGGGACAAAATCTTCTACACTCCTTGAGACGTTAATGTTTCCCGCACGCACGCTTAGCTCTCATCAAACGCACTAAAACGAACGCTTCTATCGTGCGTTTAAACATACGATAAACGAACACTCTTAGAGTGTGTTTAAATGCACGATACGCGAACGCTCATAGCGTGCATTGAAACGCACGATAGTCGAACGATGAAAAATAATAATATTAACAAATATTAATGAAGAAAGTAAAATCGAAAATAGAATTAATGAAAATACAAAAAAATAATAGAACAAAATATAAAAACAACAGTCGAATAAAGGAAATAATGAATGTACAAAAATAACGAAGGCTCCTATTGTGCGTTTAAACGAACGCAAAGTATGTAAAAACGAACGATAAACGATACACGAACGCTAAAATGGGAAACGTGAACGTTTCAAGAAGTGTACGTCTACAATCAAGGTACTCAAAGTTATGTTCGATCAGATGAAATACAGAAGAAGAAATCTGAAGCTTTCAAAAAATTCTTGTTTTTCAGTGCATTATAATATTTGAATCAACCTTAAAGCGAAGTATAGTATCGTTGATGAAACTAAATGATCGATGGTTTGCTATAAAGTATTGGTATTGATACAGATGATTAACACTATTTCGGTCCGAAAGATATATGTGATAACTAGAGGCTCTAGAGAGCCTGCTTCACTTACATGGTAAAAAAAGCTCCCCGATTTCACAAGTACAATAACTCAAATAGAAAACCGTTATTAAATATGCACCCTATCCTTCTTTTGTCCTAAAGATTAGTTCATTAATTAATAGTTTATTTTTCCATATCCTGGCAATATGCTAAAAATCACAAAAAGATTCACATTTTAAGGGCAGTAACAAGTAAAAAGTAAAAATTTTTGCATCTCAAGGTGCATTATCATAAGATTACTTTGGTCTTTCTCTTACAATGGATAATAATTCAACCTTTATGCCCTTTGAGAATTTTCGTAGGACTTGTCGTAAGGATCATTTCGACATTTTCTATCTAAAACGGTTTTTAAGTTATAATCTAAAAATCAAAAAAATTAGTCATTTATGGCTTTTAAAGGGCAACAACTATAATAAGTAATCACACATCTTGGACCCCATCAAAAACTTTGAAGACCTTTTATGAAGAGTTTTGAGGATCTCTGCATCCAGATGGTGGTGGAGGGTGAGTTTGACCCTATCAAAAATATAAACAAAATATATCCTTTTGCATGATTTCAAACAAATTTCACCATACTGAACTGCTCCTCAAGCCCATTTGTGACACCGCAGAATTATCATAGCTGGACTCCACTATGGAGTTACACAAATTCGACTGAATACAGACCTACCTTTGTAAATCTCTTCAAGTTGAAGAGTTAAAGTCAAATTTATTTTCAGTATCTCTTATAGTTTTGAAATATATGTAGAAATTTGTGACTTGACACTTGTGGTCTGAAAACAGCAACGGTAATGTTTTATACTGGATGTTCATTATCGGCATAATTTTTCTAAGTAGATTCTCAAATGACGTTGTTGCCAGAATTTTGAGAACAATCCACTAAAGGGTTTCGGAGGAAAATATTTAATAAAAAATAACGAAAGGCGTAGACGACGACGACGACGGTCGTAAAGTATTGACAATTGATCATATGGACCTTGGTCTCGGTGAACTAAGATACCATCAAAAGTGATTGTTACTATAGCAACACATCTATTAAATCTTGACTTAATGTTTAGTGAAAAACATAGACAATTCTTTTCAAGGAACAAATATACTTCAGCTTCTAACAAGCCCCATAATACAACTGAATGGATTGAACCTAAAAAAAGATGAAATATGAATTCAGTTAAACAAGAACAACATTTTAAGTCATGATCATAGATTTATAATGTACAGATAACAAATTATGAAATAAAGTAAGCTGCACAAAGTTATAACAAATAATTTTCAAATTAGAAAGTTGAACGTTTTATATTTTTAAGGTGGAATAGAAATTGAATAGCTCTTTTCTATGCTTACCCAAATGCGACATATCCAACCAATAAAACAACAGCAACAAACAGACCGACAGCCACAATACTGAAACCAACAGCAGCCCCAGTAGCCACTGAAAGTAACAAAACAAACCTATCATTTTTTTTTATATAATGCTGTATGATCAGAAAATAAACTAGTGTAAATTGAGACATACACCAGAACATAATATTTGTGGGAGACAAGTAACAAGTACAAACAATATTTTTATTAGCATATACAGTTTTAATTTTGTTTCTAAATTGTATGCTTGTTATTTTGGTTACTTTATGATCATACGGTTTGTTACATTTTTCTTGTCTTGTCGTTGTTCCTGAATCATGTTCTATTTTATTCGAATCCTGGTTTCCGTGATTTCCCTTCAACAATGCGTTACAAAACATAACTGATACTCGTAAAAGTGTTTTAAAAGTAATTGATATAAACATTCTTGACATTGTGAGTTACATTCCTGAATGTTTAACTTGATTTCGTGTATTCACAGTTACACGTGGTATGAAATGTTTATGTGTAGCTGTTATAGATTGTTATAGATTGTCTCACTGTCTATAATTTTTGTTATTTTATATTTTTTAAGTTTTAACTTACAGCTGTTACAGTCTTCTCCCGAATGTAAGGTATCACAAACACATTGCCCATTTATACACTCCCCATTGACACAACCTTGTGTACAGGCCTCTGTAGTAAAAATAAATGTAAGTGTCCATTAATATAAATCATACATACAAATGATCTTTTAATCGCAAAACCATGTGAATATTTATACATGGTAAAACAAATCACGCAAATGATCATCATATTTTAAAATTATCAAATTTAAATTATACATATGGCAGGTTCTTCGTCAGACATGCCATCGTTGTCGCATATCTACAGAACTGATGGAAAACACTATCCCTGTTAACTTGATCTAGACATCGTTTGTAAACAGGGAGTGATAGATTGTGTATAAGTGTTTCTTTTTTCTATTTAGGTATTCAATTTCTTTCTTAGGTATCGATTTTCATTTTAATATTTAAACAGTCATCGGCTTAAGGCACATACCATATTCTCCTCGATGGAGGGCATGGGATTTTATTTTAAGTTAGAAAGTTTCTTCGCGCAAGCACGAAAATAAATATTTTTTGTTAAGCAGCAGCTGGAGTTAAAACTTTTATTTAAAAATCTACATGGTTAAGTACAGGGAGGAATATTGAATAATATTTTTTTTCTGTCCATTCACTGAATAAAAACATTTTTGGCTCAAATTTGGAATAACTTCATTTAAAAAAAATAAATCACAGCGCCCCCCCCCCCCCGCACCCTCAGCTAATAGTCGGTGCTTAATTTTGTTAATTGTAAATCTAAATTGATTTGATCAATATCTTTGTGGGTTTTTAAAAGAAGTTTTACTGCGTTTAACAATAATCATAACTTAAAAATTAGACCAATAACTTACTTAGAATGTTTATTCTGACTGGAATGACAGTGGCGTTGTGAGTAGCATTTGTTTCTACTGATTGCTGATCCGTTACTTTTATCTCAAAGTTATGTATTTTATTCTGATCAGGCAAAGATTTTGCTACTTTTATGCTTCCGCTTTGATCTATTGCAAACAGTTCTGAAAAGAAAATTTAAATTTTATTTTCTTCGCTGAAACAAAGCTTTCAAACTACACATATTAAGACAATGCATCAAATTAGAATTGCAGTAACATATTTCATGCAGTGTTTTTTTCTAATGCAGGATCCACTACAGGTAATCTGTTTTTTTTCTATTTAATGTAACATTTATAATAGAAACAACAGCATCAACAAGAAAAACATGTAAAAAACAACAAAGAAATATAGAAAGCAATGTGTATGTCTGAAAGTATTCAAATTAGAGAAAAACAAATCAGTTATCTTTAACACTTTTGTACCATCATCTTGTCCAACCGTGCTATATTCAATAGTCCTAAACTTCGGTTTTGAGTCCCAATCCCAGCACTTGACCTTCTCAACAGCTTGACCAACTGGAATTCTAGTATCGACATTCAAAGACAAGCTACTCCGGGTACACAATGGGGCGTCGTTTTCATCTTCAACAACTACAAAAATGTCAGCTACATCTGATAGACCACCTGCATCTGTGACCTTAATTAAGCAACATTTGAAATTATATCCATAAGTGTTTTGTTGGATGCACTAAATGTATTATGATACTTTGGTTAAGTTGACATCTTATACTTGGCAAAAATAACATTTTGTCGGAGAATATGTCTATCAGATTAGTTAACGACAATCCGAAATGCAAGAATATTTTGTAACCATATATAAGGCATTAATGAATAATACGGATTTTAATTTTTTTTTCTTTCACTTTCTACCACATAGATACATAAGTAGTAAAATAAGACTGATACTTGGTTACTATAAATGCTCTATTCTATAAGTAAAAGTTACTTGCATTGAGAGTGAGAACGTAAACAGACGTCACAGATGCGTTAACTGTAGTCCCCAAACGTAGGTTATGACTGGAGTCTAGGATGAACACCGAATGGTTTGACTCTGGTGCTATATCAGCTACACAAATTAAGAGTGTTTAGTGAATACTTAGTCTTACTTCAAATACAATTAAATAAAGTACGTTTTCGAAAAAAAGTATAAAAACTTCAGATGACAAACTGTTAAAGATTTGTACTAAAAGACCGTGATACTAAAAGTGAAATACAAATTAGTTAATGATACAGCAAACATATCAAATATGAAACAACTTTATGATATACACTGTTGTTTAACTTTCAAAACCTCCTTTATTCATGTTAATAAACCAAACCAAACCGGAAGTACACGTTATCTGCTATAGCTAGTTGTATGTATATTTTAAACTCTAATAATCTTAAACATTTGGTGTTGTAGAGGTTTGAACTTTGGTTGGTGTTGTAGATGTTTGAACTTTGATTGGTGTTGTAGATGTTTGTACTTTGGAATCAATCAAGATATGATTGAAGATATCAGAAATAAATTACCAATGGAGTATGTCAGATTTTTATACGTTGGTTCTACATCATTGTCTGTGGCATTTATAAGACCCAGATTGGTTCCGATTGTTGATCTCTCTGTTATGGTAAAGTTACGGAGGTTGATGAACATGGGTGCACTATTAACATCTAACACAGTCACAGTTACGATGATGGATACTTCACCTATGTCATTTTTAGCAATGACAATGACCTGCAATACAAATAATAAAGTTAAAAAGTATGTTCATTATATCTCCTTTCTATATTTGATAATGCTTTTGTTTTGTATATCGTCCGTTCTGATACCGGCATTGTAATATATCTCGTGGTATTATGGTCACTGATTATGAGGCCTCGTACAAAAAGTCCATACAATAGCAAGATGGAACTTTGAATTTTATTTCTTTTAATTTTTTAGTGTTCCACGGCATAGTATAGACGTTTATTTAATGCACTTTTTCATAAAGTATGTTCTTTTGGAAAAAGGTGTTTCCCGTCGACAAGATCCACAAATCAATAATAGAAAATTGCATTATGCATAATCCACTTTACCTCATATACGCCAACCTTATCTTCTAAGCTAACTGCTGGACATATATTAAAACTACCCCCTTCAGCATCACTAACATCGAACATCGATGACGAAGATGTATAATTGAAAATTCCACCTTGCGGATTTTGACAGGTCACGAGCGAGTTACTGGTATTGCATGTTACTTGGTCGTCAGTCATTTCAATTTCCATTTCTGTGTTTGTACATTCAGGAGGGTAAACTGTTTCAAAATTAAGAGAAATAACCCTATTAAAATAGTAAGGCGTAGGAATTTTTTAAAACTTTATAACGTACAAATAAGTTTTTTTTTAAATTCAAACAGTCGTTTACATTGGTCGTTCAAAGTAACACCAGTCAACGCGATTAAAAAAGAAGTAAAGGTAATTATAATAATAATAATGATATTTATTCAATAGAATATCAACGTTATTATACACAAGACATAAATACGCATTAAAGATTAAAAGTAAATTACACTCTAAATTGACATTTTATCAGGGATAAACCATGACATCTGTAGGGCTTGTTTCCAATGGGGTCCCATCATGAGAAATCACTTATAGTTTTGTCATACAAAATATAATAATATACCTTCAACAAACTATTGTTGATCAATATATAAATTTATTACAAATATAGACTATTCTAATAACATAAAAATAGATGAGGTGAAGCTCAACTATAGTTTCCCTATCAAGGAAATTTGAATGACCAGGAATTCTTCCTTTTTATATCATGTTTTTAATATTTTCTCGTGTAAAATGTCTGAATTTGCCATATATGTGGATGATTAGCGTTGAATTTTTGTTTGAATTGAAAACTCATTGCACCGAGAATAATGTTCTTTTTATGGCGAAGTCTTTTCTTACTGTTTTCCGTCAAGTTAAATGATTTATGTTCTAATATATCTCTTGTTATTAAGTAAATTAGAATGAAAACAATTATTCATCAAATTATTAGATGTGTAAGATACATCTGGACTTTCGAAACTTAAAATGAATGACGAATCAAAAAGTTTTTAATCGTATAAATTCATATGTAGATCTGTTTAGTGATATGCACTTACAGTTGATATAGACTTGGACAGATATATTGACTGTAAGAACACTGTCTGAGTATACTAAGACAGTAAATTTGTACTCTAAATCTGTTGGGTTTTGCTGCCGTAGGTAAATTTGCCCAGTTGTTCCAATCACATCAAAAATACCTGAAAGTAACAACAAAACGAAGAATTATGCTCTGTTGTCAACGAATTTAAGAATGGTTATCATTACGATTTTCTTATTCTTCCTGAAAAAAATGACCAGATAATTTTCTCAATTCCGTGTCCCCTTTTGGTCAGATGATCAATTAAGAAAACAGCTACTTATTTATTATGTATTTATAAAATTTAATACACATTTAATTGAAGTAACAATATCCGAACATAAAACACCATATCACCTCACTGTTTTTTTTCAGAAAGTGTATTTTTTAAAATGTAATGGAAAACGTATTGATTAGATGCGCAATTGTTTTGATCATTGTTGTTATACACACCTTGAACATTCTGGCTACTATTTACTTGGAATGTAACATTTCCTTGAACGTCTGAACAGTTTAGAAGTCCTATCAATGTGTTGGCTGGGGTAGAATCTACTATTCTAATGATATATTGCCCAAGATTTAGATTGCATTTGGGGTCATTTGTCAAAAGAGGAAGGTCCATCATCTGAAAATGAGATAATTGAAGTCGAGTAAATAATATTATCAAGAAAATAAAGCAAGAAATTGCCCAAATGAGTAACTTGTGAAGTTGTTTATGTGGGCTAGTAGAATTCATTAATAAACATTTTGAGGTGATACCTCTTACATAAGGTATTTGATACAAGTCTCTTACAATCAGTCGGTTCTTGGTGAAAGGTTTCGGTGAAAATGAAGACTCTCTTTGCCATCATTATCGATGCAATTTAAGTATCATTCAAATTTTACATGTGGACGAATTGCACCAGCAAAGGATTCTGACATCATTTTACAAGATGGCATTAATAAGGAAACATTCATGCAAGGACACATCATTAATAATAAACAAATTTAAATGTGTTTGTTCAAAGGAGTATTAAATACGACAAACAAATTAAATTTGAAATTTTTAATATTAAGAATAATCATTTGAATTTGCATACAGTTAAGACTGATATTTTCATTTTTTTTTAGTTTTAATAATTATTCAGCAGGCTATGTGTAGACAAATGGAGATTTACTTACACCAACTTCATTGTCATCAGCTTTAAAACTTTTGGGGGATACAATTGGTACCAAAACAATAAGAATAAACGACGACAACATGTCTGTATTCTGTGAAATCTATGCTCCAAAGTGTTGAAATTCTGTAACACAAAATAATTTTGCAATCGTCATTGAAGATAGGTAAAATGTTTGTTTTTTTTATTGAAGTTCTCAAAACAAACAAAAAAATATTTGAACATAAGATAAGCCATCGATTTATGGTGTCATCTTGTCTACTAACATAGCTTCTAGATTGTCGACAAAGTTTGATCCAATTTTTTTTTATTTTATGTTTGAAGTAATTTCCATGTTATTGGTAAAAGAACAGCAACACTTATTTACAATATTGGTTGTTCTCGTTATATGGAAAAAACAAATATGAAAAATTAGGATGTCAAAAAACAATTAAGACACCAGGCCGTGGCCTGTCGACTGATATCACAATATCTGCTGCATTTTTACCTCGAGTTTATACGGCAGGTTGCTAAAGCACAAGCGTATTTTACCATCTTACAATTTTCGAAATAAGCAGGTAATAAAAATGTGAAACACACACTAGTGTTTCCGTGGCCATGACATTGATAACCGCATATACTAGACACTAATAGTTTCCGTTTAAAATTCATCGTGTGATACGTGTTAAATAAAGCAGTTACTAGTTATTCATTTCTGTATGTTTATATAAATTTGGCATTTTTTTAACGTAAGAAAAGATTTATCTTATTATACAGCGGGAGTATATAATGATTGTGCTCTCTATATTTTGGCGTGTACATTTGAACGTCCGTTCTTGCTGCTCTCTATATGTTCGCATGTATGTTTGTCCGTGTTTCTAGTTCTGCATCTCTTGTGATATTGCTGAATGTAATTTGAAAAAAAAAACTTTTACATTTTTTTCTTGCATGCTGCTGTATTGCTCCTATTTTGTTTTTTTCATCTGAATTAGGTTTTGGGATTTTCCGATGCAAAACATTGACTTTGGTATTGGTAGACCAAGGGGTGTCCATCTTCTGATTCCTAACCTATTCCAAAACTGTTAAATGGAATTTAATAAAACTTGAACAAAAAAATCTTCAACACATCTTGCACTTTAAATTTTATTTTTCATTTGAATGAGTTTTGGGGTGTTTTATATGATTATATGGAAGTGGGGCAAAGATATCACCAAGTCAGCTGTGCTCATGGTTTTTCTCGTCGACCATGAGGCTTTTTATTTGTTTTCCTTTCTTTGATACCGTGCAAGGGAAACTCTAAATGAAGTTTCTCGTACAACCTTGGTAATTGTTTACTGTTTTGTTAAGTCTTGTTAACTGCACATTTTCTTCTTAATTTATATATTTATGAAACTTTTGGAGGGATTATTTTTCAACAATGTATCAACATTCTAATGGGCACTAATTATGCCTCTCTACTAGACGATTTGTTTTTTTTTATTCTTGTGAATCGAAGTTCCTTCAAAGTCTTGTGGAAAACAAAGGGATTAAAGAGGCTAGATTTACATATGGACATTTTGACGATGTTCTCTCCATTAATAATCCTAAATTTTGAGGATGGTTTCCGTTTATTTATTCAACAGAACTAACAATTATAGATCTTCACCTCGAACTTGACGACAGTAGTCACCTCAGTATAAACTTATGACAAACCAGACGACTATAAATCACTCTTTCTTGTGTAATAATATACCAGATTTCCCTACATATGGTGTTGTTTTTCTCTGATGTTAATGTATGCCATAGCTAGTAGCGACTATTCTTAAGACGCCACCGTTGCCTAATAGACAGATTTTTGGACCAAGGTTATTAGAAAATTCGACTCATCCGAACCCTAGAAAGTTTTATTGTCGATGTCTTGATCATATTAAAAATATTTTGTTTCTGGCAAACAGATTACATATGATGGATTTTCATAATGTCTACAAATTAATTTTCTGTGGTCTTTATTTATTGCTTTGTGATATGACGTTCAAAATCAAATTCCAAATTTTTAACGAATAATTGATGAATGACGCATGTTTTACGGGATTTTTTCGTTGTCTCAATATAACTGTGTTGATTTCGGATGTTTGTCCACTATTTCCAATTTGTGTGCTTGACAGCATAATATTTGGTTAGAAATGAATGATATCGCCATAATATTAACGTTGGTCATTAATGTCTTTGTGTCGTTATTTGACTTTTTAGTTTATTTTAAATAGGTGTCATCATTCTGTTATCGTGGATTTTAATACTTTTGTTGTCGTGGCCTTTGCTGTCTATTTGTGTTGAAATATGCCGGAAATAATTATCTTTAATGGAAGCGCGAGTTTTAGCGCGCTAAAATCCTTGTTAAACCCACTTTCCATTTGTTTACGCTGATTTTACCATTTCCTATACGGACTTTCGTTTGACTACTACAGTTTATCAGTTGGGTAAATTTGTTATTACCCTTTATCTATGTCTTTCCAATCTGTGTTCTTGTACAGTTGTGTACTTGTATGTCCGTTTTATCACTTCATCTTATTTTTTTACTATAAAGTGATTTGTTATTTAACTTAAAAAAAATTGTTTGGTGCACCTGTAAGTCAACAAAATTTGCACGTGCATCTACGACATAGTAAAAAACATATAGTTAAAGCTATAAAATCCGGATGTCAGAATGTTTTTTGATATAAATTCAAGCATTATGTGCATATGATTTTAATTACAAATTCATTCATAAATGGGTTAAACAAAGATATTGTAAAAATTGTGAAAAATACTGTTTGCGTCAAGTCCGAAATTTGCAATAATAATTAGTATCTGTTCAAAGTAGGAAATTTGCGATTATGATTGTTTTCTTTTTATTTATATTTGCTAGTTGTTCGGATATTCTGTATTTGATGATCATTTTATCGAATTTAACGTACATTTCTTTCTTAAGTACAGATTTACCTACAAATCATGCAAATAGGAAAAAAACGGTATCAGATCAGACTTTCTAAACAATCAACAATTAAAAAGAACTTTTTAATGATAGAAATGCATATATCTAAGCTCGGTTGAATTTATTTGGTCACATGTCTCAAAAAATTGTTCATTAGAATAGATTACTGTAAACAGTACTTTTTATTTATTTTCAACCACCTTGCTTCTTAAATCATTCTGGGAAATAATGAATTTATCTAGTCCATATCCATAGTTAATATAATTAACATAGTTGACAGATGTATGAAATTATCATCCAGCACTAGTTCTCAAAACAATGATAGAAACAAATCTGTGGCATTAAAACTATTTTTCATGAACCTTATTTAGTTTACCAATACTAACCAAGGTTAGAAACCAAATTGGATCAAAGAAAAATCAAAATGAGAATACTACTGAATACCAATACTTAGACGTTTAAATTTGTGTATTTTTAAAAGTGGTTATAATATAAAATAAAAACCACTGAGACGTCGGAATATTAAAAAACAGCCTACCTGTTAACGGGACAACCTATTTTTTCTATATCATGGGTGCAGGATATAAAAAGTCCTGTTGCAAAGCGGATCCTCCTAAATCAGATTGGGGTAAAACACGACATAATATTAAACAGTTTTGAATCGACTGGATTAAAATGTTAACTTTATGTCAGCCCTTACAACGTTGCAATACAAAAAAGAAAAACACTCGGATTTTATTTCACATTTTTTCGTTATAAATCGTGTTTACATTGTGTTGTATGTAGTTTAAAAGTAGAGACATTTTCCGTCTGTTTGTTTTTAATGAAACACATTGTTCTTAAATCATGATTGTTTATGAAATCATTTTTGGTTGGTTTGTAATTATTTATCATATTTTTAAAATTGTGGGTTGGGATTCTGTTGAAAACGGATACTTCGATTACTAAGTTACTGGAGTGCATAAAGTTTGCAATGGAAATACATGTAGTTTAAATAATCATTTTCATATATTTATTGTTCACATATGAAGTACTGTTTTGACTACTGATTTTTCGTTTATGAAAATAGATCATATTTACAACTATAAACATCTGTAATCACATTCAAACAAATATCCGTTCAGAAAACATGACTATATCATTTGCATAGTAATCTGATTATGAAAGTAACAAAACAACATACCCTTATATTGTCAGTCCGATAAATTATGACAAAAGTCATACAATTTGAAAATTGGTATAATTAATGTAGTCATTCGAAAGTGTGATTCAAGCAATTATCAGCTCGTGTTTTTTTTTTTATTTTTATTTCTTAGTGGAGTTCTGTTGTTTTATTTTTTTTATATAACACATGGTTTTTGATAACATAAT
Organism: Perna viridis; assembly: GCA_037379345.1. Taxonomy (NCBI): domain Eukaryota; kingdom Metazoa; phylum Mollusca; class Bivalvia; order Mytilida; family Mytilidae; genus Perna; species Perna viridis. The sequence continues at coordinate 52,370,073 of CM074511.1, read as the reverse complement.
AAATTTTAAAAACATGTATATTAATATAATTCCTGGTATAACGAAACAAAATAAATCACGAAGATATGAAGAAACTATATAATGATAAATGAAAACTATCGTTTCTTTTTTAAAATATTTTATGATGAAATCCATGCAATTTACAACGTCCCAAGATATTTTAGATATGATTATCTTTAATCATCTTTATCTTATTACAATGCTTAATATTCGTTTAGAATACACAAAAATATAATTTAATCGGATTAAGATTAAACAGCAAATGTAACTATTGACCAGACAAATCATAGTCAATATATAGGAGCCGAAACTATAAATTTACTACTGATATGTTTCAACCATATTCTTTATTAAAGAGTATTATATATTTTGCTTCATCTATCATACTCAACATGGGGAAATATCTGTGACTGCATTTTGACTCCCCGAAAAAGGAACTCAATAGACTGTTGTTATTAGATCGATGGTAAAGAAAGCTTATTGATCCGATTTTTATTATTCAGATGTCAATCTGTTCCTTTTGAAATTCTATTTTGATTTTTTTCCACAAGATAGGGGTATATTTAACCGTTTCTGAGTTCCAAGGAGTCAAAGTGGCGACCACCCAAAAAAATCTGTTTAAAATCTTTGGTCTGATTGCGATTTTTTTTTAATTTGATATCTCATCAAAATCCTTATCTGCATTTTTCATTTTTCAAAACAGATTTCGGATATCTGTTGCAGTTTATAAGGGGTCAAAGGGGCCACACACACACACACGCAATCGACTTTTTTATTTTTTGTCCGATTTTGAATTGTTAGATTAATTTTCAAATTTTGTGCTATATTGTGTATTCATGAAAAAAATATTTTCAAGTAAACAGCAATGCGCAATTACCCAACCTATATTACAACTAATTATTTGTCAATAGTTATGTTACAATTGTCATATGCTTTGTCACTTTGTCTTCACATACCACAAATATCCGTAGTATTTTGTGTCGGTCTAAACAAAATCGAAATCGTGAATGAATGGGTTGTTGAATCGACCTCCGATTTATTTCTTTTAGCTTAGCTGCTGTGATATATGATAGAGATATGCTGCACTATTCATAATTTCTGTTAAGACTGCATAATGTTTTTCTTTTATCGCATTAAAAAAAAATCTTTTGAGGAAAAAATTAGTTTGTAATTAGTCAACTTTTTGACGATGTCTTATCCAGCTGACCATGAATGTTTCGGTAGCCAATAAGGTAAGATATTATTGCTCAAATAAACTATTGCAAATATAGGTAAAGATATATAGTAACAACATATGGAGAATGGAAACAGCAATATGATATAAATTTGTTTATAACAGAGAACAACATAATATAATGGTAACAACTTATTTTTCAATTATCATAAAAGAACAATGTACAATGAGTCATTTTACGGTGGTACATTTAGGACACGTAATATTTTAAATGGTATTCACGTTTCTCCAACATTTAATTATTAGACTAAAACAATATCAATTAAAGTTAAGGATTATGGGGTACTCAAAAGGGTTTGATGGTTTAAATTTACCTGTATTTTACCTTTTCCAATAAAAAAGGTTGGATGATATTTTTAATGATATCAGTGACTAAAGACACAATAATATGATAATAATGTAATGTTTTTTTTGTTTAATTTTTTTTTTCTTCTTTTGCAAAAAAATATTAAAGCAATAAATATCTTTAAAAATATATTTCTATCTTTTTAAGGTAATTATTTGAATTCTTCATTAAAATAAAATAATTTAAAATTTGTTTATGCAATATAATTTTATTAAAATTAAAGTTATAATAGTTATAATTTCTAGTTATGTTCACTTAAAAAAACATGTATACAAATGTACAATTCATTTATATTATCAAAAAAATAAAATCTACAAATTCGCGTAACAAAACGTTATTGATATCTTGTTAACAATGGTCTTAAGCTTCGTATGAAGATAGTCATTAGACTAGCCTTATCAATGTTCTAAGATATGTCTTATGACATGTCTTAGGATATTTTCGTTTAAACAGTCCCCTGATGGATACATTATCCGACAGAACAAAAAGTTGATCACCGTGTCATAGTTTTATTTTCCTCATTCGTCTACCCCAGACTTGAAGTTTTATGAGCAATTCGGCAGGTGTTTCTAGAAAAGCAGAGGACACTTAACATGCCGGTGCACCTGGTCCATGCCCCCAACTTTTAGTGGAATCCGAGTTACTCATTTATTTTTGTTTCTTTGTACGTGTTATTTTGGTTATTTCATGTTTTTGTTGTGTGTGTCTGTTTTCATTGTCTAGTCTTCATCTCCAGACTGCAAAAGACCAGACATGGAAAACAGACAAACACAACAAAGAAATAAAGTAACTAAATAGTACATACAACAATCTAAAACAAATGTTGTGTTTTAAATATTCTGATCAAATATTAATGTCTATTAATACAAAAAATGTCGGTTTGATGAAACGTAGAATATTGAATGTCAACATAGTTAAGTTAAAATTTGTTATTAAATGTTTTAATTAGCTTCAAGTTCTTTTATTGATTTACATCTTTTCCCATTTTTCCCTTTTTCTTCAACGTTTATAAAACTTTAAAATTGTAAGAAAATGAAAACTACATGCATGTTGAACATGTGATTTCCATCAGGATATTTGATGGAATTTATGACAAATGTTCAGCTTTATATAAAATGAGCTTACTTCAGGCGCGATATAAGTGTATGAACAGTAAATCACAGCATATCTATCGGATGTTTTCTAACATTTGAATTTCAGATAACACTGATTCTTTAGAAAATTTAGAAAAAAAACCAACTTAACTGTCTGTTAGGACAAGGTGCTTTAATATGTTGTACTAAAGTTCGATAAGGTTTTGGTTGCTGCTGAAATAACAATTTAAATTTCGAAAACAAAAATCTTATCCGACATCAAATCCCAAGCTTCGGGTTAAAAAATGGTCGGTGTATAAGAACGTATACGATAGGGTCGGCATATCGATTTTATCCCATTTTTTATCAGACAGACCGTGTGTATTGTGTACACATGCCCCAAAATGACACTGTTTTCCACCACTTACCATGGCCACCAAGGACTTCTGTAGGCAGATTTTTTTTACAAAAATAAGCATGGATGCGTCAAAAACTTTTAGACTTATCACTTTCAATTACGATGCGTTCTGAAGTTTGGCAAAAATGAAGCAGCAAGATTATATAGAAATAGGAAAATATATATAGATAAACATTTATTGAATTGTATTCGTATCCGTATATCAACCGAACAACCAAACGTCTACATTTCAATAGATATCGAAGAAATGGCACTGTGCATTTTGTATACTATATAGTGATCTCATGTAATAATTTCAACTTGAGACATCATTTTAGATTGCAGTCTTTATTGATGTAATTATAAAGATAAAAAGACACATTAGCAACGGCAAAAAATAAAAACAATAACAAGCCTACTTCACTTTAAGTTTCTACTTGATACTCAAGGATCGGACACTTAATTTGTGTGAAGAAAAAAAATCAATTTTTGAAACAGTTTCTTGGATAAAAAAGCTTTATATAAAAACTCATTAGAACTACTTTTAATATTTCACTAATTTTCATCTTCAGGCGTTGTTTGGGTCTTTTTCCTAAAATATAAAACCATTAATTTAAATATTGTAATTATTCTAGTCAATATTATAAAGCAACACTCACGGTCTTGTATGAATATAACGTATAACATTGAAAATAATTAAGAAAAATATTGAGAGATTCTTGAAAAATATTTAATTTTACTCGCTTTTTCTGCGAGTGTAAATCCAAACTGAACTAAGATTAAGGATATTGGAGAACTTACCCACAAGGAGAACACCGCGAAAAGCAGGAACAGAAACAGCTCAACAGACCTAATATTCCTATCAATAATAGGGTACCAACCACACACATCGTTGCTATAAACCATGGTTTGACTGCGAAAGATAGTATAAAAGCTCAAGTAGAAGACCATGAATCGCTCGTCTGGATAAATTAGAAATATGAGGCCTGTTTAACAAAGGTGACTTAAGACAAAGACATGTCTTAGGATGGTCTGATATTTTAGTCCCAATTATTTTTATCGAAGATGTCGTAAGTTCAGAAATCTCTTTATTTTTGCCCTAAGTATTGTTATGGTCGTCTTAAGATAGGACGTGGAGTTAAGATATTAGAATAATAGTTGTAATGAATGTTTGCTTAGGTGGAATTTCTGTTATTGTTCTTTAAGTTCCTGAACAAGACGGCTTCATTTTTCCTCGATGCCATATCCAAGAATCTGAAGTCTAGTTCTGTCGGTAAAATTTCTACTCTTTTACTTATCATTGATAAACGTGTTGAATAATAAATTGTGAATGCATACATGTACTTTTCCATATTTAAAGACAAAAAAACCCTGCCCCTTTTTTCTCTATGTGAGAAGTCGACTTTGTTTAAATTGGACAGTATTAATATAGTTTCATCGACACCAGTGTTTACACAGATCAAAAAGAGCAAGCCAGCCCTTTTGGGAATGAAATACTATATAGATTTATTAAAGTACTTGTGTGTCTGTTTCTATCTGATCATACACATAAAAACATATGATTAAATTGTACAGATATCTACTTTCTAGTTATGTTCACTTAAAAAACATGTATACAAATGTACAATTCATTTATATTATCAAAAAAATAAAATCTACAAATTCACGTAACAACACATTATTGATATCTTGTTAACAGCGGTCATAAGCTTCGTTCGAAGATAGTCATAAGACTAGCCTTGTCAATGTTCTAAGATATGACATGTCTTAGGATATTTTCGTTTAAACAGTCCCCTGATGGATACATTATCCGACAGAATAAAAAGTTGATCACCGTGTCATAGTTTTACTTTCCTCATTCGTCTATCCCAGACTTGAAATTTTATGAGCAATTCGGCAGGTGTTTCTAGAAAAGCAGAGGACACTTAACATGCCGGTGCACCTGGTCCATGCCCCCCCAACTTTTAGTGGAGTCATGAGTTACTCATTTATTTTTGTTTCTTTGTACGTGTTCTTTTGGTTATTTCATATTTTTGTTGTGTGTGTCTGTTTTCATTGTCTAGTCTTTATCTTTAGATTGCATTGTTTTGATTTCCGAAAGAAAATTGGTTCCCTTGATTATTCTTTGATCAAAGAGAACAAAAAGCAGATACCATTCCTGCAAAATTTGGTTAAGGTCAGTAAAAGGGGTTATAGTTTTCTTGCGCAAAATGTTCAAGAACGGAAAGTGATAGCAAATCCTCATTTGAATTAAATAGTTCAGATGAACTGAAAATGAGCCAGAATGCTAAAGAATAATCAAGGGAACCAAGATTCTAGCGGAAATCAAAAGAATGTAACCCAGGGACAAAGACTAGACATGGAAAACAGACAAACACAACAAAGAACATAAAGTAACTAAAATAATACATACAACAATCTAAAAAAATGTTGTGTTTTAAATATTCTGATCAAATATTAATGTCTATTAATACAAAAAAATGTCGGTTTGATGAAACGTAGGATATTGAATGTCAACATAGTTAACTTAAAATTTGTTATTAAATGTTTTAATTAGGTTCATGTTCTTTTGTTGATTTTCATCTTTTCCCATTTTTCCCTTTTTCTTCAACTTAACTGTCTGTTAGGGCAAGGTGCTTTAATATGCTGTACTAAAGTTCGATAAGGAAAAACTCACGTTGATTACAGCTGTCTCCTTTGAACACCACTTCACATTCACATATTCCATTCCGACAGCTACCATATTTGCATTCTGGCTCACATGGACTTGCTGTAATTTAAGTAACAGTACATTATATTTGTATACAAAAACACATCAGGGCAAAAACAAAAAAAACAAAAACAAAAACAAAAACAAAATAAAAAAAAAACAAAAAAAAACAAAAAAATAAACAACAAAAACAACAAGAAACCAGAAAGAAGGGAGGAAAAGAAAACAACAAAGATACAAATTAATAATGAGGCAAAGCATTCGTATTTTATTATGCATGAACACATCTCAATTAATAAATATACAGATCATGTTTTTATCATAATGGCATGGAGCAAAAATAGAGGTTTTTTGGAAAGGTCTTTCACCACATCATACCGTACATACCAGCAGAAGCGTTGTATCGAGGTGTATGGAAGATGCGTGTAGTTGGTGTTCCTTGTGTTCCATTGACGGTTCCTAAACATGATGACACCGATATAAGAAATACAAATATTATTAATGTTTCCTTTCTCATAGTTATGTTATTAGCAAAGTCTGCCTACTGCAGATACCATCAATATAGACGCATTATTCCCAAATGTCAAGAATATCAAGGGATGTCAACTTTGAAAAAAACGAGACAATCATATCTAGATATTCACATAAAGGGGGGAAGTTTAATATGAAGTTTAAGTAATAATCCTTCTTTTGAGATTCAAACAAAGTAAGATTTATTGTGTCATACTGTCACTGAAAGTGTTCGTGAAAAAAAGTGTTGATTCATCCAGACTTTGTTGGATTTAAGTCATAGGTAAATATAATATTATCGGCTGAATTCATGGTACTGTAGGTAGGGAAGCCGTAAGAGGAAACAAAAATAAAAATAAAATAAATAAATAAATTGCAATACAGACAGTCTATTCTAGACCAAAGGATAATCCGAGTTTTATTGAAACTTTATATTTGTCATGAATTTAATTCAAGTTCTCAAACTACAACATGGCAATTTACAAATTAGAAAAAAGTTTTTCAATAATTAAGTAAAAATGGTCTTTCAATAAACGTATATGTTTTCCTGACAATCGACTTTGTGAGATTTACCAATCTTTATTCATTTTTTTCTAATGCTGAATAAAGAATAACTACTCCAGACTTATTCGTAATCAAGTAAAAAAAGGGAACAGACGTGCACGGTGAAACGCAACAAATGCAACATCGTATAACCACTATTAAAGTATTAAATGCGTACAGAGATCACCAAAATGTCTTCAGTAAATGTAGCTCTGAAAGGCCCCCGATAACAAAAGTAATAAATTCCACGGTAACAGAACGATGACAGTCATTCAAAATAATTAAGAAAAAGTTAAATAAGACACAAAGACACATTAATGACCAACATTGACATTAGGGTAAAATAATTCATTTCTGACCAAATATGATGCTGCAACCGCAGCAGACAGCTTGGAAATAAATCGACAAAATTGCATAACGCAACGAAAAATCACCAAAAGATGCTTCTTTCATAAATTATTTGTGGAAAAATTTGTTCTTGAACTTGATATATCAAAGCAATAATCGTGCGAAAAAAAATTCAATCGAAAAATTCTATTTATTATGAATATATAGTAGATATTATTCCGGTTAATATGATTAATCACATACAAGTCAGTATATATATATGACACAGAAATAGTCAATTATTTATGTAAAAGAGTCTGTTCTTCCTATTAGGCATTATACAATGAGTCACTGTTTATAGATGTTTGAAAAAAATACAGTCGTGTTAAAAAATGTCTGAAGCTAAGCAAAGAAAAGGCTTTGTTAGTCATGTATATGCTAATAACCAATCCGTTTAAAATATCTGTACCAAGTCAGAGCCATTGTCGTACCATCTGCTCCGGTGGTGTAATATCTATTTTATGGACTTGACTGGAAAAAAAGACAATACAAAATAAAATAAAAAAATGTTAGATGTCTGAATTAAAACAAAGAAAGCCTATGTTAGGAAGATATTCCGTTATTCTTGCATATTTTATGGTGCCTTACTTCAAAACATCTTACAGCTATTTGAAAGTAATTGAGCCAAACAAAATTTAAAGATTTGTTTTGCCGTGTATTCTTCCTTTATTTCCTCTTATTTTTTTTTTAATTAATCGAAACAGAATATGTTTTGTTCAAATGATTATACGGACAAAATTACGGCTTGAAAATTTTCCACGGAAGTTAGTTTTTGCAAATATTAAAAAAAAACTGACTGAGGCGGTTAGTCTTGGTGGTGGACTTCTGGAAAGTGCAGAAAATAATAAATCGATATTTTTCGGAACAAACGAACTAACTTTTGGGCAGGTTTTTGTTATTTTTGGTATGCTTTCATTCGATTAGATAAAAAAATTAGTAATGTATACTAAAAGCGCACTTGTATAGACCTGAAAGGTAAAATTAACTTTTTGCAGAATTTCCAAAATGATCGCCAACTCAAATATCGCAGAGTCATTGTTATCATAATCCTTTTCAAATTGTTGTTGTTAATTGTTGTGATTAAATCTTGAAAGGAGAAATCAAGAGAACCAGGATTCGAACGGTAATAAGAATTCTTGCTCCAGTCACCGCTATATCAGTCTAGAAAATTGGCAAAGAATACGAAAACAAACTCAGTGCTACTGGAATTCTACTAATTAGGAAAGGGTGGTAAAGAGATTTGTTGTAATTGTTTTGTTAGTTGTTCCACTTTTGTCAATTTAAAAGATAAGAGGCAGACTTCGGTGTTTTTCAATGTCCTTCATTTAAAGCTCTTCTTGGCAAATAAAATAAATATACAATACATTTATATTGCCGGAAAATATCAAATTTATTTGGCGAGCTTAACGGGTTCCCGAGCTAATATGAATACTTCGAAGCGAGTGCAAATAAATTTATATTAATATTTTTGGCAATGTTCATGTATTTGTTTTAATCCTGCAATCACATATATTTCAGCTGTCTTATGAGCACGGCGGTCGGCGAGGGCACCTTTAAACTAATTGGAGGAGGACCCCGTTTCCTGCATCTACCGTTGCTCTTTACTATAAGGGTAACCAGCAGTGAAGGAATAAAGCTTTGCGTTATTCGACACCCATTATTTGTAATAAGAAGCTTAATTGCAGGATAAAAGGTGATATTTCTTTATACAACGACCGTAGAAACTTGCGTTCGTTTAATATTTGTTGCAGTTGGATTCAGTTTTTTCCCACAAAATAGCACTTAACAAAGTATGTAAGTCTGTGTTCCCGTCCGTTGTAGAAAGCTGTATTGAAGAAATATTGTCAGCCTTTATTAGCTGTGCATGTTTATTTACTTACTTACTGCCCGTTATGCCCGTAGGGCAGCAACAAAGGATCTCCGTTGGTGACGGTCTTTGGCCATCCTTTCAATAGTTCCCCAGGTTTGGTCTCTATCCTTCATCTCAGCTTCTATGTTTCTCCTCCATGTTGTAATAGCTCGCCCTCTCTTTCTTTTGCGTCTGGTGTCCAGTGTAAGGCTCCTTTGGTATGAGAAGTACTGTCTTTTCTGACGACATGGCCTATCCACTTCCAACTTCTTCTCAGCAGTATTGTTGCCATGTCAAGTTGGTTGCATTTTCTCGATAATTCTTCATTACTGATGGTATTGGGCCAGAATTTTCGCAAGGTACGTCTTAAACACTTGGTATGAAATGTTGACAGTTTTGTCATTTTCCAGCACCCTGAGCCGTACAAGAATGTTAAAAGTATGCAACTCTGGTATAGTTTAAGTTTTGTTGTTTTGCTATACTGGCTGGACGTCCATACATAATTGAATGAGATAAAGATGTCCCAAGCCTTTCCAATCCTAATTTTGATGTCTTCGCTGGCGCCTCCGTCATTGCGCACCGTGCTACCAAGGTAGGTGAAGGTGTTTGTTGTCGGAAGATTTTTGCCGTTAATTTCGATAGTTGCGGTGTTCGATGTGTTTATGGTCATAACTTCTGTTTTAGTTTCATTGATGTTGAGACCTATATGTTTAGTGAATTTCGAAAGGCGATTGGTCTTATCGTGTAAGTGTTGGTGTGTATGTGATAACAAGGCTATGTCGTCAGCAAAGTCAAGATCTTCTAGAACAGTATTTATTTTCCATCTAATTCCTCTCCTCGCATCTGGGGTAGTTTTCCTCATCACCCAGTCGATTACTAAGTTAAAAAGGATGGAAGACATAAGCACCTTTTCTAACTCCTGTCTCTACTTGGAACATGATGTTTGTTGTTGTTGTTGTTATGTGCATGTTTGTGGGATATTAATATACAGAAAGAAAAAAAGATTTATTTTAAGATCTTTGGAATTTTTCATAATCCATATTTGATCGGTGCTTCTTTGTGTAAAGCAAGTATTTCAATAATTTTGAGCGCCATTTTCACAGTTGTTAAGCTAAGCGATATGCTAACCCAGAAATTAAACAGTATACGAATTCTTATTTATTTGGGTATCAAGTGCCAAAAGAGTAGATAAAAAATGACAGCTTTAGTGGAAACACGAAAGATAGATAACATCAACATATGATGGACTATGATCCTTAAAACACTGCTGTTGTATATTTTGGATTGCCTTATGTAGATCTAACTCCAAGTTCCTTTATATACTATGATAATATTATACTATAATATCAATGTAATGATGTAATGACGTAAGACTAAGACAACTGTGTTTGGTGCTTTTTATCTGCAGCGACAACGACGTATTTTTTTCATGAATGAGGTATTCGTCTTCGCGCTATAGGATTTTTTTTTAAAATTGGGTTGACCTTTTTGTTTTTTAAAAAAGAACTTGAATTGAAATTTGAACTGATTTTTTCATATTTCTTAAAACTTTCAATAAACCTTGAAAAAATGTATTTGCCGTTTAAACAAATTGGCTATGCCAATGGCCCAAATCGCGACGCTATAGTAATGGTTCTAACTCGTCTGGTAAATTTAAAATCATTCAGTGAGGAAGTTTGTACTTTTTTGAGACAATTATATTACTTAACCTTTGAGGTTAAACTTGCCCTTCTTGTCAACGGTATACATAGAAATAAATTTACTCAGACATACATACTAGTATATCTCATGATTTATCTGATCTTGTAATTTTCTAAATCGAGAATAATATCTCATAAAAGAGTAATCAAGAAAACCAAGATTATAGCGGAAATCAAAAGAATGTAGTACTGTGACAAAGACCAGAAATGGAAAACAGACATACACAACAAAGAACATAAAATAACTTAAATAATACACTCAAAGTAACAAAAGTAAATGAGCAAATCGGACTCCACTTAAAACCGGGAGCATGGACCAGCTTCTATGCGTCCTCTGCTTTTCTAGAAACACCCACCGAATTGCTCATAAACAGTCAAGTCTGCGGTATGCGAAAGAGGGAAGGAAAACTATGACACGTTGAACAAATCAGTAAACTACTGAAGTGATGACTTCAATCGTGAAGCAACATAACCCTGTTCCAGAAACCTATTTGTAAGAAGTCAAGAGCAATACAAAAAAAATCTGCGGAGTAACAACAAGCGCTGGTATACGTATGAGTTGTGATATGAAAACTCCATACTCAGGTGCTGAAGGGATGTTGCCACAGATGAAAGGAACGTTGACAATTCTGAATGAAAAGTCATCACGTTTGTCATAAAGTTTGGTCAATAGTTTTCCTTTACCATCGATTTCTAAGTGTAGGTCAAGACATGAGGCTGACTTCACAGTGTCAGTAGTACCATTTATCTCAAGTTCTTTGGAGTAGATGCGATGTATCAAATTGCCGAAACTGGGATTTTGTAAAGATAAAACGTTATGTATATAGCGGAAACTGAGATCAAATGATCTAGCTAAACGATGTTCTTTCTTTCGGATCAGATCAGCTATAAAGTCAGCCTCATAAGAATGAAGGAATAGGTCAGCAAGAGAGGAGCAAAATTTATTCACATTGGAATGCCGACCGTTTATTGAAAAACGTGTCCACCACACTGGACAATTATGTCGACAAAAAAAATTCCAGCATTTTGAAAACATCTAACATCGGTTAAACACAAGAAAACTTATAACGAATGAAGGACATACACTGGTACAATATCCGAAGTGCAATTGTCTCCGGCTTCCACAATAAGAAAATCTTAACACCGAGTGGTCAGATATTTTGATATTTTTTGTACAATAAATCAGACCTATATCTGAAAAAAAACGTCTCGCTCCAACTTCTGACAACTTTTGCTTTACAGAAGATTTTGCCACCGTTATTCACTTAAAATAATTTTCAATGAGCAATATCATAATTCACGATGCCCACAAACCTGTACAGTTTCCGTGACATTTTCTGGTCTGATAATACTCTGCTCTAATGATGCTACAATTTTTTGCACATGCTTCTATAGTATGGTAAACCGGATCGCAGCACATTGGTCTTAATCTGGTTGATTGCCCACAAGGAGTCGAACAATTAGTCCAGGTGGTCCACGGGTCCTTGTGGCACGGTTTGAATCTATTTTTACATAGATAGCAATTGGCAGTCGCAAAACATAATATCATCACCAGAAAAAGAAAAAAATGACAATTGTCTGTCATATTTCCGAATTTCTTTAAGCAGTACCGGATATTGTCAGAGTTACAGTGTGTAAATGCTGAACTTTATCTTGCTATATCATGTTATGAATTGTTTCGGTTATCTGTCAGTATTTGATTTTGTCTATCTATATTTAATAACCACAACCCTCAGGATTAATATTATAATAAAAGACACGAGTCGAGTTTTATATTGAAATGTTCTGTTAACTAACAAAGGAAAATATAATTTTAAAATGTTTCAAGTGACCCTTTAACCACATTAGCAAATAATCAAAACAAAATGACTTCCGACTTCTTTTATTGTAGCCAACTGCCAGTGAATAAACCAAGTTCAATTGGCAAATTTTATCGGCACACACCGCAGGGAGACGCAAACGATGTTGTCTGGATTCAAAATAGCTAAACATTTAGTACTCATAACTTAACTCCTTTCATAACGAGAAATAACAGACTTTCAAATTTAGTGATCCACTTAATATGGTAGTCTATATATTCTGTATCTATCGTATGATCAATATTTAACACCAACATGATGCATGTCCTCTACTGCAATAACTATTGAGAATAATTATAATCAAGAAGGACGAAAGGCGACTCAATACATACTATAGCAATTCCCAAAAGATCCACTAGACAAATCACTCTACAACCACTCTTTAACCAGATAATTGTCAACTAGTAAGATGGATTGGTCACATCCTGCGAAGAGATCAAGATAGCACTTCAATGGACATCTAAGGGGAGTGGAAAATCTGGAAGACATAGAAACACTTAAGAGAAGAAGGGTAAAGAAATGAAAATGGATGGGGCACACGACAAAAGGTTGAAGCAGGGATAATCGGGGCATCGTCCTTTTGCGTCAATTGGATAAAAAGATCGTTGTTAAATTGCACCAACCGAAAGGAGTACTGGCGCAAAAGGAAAACGCCCGGTAAACGACATATTGAGATGGGAAGGGATAGAGTTATTGAACGCATCATGAGTCCATAAGGGCCCAGAGCTGATAGGTATATATGTATGTACAGTATGTAATATACCAAAGAGGTCTATTAGACTGGTCAGACGGAAAAACGAAAGGACAAAGTACTAAAATAAAACAAATAAAAGCAAAACGAACATTATAAAAATGTAGTAATACATTTGGTATACATGTATTAACTTCTAAAATTAAGGTCGCTTTGAAATTACATCCGCGGATGAATCAATCGTGATTAATCTGAGGACTTGGGGAAAAGTACTGTGTTTGTAAGTAATTTATTCTCTACACAACATTAAAGCCTAGTGAATTTTTCTATTAACTTAGTTGTATATCCAAGTGGATACAAAGTTATTAGTGTTCAAAACGTGACTAATTTCGGCTCGAAGACAAACATTTTGAGATATGCGATAAATGAACTTCATAAAGTGTCAAAACACCAACCTTCATCAAAGAATAAACCATATGAAATTCATTTTTATGTTTTAAATATTTTCTTGCTTGTAATATATTTCAGTGGTGTCATTGAACTATTTCATAGCTACCTGTCAAGTGGTGTAATGATAAATGATATTTAACTGTGAAACATTCTCTTTCTGTGAAACTGAAAACTTCTTGTTAAAGCTACAGTTTTTTTGAGTTAGTTTTTATGTGTTATAACAAGAAGTAATATTAGACAGGGAGTGTACTGTTGGTGACACAGGTAAAAACTGGAAAAAAAAAGAGAAATGCTTGCAAAATGGAATTTACTTTCCCATCTGATAACATGATCATTTTGACCCTATTTTTTTATTTGGATCATATTCAAAAGGGCAGTTAACAGTGGACATATGTTATAAAGATTATTCGAAAGTTACATTAAATTTTATTCAGTGATTTAGGTGTAGATGCAGATAACAGAAGGGAAACTCTCTGCATAACTGAACTACACATCCCTATCGCTATTTACCCCCCCCCCTCCCCACTTTGAAAGTTTGATTTAGAAATCTCATAGAAAATGGACTACATAAATATAGTACATAATGTACACATAAATAAACAATATGACTAATAGTTAAGTAAGGATTCAGAGTAGATACATTATGCTTTATAGTTACACTTTTCATTAACCTTGTGATTTTTATGTGAAAGTGTGTAAGAGATAGGCATGTACCCAGAAAATCAAAAACAACAATTTTCACAAGACTTTAGATTCTTTAGTATATCACAAGTTTGTATATACAGTCTATAGTATGAAATGGCTTTATATATCTAACCTGCCAACAAATAATTAACAATTCTGGTATAAAATAATAAGCACTCATATCTATATAGCAAATTGCAATACAAGAAAGCAATAACAAAGCATGTCATGTAAAAAACAATTTTATTTAATACTTTTCTCTGTCTCCCAAACATCATATTAGATAAAAATACACGAAATTAGAATAAAAATGAATGAAAAATTCTTCCCTTAGTGCTTCATAAGTAACGATTCAGTAAAACTGATTTGTTTTGAGATAAACTGATGAAATACTGATTAAGACAAGTAATTATATACTGAATGACATGTTAACAATCAAATATGACATGATGAAAAATGTCCACTGTATTAATGTTAAATTATTGTTTATAGTGTAAATAATGAATCTTACAATGAATTTTTGCCAATTAATGGTTTTTAATTTGGACTAAGTTATTCAAAATAATCACCTTTTGGACAGATTTTGTGTCATCACATGTGAAGCAGTGTAAATTATCCAAAAGTTTGTTTTTGAATAACTTTGCCTTAACTTAAAACATTCCAAAAAGTTAAATTTCTAACCATTTTCATTCCAATTAAGTGGAAAAAGAAAAAAAAATTATCGAGATTATTTGAAGTTTAACGTAGCTCACAAGGAAAACCCCACATGCCTCTATGCAATGTATATATTAATCGAGCTTCACATGAAATTCACGTGAAATTCACATGAAATTGACATGATTTTCATGTGAAATTCACTAAACTAGAATATCATGTGAACATTTCATGCAAATTTCACATGCTCCATTCACCCGAATTTCACGTGATCTCTGTCACTTAGTTTATTTGCTCAATTCAGGTGAAAATCATGTGAAATAATTTTGCCTGTGTACTTTGTAAAAATTCCATGTGATCACAAGTTTCAAAACTAACCCATAACTAATTATAATTGGTAGTTTAAACATTCAATGCACTTCAAGTTGGTGAACAATAGCACTCCAAGAAATTTTCATTCAAATTTCTTTAGACTTCTGAAATGATTCTGATTAAAGGTCAAATTAACTGGTGCACAACAGCATTACTTAATTATTATACCATAAAAGTTTCCGTTATTTTTCCTGGAAGTGGCTTAGGAAATATGGGTATAATTGAAAAATGCCAGATTAACTATTTGAGTCACTGTCAAAGTTCATGTTTTACTAATGGAAACCCTCATTTTACTGAGATAAAAAAATCCAAATAGCTGGTGCAAACACCATACTTTACAGTTTCAGAAAAAGCTATCACATGATTAAGGAGGAATCAACAACCAATAATTGTCACAAAAAATTTGGTGGAGGTTGGTATGACAGTAAATGGATACTCTGATCATTTTATACCTTAGCTTGCCTGAAGAGATTTATACAAAAACAAAAATAAGTTCATAACTTTGGAGGTTTCAAATATGATTAAATCTTGAAATTTAAATTTTAGTTGCTTTGTACATTGTTCTAAAAATCATGCTGATGTTAATAGCAATACTAAATTGTCTAGAAAACAATATTATCAATTTGTTATAATTAAAACATACAAAATGGCTACCAGCAAAATCACAAAAAACATGAACTTTCTATTTGAACCCATTTACATACATAATATAATACTGAATTGTTCAAAAGGAAAACTTTGTTCAAATATACAACCTATTCAATCATACAATAATCTCAACGTAACATATCATTATAGACTAGCATCATATGAATAATGACTATATAAAGTATAAACAGGTGGGAAGTATCTAATGTAAATCTTCTAAATAAACAATTTGATTTCCTGACTTAGAATACATATAGTATAAAATAAAAACAATAAAACCTACTTTTACTGTAAGATGTATGTAAATTAAGGGATTATCAAGCACAAATTCAAGGAAAACCTGGCCTACACACCAATGAGAATAAAATGATTTATATAAGACTATTCCCCCTGAAAAATCTTCTCTCAGTCCATTCAGTGAGTGTTCTTTCTAATACTTGTTCTAAATTAAACTTAATAACTTTTAAAATATTCACAAAAGAATATTGTGTGCATTTATTTTTAGTATTTTAGGTAATTCTTCAAATAAGCAAAATTATCATTGAAATTTTCTTGTTTCCAGATATCAGATGGAGTTGTTTTTTTGATTTGGAATTTTCAATAAAAAAAAATTCTGACTTACAGCCTACTCAAAGCCAAAAAGAGATAGAAACAAATGATAAAAACTTGTTATTCATTAAAGAACACCTTATGGTCTTAGCTTAACAGTCATTGTCTATGTATAAAGGAAAATAAATATTGGTTTAACTGTGTAAGGGGAGATAAACCATGTAAGAAAGAAAAAAGGCAGGTATGGTATATCACAACCAGGACAACACAACCTGTGATCAAAGGGACTTCATACATCAGTGGCAGATGCAGGAGTTGCCCCCTACTATTGGAAAATGTGTCATTTTCATATGTAAAATGACAAAAAAAGGTAAATAATGTATTAGCACCCCCCTTTTTCTGAGGAATCGCAGCTGGCACCCTGCATTTTCAAAGTGTTTTGATCCCGCTCTGTACTTTTAGTTACTACATATCTATGAAATAAAGTATAAAAAATCTGGAGGTTAAAAAGATCAAAATGATCATCCTCAGTGAATCAATATCCTATTGAATGTATTTATTTACATGAATCTATTAGAAGATATGAGGATATATTAATTATAATTCAAATTAACCCAAAACAAACGTATAAAAAAAATTACAAGAAAAACATATTGAATAAACAAGGAATAATTATGAATACAAGTTCTACTTAGAGAATTTGGGTACTAGAAAGAAAGTTTATTATGAGGACAAAATAAAGTTGAATTCAAACTAGATACAAGATCACAGTCTTCAAATTTAGCCAGAGGCCCGGTGGCCCAGGCCCCTAAAATCTGCCTAGGGCCCCTAAAATTTAGTTCTTAGGAAGCCCAATGGACTTCCAAAAATTTGGGGTGTTGTAGTGTTCTGTTTATTGTTGGGATGATTTAGGACTTTAAAAAGAAAATGTTTTCATATAATTTCAAACTTTTTTCGGGCCACTGAAAAATCATTGGGACTTCCAATTTTTGTAACTTTGGAAGTCCTAATTGGCTTCTGTCTGAAAAAGTTAACGATCAAAGAAGGAGAGGGCAGATTGTAATTGAAACTAATTTCCGCTCAAAGAAGAAAAAACTGCTTAAAAAACCAAATATGGCTTCTCAGACAAAAGGTAAGAAATCTGTATCAGCAACTGTTCTAAAAGAGTAATAAAATAGTACCTCAAATATGTTATTCTATCATTTAAATACATATTGCATTGATAATTCATAGGCCCAATCAGTTTAGAACATGATATCATTCCATAGAACTTTTTTTAGTGCAAGGAGTAAACTGGTTGTTAAATATCAAATTTTTAATGAACACTACTGTCACTTATATTAATACAGTTGGCTTTATTGTCCCAAATCTAACGTCCAATAATGAAAAAATATTAAAGTGGTTGAATCCATAAGTTCATGTTTGGATTTTCCATTTTAAGAGGCACATTACAATGTTCATCTCTATAAACCTCAGATTTGCTTGTTAAAAAATTAAGCATTTATGTCATGGCTGTAGCTTATCTCAATATACAAAAAAACAGCATAGCAAAATTTCTTTATAGGCTTGTTTGATAATGGTGGTTACCACTGTAGCTTACTAGTAGATGAACTATTGATGGCATGGCATTCTTTACATTATGGAATTAGCATATCTGATGAATGGGACTTTCCCTTGTCACATGATTATCACGAGTTTCCTGACTGAACACAATGGCTACATAAACATGCAGTTCTATGCATACTACCACAGGGGGTTCAGGATATAATTTCTAGTGATTGTTTTTTGACACACTTTCATCTATTTGCCCAACGTTTCATTGACTCTTCCCAGTCATTATTTTCATTGTCCTCATCATCTGTTCTAATGTAGGACTCTGCATCTGAATGCAGAAAGCTCTCTTCATCTGTAGAAAAATTACTGGATGTCATTCTTGAAGGTAGTTCCTACAAACAGATGTGGAATAACTTGATTAATTACAAGGACATCCTATATATGTAGATACTCCGAAACATGAATGGGTCAAATTGTTCTGTTGGAAGTGACATGCATTGATTTTGAAATGACATATGCAGTAAGGAATAAGATAAAATGTAACCTGGCAGCCCGGGTAATATTTTCGTTCCACAAGTTTTTCTCAAATATGACCCCAGGTCACCAGTGACATCTTATGTCTTTTGATTGGCTGAGTGGATATGATGTTATTTTATTTATTTTATACCTTCTAATTTTCAAATTTAAAAAAGCAATGTTTAAATATTTCTTTCAAATTACTTAGATTACCTATTGATACAAATGCACAATGAATAAGGTATTTTAAATAATTTCATCTTGGTTTTTACTTTATTTCATAAACGACAATTTACTCATATATTTTGCATATCCGTCACTGGTGACCTGAGTCTATATTTTTAGCGATCCTAGGGTTGCTTATGATATAGACCAGGAAACCAGATTAGATCAAATGAGGCCATGAAGTCATCAGTGTTTACTCCATGTGTGTAGCTTGGAACTTCTGCAGATGTGGAAGCCTGAGTCTTTAAGGCAAGTTTAGACACCTTGTTTTACTTAGACATTTTATAAAATATATTCTCACTAGAGTAAACAAGGAATTGCTTATCAGTTGAATTTGAATTTTCAACTAGCTTACAGAAAAAGCAAATACTCTGTTGAGGTAGATACAGCTTGTTGCCTTTTGTCTTATTTATTAAAATGTTTGTATCCAAATTCACCAGATTTTTAAGATCCTTTTATTGTTTAACTTTTTTCTATATATCAGTTAATTTTCTTTTTTTGCTTCATTTATTTTGGGGCCTTTTACAGCTTGCTTTATGGTATGGGTTTTGCCCCTAATTAAAGATTGTGTGGTGACTTGTAGAAGATTAGTTGTTTTTTACTTGGTTTTTGGTGGATGACTGCCTCATTGGCAATCATACCACATCTCCTATTTTATACTATATCCAAGCTTGATACACATCTTAGCTTTGATCTTAATTAAGTATTTGACACAGTATTGAGTAAATGTTATGTCTGACCTTATAGCACTATAAGTAGCACTAGTATGTCTTACTGAACAGACACTAAGGTTAAAATTAAAATTACTTTACAAATGTTCTACAAAATTTATTTGGAATAAAATATTGCTTTTAATGTGTTGAAATTAAGAAAGAAAAATCATAAAAATATGTATGATATTTCACCCACGAAGGGAACAGAATCCAGATTTATTACAGGAAACCTGTTTTTGGTGAGGTCTATAGTCACATATTTGTAGGCCAAGTGATAATCTTTAATCAAGAAGAAATTGAGTCATCTCCAATTGCACTTTATAAAATAATCATTTTCTTTTTGATTTTTATATTTTGTTTACTTATTTGCTTTGATACTTTGTTTATAACAACAACCCTTGTTTATTGAACCACATCAATTGCATGAAACTTTCTACATTAACATGAATGCCTGGAAATGCATTTTTGGTTATATCAGTAAACAGAATAAAAAAGATGCATCAGATTTGGTTGGTTCATAACATTTCATCTTTATTTAAGGATTGTTTTGTTTTTGTATGTGATGCAAACCAAATAACCTGCGTATTATATAGTGTGTACCACAGGCATTGAGTTTATTTCAAATAAACTGAAAAAAATATAACTGTCATTACTTATTATTTAATTTAAGTACCCAAATTCAGCAAGTGAATTATTATGTTTGATGATGTCACAGACATTACAAAATTTGGTTTATGAGATGGCAAACAGAATTTTTCATCCAATCAGAAACCATGTTACTTCTGAAATTAAATCATGCTAGAATAACTCAATAGCATGATATAGGTGTTCAGAATCATCAATTGACAACATTCCTCATTTCCTTCATGCTTTCCAGCATTACATGGCATTTGATTTACAATTTTAATCACAGTAATGGTCACAAAAACTATGTAACAATATGTTTAACAAATTTCTATCAGATTATGAATTAGGTGGTGATGACCTCATTAATTTATTACCATGACTAAGCAGTTTCTGCAACATGGGTAAAATACTAGTAGCTAATTTAGATAATTATAGTGATAATCATGGCTAATTAAAGTATTTTGGGACAATCAGACCTTAATATGGAATACAAAGAATTGGTTTTTATTACAGACAGGACAGATAACATGTCTGAAGGGGTGTCACCATCATATGTTTATCAGCACAAATATCTTCACTATGTATACAATTTTAGATTACTAAAAGTATGTACTTATGACAGCAAAAAGATAAGTTTGATAAGCAGAAATTCATATCAGATATAATAAATATTCATCCATAAAAGGAGGTGCACTTCTTTTATCATGTACATAAAAATTGTGCAAAGTCTGAAAAATATTGGTTCAATACTTTTTGATTTACAGATTACACAAAGTTAAGTATCCCCTAAGAAAGACAGATGGTCAGATAGAGTTGAGTGGCTAATAGAGCTGTTTTCTCAGTTCCTCCTGCAGGTAAAAAACATACCTCTGAAAACTGTCAATGAAAGAAGTATTTAGCCTGAGCATATTTTATCTGATTTCAGTGAAGTAAACAGGTTTAAATAATTTGACTAAGTTATCTATTATACATTTCATCTACTACATGTACAATGTAAACGAAACAAACCTTTGGATGATTATCATAAAGTTCAGCATCATCTTCATCACAGTCACTTTTAACAATACTATCATTGTCTGTAACTACACTGCTGTCATCTGTTCTAACATAGGAGGAGTTCATATCCATTGGTATAGAACTGTAACATACAGATACAACCAGGTTTCAGCATGTTTCTCCGCTGAGCATTAGTTTTTATGTGGTTTATAAAAGATTATCTGCTAAGAGTGGAAAACTTTTGTATTTGGTTGTACATGTGTCCGCCATTATAGATACTGTCATGATGTGATCATTTTGTCCTATTTTATAAGGCAATAAAATCTTATTCTCATTTCTAATTTACTTTACTTTACATCTGGCTTTGACTGAAATCATTCAGAAGATTGTAAAACAGTAGAAAAATAGGTAATGAAACTCAAATAAGATTTCAGTTTTAGGTTAAGAAGTTGACATTAAAAAAATATTTTTTAGGTGACCCTTATAGAATTGTGCCTATAACTCCATTCATGATGAATTGTCAATGTGCTGAATGGATTTATTTCAAATGTACTTGGATTTAACTTTTAGAAAAACATCCTATGATTATATACTCAGGTCTACAGGCAAAATATTTTGACATAATTTTCACTTGTATTAAAAGGATAAATAATTGGAAAGATTGAATAACTACAATATGATAACAAGTGCTGAAAAATGCCTTAATTTGTTCTTAACACGTTCTTGGCACGAGTGAACATATTTTGGTTACTTACGATAACCAATGGATTATCCTATTTATTACATAGATTTCCTCCATTATTCATTGTAGTTTCAACATGAATTTTAAATTTCGTGAACAGCAGATTGACATTCGTGTTGTAACATTTTGGCAAAAGATAAAATGTTATGAGCCCAAAAGTGAAATTACTTAATTTATTTCAAAGTGAGAATTATCAAATTTTTTTACACTTGGAACATTCCATAAATCACTGTTATCTGAATAATATCTATTTTGCAACAGTTTTAGTGAAATTTATGTGAATCAGGCCTTCACATAGAAAATGTGTGAGGTAAATTTTACATCCAAATCACTTAATTTCATGTCAGTTTTATGTGAATTTCACATAAATGGAATAAATTTCACATGAACTATTTTTGCCTTTTTGTGTATAGTATAAATTTGTTCACATATCATTCATTTTTCAGTTTATGAATGTGATAAATGCTTGTTTCTTTAAATTATCTCAATTAACAGTGAGCAATAAATATAGTGATAATTGTTATCTGTTACGTATCAATATTTATAATGCTGAGGAAAAGACATTATCACTGATAAAAAGGCTGTCATTATCACTGATAATAAGGCTGTCATAATCACAGATAAGAAGGCTGTCATTATCTGGAACTGCTAGAGTAGAGTCTAATATAAAAGCAAGCTTGTTTTTCACAACCATGGGTAAATGGGTAATCCAATATTAGAATCATTTCAATACTAAAATATGTATCCAATAGAAGTATACAATACTGAACCTTTCCTGCTAATTTTCTAAGCAAGCTCAGTTGGTACTGCAACACTTTCCCATAAGAATTGGTTGAAAACTGCCGGAGTTTTAAAATATGGTGTTGCATTTACCTCGCAGAAATTGCCAACTAAGTCTGCCCAGAAAATAAGATTGAGAGCACCTATTGTACAGTTAATTTCTGATAAAAACATATTGTTTAAAAAGGAGAACATGTGTAGGCTGACATTTTCATCCTGGTGGGGTTGTCATCTCTTTCACATATACACCATACCTATTTGAGTTATATTCTAATTCTATACTTTGGTCATGATCCTGAAGTTTCAGGGGTATGGATACTTACTTATCATTTTCATTATCACTATGATTGGCACTGCTACAGTTACTATGCTGTCTCCTCTTCCTGAGTTTAGCTATAAAATCTTGTTCCTGGTCCAATCTCTTTAGTACTTCCTGCTGCCAATTATCCATATCTTCCTGGGTCTTAGTAACATAAGCATCTGCTAACTCTACATTAGCTGTGCAATCAAAATAACAAAGATTTATCAAATTTATACTTAAAAAACAACTTTTTTTCATAGAATTTTTTCATAAGTTTCTACATGCAAACCATTTCAAGAAACTGAACACAAATCCCAAAGACAATAATAGTTGCCTTTTGTAGCATACCACTTAGAGTAAATTTGATCTATAATTCATATATTTCCCATTTAATTTGGTAAATGACTGACACAGAAATTTTAGCAATACCCATAAACCACCATAAAAAAAAATAATAAAATAAAACAGAAATTTATAGTATTGCAAATATTCACATCCTGGAATTTCACATCAACATGAATAAGGGGAACAAAAAATAACTAGGATAATTTAAGATAAACAAACATATCAGTATAAAACAACCTCAGCATGTGGCATATTGTAAATCATCTACAGTACTGTACCAAGGAGACTGAATTTACCATGTAAATAATTTAATTGATTTTGAGCTGACAATATTATATCATACTCGGAAACTTTTACTACCTTTATGGTCATCAAGTTACAGAATTCAATACATAGACAAGCTTATGTCAACACAGAGGTGTACCTTAGAGCATAATCTAGCACTGAATGTGTGGGTTTTACATTTAAAGGTAATATACTGGTATTACATCAAAAATTTGAACTGCTAAGTCTTTTTTTTTCTTATTTTATAAATGCGATTTATCTGTCCGAAATACCAAAGAATTGGAAGTTGTTTAATGTCAACTAATCAATGGGGACTATTAGTCTTAAAATCTTATCTTTCAAAATACTCAAAGCATAATTTAGAACATCACAGCTTAAAACATTTAAACCATGATAACTTATTGCTGAAAGGAAGCCTAGATTATATCTGATAAATTTAATAGTCACTGGTAAAGAAACTTATTTGAAAACTCAACCATACTATATATATGTTTACAGCTAAGTTTCGATAATTAAACAGACAAATGACCTACTATCATAAAGAAAAAAAAATGTCTCCTCTGTGACAAAGAGTAATCAAGGGAACCAAGATTCTGGTGGAAATCAAAAGAATGTAATCCAAGAACAAAGACCAGACATGGAAAACAGACAAACACAACAAAGAAGATAAAGTAACTAAAACAATACATGCAAAGTAACAAAAGTAAAAGAGCCACTTGGTCTCAACTACAAACTGGGGAAATGGACCAGGTGCACCGGTCGGGTAAATTGACTCAGTATTAGACAATAACTTTCTTTATGCCATTTAGAAAGAAGGAACTATGAATAACTAACTCACTTTGATAATCACATTAAGCATACTATGACATTTACTATTTTTTTTGTACTTCAGTTCAGTCAATGGACAATGACGGGATGTGTATATGCATAAAATCATTCAAATCTGTGCTACACTAATGCTTCAGCATCTTCACTGTAGGTTTTTCCATTGGTGGATTAAGGGGTCACAGGGGGTCAAGCCACTCTTTATGCTGGAATATTCTGGTTAACTGTGGTTTCATTTAATTTTCAGGGTATAAATTTTCATGGAAAGAAGAAATAAAACATTTCTTTGGGTATTTGAATTCATGGTTTGTGGGTCAATAGATTCCTCTGTATTCCAGTAAGAAGCAAACTCAAACATTTTGAAGGCAATTATTTTGGCATATACAGGTTTCAAAACACTGTGAATTGAGATGAACTTGCTTTAATTATGAATGGAAATACCATATATGATACATCCATGGGGAAACTATTATTCCCATTTTA
Source organism: Perna viridis (assembly GCA_037379345.1). NCBI lineage: Eukaryota > Metazoa > Mollusca > Bivalvia > Mytilida > Mytilidae > Perna > Perna viridis. Next base: position 52,345,025 of record CM074511.1, on the reverse strand, counting down.
AAGTCCCTGATTACAAGTAAAAGATCTGATAGGTCAAAACTCTTTAAAAGTTTGTATTATTCAGTGATTATCACAAACTCCTACATTTACTATCTGAGATATTCCAGATCATTCAATGCACTATATCTGTATATGTATCACCATTTAATCAGTATGCTTTATACTGATGACAACTGAAGGTGATTTTATCATGGTTTACCTGAAAACCTGTCAAAACCAAAGACTTTGATCACTAAAATCTAAAATCCATATCTTGGGTAAACTTAAAACTGACAATCAAGTAAACTACTACCATCCTAAACCTTACTCTGAGTAAACTAAAAACAATAGAATCCCATCTGTGAGGAAACTAAAAACAATCATATCCCATCTGTGAGGAAACTAAAAACAACTGAATCCCATCGGTAAGGAAACTAACAACAATCGAATCCCATCGGTGAGGAAGCTAAAAACAATCATATCCTATCGGTGAGTAAACTATAACCTTTTTCAACCTAGCTCCAAGTAAACTAAACATCCCTCACAATCTAAACCCTGAGAAAAATTAAAACCTGTTTAAATGCATCATGTTTTATGTACACCATATCAGGCTCCTAGGAATTCATTTAGAGCCTCTGCAAAACAAACATTTGCCTAAGCCTAAAAACATCTTCAGTGCCAAAGGGCTTAAGTTTAAAATTGTTTTAATTTTAAGTATTGCTCAACTCCTTCAAATCACATGATGACCAAGTCACATGATTGTAATACCTACCTTCTGCTTCTCTCGTGTCATCTTCATCTTCACTACAGCTTTGTTCTGAATAAAAGAAAATGATTTCTACCTTAGGAAAGAAACTGAACTTATTTTCATCAAGCACCTTGTCAGACTGATCACAGACAGATACTGTCCCTCTGGACAATACAGTACAACAATGATTCTTCAGTAAATAGTGATTTTAGGCAAGATTAGCTGTCTATTGATTCTCAATTAAGGTCATAATACAGTAGATAAGGGGGCTGCCAAACAAAGCTTAGGTAGTTCACTAGATAAACTTCACTGCATAAAACCTTTTGGTGACTATTCTTAACTTAACTTCCATAGCCTAAGCATTACCTAACACTATCAAAACAGTGGTTATCAATTTTTTTATGAATTAAATGCATTAGAAGAGAGATTAAACTTTCTGGAAAGGATTTAAATATAATTATTATTATTAATAATTTAAAGTATAATAATAATAATAATTTAAATATAAATGAACCTGTAACATTTAAAATAAAAACCCAAGCAAACAAGTAATAAAATATGACTGCTTCATACCAGAATTAAGTTCCTTTACCAGTGAACCCATTGCACTAGTAACAGAATCTGCAGCACACAGTAAATCATTCCTCAGCATTCGCACATTATCAGCAGATGTTGGTTGGCTGAAGGCCTCAATAACATCCCCACCAACACAAGACAGAGTGGAAGATTCCATTCCAGGGGAGGTTGGCACTGATGATTCTGACTTGGTACTAATTGGTCCAGCAAATGATTGTGATTGGCTAACATGTGACCTTGTACTGCCATTTAAGGTTGATCTAGGAGAGGTAGGATTTGTCTAAAATGGAAGATACATGTACTTATAAATTAACAACATAAAATTATTCAAAGTAAGGAAATTACTGAAATTGTTGTGTACTTAATGAAAATTGTGGCTCATGGTGATGGATACACTATTAAATATTCATGTACTTGTTAACTCTTAACCCTTGTCGTGCTGAGCCAGGATACATCTTGGCTTGGCCGTGTTTTCACTTCATTGGTTCTGGCAGTGTTAATCTTAGTTCATGAAAGCACAATTTCTTTCCATCTGCAAGCAGCGTGACTGTGCTTTAAAATATATAGAGTTTGTTAAAAAAAATAATGACTTGAGAGCTGAAAAAAGAGGTCACGAGTTTCCACTGCTCAAATAAGTGAGATTTTTTTTTTTTGGAGTAGAACTCATTTCTTGCCCCCTCACCACAGCAGAATTAATCTACAGTGCTTTATTTTGCCTTGAATCTAAATAAGAATGATGTCTCTCACCACCATTACTATGTTGACCCTTTGTATTAACTACTTCCTTTTTTACGCCAAACAGGCAGTGGAATCAATGTGCTTTGGTTCCTGTCTTGTTCCTGTTAAACCCCAAATCTAGCAAAAAATGGCCAAAAATGGCCAAAAATGATCTATTTCAAGTGACAGACCCAATTTACCAAGTCAGCCCATCCACTCTCCAATCACTTCCTCACCCCATCCACAGCACCGTGATCACCTATCTTTAACTTACATATATAACAAACAGCATCAGTACCATTGAGCAATTAATAATAAATATCGAAATGTAGACATTTTTCCAGAACAATTCAGCACGACAAAGGTTAAATTATGGTTATATCAGATATGCTGAACTGAACACGTATTTGTCATATCACATCATGAAGTACTAACAAGCAACAGACCAGTTAATGCCTTTTGATTAATAATACTTACACTACATTTTAACAGATTTTTTTTCAAATCATTGAAAAAAAAACACCAAAAAACCAAAAAAAATGAAAACGCAAAATAATTTAACATCTTCAAAAATCTTGTTTAAAAGACTTCGATAACTCCTTGCAATCATGACTGTGGATTCTATGACCATTGTTAGACTCAGGCAACACCAATAGTAAGGCATCAGTCATTAAGGATGGTAAAAATGCTTAGAGATATTTTGAAAGACCATTGACTTGTTTATATCTAGCCAATAAAGTCATTAGACAATCTCCGCAAGACAAGGATAATATAAGGAGATTCACAATACAATCTTTGTACAAATTAGACAATAATATCATCATTCAAGTTACACTTAATATACCTTCAGCAGTTTCATCAAGCCTTCTAATTGTACCATTAATTCTTTTCGACTCTCCTGCAATGCTTGCATACGTGATTCTAGTTCATCTTTCCGCTGTCGCAGCAGCCGTAATTCTGCTAATAATGTAGGATTGTATTGGGCCTCAGCGGTGCTCTTGGCATGAGCTTCCTGTTCTGCACGTAATCGTTGTATTTCTCTCATTATTTCCCTGTTTAGCAAAAGTTATAAAGTTGCATGATTTTTAGTAAATGAGAACAAAATACCTTAAAGTGAGAGATCAATAATAATCTTTAACACATTTCTATCTATAACAAGAATAACATCATAGAATCATGCTGTCAGATTTCAAATTTCTGCCTAAAATCAATACTATTATAAAAATTGTTTTAAAAATTTTAAACAAACATTTTTGAAATCGAACAAGTGGTTAAAGCAGCCTTAAATCTATTGAAGTTTTTAAAGCTTTTGTGATATTACATGATATTTCTGTAAAAAACATCAATGATTTAAATGATTCACTCTATATGGTTTGAAAAGCACTATATAAACATCAGAAAGATTATATTTCTACCAAAATATGCATTCATGAGTAAAAGTTACATACTTTCAGTTGCAACTAATTAACTCTAACCATAACACAAATCTTAGACTTGTAACTTTGCAAAGGTTTTATATTACTATAGATTATGTAATATATTATTATAAAAATCCATTCAAGCCTTCTAGAATTTCAGAAATTTTCCAAACAACCACAATGTACCTAAAACGTTCAATAATTAACAATTTATTGCAGCTCTGAGACCAATTACTTTCAATACTTAGAGCTTATCATTTTAATCTTTTCCATAGTATTGGTTAAAAGTTTCATGAGTTAAATATGATATTGAAAGCATAAAATATTAACTATACATGTACAGACAGTAGTGTTTTATAGACATTTACAAGTAAAATAAACCTTTGTATTGAATTAATGTAAAAACACTTTAAAATGCCACATCCTTCCTCTGTCAATGTACAACTTTGATGATAATGATGACTTGATCCAACTCTATAAGCAAGAGTTTGTACTAGCCTTCAAACTCCCAATATCACAACGTTCAACTACCCAAAGCAAGAAATCTGTGAGTGACCTCCCACAATCACAGCGTTCAACTACCCAAAGCAAGAAATCTGTGAGTGACCTCCCACTATCACAACGTTCAACTACCCAAAGCAAGAAATCTGTGAGTGACCTCCCACTATCACAGCGTTCAACTACCCAAAGCAAGAAATCTGTGAGTGACCTCCCACTATCACAACGTTCAACTACCCAAAGGAAGAAATCTGTAAGTGATGGTTCATAAGTGACACCCTGGCTTTTCAAATCATGATACACGTGTATAAGAAAATTACTGTGAACTCAGTAAACACGAAGTTGTTGTTGAATTTTTCTGAAAATGGATCCCACCATATGGAATACCTACAGGAAGGATGTCTTAATATTTCATGCTGCTGTGATGAGTAGTTGTTGAGAAAATGCAACAGAAAATAATTGCCAAATAAACATAGAAACATGGACACATGGAGACACGGACAAGGGTAAAACAGCAATACTCATTTCCTTTGGAGCAGGTGTATAAAAACTAATTTTGACAAAAAAACTAGAAAAACTGAGCAAAGCTCATTAAAAGATGCTCCCTGTTCCTTTCTCAAGAAACAATATGGTTAAAATATAATAAAGTCATTAAACTGGAACACTAATATTGCTAGAGTCTGAAGTCAAATCTCTGATATGTCATACTACAAAAATATCAAATGACTGTGATCAGTAGTTGTACAGGAAAATGCCTCAGTCCTTGATGAATGAATGACTTAATCTAATCTTATTAGCAGTAAGAAACCTTAAAAGTCTTTCTGATGGAAATACAAATTTTGGCATTATGGGTGAAAGTTTTATCCATACCACATATTCAGAGGAGTCGCCAGTGGAAAATGGAGACAGAAGGGATGTTCACTTTATATTTGTAACCTCTCAGAGCAGTCGGTATAATTTTTTTTCTACATGATGAATATACATCATAGATAAAATAAGTAAGTAGAGAGAATATGACAATATGTGTCTAAACACTTGTAATATAACTCAAGCTGTCCACCAAGTTCTATAGCAACCATGATTACATTTTCAAAAATCACACTCTAATTAATTATACTATTAATATCATATGAATTACATAGCACAAAGTAGTTTTCATTTTATCATCTGTCAGTATGCTGATTTTTTTTAATATTATTTTATAATCAATAAAAGCCTAGTGACAAAATGAAAGCTACTAATTATTTATCTACTGCATACATATTAATTTTTTTTTTGGACTTAGGTTCTACACTGGAGCGTTTGTTGCATTTCACCACATTTCTTTTTTTGAATTGTTCTAAAGACTTAAACAAAAGTTAATTGTCTAAGGTGATCCAGATTGCAGCAGCTTCCCAATACCAACCAGTGGTTTTGTCCTATTTAAAAATCTAGTCATGTTCAGTGTATTTTTTCCAAAGGTGACAAGAGAAACCTCTAATTTGACAGATTGCCATTAAGCTATCAGAAACAGACTAACATTAGTCACTGGATTACCACAAAGGGATGACTCAGTTATAGACTTCTTTCCATATTTATAATGCCAACTACAGACATTTTAACAATTAGTTCTTAAAGCCGTCATAAGAGATCCAAAACGGCAATCTTACTTATCTGGTAAAATGATTGTAAAAAGTCTTATCATTATATTAAGATATTAAAACATTCATTATGAAATCAAATATGGTGATAAATTTTGAACTATGGGCTTGAAACTGACAGAAACATCTTTTCCTAAAAAAGTGCTTTGGGCAAAAAATGGTAATGATTTTCACATTACATTCTACATATACATTTACATCATATGTGATATTGTATATTATAATATCTAAGACTTTTAAAATATACCACCTACAAATGAACTCAAAAACAGCATATACAATGCCCAAATTTTAGGTGGCCATTGTACTTGATGTAAATGCACAACCTATACCAACAATCATGTAATACACTGAATAATCTGAATGTTATCTCAGGAATACCCTCAGGTTTTCAATAACGCTGAAAAGTCTCATGAAATTTCATCTCATTTATCATAAGAGTTTTCACTTAGAAGTTGACAATGGTATACAAATGAATTTCAGATTATTCCTTTTGTCTGAGTTTAGAGTGCCTATAGGATACCTCACCTGTTCTTAGATTCTAGCTGTACTATCAGTTCTCTCTGTGCATTATTAGTGTCCAAACTGAAGTTGATTTCTGTTGGACTTCTGGCCTGAAAATATAAATGTATAATCATCAAGGATTTAAATATAGTTACAAAGTTCAAGTTCAGACTTTTTTTTAAGTAGCTGTCTTTGTAAGAATCATGCAAAATCTGAAAAATGTGATACACCTTAAAAGAGGCTACAGATTTTTATTTTTGTAATTAAGTTGTTTTATGGGTCTGTATTGTGAAATGTTCAAGTATTCATTCATATCTGCCTGCTCTTAGGAGATAATCAACATTGAAAATCCAATAGCTTCTATTGTATTTGAGTGTCATTTACAGAGTTATCTCCCTTAAATTTGAAATCTACAGTGCATTCTATATAATTTTTATCTCCTATGAACATGAGTTGCATGAAAAACCACATGTTACTCTCTGTTTACTATGACATTTTAAACAAAATATCAAAAATAAAAATATGTAGGCTTTCCAACCATGAATCACATTTTGCATGATTCTTATGTGGAGTGCTACTTAACATCTGGACCAGATGAATTAAGATTATGTTAGTAAAATAAATACCAGAAATTATTCTGTTATGACAGTACAATGTTTTTTTATTTCTATCCATTGTCATGATTTGGTTTGAAACCAAAGAGTATGTCTTCCATATAAAAAGCTGTTCTAAAGCATATGATAAACCTGCTTCCGTTTTTCCAGTGTTTTAAGCCACATAATGAAAAAAAGAAATAGATCTGGCATTCATCAATGAAGACAAACATCCTACCATAAATCATCAAAAGCCCAAATTTACCAAATTCAATGTAACTGAAGTAAACATACCCTTTGTATTAACCTGTGCAAACCAAACCCCTCAAAATTGTTTTGGTTAAGACAGGGTTTAAAATAAACTTCAATCATTATAAAAGGACTTTAAACATCAGCTGGTTTAGACAAGGTTTGGTATAATTCAGTGTTTGGTTTAGACACATTTTGGATTATTCAGTGTTTGGTTTAGATAAGGTTTAGATTATTCAGTGTTTGGTTTATACAAGGTTTGGTATTATTCAGTGTTTGGTTTATACAAGGTTTAGCATTATTCAGTGTTTGGTTTATACAAGGTTTGGTATTATTCTGTTTGGTTTATACAAGGTTTAGATTATTCTTTGTTTAGTTTAGACAATGTTTGGTATTATTCAGTGTTGGTTTAGACAAGGTTTGGTGTTATTCAGTGTTTGGTTTATACAAGGTTTGATATTATTCAGTGTTTGGTTCAGACAAGGTTGGAAATATTGTTTGGTTTATACAAGGTTTAGATTATTCTGTGTTTGGTTTAGACAAGGTTTGGTATTATTCAGTGTTTGGTTTAGACTAGTTTCACGCTATAATCTAGTAAAAAAAGACATCCGTTTTACTGTTGAAAGAAAGCAATCATTTATTTTTAATTTGCAGGTTTAAATTCTTAAAAAAGAAGGAATGTTTGTCAAATGCCACATGTGGATTATTTCCATACTTAACAATGATTTGTCACTAGCATGTGAATGACAGTAATTCCTGAGACAAGAAGTTAGGAGGAAGCACTTTATCATATCAAAAGTACCTTTGATGTCAAAGACAAATCTGTAAGCTTGAAGGCAAGCAAATTACATAACTGGCTTATTGTAGGTTTTTCCAATTTTTCCAACTTGATTACTATACAAAAGATAATGACTTTCCTCCAAAAGAAATACATAAAATCTTACAATTAAGAACAAGTTTTATATGGTTATGTCCTAGTAATCATACTTTTAACTTGTGTTATCTATATGGTAATTTTCACAGCTTCTCATAATGACTTTGGATTAAATCAAAATTGTAGTAACTGCTGCATGTTTAATGAAACAATTACATCAAAGATGTTCGCTAAAAGCCTCCACTTTAGTACGATCAAAACTAGTACAAATTTCTTCTAGTAGGCAGCTGTCAAAACATCAAACCAATATTACCTTATTTAGCAAAAGGTGTCAAAGACAGAGAGAAAAAAAAAAAAAAAAAAAAAAAACATAGTCTTGTATTCTTTGCCCATAGGCTTCTATAGTATACCTTAAATTTTCATGATTTTTAAAAAAATACAAAAGGAAATGTCAAAAATAATTTTTAGGTCCATTTTAGAAAAAAAAAGGCACGAACTTTGGTACGCCAGGACAGGTCAAACTAAAAATAGACTTTTTCTACTTTCACTTTTACTTTGAGTTCATAAAATAGACCCCTTTTCTGAATTATTTTTCATGAAAATACTGTTTTTCCTCAAAAACAAGTTTATTGTGCCATAGCTTGATATTTACCCTGTAATTTTGATGAAAAATTATAGCCATCTGCCAAGAAACAAAAACAGGAAAAGGCAAAAAGGAAGCACACTATATTTTTTAGCCTCCATGTTTTGACATACACCTGCTCAAGAATATGTAATACAAAACTGATACCAATTGATACAGAGCCTTTGTATTCAATAATAAAGTTGACAACAATATCCTGTTACCTGACTATAGGTGTGTTTGATTAGTGATGTCAAAGTGAATAATGTACTCTGGTATTACTTAAAGGCTCCAGCTATCAAGGTTCATCATTATCTTTTGACAAATATGGCCTCAATTTCACCACTACTTTCCCTCTGACTACAGACAAACCTGTTTATTTAGAAGAATTTTAAGGCATAGCATCCCCTAGATATGAGACAGTTGCATTCATTTTATGTAAAATTGTATCAAAAACTGGCCTGTCTTGTGCTAACTTAATTTTATCAGTAGATAGTGTAGTTTTATTTTCACTCAAATGATATTGATTTCATTCTTGTGTTCCAACTGCTATAGTTATATTACATATTTATACTTATGCATAGATACACCTGAAATGTAATTGTCAATGAACTTTATTTTACTTCAAAATAATATTCAATATCCTTGTTTATCTATATAGGTTATGGTTTAAAGTTTCATTAGTCTATTACTCTTCTGCCTGTCAAATTACCTATCAACAGTTGCAAAAGGAAATTTCATATAACACAAATATATTCAAATACATATTTTAAAAATAAATATTGTTATTGTATTCAATTACAAAAAAGCTATGCCAAAGCACAGGATTTACCCTTCCTTCTCTTTTGGTTTAACAAAACAAAAAATTATAAAACAATGAAAAATGGAGGAGATATTTCTTTCATGAGGATAAACATTACACCAAATAATTAAACTCCTTTCAAGCAGTTTCGTATTTTTAGACACTATCTTGACAGACCTATGAACAGCTGTTACCACTTAAGTACCTCAATATGGTAAATGTATATAATATCATAAAGAAAACAACAAGAGGAATAGGTAGTACACATACTGTGAACATGCTCACAAAAACATCCTCTGTTCACATTGGACTAAATCATTTAATCTGAATGAGACTTGATGCAAATTATCTTTACTTGTGCAAATCTACATAGGATGTCATACTGCCTTATAAGAGTTAGGTCAAATTTCATTGAGCAGTTTACAAGGTTTAACATGCAAAATTCTTAAGTTGGATTATCTCCCTTTCAGGCTCTGATCAATTATTATTTTCCTGCATGCATCCAAACCTTCCTTAAAAATATTTGTTTGATTAGGTATAAATACAAAATCTTAATAATCAGTGCTTTGAAAAGAATAATTCAAGAAAAAAACTCCTATTGCTTTAAATGCAAACCCATTTTTGAAATTATGCCCCTTATGAAAAAAACTTACAGAAATTACTGGTAAGAAGTTTTATGTATTGCTCTCTAAAGTTTGAAAGCCAAGTCCTTGTTTGCAGTTTAAAAAAAAATAAGGGTCATGCAGCATTATTTGGGCCATTTCCATATCTTGTTTACAATGTGAAAATGTGCTTAGCAGGTACATTTTGGTACTAGTTTACAAATATGATTAAAATACTAAGAAAAAAATCTGAAATATGAAAGTTAAAACAGGCAAATTATGCAGTGAAAACATGTAATATCTTTCTAATCTAATTAGATTGTAATATATTATTTGATCCAATAATTACTAATTTCTTTAATAGGGTTTGTTTTACACAGGTTTTGTAATCTACTGTTTATTTACTTCAATCTTTAAAGCAGCTATATTTTACAGTTTTCTTCTTGTCCAGTATTGTCCCTTCTATTTGCTAATTTGAAACTGATATGATGATTGATTTCTTATAAATATTTCAAACTTGTGAATAAATGCTCTTTTTAGGCAAATGAAATCAATCACCAACAATACCTGTCAGCAAAAATTTCAGCTATATTATTACACGAACATTGATAACCAATATTGCCTGGGTAGTATGGAATTAAAGTTTACAATATCCCACAGTAATCTGGTTCTGATTCAACATTTTCTTGGGATTTAATCAGTCTATTTTCATGCTTAATTTCTGCTAATCACACAGAAGATTTGGTGTGTTTAAATACAAACCAATTAAGCAAGATATCTGATTGAAATGATTATTGCCATAAAGTCATAAAGCTTTTCAGGCAGAGATGCAAAGAGTGGAGGGGAGCAAAAATACTCATCATATTTTTATATTGAAACTTAAGTTTGCTACCAAAGTACTATGGATTACTGTGAAAGCACTATTGTTCGTAGGGTACCAATTTTCGTGGTTTTCGTGGGTAGGCAAAACCACGAAATTTGGTTCCCAACAAAAAAGGACAAAAACCACAAAACCACGAACTCAAGAATCCGTGAACTTGTGTTTCTTCCCTAATCCATGAAAGTTGGTATCCACGAATTAAAAAACTTTCACAGTATTCATTATTTATGAAAAAAGATTTCCACACAATTAAAAAAAATTATTATCACTTCATCCTTGTTTAGAAATAATTTTGTGATGATTTCCCATCTAATTTGATTTGTTTTTTTTTTTATAATTTAAATTGGATAGATTGTAACATTTTATTTGAATGTTGAAAAGCAATTCTAAAGAGCCATGAAACCAGCAATAGATATAACTCTAACAGATCAAGCCTAGTTAATGTACTTTATACTGTACAGGTACTATGTAGTGGTCTTCCCCTAGCTTTCTACTAAAGATAAAAATACTGTAAAAAGTCATCCATAGTAATAATTGCAACTTTATACAAGTTTTAAAGATATGCCTTGTTTTTGTTGTAAAGAAATTTAACCCCTCCCAATTTAAACAAACTGGTGTTTTAATATCATAAATGCTCTGGTACTACAGATAGTAAATGTCTGCCTAAAATTGACCAATACAATATTCAAAAAATTAAATGAGTGTTTGCAATGAAAAAAAAATATGAATTTCTGGGATAAAAAAAAATCTTTGCTATGATGAAACCTAACTATTGTAAATGAATAATGAAGATAGTTATTAAAGACTTACTAAGTTATGGTGGGAGAAACCTCGTTTTATCCTTTTGATTAAACTATACATTTCCTTTGGGACGTATGAAGCACTTATTGTGAGAATTCCTCAATGTATTCTATCATTCTACTGATTCCATAGCACTCATAACTCCTTGTTATAATTTCCCTAAATAATGTGGAATCATGCATTTTCAACAAGTTTCAAACCACAGTTCACTCCTTTCATTGCTATTTTCACATTTCATATGGTAATTAGACATTTCTCATTCTAAGCAGAGTGCCAATTTGTGGTCCAACATATTTAAGGAACAATTCCAAATTAGAAAAGTAATTCAAGCTGTCAGTTGATTCGAAATGGTACATTGCATGCTATTGTGTCGTCAAAGACTGCGGAGTTAATAAGCCGTCATCACAAAATATATGCTATGCTAAGGAAAAATTATTGGTTTAATTCACCAATTTATATCATCTGATTCATTTTGTTCCATAAAAACATTCACAGAACAATATTTCCTCAATAAAACCAAAACATCAAGTACATTTATGGTTCTGAATCAATTTATACCACATGTGGAACATTTAACGTAAAAATACTTAGCAAGCCATACTGATGGAACTTTTCTAAATATAATCAGTAACCAATAAAAATTCATAACCAATATGACTGGTAAATACTGATGTCATTTTTTGACGGAAAATGTCTAAATAATGAGGTAATTTTTGTTGTTTAATTCAAAAGATCATATTCCATACATACAGAACCAGTAATCCAAGGATAGAACTAGGAATGTACAGCTAAATTCCTAATCAAAATAACAATTATCTTCCATGACGATATCAGCACCATTGATATCACTTGAGTTGTAGCTAAAGGTTTCAAGGGAGTATTTATGCATTGACAAAAATTGACACTTTAAGCAAAATTCATAAATTATTTATCTAAACCACAACAGATGATATACAGAAACATATTTACACAATCAATACCAGTTTATAGAAAGATATCAATCCAATCATTATATTCAATAAAAATAAAACAGTATTGTTGGGTCAACTTAATCCTACCATAGGATTATCAGAGAAGATTAGATATGTCTTAATCATACCATGGTATGAAGTTCTGAGAATATTATGGATATAATTTCAATAAAATTTAAAACTGTAAAACCTTATATAAAAAAATATTGATATATTTATAAGTATTAATTATAATAGTAAAAAAATAAAAAACTTAAGGATTATATATACTAGTAACCCTTGAAAGGTCTAAATCAATCTAAAACAATTGAAGGTAATCTATTACATTGTTTTCAAAACACAAGATCATTATGTGTTTCCCAGTGGGGGATCCAGGGGGTGTAGGAGTTTTGCAACCCTCCTATTTATAGACAGTTTTTTTTCATTTTCATGTGTAAAATTGACAAAATATGGTAAATAATGTCCAAGGAACCCTAGCTGGCACCCCTTCTTTTCAAAGTGTCTGGATCTGCCCCTACTTCCCGTAAAGTAAGCTAGATAAGGCACAGAAAAATGCTGTCTTCACCATCAAGATGTATTTATTATAATATGTAGTGGACAGTCTTATTGGTTGCTGTGAACATTTTGAGAAACAATACTGCACCTATCAACTTACCTTTTGAAAACAAAATGATTTGTGGGAGCAGATTGATAAAACTGCAGAGGCCAAAACCTGAACAGCTAAAGCAAGTATTGACACACCATTCAAACTTTCTACAGCTTTGATTTTTTTATTATGGTTAGATATTCAACACAGGATAAGAATTTGACCAGAATCAAAGCGACCCCTTTTTGGCCCCTAATCCTTAAAAGGTTCCAGTTACAACCTCCAATTCAATCCTAACCTTTCTATGATGGTAACATTTCAAAGAATCCATCCCCATTAACTCAAGTTATCATCCAGAAATCAGAAAAATGTTTATTTGTGGCCCCTTATTCTTAAAAGGCTCAAGTTAAAACTGCAAAAGATAATCAAAGCTTTCCTTTTGTGGTATGGCTACTTGTGGTACAATTTAAAAAAAGATCTAATTACTGATAGTCCAGTGTGGACATCAGAAAAAAAAATACATATTTCTAGCCCCTTCTTTGCTCCTAGTTCTTAACCAGTCTCACATCTGTGATAAAGAATATTGTGGAGCAATATAATAGACATGTATATGCTTTTACATGAGTTATAAAGTTTAATTGTATGAAATGCTAGTTTTGGGCCCCATTTTGGTCCTTAATTTAATTCAAAATGGTTATGGCCATAACTCCCACAATCGTTATTATTCTTCCTTTTGTGGTTTGGAACCTTGTTATAAAGTTTAACAAAGATCAACCAACTAATATTCATGCTATCGCACGAAAACTAACTGCCTTAAGACAACACAGACAATGATGACAACCCTTTACCATTATTGGACCTTAAGACAACACAGACAACGGTGACAGCACTTTACCATTAATGGACTTAAAGACAACACAGACAACAATGACAGCCCTTTACCATTATTGGACCCCAAAATTGTTTGTGTTAGTATAAAAAGTTATATATCATCATTTATTCTGTTATCAAACTATTGTTCTGCCGATCTATCAATTTTGATAATCCCCAGTTGGGGTTCCTTATATACATTCAAATAAGCATCAATCAACAATAAAAACTAAACCATGGATTCATTCTATAAAGGACAACAGTATAATCTGAACACTTCATGTCTCAGGCAACTAAGTACATTTGATCTCCTTGTATTCCAGACATTATGTAAGAATGAATCTTGAAGCAGAAAAACATTTGGTTTACTGGGTATTACAACATTATATGTATCAGTCTTGAAACCAATCTTTGGGGATTAAACTCCATCCTTTTTATTCATTACATCATATATCCTTATCATGGTACACTAGCAAATAATAATACATAAAGAGGATTATATATTACATACATTACAAACACGCATCTCTGTCAATACACCAACAAAGTAAATAGAGTAATTCACCAACTGTACCATTGCGATGTACAGAAAGGATCACATAAAGGATAAACACAATAGCCGCATAGACTCTGATCATGTAAACTCATCAGATGAATTCTCTCATAAGAATTCAAGAAAAAGTATACTCCTTTATGTATATACACATATTATACAAAACTTTTATAAATATATTTTCATTGAAATAATACAAGTTTAGGAGGAATTTGGCTTACAATGTCCATGGATTGAAAGACAAACAAATGAAGACCCCAAACTTGGCAATGCTACAAAATGGTGATAAAAGTAATTCTGCTTTAAGAAAATTTACAGACCAACATGAGCAAACTGAGTATGTAAGCCTAGACAGCTAACTATTCTAATACGGTAAAAGCACAGAGGGCAGAATATTTTAACTCTTAATCCTAATTGTACTCCTTAAATGGCAAATATAAACTTCCACCTAAACGACAATTAGGCTATGTTTCTAACATGCAAATGACAGATTTAGAGTAAATGGATGCTACACATCTAAAGACTGCTAATGACAATGGTACGACTAAGGTCCAGGTTTCCGGAAATTAATGTTCTCCGCCATTGTCTTTTTTTTGTACCAGACATGTTCTACCAGTAATGATTGGAACATCAAAATGTTGTCTATTTTTGTCTATGTATAACTCTTAAAATTACTACAGTTCAACAAAAGAACTAAGTGGCAAAATTTTCCACAAAATTATCTTGATCTTAGGTGATAGTGGAAATATGTTTTGTAGCTTTGGGTCGTTCCATTTTCTCCTCTAAATTTCATAAGTGATATACATAATGTAGATAATATTAAATACATAGCTTATATTTTTGGTTATGTTTTTAAAACTTGTTTTTGTAAGAAACAAGTGGTGGAACAAGCATGGTAAAAACATGACCCTGACTGTGTAATATCGCTAACTGTGCAATAAAAACATGACCTTTCGCTATCTGTGCCATAAAAACATTACCCTGATTGTAATATCGCCACCTGTGCCATAAAAACATTACCTTGACTGTGTAATATTGCTAACTGTGACATAAAAACTATGAATACAGAAGTGGTGATTTATTTTCTGAAAGTTTTTCTTGCTTGCCAAGTTAGCAAAAATAAATTGTCCACTGTATGGGTTACTTCTTCAAAATGCATTGCAAATACCATTTAAAGGACATAAAACTCAAAATAAATTTTCTTACAATTTATCGGATAGAAACCTAATAGCGATCAATATAGGTGAAGAAGACTAGTATGGATGTAACTGCACCACTGAATTGGTGGAATTATAAATTTTTCAGATTTTACCAAATTTGCCTAATTCTGACAAAACCTTGTACTTAAATAATTTCAAAAGCCTCCTTAATTCGAGATGGTAATTATTCTAGAAGGAGGGACTATGAGGTTGAACTCGACTTGGTATAAAAACAATGGTAATCTTATTCAATATGTTGAAGTTTTTTCCTTTTAACTATTGAATCAAACCTTTCAAGAAGTTGGTTCTTCAATTAAAAATTTGATACTTCACTCATCAATTAAGGTCATCTACTAGTCAATCAAATCAAGCCTCCTGGGACAAGTGTTTTTTTAAGTTCCTAATATTGTTATATTGCAATTTCAGAACTATACATTGGGTATAGGATTTGCATAATTATATATTACTACACCACCTTATGTTGCGGACTGGTGCCACAGAACCGTTAATTCTAGCTTCATATGAGATCATAATGTACCTCTTAAATTCCATATGTGTACATTTGTTCTAGGTATGTTTTTTACTTGTATGAGAGTGGGAAGTTTACATTTAAAAATGTTTGGTTAGCACTGAACTTTTTTTAATATAGCTGAGAAACACCTAGTCTCCGAGTTGTTTTAAATGAGAAACAATTGGGTCATCACAGTTATGAAGTCACCGGATTTTAAATAGAACACATCGCAACTTCGCTTGAAGTTTGCTGATTTTAGCCAATTGACGAACTGATGCATTACACTACACAGTTCAAAGTTCAAAAATAAAGTTGGTATATCTCTAATGAGCTTTTATAACTGACATAAGCTATTAAAACATTTTAAAATGTCAGGTATATTTTCAAAAATGGAATACACTGATTTTGCTGGTAATGTACAAATGTATGATATGTCAAAAGATGTGAAATGAAAAAGAACATGAATAATATCTATTGACCTTATGTCTTTATGTTTCAGCTCACTAAAATTTGTGATTTTTAAATTCTGAACCAAGTCCATACATATATCTACACCAAGGTTCATGATGAAAATGAATAAATCATTAATTGATTGATAGTTAAGTAGAGCATTGAATTCACCTGGATGTTGAAAGCAAGCCAAAATCAGTAGCATAAAACATTTGACAATTAGCGACATTGAAGACCACAGTCTTTGATTATATATATCTTATCCTTCTATAAAACTATTAAGTCACCACAATAACCCATCAGCCTATACAGTAACATGGAAGAAACTTCTTTATATAATGGTCTATTTGTCTGAAATGCTGAACATGAAAAAGACAAGATAATTTTAAGCATGGCTGGTATATACTTTTTAACTATAATATCATAATTAAACGACAAATTCTCCCATACGACATCATGAATATATTTTCCAATAAAGTTGTCGGACACTTTGAAAGATAATGGTTTATCTTAAATGTTTTATTCTGTAAAAAGAAAAAAAAATTCACAGGAGACAAAACAAGCCATTAATATTGAAGGATGACGAGGAAAAGATTTCAAACAATAGAAATGCCGGAGACATGACATCCTACAGTAGTTAAAATCTATAGAAGTTTGTCAATGTAACATCCAAGTAATGTATTCTTGAACCAGGAAAAATTATATTGTCACATGTTAACAATATGTCAAAATGTATTTCTGCAGAAAAAATATATTGTCCCAATTTCCCATTTCCTTAAATGAATGAATTTTTGTTATCATGGAACTTTCTATGATACCATTGGGAAATAGGAACAGAATTGTTCCGAAGAGGAATGTAATTCAATTATACTTTATACTTCTACTTCAATAATTTTATCATTTAGAATTTTGTTATAATGAAAGAATTATCTGTACTTCATCAATTTATCTCCTTTATGTTCTTGTAATGACTTTATTAAGCTTTTAAGAAACTCCCAAGTGGAATACAAAAAGTTAATGATATTGAAAAAAAAAGAAATATAAAGTACGTAGAATCTACACTAAATTATAATAATTTCTAATCATAAGTAATGATCTGTCATTAGGGTAGCCTCACAGTATATAAAATTAAAGAGTGACACAAAATATCTTCAACCGTCCGTGTGAGACCCAACAGGGTAGTCAAGGACGTTAAAAACCCCCTTACTCACTCAAATATCTTCATGATTGCAGGTGGTATTAAAGATGTTTGGTGGTTAATTCACAGTACATGATTTGAATTTTTTATTTGTTATGAAGTGAAGCTAACATAAGACTGCCCATATTTCTTTAGCTTAAAAACAAGAAAAAAAACCTCCTGAGAGTCTAAAAATATATAATAGACATTGCCCATGTAAGATTATTTAATGACACAATTTGTATAATGCTGTTTTTCAATCTATATCATATTTTTCTGATTTCTGTGGGAGGGTCCACTATAAAAAAAATTCCCTGAGAAGACACCAGATCTAAGGTGTATCTATAGTTCACTATGTAGGATAACATGAAAAATGTAAATCTGACATGAAGGTTAAATCAAAGTTGTGTGAGACTAATAATTATATTGATTTATTTTATAAATTTTATCACTTTAGATTCTGACATCTGGTTACACTGATTTTCCAACACTTATTTTGAGGTCAATTTCCAAAGAAAAATATGCTTCTAATTTCCCAGATTACTGCAGTGAAATTCTTAATAATGATTTGAAACCTTGTTTCAAGATTTACACAAGATTAAAATGGAGAATGATGAGATGATCCTCCCTCGCATTTGTGTCATCCAGAAATTACAACATTCTATACAATAATGGTCTCCATCAAGGACATATTCGATACAGTGGAGTTTCGAGGGATGATTTTGTGCATTTATGTTATTTTAAAGAAATAACATTAAAATAGTGAAAAAAAGGGCAATAACACTATTATGTTGCAATTGATTAATATGTAAAATAAGATAACTGATAGATCTCATCATGTTCAACACATATACTGTACGTCAGAATTTGGCTAAACCTTAAAGCTGCATTAGCTGCCAAATTTGTTCAGTTTTGATTCTACTGAATTTTGCTGATTCAATGAAATAAGTTTGTAGTAATGCAATTGAAGCAATAAATGTCGATAATACCTACAGAATATTGTGAAAACAACGTTTTCTTAATCAGAGAAGATCAATAGCTCTGATCTAATTATTTTTCGCCATTACTTCCAAAGATTGCTAACAGGACATTCACCTGGGTTAAAAATGCTTTAACCTTTGTAAAAAAAAAAAACTAACAATAAGGGATACACAGGTAAGCATGTGTTTTGTTTTCATTTCATCTCATCTAATTCTTAATTAGTTTTCAAATTTATAATGACCATATTTGAGCCACATTATATCACAATTGGTAAATTTCAAAAGGATCCTTGCGTTATATTTGAACTTTTTCTCTTACGGCTTGAGTCCGTTGGTCTTCCTTACCGTTGCATAACCACTTCTGCTTTGCAATCAGATTTGTTATTAAAGAAGCGACCCTTACAGCACATGAGTGGATTAAGCTCACCAGAAGTCACATGCATAAAAATTTATCTAGGTCGATTTTTTGTCTTGCAAGACAATAAATATATAGACACCTATTTCATGTATTTAATGCATTTTATTTGTGGATATCTAATGAAGTTATACAGGAAAAGTACAATTTCGTAGAAATAATAAAAAGTTAAGGTATATTTCAACAAAATTTACAAAAATGACAGCTACTGCAGCTTTAAGGGTTTAGGAGATTTATACTTCTGAATGACCCCTATGTTCTATTTTCAGTAACAACAGCAATTTGTTCATTCATACCAAGTAAGGTTCTAATTGGGCAAAAAGTTTCAGAAGTTTCAATGAAATAACATTAAAAATTGTGAAAAAAAAATTGAAAAAGGGCAATAACTCCAACATTGTGCAACAGATTAACGTAAAAATTTGAACACTTAAACCCTGTCAGAATGTGACTAAACCTTACAGTTTTTACAGGAGCCTGAATCGCTTACCTTGTTGGCTTTTTGCCTTCCAAGAACAATAACTCTAACAAGGAGTTGTCCGACAATTTTGACTCAAAGAAGACTTTGGTAGGATTTATCATACGGATCATATCATCACTGACAGTTTCTTTCTGTCTATTATGGTTTTACAGATATTGGCTGACAACTGCTAAAATCAAGGAGTCGTCCGACATCTTTGATCCAATGCATGCTTTTGTAGGCCTTATAATGAGGATCATTTGGGTAATTGAAAGACTTTGGCTAAACAAAGGTTTATGAGATATATGAGAAATACTTCTGTCTAACCCCAATGCTATATCTTTAGTAACTTTCAACTGATCAAAAATCAGCACCACGATTCTGTACAGTATACCCTAGAAACATTCATACCAAGAACAGTTCTAATTGATCAAGTAGTGTCAGAGGAGAAAATTTTTGAATGAAGTAACATTAAAAATAGTGCAAAAAAAAAAAACGTATAAAAAAAGGGCAATAACTCCAACATGGCTTATTAGATCAAGTTGACAATTTGATCACAAAGAAATTTCATTATGCTGACTTTTATCCTGTCAGAATTTGATTAAACCTAAGAATTTTGGAGAAATATGCAAACTTCTGTCTGATCTCTGTTTTACTTGCAGCAATGGTGGCCATGTTTTTTTTTACAGATAAAGAAATCTCCATAATTGTTTTATGAAGAACACCCCGAGGAACATACATAAAAAGTCAGGTTCTAACTGGTCAAGTATGTAGTTTACGAGGAGATGAGTTTTTTAAAATTGTTAACAATGAATGACAATGACGTTAGCCAAGTGGTGGCAATAGCTCACATGGCCTATTGCCAGTTGAACTAGAAATAGCAAAAAAACATGAAAAAAGGGCAATAACTCCAACAAGGCTAAATAGATTAACAGGAGAATTTGATCAAAGATAGATCTTATCATGGTTAACATTTTCATCCAGTCAGAATTTGGATATACTTATACCTAACAGTTTTGGAGATATACAAATAAAAAAAAATATATCTGAACTCTATTTTATATTTTATGTAATGGCTGCCATGTTTTACAACAGATAAAAAATCCCCAGATCAGTTCTATGCAGAACACCCAAAGGAACATTCCAAATTGTTAACAACAACAAATGAGGGCAACAACAACAACGACAACTGATGCCAAGTGATCACAACAGCTCACATGATCCTTCAGGCCAGGTGAGCTAAAAATAGTTCAATTCTTTAAAAAAATTATTTTTGCCACCTTTTGACTCTTTATTTCAAAACCATTTGGCTATAATCCCAACTTTCTGTTGTTCTGGAACTTCACGGTAAAATTTCATAAAGATCAACCAACTACATGTAATATCAATCTATTACACAAAAACCAAATGAAGGCAACAACTATATTATATGAAAGCAAACTTTTTGTGAGTCTAAAAATTCTTGCCTTTATGATCACAATTTGTCACAATTTTCATGCTCTCGTTCCATTTCTCTCTGGTCCCTTCCCTCAAACAGTAGCAAACACACTTGGATATCTCTCAAAATTTGAGCTTGAGACCAGTATGGTTAATTTAAGTTTTCGCTTTCCTGCAGCAATTAACATTTAGAGTGAAAAACTAACAAATCTGTTTTCATTGCAGTAGAGATTGAAAATTTTTAAAAAATATTTTTTTATGAAACTAAACTGTGTTAGAGCATTAAGGTCAGAATAAAATCCATCTGCTGTTAATCAATCAAGGGGATGTAATTAGTTAAGTAAATTTCACAAGTCAGTCAATCCTTGAGTTACAAACCATGTAATTACTGTAATTTCATACCAGTCAATTATAAGCAATCTATTCTAATTACAATGTTGAAGGAACCTGTGAATCTGTAACTTACTCAAGGAAATCAGTTAAATACTAATAAACTTACTTGGATGCTAAAAAAGGTTCAGCCTGGAAAAGGCAATGATTATGGACTAATTACAGAGTATTTAAACTGACAGACTGGAAGACAAAAACAATAAATCCTATTCCAAAATGTTAGCTAAGATATATGGTTGTCATCACTCAGGAACTTAATACATGTCATCACTTAGTCTGTGACTTCCTGATGGACAGTTTGTGTAACAGTTTATTAGAGGTGTTTTATCAATACAAAAAGTGGAAAAATACAAATGCATGAACAAGATTATCACTATACACCTTGAGTAATATTAAAACATTGTACATTGAAGAAAACTAGAAGCTCACTTGGTGACACCTCTGGTCTCCTCTTTAGAAAACAGTAAAATATAGGAAACTTCATTTAATTCCATTCAGCAGGTTTTGAGGAGATGACTACACCTTGATCAACTAATGCCCGAGTCAAATTCCCTTAAAGCCATTCAGATGGAAAGGTTCAGCTAAAGTTAATATCTAGGATGTTCCTGATGAAATGCTTTCATTCATAGTTTTAATAATACATTAAATTTGGCCCTGAAACATTGCAAAAAGCTTCTCTATTTGTATTTAACACAAAAGCACACGTCAAGCACACGTCAAGCACACGTCAAGCTTAGGAAAAATTGTTTTACAATTTCTATATAATAACAACAATAGTGTAAAAAACATATTTTAGAAAAAATCTACAGCTGTCAAAAATCAGATTTAAAGCCTGAAATTCATATAGTCCTGTTCCTAAATGTATTATGCAGTGCAAGTGCAAGGTAGCATTAATTTTTCTTGAAAAAATTGCCTTTTCTCGACACCTTGACTAAAATTATCTAGACAACTAATTTCCTAGATATTGACTTTAGTAGAACCTTAATAGCTTTTATACTGCAATCATTCTATTTGAGCAACCAAAATGTATTGACATATTTTTATTGATTATATATGATCACTGATGATGTATAATACTTTGACCCTGCCTACTTTCCTTCCCTTGCATGAACTGCCTTTTTATCCTAGTGTTACAATCAGGGGACCACAAGTGGGAAAAAATAATAATAAATTAAACTGATTCAAAAAAATGATAATTGCAGTCCATAACATTATTTTGACTAGAAAAAGAAAAAACAAAAAAACAAAAAACTATAAATGAAATTGGCACGAATAAAATAAAAAAATGCTCAGCATGGCCTTGCATTTAACCCCATATATAACCTCATCCTTATCTTGTTTTTATTTCAAGTCAGTACACTGTTATTGCCTATATCTAATTGTTGAATTAAATTAATAAGAATATGAACATTTTATTATTAACCTGACTTAAGAGAAAAAAAATGGAGTGAAGTTATATATGTCTATTATATTTAAAGATATGGAAAAAGTACTGGGTATGACAAATAAAAAATCAGTAAAATTTAATATACATAAATTATCTTCTATAGAATTTGTTATATTAGACTGAAACCTGAAACTCTCCAAAATAAACAGGAAAGAATTTCAGATTTGTTGTATGATTGATCCTGTTGTTTGACTTGTATCAAGTTAACGTTATTTGAAATCAAAGGATGCTGCTTCCAAACTTTTTGTTTTTTTTCTAGGAATGAAACATTTCAACAAAAGTTGTAATGTATAGGGATCTGCTCAAATTAGTCACAATTACAGAAATTATTAACACAATTAAGGTGAACCTCCATAATGGCAAAGAGAAGAATGGGATTAGGGAACCCACATGTTGATGGTTTTATTGGGTCAGTATACAAGCATTGACATTTCTACCAGAAATGTGTATGATTTTGATGAGTACGTAAAAATGAATATTTTGCCACTACAGACTTATTCTTAAATTCAGTTCTGTCATCAGAGATATAGTAAAGGAGATTTGGACCAAAATTAGGAAAATCAATACAAAATAGCTCATAAGAAAAATAAAAAAAATAATGCCATAGTTATTATATAAAGTTTATAAGGAAATAGATCTTGCTTTTCATTTTTAGTTAAGTGATTTTTATTTATTAGTAGACAAAAACAGATGTTTTTCCTAATATTGTGCCACATAACTCATGTAACTAATACTGATATATCAAACTATGGATGGCAGATACCACCACCACAGATAACGTAACTAATGCTGATATATCAGATTATGGACGGCAGATACCACAAACGTAAATAACATAACTAATACCAATACAAATCACATAATACTTGCTGCAGCTTTTGTTATAAAGATACGAAGAAGAAATACTGAAGGTGAAGACACCATTGGACACAACAACATGAGAACACCATAACGTTTATATACAAAGAACAAACCATACACCACAAAAAATAATATACAAAATATACCAAAACAAAAAACAAAACAAAACAAAACAAAAAACTAACCGCACAAACCCAACATTTTCTGTTTGAGAGTCAACATATAAAATGCCAAGAACTACACCAGTCAGTCAGTCCTGTGATTTTACAGAGTAGACTCTACTTTGGTACAACACTATTCTCACTGTTTGATATCATTTCTGGAACAACTGGAACAACTGTCTCAAAGATATTGTGTACTCTAGGATGCAACACAGTAACCTTTCACCAAAAGCTGATTAAATATGGCAAGAATTGACAATGGAAACAGTTATTTCTATCTGAGTTTCTATCAATGTAATTGTATAGAATTTACATTAAAAAGCTTTGTAGTGAAGAAAGATTGCCTCCCACACAAAGTGTTTATCAATAAGTATTTTCCTTAGACAAGTTAAATGTCTGATTGGTTCAATTAGTTCTCTTAAGATTAAAACAGTAAAAAGAATATTCTCGGTCTGGAAAAACCTTAATGACTGATAAAGTTTTAGTATATATGTTCCAGTATATCCCCATGTAACATATAGTTTCATCATAATTAATTAAATAGTTTTAGAGATATAATACTTACAGTGTAAACAGACAAACTGACCAACAAAGACAGACTGACCAATAAACAGAAACAGACAGTCAAATGGAGAGATACAGACTGACCATAGGACAGAGACAGACTGACTAACAGACAGAAATAGACTGACCACAGGACAGAGACAGACTGACTAACAGACAGAAATAGACTGATCAAGGGACAGAGACAGACTGACAAATGGACTGATATAGACTGACTATAGGACAGAGACACACTGGCCAAAGGACAGAAACAGACAGTCAAATGGACAGATACAGACTGACCATAGGACAGAAACAGACTGACTAACAGACAGAAACAGACTGACCAAGGGACAGAGGCATACTGGCCAAAGGACAGAGACAGACTGACTAACAGACAGAAATAGACTGATCACGGGAAAGAGACAGACTGACCATAGGACAGAGACAGACTGGCCAAAGGACAGAGACAGACTGACAAATGAACAGATACAGACTGACCATAGGACAGAGGCCGACTGACTAACAGACAGAAACAGACAGACCAAGGGACAGAGACAGACTAACCATTGGACAGAGACAGATGACTGACCAACAGAAATAGACAGACTAACCATTAATAGAGACTTACTGCCCAACAGATATAGACAGCCTAACCAAGGGACAGGGACATACTGACCAAAAGACATAGACATACTGACCAACAAACAGACAGACTAACCAAGGGACAGAGACATACTGACCAATAGACATATACAGACTAACCATTGGACAGAGACATACTGACTAACAGACATAGACAGACTAAACAAGGGACAGAGACATACTAACCAATAGACATAGACAGAATAACCATTGGACAGAGACATACTGACCAATGAACAGAAACAAATTGACCCATGAACAGAGACATACTGACCAATGAACAGAAAGAAATTGGCCCATGAACAGAGACAGCCTGATCAATGAACAGAAAGAAACTGGCCCATGAACAGAGACAGACTGATCAATGGACAGAAACAGACTGACTGATGATCAGAAAATATGTTTCCTCTGTGAGTAAATTTATTCACAGTAGGAACTTTATGCTAGTGTAAGGCAATTGGGCAGATTTAGAATGAAAATTCCATTTCTGTTCATAGCTTTAGATAAAACTGAACTATGACAAAAATGACTTGTTAACGAAATAAGTTTGATCAAATATTTGATTTGGATCAAGTCTGAATACCCAATCAAGTATTTATCCACATGGAATACCATAAAAAATTTATTATCTTCTCAGATGCAATATATTTGCTGGTCAATAAATTGGATTCAGAAGCAGGGGTCCAATTAAAATCTTGGTGACAGGAGCAGAATGTCTACAAAGAGAGTTGGAAAATCAAAATCTTATCATGCATATAAATTGTGGGTAATTAAAGTGCTTCCTTATATAGTCATCAGAAAAGAAATATCTCTGAATAATTCATTATCCAACAATATATTTCTTCCATCTGATAAATTTCTCATTACCACAAATTTAAATTCAAATATTCTCCGCTTGTTTCTGAACTTCCGATGGTGCTTCCTTCACAATATCGATATTCTATGAATTATATGAGAATTTATCATGATCCTTATTTCATAAAACAAAAATAGGATTATAGATAATGTCTAGACCATTAAAGTTGAATTATTCGGAGTTACACAAAACAGTCATGTTAATATCTATATACCATACTGTCTGCCTTAACAACAGGATAAATACCAAATCATGATGACTTTCTCAAACTCATTTAAACAATATTTTATGAGAATTCAACTCAATAAAATTTCATTAAAGTCAATAAGAACAATTTAGCAAAAGAGTAAAAACAAATCTTCTTTTCTTTCTGTCATTTAACAAAAATCCCATGTATTGTATACAAAACAAGACTAGTAACAAAATTTGTAGCCTCAATAATGAAGAATAATCTTTATGTACCGAACTACCAAGGGAAATAACCCACTACATGTACCAAAATACCAAGGGAACTAACCCACTACATGTACCAAAATACCAAGGAAAACAACCCACTACGTATCCAGTTAATCCATAATTCATCAATTTTTATTACTGAAGACACGCCAAATAGAGGAAACAGTATTTAAGTCTCCATTATCAATGGATGTTAAATGTTTGCTGTACTCTCCCTCTAATACACAGTGTTAAATATCTACTATATGCTCCCTCTAACACACATCCCTCTAACAGATGGAAGACTTCAATGGAAACTTATACAATGTTGAAAGACCTCACTTGAGAATTAATGAAAAACACAGCTGGTAACTGCTAAATTAATACAATTAGCAAAATAACATGATTCAATACAATATGAAAATTGTTTTGCATATTTGGAGACATGCAGAGCTAGATGTAAGTACACTCATTAATTATTGATGTATGATCTCTTTTAAATGTCATAATAATGTCTACAAATAGCCTTGTGCTCAATGTCTGAAGCACCCAGAAGTTGTACTGTCAATTCAACATATCCACCATAAATTGTCATTGAATTTAATAACATGACAAAAACTACTGCAGGTAACAGATGTAGAAACATCATATTTGACAGAAAAAAAAAAAAAACATAAATAAATAAAAAGTTTGTTTCCTAGCAAGAAAAAATAGGGTAGGTAGGTAGGGAAATTATTTTACTTTTCAAAAACATTTTACATTGAGTTCATGGGGTTAAACTTTCTATACTTTAAAAATGCTTAGGCCAAAATGGCCATAAAATGTTCAGGGTAGGCACAAAAATACTAAGGTCGGTAGAGTAGAAGGAAACAGATAATCAAAATGTATTATTTTTTTTTTTGCCTACTTAAGGACAATCAACATGTAAATTCTTTGTATTACTGTATACTAAAACTAGTAACCTGATTCTGAACTATTACATCACAAAATAACAAACTGGTTAAAGACTTTTAGTGACATTTGAATTCATCATATTTGTAAACTATCATAAGACTAAAAATTTGATCACCACAGGGAAATCATGGTACATGGGATTCATCCATAAACAAATTGACACCACAGACATCTAAATTGTAAGCATCTGTTTAACTGTTTTTATTGCTGTCAAAGCTGATATTTTTATTATCAGAAATATCCAAGATGTCAGTTAACAGCACTGTCAGTGAAGCATGGAATTCACTCACCATGTATAAATTTGACCTATCAATTGAAATCCAATAGGGTCCTAGATTTTCACAAATAATCCTATCAAAGTTTATTTATAAAAAGATGTTGATTGGAAAGAAAGAATATCATTTAGCTAGATAGTTTAATCTCATTTTTATAAATGACGTATTATCGTTAAACAATCCTAGTTTGGGGGATTTGATACATCGCATCTACCCCAAAGAACTTGAGATGAAGGATACTACAGACACTGTGAAGTCAGCCTCATATCTTGACCTACACTTATAAATCGATGGTAAAGGTAAACTATTAAACAAACTATTTGACAAACGTGATGACTTTTCATTCAGCATTGTCAACTTTCCTTTCATCTGTGGCAACATCCTTTCGGCACCTGGGTAAGGAGTTTTCATATCACAACTCATACATTATGCCAGAGCTTGCCTTAACTACGCAGACTTATTGTATCACGAGAAAAGCAGAGGACGCTTACCCTACTGGTGCACCTGGTCCATGTCTGTTTTATATGTCTGGTCTTTTTCCCTTGATTACATTCTTTTGATTTCTGCTAGAATCTTGGTTCCCTTGATTACTCTTTCTAGAGTTCACAAGGATTTTACAATGGAATGTAAGGACAACAGAAAAGATAAATAGTAGTGTTACTTTATCCAAAATTTGGTCATAAACAAATAAGGAACATGGAGCCATGCAGTTTACAGTTACAATGTTGAATTTAGAAGGGTTAAGGGGGTGTTTGACCCTACCTAAAAATGAAAATATTTATCCTTTTGCATGAAATCTTAATTTTACATAAATTTCCCCATCCTCTCAAAAAAAAAACAAAAACAAAAACAAAACCAAAACAGTTTTTTTATAATGTATATTTGAATGATTTTTGCATGACATAGTGATTTTCTGAACAATTTAACCCCAAAAATTTGAACCTTGCTCCGCTCGTCAATGGATTATACATATGCTCATAACCTGAAATCTTAAGAGAGTGTCTATACAAAAACCAGGCAGGCAGCGTGTTGCACATGACAAATTTTGTTTTCCAAAAATATTTCATCCATTTCATATCATAAATGCATCTTTTCTCAAAGTTGAATGTTGGTTTTTGATTAAGTGCAACAGTTAAATAGAAAAAATTACATAGAAAGCATTGAAATTCATTGAAAAGGGAAACAATCTTTGGTTGCCTTGTTAGGAAACTTTAAAATTGTTTTCCCAGCCATCTATTGTTGCTTTAAAAAAATCATTTTACTATTTGACATATATATGATATAAACATTACACTGGAACAAAAATTCAATGGAATAAAATTTACCATGTACCAACCATATAAAAAAATCTGCCTGAATTTTACATGGACAGCCTTTTTAATCCTTCTCTGAGTTGTGAAAAAATCAATGATCTAGACCATACACCATCATTAAAAATATATCATATCCCTTGTCACCACATGCAATACACCCCATTACAGTAATTGCAGTCATATCACTAAGGGACATATTTTTTGGTTGAAGGTGTAAAAGTAAGAAGATGTGTAGAAAACTTATGCATGCTTCTTAGAAACTGTTCTGTTCCAATATGTCCATTTTTATGCACACTTTGAAAAACTTCTCCCCATTAATATGGCTGTAAAATTCCAGAAACGATCTATTCATTTGCATCTACCAAGAGTTTAAATAAAAACAGCAAATGACAAACTATTGAAAGGACTGAAAGGACTAATGCTTGCTGTTCTTTTAATGATAAACATAAAGACGTTAAATCCACAATACTCAGATACCTACAGCATTTTTAGTATCCGCTGCTAGTCTGGCTGCATATCTAGCAATTAATCTGTGTTCATCGTCAACATACATTGCATTCAAACTCTCTGTCAATTTGGAGGGACTGTATACCAAAAAGAAAAAAGAGAGAAAGTTATCATAATGCATTGTCCTATAATTAGTCAGCAAAATATTGGACTTCAAATTACATGTACTAAATGATAAATTATCGTAAGTTACAGAACAATGAATTTTCACTGCACACCAATCATGTTGATTAACATTTACGTCTAAGGAGAGGGTTGCTCCAACTACAAACACCTTCACATTAGTTGCGTAAACTGTTTGTACATTGGAAATTGATATAAATCTGTATCACAAAGGGACATTTTACAAATGGAACTTAATCAAGAAACTCTATCAAGATACTTAAAATGTAAACAAGTATCTAAGTACTTAAATTGTGCTTTAGTACTCTAGTATGGTATTCATTACCATCACTTAAGTATACTATCTGCATCATAAGTAAAACTGGTTAATTACTTGAACAATGATTACTAAATATTACATCTTTGCAAATGCACAAAAAAAAATTAGAAGAAAATGCAATATTACAGAATCATGTTTCTGATGAATTTTTTTGTAAGACACATTCTTAGTTGGTAGCAATCCTGTTTTCATTTTGATTAAAAATGTTTGGTCTGTTATGTATTTAACTAACCTTTGAGGACTGTTTCCACTGTCTATAGAAAGGACATCTGGAGACCGGTTTACGACTACAGAAGATTCATGGAACCCATTGCGTACAGGAACTGGTGTTGGGGGTCTGCCAAAATACACAATATCATAAAAACACTGTGAAGTCTTAGTAGGGAAGAAAAAGAAATATTTATTTATAAGATTGTCAAGAAGTTGAAAAGTTGTAAAAAAAAAATGTGTAAGATATAAAACAAGATGTAAAGATATTTCCATAATAAGTAGTCAATGAAGCAGTAATTTCTCAACCATATGGTATCAAATTAAATCAAAAATATATCTGATGCGGAAATAAATCAATTTTTATTTTTCTCAAAAGCAAAAAAGATTTCAGGATTGTCCTTTATACCGGTGCACACACCATGAATCTCAACATCTAAACTACCACAAATTTAATTCTTCTCTCTAACACACTAACCATGCTTAACCAATGTGTATTCATTTCTAAGTTCACCAGGCTTAATAAAACAGTTAAAAATACAAATTGCATGCAAACCCCAAAAAATCTTTTCAGCCATTTATGGATCTTCTAGTTCTTCTAGAATTTGATATAAGTGGCAATCTAAAGGTTTAAATGGTACAAACACAGCACTTCAATCCAAGGGAAACAACTCTGTACCTTAAAGATATGTTTTTCAGCTAAAAGTAAGCATACCTGAATGTTAGGTTTAAAAAAGGAGAAAATCAAAAAGAGAAGGAGTTTAAAACAATGAGGATCATAATCCTAATTATAACTTAGTGTTTGATAACTGAAATGGGAAGTTCACTTTTAGACCTACAGCAGTTTTGAATCAAAGACAAAAACTTCAAAGTTACTTATAATGCTTCATAGGATATAAAAGACTATCATCTGAAACAGAACATGCTGCAAGGGAAGTGTAAATACCAGCATCTAAAGAAAATCATGTACAGTGGAAAGGTTAAAGAAAAGAAATAATTGCATAAACTAGCTATATTTAATAAAAAATAAACACTGTTAACTCAAACTCAACAATACATACACAATTCAATGTTTTCCAATCAGTTTTGTTTGTTAGTAAATACTACAGGTTAACAAATTCTCATTTAATGCTATAACATACTTAAACAGCTCCAAAACTTGATCAAAAGGCATATTACTGAAATACAGGAGACATGTTTAAAACTTTCAGCAAAATTAAAGAAGATTCATCCTCTTATGTTTGTCTATATACATGTACTGTATCCTTGTCTATATTCTTTATAGTAATTTAAAGTCTTGTTCCAGCTGAATTTTATCTTCTAGTAAAAATTTGCAAACCTAAATAAAACTGTCCCTATAATGCATCAACATAATATGAGAAAGGGGCTACCTTAAATGCCAATAACAGATATTTTATTCTTATAACATAGTAGAGTTAAACCCAATATAAATAATGGGTAAGATAACTTCATAAAGAGTGCAAATGTTGAAAACATTACAAGAATTACATGTGATCTAACATCCCCTTTACTGAGGTGTCCTGTATTGGTCACATCACCAACAATAATTTCCTAAATCTCTCAGCAACTACCCAATGAACTAGAGATCACATTACCGGCAGTGTATTCAAACAAAACCATGTACATGTATTCTGAATTTAACATCTCTACAATAATTGCATAATTGCATGTTTTCAAGCTTATGAAACTGATTATGAGATCTGTTGGCTTATAAAGTCCTAACAGTATTTAAGGCATAGGTATTAGGTCTCCCACTTTTAGTGGGCACCTCCAAATATCTCCTGAAAATTCTACCATCACCCATTGTCCGTGTCTAAGTGGGAGATTAAGCTGATTCACGGAAATTTCTCATCTTATTTAAATTTCTCCCATAAAACCATAATGGATTACTCCAATTCTTGGCAAAACAGGTCAAGAAAACAAAAACTTAGCAAATCTCTCACTTGGAGAAAATTTCAGAAGGTAGATCTTCTGCTTTATAATATTTTATGGTAAACACCTATGATTTAAGAATAATCAAGGGAACCAAGGTAATAGCGGTAATCAAAAGAATGTAATCCAGGGACAAAGACAAGACATGGAAGACAGACATACACAACAAAGAACATAAAGTAACTAAAATCATACATACTAGGTAAAAAAAGGAAATGAGCAACTCGGACTCCACTAAAAACTGGGAGCATGGACCATAAGGGAAGACATCAACAAAAAAGCAGACATAATTTCTTGTAGCTTTTTTCCTACCTGTTTTATATACTATTACAATTTTTCCTTTGTTTTCCATAAAGATTACTTTTGTCACTTATCTTTTTGTAACAGGGAACTAACAAAAAACATATGAAAATACATACATGATATAGGACAGATCTAGTTTCTTTTCAGGAGTTTCAGGAAACTGTGGGACTTGTGAGTTACCCGACTTTGGGACACACTTGAGGGACTTCTTCAATGCATGACCAATCTGTTTGGCAGGAGATTTCTGAAAAAAATACAAATAAGAGTCGCTATACTTAATCTTACTGCCAGCTTACATGTGTCATAATCTATACAATAGACAATAGGGGAAGTCATAAAAGAACAGTGTTTCATGCTTCCCATCCATTCAAGTTTAAACAATACATTTACTTTTAGAATAATACAGCTTTTTTTAACTTGACAGAGAGATTCATAGCAGTATCTAACCGTTATGTAAATATATCAAAATCCATTGAGATATGTATGCATGAGAGCAGAAACAAAACTAATTTCAAAGAAACTTCAATTTCCAAGGGAGATAACTTTCACACTGTTTGTGTGCATCACAATTTTCTGAAAATGATCATAATAGCAATCATTGATTTAACAAAAATATATTGAGAAAAGGGGTGAGAGAGTGCTTAAGTATCAAATTTGGAAGAAATAATCATTCCTAAGGGTGATGACTCTCACAATATTTGGCGGTTATCATTGATTTAAAAACTTGTTGAAGAGATTCATGGTAGCAACCTTTGGTAAAAATTTTATCGAAAAACATTAAGAAATGTTAGAATGGGAGTAATACAAAACAAATTTTGAATATATTTCAATGACCGTCTTGTATGAAACTTACAGGCACTAAGTTTATACAACCAATATTGGACAAAATAACACAGTGGGAATACAAACCACACTTGTTTTAGGCACAATTTATCCTGTTTATTTTTTTTTTTATTTAAGTGCTCTTATTTATAATCCTATTTTACCACATACTTTTTTATAATTAGAAATACTGATTTTTTTAATATCTGCATAAAAATACATCCATCACTAATAGGATACTACATGCACTCATCTGACAAAAAGGGTTAACAAGGACTGAGCATTTCAGTGGAAATATTTTTTTTTCACTTCAAAATATTAAAAAAAGCCTTCATTTGTGTAATAATTGCCTATGAGACTAAGTTAAAATACTATAAAATGTATTATACTTTATCAATATTTTTCAAATTTTCAAGCGGTATGGACCTTTAAATATACAACAAAACCATTAGTTAGTGCAATTTTCATTGACATGAAGGATAATTCATAATATTCAAAGTCTTGTACTGTATTTTCTAAAACTTACATAAGTAGTGTATTCTTTCATTTCATGATCATTGTTATGGTTACCAGAGTTACGACCTCTCCAAAAACAATCTTGACATAATTGATAGTTATAGCACCGCTGACATTTGTATCTGAATCCCATGAATGATTCTCTGTTACAACCTTCACATTGGACAGGATGAAAGACTGAAATGAGAGAAAATATGAAGGGAACACCATTGAGGATTGTAGGTAGGGTTTTTCCTTTAATTTAAGAGCTATATTAGTAGGCAGAGGAATGTAGCAGTTAAATGCTTCATCATGTGTAGCATGACTATGGGAATGTTCAATTGAGTCAACTTATTTGGACCAAGAAAAAAATATATATATGTAATATGAACTTCTCTTAAAAGCACTCATCCCAAAATGTCAAAATGGTGTAACACTTTGCAGTAATCAGTAAAAACTTTAAGCTGTAACTACTGCTATACATGTATAATGCCATTAAATTTTTTTACCACTTACCATTTTCTACATGAGCCATTTTATTAAGTATGGGCAACCACATTAGACATTGGGGACCAGGATCAGACATCAGAACATTTAAGAAATCATTCACGTTTATCTGTGTACGCTGAAAAATACACAAAAGTCACATTAAACATTTTATGTTTCTATTTTTAAAAAAATATGTTGACACCAACAAAGTGAAATAGAAACAAAGTGGGAGGGGGTGTAGTAAGAAATATGAATAAAGCAGGAATTAAATCATTCTTATAAAAATATGACTGATGTAATAGAAGCAGTATTCTTTAAAAAAGGATACATCTGAACACATTTTTGATTTTGCATCAAAACAGAAATGATCTGCTCATCCATAGAGCAAAGAGAGACAACTGCATTCTTCTGCATGGTCTCAGTCATAAACAATTTTTGTTAGAATAATCATATGACTTTAATACATATCTTTGTTTTCTTGAAGAGGACGCTATTGTCAGGATTCATGACTATTATGCAAATGAAACATTTTAAATATGAAAAAAAAAACGCTTACATTATCAAAACAGCTTCTACAAGCAGTATCGTTGTATCCAAATGAAGGCCCTTCAAACACAGCTGTTGGTAAGGCAAGCAGATCCTTCAGATAGTCTATAAATCTGGTTCTTATTAGGCAACCACTAGAATCTGATATCTGGGTAAATATATCTACAATATAACCAGAAGGAATAGGACATCAAGTTGATACCTTAAAATATCTTAAACTTGATGGCTGCATAAGACCTGCTATCTACTTCCTGTATAATGTATTATTTGCAACCACAATGATAAAAGGATAATTAATAGGAAAGGGTGAATAAACAAAATATGACCAAAAAAATATTAAGAATGCCTGTATTTAACAAATGTGCTGAACTTATTATGTTTAAGAGTTAAATATCAAAGCATTCTTGGCATGAGTAATTAAACCAATGAATCTTCCTACTTATCATACAGAATTTCTCAATAATTTATTGTAATTTTCCCCCAAAAAAAAATCATTTTGTGATCAGAGGACTGATATTTCAAATCATCAGTGACAAATAAAGTTAGCATCAAAAGAAAAAAATGCTGTGATGTTTTGACATAAAAAAAGTCTGAGAGAGAAATTACAGAGTTCAAGTCACATGTGAATAACAGAAATTTATTACACAGGGAATATTCAATAATTCACTGTTATCTACATAATAAAGTATGTTATATATTACTGTGTTTAGTGTCTACATCCTTTACAATGAAAGTACTTTTATTCATGGATATCAATTTTCGTGGATTGCAGACAAAATGTTGATTCATGGATTCTTAAATATGTGTTTTGACATTTTCCAGGGTACAAATAAACAGAAAACATGTATTTCATAGAGAATTTAATTTCGGGGTTTAAGTCAACTGTGTACTTTCACAGTATTTGAAACTATGTAAACCACTGATAATCAAATGATTAATTTATCCTATCACAAATATGGAATGAACTCAATATGAAGGCAATGTATAGCTACAGGAATAAATTCAGTAAAAAACTCCCTTTGCTTCCAACGCAAACCCATGTTGTAAGCTATGCCCCTAGTGAATAAACCTTTAAATATCAAAAAGTTGTATGTATTACTCTTTAAGGTTCATAAGCCAAGTTATCTTTTGCAACTTTAAAAGCATATGTCATGCAGCATTTATTGGTCATTTCCATATGGCTTGTTTACATACAAAGTGAAAATGTGCTTAATTATTTCCAGGCCCCACCACTGTTTATATTGCTGTGAACAAAATCTGAAAAGCAAAATAAAGAACTGGCATATTCTGATGTACAACAATGAAATATCTTTCAAATTATATTAAATTAAAAAAAAAACAACATTATTCAATCCCATGGTTACTGGCCTTTACTTCATGATAGACTGTTCTCCCTCCCCAAAAATGGCAGTCCTTGTGACACCATGAATATTTACTATATTTTATACCTATAATACATAGCTTGAGTTTTTAGTTTTTATATATACATTCTAAACTTACATCTTAACTTATCCAAAAGTTTTCCAGCACACATGTGTGACAAGGCAACCTTCAGTGAAAAGACTTTGATCTTTCCTCTTCCAATACTGTAATACAAAATAAATCTTTGGGTGAAACAGGGGTCAACTAATATGTATTGCATATATTTCATTTCAAGCAGAACATTAACTAGTGTAATCCAGAAATTATTGTATATATTAATTGTAGAGATATTGTTTCATTTTGGTTAAAAAAAAAGTCCAATTTTTGCAAATTTTTTTAGAAATCCAACTTTAGTAATAACCATCATAGTTTGTTGAAAAAAATCAAAATAATCTCCATATGCACTATTAGTACTATCTGAAGAAAACAAGACCACCTGTCAGATTCACAAACACTCCTTGGCATAAAAGGAGTTTGGTGATCTCTGAAAGTTAGCCGTCTGTGCTAGACTTGACAAGGTAGTCAAGGATGTCACTCACTCACTCACTCACTCACTCACTCTAAAAGTAATTATTATTTCATTTTTAGGTTATATGCTGGTGTACTTGTTGTGTTTTACTATATCTGTTCTTTTTCCTGTGTTTAGTTTATATCAAATTCAACCCTGAAATTAAACCTCTTCAAATCAGTATACATGTATATCATGCCATAAGCATAGGAAGCAAAAACTTATTGGTACTGTTGCATTACATAACATCTGGAAATATCATTTTTATTCTGAACAAGATAGAAAATAAGAAAACAAATGAATGGAGCAGAACCAACCGTATCAGTTGCATGTGCAATATTGAACTTAATATGTGCTTATTTTACTAGTGAAATCTTTTAGCAGTTAAGTACGTAACATGGAAATCTTTGTGCAAAATGGAGCCAAATTTTGTAAAATTGTAAAAAAAAAAAAAATGATTTCATGAAGAATTTCTGTGCAAAAGAGTTTGGTCACATATCTTGACAACTTAAATATGGCAACCATTATAGGCTTTTGTATCATAACAACTTTTGACAAAATATTTAATTTGTTAATTTGTTGAAGCATGTGACAAATAATTATGGATAAAACAAAAATGCTTGTAAACCTCTAAATTCCACAAAAAGCTACTAAAAGCTGAAAAGAAACAATATTTTGTGACGTCATTTTGACAAATGAATGTTGTAACAGGTTGTCTCTGGCTGAAGTATTTTTTTATCACAAAAATTTGCCAATAAGTATTTTAGTAGGTAAGCTAAAATTTTCACTATATTATTCGGCCAGAAATAGGTATTAACAAATATAACCATTTAATTTAACTTTAATTTCAGTTTTCTTCCATTGTTTTATCAAATCGTCCTATTATTTCTACACTGCTGAATTTTTATGAAGCTAACTACAGCTCTGACATAGCATATAACAGATTGGAATATTTTTTCAATAGATAGGTAAATGTGAATTAATCTTCACTTCAAGCAAAAATAACATTATCAAATCCAACTATAGATTTTTCCTTCATATTTAAAAGATTCCATTATATACAAAGACTGAAATAATTCCATCTATAGGGTATCGTTAAGTGTTAAAATGATTGAAGCATACAGAAAATTTATTGTCAGTAAGCACTTAAAAAAACTTCTTTTCCCCAAATTCAATTCATTTTATAATGATTTTTTAAAGAAAGAAAACCATAAAGTAAAGTATAGGCACTAATCTTACATTGTACCGGTATACCATTATACTCCAATGTTCAGGCTATAAATAAATGAGACAATCAGCCTACCATGACCACAGTAATTAGTATGAATAAGGAGTAAAGCTAGCTTTTGTCTAATACTGTACAGAAAACTGCCAAAACCACATCATTACTTCTTAAAAATGCCAAATTAAATATGACGGCTTCTTCCATGACGTTCGGAAATTCACACGTAATAGTACAAAGCTTATTACTTCATTCAATTCTGATCAATGGGAACAGTTATACCAAAAAAAAAGGGAAGACAAAAACACAGAATGCACACAAAGTGTGATATAAATTTTAGATGTACAAAATGTTAACAGATGTAATGTATGCATAAAAATTAATCACAATAAATTTAAATGTGTTAAACAAGACAACTCGAGTTTTAAACAATATATAAAAGTAAAGGTATATCTATAATGACTTGCTGATTCTGTATTGTTGTAAAAACATTATTATTGAATTAGAGTACTACTGATAAACGTGTTTCCATCAATAGAGCAATTCATGTTGTATACTCAACATACTGTATATAGATAAAAAAAAATTGTAACAGTAGCTATTCTATCAGTCTGCTCTAATATTTTTAAGTACCATTTTGTGTAAGAATCAGGCAATAGGTGGCACATCATTTTTCTCAATTAGGACTTTTTTGCCTAAAATATATTCAATACATCTAAAAAAAAAAAAAAATTATTCTGAAGCATCTGATATTTTTGATTGCTTATATAAGGAAAAAGTGTGGGGACATTTTCCAGCCATTTTTCAAAAGTGCATATCAAATAAATTTGATGTTTCAGTATCTTAAAATGGTCAACTTAACACTTTAATGGTTATTTCTAGAGGTTATGAGGTATAAATACTTGGATAATACAATACAGTCACTGCGTTTTTTCTTCATGAACCACACCTTATACACATTTTGCCTGATTCTTAGCCAGAGAAGTACTAAAGTATTAAATGCCTTTAAAGCCATCACATTTTGTTTTTAAAATGTAACAAAAGACATAAGTAGGAAAGGAGAAAATCTTAGATCTAAGGCACAAAAAAGAAGACTTGGTGAAACACGATAAATGCACAGCTTATAACCTAAATACAAAATAGTAAATAATCATAAAGCCACAGCGCATAGATAATGTGCAACATGGCCACAACAGAAGACTATGTGGTTCACATGTATTGATATGAGTGAGAGTTTAAGCAGTATATTTGTTTGCAGGGATAGAATTCGTTAGTATCATAATAAAATCAGGAATCTTTAGAACACGTTTTCAATTTATGCAATCTAAGCTTTGTAACAAATAAACATTTTTGCAAAGTATACCGCATATGATTAAAATGATGTAAAGTGCAGATATTATCCAAAACTTCATTTTTATCCTGATTACCTGTCGTAAGCTCCTACAAGCCAGTTTAACAACATCTGTACACACTGTCCTGTATCTACTTGTTGTGACAAAGGAAGACGTTTGTTTAAATGTACATAGATACTGTTTAATACAGACTCGACACGTGATGAGTTCAGTTCTGAGTCAGGTTCTAACGTGTTCAGTCCATTCTCTCTGAAGGCTTCTATAATGTTCCAGATGTCTACCACTGACACTTTAAAAGATCAAATTTGTAAAACAAAACATAAAAAAACCAGTTCCATCTAAATTGCTCATAGCTGGCACTAAATGAAAGAATCTTAAAGCATAATGAAAGGGATAGGTTTCATAGGTACATTCAAAAGACTTTGAAATAACTTTCTATTTTTATTTTTTGAATCACATTAAAAAGCAAAAATTAATTTAACATATAACATCTTGGCCAACCATGCATAATTTTATGACTATACCAATTTTCTGCATGGTGCTACCTATAGCCTATAGGCTATAGGGTAAATTTCCAGATGGTAACTTACAACTAGTTTTCTTCTGTATAAATCTGAGTTTACAAGCAGTCCTGTAAGTTGCAAACCTAATCACATCAAAGTTCTGAGTCCCTGAAAATAAATGATGTAACAATTCTTAAAGATCAGATCCCAAACCTTCAGATAAAGATGTCATATGACCATTAATTGCAATCTCATCGAATGAAGCATACAAGTATTACCAGGTATTTGGTTTTTAAAAATGATGTTTAAAAAAATATTGAATTTCAGAAGTAGATAAATCAAGAAAATTGCAGTATTTTTTTGTTATAAGTTTCAAAAGTTAAAACAGCAAAAACTTGACTACTTTGAAGACAGAAAATAACTTCTTCCCTTGACTTGAATAGCCAAAACAACTGATAGTTGTAGATACCTATTCTCTTGACAAAACAGTACAGACCTTTACTGAGATACAACATGACTCTCACATAAACCTATTACAAATTGGTAATATGTTTACTCCAAATTTGTCTCAGAATTCTACTTAACATTGAACAGTAAATCTTCTTTCCATTGATTTCTTTTAAAAGTTAAGCTAACATTATAAAGTATTTAAAGCCCTAACAATAATAATGATTGAACAACCAAGACGTGATTGGGTTATATATGATGGATTTGGTTAGAATAGCACATTCTAAGTTCCCAAATTAAATAAAATCTGAACATTTAAGGTTCATCAATGATAAAATTATCATGGTAGAAGTAAGAACAGTAGTGATCCATCATTTATATATAGGTGATGTGTAAACTGACAATGGGTGGATCCATGGTTCTGTAACTATATATCTTAACATGAAAACACTTACATTGTTCAGTTTAAAAAAAAAAAAAACTTTTCTGAGGGAAAGAAGGAGACATTGATAGTGGCATTATCTAATAACAAGCTACATTTTGTTCTACCAGCATAATATGATCATGTTTTAAAAATTGGGAGATCTCCAGCTTTGAGAAAATTTTGAGAAAAGAAATCTCCCACTTAGAGAAATTTGAGATGGGAAATCTCCTGCTTTAGAATTTTTGAAGGTTAATACCAAGAAGACCTACTCATTTCTGTAAGTATCTGCTTGTTGTGGTGTTGTACTTTAGATGTTGGACTCATGTCTTCTAATATCTTGATTTCATCTTCAGGACTTGCAACAACATACCCTAAAATATACAATAGTTATTTCAACATTTTCCTTCAACTGAATAAACTATAAGGCAATTGATAGGATTGGAATTAGGGTCTTACAAAAATATGACTGAAAATACAAAGAGTGCTAAGACTGAATGAACACTCTCTATGCTTAGCAACTAGAGTTAAATCATCCAGTGTTTGGAATTATAGTAATCATATTTATGTTATTTAAGGACCCCAGTAGCTATTGTTTTAAATCATAAAGATTCCATTAACATTTTATTGTAATTTTAAAACGTGACTTGCAGTTTGGTATAATCAACTATCAGTGACATTGGATTGTATCTAGCAATATATTGTAGATTGCACAAGGCAATATATGCAAGCCAACTAGTGTATGGCAGGTTGTAGATCAATTAAGTGTGAAAAGATTTCACATATCAACACTTTTTAGTTTAATGAGAAAATTTGATTATTGATCTTACCGTAAACCAGTAATAAATAGAAGTTTAATAAGAATTTGTTATTTTCATGCAACAAACCACATCAACTATCTACTAATCCATCAAATATATTACTTCCTTGTTGCAGACAAAAGTTTACTTAATTTCAATAGGTCAAGTCCATTTTTACAATTCAGAG
This sequence comes from Perna viridis, assembly GCA_037379345.1. NCBI lineage: Eukaryota > Metazoa > Mollusca > Bivalvia > Mytilida > Mytilidae > Perna > Perna viridis. Next base: position 52,303,410 of record CM074511.1, on the reverse strand, counting down.
GCTAAAATGATGGCAATGCAAGCACCTTGGAAATACATTCTGCACATGTACTGGAGACTTACAACTATACATTGACCTCATAAGAGATCATATTACATGTTAAACTGAAGAATCAATTTACAATATTGTCTTGCAATAGTTGAGCTGTTTCTATGAAGTTATCAGTACTAGAGAGGAATGACTAGTACACTTATACAGCATTTCCTTACAATAGTATAAGGTTGTACATGATAAATTGTATCAAACTCCAATGATGCAACTCGTACACAATGAATGTAATTTGTTCATACATTCACAATAACAAGTTAGTAAGGTCTCTTGAGAGATTTGTAATACTTAACATGCTGCTCAATATAGAAAATGGACATTTCTGGACAAATTAATCAGCGGTCTGTGTAAGAACTGATATCATTTTCTGACCAGGTGATGTCTTGTCAGCTGTTTACTACCTTTATGAAGGGCTTCAAATTGTTCTATTTTTAAAGTAAGAAAGAGTTTAACTTGTTACATGCAGTCCTTTCCTTCAAAATTCACAACTTCTAGCCCAAATAACAGAGGACTGTATAGATTTCAACCAGCCCAAAACAAGAAAATTACACATCATTTCACTAGCCCGAATCAATCTTGACTAGCCCAGGGCTTCAGGCTACTGGCTACAGTCCAGCACTGTTACATGTCAAATTGTGTCAATATTTATAATAAAATGTATTGTTTAATAGGACCTTAATTCAGGAGGATATCGAAAAAAAAAACTATTATTATTTTCAGTTATAAATGCTAAAAATGAATTTCAGATTTAAGATACATCCAAAATAACCCACAAGCCTTTGTCTTCTAAGAACCCCTAAATCATCCGTAAAAAGTCAACTATATTAGATATTATTTTCTAAATGCATTACACGAATATACATCTTCTTGAACTTTAAATGTGAAGTTCTATACAAGTAGAACTGAAAGATATAATTTGGTCAGACAGTATTTAATTTGTGTAAGCCATACTTATGAAAAATCTATATCAAGGACCATCTCAATACTCATTTATTGTTCAAATAAAACAAAATAGTTATTGAGAAGCCTGCATAGGTTTCCTTCATTCTGAATCATAGTGATTAGTGTTGATATATCCATGTGGGTGGAACAGTATAAAAATGGATCACTTAACTTTCCCTTTCTATATGCTCTCCTGTCCTACAAATTAATTAGTAAAAAATCTGACAAATCAACATACACACATATATTTCTTCCCAAAGTATAGAAAGAACATCTTGGAAAAAATAACAGAAAATATTAAACCTATGTTATGTGTGTGACATTAACGGTTGACACTTACCAGTAGGGGAGTACAAAGGAAATCAATATTCTCAACACATCACAGAAAATTTAATTGCATAAACAATAAACAGCAACACAACAACTTCAAACAAATAGCCAATTTCTCCACAGAATTGTTCCAAGAAAATTATATTTGGTCACATTGTTCACATCAGACATAACATAAGAATGTCAAATGGACAACAATCTAATAAAACACTGAAACTATAATGATATATTACCTGAGAACTGAAGGAATTATTGTGGAGTGAATGCAACACAAGAAAAATGCAACATAGACATTAAAAAATAACAAAAGCTACACCACATAACTACCAGGTGTTCACAACAGAGCTTTTACATGAGTATTACCAAGAGCCTTAAGTCAGTTATCTAGGGATTTAGAGGTCATATTTTATAGAAATTAGGGATTGGGCAGACCTGGACATTTTAAGACATGCAACTCATTGCAAGGTCAATTTTATTCATGCTATTCATAATATTAGGTGTCACATGATATGAACAAACTATCTACATGTACTGTGATACCTCTATCACACAAAACATGTAAATAGTTTGTTTAGATGAACAGTACAATAAACAATTACATGTATCTGTTTATCACTAGTATGAGGGAGGTGTAACCTTACAGGTAACAAAGGTGTAAAACAGACAAGCCAGATTAGAAGCTATGACACTCTAATGAAACAAGTATGGATAGTTCATTTTTGCAAAAGATGCTTTGTTTCCCAGTTATTGTAATGATGTAAAACAATAATAAATTTGAAACCACTCATGAATGTAAAAACTGGTCAAATCATTAGGTATCCTAGATACTAGAATTGTTTTCTCTGTTATACAAATAAGACATGTGAGTGAGGTGACCAGCCAAGTCAATTCAGCATATGCACAGGAGATTTCCAGTCAGATTAAAACCTAACTCTCATTGAGATTAAATTCACATTAACTGACATTATCATATAAGAATTTCAAACTCTACAACTTTTTTCTCAACTGAAACACAAAATCATTGTGAGGTACATTTGATTTTAAATTTTCAAATCATATACAACAGATTTACAGAGAGGACAGACGCTTCAATCAACCACCCTGTAGTTAACATTATGTGGTTTACTATCCTACTACATGATCTAAAGGGGCTGCCAAGAAATAAACTTTAAAAAGAATTTCTGACAAGGGAGACAACTCCTATGCTATTATAAATTCTGTTTTTTTTTTTTTTTTTAAATGTTTCCAAACTAAAAAAGAGCTCACCCTGTAATACCCTCTGGTCCTCTTCTTAGAAACTATACAGGACACTCTAACAATCATTCAGATAGAAAAAAAACAAAACAGAAGGTGCCAAATGGCATCAAATGGATAACAGTGTGAAAAAAGTTTCATTGAATTCCATTCAGCGTTTTATCAAATTAATATCAGACTGGAATAATATACAAATACATGTATTAGTATTTTGTAGTATACAATCTGTTTATCAACATATAGGTACATTTTATCACTTGTCAACACTGATTTTAAGATGAGATGCAGGAATTCAAATCTTTACTCAACTTATACACACTCTGGTTGACATCTTCAAAAAATTGTTTTTCCAGCACACTCACATTAGATCTCCATTCTTCTACTAATAAATCAAGAATTTCATTCCAATCTTGTTATTCCAATGATTAGGCAAAGTCATGAATAATCACAGACCTTAACTTTTTAGGACAGTGTTTTTGATTGACTGCAATCCAGTTCCAGTCACAGGGATACCCATCAACAAAAGCTTTCGCAATAGAATTGCATGCCTGCCTGTCTTGAGACGTTAAGTGGAACCTATCCCAAAAATTCTAATTCCTTCCTTATCTTCTTTACAACAGAGTATCTCCTGATCTCTTTTGGGTCTACCTTTCTTTCTTTTTCCATCTGGGTGTCCATCATGTTGCATTCTTTGGGATGGAGTATGGGTGCAATCATTAGATTTGGTCAATCTATGCTCATTTATTTACACCTCTGTGTCCACTTAATTCCATTGTAACCACAAAAGACTTAACTGTGTATAGCCGTAAACCATTATAAAAAAGTGTTACATAAACAAATGTTTATTTGCCTCCAAAGGTCAAAATCTCCTATACATGTTATAAGAGACCCTGTAACTGTGTGACCCGAGTTACTGAGAGATTCTAACATGAAAAATACTATCCACAAGATAATTTTCATACTACACTTCCAAGTTTATTAGATGTTGACTTAATTTTGCAATGGTCAAATGCTAAGAGATGTTCTTATTGTCATCTGCTTTATGTTTCTATTTATTGCTATGATGTGTCAAAAGAGATTTACTAAATTGTCTACAGATAACAGAGTGTTAAAAGAAACAAAAATGCAACGGGTACAGGGAGGGGTTCCCAGGGTCTCATTTGCCCACTTTTGTTCAAATTTTGCACAAAATCTACAAAATTTTCCAACAAAGTGGTACAGTTCCACAATCTGACTGTATCAGCCACTTGAATTTGCCTTGCAAGAAATCCTATCAGACTAAATTTTAATCATTATGGCATAATCAATCATTTTTCTACAGTCAATAAAAAACAAGCTAAAATTGTCCTTACAACTCATTGTAGTCGAAGAAACCATACATGTAGGAATATAGAAATTGTAAGACCCTATGCATTAAGAGATGAAACCATACCACCAGATTTTATAGTAATAGCTTTAAAATTACATTTAAAGAGACTAACTCAATTAAGTTTGTCACCATCATCAATCTATAGAGTAATGACTCACCTTTGTTTTGTAGCTCCTTATTGATGTTCTGTATAACACATGCAAATCTTTGCTGATTATATGCTAAACATTCCATGTTTGAATCAACAAGTTATACCATAACCAGACAGTGTTTTTCCTTCTTTAGATATCTATTCAATACTGCTAACACATGCAATCAATTTAACAACCATATAAAATGCAATATCAATCCATGTTTATCATTAGACAATTCCACATGGCGGCAGCATTCAATGTTACAGGAAGCTACAGTAGTTACGGAAGTAAATGTAATAATGGCATTTTTTCCTTACAACTGATAACCTTTCCACTCTATCAATGTGTATTGGCTTCCCAATTGTATTATTCCAAACTGATATCTTAAATTAGCATGTACAATTCTATCACAATAGATGATTTTACATCAATAAAATGACTAGTAAATAAAAGGGAAGCCACTATGTCCTTATCTTCCAATTATTTTTCAATGATAAATCTCTCTCCATTATCGGGATTTTTTTTCTGTCATCTGATGAATTAATGTGTGATATATTGGTGGTTCAATAAGTCAGGTATATTCCAATAGTCAGTCAGTTCTGAATACTTCATGACTGCATTGCTCTCACATCAATACATTGATTTTACTGCAGTGTAAATCCCTACCTGTTTATATTACTACTAATGAACCTTTATTTCAGAAATAAACTTTAATTACAAATGTCCTGCATTACTTGGCTTTTACAATAGAAATTCATGTTACGTAATTACACTGTTCAATTTGAAGGCATCCAGACGTTAAAAAGATATAAAAAAAAGTGCATTTAAAAACCTGAAGTTTTGCAGTATTATTCATGTATCAAAAGCATAGCTTTCCAGAACTGAAATTATATCTAGTCTCTAAAGGTTATCCTAATTATCCTTACATGAAAAAAATTACACTACATGTATATACCCCAGCTTTTTCACATTTAGTAACACCCTTGTTTACTGTTAAATATGATAGACATCCAAATAAAGTTGGTATTACAGTGATTATAGTAGGGTTGTTCAGAGTTCTTCCACTTAACATGTTAATTATGAACCTTTAAACCTTTATACCAATCACTCAATCGGTTAGGTCTGAAGATCAATACATTATTCCGCTATAAAACAGTATATTGCAATCAGTGTCATCCTGCATATGCCGTCCCATAACTTAGATTGCTGTGTAATGACCAACTATGTTTGCTGTTGAGGTTGAGGTTATTTTCTCAACATCTCAGTTTTTTATAAAGTCAATAGTGATCTGACTACCCACCCTCAAAAAAAAAAAAAATCAAATATGAGTACTTAAGTGTAAGTGTTCATAAGAATCAGGCAAAATGGGAAAAAATAGGAACTTGCATGTTAAAACCCAACCAAACTGACAATGTAATATCACTCAAGGATGCTTTCTCTATTTGAAAAGAACATTATTTGATCTCTGCATCACTGGCTTTGCGCAGAAATTTTTCAACAGAATCTTAGAAAAATAAGGCTTTTGGCAGAGTTATCTGCTCTTGAAATGTTCATTTTCAGTCCATTTCATTGAAATTGTAACTCAATGGTCCAGCATGATATGGAAAATCTTGTCTGTTTTCCTTGATTCTGATGGTGCAAAATAATCAAATTACACTATCAAAAAGATGGGTTTTTTATACCATGTTTTACTCACTGCCTGATTTTTACAGAAACTGACACTTAAGAAAGTAATGTCATTGAGTAACATAGAATTTCATGATTTTTGTTGTTTGAAAGATATCAATCTAAATAGCAAACAAGACATACTTTTCACTCATTTTCTGACTGAAGGAAAATTATTGATCTTTCTGACTTCATAATTGGGCATTTAATTTGGCAAATCAAATTTGGTCATTGGTATGGTATCTGAATTTTCCTAAGTCAACCATTGTAACTTCTGTGTTAATTATCCAATCAAACAAAAATTTGAACTGGATCAGTATTTTATGATACTCAATGAGTACAGAAAGTTTGAAAAAGATCCTTCATAACTTCTACAGATATCATCTGGAAACTGTTGGGTTATGGACAGACAGACGCACAGGCAACTTTTCAGAGGGTATCATATAATTCCTTGACACTTCATGTGGCCAGGTATTAATACAACAAAACTAAATAAAAAGCACTGATTGAACTTAAGACTATGAATATCTCTATGACCGAACTAGATTAATTGTACATTGAATTTCATGAAATAAGAAAGACAATGAAGTCATATCGCAACATACAATATTACCAAATATTCAATAATAGCTGCTTTACCAACAATGAACACATGGACTATAATAAGACATTCCATATGCTGGAACTTTAAGTTTACATGCATCCAATTTATTATGCCAATACTTTACATTTTGTTATCAGATCAATGACAATGTATACACTGTATATCTAGCCTTGACAACAATATAGAAGTCATAGCATAAATGTTATACTTTTATGAAGTTAATTTAATGCAAATAAAAGAAAATTGCCATTTCAAGATTTCCTTATTCCCTGCTGATCAATATAGATTTTCTAGAGAAAATTTAACTGGCAAATAACGACAATGTTTAAATGTACAATTGATATCATGCAATCAATAATATTCATTTGTTCATACTCTGAATTTAAAAACTATTGCTTATAATAACTCTAGACTACTTTAATTTCTGAAACAGCAGTCTTTTATGGATACATGTACATGCAATAGAAATTTATGCAATATACAGATTTAAATTGTCCGAATATTAATTATGGTACAAGAAATAGTTAATGGGATAAGGAATTGAGTGAAATATGTTGTTCTTTGTAAACATATCGCAATGATCCATGATAATCTATACAATTAGCAATTTTATATTGATAAGTAAAATGAGGAACAATATTAACCTATTAGGCCATAAAATAGCATAATCATCCAATGAATATGACCACACATGGGTTGTTAATACTTACAAAAGCTTTTACATTCCATCAAACAATATGCATGAAAATTACTATCTTCAGATATTGTGAGAAAATTTTCAATTAAAGGTACAAAAATTTGGTAGCTATTAATGCACATACAAGATACATATATTTGTATGTATTTGCTTCATACATAAATCATGAAGCACAATTTTGTTTTCTTCAAAAAGTGCTGTTTAATCATTTATTCAGGTAAAAATTATTGATTTATTATTTTTCCCAAGAAAGGTAACTCACTGGAGATATTAAATTTGAAGACAATGTTGCACTCTAAGGTATATTGTTATTGTGGTAAATATCTTAGGATTTAGAAGTTGTTATAATATTAAGTAAATTTTATGAAGTATTCGTTTGCTTTTTCTGTTCATTTTTAACCTTATTTTAAAGAGGGATAGTTAAGGTCTTATAAAACTAGTTTAACCCACCACAGACATGCACCCGTCCACAGTCAGGAGATGTTGGTTATTAATGTGTCTTTGTGTGGTTATTTATCTTTTTAGTTTATTTTGAAGAAGTGTCATCGTTCTGTCACTGTGGATTTGATTACTTCAATTGTCGGGTCCTTTCAGAGCTTGCTTAAACATATGTTCACACTTGTTAAAGATCTTTTGGTGATCTAAGAAAGTATTTACTACTTTGTATTAAGGATATACCCTGGTGCATTTTTGTGTTTCACCATATCCATATTGTAACTGCTTCCTAATAAAGATGGCTTACCCAATTTTGTAATTTTTCAGTTTTGACAAGGAACTATCCAAACATTGCTAAAATAAAACTTCTCCAGCCATCTTAAACAGTGAACATAAAGTTTTTGGTCAGCAGAAATCTTTTCAGATGTTTAAGATGAAACAATTTTCTATGGTCATTAAAATACTATTCAGAAAATCATCCCTTACCAGTTGGAAAATTGAGTTTTTTCTTGACATTGGTAAGTTGGCTAGTGGTTTTATACAATGAGCAGGTAGAGACAATGTATATTCAGTGCAATGTTAATAAAATGTTTTGCATTGTGCAGCTAGCTATGACCTCAGAGGTCAATCCACGAAGAATTATGGCAAGTACAGACAAACTATTGAAGATTGATACTGCTCTGAATTTGGATTGTGATTTAACATTTGACACAGGGTAAAAAATTTACCAGAAGTGAAAATGGCCTCTGTTAAACTGTTCCAAGTCACAATCAATCCCTACCTTTTTCATGTGGTATGGCACCATGTGGTACAATATCAAACAGATCCTTTCACTCTTACTTAATTACATGTATTGCCCCCGACAACAGGAAATTGCTTTATTTTTACCCTTTTTTCGCTCCTTATTCCTAAACAGTTTAAGTCACAACCCCCAAAATCAATCCAAGCCTTCCTAAGTAATATGGCATCTTGTGGTATAATTTCAAAGAGATCCAATCAATTTTACTGAATGTTATATTCTGGACAAGAAAATATCTATATACACCTTACAAAGCCACCATGGCTGCAACAAAAGACACCATCATACATTTGTACCATTATATGACTGCAAATTTTTTGAGATTGTATAAAAACAAACCCAATTATCTGCATTTTCCATTCAAATTTACAAGGCAAATGTGAACAAAAGAAAACTTGAAATGTATCAGACTTGACAAACAGATCTAGTTAAGAAGTACATACTTTTTACTACATTTTAAACAATTAGTGTACTTCAGTTTCTAGCTAGTTGCAAAAAGATATGGGGCAAAAAAGGAATGAATTAGTCCAATAAAACCTCGTAAAAATAAGGTAATAACAAATAATAACTATATTTCATAGGCTTTAGTATCACCCAAGAAAACAATTCAACTTCCAGAACCAATAACATGCTTCATTTCCAAATACTAGGTAATTTTAATTTGACATATGATTTTAGAAATACCAGTTACACGTAGCCTACCTTTCCTTACACAAATACCACAACATCCGATTTGACATGGTCCTTTTTTAGATTTTCTGGTTGATTTCAGAATAGGCTTTCCCTTGGATTTAAGCTTCAAATCCTTTATGCTGTTAGAGTTACAAGGCACTTTACTCTTAAGTAGTTGTGTATCTTGTTGATGACTGCAGTCATCAGAGCCATCATCTGACAGATCAGATAATGTAACTAAAGGTTTTGTAACATGTTCCTCTATATTCATTGATTTCTCTCAAAGTGGAAAAACTGTTGATTCAAAATGTTGATGATAATCCCCACATGAAATGAAAGCTGATAATCCTTCATACAAAAATCTAAAATCAAATTTACTTGGAGTTTTGTACCAATAATCCCTAAAAAATAAATATGTATGGTTTTATCCGTGTTCAAAATAGCAGGAGAAGTACCATTGTTTACACTCTCCTTACAGGATGCAATCATAAAGAATATTAAAGCTCATTCATTGAAATAAAATATTAATTGAGTATCTTGAATGAAACTCATATCAGGCTATTCCTGCACATAAAGTAAAAGGTTGTTCATTGTGTACTTTCCTGCATATGGATTAGACAAAATCAATCAGAAACTCCATGCTAATCCATAATATTAATTCTATACATATTTACAAAAATACTTTTTTTTCAATTCAGAAAAAATGTATAGGTACCTGTATTTATTTGTTCAACTATTCAACTTTTCATTCACTACTGGTACATTCTTTTGGTGTCACAACTTACATTTTTTTCCCAGGTATCATGAGCACTGAAGCCTTCATTAGAATCGAATTTATCTTGCATTTCAAATCATTTCACATAATCATTGTCTTCAAGGTCAATATGTTATATTTAAGTTGATTTCCAAATAATTTCTATAATATGGATGGAATTGAAAATACACCACATAAAATTTTCTTCCACTTTAGTTCCCATTACATCGAAGTCCACTTACATCCAGGCTAAATGAAAATAAAACAATAGACAAACAAAATGGATTTTTGTTAAGATCAAAATTTGTGGTTTTTACAAGATGTATTTTACTCTTTGTGCTACATTTTGATATCACTAAAATCTTAGAAAAACGGTAGCATTTAAGAGACTTTAAAACATATCTCGTTATAGAAAACTATCCTTAAATATTCCCATGTAATGTCCTTTATAGTAATAAATTAGTAATTTATATAACTAGTGAGATAGACTATCTTTCTTGATATTTCCTTCAAGCCATAAACATTTGAGTTCTGAGAAGTCACAACTGAATCAAGAAGAGTGTCTACAGTATATAAACAACCATTATCCACTGGTTATATAAGCCCATCACCATGTACTGTAAATCAAAAGGAATTATTTCAAAATATCAGATATTGTAAACTTTCCCAAATAGGTCCTTTGAAATATTTTGTTAGTCTGAGTAATGGAATGTGTTGTAAAACTTTTTAATTATTGTCAGGCGAAACAACAAAATGACACTTTTCAGGACTTCTCAGATCCACCACATAAACACATTATCACCAGAAAGTACATTACAACATTGTATAACATTGTCATTTATATCACAAAATAGTACCATCAGATTGATATACAAGTACCTTTACAATCATTATAGAAAACAGAATGTCATTTCAAATCAAATTTAACACCAATACAATCAGGAAAAAAAGAATAATATCACACATTTTTTCTTTGATATAAAATCCAGAGAGACCCATCCATTCTAAATCAAATGTATGCATCAAAATATACAATTCATAGTTGTCTTTAATTTGTAATTTTGTGTCATTTTTTATTTCTCATAATAAGTCATCACACATTTGAATGTTTGTGTTACATCTTTGCTTTCTGTAAAATAGAACTTTATTGTTTTTTGTAGCTGAACATACTTCTATTTTTATTAGATATCAAAGCCCTGTGGAATATAATCAATGGGAAGTAGGCATTATAACTGATCAAATATTCACACAGTAATTAATATGCTCCACTAAAGTCAAATAAACTGGAGAGCTCTTACAAATGTTTGTTCAGCACTTTTGACTTCTTTGAAATAAAAGCAATGGAAAAAATGGCTGCTTCATCTGAGTTTAAACATGATTCTGTTATTTTTTTTTTCAAATTTCTTTATTTAAAGTAACACACTTTCTAAAATTGAAACATGTTTATCTAACACTTCATTCAAGTTTAAAGGAAATCCAGAAAAAAATGAAAGTTTCATCCAAGCAACAACACAATTATGACCAATGGACAGCCAATGAACTAGGCTGAACAATATTCTCTCTGCAACTGAATTTGGAATAATTACAAATATGCCTGAATAGTTAATGATTAATATGATAAATATAATGAAAAAAATGTACCGGGTAAATAAAAAGTTTAATACACATACCAGGTTTTTTCTCCTTAATTTATTGCAAATTTCAACATAAATTTTAAATTTTGTGATCAGCAGATATTCGTGTTGTAACTTTTTGACAAAGAAATTACTAATTTATTTCACAGTGTGAATTATTGAAAATTTATATATATGGAACATTAAACAAATCTCTGCTATCTACATGTATATAATAATACCTTTTTGTTAGGTCTGGAGGTAGGTACAATGAATGTACAAATGTACTAAAACCTTACAGAACTTATCTACCCTTTGAACAGCTTATTAGGACTGATTCATGGTCTTTCTTTATTTTCTTTTAATTTCCCATAGACATACATCTGACATCCCACAGTTAACTTCAGACTGACATATTTTGAAAAATACCTAAAAAATGGATTTAGTGAATTTTAATTTCAAATCCTTTTGATCTCAATTTGAACCAATTGAAAACTAGAAAAACTGTATGCAATGCTCACTAACTTGATAACCCACATTCCCCTGGAATGACAAGAAATGGATATCCAAATGTCCCCTTATTCATATATGTCAAAGTCCACATTTTGATACATGAAACACCAAAATTAATTATGATCAAAATCTGAAGCAAGAAAAACTGTGAGCAATGCTCATTAACATCCCCACTAAGTTTTTGGTTCTTTCACTGCAGAGAGTGAAAGGAAGGATAACCCTGAGCAAGAGAAAGTTCAGTGCTGAAAAAAAAGAATTTCTGAATGATATGGAGTTTCACTTATCTATACTTGGACATGATTCAAAATAAGTTACCAGGAAAATGATTTTCTGAGGTACGTGTATTTAAAGGTAGTTCAAATGTTCATAGCTACCCAACTGTTAAAAAAGTGTTATCATATACATTTTTTATACAATATGTATAAATTTCAAATGAAGTTTTTTAGGGTAATGATGCATGTTTGCACCAACCCATATTAGAAAATATAAAAACAGCATTTTGATCCCAAATTTCAATTTAACAATTTAACAAAACTTTTTAAGAGTTGTTTCAATAACTAAACATAACCAAATAGACCAAAATGCACCCTTTAAAAAAAATTTCATAGAACTCTGATGCAATAGAAAGTATTTGATGGCTTTTAGTCATTCAACAAAAAGGTGTCATATTTTCTTTAACTTGCCATTAACTTGTCATTAGTTTTATATAGCAGTAGACTATATTATTTCCATAAAAATTTTAGCTTACCAATCCCAATATCACTGTTTGAATTCTGATGTGATATTTTACTCCCAATTTTTTTAATTCAGTTTTTTTTTAAAACAGTATTTGAGTATAAAGTTACATGAGCACTACAAAGTAGTGTACATAACATTCCAATAAGGATTCAGAAACAAGTTTCTAAAAACTTATGCAAATCTGTCCCCTTAAATTATTTTGCTGCAAGAGTCATCCTTACACTGCAGAATCAAAGGAATATAAATCATACTGAATTGCTTACCTGGCCTGATAAGCAACATTCTATATTTTTTGTAAAAGAGGCCATGTTTTTTCTTGGATAAAAATTCCTTAAGCTCATACCTATGGAACTATCACATCAATTTCCACTGAATTCTATCCATCAGTTTCTGAGAGCAAAATTTTTGAATAACATCAAACATTGCAAAAAGACATCGTAAAAGGGCAATAACTCCAACATGGCTTTAAAGATTTACATGAAAATTTGACCACAGATAGATCTCATCATGCTGAACACTATTACCCATGACAGAATTTTGCTAAACGTGACAGTTTTGGAGATATATGCAAAAAACTTCTGTCCTACCCTTTGTTCTATTTTTAGTAAAAGAAGCCATGTTTTTGGATGGATCACAAATCCCCACATCAGTTCTTACAGGATACCCTAGGAAACATTCAAAACAAGTTTGGTTCTAATTGGTCAAGTAGTGTCAGAGAAGATTTTTTAAAGTAATGACAAAAATAGCAAAAAAAATTGTCAATCTAGAGACTCTCAAGAGCCTTAATTGCTCACCTGAAATTTGGACAAAAAATATCACTGTAGCTCAAATTTGGTCATTTATTATTTAGAACCAAAACATGTTTCCAATATACACCAAATATCATTGAAATCCAAGTAAGCATAAAAATTGCTGAAGAAAAGCTGCCATTTTGCACAGAAAAAGTTCTTGTCATTACCATTCAACTCAGGATAATGTTTTCTTAATAAATCAAATATCGTTCAATTCCAAGCCAGTAAAATAAATGGCAAGAAATGGCAGCCATTTTGGAAAATGACAGCAGTTTTGAAAATGACTGGACAATGCTTTGTACTATAAGAACACAATGAGAAGGATTTTTTGTTGTGTAACAGCCAACTAGTATATTGTAGGCAAGTTGCCCAAACCAGACACATTATTCTGACTACAAGCCAATCATAGGCCACTCATGTGCTTGGTGGGAAAGTAATGAGTATTTGGTGTTACTCAGCCAGAAATCTAACCCAAAACATCCCACACTCAAAACCATGAAAACATAAAAGTGGTTGGGTTCACATGATAATAACAGATAATGCTTGAAGGGTCGTCAGTTTTGTCTATTTTTCAAGGGACAATTCCGATGGGGAAAGAAACAGATACATCAAGGATCTTGGATGCTGTCCTTTCCATTACTTTCTACTTACATTGTAAGTCCATATATGTTCTGAGTATAATTTGGTATCTTCTCAGTTTTTTTTTACAAATAAAAAGATGACAAAGAAAGTTATATTACTTTCATACATATCATGATGAACTGGCAGATTTGAAATAATACACCCCTAAAAATACTAAAAGTAGACCTTGGACAACGAAAAAGTTGACATTCACAACAAGAAAGAAGACTGCTACCGTTGACTAACTAAATGTACATGTACCAGTTGAAAATAATAACCAAGTCTAGTGCCTGTGGCAGTGGTACAATTAATCTGAATGACACATACAAGAAGAGTCTCAAAATGATTAAAAATTGATCCCTAAATGTCAATTTTCATGATTGCATGTAATTAGACAAAAGATTTGCCATGGTCCATAATTGAATTTTGTTGTGTGTTGCTCTATGTATTCACTTATCAATATTTATTGTAGTTCATTCCATTTATAGTATTGCTTTTATTAGTCAGGGTTTATGTCTTGCAATAAAGTTTTATTAGGTAAAGAAAAAAATACCCATGTTGTTTACAATAATTTGCTCTAAAAAAAACCACTAGGGTCTGTTGGTAAGCAAAACTTTTTGACTCTTTTTGTTTTTGTTTTTTTTTTTTAGACAAATTCAGATTTTTTAAAAAAGTGCTTGTCAAAAAACTGCAAAAAAAAACTTAAGGGTAGGCACACATACTTAGGGTAGAAGTAGTTAGTATGGACTGGTATTGGGTCTGTTTACCCCTAGTGACATGTTCACCCTGAGTTCATACTCCTTTGGAATCCCTTTTCCCTATATAATTATATATTTATAAGTTTTTTGTTTTTTTAAATGTCAAAATTGAAGGAAAAGGAAATGAAGACCATATTGAAAATATTTACACAATTTTAAAGAAGCATGATGTCATCAGATGCTACATAAAGAATTACAGCAGGGAATATAACATACATTATGTATATGAAGTCCCTGGTCGGCTGGTGCCAGTGAATTATAAATTCTTCATACATTTTAAATCATAAATGTGTTTTCAGCTAAATCAAAATCACTACATGTATGTTGACAATAAGTTAACATACAAATCATGAATTCTTTTTTTAATAATTATTTTGACATTACATAAATTTCACGGACAAACTCAGATCTTGGAGATGTTCTTGTATGGGTAATCAAGTTAAATTCAATTACTGCTTGAGTGTGAAACAAAAATGAAAGCCACAATCCTCTTTTATAATCAGTAACTACATTGTATTTTGCAGTTAGTTGATTAATATCTGAAGTCTTTTCTTATAATTTATTTTAATATTTGAAGATAAAAGTATTTCATCACAGTGTCATACAAATGTATATGAATGAAAGTATATGTTATAAAGTTATGATATTAAACATACATGTTTCATGTTTGAATACAATATTCAGCTGATTTTTAATATTTATGGTTACCATAACTGCATAATGTGCTTTCAACCCCAACAATATAAATTTATATACCTTTCTTGTTGCCATGGTTATAAATGGATATGATATTCTTACTACAATCATTAATATCAGGGGTGGATCAAGGATTTCAGGATTTTAAATGCTGAGTAATAAGCGGCATGAATATTTTTGGGTGTGGAAGTTGTGAAAAACCAAAATTTCATCAGTAAAAAATATTTTAGGGGTGTACTTCAGGTACACCCTTGCTTGGATCTGCCCCTTATCACAGACTATATAGGGCAAACAGACTTGACAAAAACAGGTATGGATTCCTGCTTCCACTGCAGATTGTGAGAGAGGATTCAGCATACTCAACAGCGTTAAAAAAAATCTAGGAACAGAATATCTCAGAAAGTTTTAAACAATTTTTACATTGTAGCCACACAAGGACCACCACCAACACAATATTTTTGATAGGAGCAGTTGATTTGTGATCCAGTTTAAGGAAGATGAAGCTCGATGTAGACATAGTATATACTGATACTGATGACAGTGATTCACATTGATAAAATACAATAAATCAATGAAATAAATAAAAACTGTTATACTATGTGAGTTATCTTTTTAACACTGATTTTTTTCTCCATGGTTAAATTTCAATCCATGAAGAATCATGTATGTATCTCAAATGCAACAAATTGTTGCATAGACACCTATGTGTCACTTTAAAGCACTTAATTTCTGAGCACCTAGTTCCAGAGACAAGTACAATAACATGAATTCCAAAGTCTTCACCAGCATGTTGGTCTAACGCAAAGAAAGGCTCCACATTTTATATATGCACAGTATACTAAGTTATACATCAAGATGGTTTTGTGGGTTACGCTATCCTTTTCTTTAAAATTTGGCAATAAAACCAACAAAAATATGAGAGGCAAATAACAGCCTGGAACCCTCTTTCTTATATTAGTTCAGAACCACTGCCCCTTTTTTTGTAAATATTTGGACCCACCAGGGCCTGCATGAATATCTCAAAAAAATTACTTCACATGCAATAAACATTCCCTCTCATAACTTGTGGTATTTTCCATACTTTGTGATTCTAAAATGGGTAATCATAGTGCTGTTGGCACTAGGGTTTTTTTATTTTTGTTAAATTTGTAGTAAGAACAAAATTTAGAAATATTACATCATGTAACATTTTCCATGTTATTTTTTTTTACCTAATCAGTTATTGAGTTTAAGGGGAAATACTTGCTAAGTTGAAATTCAATTTTGCTTATAGAAATTATTTCCACTTGCTAAAATTTGCTTGTAGAATTCTATGTCATATAGGTAAAGTCTAGAAGTAATAAAAAAAACTTACATTTAGCAAGGCCCCGTGCAGGTCCGGGTGTTAAAAGAATAGGCTTGCAGCAGCGCTAAGCTTGTCGTATAAGGCGACTAAATAGTGCTCAGAACCCTAGCCGGGGGCTAGGCGCTCTGCCCACAGAGCAACTGGGATGTGTGCCCCAGGTGGTGGAATGGGGTACCCCTGGTGTGTTACATGCTGGGGTTGTCAGGCTATAATACGGAAAACCTGACCGCAAACCATAGTGGTGCACCGTGTTGGGAAAGATGCCACGTTCCTTGCACGTTAAAGAACCCTGCTGTGGTATTCGATAGGAGTAGGAACCTTTGCGCTCTGCCACAGGAGGCTAAATTGCCCGACCTTACCCATCCCCCCTTTTTCCAGTGGCAATCAAAGTTTGTCGACCCTATTATCCTTGTGACCCATCCTTTTTTTTTTCATTTCATGTTCATTTTATCATCCATTTCATGATCATTGTCTGAATATAGCTGAAATACTGCTGCTCGGACGTTAAACCCCAACAAACAAAACAAACAAACATTTAGCAAGTGTAAATTTTCAGTACTTGCTAATTTTAGCTAGTGGAAAAAA
Source organism: Perna viridis (assembly GCA_037379345.1). Classification (NCBI taxonomy): domain Eukaryota; kingdom Metazoa; phylum Mollusca; class Bivalvia; order Mytilida; family Mytilidae; genus Perna; species Perna viridis. The sequence continues at coordinate 52,286,047 of CM074511.1, read as the reverse complement.
TTCTGAAATTTGATCCCTGCTAATGTGTATCAACTGAATGTCAATCTTAACTACTGATTTCTGATGTATTAAATGTAATCAATAGTTACTGTATTTTGGTGTGTATAGTGCACATTTGTGTAAAATGGGCAGGGTGGTTTTTCATTTAAAAGTTAAGGTAAAAAACTTTTTTACCGATGTATGTATGTATTGTACGCGGTGAAAATAGTGTTACTTGTTAGGACCATGAACATTACTGGCTTTGATTTATTTTTAAATAGACCATTTCGTCTGTTTTGTGTATTTATTTCAATAAAGAATATTGTTTTTGTCAACAAAAAACTCATGAAAAATCCATAAATATGCTTTGGCAGCTCATAAGTTTGTTTGTTTGTTTGTTGGGGTTTAATGTCTGAGCAGCAATATTTCAGCTATATTCAGACGATGAACATGAAATTGATGATAAAATGAACATGAAATGATGACGAAATGAAAAAGGGATGGGACACAAGGACAATAGGGTCGACAAATTTTGATTGCCACTGGAAATTGGGAGTGATGGTTAGGGTCGGGCAATTTAGCCTCCTGTGGCGGAGCCCTATGGTTCCTACTCCTATCGAATACCACAGTAGGGTTCTTTAACGTGCGAGGAACGTGGCATCTTTCCCAACACGGTGCACCACTATGGTTTGCAGTCAGGTTTTCCGTATTATAGCCTGACAACCCCAGCATGTAACACACCAGGGGTACCCCATTCCACCACCTGGGGCACACAACCCAGTTGCTCTGTGGGCAGAGCGCCCTAGCCCCCGGCTAGGGTTCTGAGCACTATTTAGTCGCCTTTTACGACAAGCTTAGCGCTGCTGCAGGCCTATTCTTTTAACACCCAGACCTGCATGGAGAGGCAGCTCATAAGTGGTCTCTGATTCGATGTTGACTCCCTTGAGGTCGTTAATTTTCGACTGATCTAAGGTCTGTAAAAATGTGTTGAAATGATGTATGGGTGTATTATACGCACCCCATGTTCTGAAATTAGTTTCCTGGTAAAAAAGTGTGCACAATACACACCAAAATACGGTAAAGGATATCTAACTTCACACACATTTACAAATTTTGTTCCATATCACCTTTTTCCAAAATGTTCAAACCTGTCCAAAAATAAGCTTTTACATTAAAAAATCATTTTACAGAGTATATCACCCACATTTCCTTAATGAACAAAAGATTTCCAAGACTAAATACTTTATATCAATTTGAATTTTTCCACCAAAAATATTTGGTTAAAATCACTGCTCTTCACTCCCAGTTTATCAATTGTAAAATATAAATGAGAGGAGTAACTAAGTTTTTGACTGATAGGTGTGTTAAATGGAATATGCTTAACACATATAATGTTTCTTAACATGATACAGCAAAAAATATATTCCCAAAATGCAAATTTATTACTAAGCATCTTTCAAGGCCAAAAAGGAGTTGATCTTCAGTTGATTTGAAGAAATTTTTTTAGATGAAATGATCCATTAGCATTGAACTTAATGCAATATTACTCAGTGTCCGATTCAGACACGGGTGACTTTATAGGTCATAAACATTATCAGATATATCATGGCCCTGATAATGTACAAGTATATGACCTATAATAGGAGAGTTCTTCGTGATGTCATCACTTACCTGTGATTAGGTTTTGGCTGGCAAAAAATCCATTGAGTGGCATAGGGCATCATCATAACTTTGTCGTTTTTTAAGATAATTGAAAAATTCTTTTGGTTCCTAACTGCCAATAAAACTCTTTTATCCATGGAATTTTTAAATAAAAATTCAGTAATTAGACTATATGAGCAAAACATTTTAAAAACAATTTTATATGAAAATAGAGGTTTACATATAAATATTGTTTTAAATTTATTCTTCTAGTAAAACAATTATAAATTAACATATAAAATATGAATTCTTTTATGTAAATGAAACATTTCACAGAACCAAAATTGGTTGTAAAATAACAAAGCTATAAAGTTTTGAAAATTGGGATTCTAATCATGAAATTGTTGTTTATTTAGTTGTGTACTTGCCAACCAATTCGACACTTAATGATATGCAAATTAGTGAATATGACATCACTGATGCGATTGGCGAACTCTCCTATAGTCAATTGTAACAAGCCCTTGTTTCTAAATTGGAAACTGGGTAATATTACATTAGTTCAATGCTAACTGATCATTACATCTTTTAATGTAAATTTCCCATTCTCATACAAGCAAAAAACACACATAGACATGTGTATGATATCTAAAAGGTACATTTTGATCTCGTATGAAGCTAGAATCTAGAATCAACACAGGCACCAATCAGCAGCATAATGTATTGTAGTAATATATAATTAGGCAAATCATATGGGAATGTAAAGTACTGAAATTAGGAGTGCAAAAAGTTGCTAACAATATTAGCGACTTAAAAAAAGGATGCAGGCAGCAGTGTCAGAGAAAATATATATTTGCAGTATGATCATCGCGCCTTAGATGTCAGATATTTAATTTCCATAACGTAGTTTGTTATCATTGTGCTTGTCAGTTTTTATTTTATTACCGCCTCTGGATGTTTTGCTAGCCATTAAAATGGACTCTGACTGTGTTCAAATTTAAGAAGTTGAAGTTTTGGAAGTTTCTTCATTTCATCTGATCCTTCCTTGGAGTAAATCTAAAACGAATACCAGACACAAAAGTGGAGTTCGTACCTTGTAATATTCGGACCAATTACAATATCGTTCCCAGATGATGGTGACTTCTATATATATGCTTTCATGGTGTTATGAATTGTTCTGTGACTCTATTAATTTTGTTAGAATACTTATAATTATCAAAGAATTTTTATCATTTATACCCAAAGAGGGTGTGTCAACATTTTTTCTAGGGGATAGTTCAGAGTTATCTATCTTTGAATACCTTTAAAATATTGTACTCCATCACAAAACTATGCAAATTTCTTTCGGTAATGATTGGACCAAAAAGGATCTAACAATAACCATTTTCTTCCTCAGTTGATATCCATAAATATATACATATATTTTAGTAACTGGTTCAACTAGAAAAAAACCTGTATATTTTGGAAACGCATATTGTATGTATTGAAATACCTCATCCCTGTCCCTAATCATAGTTTCTATTCTATTTCTTCATTCATGAGGCTGACTTTACAGCTGATCTGATACGAAAAAAAAAGAATATCGTTTAGCTAGATCTTTTAATATCAGTTTCCGCTATTATCTTTAAACAATCCCAATTTCGAGGATTTGATACATCGCATCTACCCCAAAGAACTTGAGATAAAGGATACTACCAACAGAGTGAAGTAATCCTCATATCTTGACCTACACTAAGAAATCGATGGTAAGGGAAAACTGTTGACCAAACTTTACGACAAACGTGATGACTTTTCATTCAGAATTGTCAACTTTCCTTTCATCTGTGGCAACATCCCTTCAGCACCTGCGTATGGAGTGTTCATATGTTATGCCAGAGCTTACCTTAACTACGCAGACTTTTTGTATCGAGCTAGACTTCTAACAAGTAGGCTACTGGAACAGGGTTATTTTGCTACAAGATTGAAGTCATATCACTACAGAAGTTTTATGGTAGTCATCATGAACTCGTGGATCGTTACGGTGTATTTATCTGTATCACGAAAACTAATTTGTTCACCGTGTCATAGTTTTCCTTTCCTCTTTCATCTAACCCGGACTTGACTTTTTATGAGCAACTCGGCGGGTGTTTCTAGAAAAGCAGAGGACGCTTACTCTACCGACGCACCTGATCCATGCTCCCAGTTTTTAGTGGAGTCCGTGTTGCTCATTTACTTTTGTTGCTTGTATGTATAATTTTAGTCAGTTAATGTTTTTTTGCTGTGTTTGTCTGTTTTCCATGTCTGATATATGTCCCTAGATTACATTCTTTTGATTACCGCTAGAACCTTGGTTCCCTTGATTACTCTTTCATTTTCTGCGTCTTAGCACATTGTTCCAACGTCAGAATAAACATTGAAAGTATATGATTCTATCATGAGAATGGATAAGTTAAAAAATGGAACATGGAATATCCAGTGAAAACTTAGTAATCCTGATTTCATGAACGTTATATCTTATCATGTTCTTGTAGAAACTTGGAGTGACAGTGGAAACATACTTAACATATCTGGGTTTTCACATATCTGTTGCAATAATAGATGTAGACATAAGAAAGCCAGATGTAACCTTGGTAGTATTTCTGTATATTGTGAAAACCCATTAGCACAAGGTGTAACTATTATGACCGTTTATCATACTGATACTTTATGGATTTAATTCAACATATGTTTACTTTTCACCAGGAAACTCTTCTGTCTTATCGAAACGCTCTCCATTCTATTGAGAAACACTGAACGGGGTGAAATTTTAATTCAGTAGTAGACGACTCATTATACCCTAACTCTAACGATACAAAATATTTTATTATTAAATAATACTGTTACACAAAGAAATAATATTGATACTGGAAAAAAAAACTAACATAAGTACTTGATCTTTGTAAAAAAATATGATAACAGAAATTAGTGGTGACCTATTTAGAAAGTATACTAACTTGTTATTAAATTTAATGGGTCAAGAACAGTAGACTATGCAGTTACATCTGCAATCTTAATACCTATTGTGAGCAATTTTACCATACGTAATTTTACCACTTTATTGTCTGACCACTGCGCTGTTAGTTGTACTATTTTAACATCATTTTTGTGTAAAATTTTCTATTCATATAACCAAAATTGACCCTTTCCCTAGGATTTTTTGTGGAATTCAGAATCTTTAAAACAGTATACCATACAAATACAATCAACAGATATCACGCATAAACTTACAACTTTACTGCAAAATAAATTTGAAAACAACGATGAAGCTTTGGCTCAATCTAATACTATATTACAGGAAACTGATAGTTCTTCAACTAAATTTGTTAGAGGCTGTATTAAAAGAAAATGTGATAAATCAAAGAAAAAATTATGGTTTACAGAATCATGTAAAGACCTCCGTGATGCGTTAAAACATTGTGCTGCTCTCATAAATAAGTTTCCTTTCAATGAATCTTTACAAAAAGAGTACTACTCATGTTTTTTTCTAGATACAGAAGCAAATGTAAACAGAAAAAACCGAGATCAAGTACGTTGGATATTCGATGTTCGATATTCGACATACAACGTTTCAATATCAACTGGATTTTACCGTTTGATATTCAATTTGATATTGGAAAGTTTGAATGTCGAATATCGGACATCGAATATCCAACGTACTTCATCTCGGTTTCAATTATTACAAATATTTGAAAGTTAAAATTAAAAATATAATTTGGATTGTATGGCTAAATTTAATTCAAAATGTACTTCTATTTAATTGATTGAAAATATGATATTGCCCTGGTATAATAAGAAACAAACCCCTTTACGATTCTATGTCAGAATTAACTTCTACTCAAATGACCTGGCAACACAATGATAACTACATTGCAATTCCCTGCAAAAAATAACCCATCCAGTCAGTGTATGTCATACAGTTAAATCTTTGTACTCTAAAAAATAAAATATGTAAAATCCTATAACTCACTTAAATACACCCTCTATGGCAGCTTCATATGACTGCAGGGTTGAACCTTGAAAAAGTAGGGGCAAGTATGGACACACTAATCAAGGTTGACATAGCTTTGAATTTTGATTGAATTGTACGGGGCGCCGAATGGGACTTGATCTTTTTGTAATCAAAATCAATTTTGTGTACACAGAATTGAACTCCGTCATAAGAAAATAATTTTTGTCGTACAAAACTATGTTACACAGACTTGTTTTATGATCACTTCATTTTGTAACGACGAAATTCATTTTTTGAGACAAAACTGAATTTTGTGTCACAAAAGTCAATTCTACCTCACTGATGTCAATTCTGTGTCACAAAATTCAATTTTGTGAGACAAAATTCAATTGTGTGTTATAAAAATCAATTTTGTGAGAAAAAAAGTCTATTTTGTGTCACAAAAGTCAATTTTGTATGCAAATTAGTTTACAGAATCCTTAGGATATGAAAATGAATTCTCTCCCATTACGATTTTTATAAGAAGGCCTCTCATGGGATATAATAACCGCGAGTCTCGCAGGTTTCCGATTTCTTCGAGTCAGGGAATATCATATGGTTGATGCGCTATTCTGCAAAATTAATACTTTATTATATATTGCTTACTTTTGCAGAATCGCCCAGGGGCGGATTTAGGCGGGGGCGTGGCGGATGTGCGCCCCGCCCTAATTTTGGAAAGCATGGGTTGTCAGGGGTAGATTTAAGCGGTTTTAGGTTGAAACTTTAATCTCTCTCTAATTTTACCACAAAAGATATCTACATTTCACCAACTCTAGAAGAATATTTCAAAAATTTAACCTAAAAAGTTTAATTATGCGCCCCCACTAATCTAAAATCCTGGATTCGCTACTGTTGCTCATTACCCATATGATATGTCCTTGCTCGAAGTAATCGGAAACCTGGTCATTTACAGGTCAATGCGGTTAATGTATCTCTCTAAAGATGCTTAACATCTGCTATTTAACATTAGGAATTCCGTCATCGCAAGTGTAAGAAAGGGCATTTAGAGGTTAGCTCTCGAACAAATCAGTTGTATAGAAATTGTCTTTGGATTTTATAATGATATGGAATATGATAACCTGCAGGTATTCTACTAGTATTAAAGATGTAAACCTATACTGAGTTGAAAAGATTACTCATACAATGTGATACTTCATCAAAAGATAGTCCCTATGTTTACGGTCCAAAGACAATGAAGAACAGCACGCACAAAACAAACACGTAACCCTAGCCGAAGAATCCGCGGTTTCAATGGAGTATTGCGACAATAAATGTACCACTTCAGAAATCGAACAAATGAATTGAAGATGGAGAATAAAAAAACTGATAATGGCAGCGAAAAATAGAAACACTGAAAACAGTGGTGCTACCGCTGCCGACCCGAAACCAGAACTTAATGAACTTTTAGTGGTATTGAATAAAATGACAGATGTAATGCATATTAATTCCAAGAAAGGATATAATGCATCTTACACTCTTTCGGAGGAAATCCATGCGAGGATGCCAAATAATGGTTTGAGAAATCTGAAGCGTGTATTGCCTTTAACGGGTAGAATAAAAGATAGTGATAAAATCAGTAGCGCTATGCAATTAAAACTAGAAGAAAACGCTTTGTCCAGGTTCCAAACAGTTCCGAATACTGTAAAGAAGGATAGTGGACAGTTGTTTCAGCGTTTTAGGAATTATTTCGGTCCAATTCATCCCAAATAGATGTTAGAACAACAGCTTAACGACCGAACCATGTTACCTGGAGAAGGCCTAGAGGATTATATCATAGACATTCAAAGGAGGTGCAGACGCCTTGGAAAAATGTCAGAGAGACAGTAACGGCATTCATTAGAGGCCTGAATGCAACCATCAGATTGCTCGTTATTCAAAGAAAGCCAAATGACCTTCAGGAAGATGTTCAAACAGCCGGACTTGCACAGATGTCATTAACTGCTCTCCTGAGTTTTGGAAAAGACAATGCTTCAAACGATATGAGAGAAACACTTAAACTGCAACAAGAGACAATTGCACAGTTAAAGCAGTCGGTTGCTGAAATGAAGACAGCAACTCGTGTAAATGTAACCACCGGTAGAAAGTTTGATACTAAATGTCAGTTGCGTAGCAAAATTGGACACGAAGCCAAACTTTGCAGAAAATTCGTTGTGCGTGAAAAGAGGAATTCCCAAAGTTACGAAATATCGACAGGTAGAAAGTTACATGTTGGAGTTGCAATAAGGACGGACATAATTTCGCGCGTGATTGCATGGCAAACTAACATTGTCTGTCAAAAAGGACATTTTGCTAGGTCGTAACTTTATTTAAATACTGCAAGCCCTGACGTAAGTGAAAGTGTATATAACAATTACCATGTATCTTTGTCAATCGCCCCGTGCAGGTCCGGGTGTTCAGGCCTGCAGCAGCGCTAAGCTTGTCGTATAAGGCGACTAAATAGTGCTCAGAAACCTAGCCGGGGGGCTAGGCGCTCTGCTCACAGAGCAACTGGGATGTGTGCCCCAGGTGGTGGAATGGGGTACCCCTGGTGTATTGCATGCTGGGGTTGTCAAGCTATAATACAGAAAACCTGACCGCAAACCATAGTGGTGCACCGTGTTGGGAAAGATGCCACGTTCCTTGCACGTTAAAGAACCCTGCTGTGATATTCGATAGGAGTATGAACCTTTGCGCTCCGCCACAGGAGGATAAATTGCCCAACCTTACCCACCACCCCCCTTTTTCCAGTGGCAATCAAAATTTGTCGACCCTATTATCCTTGTGACCCATCCTTTTTTTTTTCATTTCATTTTCATTTTGTCATCCATTTCATGTTCATCGTCTGAATATAGCTGAAATATTGCTGCTCGGACGTTAAACCCCAACAAACAGAAACAATCTTTGTCAATCATCCTTCTTGAACAATTTTATAAATATATTGTAAATATAGGTTTGCTTTCGTATCATGCGATGATTGACACAGATGCAAACATTAGTGTTGCAAGTCCGTAATTTTTTCAAAGACTGCAAAGATTGCAAGTCCTTTGTATGTTCTCCCGAAGAAAGATACAATTTTTAAATGGACGGAACAATGTGATGAATCATTTCAAAAACTGTAAACGGCATTGATGTCACCACCGATATTGGCATACCCGAATTATGATCAACCGTTTCAGTTATATACCTATGCCAGTTGTTATGCACTGGGTGCAGTTTTATCTCAAACTCAAGATGGAGTTGAACGAGTGATATGTTATGGTGGACAAGCATTGATTCATTAAGAGCAACAATTTGGAATAACAGATAAAGATTGCTTAGCTTTAGTGTATGGAGTTCGAAAATTTGACTGTTAATTCAGATTTCCAAACTTTCAGCTTTAGAATTATCGTTATCACAGAAAGAACCGACTGGTAAATGTTTTAGATGGATAGCTTTACTGCAGTCATATGATATGGAGATATTATACCGACCCGATGTAAATCCTTGAAATGCAGACGGTGCAAGTAGACGAGAATACGAATATGGAACCAATCACGACATGGAGTCGCTTTAAGATATACTCCCGAGTGGTGTAGTCAACAATGACACTTACTTTAAAACAGTGAAGCAACATAAACCATTTATACACAAATTGACTGATAATGACAAAGAATTCACTGACAATGTCAGAAAGGACACCGCAAGTGTATTTCCTACAGATCAACTCAACATGGAGCAAAGAAGAGACTTTTATTTCAAAGACATTATTGTTTTCTTGCAGAGCGGAATTACAAAAGTTTGCGGTGCAATATTTTTTCCCTGCATGGGAAAGATCTTATTGTTTTTCGTCTTTTTATTTTAAGGTCTTTCCTTACATGAGAAAAACGTGTTTGTTTGTTCTGCAAATTATCATACAGTTTTCAGATTTGAGATGTCTTGTTTTGGATCTTTTGAAATTTTAGTATTTAAAGGCAGGGGCCTATATTTCAAAATCCATAACAGATACACAAATAATCTTTACACAAAATGAAAAATCTGCTCAAGTACAATTGTTTGACACAATACCAAGGACCAATATAAAAAATCAACGAAACTACAAGTTGAAACTTTCATATTTTACAGTGGTTTTGTATATTTTATCAATACCTCTTTATAGATGGGTTATTGCATCATTTTTCAACCTCGTCGAAGGGAGCCATGTGATATATCATTTCGAAGGTCTAAATGAGCACATTTCAAAAATTAAAGTTACCACCACTATATTTCATACATTCCTTTTTGCACTTGGTGACCTTTTCAAATGCAATTTTCGAGGTTTTCATCTGCTTTTGTAATGTACACTTGATAACCTTTTATTTGATATTCAACAACCCTACTCTCTATGAACTATAGCATTTCGCGCTTATTAACCCCAGTCAGATTTTCTTTCCTTAAAACATAATTCATATTTGTGATATACAGGTTACGACCTTTCATTTGATATGCGACAACCTAGCCATTAAAAAAAATATTTTTTGCACTCATTGACCCCATCCAACCCATTTTTGGGGGACAAAACATCGATATTTCGGATGTACGCTTTAACACCTTTCATTTGATATGCGACAACCTTACTTTCGAAATGCTTTCAATATTTGCACTTACTGACCCTACCCTTCAAACATGTAGTTTCTGTAGAAGGTTAGCTTGTAATGTTTCAAACAAAAGATCTTATGTACATCACAAAAAGAAAACTTTCAATGGGAAAAAACTTTCAATTGTTTTACAAACAATTGACAAACTAGTTTATTATAATCTTATTCGTATTTTCGAAGCGTTAGCGAATCCTTAATAAATTTCTGGTTAGTAGTATATTTTTTTAAATAACTACACAAAACTGACATGATTGTACACATTATACATATAATATAATATACATATTGAGGATAGATAGCAATTCTGTACACTTCCGTCCCAACACTAAATATGACGTCTAACATATTGTCTTGTGGTTGAGTGCTCTATTGAGGTCCCGCTATTTATTGGGCAAAATTTTAGATAGTCTGCTCTCGATGTTTTTGTAATATGAATTGTTCTGATCCTTTAGTTCTTGCTTATGGATTTTATGTATGACAATTCTTGTTTAAATAAATAAAAAATATATCCTAAACACAGAAAAAAAGCAAAAGAAAACATAACAACGGATGACAAAATAATATATATAAATCTAAACACGTAGAGTTTATCAATTATTTTACGCCATACACTTTCAACTTGTATAAATATATCTGTTTATCTGATTGCAAGTTTAAACAACCATAACCAATTTTGTTGATTATTACGAAAGTTTGTAGGATCTTATCTTTCTAAGTTCATTTTTGAATGATTTGTTCACCAATATTATGGCGTACAGTTAACAAAATATGCATGCAAATTGTCCATACTAATGGAAAGAAGTACTGCATCATAGACAGCTTCCTTAGGAAAATTTCAAATTTCTTTTTAAAGAACTGGTCATACCGACTATTTCTCTGCAGTTGTTTAAAGAAAAGTGTCTGTGTTTTAACTATTTTATCATTAGACATTGCCTTAATACCGACTTCTTTTAAATGGACAGAACATCCATATTGAAAGTCAAAGATATCCATCACACTTTGCATTTCAAAGCTGTCTGTATATTCTTCGATGACAGATTCTTCAAATTCACAATATCGACAAATGTCACTTGTTCGTATATCGTTATATTCATCCTCGACTGCTTTATTAAGCTCATGCTCCACTCGTTTTTGTGAAAGCCTGAACAATTTTTTTTTATAAATTAAGAGTTCCATGTTGTTATTCATTCGTACTGTATTGTTTTTTCCCCTTCATTTGATACTAAACTTTTCGTTCTTCTCTAGCTGTAATGCGTTGAAATATAACCCTTTACTTTGTATTTCGTAAGATGGAGAGCGTTTAAATGCATATCATTTTCAGACTGCAGTAGTTCTTCATGTCGATTGATCAACATTTTTACAACTTGTTTATGTCCGTATTGTGCTGCTATATGCATGATATTATATCCACAAAAATAAGCATATTTGCACATATCTACAATATGTATTCCCGATTTCTTTCGTAGATGAATATCGTTTGCGATGTCTGCATTAGAAAAATCATCAGAATAGTTGTATTTAATTTTAAATGTCCAGTCGGTCCCGTTGTCAAGTAAACATTTCAACGTCTGGTCATGTCCGAATTTTGCTGCTATGAACGCAGAAGATTGACCAAAATAGTCTGTGTCGTTAATGCCCTCAAATTCTAAGTAACTAAGAAGGAGATACATGGTATAATAATCGCTTATATTTGTAGCAGCTATAGTTATTAATTCAAGTTTTGAAGTTTTATTAGTTATAAGTATATTACGTTATATAATCCGACAATACATTTTCGAATTCTGGTACCTTGCCACATTCATTGTCTTTAGAAGAAAGTTTGCAAATAATGCATGACCGTTTTCCTTGTGAACGTAGAATTTCAAATGTTTCCTAGTTAGAAAATCGGTTATAGATTTATGAACAAATGATACTTTGTCACGTTCAAACTTGATAAAATGACCCAACTGCTTGCCAATTAAGTTATCCAATTTTCTTTTTTTATTATCTGTATAAATACGGGCAACTTCCATGAGTTTTTCCTTATTCATTGCTTTTTGCACTGCGCAAAGAACTTAAAAAAAGATGGTAGTGGTCTCCAAATATTCGTTCAAAATTAACCTCATATAGCTTTTCGAGGCTTTGTGGAATACTTAACAAATCAAATGAGTCAGATGACAAGCAATGCTGTAGAAAAAAAGCTTTACAAGTAGGAAATTACCACCGACAGTGCTCACCAGCTTGGCACTTTCAGGCTGTGTAAATTTACTACTTACCTTTATGTATTCTTCAATATCTTTAATATTATTTGCAGATGAAGCTTTCAGATGTACGTACTTTATTTGCTCGTCAATTACTTTACTGTATATTTGCTCCACGTTTCTAGAGGTAAACATGAATTTAAACGAATTTGGAAGCGCTGACATCTGCGTTTGTAAAAAAATAAAGAAGATTCTTTTTGCCTTTTGTTTCACATTCATCCAGTGCATCAATCAGTATAGGGAATTCCGTACCTTCCGATTTATCGAAGCCACGGGGTCTCGAGAACACAATGTGCCTGTTTTGTCTTCTAAATAATTAAATGCTGTATTATTATACAAAATAGCATTACGCATCTATTGATGATTTGAGACAATAGAATAAGCTAGGTTAAGTATGAAAGTTGCAGCGCTTTTTGTAACGGACACATCATGTCGACAAAAATGATAAGCTAACAACTGTTTCTTCAGTTGAAACCAGTCGGAAGATGATTCGGCACACACAATATTTGATGCTATTGATGACTTTCCATAGCCCATTTCTGTCGTAAGTAAAACTCCTTTTGCATTGAATAGATACTTGTCAATTTTTTCTTTATCCAACCCCTTTCAATGCCACTTTCGTTGTAGAGCATTTGTACATGTAGATAAAAATCGAAGTTGCTATGATTATAGCTTTGTCTGTACATGCGCCCCGTGCAGGTCCGGGTGTTTAAAGAATAGGCCTGCAGCAACACTAAGCTTGTCGTAAAAAGCGACTAAATAGTGCTCAGGAACATAGCCGGGCCTAGGCGCTCTGCCCACAGAGCAACTGGGATGTGTGCCCCAGGTGGTGGAATGGGATACCCCTGGCGTGCTGAGGTTGTCAGGCTATAATACAGAAAACCTGACAGCAAACCATAGTGGTGCACCGTGTTGGGAAAGATGCCACGTTCCTCGCACGTTAAAGAACCCAGCTATAGTATTCGATAGGAGTAGGAATCTTTGCGCTCCGCCACAGGAGGCTAAATTGCCCAACCCAACCCATCTCTTCCTTTTATCTTGTGGCAATCAAAATTTGTCGACCCCATTATCCTTGTGTCCCATCCCTTTTTTCATTTCATCATTATCATTTCATGTTCATTTTATCATCACTTTCATGTTCATCGCCTGAATATAGCTGAAATATTGCTGCTCGGGCGTTAAACCCCAACAAACAAACAAACAAAACAAACAATGGTATGTACATGCTAAAACATCCTAAAAATATAAAAATTCATATGTTTATAGTTTCAAAGAACAATGTTAAAAAACTTAAAACAAAACAGGATAATGAACATATATTAAGCAAAGAAATTGGATTCAGACATAACAAACAGTATGATTAGATAAAAGAAGCACACAGTTCACCGTATTTTCCATGTCATGTCAAGGGAAGACAGTAAATAAGACAACACTCTCAGACAACCCTCATGCACCCCTCCCATACATTCATCAACTCCAGTATGGTGAACTAATCACATTAGCGCCACATGATAAACTGAGGCATTTTAGTATTTATGTACATTTATTATGTCTCGTAGAGGCCAATATCCTAACCTTATGGACTTGTTTTAATTCTTTAAACTACTACTTGCAACAGAACGAAACAATATATATATATATATATATATATATAGGTATAACCAGACCAATTACAGTTAACGATTTTATTTAATTACCCACCGATAAATCGCTAAATTTAACATACTTTTATATGCAAAAACCAAGTGAGTATAGATAAGCCTCAGTACTTCAAAAATAGAAGTCACTATTTATCCCAATGGATTAGATTATACAGCATTTGTGAGTTAAGGGTGCTGATGGTTATTCTGGAGTTAAAATCATTGGTTTGAGTGTGGTGATATTCCTTAGTGTTGTATGTTGCTTTTGTATGCTAGCATGTTAAAGACCTTGCTGAGTTTTGGTATAATATAAAGTAGTATGGATCATTTTATGGTTCATGTGATGACTTTAAGCGATATTTTTGGTCAGAACTAATAAAAAATTAACAAAAATAGGATTTTAAAAATTTCCATTTAGGTCGCATAAATTCGACTCTACAAGTCATTAGACGTCGAAACGTCTTCAAAGTGATACTAGTCGATGGTTGATTATAAAAGCAAGATAAGCTTTTTTTAACCAAAACAATTAAAAATATTGCATCTATTCCTATTACTAGTCAAAAGTACATGATTAGGTAGTGAAATGTGTTCACAGATCATTTACTTTCCTACACACTCAAGTCTGTTTAAGGCACTGAAGAAGGTCCTTAGTGAACTGTCAAGTTTGCAAAGCAATTTTTTTGTCGTTCCCTCCGCGGGACTCTTCCCTGTATCAATTTGCAAATTTGACAGTTCTTATATCGTTGGGAATTTTGACCCAGTGGGGTATGTTTATAATGCTAAAGAGAATATCCGAGAATATTTTAAGACAATTTTCTGTAAATATCAAATGAAACCTGCGTTTTGTAATATGTATCACCTGAGGACTTTTTCATGCAAAAAAAAACAAGATGAATACAAAGTAAAAAAAAAGTTAAGAAATAAAATAAAATGAAAAAAAAAGTTTTAACTCGTACATACTTTGACTTGAGAGACTGGATTTGCTTTGAAAGAGTGGCCCGATACTATTTTACCGTTGTGAGCATTGATTCTTGGTATATAGTATTTAAGTATGGTTCTGCCTTAAAACCAGACTCATATCTCAAGAATCAATGAAACTGTTCAAATACATTCCTAAAAACAACTCTTCCTACGTTAATGTCATTGGATCTGTTATACATGTACTTTGCGAATATATTTGACTGGTAATAGTGTAATATCCCGTACTATTTCAGAAGTAGAACATAAAGAAACGTTCTACGAGTTAACCTCTCCAGATGGAAACTTTCATTTGCTATTATTTTCGTATACAGTTTCCAAACCAAAATATTTGAGATCTCCTATGTATGTTGAAATTTTCCGTTACTTTTTCTGTTGTAGAACAGAACAAAATTTTAAGAGTATATAAGTTCAATGGGAAACTTTTGTTTCTGTGAGGCCTACCGAAGGATTTTCAATAAAAAAATATCTGGAAATAAAGAAGGCATGAATCACTAATCGTAAGCTCCTGCCCGGTTTTAAGGCAGAGCTGTAAACTTGAATTGTTTTTTCTCATATTTTCATATAAAATAAATTATAAGTGTACGAAAAATTGAGTTCGTATGTGGCTAATGATTAAGCAACCTACAATGTATAGAAAATTCTATTCAGTCATGAAAGTAAAGAAGACGATATTTCTTGAAACATATGTACATATATATATTTGTATTAGATTTGTATAAGTTCGTTTTTACTTAACAACATGCTATCTTACATTGTGTTACTATGAACTTAAGATCTTCGAGGTTTTTTCTTTAAATAACACTTTCACGATCATGAAAGCTGAAATCGGATTAGCTAATTAGAGAGGTCGTCTAAACAAAAAAGTGAATGAAGGGTTGTTAGATCCTGCATCCAGTGAAAGAATAAAACAATTTGTAGGTTTTATCTATAATTTCACTGATGCGTTATACTTTGAATTGTTAGTTAAATTTTTTCTTTCTTAAAAAAATAAGTTATGTTTACACTTTTTTTTTAACAAAGACTATTTAAAGTGACTTTACTTATATTGATTTTATTAATCTGTGACTTAACTAAACGACGTTTATTTGCTATTTATTATTAGCAATGTCGTTTGTTCGTTTTTGTTTTCCTGTCTTTCAGGGGATATAGATAATTACTCTTTCTATACATACCACTTTTTGCTTTTGTTTCTGTAATGCAAAACTATTATACAAAATAAAATCAAAATCAGCATCTTCAACCAAAGGGGTACAACTCCTCTAAAGTTACTTTGAAAGGAAACTTGATCATATCCAGTCATTGTTGAAGTTTTTTTGAGATGGCTATCTATTCTTTTTGTCAAACACGGAAATATTACAGCACGCGAGGTTAACGCAGCACGCAAAGTTGATTTTGGTATACAGGGATGTAGCCAGGTTTCTCTCAGTGCGACAAGCGCGGCGCAACCGTTTTGATGTCTAAGTAAAGAAAGTGGAATGCCGTCGCAATGGTTAAGTTCCTGTAATTGACGAATAGCTACACAAGCACTCTGTGTACGAATGATATGCGGAATACGTAAAATGTCTATCAGACTATTCCTTCCAAGGTGAGAGCAAAATTGTAATTCCTATGCCTGTTTAGGCGTTCTATGATATTATTGTCAATATTAAAAGAGGTCATATTTTTAAACATTGACATGACAGCACCAAAGTTTCGAAATAAACTTTGTCTATACGAGCTAAAGTCTCGAACAAAAACTTTGGAAACCAATTCGAATGAAGCTGTTGTATGGTGAAAAAAAGTCTATGGTATCTATATCCTTGCAATTAATTTTGTTCTAATGTCTTTGTGAACTGCATAGTTTACGTAATTCCTCTTTCCACACAGAGCAAACAATACACCTTTTTTCGAATGCGCGCCCATGTCTACGACTACAGTTGACAACGCATCTATTTGTTTGAATTTTTCGACTGATCTCACTTGTAATTCTACTTTTTCTATAGTATCAATGATGTAGTCTTGTAATCCTTCAACACAAAACCTTAAACCTAAACTTACGCTGATAAAATTGTCCAACTTTTGATGATCAATTACTTGCATGATTATTAATACTAGAACTAGCTCATACTACGGATGTTATATTACTTTCTTGGTGATAAATGTTATTTATACTTTCTTCATTCCGTCATCCGCTTCGGCGGTGACAATATCACAATGCATTCTACTTTTGTTTAATTATTAAGCACGCATGCGAAGTTCAAAAACAACTTGTGTTGATTAAATACATTATACAGTCGGCTAAATTAAGGTTGTTTTTATCTGCCTTCCTTCAAACAAATTCTTAATATTTATATAGCATTGCTCATCTTTAAAAGACAAAAGATTATTTGAAAATTAGTTGTTTGAAATCAACTGACTTATCCTTGCCCTGTTTATCACTGCTCATTAAACTAAATTATGGATCATAAATAAATCAATAAAATTTAAACATTTATTGTTTGCCGGAAAATAGCAACAAATTTAATTGAGCTTAATAATTAATAATTACAAAATTACATATACCGGTAGTATTACTCTATTGAATATCATTAATATACTAAATGCGGGTCCAAAACATGAATAAGCCACCAAAAAATCCTGCAAAA
Organism: Perna viridis; assembly: GCA_037379345.1. NCBI lineage: Eukaryota > Metazoa > Mollusca > Bivalvia > Mytilida > Mytilidae > Perna > Perna viridis. The sequence goes on along the minus strand of CM074511.1, from coordinate 52,268,347 downwards.
AATAAAAACAAATATATAAATTTGTGTATAAATGAAAAGAGTACAATAAACAGACAAATAAAAACGGAAAATAAAACAGCAGCAGAACCATGCGATATAATATTCGCATAAAATCTAAACCAGATCGATGCACTGGATGAAACTCCTGATTTCGGATTCGGAACTATTTAAACAACTTTCCTGACAATCCTACCTTAAACCAGTTCAAATTATAAGCTACTACTCAGAAGCTGTGTAGACTCAACGGATAAGTTACTGCTTTAAAAGCCTGAAGAAAAAATAAAATGCATAAACTTATCAGTGAAATAATATCAGACAATGAATAATAAACTTTATACCATGAAAACATATAGCAAAACATATGAATAATATACTACCATTGATAAATCACATAAATAAAACACATTTTTAACTGCACCAACCCTGCAGAATTCAAATGCAGTTCACCATCATTCACCGCAAATTACTCCCTTTTTACAAGGCCTTTTGGCCAAAAAAAAAACATCTCTTGTAAGATTTAACAAACAAAACATTATCTTCCTTACATACTCTACTCAAACCTTTATTGATGAAATTTATTACAGAACCAGATAACTCATAACTCACGATCCACAGGCCTAGGAAGAATACGAGACACAGCTATTTTAATATTCGTGTTCTTTTGTTTAATACCTAAGAATTTAACTCTTAAATAAACTTTATACTGCACCATAATCATCAATATTATACATCACTTCATTAGTGCTAATATGTAAAATAACATGAGAAATGTTCTAAAGAATAATGTAATTCTTATCTATAATAAATTTTTATGTCACCTATACCAGCACCTCTAATCTCAGTTTCCGCTATATAGATGACGTATTATATTTAAACAATCCTAATTTTGGGGATTTGATACATCGCATCTACCACAAAGAACTTGAGATAAAGGATACTACAGACGCTATGAAGTCAGCCTCATATCTTGACCTACACTTAGAAATCGATGGTAAAGGAAAACTATTGACCAAACTTTACAACAAATGTGAGGACTTTTTATTCAAAATTGTCAACTTTCCTTTCATCTGAGGCAACATCCCTTCAGCACCTGCGTACGGAGTGTTCATATCACAACTCATACGTTATGCCAGAGCTTGCCGTAACTACGCACACTTTTTGTATCGCGCAAGAATTCTAACAAATAGGCTTCTGGAGCAGGGTTATGTTGATAGAAGATTGAAGTCATCACTACAAAAGTTTTATGGCCGTCATCATGAACTCGTGGATCGTAACGGTGTATCCATCTGCGACATGAAAACGGATTTGTTCAACGTGTCATAGTTTTCCTTTCCTCTTTCGTCTACTCCGGACTTGACTTTTTATGAGCAACTCGACCGGTGTTTCTAGAAAAGAAGAGGACGCTTACCCTATCGGTGCACCTGGTCCATGCTCCCAGTTTTTAGTGGAGTCCGAGTTGCTCAATTGCTGTTGTTACTTTGTATGTATGATTTTAGTTACTCTATGTTCTTTGTTGCGTATGTCTGTTTTCCATGTCTGGTCTTTTTCCCTGGGTTACATTCTTTTGATTACCGCTATAACCTTGGTTCCCTTGATTACTCTCTCTCTATAAACTTCAATCCGTGTGTCCTTCATCCCTGACAAATACTTCACTAGAAGTATTCTTTTACCTATAAGAAATTAATCCCTTTGTCATGCCTTCAACCACTAACATTTTATCCTGAAGAAAAATTCTAAATAAACCTTATAGGCATCACTTAGCCAATCACCAAGAGCTTGAACTAACTCAGGGCACCCTATTAGCAAATACTAACGAAGCTCCTCCCCTGCGATAACTGTGCGAAGAATAACTCTCTGCATCTAAACTTATAGCACTAATAAAAGAATAATATACTTATCAAAATCAAAATAAGTAACAGGAACAAATGAATCACTTTTAGGAAACAAAAAAAGCCGGACATGTATTAGAAACGGGTGTAAGACTACATATCCAATTATGAGCTGAAACCGGACAAAGAGGAGAACCAGGAATAGAAACACGTGGAATTTTGAATACTCTCTTTCCAAATTGTTTAGTTTTAATATCCTCTTACCAAATTGTATAGTTTTAATACCCTCTTACCAAACTGTATAGTTTTTGTTCTTCAAAAGCAACTACAGCAAAATCATCTATCACCACTACTTCACTCCTTGCTAATCATCTATCACCACATTTTACTCCTTGTTAATCATTTATCACCACCACTTTACTCCTAGTTAATCATCTATCACCACTACTTTACTCCGTGTTAATCATCTATCACCACCATTTTACTCCTTGTTAATCATCTATCACCACTACTTTACTCCCTGTTAATCATCTATCACCGCCACTTTACTCCTTGTTAATCATCTATAACCACTACTTTACTCCTTGTTATTTTATTTTATTTTATTATTGTCTTTTTTTTAAATTGATATTCTTGCGACGGTCTGGAACAAAATTAGACTTTCTAGCCATAAGAAAAAAAACAAATAAAAATAAACACCATACATATTGTTATATGTCTCAAATTAAAACGGTCAATTAACTCGTATATTCAACAAAATCTAAAAGAAAATTAAAAAAAAATCCTCAACACATTTGAATTTATTACATATAAAATACAGATGAAAACTTGCGTATTAAAATTGTAATTGAGTCAAAGGATGGTTTATTTCTTTACGTCAATGTATATAATGCCACAAGACTTAAATCATCGCTTCAAAAGTGATTTCTTTCGACCACGACCTACCGAAAACTGAAATTGAATTTCACTGAATTCTTCTTACCAATTTGATAGAATTCATATCCCAATCTCTTTTCGCGGTAGGCATGTAATTCGTTTTTATTCCGTATTATAATAGATGGTGAGGCATCTACCAAAAAGCAATTGGCAAGGATCTTCGTCGCTAAATTGATACAAATAATAAACAATCAGTAATGATCTCCCTTGCTAAATTGTTCTCAATCAACGATGAAGTACATCATGTTATTTCTTTTTTCTCCACATCAGAAGAGCATACCCGACGTTCACACAAGGAAATCTAGTCAATTTACTTAGCCACAGTGGCAGAAGACCAATCACCCTACCTATACTTACAAAAATGGTACCAATAAATCTACTACTAGTCCTATCAAGGGACATCAAACTAAACCCAGATCCGACAAATGCAAATATATTCCTAAGTTGTCTGTGTGCTAATCCAGTATCTTCGATATGCGAATTCGTTGCGACGACTCTAGCATATGGCACCACAGTTCCTGTACTACTAACTACTCAATAGACCGAACGTACAATGGTTGTGCTGTAAATGTGACAGTTGTAACGCCGCATCCTTCATATACTAGTATCATTCATATGAGATCGGAAACATCAGCTACTATGAACCCCTGACAACAGATCTAAGCTACACGGATGCAATAACATCAGCATTCAGTCCGCTCCAGGCTAATAGCCCAAAGAACACGTCATTTAAAAATAACTCAACATACAACATTAACAAATCATCAATCATTAAAAGCAAATATTCTTAACAACCTTTCAATATTGTGAATAAAGAAAATTTAAGAATTATGACGGTAAACTGCAGAATTCAAAAGCACGATCTCATATACAAAACCATATATCATCAATGGTACGGAATCATGCCTAAAGGACAAACCCCGACAAAAGATACGATTAAATCATCAGAAATATTTCTAGAAAACTATACAGCATTTCGAAACGACCGAGGAACACTGGGAGGAGGCGTCTTCATACTTGTCCATGATGGAATCATTGGAAGGGTAATCAAGGGAACCAAGATTCTAGCGGAAATAGAAAGAATGTAATCCAGGGACAAAGACCAGACATGGAAAACAGACACACACAACAAAGAACATAAAATAACAATAAATAATACATACAAAGTAACAAAAGTAAATAAGCAACTCTGACTCCACTAAAAACTGGGAGCATGGACCAGGTGCACCGGTAGGGTAAGGGTCCTCTGCTTTTCTAGAAACACCGGCCGAGTTGCTCATAAGAAGTCAAGTCCAGGGTAGACAAAAGAGGAAAGGTAAACTATGACACGCTGAACAAATCAGCTCATTGTGCAGAGGGATACACGGTAAGGATCCACGAGTTCATGATGACGACCATAAAACTTCTCTAGAGATGACTTCATTTTGTAGCAATATAACCCTGTTCCAGAGGCCTAATTGTAAGAAGTCTAGCACGGTACAAAGAGTCTGTGTAATAAAGGCAAGCTCTGGCATAACGTATGAATTTTCGAAAAATCCAAACGCAGGTAATGAAAGGATGTTGCAAAAGATGACAGGAAAATTGTCCATACGGAACATACCTATCAAACACTTATCACAAATTGTGAGATTGAATGGATTAAAGTAAAATTGAAATCAACACAAGACTTCCAAATAGACTCATACTATATGCCACACAGAAATAGAAACTCATTGGAATAACTTAATCAGTCCTTACAACAGATGGTGATAGAAGTTGCAATGAGTAATCAAAGGAACCAAGATTTTATCGGATGGAACAACTTATAAATAAAATAAAAGGCACAAGAAATCGAAATTTAGAAACAGCTAATAGATATCACCTCTCGGTGTGGACTCATCCGAAACATGACGAACCAACAAGGGAAAACAACTTGCTTAAACTTGCATTAAATCCATCTTTGGTAAATCATCAACCAACATATCCAGGATATCAGACCATGCAATAATCATTATAGATACGGATATAAAACCAAATTACAACAAGACAAATCCCAGCAAAACTTGGATGAATTAATCAAGGATCAAGATGACCTATAAACAAGTATTAAATCAAAAATACAGGACAATGTGAATGTTACTGATATATGGATATCAATGAAACAAAAACTGTTTCATAGCATGGATAAAAATGCACCATCCAAAAAAAGTCAAATCAAGCAACAGGCTACCATGGATATCACACAAATTTAGAAAAATGATAAAGAAAAAACAAAAAAAAATTGTAACTAGGGAAAGAAAACAAAATCATGATTAAATAATCGACACTTAAAAAACGCAAAAGAGAAATTCGTACAGCAGAATGGAACTATATTAACAGAATAGTCCAAGAAATGAACAAGAACAATTCTAAATCATTCTGAAAATATGTAAAATCAATGAAACAGGGCAACATAAGGGTGGTTCCACTGAAAAAACAAGGCCACCTTATAAACGACAGCAAAGAAAAAGCAGAAATACTATTAAAACAATTTGCATCGGTATTTATCGAAGGTACAGCACCACCAGTGCCTTCAACAAATACCAAAATCGAAGACTGTCAGTCACATAATCATCAGAACTGACGGAATTAGAAAATTATTGCAGAACATTAATCCATCTAAAGCTTCTGGTCCAGACAATATTACTAACAGAATTCTTCACCAGTGCGCTGAACACCTAGCCATACTAACATTCATTTTTCAACTATCTTTTAACAATGGTCAACTACCTGAAGACGAGAAATGCCAATATCTCAAGCATCGAAAAAGGAGATAGGCACGCTGCAGAAAAATATAGACCGGTATCTCTACATCAGTTTCATATAAACTCATTGAACACATGGATTTAGATCTGGATATTCATGCGAAACTCAAATTGATATAACCATCCATGATATGCTTCAATCCTACGATAATGGGAATCAAGTCGATATTGCGATCCTACACTTCGACACTGTACCCTAAGACAGACTACTGCAAAAGATTCACGAATATAGAATCCGAGGAAACGTTCACAAATGGCTCATCCCTAACAGAAAGGAAAATGAGAGTATAGCTAGAAGGAGAATACTCTAAATATGCAACAGTAGAATCAGGGATCCCCAATGGCACAGTGTAGGGACCTATACTCTTCTTGTGTCACATAAATAATCTGCCCGATGTAGTCAACTCATCCGTGCGGCTATTCGCAGATAACTGCTTGCTATACCGGAAAATAAAAAAAAAACAAAAACTACCATAACAAACTACAAGAAGACTTTGAATTGCTGGAAAATGGACCGCCGACTGAGGTATGCGTGTCAACGCCAAGAAATGTAACATTCTAAACCTCAAAAAGAAAAGCCACTATTTCTATAACCACGTCCTAGGGCCAGTTTCATCAAACCCTTACCTTGGCTTCAAATACAAGAAGATATGAAGTGGAGAGAACAGATAAGTAATGTATGTAAGAAAGCCAATTCAACGACATAATCTCCAACATTGTCCGAGGGAATGCCGAAAAACAGCATATGTAGCGATATTAAGATCTACGGAGTACGGCGCAATCATTTGGGATACATACACTCCTCAAGCAGAGATAAACAAACTTGAATCTATTCAAAGGAGAGGGGATGGATTTATCACAACAGATAATAAACCAAACGCCTACAACACCGGCTGATTTTCTATTTCAAAGTGGTTGATGGGTTGATATACCAGCACTGTACCACCAAACTTAACCGAACAATTCAAGAACTCACTCCTCAGCCAGCGGCGATTAGGCCGCACAGACCACCCCGTCACTCAGTAACCAAGCAGAATCTGGCGTACTCTTACAGATACAGATCACTATGTACCTTCCGCTTTTCCAGTTTTCCAGTTTCCGCTTTCCGATCACCAACAGACTGAAATTTTTTTGTTTTTTTGTTTTTTTTCGTTTGTGGGGGTAATATCATTTCCGAATTTCCCTGCGTGGTTAAAAATGAATCCATACATAATATGGCCCTATCCTTGTATTCAAATGCCAAACAACTCTTTCAATATCTCCTTCAACCTAACTTCAACTGCTGTTTTCTTGCTCAATTAGTTAGTAAAACTTAATTTTGATAAAAGCTATGAAAATTAAAGAATGAAGTCTTATAAATCGCTAATTGTCATATATTCACTGTCACTGATTTTGGCTTACTTTCAACATCCGAAATAGTACAAATGCGATAGGCTCTAAAATCGCCTAAAACATAAAAGACTTTCGCAAAAATCTTGGTTCCCTAGATATTATTGCGTACTCTTTCGTAATCGTTATGACCTGAATGTTTTCAATCATCCGGGACAAGATTAAACAACTGGCAATAGCTACAATGTATATACAGATATCGGTGTCCTGATAATATATATGATCTTTATACAATCAATTGTAACACTCTACGCGTTGACGTACTCCCAAATAGTTAGATTGGGGAAACGCTCTCGGACCCATGTGGGGTTTTAGAGTAGGCCAGATCGTCAACACAGCAGCCCAGTCGCTAGTAAGACATACTCTGACTGAGTTCTTCGGTCAGGTATCCCGAAGGCTGGGTTCCGCTACCTTCTACTACTAACTGGCATCAACAACAGAATTCCCGTCGGGGGCGGTCGTGCGAGATCCGTAAGGATAATCAAGACCGTAAATCCCCAATCATCATCATCAGTTGTAACGAACGCCCGTGTTTGAATCGGAAACTGCGTAATATTACATAAATTCTATGCTAACCTATCATTTTATCTTTTAATGTAAACTTCCTGTTCTAATACAAGCAAAAACACGCATAGACATGTGTATAGTATGCTTTTAAAAAAAGTACGTTGTAGCGATCCTTCGGTCGCTTATGATATTGACCAGGGAACCAGTTTAGGTACCAAATTAAGCAGCTGACAATGAATATTCATAAATATCGGGGCGTGTATGGCAGCCAAAGTGGACAAAAATGAGCATTTTTTAATATTAAAAAATGATTTTTTGATATTACAAATTCATTTTCTAAAATTACAAATTGGATTTCTTGTATCACAAAGCACTTGTTTAATATTAAAAAAAAAATCATTTTTAATATTAAAAATTCAATTGAATTTCTAATATTAAAAAACTATTTTTGAATATTAGAAATTGATTTTCTAATATAAGAAAATGGATTTGTCGTCTTCAGTTACGATTTTTTAATATTAGAAAATCATTTTGTAATATTAAAAAATGTGACTGATTTTCTTATATTACAAATTCATTTTCTAATATAACAAATTCATTTTCTAATATTACAAATTCAATTTGTAATATTACAAAATGTGTGATATTTTATAATATTACTAAATCAGGATTTTTTAATATTAGAAAATGAATTTTTAATATTACAAATTGAATTTCTAATATTAAAAAATCTTTTCTAATATTAAAAAAATGATTTTGTAATATTATAAATTCATTTTCTAATATTACAAAATATTAACATTTGTCCACTTTGGCTTGCCATAGGCGCGCTATTGTACATGGCCTACATGTATATAGTCTTGTAACGAGCCTCAGTTTCTGAATCGGAAACTGGGTAATGTTCAAAGCTTACAGGTCATTCAGGTAAACTTCCCGTTCTCGTACAAGCAAGAAGCACATGTAGAACACACGTGTATCTCGTATGAAGCTAGGACTGTGACGCTATGGTGAAAAACACGGCGAGGATCTACAGCATTACGTGGCATATTACTACATATTTATGCAAATGATATGCGAATATAAAGTACTGAAATTACGAGGGCAAGAAGTAGCTAACAATAGGAGAGTTCTTCGTAATGTCAACACTTACCTGTGATTTGGTTTTGGTTGGCAAAAACCCATTGAGTGGCATGGGGCATCAACTTAAATCGTTATAACTTTTTCGATTTTTAAGATAATTGAAAAATTCGTTTGGTTCCCAAAACTGCCAATAAAAATCTTTTTATCCATGGAATTGTTAAATCAATATTCAGTAATTAGACTATATTAGCATAAAATTTTAATTATAATTGTATATGAAAATAGAGGTTCACATAAATATCGTTTCAAATTTATTCTTCAAGTAAAACAATTGTAAATTCACATGTAAAATGTGAGTTCTTTTTTTGTAAATGAAACATTTACAGGACCAAAATTGGATGTAAAATAATAAAGCTATTAAGTTTTGTAAATTGGTATTCTAATCATCAAATTGTTGTTTATTTGCCAACCAATTTGACACTTAATGATATGCAAATTAGTGAATATGACATCACTAATGTAATTGGCGAACTCTCCTGTATTAGCCGCTTTATAAAAGGTGAAACAATGGACTTTACTATTCACTCCCTGGGGAAACACAGCGAAAAAGGTAACGATGAATTTCTCAGAAAAAAAATGACAGGCAGTGCTCCTAAATCTGAAATAACTTGTTTTATCGTTGGTTTTATTTAAAATACTTAATGTAAAATACTACATGTATTTTTGTATCAGGTTCTCAGGGATCAACATTGTATTAATTTCCTTTGTCTAAAATGCAAACTATAGGGTATTTGAAATATGTCAGTTAAGTTACTGGAGTCCACAGATCAAGTGAAATTAATTATTTAAAACAATATACACAAGCAGAAAAAGACTAAATATAAAGTTTTAAATGAAAGATTTTATTTGCAAAATAGTCTCTGTATAAACATGTCAAAAGAAGAGGATAGTATATGTTAATGTTTGAACACTGCTCATTAGCACTACAGAAATGTAAGACATACCATGATTGACCTGGTCAAAGGTTACACACTTCAAAGAAAACAATATGATTGGTCAGATCTTTCACTTTTTATAGAAAACAATTCAATGACTGGATTAGATCTCAGGTAAAAAAATTCTTCATGTGGTTCATTATACAAATGTAGAAGTATTTTTCAATAAATGTTCATAATTAATTTTCTTAATTATATAGGTTAAATAAAGAATACAGTTGAAAAAGAGATGTCCAAACCAAAGTAGTAGATGGTTAGTATCAAAACCCAAGATCCAGAGTAAAAAAGTCAATACCATCAAAAACACTACAATACATTTGTTAGTTAAATGCAAACTATATAAAAATGAAAACTACTCAAAAACTGATATAAAATTGTAACAACAAACGAAAATGGATCACACCATAACATACTGCCAACATTTTACCATTCTCAGTTTCAACTGATAACACAGTCACAAATTCATACTAATTTTATTAACACTGGCATATCATACTGATTGTCAAATTCAATTTGGATTTTAATCAGACAATGACTTCCTTTAATTATTGTCCTCATATAAGAATGCATAGACATAAAATAACAAGTCATACACATGCACAACATGGCTTTCTAGGTAAATTGTAAACTAATTGAATTATTAAAACTCGCATTCTTTGCATCAAGTAAACATATTCTAAATAAATCAAGGTTTTGTCTACTTCAGGTGACAATGTTAGTTTTTTTCCAGTAATTAGAAACTGTTGACGAAGAGTGTAATTAGACAAAAACAAATGAGAATAAACTCTTCCATGTCATGTAACTGAACATCAAACTAAATTAATGGCATTAGTATTTACAGATAGGTATACTTTGATTATTATATTTTGATTATCTGAAGTCATAAAAATTCTCACATTTCCATAACTTGAAAATAAGAGTTATTTCCCCTATTTCAATTACATGTTAATATGGAATATGCATGATGGAAAACATTTTGAATAAGTCATGATTATGAAGAAATCAATGGAAAGATTTATATACAGTGTGTAAATAATATTGCATTATGTACTGAGTTAACTTGTTTTATAAGGCCATACTTTATGTAGCATAGATACTAGTACTCCAGCAATGTTCCTGTAAAAATTCAGGCCCGTAGGCAGGAATTTGTGGAGGGGGGTTCTTAAGTCATAGTTCGACCAAAATATTGACTTTTATAGTCACAAATCAAACAAAACTTCGAATTTAACAGTGCCAATTTGTTTTAAGGAGGATCTTAAGAACCCCAAGAAACCCCTGTCTAAGAGTCTGAAATTGTATATCATATATCTTGTGAAGAATGTTAGGTATATGGTATATATTTTTACCAAAACTTGTATTTTTTTTATGCTTACGTTTTCAAAATGACCAAAACTTACATGTCTATTATATTTAAAGTACAAAGTTTTCATTTTATAATGATACTTATATAATTTTATTGTTGGTTTTCTTTTGGGTAATGAATTATTGAAATATTATCTGGAAGGAAAGTTGATGATTTCTTTTAGATTAAATAAAGTTGTATTTCAGTTATATACTTAATGATATAATTTTTTTTCAAATTTCGTTGTTCAGATTGGGGAAAACATTCACAAATTCACAACATTTGTCAACAAAAAAATAATACAGGAAAACAGGTATCTACTTAATAGAGATTGGATGATAAAATGATGTTAATGGAGTTCTTGAACACATTAATATAGGAGTAAAATGCATAATTGTGACTAAGCTAAATATTAGTTATTTTCTCAAAAGAATGGAAAAATGGACGGCAGTTCATTTTGTTCTAATAAAAAATATTTAACAAACAACCATAACAAAAAATATATTTACATTGGATTTCTATAATAAGTAACAAAGCCTGAAAACAATAATATTTACAAATATTTAAGATCTATAATAATAAAAATATACATTTATTTAAGTGTAGAAAAAATGAGTATACAATAGTTAGGAATGTTTCATATGAGCTAAAACATATCAAACAAGATATTTCATCACTTCACAACCATATCAATTGTCATATGTATATTATCACATCTTACTAAGCAAATCTAGGTGTTTATAAAGCAGAACAAAAACAATAATGCATGTACAACATAGGCAAATCTATTATGAATGAAAAGTTAGGTTTATTATAAGTGGATGATCCAAGTTGAGGGTTCCAAGTGTCAGAACCCCCATTTTTTTCGGAAATTTTTCTTAATTTTGGGCAAAAATAAGAAAATAACAGCCTGGAACCCCCTTTCATTTCAAAATCATTGTACATGTACCTGCCTGAATATGAAGAAAAAAAATTGATATCACTGGAGCAGATCTCCCCCTTAAACCAGTCAGCTGCAATTTTTTTTTATTTCTGGATCAGCCACTGATACCAGTGGATGTTAAGTCTGAGAAACTTATACCATGATATATATTTGTATTTTCATTACATTTGATGAGAATATTGTTCCAGTAAATTGATATAAAAAACATTTGCCTAGCAAAAAATGATTGTGTAAAATATCTTATTGGAATGGTGCATAATTGGGACTTTTGCAGTACATAAAAATAATGAAAAATACTAGTTGAAAATTACAAAACCTCCTGATATTGGAGTTAATATATTGAACATAAATGCATATTAATACAGTAAATGCACGATTATCCTGGATTTCTTCAGCAGATTAAACTGATGGTTGGAATATCACTCATAAAGCTGAACTGTTGTATATATAGATATATATGACAAAATAGAATTTAACAGCAGACTTGATCAGTCCAAGTAAAGACAAACATTATATATATTTTATATAAGTCAAGAACTCTGTACATAACAACTGGTATTATAGAAAACAATAAACTTTGAAATAAAATTATAGACATCAGATCTCTAATAGTAAAATAATTATCATCGTCATCTACTTCTTTGCATAGTCAAGAATATCCTATAACTGCAGCAGTAAGATATAGTACCAAACTAATCAACACTCAAAATCATAAAAAATGTACTTCAAAATACAACGTCACAAAACTGTATTACAAAGTTATTTTTGTGATGCATTAAACTTGAAAGATTTTTATAAATTGCATTTTAAAATTCTGGACAGAATGATTTTTGCATGTTTTAAATAGTTGATATTTTAATTATATATTTGTATGTTATAATTTTAAATTGCAGATTGAGTTGCTTTGGTAAGCACTTGGTGCTTTGACAATATCATTCAAACCATGTATCTTTTGTACTAAAATTTTTTCTTTCACCAAATTAAAAAAAAATCTTAATTTGTGACACTGGCTTGCCTAATTCAAATTTTTGGTTTAATATTTAGAAATGAAAATAATGGGTGGACAGTAACTTATGAGGAATGTGTCAGATTTTGATTGTCATTTATGATTCCATGCCATGAGATAACTCCACTAAAGCTAAAGCAGATATCCACTTATCAGTTTGTTCACTCAAGGTTAACTCCCTTGGTTCACATTTGATGTCTTCCTCGGCAACGTGGAGGCCATAATCTGTATCTAAGACAGGCTGATATGTAACATAGTCTCCAACTGGCTGATGAGTTTGACATTCATCCAACTGTGGAACTTGAAATGTATTGTAATTACAATAGGGATCATATGCATGTTGCATGCCATAATAACTGGTCTCTTCCATTTGTTGATATCTGTATGTGTCCTTCATGATGTGAGGATTTTCCAGAGACGGTACATTAGAATAATCTTTAGTATAATAATCAGTATTGTTGTTGTTATTATTGTATGCTAAGTAAACAGGGTGAGGATAAGTTTGTGGGTACACCTGTGTGTCTGTTATAGGTTCAGGGGAGGTATGATTGCTATCATCTTGAGACGGTTCTGGTGAGTTGCTGTTTTCAGCAGGTTGTGGACGGAATCTCTTTTGTAAACGTGAGCGATAACTACCCCTATCCTGTCTTATACCAATTTGTCTGAAAAAAAAAACAACATAATTATGAATATATGATTGCTTTACTGACAGTACATCTAACATAATTTGCTTAAGGGAACTACCATTTGATTTTAAAAAAAAAAAAAATTTTAGCTGGAGGGAGGGGGGACAAGATCAAATTTGAAATAAAAAACAGGATTGAAAATTTTAAGAAATAAAAAGATAGAACACCACAAGAGAAAAAATAAGGCAGGATCTATCATTGCCCAATTATTTTTTTATAAAAAAAAATAAGAATTAGGTGCTTAGAGGTAAAAAAAAAAAAAGGCAGGATTGAAAATTTCCTACCCCATAAAATTCAAATGGTTGATTTACCTGCAAATACAGAAATAAATATGAATGACACACAGGAATTTACACAGTACCCTATTCGTTAGGAAATCTAAAATGGTCAGCTATATCATTGAAAATAGTAAGCATGTACATGTAACTACATGTACAAAATTAAGTTATCAGTGGCTGATTTATGTTTTGCAAGAGTAAAAAAATCCCTTTTTTTTATTACTGTATACATTGTGATCAGTGTGATAAAAATTGGCTCTAAGGAATATGTTTTTTTACACAGGCACTTATTTTGAGATTATTTACTGTAAATATATATACTATCCATATCTATGGTAAAAAGAATCTTGAAACAAACAGGTGATGATTTTTAAAGTGAATTAATATCTGGTTTTATCAAGATATTTAAAATTTGCACTTTACCTCAAATTAATATAATTAATGATAAATTTTTGCCATGATTTACTGTTAACATCCAGAATGTTTTGTTTGAATAGTAGTTCCTACCTCATATTGCTATACTTGTCTATTAAACCAGTCTCTGACTTTTGTTCTGCTTTCAGTGTTAATGGCTTACCTATCAAGACAATCTCTTACTTCTGTTTTGACTTCAGTGTTAACGACTTACCTATCAAGACAATCTCTTACTTCTGTTTTGACTTCAGTGTTAACTACTTACCTATCAAGACAATCTCTTATTTCTTTTTTGACTTCAGTGTTAACTACTTACCTATCAAGACAATCTCTTATTTCTTTTTTGACTTCAGTGTCAATGACTTGCCTATCAAGACAATCTCTTACTTCTGTTTTGACTTAAGCATTAATGACTTACCTATCAAGCCAATTTGACTTCAGTGTAAGCAAGACTACTATAAAATTCCTTGGTGTGAGTGACTTACCTATCAAGCCAGTCTCTGACTTCAGGATTTGATTCAGCATCTCTCATTTTCTCTAGATCTTCTACAGCTATCTTAGATGATACTCTTTGTAATGAGCCATTAGGGTGATCCGGACAGTGTCGATTGGCATGTGTAAATCTCATTTGACATCCTGAAACATAATACATTGAACATAAAAAAATGTAATAAAATCAATGGAGATACTTATAATATCTATCTTTAAAGGTAGTTTAGTTGTTGATAGCTATCCTGAACCATTTGGTTCAGAACATCAGTGGAGTATTTACCACACTTATTTGTTCATTTAATTTCTGTATTTATGGCAAAAAAACAAAACTGAAAACCATTATACCTCCAATCATCTTCATCTCGAAAAAACTCCTTCTGGGTGTCACCAGGTTAATCAAAACTTAACACCCCACTACTAACTTAAGTTTTATTTACTAACCCTCGCCTGTACAAAGGAAAGGTTTTTCCCCGGTGTGGAGCCTCTGGTGGGTTTTCAACTGCCCACTTTGGCAAAATGACTTGTTACAACCTGGGTAATCACAAAGATAAGGACGTTCTCCTGAAACACAAGGAAATAAATAATCATTCACAAATCTGATTAGATGAGTATTAGTATAAGTACTAGTAGTAGCTCTTACCACAAAGTAATTCCAACAAAACAACAAGTTGTTGTATCTCTAAATTCATATTAAAACAGAGAAAAGATTGCTTATGGTAAAACTACCCTTTTGCTAGAGCATAGACCTGTATTTAAAAATTACAGGTGGCCAAAAAACTGATCACTTGTATATAAACAAGTGTCTTCTGACATTTCGTACCATCCTTACATTGGATTGAAGAGGAACGGAACACCAATCTCTATCAGGCATTAAATCAACCTTGTCCTATCGGGCATGTTGGTGAAAAATTCTATTTGCCCAAATTTGAATTTAGGTTGTCCTAAATAAATGCATGTTGAAAAAAAAAAAATTGGTTGTCCCCGGGGCAAGTATGAATTAACCTGTACTTGTAGGAATGGTATTTTCACTTGTCCTGGGCGATTGGACAACCTTTTACGTCACACCCTCTTACGTTGTATTAACATACAAGTACTTTAAAGGGTAGAAGCAAAGACACATATTTAAAGGTATTGACCAAAGAATGGTAAAATTTACTCTGAATATTTCGGATAACCGATATCCTTCTTCAGCATAAAACTAAATTTGATTCAAGATCAAAACATAGATTCTGAAGCTGAATCACGCAGTGGATGATTGTAGCTTTATCAAAGGCACAGTACAAAACAAATTTCGGTCATTTTTTTTAAAATGTACTCCGGGTTATAAACGTAAAAGTCGTTCTTTAAGCCATATCAGCATATTTATTTTTTATGTGTTATCTCGTTTTCTTCTAAAAAAATGTTGGTACACAAAACAGTATTATGACATAGTAAACTGCTTAGTAGTATGTACGGGAACAAACATTACAAACTGAATGCCGCTATCGCGAATGAGAAGTTTGTGAAGTTGGACTGACTGCAATCATTACATTAAGGCAATTATTAGGTCGTGAAAAGTTTTACGAAACCAAAAATAAAATATAATACTTGTACCTAACTGTAACTTATTCGTTTCTACAACTTTTATGTTTGGTGCACGTACAAGGTTGGTCCCCGGGTGAAGCCCGTCGCATACAATTTATACGGGCGATAGCTTAATTAACAGACTATAAATACATAATGTAGCATTTTACGCCGAGGGCTTAAATAACAGTCTATGCAAATTGGCTGGATTATTGCCATTAAATAATAATAAGCATAAATCGAACTTAGTCATATTTCAATGGTTGTTATGCATATAGACTTCAACTCACGGTGCATACTTCTGTACCGACGAAATCACAGCAAACGTTGCGAGTTGTTCTTAAATAATCATGTACAGCTTCTTATGATTTTTTATTTTTAAATTTCTTTTTTGCACATTGTACAATTACCTGTACTGTAACTGTACATTTAAAAAAAAATTGGTATTTATCATTCCTTTAAAGTTTTTAAAAACATGTGCTACGTAACTCCTGTGTAATGTAGTACCAATACGAAATCATTCAGTTCTTTAGACGGAACCGCCTCGAAAATGCGTGCTTATTAAAATAAACCAACGGTCTAAACAGTAAATTACAGTGATAAGTTTGTGTAGAACAAAAGAAGTTCAGCAAACTATATCGTCTTTTGTCCTTGGAAGACTATCCAAGGTAATCACACGTGAAGTTAGTCATACAACGGCTTTTCAAAATCCTTGGTATGATCTAAATCTCAAAATAAACAAGCCCATTTTATTCTGTAAGGTATGGCTTGAGGAGCCGCTTAAAAGACTAAAGGCTTCAATCAAATACTTCTAAGCACAAGGACTACATATAACTACGCTTTACTATTATAAATATCCCAGTTTGGCATATTTAAGGTTTGAGTTCGTATTAGTTGCATGTTAGACGAATTTGTCGAATATTGCCAAATCATTTTCCTTTAGATAATTGTCATCTCTAGAACTTTTTTAAAATGAAAAAACGCAAATAAAATTTATAGGGGAATTTATTTACCTCCCGCAGGACATGTTAATTGGCTTTACGTGATTAACTTTGTATGAAGTTTAACCCATTACGAACACCTGATCGAAAAATAGCGAACATTCTTTTTCCCACATTTACAAAACTTAACGGCTCATTTGTTTATCTGGCTGATCAAACTACATGTACCTCGATTGAATTAAAATAAATATATTACTCGAAACATGTATGAACGTAGATCAAAAGTTGTGGTAACTCAAGTGGTCAAGGTTTTGTTTGGTTTACAGTTGACTGGGTTACGACCTAACGGGAATGGTTTTCCAATTAAACCTTCAGTATTTCTCACTACGTTAAATCTAGGTTTACCTGCAATTACATAATGCCCATTTGTGTATTTACACGTCTTGTACCCCACGATCAGAATAATAATTCAAAATCTCTCGAGTGTTACGAAGTAATTTCTTTCCACGAAACGGATAGGTATCATTTTTCTATGGTGAATGATTTTTTGTCGGTATGAACAACTACATATATCATCAATAAAAAGTTTCTCTTCAAGTAGAATTATTTATTCGGTAAACTATTTTACAACTACCAAATAAAAAAATGCAAAATTCCTTCAAAATACCATTCGGGTACGCAATTCTAATTCAAGTAAAACCATCTGATATGTCTTCCATATCGTATGACTTATTCGCCTGATTTTTTCCATTCATAATTCAACGCATGGAAAAAGTTGTTGCTGATGCCGCATGAATCTCACAATGAAAATGGTAAACCCAGAATCAATATACAACAGTGGGATTCCAGGGAAACCATCCATTAACGCGTAAGGATGTGTTTTCATAAACTTCCGGGTGCAGCAGAAGGGATTACATTACTCAGTATTAATAAACCATCGTTAAATGGCCTTTAAACTTATGTTATACACCAATTAAATGGACCCCTTCAGCTGCTGAAAATAAAATTAAATGTTTATTTATTGAATTTAAATACCTTCACACGTGCCACAAAATTTAAATGCCAAGGAAAGTGCAACTTTCGGTTTAAAAAAGATATTAAGCATTTAAACTTTAGTTTGTATCTTTAAACATTGAGTGATATTAGTTTAAATGTCCAAACGAGGATTCGAAAGCTCGAAAAAACAGAAAATTTAGGCATGTGCTCCCCTCTCATAAGTTCTACAAAATGTATATATCGGAGTGAAAAATAACACCACCAAAGTTCAGGTAAGACGAATTTTGCACAGGTAAATCCGTGATCAATAGGTGTTATTCTGGGACGCGTTCAAACATATCCCCTGTCTTTGTAAATAGGTAGTTTATGTCATGTTTATTTATTTCGCTGTTGCTAAAGAAACCCGTTACAAATGAATTGAGACAAAGTGGTCTTTAGCGATTTAATGTGTGTATAACGGTACCCAGACCATGACCAAAAAGAAAGGGGCGGGGCTTTGTTTAAAAGCCAGGTAGCATGTTAAAGCTTGAAGATAATAGTGTACTGTTTGATCGCCTATTACCTGTCTGCTTGACGACATAGTGGATCAACCAATTGATCGATCAGCCCTTTAAATATCACCCCAATTAAATTTTGATTGGAAATATTGGTACATGTAGTAGATTTAAATTGAAGGTTTAAATGTCTGCAACAAATATAGATGTAAACAAAGATTAATATAATAACATTACAACGTGGTTTGCACTGTATAAATAACATCGAATTTCACTTTCAATATTTCTGCTTTCTACCAAGAACATATCAAGTTTCACTCGACCATTCAATCATTACGCAATGTTGTCAGGTAGCTATACGAATATTCAGCAATCCCGACAATATTATGTTTGAAAGCGAATTTTAAAAAACGACATACACAAGGAATTTCTATTGATATTCCTTTAATAAATTGTACAATCATGGTTGATTGAAATGGCAACATACTTCTAAAAATGAACACTTTTTTCCCCGAGGTGTGTTTGTAAGCTTTTTCCTGGGAGTAGAAAAGAAATGACTGGGCGGTATATAAAAATAAAAATACATGTAAAATTACATACCGGTATGAGTTCTCATATGGGCCTGTAATGATTTTTCTCGTGGAAATACCCGATTACACACATGACAACGTATTCCACCATGGGACACAGCTCCTTTGAAGATCAATGAAGTGATAAGTTCGGCCCTTGGTCGTCCTCTTTTCATATAATCATAATCACCGTCTAAATCAGCTGAATCTTCATCAGGGGAATTCCGATCCATATTTGATGCTGGTTCAATTATAGAATCTGGTTTACTTTCATCTTTAAATCCCCACGACGGCATGGTTAAATCAACTCTACCTTTCGTTGTGTCACCCTTGTTCATAGGTATTTAATTTTTACCTGTATAAACCCGTTATTGTGCCAACTTAGCTCCGCCAATCGGGTACGTTAGTTATAAATAGACTCATTTTAGGTAGATCCGAGGTTACCCATTAGGCATGATGGGATATGTTTTGCTTCGAATGTACATATTTTTGTATTAATTTGATTTTTTGTACAGTAAATAAATAAAATCATATATAGATTGCTAACTCATATTGCATGCATACACCAATTTAAGGATACGATGTATTAAAATATTGTACTCCCGCCAAATTTCTTAATATGGGACGGGAAAAATCGACCTTGACTATAGGATCCTCTCGGGATTCTTCCATACTTATTAACGATATATTACAATCCGAAGATTTCCGTTGCAAGGCATGCTCGTGTTGTCAAAAGAGAAACACGCCATTTTGTAGCACTTTAATAAGCAAGGCCGTAAAATCCATTGCAATCCTCTGTTGTAAGAGGAACAATGGACTCTCAATACGGCATAGCAGTTACTAACAAGTTTTGTCTGTTCGATGAAGACGATGATGTTGATCCTTACGAAATCCTGAAACAGGAGGAGCAGAAAAGGAAAGATGCCATTGCAAAGGAGAAAACAGACAAGTCAAAGCAGCCAAAGAAAACCAAGAAGTCCGCACCCCAGCCAGACAAAGGCAAATTGTCGGAGCAGAATATTCAAAAGAAGGAAGGTAATTTCCGAAAGTGCAAAATCGTCAAAAGACAATATTCTCTCTTTTTAAGTTGTCACATGTTCACTCTTTATGGTCATGACCTGATTGTCATAAGTAGCAGCCTTCAAATTTAACTTTGCATTTTTTTGGATATAATTGACTCACTACTATTTTCAATACAGTTGCAACAAGTCTTATTAGTGTTTACCAGAGCATTTTTTTCTAATGACAGAATGCATCACATGCAAGTATCATCATGTTTCTGTCTGCTACACGCATTTGCTTTGAAATTTTGACCTGACCGTTGAAGGAGTAATAAGATGTTTCACACTCTTGCATGCATGAATTGGTTCAATGTGGGAAAATAGGTTAAAACATGTCATAGTCATCTACATGTACATGTTTTAATTGGAATAAATTCATTTTTACCACTGATTACTTCATCAAAACTGGAAGAAATGCTTATGAGGGATTTGAGATTTTTGAAATCATTTCAGACTTGAAAGTCTTTTTGAACTGATCAGTAAAAATGAAACAATTCCACCTGATCACAGTCGTATGTAAATGAAGGGTCTTTCCTGGCGAACAGATTTGTATTGCAATCTTTACATAAAGGTTGTATTTGGGTTGTTTCTTAAAAATATTTACATATTAACATTGATTTCAAATACAAATACTTGGTTTAGTACCATTAATTATTCAAATTCCCCAATTTAAATATAGAATACCTGCATTTTCCCTATCAAAAAAATATTGGGTAGTTTTGAAAACAGCTAACAATATCACTGTGCTCATGCAGTGCAAGACTCGCATTTTGAAGCTGATTTGGTGATAAATGAAGGTAACTGTTTTCTTGGATTTTTCAAATTTTTAAAGCTTGACTGCCCTGATCAGTCTTCTACAAATTTTGACGGTCCAGACAGGTAAAATGGTTGTGGGACCAACCATGATCTTTTCTGGACCAAATGTCCGACATGTCCGGTGATTGGTTCAGGGATTTATTATTTTTTT
This sequence comes from Perna viridis, assembly GCA_037379345.1. NCBI lineage: Eukaryota > Metazoa > Mollusca > Bivalvia > Mytilida > Mytilidae > Perna > Perna viridis. The sequence continues at coordinate 52,247,076 of CM074511.1, read as the reverse complement.
CTGGCATGCACGATTACGATTAAAGACCATTTTCATTTCCTGTTATAGACCAATGTTTAACTCAAAATCATGGAAGGGGCAATCCCTGGAAAGTCTTTAAAACATCCGATAACAGAGGCTGAAAACTGCCAAAGGAAAATTCAATAGGAGGAAAATCGTCCGATTGTAAATTCTGTAATAGCTGGGATAGGAATATGGACATGTTTATTATTACAGTCTATCTAATTAAACAAATGCAGCTCATTTCGATAGGCATTGGGATTGAGTTTGGGTGGGATGGGAATATGGAAGCGTTTACACTGGGATGCAGTTTTTTCTTTAGCCCAAGAATAATAGTTTAATTTAAAAAAAATGCTATTTTATTCAAACTTTCTCTACATTTGACATGGAACAAATTTAACAAAGTGACATGATGAAGGCCGAGACATTGTAAAAATTATAACAACAAATGAGTTGTACACCATACATTACAAAATCCAACATCAAATGTAAATGGTAAATGTCAGTACATTGCCCACTTCTACAATTTTGGTCGGACAAAAAAAAATATTTCAGATAAAACCAATCGGCCTGTCTGACTGAATGACAGACAGATCCTCGGACAATTTTGCACAGACTGCCTGATCTCCATATTGCACCTTGCTTGAAGTATGATTGGCTTTACTGTAACTTAATTCTGAAGAAATCAGTTAAAAATGCCCCTAGTATATAATTTTGTAATTCTATTTGATAATAAATTTACCTTAATTTTTTATTTGGTCATTTGTATCATATTTTAGAGAAGGTAGTCAGCCAATCTCAGTCAAGAACACAAAATGAAAAGCCTCCTCGAAGTGCTAGAATGAACAGAGAAAACCGAGAACCACGAGAAGACAGACGTCCAAGAAGATTTGAGGACAATGCACCATCCAGTAATGAGAACAGGTAAAGATTTCTCTCAAAAGATCATACAGATAAAGCAGGGTAATATTAAGATGACCATTCAACTATTCCAGTCTCAGGGATTACCCTGTAATTTTCTGTTGGTGGGCCAGAGGCCCACCAACAAAAAATGGAAGAGGCCTTTAGGCTTAAGGCCACTTAGGCCCCTGGCAATGTCCCCCGGAAGAAAATGGATTTTATATCATTCAATACCTCTTCTATAACAAGTAAATATATTTTTTGCAATTTATCTGCTCAATAATATTCTGTTACTTATGCAAATAAAATTAAGACTTAGTCTTCATATCAAGGCAAGATTTGAGGGACTCCTTTTTGGCCTTGAAATATAGTAAGTAATAAATTTACATTTTGGGAATTTATTTCTTGTTGTAATGTGTCTGGCAGGATAAATGTGTTGAATATTTTCATTTTAATACACTTGTAATTCAAATTATTCATTCTATCATTAATATTTTACCATTTATAAACAGGAAGTGAAGAGCAATGATTTAAATCAAGTGAAATTGGCGGGGAAATTAAAATTGATTAAAGTGTCTATATTTGAAAATCTTGTGTTAAGGAAATTATTTTCTTAAGCTTATGAAGGATAAATACTCTGTTAATATAGCATTTCGAATGTAAATGCACATTAATTTTGTGATGGATTTAAAACTGGGGAAAAGGGTAAAATGGAACAAAAATTTGTTAATGTGTGTGAACTGTGAAGTTGGATCAGTAGTATAGATTGACTTTCAGTTAATACATATTAAAAAAGGACAGTTCTTAATATTATTTTAATGCAGTGTATGATTCCAGTTACATTTAACATCATATAATCTTTGAAATGCTACAATTTTAATAAGAATCAAAAACCACTAGTGCTATCATCATTTTGATTTATTTATTTTGAAAATAGTCCTTCTCTTTGGAAATTGTTTGTACCATCTGTCAAGGCATTTGTCATCAGTGCATAACTCACAATACATTTAATCTTTCTTGCTATCATATCTTAGCCAGGGATACAAAGTAAGCCATCTATTTTGATTTTTTTTGTTTCCGATGCCTGTGTGTCATCAGTTGCCATTGACCTCGACAGATTTGTCGGCGTTGTCATTATTGGTAGGGGCTATGTCACCATTATTTGCTTGGAGAAATGTGGTCAATTTGGGCTGATCGGCCACAAGTTCCTATCTTTATGAAGGAGGCATGCAGCGGATTGTAAACAGGAAATAATATATTGATTGTGAATTGAACCAAAAACGGAGAGGTTACATTCCGTCTCGGGGAATTTCAAAAAATAATTATATTCTCGCATTCAAAGGTATGCCTTTCTAGTATAATTTCATATTGAGTAAGAAACAGTCCATGTTACTTACAAATCTTACTTTTAACGAATCAAAAGTGTCTTTAACATAAATTTGAAAATAGAAGTTAACTGTGATTTCCAGAAAATTTTACGAGACCACTTAGTTAATTTTAGAAGATATATATTCTAGCCAACCGGAAAGGAAAACATCCGAAACTGGTTCAAATTTGTCTACTATCATGTCAGTGGGCAACCAGTTTGTCCATTCGGGAAAGTAAACAAACATATTTGTTTAATAATTAAACTTGCTTCCCACAATACGAGGAAAGACGAAACACATGGCCATGAATCATGATGTGGTTTTCAATGGAATACTGCGCCTGATTGACCCATCTTAATTTTTCACTGCTTCCTGAGAGATTTCAGTGCATCAGTGATGCAAGGCTGCACTGTAAATTGATCCCTGTAGTCTGAAACTTGTCCATGTGTCCAGTGCTTGAGGCTATTACATTTATTTTTGCAAAAAAATCATATAATCGAGCTAGTGAAATCATCAACTAGTATTGATAACTAGTTAGTTGTGTATAATCATTTAATGGTGGTTCTTTTTCATTGCATTTCAGGGGCTGCTCTGACTTCCATATTCTATTGCAGAAAAAATTGCTAGCTGTTAATTTTGTGGACAATTTTCCAAATCAGGAGCCACAAGTAGTTTGTGCCAAACAAATTATCAAAAAAAAATATTACAGCTACTCCATTGATGAGTATTAATGTCAATTCTTTAAAGTAATCTTTATTCATGACATACATTGAACCCAAGTCTTAGTGAGGGTCTTGAACTATTAGTAACTTTTCATATGCAAAATTATATCTACATATAGTACAAATCCAGAAATACATGTTAGTGTTTCATATTATTAGAGATTTAATGATACTATAGTCACTGATTTTAAAACATGTTGACCTTAGTCCTTTGGTCGTATTGAATTCATCTTATGATATATTATTTTTTAAAATTTTTTATTTAATTATAGGTTTTCAACAATCTCAATTCTCTTCATTTCTAGCTAACTAAGATGGCCCATTATATGTGTCCCTTTTTTGTTCTCTTGTTTTCTTATAGTCCTGCTGGATTTAACATATTCTTTTATATGGTAAATCTATTCTGCATGTATTGTATGTTTTAACAGGGCCGTGAAGCTCGTACAAAAAAATGTATATAGCCACACGCATATGACAGGGATAAAAAAAGTCAGCAGTCACCCAGTAGCCCATGGCTGCTGGATTTTGAGCTGGGCTTCCAAACTTGGGTTAAATTTAGTTAACATATAGAAAATATTGAACAAAAATATGGTTTGGGATACCAGTTTGTATTTCTTAACTTTTGCCCCTGCAAGTCATGATTGTGTCAAACTTTAACCAAATGATGCAAGTTTTGATTGACTCAATAATATATTTACATCTGATTGACACCTCCCATGAAAATTTGTTTAAAGGTAAGCTGATTTAATAAATTGGGAGTCATGGTCACCTGGTCTTATTATCTGATTAATTGGCTTAGTTAATTGGTTATGGCCAATTAACTCTGACCAGGTGTAATTGGAGTGGATAACCATTTCTGACTAACTTCCTCTCAGTTTTAATATTCAAAACCTAGGTGGTAAGAAAATCACAAATTGTGATTTTTGAGAAGCCCTTCATTTTAATGGCCTTTTTGATCTTGTGAATGGTGATTGTTCTTGTACATTGTATATCAGATCCTGGAAGCTCTTGTATTTTTGTACCCCTGACTTTGAATGTTGGGCTATACAGTGATAGGGGTGTCTGTCAGTTAGGCAGAGGTGGACCCATCTCCTAACCATCACTCCTCCTAAACCACTGAATGGATTGGAATTTGTCTTTATTACATATTCCCATTAAACTTGTATAGTAAAAGTATAGATTGAATCTGATCTAAATCTTGCAATTTTGTTATTTTGTTCTAAGCACAGCCTTAGGGAAAAAGTTGCGTTTTTGTAAAGTGATATTGAGGTCCAAGTAATGTAGGTAATATATACTGATGGTTGAAGTTGCTAGCCAAATGCTACCAGAACATTGTTCAATCTGGAAAATTTTCACGGGGTCATCATGTCCCAAGCCACTAGGCCAAGGATTGATTGATTATTGGGGTTCAACACCCGAGCATTAATATTTCAGTTATACTTAGCCAATAAACATGAAATAAATGATGACGACACAGTGAAAAATGTGATGGGACACAAGGATAGAAGGGTCCACTAGAAAAAGGGAGGGATGGGTAGAGTCTGGCCTATTCTTTTGACACCCAGACCCGCATGGGGCTCTAGGCAGAGGGAGTCACTACTGGAAATGTGGGGTAAATTTAAAATAACAGCTATACACAATGTAATCCTATATCCAAAAAGATTTCTACAAAAACAGGCGGCAGTCATAGAAGATTCAAGTGTTGGTAATAGGTAACAAAGTGAAGTTTAAAGGACAAGGAAATTTGATGTCATGAATTAGAAAAACAGCTGTGAAGTTTTTAAAAAGTTATACTGTCCATACTTCTTTCAGGGTTCTCTGTGGTACACGTTTGTTCACTCGTTCCTCCCTCACAGTTCTGTAATATTTAAAGATAATTTCCATTATTCTTTTGCAACTATACTCAAAGTGTTCGATCAACATTAAAGCAAGGAATACAGAAAATGATGTGTCTTCCAGTGCGATATTGATTCTAAACTTCGCGCTTTTCTTAAATCAGATGCATGTTGGAACTGGTTTCAATGATTCATGAAATGGGCAATCTCGAAAGGTGAAAATACAGTGCCCTCTATCTGGCAAAGGTTACCAGAATGACAAAAAATGTTACTATCCCTCAAAGATTAAGCTGCAAAGCATTTTATTTGTGTTATTCACCTCTATTGTCCTGTATCATTTACTAATTTTACAGTACAATGCTTCATTGTTACTTCATATTCTATTTCAGAGATAGACCTGAAGGAGGTGGTTTTGGGGGAAGAATGGAAAACCGTGGAGGATTTTCAGGTAGATCACGGGGAAGAGGTGGACCTAGAGGACGTGGACGAGGTGGTTTCGGAGGAGGATTTGGAGGGAAAAGGGAATTTGAAAGACACAGTGGAAGTGACAGAACGTAAGTATTTGATAGATCTTTATTATTTTTACTACTTAAGAACTGTAACAGTATAAAAAAAAAAAGAATTGAGTGGTGTCATTATGTATTTGACTTTAAATTGATATTTAGTTACATACTTGGAAGCTGAACAATAGACTGCTGACGTTTTAGATTGTGTTATGAATCTTGTTTGCAAATAAAACTTTTTTGTTCTTTCATGTTTTGATATAGCAGTGGTGTGAAGGCCATGGAGAAGAGAGAAGGAGGTGGATCACACAATTGGGGAAATTTCAAAGATGATTTGGATGAGTAAGTCTTGGGTGATTCACATGCATGGTGTTGATTCTTATGAAAAGTTTATAAAGTTACAAGTTCTGTTTGGTTTGTATAAGGTGTCTTAATTATGTGTTGAGTACAGGTTTGAAACAATTTAAGAAGTGCTTGTAAAGGGATATTCCTATTGCTTCAAGTTAGGTAAGTTAGAATAGTGAACTAATGTTAAGTGCACTTCGTATCCAATAATATTTGTTGTCTAAGAAACTTAACTTGAAATGACTTCATTCATTTTAATTTCATACTGAAAATATTGTTGCTTGCAAAATGGTATGATCTGTACACTTGACCTGAGGGCTTCAGAGTAAGTGACTAAAAATATTAAATAAAAATGATTGAACCCGCTTATAAAATTCACTTACTGTATATATTAAAAAAAACTTTAAAGCTTTATTAGCTGCCTAATTTGTTTAGTTTTGATTCTACTGAATTTTGCTGATTTAATGAAATAAGTTTGTAGTAATGCTACTGAAGCAATTAATGTTGATAATACAGATAATACACAATATTGTGAAAACAACGTATTTTTAATCAGAGAAGACCAGAAGATAATACCTACAGATATTTGTGAAAACGTTTTTCTGGTCAGAGAATGTCGATAGGTCTGATATAACTATTTTTTGCCATTACTTCCAAAGATTGCCGACAGGACATTCACCAGGTTTATTATATCGCAATACATAAATTTCAAAAGGATCCTTGCGTTATATTCAAACTTTTTTCTTTTACGGCTTGAGTCTGTCGGTCTTCCTTGCTGTTGAATAACCACTTCTGCTTTGCAGTCAGATTTGTTATTAAAGAAGCAACCCTAACAGCACATGCACGGATTAAGGTCACCAGAAGTCACATGCATACAAACTTATCTAGATTGACTTTTTGTCTTGCGGGACAATAAATATATAAACACCTGTTTCATGCATTTTAGTTGTGGATATCAAATGACATTGTACAAGAAAAGTACTATTTAGTAGAAATAATTCAAAGTTCAGGTATATTTAAAAGAAAAAAAATTACGAAAAGGACAGCTAATGCAGCTATAAAGATACCATTTAAAGATACTTTGCTGGAATTTACTATGAAAAAAAAACTAAAACTGCTGGACTGGGAACTTGGCTGACAATGAAGTTTATACTGAAAATTAACATTGATGTCTGACCTTCAACTTGCCTGTTTTGTCATATTTTTGTATGACTGCTATAGCCCCATCAGTTTTAGAATTTGGGCAAAATTAAACATGTTATAGATTTGAACAATATAATTTCAGTGGAATATTATATGTAGTGGTCAGACGGAAATTGATTTTGGGGGTTAAGAATTGAACAGTTTAGAAAAGAGGGACGAGAAACATGCATTTTTCTGAAATCCAGACAATGAATGGATCTCAAAGAAATTGTTTTACAAAGTTCCATACCACCAAAGGAAAATTGGATTGAATTATGTTTTTTTTTTCTTTTTCATTTTTGTACAGTGTTTATACATAAAGAATGTGTCTAATCGAGCTTTGTTGTGCTAAGCATTATTATGAATCTAGAATCATATTGGGATGACATTCTGTCTAGGATTTTTCCAAATTATAGGTTTCAATGCGAAAACTCTATATGGAGATTAACTTTTCCATATAAAAGTTTGCTTCTTTTTGACAGTGTATACATATAGAATGATGGTGTGTCAAATCAAGCTTTTTTCTGCTAAGCATTACTTACGAATCTAGAATCATGTGGGATGAGATACTGGCTGTGTACACAGATCATTCACATGTATCTTTAAGATTACGCAAAGTCAAGATCTAGGACATTCCTTATTGAAATATTTTCATTCACAGCTATCAAAAACAAGATTTGAAGTCAAATATTTATATACTCCTGTTCCTAAATGTGCTATGCTGTTCAAGCTAGCATTAATTTTCTTGAAAAAAAAAAGCCATTTAAGTTTAATGAATTGTCAATTAATAAAAAATATTTTAAGTTTTCAATAAAATTCGGCAAATTTTTACAAATATGTGGTAGCTTGCATTGCACTAGATATTAAGGTTTCAGCATATTTGCATTTCCAAACATAACTTGTTCTGGTGAGCTGTTCATTAATTTTTGCTTAAAAAAGAAGTTTAAGTAACATGTTTTAAGAAAGGAACTACGTAAATGTGTAGAATACTATATGAAGAAGCATTTAGCTAAGTGTCAGGACCACAATAATTGCTAAAATCATTGTGACAAATAATGTCCTAAATTTTGACTGTATAGCAAAACCTGAACTTTTGAAGAAATTAAAGAACTTAGAAATCCTTATGATTCTACATTCCAAAGTAGAACTGGTTATGGGTAGAATTTATCTTTACCTGTTACAGACTACTTGAGTGCTGATGTGTGAAAATTTTATGCATTTGTATACAAAATTTCATATTAATCTATAGAGAAGCTAGCAAGGAAAATGAAGAGCCAAAAGAATGGAACCAAGGAGAAGACACAGAAAACCAAGATCCAAAGTATGTTTTGCTTTAGGCATAATAAAAATGTCTTGTCTGTAAACCCTATTGATTTGAACTCGTTTTTAAACCCCACTACACAAAGTGGCAAGGTATTTTGTGATACCCTCTAATAAATTAAGATTCTGTCAGTCCCTCCTGTTTCCTGTTGACAACTTAAGACGATACTAAAGAATCTTCCGAACTTTGTAAAGTTATTAAGTATCATAAAATACTGATGCTAAGATTAAGGTTAAATTTCTGATTGATAGGATAATTTACACAAAAGTTTAGGACAATTTGAAGTTTTTCACTTCCTTAAATTTTTGGTGATGATTCTTTATTTTATTGTTGAGTCATTGAATGTTTTATTGCTTTTTAGCTCACCTGCCTAAAGGCCATGTGAGTTATTGCCATACTTGGCATCTGTTGTCGTTAACAATTATTCAAAACTCTTCTCTGACTACTTGACTAATTGAAAACAAATGTGGTATGAATGTTTTTTGGGGTATCCTGCATAGAACTGACATGGGGATTTTTGATTCGTTGAAAAACATGGCTGCTGTTACTGAAATAGAACGGGTCAGACAGTAGTTTTTCACAAATCTCCTAAACGGTTAGGTTTAGCTAAATTCTGATATATGGTAAAAGTGTTGAGCATGATGAGATCTATCTCTGCTCAAATTTTGGTTTTAATCCGTTGAGCCATGTTGGAGTCACTGCCTTTTTTCAACAATTTTTGCCATTTGTTATGTTATTTCTTTCAAAAAACTTCTCCTCTGACACTACTTTTAATAATTGAAACCAAACTTGGTATGAATGTTTCTTGGGGTATCCTGCATATAACTGACGGGATTTTTGATTTGTGGAAAAACATGGCTGCCATTACTAAAAGTAGAACATAGGGGTCAGACAGTAGTTTTTCACATATACCTCCTAAACCGTTAAGTTTAGCTAAATTCTGACATTGGGAAAAGTGTTAAGCATGATGAGATCTAACTGTGGTCAATTTTTTGTTTTAATCCGTGTAGACATGTTGGAGTTACTGCCCTTTTTTAACGATTTTTGTTATTTTTAATGTTATTTCTTAGCCAAATTCTTTCAGTAGCTGAAATGATCCATATTATTAGGACTACAAAAGTCTTCTGGGATAAAAGTTGTCAGATGACTCCTTGTAAGAGTTATTGCCCTTGAAAGGGGAATAATGATTCCCTTTTTTTTTTTACAGTTTTCAGTCAATATCTTGAAAACTATGATAGATTAAAAAAAACTTGCAATTGTTGAGAAGATCTTATGATAATTCCTATCAAAAACTTTTCGAGTCTAAATTGTTGGACAACTTCTTGTTAAATTTATTGCCTTTGAAAGACAAAATTCAAGCAGGTGAGTGATTCAGGCTCCTGCTAGCCTCTTTAGTATAAAGGCTTGTTTTTTCACAGCTGTACGAGGGGAATTCAGGTGGTGCATTATTCCTTAAAAAAATATGTATTGGTGGTTGGGTCACAAAAAAACAGCCTTCTTACCCTCCCATACATTTATTGATGGAATAGCCGTCAGAAAGAACCAATATGTGGAACTTATTTTAGAGATACATTATACCATAAAAGCTGAAACATATTGCAACTATTTTTGTTTCTCTCTTCCATCAACTTTTTGTTTTATGGAACTTTCATTTTATAAATTGACTTGTAAAACTTTCATTGGAAAAATCTTTGCTCCCTTAATCAGTATTATTGCTTCAATTTGGTATATTATGCATTTTTTGTCATTCTCTTATAAGCTTCATACTGAGCAAGAATAAGAAATGAGTCGGGTTATACTTAGCATGACATCCTGTACAACCCTGTGTTATTCCAAAAAACATGGTTTTTTTTCCCACAAGATGATGGGTGTATCATGAGCTTGTGGCACAGCTGTTTTTTAAATTTTTAATAACCTTAAAATGTGCATATAATTGAAGAACCATCATTTATACAAATTCTTTTAAACTTGATAAATACTGACGACTTTCTTACATAAAATTGCAATTATGCAAGGGGGCAATTGTATCTGCGAAGGGATTAGGACAAGCCAACCTCGTATTTAATGAAATTTTATAGAAAGGTTAGGTGTAATGTGCAGATTAACATAATGGAGATAAATTTTGTTAATCATCTCAATTCAAGGTTTATTTTTAAATTCAGGGTTAAACATGTTTTTAGTTCTCTAAATGACCTTGCTCATATTTAGAGTTCATAGCTGTTTGTCCCCTACAAGTAGTTCAATAACCCTTTTAAGTTATTTAATGGAGGTCTTAAAAGAATTCACAATTTTAAAGTATAGGAAAATCACTAAAGTTTAGTGGTTTTAGGCTTTGAATATTGCCCTAAAATATCAACTTCGTTCTGATAACATAATAATTGTTCATAACAGTTCAATGTATAATTATTAGGAAAAAGAATGTTTTGCAGCAGTAGTTCTTTGGAATAATCTCAAAATTGTACTATAATTATACAGCAAATAACAAAACTGCAGAAAATTGTAAATTCTGTTGCTTTTCAGACAAGAATTTTGTACAAATTATGATCTATAAAATAATGAATGTTTTCAGGAAAAATGAAGTTGTTTCTTTTTTCAACACTTATAATTAATTTTCAGTTGTATTTTAGGCCAATGAGACCCTTTGTCAACCCTTCTCCTGCAGTTCTGATTGTCGATCAATATCAGAGAATTATCATAGATCTATCATAAATAAAATGGTCAATCGTTACTGCACTTCCTTCACCTTAACTGAATGATTTTATGGTTAAGCTAGCAGGAAATTTTAGAACCAAACTACTAAGATTGATAAATCAGCTTCTATTAACTTCTGTCTTTATATTATAGTGAAAGTACTGACTCGACGGACAAACCACCTTCTGAAGGTGAAAAGACCCCTAAACAGTTGACTTTTGATGAATGGAAAGCCATGGAAGAAAAGAAGCGAATGAAGGCCGATTTCAACTTGAGGAAACCTAATGAGGGTTCTGATACTTCACAGTGGAATAAAGCAACTGTTTACAAAAAACCTGCTAACGAAACTGATGATGAGGAAGAAGATGATGAGGAATATGAAGAGGTATAATTGAGCACATGTTGATGCTTGAATCTCCATGAATAAATCAAGAGGAACTTTTCATTGGTGCCCTGCAAGCATCAGTGAATTTTTTTATGGACTTACAAATGATGATTTTCTTTCGTAGTTCCATTAGGATTTGTGAATTAATATACGTGGTTGAAGCTAAGTGCAAAAAAATAGAACACATGAAATAGATAACACTCTGAACCTTTTTATCTTTCTTTAATACTGTGAATATGTTCATTTGACAGAACTCGATAAATTTAATCTGTTCACAATAAAACTCAACTTCGAAGGGTTTGACTACTATACTCGGCGTCACATAAATAACATACTGTTAAAATTTGAATAAAAATATTTTCTACGACTTTATTGACACCTACCGTCGTTTAAATTGTCTTAAATGACTTGCTCATTCGTTTAGCCAAACGGCTTCTCCCTGAACAAGTCGCTTTTAGCTTAAATCATGCGTAACAAATCCTTACGGGAAAATCCCATACTAATATCCGCCATGTTGGTTTCTACGGGACGATTTGTTTACAAACGAAGTGCGTAAGTTCCCGTCGAACTCCGGTGACAATCGTCTGCTTGATTAACTTCTCGGTATTGTACGTTGTTCGCGTAAAATAAATCCGAGATATCCGAAATAACGCCGAAATGCATTCTGGGTTCTTCGGTTTTTGGACAAACCATTTAAACGTAAACAACATCTCCTAGCAACCCGATCACTGTAAACATGGCCGACTTTTTACAATGTAAATATTGGCACCTAGAATTAAAATCTGACCGGAATTTAACGATTCAATGTTCAGGGAGAAGCTGTTTGGCTAAACGAATGAGCAAGTCATTTAAGACAATTTAAACGACGGTAGGTCTCAATAAAATCGTAGAAAATATTTTTATTCAAATTTTAACAGTATGTTATTTATGTGACGCCGAGTATAGTAAAGATATTAACCAAAATTTACTGAACTTTCTGATCCAGACTAAAATTGATGACAATATTCATTAACTGCTAAGAATTTCTGTTGAATTATTTTCGATGGAATGAAAAACAACTAAATATAACCATTTTCAGTGTCAAGTATGGGGGGGGGTGCCATTCTTGTGCACCTGGTATTATTTTTGATAGAAGGAGTTTGGGATTCCCATTAGTGTATCATTGCCAATAATGATATTTTGTTGAAAATATTTACAGATAACAAAATTTGTATTTCAGGAGGATGAACACAAATCCAAGAGTCAAGTTCCTATTAGGATAACTTTCAATGATTCTCCTCGCCGTGGGGGTAGAGGTGGAAGGCGACCACGAGGTGGCAGAGGCCCAAGAGGTACTCCAGGCCGTGGAGATAGAAGAGGGGGCCCGAGAGATTCTGCTCCAAGATTTGATGATGAAGCAGACTTTCCCAGTCTTGTGAAATCAGTTGCGTAGTGCAACTTAATAGTGCTTAGGAGAATTTCCCCATTTAGACACTTCAAGTGCAAAATGTGACTTCAAGATTTCATTTGTTCAAATTCTCAATTACTGACAATTGGACTTGCATTTCTGAGGATGTCTAATAGTGCACAAACTTTAAAAAGAAAAGTGCATTATTTTTATACTTGCATTGATTTGTCTATTGCTTAAAAACTGACATAACATATAGATAAGTATGTTGGTTGAATATTTTGTTAGTTTAACCATAATACTGTGTTATAGTGCTGCTAATTTTAATGGCTGTTGACAAAGTGTTTATGACTGAGAGATGATCGCATGATAGTTTATATGTTTTTACTTGCAAGCATTTTCATGTACAGATGTTAAGAAAAGTGTAAATTTTTTCAAATTTATTTAAATTGGGTACTATATCTTGGTGGTATGAACCATCGTGCAGTAGTAATGAAATCATGATGTCATTGCAGGATAAAATCATCAAGTTCACATCACGGAATGCTTTCAAAGTAGTCCTTATAGTTAACTTGGTTTACTACTTTCCTATACTCAAGGTTACTACTGTATACAAGATATCATAGGTTTACAGTTTAACACTTAGGTAATGCTTATGAAACAGTTCAACAAAATCAAAGGTCCATCTATTTATACCTTTTGTTTTTTAACCGTCCATCATTTTTGTCCCATTTTATTTAGATTTTGTGGTGAATGATGTAAGAGTTGTATGTCTTACAGCTAAACCAACGTGAAGAAAAAAAGAAAAAAAAATTGCTAAAAATTCAAAAAAGGAAGTTTTAAAATTTAAAAAAAAATCGACAAACAAAAAAAATACTTGATAATGACTGATCATTTGAAGTATAGTTTGCATCTCTGACAAGACTTTCTAAGATGAATCCTATCTTTTTGATAACATGTAGAAATTCCTAGCTTCCTTCATTCCTCTATGTTTTGTCATCTATGTGATCTCATGGGTGTACAATGTTATCCCCTTTTTCATGACTGGGCATTTTAGTACATCTTCTATTCCACTGTTGCATCTAACAGTTGAAAGTGCAAGTCCCCAATACAAAGTACATTGCTGGTGATTTTTTTTTGTATTTTGTTATATTATTTCTTCATTTATTTGTATTGAATTTGAATTTATTAGATATTTGCATTTTATAACTTTTACATCTAGTTGCTCTCCTTCAAAGGGTGTGACTTGAGAATAATGAATTACATGAGTTTGATTATGTTTTGACAAAACGAAAGAAGCTGTAAAATGCCAAGAACATCTATTGAACAAAGCAGTGTTAGTTTCTTATAAAAAAGTATTTAAAGGCAAATGAATTTTATTTGCCAAGATTTGCTGCCTGTTAAAACATTACCTCCACATGTGAAGCAATTATCACCTATTTATATGATCCTGCTGTGTAATATATTATCACTTGTATTTAAAAGGGGAATAAACCTCTTAACTACTTATTTTCTCTTTATATATCTATGGGGAATATTGAGTTAATTGAAAAAAAAATCTGCATATTTCATGATTTCCATTAGTATATCAAATTTGAAAGCACTACTTAGTTGGACTACTTTGACTCTTCAATGACCTTGACATTTCAGATATGTACCAGAAGTGTATATAGGGTCTCTGTTTTGCTTGATATATGAGATACTGCCAATAATATAGACTATTAGCAATTAATGGTGCAGAAGAATCATTGAACAAACTGCTTTTTCAATCTACCTGCATTCATGTTTTGATTGTACGGACAAAAAATCTCCCACTTTAATCAACCAAGTCGTGAAGGATGTAACTAGCTATACTGTGGATGTAATTTTTTTGTCTCCATAGTGCAACCAAATTATTTCTGAAAGAAAAGAAAGTGATTTTGTAGCTCACCTGGCCAATGGCCAGGTGAGCTATTGCCATCACTTGGCGTCCATCCTCAATAACAATTTTTCAAAACTCTTCTTCATTGAAACTACTTGAACAATTCGAACCAAACTTGGTATGAATGTTCCTTAGAGTATCCTGCGTAGGGATTTTTGATGCGTCAAAAATCATGGCCCGTTACAAAAAAATAGAACATAAGGGTCAGACAATAGTTTTTTGCATATATCCAAAACGGTTAGGTTTATCCGAATTCTGACTTCGGGTAAAAGTGTTCAGCATGATGAGATCTGGCTGCGGTTAAAATCTATTTTTAGGACTACAGAAGTCTGCAGTCGTATAATTTGTCAGATGAGGTCTTGTAAGAGTTATTGCCCTTGACAGGGGAAAATGACTTTTTTTTTTCAGTTATCAGCCAATGTCTTGAAAACTATGATAGATTTAGACTTTCATTTACTGAAATGATCCTTATAAGTCCTATCAAAGTTTTCTCGAGTCAAAGTTGTTGGACAACTTGTTTAATTTATTGCTCTTGAAAGGCAAAATTCAACGAGGTGAGCGATTCAGGCTCCTGGGAGCCTCTTGTTCGTGGTTTTCATGTCCTCTGATATTTATAAAGACCGTCTCTAATAGTTATCTGCTATTGGTGAAGGAATTCCATCTATTGAACATCATAATGGTAGCTCTATGACTTGAAAGATCAAGATTTAGCTTTAGCAGGAGTGACCAAAAACGAACATTTTCATGATGTCTTAACAATAAATTGTACAACCAAGGGAAAGCTAGGATGATTTTGCTGCTTTTGACTTCAATGAGTGACCATAAACGACCACCTTCCTGATGTCCTGCTTGAGTTCATAACATCACTTAAACTGAATTGTCTAATCGCATTTCAAATCCAAATGAATGGAGCGTCCATACTTGCTCCAACTGTTAAGGATTCGACTGCATTTATTGACCTCTTAATTTTAGGCGTTTTACAACTTGGAAGACAAAGTGTTCATACAACCCTGTAAAATTCTTTCCAGTTAACTTAGGTTCTAAAAACACATAAATATATATATGAAATTATACAATAAGATTGTCGTATCACGTAAGGAAAGTTGGGTTGGAATTTTAACCGATTAGGAATGAGGGACCAGAAACTATCATTTTTCTGTTGTGCCAATATATAACTTCGTAAATGATTGTTTGTTGGGGTTTAACGTCCGAGCAGCAATATTTCAGCTAGAATTAATCTCTGAAATTGTACAAGTGAAGGAAGTCTGGGATTTATTTTTGGGGGTTGTGATGTGAACTGTAGAAATGAGTGGCCAGACATTTTCACAGTTATAAGTAAATACATTTCTTTGATATTGTACCACAACAAAGAAAGCTGAACTTGATTTCGGGACGGATGCAAGTCTAGATACTATAGAAAGGACGGGTTGGATGGGGCGTCAGCTGGCCGTTCCAGTGGTTTCTACACATAAAGACTAATCTGTTTAAGAATAAGTGGCTAGAAACGAGCATTTTCAGTGAATCATGGTTACCTTTGAAATCCTACCACAAGGTGTACTACAAAAGAAAGGCTGGTTTCAATTTTGGGACTGTGATAAGAGCCGTCTACTACAAGCATGCTTATGAAGTCTAGACAATAACTTTAGCCTGCAGTCATCCTGTTACCATACACAACTACAGCTGTTCTGTATTTGTATACATGTATATTCTTTTTTTTTTTTTTGCACCAAAAAATCATGATAATTTTCTACGACTACTATGATTTGCCGTGTTGCAATCGGATATCAGTATTTTAAACAATGCGGCAGGGCCCAACAGGTGAAAAAAAATTCTACGACTACTAGGATGCCGTGGTTTCCCCATGCAATCGGAAATCAGTATTTTAAACAATGCAGCAGGGCCCAACAGGTGAAAAACAATTTTACCGCCTTTTCATTGCAGGATAAAACTATATTAACTATATTAGGGGATTAAGAAGTGAATAACTACTAGTATGTATAGTCTGACTGTGCTCGACGAAGCTTCGCATTTTACTTCGTCCCTAAGACACATGCACTATTTTTCGACAATACCCTAATATTGTATACGCATTGTGAAATGAGTGGATGTTATACCTCTTAAAAAATAATGCTTAGGTTGATTTGGGGTTGTGAACTGTTCAGGAATGAGGAACCAAAGTTAAGTATGTTCTTGATGTCTGAACAATAACTGGGATCTCATTGATATTGTTTATGAATTTAGGGGCCATAAGATGACCATTTGGACTCCGGTCTAATTCTCGAGGTGTGTCCATACTTGCCTCGATTGCTCAGGTTCTACATCACCAATTTATGACCATCTATAACTTTATAACTATTCCTCCAACCTCGAAGTTCTTTGATTTCTGATTTCTGTATAAATGAAAGCAGAGGCACAGTGTTAGTAGATTGAGTTCTCTTTATGATCCTGATTACTAATACCAGTCGAGTAGCACCAGATTTTAAAATTTTCAGTCCATGCTTCTCCACAAAACACGCAGAATTGAAGGGGATTGAGTGACGCGAGTTTGCTCTGGGTCCGCATAATGAATTCGAATGGGTGACAGTCCGTCGTTTTTGCAAGGTAGCACAATAAAGATCTAGCTTAGCGTGTCGCTTAGTTCAAAACATGGTCTGTTCGATTGGGCAATCGCTAATGTCCTGAAATGCATGAAATGTCGGATCTGCCATAACAGATAACTAATCTATCAATGTTGGGGACAAAAAAAACCCGAGCATTTAATTAAAAAATACTATTTAACTCAACAAGCAGATGAGGATCTTTAGAAACAACATATTCTATACCTTTAAGACATGACTTGGAATTATTTTTGGGGCTTTGACCTACATCGTTTAGGAATTTTAAACTAAAAATTACAAAAACATAGAGTATTTTTTCTTTTGTTTACAAACAAGAACTTGGGTAGAAGTGTATGATTCTCTATGATAAAGGGACAAAGACCAGAGAGAAAACAGACACAACAAAGAACATAAAATAACCAAAATACAATGTAAGTAACTAAGTAACAAAAGTAAATGCGCAACTCGGACTCCACTAAAAACTGGCAGCATGGACCTGGTTCACCGCTATGGTAAGCGTCCTCTGCTGTTCTAGAAACACCTGCCGAGAAAAGACTTGTTCCAATATAAAATCTGGAATACTAGTAGTATTGAAGCCTGTTTTAATACAAGTGTAAAAAAAAAAATAAAAAAATAAAAAAAAACTAATGAGATCGTATAATGTTATCTTTCAGTCGTTATCGCCAGTAGTCATTTACCTCCAGTTACTTTAATGAATGGATCTATTCAATATTGTAAAACAAGGAGACATAGTGGGGTTGATTTTGGTGCTGTAGCTTAACCGATCAGAAATCAAAGATCAGAAACCAGCAATTACGTAATGTCATGATCATACATGGGTAAACATGTATGGATCTCTTTGATACTGTACTAAAACATGCTATTCAAAAATGAAAATTGGGCTGTGACTTTAACCATTTAGGAATCAGCTGGTACTTAACCTATTCCTGGTTTCCAAGTTAATATTTGAGTGAAAGTGAATTGATTTCTCTATGAAATCGTACTACATGGTTGCATACCAAAGAAAGAAAGGATTTAAAGGCTTTTAAGAATTACTGGCCAAAAAGAGATCTAAAATTAAAAAAAATTCTTTAACTACGTATGAATAATTTGAGGTTCAGATCACATATGCAATCTGGCAAGTTTTTCTACTGTAAATATATCAAACATGCTTTTGAATATTTATTATTATGTATCATCGGCGTGTAAATCGTTGACCGTGGCACATTTTCAATTAAGCGCGCTAGCTTCGTGCTCAAAATGTACGACCGGACAACGTTTTTATATACGCCTATGAAACATCAAAAAGGGTCTTGCTTCCACTTTTCAAAACGCAGCTCGACTATAAAGGACCATTATTAAAAACAAAGAATGATTTAATAGGAACCAAAAAGTGAGTATACCGTCTGAAGCGTTTACGTTTCATAACCAATGAAACATTCATTCAATTCTCATACTAAAATTTAATATGTTTTTATACGACCGCATTTTGTTTGCTGTCGTATTATAGCATCACCCTGTCGTCGTCGTCGTCGTTGTTAACTCCAGTTGATTTACGAAAATTTGTGTAAAACTTGTCCAATTTTATTTTTCAATTTTAACAGATTGTTCTTATAGGGACATGGCAGAGGGTCATATAGATTTTGAAGGTTTTTGTCCCTC
Source organism: Perna viridis (assembly GCA_037379345.1). Taxonomy (NCBI): domain Eukaryota; kingdom Metazoa; phylum Mollusca; class Bivalvia; order Mytilida; family Mytilidae; genus Perna; species Perna viridis. The sequence continues at coordinate 52,228,258 of CM074511.1, read as the reverse complement.
TCCTTTTGAAAATAAGGGGATCAAAGAAGAAAAATAGGTTTTATCATTAGAATTGGAAGAAAAGGTTATTGTTAATCCGATTTTTATGACTCTGATGTCAATGTGTTGAAAGTCTGTCTTGATTTTTTACTAGGTAAGTCAGAGTTAGTTTTTATTGGTCAGTATAGTGTTCCAAATGCATATGCAAAATTAAAAAAAAACAAAAAAAACGCGAACTTACACTTTTAGGGGATACAAAATTGGGCCACGCCAAAAAAAAAAAAACAAAACAAAACAAAACAAAACAAAACAAAAAAAAACTTCTTTTTAAATGTTTAATCCGATTTCGAATATTTTTTTATTGAATTCTTCTTGAAAATCCTGCCTGCATTATTCAATCAGACTTCAGATATATCTCACGTTTGTCGAGTTATGATGGGTCAAAGGGGCCACTCCCCGAAAATATCGTTTTTTTTGTCCAAATCCAATTTTTGTCCCCCGCAACGCGTCGCGAGGGAACATATAAATACCGGGCGTCCGTCCGTCCGTCCATCCGCGTTTTCCGCACTTTTTTTTGTAATGCTCCTATCAAATTAGTTCGTTTTAATTGTGAAGCCTTATTAAGTTTGTTTTTGGTATGTAGCCTTATTATGAAGTTACATATTAAGTTCGACTTTGGTTACGGTTGAATGATTTTTACGGAAGTTATGGCCTTTTTTTTGGGGGGGGGATTTCAGTGAATTTACAGCTTTCCGCACTTTTTTTGTAATGCTTTTACAAATTGATCTTATATTTTGTATGTAGTCTTACTATGAGAATTTACAGATTTAGCTCGACTTCATTACGGTTGAATGATTTTTACAAAAGTTACAGTCCTTTGACTTAGAAAATTTCAGTGAATTTAAGGTTTTCCGCGGGGGGCATTGGAACGCATTTTTTTTTAATTTGTATTGGATTCCCGACGAAAATCCCCGCCTGCGTTTTTCAAACAGATTTCAGAAAACTTGTACTGTTTTTAGAGTTATGTGGGGTCAAATACGCCACCCCCCCCCGCAAATCGTTTTTTTTTAAATTTTTGGTCCGATTTCGGATTTGATTAAATTTCAAATTTTGTGCTATACTGTGTCCAAAATGAACTTAAGTCCCTATGCTGAAGTGTGCCTTTGGTTTTTTCTGGTTGTGATTCTTTGACTCGAACATAACCATATGAAAACTATTATAGAATGTAAATAAAGCTTATATTATCAGCTTTAAATATGATTAAAATATATAAAGTAATGTTATAATTCAATTACAATGTATTGAAATTACTAGGACAAGTAAAGTGTGAAAATACATGGACTATGAAAAATTACTGCTGGCTCGCTGACGTCAGATTTCGAATTACTACTACATTTACGGTAAAAACAAAAGTTATCATTCCGGGTTAACATAGCTCCGTTTCCGGAATACGAACAACAACAAATATGATGGTTGCAGACGAATATTACCAACAGCGCAGATTAGAGCATAATTAGGGGTTATCAAAAAATGATATACAGCCCAAAATACGTTATCTTAATAGAATAAACATTGCCAACAAGCGAGATCCTTGGGCATAACAAGAAAATCAGCTGCACGGACAAATTCGGACTATAAATATTGCGGGAGATACATCTGAACAAGTTTTAGCAATGAAATACATTTGCACTACACTGCCCTCCGTGAAAATAGGAATTCTGTCCGCAGAATTAGCAAAGAACAGGTATAATTGTTGTAATACTAATTTTAGTTGCACGAAACTACACAAAATTTGAATGGAAATAAACAGATCACGTTGATCGAATTTTTCAATATCAATTATATGACTCACAAAACACATTGATGATGCGGCATCAATGACGACGCAATAAAATGCTACCACTCATGTTCATTATAATAGATGTATGTTAAACTTTTACCACGAGTCTGATAATTATGTTACAGTCCAAATAGTATTCACGGCACTTGAACATACACATGGTAAACATAAAAAATGCATAAAAATACAATTATCAATTAAATAAAGCACAATTGTCCATTCACTTATCAAATGTCCATATTTTAACATCAACTGTAGTAATTTAGTTTCTTTGGGATTACCACAACACTGGCTACCTTTCTTGGCGACAAGGAGTTGCCACATCTCAGTTGTTCCTCCAGTTTAGTTTTTTTTTCTTCTTCAGTTGTTTGTTTTCATTTTCTGCAGATGTTTTCTTCTTGTCTAAACGTTCTATAAAATCACCAAATCTGTTGCATTCAAATTTGCGACTTTCTTTAGGTTTCTTAATTTCTTTTTAGTATTTTTCTTTTAATTCAGTTATTTCATTCTCTAGTTTGGCTATTCTCTCTTCTTTTGGATCTACTGTGACTTCAAATGTTCGTACTGTTGTTTTGTTATTTCTGCCGCTGGTATTTCTGGTATCAACTTAATCTCTGAAAAGTCCATACCCTCTCCAAAAGTTACAGTGTATGGGTTTGAGCTCTTTATGCATACATGTTGTATATAGGGTGTTTCTTTAAAATGACGTTTCCATTTAACAAAAGAGATGGCTTTGGCGTTGCATGTCTGACATTAGTAAGGAACTTGTTCTTTTGGAGCATGTCTTGCCATATAGTGATAAATTGAGTTTTTTTGGCTCCTCTAAATGGACATCTTGAACATTGAAATAACACAGCTATGACATAGTAATGAAAGATACAAAGATTAGCACGTATACAAAATATCGAAATTGGCTACAATCAAACTATTTGAAATTCATATTTGTGGTTTTTGTCTTTACTCAGTCTGGTATTTGTCTTTACCCAGTCTGGTTTTTGTCTTTACCCAGTCTGATATTTGTCTTTACCCAGTCTGGTATTTCTCTTTACCCTGTCTGGTTTTTGTCTTTACCCAGTCTGATATTTGTCTTTACCCAGTCTGGTATTTGTCTTTACCCAGTCTGATATTTGTCTTTACCCAGTCTGGTATTTGTCTTTACCCAGTCTGGTATTTCGCCTATATAAGGTTTCAACCTATCACAGTGCACAACATCAATCTGAAGCAAATTTCAAATACTACGGGATTAAGAATTTTGGTTTTAAGGTGAGGTCCAATCCAGAGTGATTTAAACTTCTGCTGAATATTTTTGTCAAATTCATAAACTAGGTCGCCAGTAGTATATGTATGTTTGGACAGTCTAGTGTCATGGTCTCGTTTTTGTCGTTCTGCATTTGTCTTGAGGTGTCTTCGAGCATTTTGGTAAGCTTCTAATCTTGGAGTTTGTTGTTCAGTTGTTAAGCATATTGGTCTGTTGATTTACTTTGATCGCCAGTTATTGGATGGATGAATTGAATAGTAATCAAGGGAACCAAGGTTATAGCGGTAATCAAAAGAATGTAACCCAGAGACCAGACATGGAAAACAGACATACACAAGTAAGAACATTAAGTAACTAAAATCATACAAAGTAACAAAAGCAAATGAGCAACTCGGACTCCACTAAAAACTGGGAGCATGGACTAGGTGCACCGGTAGGGTAAGCGTCCTCTGGTTTTCTAGAAACACCTGCCGAGTTGCTCACAAAAAGTCAAGTCCGGGGTAGACAAACGATGAAAGGAAAAGTATGACTCATTGAATAAATCAGTTTTCATGGTGCAGATGGATACACCATAACGATCCACGAGTTCATGATGACGACCATGAAACTTCTGTAGTGATGACTTCAATCTTGTAGCAACATAACCCTATTCCAGAAGCCTATTTGTTAGAGTTCTAGTGCGAAACAAAAAATCTGCGTAGTTTCGGCAAGCTCTGGCATAACGTATGAGTTGTGATATGAACACTCCGTACGCAGGTGCTGAAGGGATATTGCCACAGATGAAAGGAAAGTTGACAATTTTGAATGAAAAGTCATCACGTTCGTTGTAAAGTTTGGTCAATAGTTTTCCTTTACCATCAATTTCAAAGTGTAGGTCAAGATATGAGGCTGACTTCACAGTGTCTGTAGTATCCTTTATCTCAAATTCTTTTGGGTAGATGCGATGTATCAAATCCCCGAAATTAGGATTATTTAAAGATAAGACGTCATCTATATAGCTTAAACTGAGATTAAAGGATCTAGCTAAACAATATTCTTTCTTTCGGATCAGATCAGCTATAAAGTCAGCCTCGTAAGAGTGAAGGAAAAGGTCAGCAAGTAAAGGAGCACAATTTGTTCCCATTGGAATGCCGACGGTTTGTTGAAAAACACGTCCACCACACTGGACAAATATGTTGTCGATTAAAAATTCCAGCATTTTGTAAACATCTTCCTCTGTATATTTTGAAGATGATTTGGAATTATATCTTACAAAGTATGAGGAGTCTCTACCAAGAACTGTATATTTGTATCTAGGTGTACCACCTTTTTTGGAAAAAAACAACGATGTATAATGTTTTCAAGTCGGGATTTTAACTGAGTATGGGGAATAGAAGTATACAGTGTTGAAAAATCATAGGTCTTAATGCTATTATATTCAGATAATAGTCTTGAACTGATTGTCTCCAACAGATCTTTCGAATTTTTCAGGATCCACATTGAATTAATACCACTACGGGAGTAACAAGTATTGTGGTAGGACTGTAGACCCTCTTTGACAGTTGTGAGTATAGAAGTTAAAAGTTTTGAAAGAGATTTGGTGGTACATTTTGCAGATCCTGCTATGAAACGTTGTTTGTATGGATTCTTGTGGAGTTTAGGAATCCAGTACATAGACGGTAAATCACAATCATCGTCCTTGTTAGAGAGACCAAAAGAGGATAGCACAGATTTATGGTTTTTCACAATCTCTTCTTTGGAGAGTATGGTAGCAGTGTAGGTCTTATCACTGCTATTATTTTCTACGTCTACCTCTGATCATAAACATTGGATGTAAAACGTTTTGCAGACAAAAACAATGTTGTTTTGGGCTTTGTCTGCTGGTACGACGACATATTTGTCATGTATAGTAGACAATATTTTTGCTGCATCGGAGTCTTTGAAAACCAATGTAGCCTTGGCACTCATTGATCTACTTAAAACTTTCATTCGTTTCAAAATTAAAGACCTCACGGCCTTTAACCACTCTGACAGAGAATCAATGTCTATTTGTTCTCGTTTTATCCATTTTCTTGCATAGTCCTCGACGGCATCCATAAGAACTTTAAAGTTAAAATTCCAATTTATGGAGCATGGTTCACGGTACTTGGGACCTTTAGAAAGGATATTACACAGAGATTCGTTTTCGATGATGGTTAAATCTCCTGTAACGACGTTACCAGAAGGACCATATTTGAATGCAAGAACAGTCAGGTGGTTTAGCCTTGAAGTCGTAAATCTCGAGGTTCTGCAATAGCCTTTTATAATTGAAAATTTTGGATGCAATGGGTGAAGTTCAGGAATATGAAATAATTGGTATGGATTTGTCTTTGAAATATAGGGGAATTTTGTTGGTAATGTTTTTGTGGTGGAGGATGTTAGCCAAATTGATTGCATCTATACCTTTGTTGACAAACGGTAGTGGAAGAAATGATCGTTTTTCTTCATCTTGACTATTCACACAAACTTGTTTAAAGAGTCTGTGGAAACAAATATCCAAAATGATGGCATTTATAGTCTGTATAATGATGAGGTGGGGTCAGAAACAGGAGTGTCAAGACTTGTTTTGTAAAGGGAGTGTAGTAAAGTGAGAGGTATAGAATAAAGTTTGCTTCTAATGTTTGCTTCTTTCTGGAAGGTACTGATATCTTTATTTGTGTATTTTAATAACCATAGGTTTGATGTTTCTCTTTTCTCCGCTGTAACTGCGTCAACTCGAGACTGCGGTAAACTATCCTTAATTTTGAGGTCTGTATGATTATGTTGTTTTTGGCTCTAGTCTTTTACAATGTCAATATCAGTATTAAATTCTTCCCATTCTTCTTTAACTTGGATATGATTTTCCTTCATTCTGATTTTGGCATAGTTGACCTGGTGTTTTCGACATGGCGTCTGCATTGGCATGTTTCACTCCTGGACGATGTTGTATTTCCAAGTCATATTAGCTCACACTTTCAATCCATCTGGCAAGTTGTCCGGTTGGGTCTTTGAAACCAAAGAGCCATCTGAGTGAACCATGGTCTGTTCGAAGTAAAAATTTCTGTCCAAGAAAGTAGTGTCGAAACTGGTGCATGAATGTTACAACAGCTAACAATTCTCTGCGTGTTACACTGTATCTCTGTTGAATCTTGTCAAGTTTCTTAGATGCAAATGCAATGATCTTTTACTTCCCCTCTTGAATTTGGGATAGGACTCCTCCAATTCCAGTATTTGAGGCATCCGTATCAAAAATGTAGGTACCAACAGGACATGGATAAGCCAGAGGAGGTGGTGAAATCAAAGCTTCCTTCAATTTGAAGAATGATTCATTACAAACTTTTGTCCATTTGATGATTACATCTTTTCTGATGAGATGACTGAGTGGTGACGCAATATCACCGAAGTTACGAATGTATTGGCGGTAGTAATTGCATAAACCGAGGAATTGTTGAACTTCTGTGGTGGATTTTGGTTCCTTCCAAGCTTATACTGACTTGATGATTTTTGGGTTGGGTTTTATTCCATTTTTTCCTGCTATATGCCCAAGATAAAGTATTTCCTCTTTCACAAAGGTAAATGAGCAAAGTTTGTCACTGGATACCTCTAAATATTAGTTTCATACACCTCTGCAATGTACTTGGAGCATTACAAAGACCAAATGGCATTTTATTATATTCGTACAAGCCATACTTGGTAATGAAAGCTGTTTTTGGACGATCTTTTATTTCAACTAACAGTTGCCAATAACTACTCTGAAGGTCTAAGCAAGAAGAGATAGAAGCTGATGCTAGGCAGTCCAAGCACATATCAATTCTTGGGATTGGATAAGCGTCCTTTATTGTCAAATGTCAAATCTTTGACCTTACGGTAGTCCACACACCATCGAACAGAGTTATCCTTCTTCCTAACAAGCATCACTTGATAGGCCAATGCTGATTCTGATGGTCTAATCACTCAATTGTCCAATTGGTCTGGAAGGTATTGTTGTTCCACCTTTTCAAAAGCTGCAGGTATACGTCTTAGGGACCGTCTCACCGGTGCTCCACCCGTAATGTCTGTTTGTTCCTCATTAGCATTTCAGTTAGCTTTTGCTTTGTTTGATCGTCAGGTATGTTCTTGCAACTTTTTTTTTCAAATAATTCTTTCAAGTGTTCTTGCAACGTCGGAAATTCGGCCTTTTACCTCTGTTTTCCAGTAACTTTCTTGAAATTTAACTTTTCCTGGTTGTCATCAGACCATGCTTGTGGAAAATAAAATTCTGTTGTACTATCATTTTCACAAGCTCGTCGTATATTATGTACCCTACAGATATGGGACTGAGTGCCGGCTTCATTTTTGGTTTGTCAAACAGGTATACCAAGATCGTGTATATTTTGAATAGTATGCAGCTCTCCAAGAAGGTAATTTCTTCTTGATTGGATGGTTTTTCATATTTTCTAGTCTTATGGATAAAATTTTCTCAAATGGATCAATCAATGACTGTGTAACCAGGATATTTCTCTCGTCCTCAACGACTGGTTGTAATATACAGTTTCTGGTGTCAATATTTTCTGGGTATACTGTCTTTCCAGGGAAGATTATCTCAGAATTGGCTGGTACAGTTACATTTTCTGCTAAATGTATTTTTGTTATCTTGTCATCAATTGTGCGGTTCACATCACAGTTGATACAATTTCCATCTATCTGGATACCCTTTTTTAGTTAATTGTGATGTCCTTTTCATCGATATCACATCCTAACAGGACATCATCGTCAATTGGTGCTACATACATCTCCCATGGAAATATTTTGCCTCCTATTTGGACATCCATGGTAGCAACTCCATGTGTATGCATTTTCTTTCCTGCCTCAGCTACTACAAGGTTTCTGGAAGCTTTCTTTAGGAATTTAGGTCTCTTATCTTCTGATAATCCAAAACAAGTCAGCACCAGTATCCAGCACTGCTTCAGTCATTTTTCCATTGACACATATTGGCACCTTAATTGTCGCTTAACGTACCCGATCTACTTGTATATTACTACTGGTATCATGATCAAACTTCTGTTGATCTCTGTCCTCTATCACCATCTGTTCTTTGGATTCAGGCTTAGGGATCACGACAGACATAGAAGCAGGTTGTTGTCCTTCACTGGAGTTTTCCTCTTCCATTACTTCCATCCTTGGACTGCAAGAAGTTCTGTATTTCACTTCTTTTTCAACTTGTATTTCAGCCTCTTTAAATAGTTGATCCAAATCAATTTCTGCTGTTTCTGTTTCCGTGACTTATTTTGCTGATTTGTTGGAGATTCACGACGGAAATGAACTTCTTTATTGCAGTAAAAGCATTTACCAGTAAATTTGGTATTCTCTTGACCGTGACCTTCTTTCTGATTGAATTTGTCGCCTGTCCAGCTTCTTGCCTTGATGGTATCTCTGTTCATCAGCTTTTTGTTGATCTTTTCTCCAACTGATTTTGTGATATCTCTAGTCATGGACTCTTTCATATCACGTCCAAACGGATTCAATCTTTCTTCAGTTACATATCTATGTTCAACTCTTCTACACCCTAAGTCCTCAGTATCATAGTCACAGAAGGACGTCTTTTCCATCTCCTCTACAGATCTTAACTTGGGTCTATCTTTCATGCCACTTTTACATGTCAAGTGTCATGTAACAAGATTAATGGCTTCGTCCATATTGTTTGGTTTCTTGGTTAGAACGTCATAGGCTACACTCTGATCAGGTAGTCCAGACAGTATATATATTCAAACAGTTCTTTATCCATGCCTGGGTATGCCTTCTGTACCATTCCTCTGACCCTAGAAGCATATTATTTATATTGTTTCTAGACAGACTGTAGTTCTCTTCTGTATGTCTCTGGAAATTGATTGTTCCCAAATCTACGTTCCATTTCAGCATTCAGCAAATGGTATGATGTTCTGACTTCATGTGTCAAATCTGCTGCAAAGGTCAAAGCTTCATCCTTTAATACTAGAAGGATCTCTTCTGCTTGTTGTCTTGGCTTCCAATTGTTGCATTCCTCAAGGATTTCAAATTGGATCTTGAAAGTCTTCCAGTCTCCTTTACCATTAAAATATGGTGGTCTCGATCTATAAGAATCATTACTGTTTGATGACTCTTTTCTAGTCTGTCTGGGATATGCATTTCTTTCATGTCTGAATTTGTTGAATCTTGAATCTGCCTGGCATGGTCTACTGTCCAGTTGGTGTTGTCGTGCATAGTTTGGCTGATACAAGTCATTAATGTATGTTGGTTTAACTTCATCGCGATACTGAATTGGATGATACTGATGAAAATGCTGTTGATTATGACTTGGTTGAAAGTGTTCATTGCTAGGAGTTTGCCTTAACTGATCTTGGCTATAAAGTTGTCTTGATTTTGAACATAATGGAAAATTGTAAAGCCTATAGTTAGCTTCTTCTACATGTATAGGATGTTCGGTTCTGTTGTCAAATTATGAGGTATTCTCTTGTTCAAGTTCTACTAAACTCCTCTTACACTGAGTTATACAATCTCTTTGGACAGATATGTGGTAGTTCCTCAGTCTGTACAAGGCAGTGTCACTCTTAGACATCATTCTTTGATGTTGTGTATTGTGATGTCTGTCAGTTTTAGCCCTTTCAGAGGTTGGGGCATATAACAAGTATTTTGATGGCCTTTGTACGGGTCTACATTTGTGCAAGGATTTTCAATTAAACTAACAGGAGCTTCTGAATTTGAACTATCAGCAAATAAATTGAAGAACCTAATTCTTGGGCAGAATGGCATATAAGAATTTAACTTTGAATTACCAGCGATTGGTGTGTAAGTACTTGATTCTTGAAAGAACTCATTTGGTTTTAAGAAATGGATGTTGGAACAGTGCTACCTACAGTACTAGAAATAAGATCTATGACATTAGTTTCCTTATTAGAAACCTCAAAAAATGGCAAACTCGAATAAAGAGAATTTACTGTCCTTAGAGGTTCTCCTAATAATCCAGAATTCCCTCCCCTTTTAAAAAAAAATTGGATTCGGTATTTCTAAGATTCATTGCGTTTTTACAAACTAGGTATCAGACATACACCTTTGAATTTCCATAATTCATGGTGCTATAGATTTAAGTAATGGAAAACACCTTTAAATTTCTGTAATTCTTGGTGCTATCAATAAAATTAGTGGAAAGCACCTTTAAATGTCAATAATTCTTGGTGTCAAATTTTATATATTGGTAAAACACCTTTAATTCTCAATAAATCTTGGTGCTATGAAGAAAAGTAATCGAAAACACCTTTAAATTTCAATAATTCTTGGTGTCATATTTTATTTATGGATAAACACCTTTCATTTTCCCAGTTATATTTTGGGGCAATTCATTTTATACTATAAATTAATTATACAATCTGTTCATTTTAACACATCTTGGTGCTATGAATATTAGTGATGGAAACACCTTTAAATTTCAGTAATTCTTGGTGTCAAATTTTATATATTGGGAAAACACCTTTAATTTTCCATAAATCTTGGTGTTAAGTAGATAAACCTTTTGAAATTTCTAAAATTATTAGTGTTAATATACTTTAATTTTATTTCTAATGATCAATCTTTTTTTAAAATTTCGATCAATAAAAAAAATATTATATTTTCAAACATGCATTTTGAACGTAAAAATTAAATAAATTGTCCAGTAGCGTTGTCGAAATTCCTTCTTTTTTTTTCTTTTTTTCCGCTGCCACCAATTTGTGATGTTTTCTGGCTGTGATTCTTTGACTCGAAAATAGCCATATGAAAACTATTATAGAATGCAAATAAAGCTTTAAATATGATTAAAATATATAAAGTTAAGTTATAATTCAATTACAATGTAATGAAATTACTAGGACAAGTAGGACAAGTGTGAAAATACCTGGACTATGAAAAATTACTGCTGGCTCGCTGATCGTCAGATTTCGAATTACTACAACATTTAGGTCTCACTAACCACTTCTAACGTTTTCATTACTTTACCTGTTAAAAAGGTAATTTTTCAAGTCTCACTGTGAATTCCCAGGACAAATGACATCTTAAAGTTGCATACCGTTGCGAAGCTTGGAAAATAAGGCTTCCAAAATCATTATGCTAATGGTATGATGATAGTAGAAATTCTTCACAAAATTTACTAGAATAAATAATACTGAAAATCCACATTTTTACCTGTTCTGCTAACTGACAGCATGGAGGCAAATTACTCACACATGTTTTATGATGTAAACAAATTCATACACTTTTGTAGTCAATTACATATATGAAATAAAGTACACATTCTCAGCTTCATTTTGACTACTTCTAATCATAATACACACAAATAATGCACTTACAATGCATATGTCTAGGTTCGGTGTGTTTTTGGTACTACAAAGGGGGTCGGTGGGGGGGGGGGGTGGCCATTTCACCCGGAAGTGGTTAGTGAGACCTTACGGTAAAAACAAGAGTTATCGTTCCGCGTTAACGTACTTCCGTTTCCGGCATACGAACAACAACAAATATGATGGTTGCAGACGTATATTGCCAAAAGCGCAGATTAGGGTATAATTAAGGGTTACCAAAGAATGATATACAGCCCAAAATACGATATCTTAATAGAATAAACATTGCCAACAAGTGAGATCCTTGGGCATAACAAGAAACGCTCACTCATGAAAGACGTCAGTTGCGCGGACTAATTCCCGGACTATAAATATTGCGGGAGATACTGAAAATGGCATCTGAACAAGTTTTAGCAATGAAATACATTTGCACTATAGTGTCAAAAACTAATATTATATCTACGCTTGCTCCAACTATTCATGGTTCGACCACTGCGGTCGTATCATGCTGCAATCAGTAAAGCTCTTTATTCTTGTTATTTTTAAATACACATAGAAAATAGGCAATAAGAGTAGTTCACTTAGTTGTGAGCATGTCCTAAGTAAATAGCTCGAAGATGTGTTTCACCGACTCCCATTATCATCATGTATAAAGCCAATAATCCAATGAGATTAGCGTATTTCAATGATATACGCGGTACATGTAATTATTAAACCATAACCCAAATTTTTTAGCTTATTATGTCCATCCTTGTATTATCCCGACTGATTAGGATTTGACGTCTGTGGTCTCTATGCATTTTTTTCAAAATAATAATTAAAAAATCTGTTGTGATAACTGTTTGTCTTCATTGCTTTATTCCAGTCTATCGCTTTTTAATTTTAAGTTGCAATTTATACGGTTAGTAAATATTCTTGTGTTTTCCATGCAAGTCCAAGTCAGGCAACTATAGTTTCTAGTGCGTTAGTTACAGTCGAATGTATGCAACAACAATCAATCTTAATGGGTGGGTCACCTTACAAGTCGACATCACAATGCTTAATCATCAAGAAAATTCATGATACTTCATGGCTGCAAAAGGATTTCCAATAACGGAAAGTAATCACGTTACATTGTAAGGTTCCATAGAGTTTGATTTTACTATTGTCAGAAAGATACAATCACTTAAGGCATCTCGTCCGGTTGACTCGTGTTTTAAGGAGCATTTATGCAAGAACAAATAATTAAACACTCAAAAATTAACTCATCTGCATATTTGTAGTTTTATCAATTGAACAAATAACTCCAACTGAAAATAATTGAAACTTAAAATCATCAGTATATACATATCGACTTGGTATTAAAAATATCTGGTACTGGATTTAAGAAAAATGCGAAGTTTCCGACGTTAATCGTAATGATGTAATTTTGTTAGAATGGGAAAAGATTATTCAAACAAAACATTCAGGCGACAATTGAGAAATATAAATCTAGTCAGTCAATTAATGTAAACTGTTGAATTCTTCATTACGACTGTGTCATTATTTTTTTTATTATTATTTTCATACAGTTTTATGTGTGTTAACATTCTTTGATATTTACTTTTTGTTAAATCGTTCCCCATTATTTTCTCGATTACCATTTTGGGACCGGAAATTGGCTCAGACGGAAATGGTGGTTGTCGAGCACAAGCAGTCTGTACTTATGTGCAATGCTGCTTAATAAAATTGATCCACCCATACATTAAATTAAATGGTAAATTGTAGAAATATTATACAAAAGATCAGGGGGGACTAACTTCGTAAGACTGAAAACATTTTTGTGTTTAATATTTCCTGTTCCCATCTACAGTTCAACTTGGTTGTTCAAAAGCACAGGGAAAAGTAAATATATCAAACCAAGAATAAGATAATCGATAATATATGAAAGAAACAATAATTAAAGAAGTGAACAGGGGTACCTTCCTTCTTTCTCCCATCCCTTCTCTACCGGTCTCCTTTACCCTGTCCACGGTCACATTAAAGAATTAGCTTTGCTCAACTTCCCTACACATCAACTGATTATAACAATATTATAACAAGAGATCACTAAATGAGTACATCTATAGACTAGCTCAAAATTGGATTTCTTTGATCCCATCGAAATGCAAGCCCGAGAATTTGTTTTCCGAATAAAACGTAAATATGTCTGAAAAAATCCTCAGATGAACTTAAAATGACTTGATAATTTTAAACTGAAACTTTCAATGCAGATGAAATGGCATAATTGTTCGTTGCTTGGCATACATCATTAGCAATCCTACCACATATCCTATTTTATATAAGAAAAATAAGTACTGGCAAGGCTAGTTAAGTTACTTAAACCAGTCTATGTCACGCAAAAGTGAAATACGTCTTTTTGTTTAAATCTTGAAAAAAAAACAGAATATTTACCTTCAGCAATTGCTCTTAAAAAAAAAGAAACGTCGCCGATAAGGATCATGGGGATATCTACTGTGACACTTTTTCTCTTCTAATATTATTTTCAATTACCCATTACACTGAGTAGTATTATTTGTAAGGGCTGAGGATGGATTCACACCCTACTGGAGGAAACTGTGTTTCTAGGGTGCAAAGTGCCCAGATAAAAGAATCTCCTGTAAAGCAGACTTTGCACAACCGTAAATGATAGATAAAGCATGATATCCATCAACAAGTTTAATAATAAAGTAAAATTATCATCATGAAAGCAATAGATTGCACCCTCTCATTTCTATTATCCATTACATAACAGCGAGTTCATTCGTAGTACATAGCGTACACGGTCCCTACAGCAAAGATATGTCTGTTGTGGTAAGATGATGCAGCAAAACTGTCCCTTTCGTGGTCCCAGAGATACCTGCTACCGATTCTTACCCCTTGGTCATTCTGTTGCCCTATAGTCACCAAGCTTATCAGTTTGTACCTACCAAAAGAAAATGCTTTTTATTACTAGTATTTCAATCGTAAGGAGCATGCATCCGCTAGAACTCAGTTTACTCCAGAGTCAATTACAAATTAATTAGAAATAAATCTATTTCGTTAATCTTCTTTTAAATATTAATTTTGATTGCTAGCAATCTTTCGTTGCCTCAGATAAATCAATACTCATTCACTGAATCTCAGTGGCATGAAGTCTAAAAGACTATCAACAGCACAATGAGCCAATATATAATTGGTTGACCAAGTAGCAACTTATCAACATAATAATCATGATAACTGTTTAATCATAATTAATCATTATTCTAGTTTCATAGATAAGTACATGTATATTGAACATCTGTGACGACAGACTAGAAAACTGAATCCAGAAACTGTTGTAGGTATACACATGCATGTTTGATAGTGGTTAGAGATAAAATAATAACAATAAGGCGAAAAAAAATAATATTAATTAAAAACTTAAGATATCTGAAGCATCTATCAATTAATCAAACTAGGCAGGAAAGCTGCTGAAGATGAGAACTCAGCGAGATGTAAATAAATTTTGCTGACAAGAAAATGTATCATTGCAAAACATTATGATTTATGGATTGATTTTATCACACACATCACATTTTCACCGCGAAAATATAAAGCGCCACTAACTGTATAATTTACAGTACTTTAAACTCGTATATACTATTAATCATGGGGATACCTACTGTGACACTTTTTCTCTTCTAATACTATTCTCAATTACCCATTACACTGAGTAGTAAAATTTGTAAGCGCTAGGGATGGATTCACACCCTACTGGAGGAAACTGTGTTTCTAGGGTGCAAAGTGCCCAGATAAAAGAATCTCCTGTAAAGCAGACTTTGCACAACCGTAAATGATAGATAAAGCATGATATCCATCAACAAGTTTAATAATAAAGTAAAATTATCATCATGAAAGCAATAGATTGCACCCTCTCACTTCATATACTATTGAAAAAATTGTGACGTTGTAAATTTTGATGTTGAAGCACACTAGAATCATTAAACAATTAAAAGGTCACTTTCATGTACATGTATGTAGTAGTTATCTGTACCACTGAAATATTTTCGAAAGTGCATTTGAAGGCAACGCTTACCTTTTAAAATTAAGTTCCTTGACCTTTGCTTTAATTTCATCGGCCAGACTTTTCGACAATATGGAACACTCGATGGGTTCATATTTTCTACCTTGAATGAGAGGTTTCACAATGACATTCAAATACTAGTGATACATTGCCCTTATTTAGTTTTGATACAATTTATAACTATATATTTTAATAAAAATACACGTTTTTATGTCCATTGGATACCATTCCTGGTTTAGGCCCGGGCAAATCTACAATGTGCACATCTTACACAGCCTTTTGTCCATATCCTATAAGAACCATATACACACTAGCGCAAGTCCTCGAGTTAAATTGGGTGTTTCTGTTTGTTAATCATTGGCAGTGATAATTTATGCAGGGGCCATTTAAGAAAATTATAAAGATGGAGGGGTTCAGGCTATCATTTGCCCTGATTTTGCAGAAGATATTACAAAGAGGAGTTTCCAACCCCGGGACCTGCTAATGATTAAACCATTATGGTTTCATGTAATATATCTGAATTTAACCTGTGCTTTTCAAAATTGTCCACAATGTTTGTGCTGATAGCCAGGTCATACACTAAATAGACTATAACTGACAACACAATACCTAACCTTCTAAATTTTTTGTCAATATGTCATCTATAATTGGTTTAACCTTGTCAGCTCTGAACTTTGAGTCTGGTTCTAGTTTGTATGTGTTCTCGTAATACACCTACAAAAGTAATGTAATGAAGTATATTTTTCAGGTATACCGACTTTGCTTATTCCATGCGTTACAAAATAAGTATCGGTGAAAACCAGTTCAATTCAAGAAAACAATTTTATTTTCGAAATCAGAGATGAAAAACTAGCAAAAAAATGAAAATTAAAATGTTTATTAAGGTACCATATTACATTAAAAGCGTGGAAAGTGATACTCGATGTCACTAGTTGTTCACAAACACGAATTTGATAAAATGACAGTGGCTAAAATAGTAAAGAAACATTAAAATATTAATTTGTTACGTAACTTGATCAAGTTACAAAACAATGCCTACCTTTTTAGAAGGTCTCCCACCCTCTTCTCCAAAATGTCTCGGATCACAGGCGAAAGAAGTTATACTTGAACCAATAGCTGTGAGTTTCTTCTCTGGTATATCAAACAAACTAGAAACTCTAGCGTTTAACTCCTTCCCCTGAGTGAGAGCCATGATAAAACACCTGTCAATGGATGCAGTGATTACAATGCGAGGTCACACAAGCATCAGTGCCATTATTCATGAACAAAGTAATTTTACATTGATTAACACCTCAATTCACGACCAGATTGCTCGTCCTTTTGTTAATCGATTGTTCACGTAAGAAGTATTATTTAGCCATCAAGTCGGGTGAAAGCAATTTGAGAACATTCAATTGAAGAAACGCGTTATAGAGTGGTATAATTAACTTGCTGTAATTATGACTTGGTTCAAAGAACTGCTATCAAGACTAAGCTCCTATTTCCTAGAGCTTTTGTTTGTTTTCCAACATTATGTAAGTGCTTTATTGCTAAGAACATCATAGCTGTCACTTCTATTGTTTTCAAGTAAAGGGCCAAATCTTTCTTATCACTTTTACCGTTACAACATCAAAATATTTTCCGCAAGATAAGAAACAAAACTAAATGTAGATGTAAAAAATTGAAACTATAAAACAAAATTAAAAAGTGTAATCAAGGGAACCACGAATCGATTTGAAATATATTCCAATGATAAAGACTGACACGCACATCAAAGAACGCGATGTATCCAAAACAACACATACAAAGAAGCAGCCCAAACTCCACTGAAAACTGGGTGCACGAACTCGTATAAATATAAAGAATTCGCTAAGTCAGAATATAATGAAGATATTCATAACTTCTTACTGTTACTGTCAAGAGAGTAGATCTCGCCTTGTTCATGACAGAAGCAATTCTAGCCAATCTGCTAACTAAAAAAATATTTCTCAATGGAAAGCGTTGTTTGATAGCTCATTTTAAAGCAAAATATCAGAAATTTGTTTTTCCTTAAACTTCGGGCACAACTTGTTTCACATGGAGGACGGTAAATCGGTTGGCAAGAATTTCTACTCCTTGATCAGTATATTATAATAGATCAATCTCTTTTTGTACCAGATCATCAAGCTGGGCGAACATACTGGTCCCAAAAGCAATGCAACACATTATGTTTCTCATTTTTTTTAGCCAACATTCCCATCCTATTCGACGGTTTTGTTATATTGAGACTGAATGAAAATGTCCAAAAATGTTCTTGTACAACAGACGTATAACATGACAATATGGGATATAAATTTTACATATTCTCGAATGTTTGAGATTTATTTATTGTGTGGTTGGTTATGAGTGGGCATATACGGCTAAATAAGAGATTTTTGTATATAGCCTACTTCTGGCAAATGCAGTAGACAATAGTTGATCTAGAATTTACCGAAAAAAGATAGCTTTGCTGACACAAGAAAAGCCTCTATTCCAGTGATTTTCAATTCGTACTGTATAATCTAATCGACCACACTTCTCAAGCACAAGGCCAAGCCAGCACCCAACCCCTTTGATCCACCTATGTAGTGAATTGTCTTTATTGATTGCAGTTCCGACTCCGGATTAGCATAGCAGTACGACAAAAAACGTAGACTAAGTTACTTGTTTGTTTACATTTGTTTGTGACAGATCTGACACATAAGAAACTCGACTGTTTCGTGCCGTCGAATTAACATGGCTTATATAAAGTATATGGCGTGAAGATTCAAACTTACGTTTAGGTTCTAAAAAATCTAATTTGAATTCCAAGTTGACATGAAACTGCTCTCTATCGTGCTGACGTTGAGTTGACAAACATCACGCGCACGTTGGATGAGTAATTTTAGAATCGAGGATGAAAATGCTATATCCGGACACATCATTAAAAATCCGCGAATATTTTATCAAGACTTGGCGTGCTTAATATGCCGTAAAGTATACTTGGATCGTTTGAATCACGGATGATTGATAAGGTTCCACTATATAGATAGGTCACTGCAGATAACTATGACAATTTGTGGAAATAAAGCTACATTGAGACACTTAAACAAGCAAATCCAACATCTTTTTCCTGTCAAAAGTATATATTTTTCAAAAACTTACATTATGAAGATCCTTGAAAAAAAGATATTATTTTCTATTTTGTTATGAAAATCTGTAGCCATGGTAACATAACAAAATTATACATCAGTTTTTATAACAAATTTTGGGTGCCTAAAATAATATATACAAAATAAACGTAAACGAGCAACTCGGACTCCACTAAAAATTGAGAGCATGGACCAGGTGTGCCGGTGAAGTAAGCGTCCTCTGTTTTTCTAGAAAAAAAATATGTCAAGCCAAAGTGGACAAAATCAATATTTTGTAATGTTAGAAAATGATTTTTTAATATTACAAATACATTTTGTAATACTAAAAATTCATTTTCTAATATTACAAATTCCTGATTTATTAATATTTTAAAACATTACACATTTTGTAATATAACAAATTGAATTTGTAATATTAGAAAATGAATTTGTAATGTTGGAAAATCCCTTTGCAAAATTGCAAAATCAGTCACGTTATTTAGTATTACAAAATGATTTTCTAATATTAAAAAATCGTAATTGAATACAACAAATGCATTTTCTAATATTGAATTTTTAATATTAAAAATGACTTTTTAATATTAAAAAAAGTGTTTTGTGATATAAGAAATCTAATTTGTAATATTAAAAAAATCATTTTTTAATATTAGAAAATACTCATTTTTTTCCCTTTGCTTGCCATAAACAACCGCCGAGTTGCTTATTAAAAGTCAAGTCCAGGATAGACGGTAGAGGAAAGAAAAGTTATGACACGTTGAACAAATCAGTTTTTATGATGCAGATGGATATATACACCGTATTGATTCATGAGTTCATGATGACGACCATAAAACTTCTGTAGTGATGACTTCAATCTTGTAGCAACATCATCCTTTTCTAGAAGCCTAATTGTAAGAAGTCTTGCGCGATGCAATGAGTCTGCGTAGTTATGGCAAGCTCTGGCATAACGTATGTGTTGTTATATGAAAACTCCATACGCAGGAGCTGAAGGGATGCTGCCGCAGATGAAAGGAAAGTTGCCAATATGGAATAAAAAGTCATGGCGTTTGTCGAATAGTTTGGTCAGTAGTTTTCCTTTACCATCGATCTCTATGTGTAGGTCAAGATATGAGGCTGACTTCACAGTGTCTGTAGTATCCTTTATCTCCAGTTCTTTGGGGTAGATGCGGTGTATAAAATCCTCGAAACTAGGATTGTTTAACGATAATACGTCATATATACATAGCGGAAACTGAGATTAAAGGATATAGCTAAACGATGTTCCTTCTTTTAGATCAGATCAGCTATAAAATCAGCCTCATAAAAGTGAAGGAATAGCTCAGCAAGTATAGGCGCACAATTTGTTACCATTGGAATGCCGACGGTTTGTTGAAAAACGCGTCCACCACACTGGACAAATATGTTGTCGATAAAAAATTCCAGCATTTTGAAAGCATCTTCGGTATATTTGGAAGATGATTTGGAATTGTCTTTTTTTGCAAAGTATGAGGAATCTATCAAGAACTCCATATTTGTATCTAGGCGTACCGCCTTTTTTGGAGTAACAACTAGGTATAATATTTTGAGTTGGGATTTAACTTAGTATGGGGAATAGAAGTATAAAGAGTATAAATCACGAATTAATTTTAATGATAAAATGGCTTAAATAAATCTTCGGTCATTAAGCTAACTTTATTCATAGTAGCATAGCAGACTTGCAAACAAGAAAGTACCGTGAGTAAAGATCACTTTTATAGAGTACCCCTGCATCCTATTTTGTATACAAATACCCTTTTTAAATAATCTATTTTCAACGGACTAAGAGGAGTAGCAGATGGGAAGTCCCCTGCCCTTGTCGATGAATTGTAAACAACTCTGTGTATTGCAAGAAATCCCAGAAGTTATTCTGAATGAGATATAAAGTATTGGAGACTCTCAATGATATCATTTGATAAATTCCATTCGGCCATTTCTGAAGAGTTGCAGTATACGCAAGTACGCTGTAAAAATTTGATTATTTGAATTAAATTATTATTACAAATATGAATTTCCTTGATAAAAAAACAAAGGATTTTGCATCTGAGGCCGTGTCTGTCAAACCATTTTAAAATACTGTTATACACTTAGAGAATAATTTAACCGTATCCACATGTTCTGGGTGTGCGTAAATAATAGTAGTCTGTTTTCTTTCAATCATTAAATGTTTTTTTTTTTTGAAACCGTTGTATTTTCATGTTCACTCTGTGCAATGCCCACAGTGGGTCACTGATTTGTGAATAAAATATGTGTTACCTTGTATTCAATTTTTTAAGAAACTGAAATTATGGAGGCGCTACTGTGATTTCAGGATGTTACCGTCTGGCTCCAAAAACACGTTACATGATAATAATAACATAGTCAACTTTAACAGGGGCTTTCTATGTGTATGTACTTAAACTGAAGAATTTCGTTGAACTTTTTTTTCTATGCTAAACTGCATCTATCTCCTGTCCACAATGATGGGATCTTAGCATTCATGGGTTAAACAATAGGTTGTCAGAAATACCGCTTCCTCTGTTTCTGACTTCTGAAATTTCATTTACATGCATCAAGGACTGGCATTGAACCCTTTTAACTGACAATTTATTGTTCTTATTTGAAACTTGAAAAAAAAACTGGGCCTATAACTCTTAAATCCCTGACAATAGTAATACAAATTTATACAGGATGTAGTAAACTCCAATGACACAACAGCCACTGACAGGATTTTATATTTTTCAGATGGGGAAATTTAAGAAGGAACAATGAGATCTGATTGCAATAAGGCTAGTATATCAGGTTTTCAAGTAAACTATCCCCATTTCTTAGTTCCAACTTCACAGGAAATCACAACTCTGTAATAATACAACCAATATTTAATTCTAACAATATTGCAATACAAACAGCTTGACAGTATTTCAAAATATATTTTTCAAAAAGCCTTCAGTGACATAAATCACTTCAAAAATCTTGCTATCAAATCCACAAAAATAAATTGGGGGATTTCTATACATGGTATTTGTTATTACAAAAAACATAAATTGTCTCATTGAGAGTAGTTTTTAACCTAGGATGGTTAAAAAAGTCTAACATGAAACTTTTAGTACATAGACTACATACATAATTTACATTTTTCATTTTCAATTTCACACTTATGCCATTAAAAAATGTGATTTCTTTAACTGCATTTTCAAATGTATTTTCTCCAAGAATAAACATAAATTTGTATCTTATCTGATTAAAATATGATCTCAATATTAGCTACTTCTAATACTAAAACTCCTGAAATCTGATTATAAAAGAACAAACTTTTTCTTGTAATACCATACAAAACTTTTCCCAATGCACTAGAAATAATTTGATTTGTAATAACAAGGTTTCACATTGGTTGCCTCTATTTGAGCAAACCTAGTTATAAAGTATAACCCGACTTGGTACTAGAGTATAACCTGACTTGGTACTAAGGTATAACCTGACTTGGTACTAGAGTATAACCTGACTTGGTACTAAAGTATAACCTGACTTGGTACTAAAGTATAACCTGACTTGGTACTAAGGTATAACCTGACTTGGTACTAAAGTATAACCTGACTTGGTACTAAGACATCATTAACATTGATTGGTCTGCAATGTCAAATAATCCCAAATAACATAAGGTTTTGATAACAAATCAAGTATATATATTTATTTAAACTGTCATCAATCAGAATTAAATTAAAAAAAAAAAGTTTCTTATTATTGAACATGTTATACAAAATAACCTGTTCAAAAATTAGAAACATCCTTAAATACTACGAGCAATTTGACAAAAAAATATCCCCCGATACAAGTGGACATTCCATGTTAAACACTTTAATTTGATAATCTCCCTGATACAAGTAGACATTTCATGTTAAACATTTTAATTTGATAATCTCCCCTGATTCAAGCGGACATGCCATATAAAACACTTTAATTTGATAATCTCTCCTGCCAGTGTTCTGAGAATAATTATGTTTATTAATGCACGTTTACATCTGATGCCTCACCTTCCTATAAAATTTCATCAAAATCCATTGAACAGTTTAGGAGGAGGTGTGCCTACAAGACATAATGACAGGTGAACAGACAGACATACAGGTTGATTTCTCTATACCTCAAACCTTCATTTTCTCGGAGTATAACTACCACTTTGTAACCTACAGAACCTTAACACAATCAAGTGACTTTAAAAATCAAGTTAATCTGAGTAATAATAAGGAAGCTACCTTTATGTTTGGAGCAAATTTATCATTATGGTAAATATAAAGTATATTAGTATGATAACCACTGCTGAGGATTTCTTCTTGTAATCTTATCAATGCAGTCATCAGATATACCTCTGGACTTCATCTTAGGAATAATGTTAATCAGTATATGGGAGTATCCATGGCCACCATACTTCATCTACAAAAAATCAAAATAAGATGTGATAGGTGCTGTAGTTTACAACTGAACTACAGTTGCATTAAGTCTTCATACTTGTTAAAAGTAAATTTTTGTTAATTTTTGAAAACTTGCACTGATGAAATGTATATCTTTGCAAGAGCAATTAAGTTAAAGCTTACACTATGATTAATATTGAACTTAAAACAAATATTGACACAATCTTTTGCAGTTTTGGTTGCTATCATGGGTTCATGACTTCAACACTGACATTTTGAATTTAACAATTAATAGGTTAATTCTGGTAGTTAGTTTAGAAAGGGTGCAACTTTATTTTGAATTCTATACTTTCATAATTACTTTTAAGAATTTGTGCTTGTAGAGGAAACATTTTTATTTCGTGTAACACTAAATTTCCCTAAATTGTTACAGAAGCTGGATAATTAAAAGTAGTGAAATTTGACTGAATTCTACTTTGTTATAATATTGAATAAAGCATTGACAGTAGCCAAATTAATATTGACTACTATATGACAACTATATAGGCACATACATAATTTACATTCTCATTTTCAATTTCACACATTTATTCTATTAAAAAACACATTTTCTTTATTGCACTTTCAAACATATTTTTTCAAGAATAAACGTTAAAACAATAAAACAGTATACTTTCCTACTCCTGTACAACAAGTTTATCTGACATATTTTATTTTTATTTCACTGCTTAGCAGAAGGTAAACTCATAAAATATAAAGCAGAGTAACTGTATTGGTTTGTTGGAATTAAATAAATGGATATGATAAAATATTCATGTCTATATCATCTTTAACAAGTAAAACCTAACATACTGGACATACCAGCCTGTGTTTTGTATGAATATCATGTGATATTGTGATTCTGTCTTCATGTCCATCATCTATCAAGCCTTTAATAGACTTGATTCTTACTGAATCTCCAGGCATGTCAACAGACTCACATTGCTGGTAATGGGTTGTCTCAATACCAAACAGGTCAAATTCACAATAACAACCAAGACCTGCAAATTCATTCAGCTTTTCCCTAGTCAGTAGTGTTCCTGGAATCAATTAATATTCTACGTACAACAATCATCAAATGCCAAGATAAACATTGATACACATACAAATCTCCATTACATTTCTTTTGAACATTTTACCATCAATTATCTGCCCCTTGATCGGGCTCTTTATAATTACTGTTTGAATTTGTACCATATAAACTGAAGATAAAGTTTTCACATGACATTAAATACTTTTCGCTTACACAAAGACACATTTCTATAAACTCAAAGATGACTGAAAAAAGACGCTCCATGTAATAGGTATGATCTACCTTAAAGCTTATAAAAGCAGTCATGTAATATAAAGTTTACTGAACTGCAAAATGTATATATGATAACACTAGCAACTAGTAATGTCTGAATGTTTCTTCAAAAAAAGTCTAGATATTGTCAAAAACTAGCAAAATATCACCTTTTTCAAACATCATTGTTTCCTTTATCAACAACCTATTGATAATTTTTGTTCAGTTCTACTTACCATTCAATGGAAATATAGAAAACAAACCACCATCCATTTATATACATGTATTATTAAGGTTCCTTTATACCCCTATGTTCAAAATAGCCATGAAACATGTTTACCACATATCTGATAACTGTAGAGGTCATTTATTGTAGACAAAATTATATCTACAGCCTAACCCAGACAATCTAAACATTTACTTACTATCCAAATGAGACATGACAAGCTTATCTACTTTGCCTCCTGCCTCTTGGTAGACTCTGACAATTTCAGCAGGAGCATCTTCATGACGACCAGGATGTATAATTACAGGACAACCAATATCAACATTAACCTGTGCGGCAGCCTGTACAGACCTTTTCTCACTTGCTGCAATTCATGAATTAAGTAATAATTCATGAGGAGAAGGGGTGTTGTACTCATTTACACATGGGTTGTGACTTTATATAAAATATGAATATAATGGCTAACCTGCGAATAAATGAGTAAAACACTATACCTAACATGAATTATTTCTATTCTAATATGACAGAAAAAGACTATATCAGCATTTGAATCGCCCAGGGGTAAATATATCAAGTAATATGTCATTTGAGGTAAGTAGAATGTCATATAAAATGAAGTACAATACAATGCAAAATTCAGAATGCTGTTTTGATTCCATGTTACACTCAAATGAGACTACTTAACCATTTTCACAACACAAAATATATGATGTTTTTTTTAGAAATGAGAAAGTCTATAAAGTTATAACCCTCAATATAACCCTTATACCATATAAAATGTAACTGCCAATTAAGCAAAAGTATTTGTTAGCTTTAAAAATTATTCCTTACTGGTACTTTCCTAACATTTGAAACTGTTGAAAAGTACAATGTACTTACCAGTACAAGTATTATAAAAAGCAGCATACAAAGTCATTCAAATTTTTAAAATTTCATTTTCAATTTTATGAGATAATCTAATCAGTACAAATAAAAAATTTTATCATGGCACAACTTGGTTTCAAGATATTTCAGTATGTCTCCTATACAAAACTAAATTACAAACCTAAAAAAGGCCAACTACAGCCGATCTCTCCAATAACTCCACATTTAATGTTTGTACCGTCACAACCCTCTATCATTTCTTTCTTCATTTTCTCAGCCATCTCCTCTACAGTTAGGTTGACAGTTTCAGGTCTGGAACTCTCGACATAATATCCTAAAATATAGAAATTTTGTTTTATACTTTGAGGAGAGGGGAAATGTCAATGTTTGTATTTGATTAGATTGTATGATATGCTCAAGTCACAATTAACCAGTCTTTCTAGTGTGATATTTTGAGGAAAGGGGAGAGCTCTTTCTTTGTATTTGACTAGATTGTATGGACTGCTCCTGTCACAATTAACCAGTCTTTCTAGTGGCATATTTATAGGGAGAAAGGAGTGCTCTATGCTGGTATCTCATGAAATTGATTACATGCCCGGCTTCTGCCAAATTTACAAGTGTTCAGTGGCATGTTTTAAGAAAGAGGAGTGGGCCCTATGCTTGTATCAAATAGAACTGGTTGTATGCCCTGCTTATGCAATTTGTGGAATCCAGTGGGATTTATGTTTATAATTAAATAGGTTGAATGCCCTGCTCCTGCCATTAGGAGAGATGCATGGGTCCTATGTGAATATCTAATTAAACAGGTTGAATGCCCTGCTCCTGCTATTATGAGATATGCATGGGTCCTGTGTGTGTATCTAATTAAACAGGTTGAATGCCCTGCTCCTGCCATTAGGAGAGATGCATGGGTCCTATGTGTGTATCTAATTAAACTGGTTGAATGCCCTGCTCCTGCCATTAGGAGAGATGCATGGGTCCTATGTGAGTATCTAATTAAACAGGTTGAATGCCCTATTCCTGTCATTAGGAGAGATGCATGGGTCCTGTGTGTGTATCTAATTAAACTGGTTGAATGCCCTGCTCCTGCCATTAGGAGAGATGCATGGGTCCTGTGTATGTATCTAATTAAACAGGTTGAATGCCCTGCTCCTGCCATTAGGAGAGATGCATGGGTCCTATGTGAGTATCTAATTAAACTGGTTGAATGCCCTGCTCCTGCCATTAGGAGAGATGCATGAGTCCTATGTGTGTATCTAATTAAATAGGTTGAATAACCTGCTCCTGCCACAATGTTGACACCAGTCTGTTCAGCAGCATATTTCAGGAAGTTAATATCTCTCTGGATTCCATAGGTGGTATTATCTACAATTGTTGAACCACCATATTTCTACAACATTACAGAGATAAATGATTATATTCTTATATTGTTATCATTAAAGATATGTAATGGTACATTTTCATAGAAATCCATACACATTTCTCTTCAATTTCGGGTACAAAATCTTTTAGTACATTATACACTTTCACTTAATTCATTTAGTTAAATCTGACAAACCATCCTTTTGAAGTAGGTAAACATGAGGTAAAATTCTTTCAACATGCAAAATCATGTGTGTACATAATATGACAAGGACAAAATAGATGATAACAGTACCATGAAAAAATATAAACCTGAAGTCAAAAGATAAATAACGAGCTTTGTTGAGTGCAGCATGATACAGCCAAAGCATGTCTAACTCTGTTCACTTGAAGCAAGTGTGGATACATTTGTAGATTTTGACACACTTAAGAATAGGGACTTACAGTTCATTATGGACACAACTAGCTAGGACACAATGTGGCACAAACTTTTAAAAAAAATTGAAATCTGCCCCAAAATATAAAGGTCAATTTTTTGGGGGAGTGGCCCTTTCTGCACCTCATAACACAAGACTGTAAGATATCTGTAATCTGATGGAAAGATGCAAACAGGAGTTTTCATAAAGAATCCAATAAAGAAAAAATTTCCAAATCAGACCAAAAATAAAAAAGTCAGTTGTTTTTTGGTGAGGCCTACTTGACCCCTTATAAGAGATATCAGAAATATTATAAAAAAAATGCAGGCAAGGACTTTCATAAGGCATCTCATATAAAAAAATTTGAAAGTGGACCAAAAATAAAGAAGTTGATTTTTGGTGCTGTAGTCCCTTTGACCCCTTACAACTTGAAAACGTAACAGATATCTGAAGTCTGACATAAAAAATGCAGGCAGGGAATTTCATAAGGAAATTTTTTTTTTTTTAAATTGGACCAACAATAAAAAAGTTGATTTTTCTTTGGAATAGTCCAATTTCATACCCCTCTAACTCCAAAACTGTTAAAGATAAGCCTATCCTGTAAAAAAAACCCAGAATTTCAAAAGGAACAGAATGACATCTGAATTATAAAAATTGGATCCACATTAAGACAAAATTTCCCTCTTTTAGCTCCTTATTTCAAAAAGGGATGGGGCAAAGACCTCAGCTCAGCTCAGCTATGTCTCTAGGAATAATGTTTTAAAATTTCAAGTTATCATAAATAAAGTTAAAGGATGACAATGACAATGATGACAGGGTGTTATCATTATACGGTTGAAAAAATATTTTGTGGTTGTATAAAAATTATGGCACTTACAAATTAAACATGACTGATAACATATCAAGACGTGCCTCACCTTCATATATTTGTCAGCCCAGAAATATCTTCAACAAATGCATCATCATGAACACTAAGCAAGTTAACATATGGGGTTACAAAATACCTGAATTATTTACTTAGATAGCATATACAGCTGCAAAATTTGCTAAGATCAAAATTCATATTCAATTTTTGTCACATTGTCCATCATTATGTATAAACATTGTACAAAGTTTGAATAGTATTGGTTTAATACTTACTGAGTTACAAATTACAAAAAAGTGTACCTTCGACACCATGAAGTGACAAAAAAATGTCAAAATTCTCCAAAATTACACATCTTCAATATCATATGTACATGTATACAAACACTGTACAAAGTTCAAATATATTTTGAATTACAAATTACATAAGTGGGTACCTCTACAGACAGACAATGTCAAGCAGATACTAAACGAGCTTTCACCATCAGTGACTCAGGTAAAAGTGTGTAAAATTCAACTTGAAGTTGATGGCCAAACTCACATATGGGTATTACTGTATTGCTGAATTTGACGTACTGCCTCTTAGTAAGTAATAAATTCACATGCAAAAGACTAAGACCTAGGTCTAAAGCAAAAATAGGTATGGCCAAAATATACCTTTATATGAAAAGAGCAGAATATGACTTGAATAGGATGAGGCAGAATGAGAAGTAAAGTACACAGTAAACAATACACTTTTCCACTTTGAAGGAGAGGGAAAATAAGCATAAGTGGACAAAACTTCATTGAAATGAAGTCTTAACAGGAGACAGTACACTGCAAAAACCAGTTCAAATGTATATTACCTTAAAGAATCTAAGTTCTTCAATTACAGCTTCCTGTTCCTCATACAACTTTAAGTTTGGATTATTGCTGTACCTGTAATGAATGACAATGACTCGTAATATTATCAAGTTGATATTATTATTTTTACAATAAATATCTCAATTTTAAAGCTATTCAGACATTACTGTGTATAAAATTCCTTGAATATATCTTTAAAATAAAACTGGGGTGTTGTGCATATTTGAGTTAACACCAATAGCTGATTTGCCAATTTGTGGTTATTAGGGGATGACCATATGATTCTGAAGTGGGGGCCTGGCAAATTTTGGAAATAAATATTCTGGCCTAAAACTCCTAGAAAATAAAATAAATATATGACCTTAGTCCAGATACTTCATACTGTGTAATGGAAATAAATAATCTTGCCCAGATGTGATTGAAAATAAACTTTTTGACCTGCAAAATTAAAACAAGAATTATTCTGACCCTCACAATATTTGCCAGGACCCACCTCAGAATCAAATAGTTGTCCCCATAGTCACAAGTGGAACATCACTCTGCCTTTTCCCCATGCTTTTTCTTGGGAAAAGGCAGAGTGATGCTTCAATTGCCCATTGTCATAATCTGTGGTTTTTTATTAAACTGCTCAAAGGGAAGTAACTATATTAAAAGTAAGGTCTCATTAACCACTTCAGGGTCAAATGGCCACCCCCTATGTAGTACCAAAAACACACTGAACCTAGACCTATGCATTGTAAGTGCATTATTTTTGTGCATTCTGATTAAAAGTAGTCAAAATAAAGCTGAGAATGTGTACTTTTAAACCATATATGTAATTTACTACAAAAGTGTATGAGTATTGTTTACATGTGTGAGTAATTTGCCACCATGCTGCCAGTTAGCAGAAAAGGTGAAAATGTGGATTTTCAGTATTATTTATTCAAGTAACTTTGTGAAGAATTTCTACAATCATCGTACCATTATCATAATGATTTTGAAAGCCTTGTTTTCCCAGCTTCGAAATGGTATGCAACTTTAAGATGTCATTTGTCCTGGGAATTCACAGTAGAACTTTGAAAATTACTTTTTTGACATGTAAAGTAATGGAAACATTGGAAGTGGTTAGTGAGACCTAAGACAAACATTTTGGACAATCAAAAGCATTGTAGTAATGTTTGGTTTTCTTTCTGTCTCTCAGATACAGATAATTGTGAATGTTGTATACCATGATTTTTCGTTCATGTTTTAAGTAAATTCATCATTTCTGAAGTAAGAATTGTTAGACTAATCCTCCTCTAAAAAAACTATTGTCTCAAATGCTTAAAACAGTTCAAAACTGGATAACTTTCCAAAACAATCTCAATTCTAAAATTTTTTAGTAATCAAAAAATAACAATTTCAGTGTCTAGGTTGACTCTTGTAATAAAAATGAAATCAAAGGAACCAGTTTGTCATACTTCTTCAGCAATTCTAAAATAAAAATAAACAAATTGCGACTAATAAACACAAATGACAAATGGATTATTTGTTTTATTCCTCGAAAAGTGTGACACTGTTGATAAAAATACTCATTCGTGTTAAAGGAATAAAAATATTGACTGACAACTAAATGATTTTAATAATGATTAAACAACCAGTACTTTGTAGTATAGCGTAATCTTTTAGTTGATTTAGATTCTAAATGTCAAGATCTTTTTGACAGAATTCCGATACACAGCATTCAAGAATGTGTAAATCAAAAGTCTATGAATCTTCATTAAAAAACTACAGAATGTAAAGATATAACTTCTAGCAAAACCTAAAGGTAGTTTTCATTAACTGTTTGTATTATCTTTATAATCATCAAAATACAATATCAATACATCCTGTGTGATAGGTGAAAATTATACCAATACATCCTCTGTGATGGGTGAAAATTATACAACAAAGTTACTACCACTTACAATAATCATAAAATAACACTTTGTATGCAGGGTGGAGATGGTAAAGATCATGACAGAGAAAAGAGACTGGCCTAGTATTTATATTAGTAGCTAAATTTTTTCCTTAGATAAACGGGTACTGGTAGTTAGGATATTAAGTGAAATACACAGGACAAATCCAGGATTTTAGGTTAGATTGGCAGCAAAGCAAGAACATTTTAAGGGAACAATTTGTGAAGAATTTTTCTCCAAATTCTAGGGGTAGGTACGCCCTGCACAGCTTGCCTTGGATCTGCACCTGGTACTTGTAAAGTTATATGGGGTAAATGTATGATCATAAGGGTAAATGAGCCACTATTAAACATATGTACCCGTTTGTAAATACATGATGCTTAAAGTAACATGAAAAGAGTTAGTGTTGTAAAAGTTATAAGTTTAAACTGACATACACAAGTAAATCAATCTTTATTCTTCTATAATTCAAGATGATTGACTGCAAAATGCAAAAAATACCAATATTTTAAATTCAAGTAAGCTGTACACAAGTCTTCAAGGAGTAAACTTTCATCAGCAGCAATGGAACCAATTACACAAGATTAAAATCCCAAAATAATATACAATAAGTACCAGTAACTCAAAACAAAAATCGAAGTAGGTAGAAAAAATGTCTACCATGTGTAATACATGAAATAAAGCATCAAAAAAATTACAGAAATTTTGGTTCAATTTTGTAGCTTGCTACATCATTGTGATAAAAATTTAATAGTTATAGGAAGAGTATAAATCTAACATCAAAGTAATTAGGGTTCACATTTAAAAAAAAAAAAGTTACTTGTCTTTGCAAGTACAGAGAAGCCATTCATCCTCTTCTATGTAAAAGTAAAATTTCAATCAGACAATTGAACAATTACCCAAGACTTCATTGTAAGGTATTTGTTAAAAATTGCATTGCTTAGGTTAGCATTATGTTTTGTATGATAAGGCTGTGTCTTTTTTCATTTTTGTTTTGCATCAACTCATTTTGTGAAAACCTACCACCCAGAAAAAAAAACCAAACAAATAAAAAAAAAACACCCAAAAGATTTTTCGTACAGATCCAGAATATTTCCATACATAGTTGAGACACTCTAACTGAATATATAAAGATAAAATCATTTTAGAATATTAAAGTATATCCAATCCTTCATGTAAAGCTAAACTTCAGGTTGACATTTGTCAAATTTAAAAGTAGTTAAGCACTACAACTTATCTGTTATTAACTTGCAATACAGAGTAGATGAACATAGCAGGGGAAGATCCAGGATTTTATGAAGGGGAGGCATAGTAACGAGAATCAGTATTAAAGGAAACCAGATTATGACATGTTTAATGAATGAATATGACAAATTGCCATATTAATTTACAATATTTAGCAGATTATGATAGTGTTTTGTTTATTTTTCCTTGAAAAGGGGGAGTGCACACCTGTTAAGCCCTCTACTGGACCCGCCCTGCCAATATGACAAAGGTTACACCAAACTCTTGAGACTCATGTGCAGCCTTGGTTGCTTCTACTGTTTAATAGGCTGAGTTGTGTTCTTTGATATATTCTTCCATAGAAAATAAATGAACTTTGAGTGAATGTGTGTGTGTGACAAAAATGTCTTTTCATATCTATATTGTGCTTGTACATGTATGCATGAGATTCTGGACAGGTGGTTTTGCATTTGAAATTTAAGTACCTGTTGTGTTTTATGCATTTAAAATAGACAGACAAAGTAAATGATGCCTTATGTGACTGAGTAGAACTGTAATGGTCCATATTGTTTGAAGAAAATAATTGTAAATCTCCACATTTTCCCCCTAAAAATGTCACATATTTCAGGGGGAATAATTTAAAGGGAAAAAATACCACTTGTGGTTCTATCAGTTGTTTTAAAATTTTGGATTCTTCACTAAAACAAAAAGAGTCAATTATGTTTATCCACTGCAAAGCTGATGAAAACATACCCACATACAGACGCAAAACACAGAAAAACACAACTTTAGCCTAATAAAATTATTTATTGATAAAACATAAGTAAGGCATAATAATATATTCTTCCCCACTTTAGCCAAATCCAGCCCTTCAAAGCTAAGATCCATGGGAAAACCTACCCACATGCAGACACAAAGCACAGACATACACAACTTCAGCCTTAACTTAAACATTTACATGTAGATAATTTTTCATTATATGATTAAAATTACAAAGACATGTAGTATATTAACAGATAAATTCACTACAAATTTATATAGTTAAACAAAGACAAGAGAAAGCAACCAACAAGCAAAAGCCTAGGGCAAACCTTATTATCTGATTATGTTGGCATTATCTTTAAATTTATCCATACGGATTTTGTCTAATCCACCATAAACTATCCATTGTGACAGGTACGGTTTCATATTCAGTAAATCGTGCATCTTGGTTCCTGACACCTAAAGCTGCTGATGATATTGACAGATGTTCATGTGTAAGAACAATTCCTGCTGAACTTGGTTCTATCGCACCTAACACTGAAAATAAAATGAAAAAGAACTTATAGTATGAGTGCTGACATACACCACAACCCCTTACACTGGAAGAAGAGCAGGTTAAAGGTTGCTGTATATCATACATGTAAATTGATAATGTAAGTAAATACATTTTCCCTGCCTTTTGGTGTATGATTGGAGGAGTGTTTCAGTAGCGCATTTCAGGAGACTATTTCAAACAGGTCAAGACCACTAGAATTATTAAGTTTAAAGGAATCTTATGCCTGAATAACAATAAAAAGCCTTTATTTGAAGCAAATACAGCTCATAGAAAGTGGTTTACACAAATATATAAATTAGCAGTGAAATGAACAAATTATAACTTATTATTACATGTAAATTGTCAATTTTGTAAACAGACAATAAAGGTAACAACAAATTAACGACACTTATCCGATCCATAATAAAGTCTAACACCAAAACAAATCTGGCGAAAATAGATATTACACCATCGGAGCAGCTGGTACCACAATGGTCCTGCTTGGTACAGGCATTTCAAATGAAATGGTGGGTTAAATCTAAGTTTAACAGTGTGCTAAACCTCCCACTTCCATTGTGGCATGAATATATACCAGTGGTGATTAAATAGCATTGGCATGCTATTGTGTCATAATCAATAAATCAGCTGTCACATCAGCACCAAGAACAATTTACAAAAAACAATCATTACTCATTATTTAAGAAAAATACTGAGTATTTTTCAACCAGACTGATATCTAAAAAAAAGAATTTGGTAAGAGATCTTCTGAGACACATTTTCTCATAACCCTGATTCAGAAGTTTATTACACAGATATTTATGGCATTCAAGGAAATCAGAGTAGTTAGTACTTGCTTTAGTGTAGCGAATCAATAGTGAAATATAAAAACCATATGCAGGAGGTGAAGGTATATTACTGCACAGTTAGGGAAAAATTATAATATTACAATTAAAGTTGTCTCTTTTTAAGAAATCTTTGTGCTGAGACGACCACTTTTGTCAAATTCGAGATGTAGGTTCAAAAAGGATGCAGAACAAGCTGATTCTATAGTCTCCTTTAACTTGAGCTCAGGTTGATATATTGAAGGTAACATTTACCAAAAGAAGGGTTGTTGATAGACAAAACATCATCAATATATCTATATGTAAAGTTAAAGGATTTAGCATCTATTATATTTTTATTCTTAACAAGCTCCTGAAGAAATTCAGCCTCGTATGAATATGAAAACAAACTGGCTAGGAGAGAAGTACAGTTTGTGCCAACTTGTTGAAAAAATAGCTCCTCCAAATGTGACAAATATGATATCAATGAGGAAATCAAGCATGTCGCAAACCTGCTTTTCTGTGTAGCACACTTTACCCATCTGCGATGTTAGCTTGTAATTGGCTTGTGCCCCCTAACATTTGTAAAGCATGGGTTGTCAGGGGTAGATTTTGGCGATTTTAGGTTGAAACTTTAATTTCTCGCTAATTTTACCACAAAAGATATCTACACTGCACCCACTCTGGATGAAAATTTCAAAATTTTTGGCCTCGATCCGCTCGGCAAAATTTAAACTGTACGCCTCCCCACATAATCTAAATTCCTCGATCCGCCCCAGGTATAAATAACATTTCTAGCTCCAATGTTTTATAGTAGATAAATTATTTATTAACTAAACCAACACAGTGCTGTGCCTCTATGACTATGTGTGACTTAATTTTATAAAGTAAATAACTTTACCAGTTTGTATTTTCATGTTGAAATGTTAATCAAGAACAACAACTCACGAACAACAATTTACGACATTGATTCAAGCTTGGTTGATATATTTTAGCACATTTTGATATGATGTGTTTTAAGCAAAAACTTCATAACATTTAGCTTTATTCATATATTAACATTTCTTCTTTCATTAAGGTATTGTTGCAAAATAAATTGGTACATCCAAGGACCAGAAAACCTTAGCTGTATATACATAATTTTGTTTTCAATGCAGGTATTATAACTTACACGTACGTCATACCAGTAACATAATATATACATATATATTTCGTCAATCTCATTAGTGATGTCATGTTCACTAATTTGCATATCATTAAGTGTCAAATTGGTTGACAAATAAACAATTTACAATTTCATGATTAAGAGTTTTAATGGCAGTGTAGGGGACAAGAGAATATTTCAGTTATCTTAAAAAATAAAAAAAAGTCATGATGATTTAAAGTTGATGCTCCATGCCACCCAATGGATTTTTTCCCAACCAAAACCAAATCGCAGGTAAGTGATGACATTAGTCATCACAAAGAACTCTCCTGACGGGGTCCTGTACAATTTTTATAGTTCTGGTTTGATTTTTGTGTGTTTATAAAGCATAATGTGTGGTGCTTTATAGTCTTGAAACTTTTTAAAACTTTGTCTATACTGTAAATAAAGGCAACAACAAAATTACCTAACACTAATTCGATCCATCATTAAGTCAAGTCCAAAACAAATCTGACAAAATAGATATTTTACCACCAGAGCAGCTGGTACAGCAATGGCCCTGACTAAGTACAGCCCACTACAGGCATTTAAAATGAAATGGTGGGTTAAATCGAGGTTTTAAAACTTGCTAAACCTACCAGGGGCTCTCTCTTCCATTGCGGCATGAATATACTGGTGGTGATATAATAAATTTGCATGCATTGCCTTATAATCGGTAAATCAGCGGTTACATTAACACAAAGAACATCTTACAAAAAAAACAATCATTACTTATTATTTTAGAAGAAACTTAGACTTTTCCAGCCGAGGACTGATATACAATTGTATTAAAAAGAATTTTGTTAGAGACCTTAAGAGACGCATTTCCTCATAATCCTGATTCAGGAGCCTATAATTTAGATATTTATGGTGTTCAAGGCAATCAGAGTAGTTTAGTAGTGGAGTACTGAAATCAAACATAGCTTGCAAGAAAACCTCTAGCATTTCTGGAATCATAGGCACTTGTTTCTATCAATGATGGGGCTTTAAATTAGGTTCTTTTATTGATCTTCCTTGATCTTCCATGGGCATTGTTGCAATGTTCTAGTCATCTTTGGATCATTCCATTCATAATGAGTTGCATGTCATATTCCATGTCTGTGTAGCTCACTTCAGGCAACAATACAACTGTCACACTGTTTTTTTCACAGGTTCATTCATGTTAATTAAATCCAAACAGAATGGCAAGTCATGAAATTTGTTTTTCATTTATCATATCTACAAATATTTAATCACATGTGTGTAAATAGCAAGCTGTTGTGGAATTTATTCCCCTTTTCATTGATATAAATAAATGTTTAATAACATTTTGATAAATATTTATCAACATGTTCATAAATGATTTATTGATATCAATAAATGGATGAATTAATAACACGTTGATAAATCATTTTTCAATGTCAATGAATTTAACAAATTATTAACATGTTAAAAAATATTTATTAACAAATTATTAAATGTTGTTCCAGAAGACTAGCACAACGAGCAATATCCAATAAAATATGCAATTACAAACGCTTTTCTGACCGTGATTAAACCACCTTTTGTGGCACTCTCTTTATCAACACATTAATAATTCATCAATTTATTGATATCAATAAAGGATTTACTAACATGTTAATAAATACGTTAATTAAATTAATAAATGTATTAATTAAATGGTTGATAAATCACACATATATTGATAATATAAGGAAGGTGAAACCTTAAACGCTCACATGGAAACATATGAATCCAAAACACTGAAGTCCTTCATGATTTTTGTCAGCCCTGTTATTAGTACCTTCCAAAATTGTAAAATTTGTTATGATACAGTTTTATTGTCCTCATCCATTCTCCTTTTGTCATGGTCTGAAATATGTGTGGCTCGAAATGTCAGGTTTTGGTAAGAAACTGTGGGATGTCATGGTCCAAAATGTGTTTGGGTCAAATTGTCCAGTATTGGTAAGCTAATTGTATCATTTGCGAATTGTCCAGTATTGATAAGCTTATTATATAATTTTTGTAAACATTTATAGTGCCATGTTTAAACCATCCCTATCTTGGAAATATATAGATTCAATTTGAATTTAATCATCAAAGCTAGCTAATGTTTCCTAGACTGGTGTGGTTGCAATTGCATTTCCCAAGTTTACGAGAATAAAGCTGCCATAATGCTATTTTTTAATTTCCCAATTTTACATGCACAAACTGGATATTGATGGTTTTTCTGACTGTAAGTTTATTTAACCTAGTTGATAATACAACCATTAACGCTTCCTTGGAGAGTTATTAATAATCAATTATTAACATTTTGACAATTAATTATTTACATGTTGATAATTAATTATTAAAATGTTGATAATTAATTATTAACATGTTGATAAGTATTTATTAACATGTTGATATTTCATGTATTAATGTCAATATTTATTTATTAATGTGTGAACAAATATGTCATATTCATTGATATCAATAAAATATTAATTTATTGAAATCAATAATTAGTCCTTGATATCAATAATTTATTTGTTTAAACCAATAAATGATTTATTTATATTAATAAATGATATATTTATATCAATAAATAGAAAATAAATTCACAATGGCTTGACATGTATATGCATAACTCAATCTGTCAATTGCTGATACAATAAATGGGGGATTTAATAACATTTTAATGAATATTTATAAACAGGTTATTAAATCATGTTCCAATGGTTATGCATGCTGGTATATATCTAAAAGTAGAAATATTGTGTATTTTGGTACCAGAAAAATGATATAACATGAATATTGTTGACTCTTGGGTTATGATGTCCAACAAACTTCCAATTTCCATCAAAATTATATATCTTCAGTTCTGATTTGTGATTGTCACAACAGATGACAACCAAATTATTACTTAGTCAGATTTTAACATCATTGCATTTGTTCAATAGTTAATATCTATGATAGACATTGATAATAAACAGTAAACCAGAATGTTTAGTTTACACTTGATTCAATGTGAAACATTTTATATAAGGTATATCAGTTCCCATTATTTTAAAGAAAATGATGATGTACAAATTTCTTTTTGTCCAAGATTCCACTACCTACACTATCTTTACCAAAATGTTGAATAATTTGT
Source organism: Perna viridis (assembly GCA_037379345.1). Classification (NCBI taxonomy): domain Eukaryota; kingdom Metazoa; phylum Mollusca; class Bivalvia; order Mytilida; family Mytilidae; genus Perna; species Perna viridis. Next base: position 52,189,838 of record CM074511.1, on the reverse strand, counting down.
CTTTTTATTGATATCAATAAATGACTTGTCAACATGTGAATAAATATTTAATGAACTGTTAATAAATTGTCCAATATATAGATATCAGTAATTAATTGATTAATTCCCTCGTGGTTGTTGACAATTATACAAAACTCTTCTCTGAAACTACTTGACCAATTAGAACCAAACTTGGTATGAATGTTCCTTGTGGTATCCTGCATAGAACTCGTGTGAGGATTTTTGAACTTGAAAACCATGGCCACCATTACTAAAACTAGAACATAAGGGTCAGACAGTAGTTTTTCACATATATCACCAAAATTGTTAGGTTAAGCTAATTTTTGACATGTGTTTAGACCAATTGAAACCAAACTTGGTATCAATGTTCCCTGGGATATCCTGCATAGAACTGATGTCAGGATTTTTTATCTGTCGAAAAACGTGGCCACCATTACTAAAAATAGAACATAGCGGTCAGACAGTAGTTTATCACATATATCTCCAAAACCATTAGATTTAGCTAAATTCTGACATATGGTGAAAGTATTTAGCATGATGAGATCTATCTGTGGTCAAATTTTCGTTTTAATCAATTGTGGTCTCACTAACCACTTCTAACGTTTCCATTACTTCACATGTTAAACAAGTTATTTTCAGTGTTTCATTGTGAATTCCGGGGACAAATGACACTTTAAAATTGCATACCATTGCGAAGCTTGGAAAAAAAGGCTTTCAAAATTGTTATTCTAATGGTATGATGACCCTAGAAATTTTTCACAAAATTTACTTGAATAAAAAATACTGAAAATCAACATTTTTACCTTTTCTGCTAACTGACAGCATGGAGGCAAATTACTGACACATGTAAACAATATTCGTATGCTTTTGTAGTAACTTACAATTATGATTTTGAAGTACACATTCTCAGTTTTATTTTGACTACTTTTGATCAGAATACACATAAATAATGCACTTACAATGCATATTTTTAGGTTCAGTGTGTTTTTGGTACTACATAAGGGGGAGTGTGGCCATTTGACCTGGAAGTGGTTAGTCAGACCTTAAAAACACCTTTTTTATGTTTTTCTTTTTTTATATTTTATATCTTTTGAAAGCTTGTGGTATTGTGAGTCTAATAAGACCAAAACTATCAAAATCAGACATGGGACTACAAAGAAATGATCATTTTTATATTACGCTCTTCAGTGATATTTTCCCTAAATTACTAGAAAAATGACAATTTTGTTTAACTTGTCACACCAAATTGATATCTATGATAATTCAAGAAGTTGTAATAGTAAATATCATTTATCATTATGGAAAAAGGACAGATTTCAACAATTAATATCATGCCTATTTCATCACTGTGTGAGTTTCAGTCTGTGCTGTACGACCATTTGAGTACTTTGAATTTCTCGGGCAGTGACGTTAGGTATTTCAGGAATGACGTCAAGTTATGAGTCAGTGTTACTAAGTTACTAATAAAAATCTTGTTGCTAAGTTGTTTTTTACAATATCTTGTACAATGCACCTCTTAAACTATAGCCAGATTACCAATATGACTAGACCGATATTATATGAAAATGGAAATAATGACCAGGAAAGGCAATTTTCATCAAATTATGCATTTCTCTGAAATATGCCATAATTTACTTATGGTCTCACTAACCACTTCTAACATTTCCATTACTTTACATGTTAAACAATTAATTTTCAATGTTTCATTGTGAAATCCCAGGACAAAAGACACCTTAAAGTTGTATACCATTGTGAAGCTTGGAAAAGAAGGCTTTCAAAATCATTATTCTAATGGTATGATGACCCTAGAAATTCTTCACAAAATTTACTTGAATAAAAAATACTGAAAACCAACATTTTTACCTTTTCTGCTTACTGACAGCATGGAGACAAATTACTGACACATGTAAACAATATTCATACTTCATATTATAATACAATATATTCATATTACTTTTGTAGTAAATTACAATTATGATTTTAAAGTACACATTCTCAGTTTTATTTTGACTACTTTTGTTCAGAATACACACAAATAATGCACTTACAATGCATATTTCTAGGTTCAGTGTTTTTTAGGTACTACATAGTTGGGGTGGTGGCCATTTGACCCGGAAGTGATTAGTGAGACCTATGCCATGTTGGAGTTATTGCCCTTTTTTGAAATTTTTTTGCTATTTTTAATGTTATTTCTTTTAAAATCTTCTCCTCTGACACTACTTGATCAATTGGAACCAAACTTGATATGAATGCTCCTTGGGGTATTCTGCATAGAACTTTTTTGGGTATTTATGATCTGTCGAAAAACATGGCCGCCATTACTAGAAATAAAACATAGTAGTCAGACAGGAATTTTTCGCATATATTTCCAAAACCATTAGGTTTAGCCAAATTTTGACAGTAATAAAAGTGTTCAGCATGATAAGATCTATCTATGGTCAAATTTTCATTTTAATCCATTAAGCCATGTTGGAGTTATTGCTCTTTTTCAACATTTTTTTGCAATTTTTAATGTTATTTCTTGCAAAAATCTTTTCCTCTGACACTACCTGATCAATTGGAACCAAACTTGGTATGAATGCTCCTTGGTATATCCTGCATAGAATTGATGTTAAGATATTTGATTCGTCGAAAAATATCTCCACTGGTACTAAAAATAGAACATAGCGGATCAGACAGTAGTTTTTTGCATATATCTCCAAAACCATTAGGTTTAGCCAAATCCTTTTTATTGTTAAAATGATCCTTATTATAAGGCGTACAAAAGTTTCTTGGGATAAAAGTTGTCAGACGACTCCTTGTAAGAGTTATTGCCCATGAAAGATGAATAATGATGTGTTTTTTGTTTTTATTTTGTTTTTTTTACAGTCAATAACTTGAAAACTATGATAGATAGAAAACAAACTTTATGATAAGTCCTACAAAAGTCTTCTTGAGTCAAAATTATTGGACAACTTCTTGTTAAATTTATTGCCCTTGAAATGCAAAATTGAACCAGGTGAGTGATTCAGGCTCCTGGGAGCCTCTTGTTCCTTTTGTAGATATTTCAAAAATAAATTGTCAAAATCTTTATTTTGAGAGACTCACCCATTTGGGTTGCACCAACTTAAGTCTTTCTTTACATATAAGTTAACAAATACATTACTCAAAATTTACATATGTTAGCAGTATTCTAGGATTTTTCAAATTGTTAGCTTTCCACATGAAAACTCTAAATGAAGACTAACTTTCCCACACTTGAAGTTTGCTTTCTAAACTTAAAAAATTCTTTCAGAAATTCAAGTTTTCTACATGCCAAAGTGAAAGTGGAGTATAATACATAACTTTCCCTCACCAAAATTGCATTTGCCATTGGTGACAGAATTTCTGAAAAAAAAAGGGATTACAATCCTGTCATTGGTCATTGGTTTACTATGTTATTTAATCTAAAGCCAATCTACACTTAAGGAGATGCAAATTAGTGACATCACTAATTAGATTGGTGGACTCTCCTATAGAAAGAGGATGGTATACTTATCTAGTCTTCGAAATCAGAGAGAAAATGTACTTAATGCAAATCTCATTGAAGGATGATAAGTATTTATGTTTATTTTCCTTCTCTAGAAGATGTGCCAAAGCAATATATTTAAGAATTGTTTTTAATTTTTGATCAAGTTATAACTATTTTGGAGTGGTTTACCCCAAGTATTACTTGTTCCAAAATTAAAAAAAAAACATTATAATGTAACTGGTTAGTTTCCTATAAAAAATGTGTACTTATTGAAATTAGTGAAGAGAGACACTGTGCATACATGCAATATATAAATTTACATTGAATTTAAGTACTAATAATATATCTTTGTACAATAATTGAAGAGTCCTAGTTTAGCCTACTGATTAAACACATCTGACATAATTTTAAATACTATATTTTCAATGGTTTTATCAATAAATATCAGTAAAAAATAAATCGTATCTCTAAAAATGCAATATTTAAAAATAAAAACACTATTATGACAGTTTCCTTCGTCTGGGGCACCTGCTCATTAGCAGTGTTGGAGAAGATTCATTTGTCAAGATCTTATTTCGCCCATCATACACATCATATGTTCCATAGTACAGTAGACTAGGCAATATCTACATTTTACAATAAATGAATACAAACAATACAATTAAAGTACCTCAATACCAGATCCTTAAATTTGTTTTTCTATTTTTCCACTTCTGTCCAATTTAGGCTCCCATTATTATTTTTATGAATAATTCATATTGTTCTGTATGGGAATTGTGATGGATTACATATGTAACAAAGTATAGGTTCCTGTTTTATCACAACATAGGCAACATAATTTCTCTCCATAAATGTAAGTGGTATGAGACAGGTGCTACCTTAAGTTCTTAATTTTTAAAATGAATCAATTTTATATTGATTTTCACAGTTATGACATTGTAAAGTCATTGGAAAGGTCCTTGCTTGTTAATGCTGACTAATTGCAGATATTTCGTACATATTAGGAAGAACATTAGATAGTTGACTGTGTACTAGACTGACATTCTCAATTGGATTGTTTTCATGCTACCATATGGAAGCAATGCCCCTCAGGTAGGAATATCACCTCAATCAGACACATATTTTGAACCAAAGCCAACTAGTTATCATTCTAACTCAAAAGCATTGATTTTCATTTTTAAAGTCTTTAGTATTGTTCAGTTGAGGATTGAAATGATGACCTTCAGTTCTATTTGTGATCATGTACCACTATACCACCAAGGCAGTCTGTTTTGTTGATAAAAAACCCGAATTCATTTGGATTAAAACCAAAGTTGCAGATGTACATGTACAATGGCATTACTTAATAACCAATTTATGAATGTTTCATTGTCTGAATAAAGCTGAAATATTGCTGCTCGGACGATAAACCCCAACAAACAAACAAACAAATGAATGTTTCATAAAAATCAATGAAACTCTTTTGAATTGAATAAGTTGTGCAAAGTGGGTACTCTGCAATTAATCATAGGGAATCATATATGAAAACCTAAAATGCTGCTGGATCAAAAGTTGGATGCAAAGTGGAATGACATACTGTAAGTGTTCCCTGAAAGTTTCCTATAAATTCATCAAGTGGTTTAGCAGTAGTTGGAATACAAAAATTGAATGAATTACAGATGGAAGTATGGTTGTAGGGACACCCTGATCACTAAATACTCCCTGCAGTGCTTAAAGGAGGGGAAGTAAGGGTATAATATTTATAAATTTGACCCAAAAATGAATACCTCTACCAAATATTTTGTAAACACAGTTTTCTTAGCAACTACTCATCACAGCAGGTAGAAATTTGTACACATTCTTCCTGTAGGTATGTCATATGGTGGGAATCATTTTTGAAAAAATTCGACAACAACTTCCTATTTACTGAGGTCTTTGTTTATTTTCCTTATATCATGATTGAAAGGGGGGTATATCACAAGCGAGCCATCGCTCACAGATTTCTTCTTTGGTATGTGGAGTTTCATAAGACTCTGTGACAAAAATGACCCCTAAAATGACAGTCATGCAGTTGTGTTCATGATGCTACCATTATTTTGAATTCTCGTATGACTGCAAAAAGACTCAAAACCGAAAGTCTGATAAACCATCTTTTAAAATTATGGGTTGCATGTGCAAAATGTCTCATATATATTGATTTGATTAAATCCCATTTTAATTATTGATCCAATTATAATATCATGCATTTGTCATGATTCTGTTGTATTTTTCAGTTAAACAAAGTTTTGTCAGACATTCATTTTTGTATATATGTAACTTTTATCATGAAAATTAATACAAACGGTCCTTTTAGATTTACCAATTATGCTGTTTGATGTTTCAGACTGTGTAGTGTGAAATAAGACATCAGTATAGTGCTACATCATGTCTGAACATATTTCATCATTATTTATATCCTTTTCAGAAATGTAGTCTGTTCAAAGAACATAAACAGTAATGTCAGAAGAGGGCCAAGGTAAGTAAGATTGGTCTCAAAACTTAAATATTATCTTTACGAACACTACATTTGTAGCACCTGTTAAATTTCTTTCTTTTTAAATGTACATTTACATTGCACTTACCGCAATACAATGCCATTTAGTCCATGTAGAAATTTGTGTATGTGACTGTTTGTTGTAAGGAAATTGAAATTTCTTTACAAATTTTAATTATCATTTAAATTATGATTTTTTTTTTGTGGAGGTTATTGGTTCTATTTTTGTCATTTAAATGATCTGCGCTCATTACTTACCAGTTATCACAAGTATCTTTATACTTTACTTACTAGTTATCACAAGTATACTTTACTGACAATAAACTTTTGATCATTGTATACAGCATTGTTCATCACAAACATTATTGAAATTCATATAAAACTACATGGTAAATTGCTTGTTTTTTTACTGAAAATCTTTCATATTAAGTTGTTTAATGGATAAAAAAGTCTTTCTGTCTTTTTAGCAGATATTTAATGTGACATCTTTATCTCATTCGAAATACAATGTTCTGCTTTTTTATTGTTACCTAAGAACGTGGTACAGTAAATTATTACTCTTTAAAAATTTGGTGATTTATTTATATCTGTTGATATGAACTCTCTTTCAATTTTTTATTAATTCCTGATTTTATGCTTTCAAATTATTGCATATTATTAATGCAAAAATTTTTGTTAGTGGTCTATCATGTCAGTTCCTTTCCTTCCATATCATGTATTTAGATTGATGCATATTTTGGCGGCATGTTTTTTTGGGGGATGCAGTCTAACTGAGCTGTGCTCTCAATTACTGTTAGCATTTCATATATGTTCATGTTAAGTATAAAAGTTGAGCTTTCAGGGGATAGTCAGACACAGCTCTTTGTTTTATTATGCTAGTTTTAGGGAATTTGACACATAGCAAGAGTTGCTAAGTAATTACTTTTCTAAGGAACAGACTTATTATAGATAAGTTGCTCAACCTGCAGAAAAATTTTCTATTCCAGAATGCCATCCTAGATGTTTTAATTGTGCGTATTTTATTGTTTTATAAGATTTGTCAATTCCTGATTTTGATGTTTCATGGTTTAATGAGTTTTTAACAGTTAATAATTTTTTAATTGCATATTTAACCCAAGCAAACAAAACTTTGGGCTATATAGGAATCTTACTGGCTCTTTGCCGTTCCCCTGTCCATGTTTCTTTGAAGAAGAACTCCTCAACAGCTTAAGAGATTTTGATGAAATATTGTAGGAAGGATGGGTATCATATTTTGAGTTGGATCTTGAACACAACTATTGTTTGGGGACTCCAAAGGGAAATAATCCAACTTAACATGTTTAAACCTTGTAAGCACAGCTTAAGGGATTTTGAAGAAATTTTATAGTAAGTTTTGGTATCGTATGTAGTTGGCATGAAGGAATGAAATTATTGTCAGACGACTCCTAATAGAGATATTCTAACATTTAACTTGATTTGTGAAGCAGGGGTATTCTCTTTGTGAGCTTACTCACAGTAAATGTAGTTATTTCTTTACATCTTTTTAATGAATATACCCCAACTCAATGATTGGGTTGTGTATTGGAATCATTTTGTCCATACATCTGTCTTTCCAAATTTCTCAATTATTTCTGCTCCAAATGGAAGAATTAATTTCAAATTGGGTGTGTGGCTTTATGTAGATGGGGCTTTGTAAGTGATTTGGCTGTCCAATTTCAACTTCCTGTTTTGACGGAATTTGCCATTTTTCACTATATGGAGTGATAGAGGTCATTTTTTGTTACAAAAATCTCGGCACTTTATGGATTGATTGATTTCAAATTTGGTTTGTGGCTTTATATAGATGGGGCATACATTGCAAGTAATTTTGGATAACGTCTCATATCAACTTCCTGAACAAGTGCGTCAAAACATTTCAATTGATTTAATACTTTTTGGTGCAATGTTTGTTATCAAAAGTTCCATTTTTTATTGTTTTAAGATTTTGAACTTTTAACTTTAAAAAATAGGGGGGTAGGTATTAGATAAGCTGTAGCACAGTTGTCAATTTTCTGTTAGAATAACATTAGTAATGAGAATGACCCTTATCTTAGTATCTTTTATGTAATATTTCAGTTTGGTTCACTGGTATGTGTGGTCTAAAATTGTTGCATTTACAGGTGATTTTCTACATGCTTTGGGAAAGGATTTATCTCTATGCATGTTGATCCATATACATAAAAACCTCTTTGCTGCAGTAGTTTAAAGTAAGAGAGAATTACTGGTATGCATGTTAGAAGGTTATTTAGTATAAAAATTTCCAAATTATTCCTTTGTATGCAAGATCATGCATGCTTTAAGAGTTATTAACCCATAGAACCACATTGATGTTCTGTGATAACCTGCTAGGTTACAGAATATAGAATTGTATACATGTATATGTCACTAGCAAGGATGTCAAAGGAATGCAAAATAGCTGGTGAAATTGAGTAAATACATTATTTATCCTTCAAAAGATTTATAGAGATAGTTGGCTTCACAGGCAAGACTTGCCTTCTGATGAAACTCTCAGACTATTGTTGTGTTCTTTTCCTTGTAGGATGAAAAAGCACAATTCTTATCTAAAAATCTTTAAAATTGTTATGTGCCGGTGTTATATATTCTTTATACTGAATTTTATTTTATCCAGAAAAAGCTAGTATTAACCTAAATTGCATGTGACTACATATTTGTGATAAATGCTGTATCACTATGCTAAACTGTTTTTGAATGTCATTGGTCTAGTGGACAAAATTCTTAATTTCAAGTTAAAATACTGTGAAGAATTATAATCTTGTCATGTGGATATAAGTTGTATAGATAATATATTTTGTTTCTAGAGTAATCTTGTACATTTTATTTATGCAGCAGCCTTTGTCTTTCCTTGTAGTTGTAAAATTCATTTAAAAGAAAGCCCTATAGATATTAATAAATTGATGCAGCATATTTCATTATATAGCATTACATGACTCTATTACATGTAACATTGGATAAAAATAATACTTATAGTATAATATTAATTTTCTTCAATGTTAAAATGAATGTTACAACATCTTACCTTTTCAGATTTAAATCTTAAAATATCCTCTAGTGTTCAGACATTTCCTGTATAGATACATTGATTTATTTTACTGGTTTGGGGTAAGGTTGGTTTAATCAATTTATAAATTAAAAGCATTTTTTACCTGATACAAATACAAAATAAACAAAATGAAGAAGATTTGTTATTATTTTATGGTGAACGGGGATGAGATCTTGGGAATGAAATACAGCCTTATTGATTTACCTCAGGGAAAGGACTAATATATGGAAAGATTTATATCTTCCTATTTGTACCTGTATTAGTTTGACAACCCATTTATAGTTCTTATTGGAGAATATGATTTGATAAAACTTTTGTTTATTAAAACAAGGATGAATGGCAAGCAGGACGAAGGTAATATTTAGTTTTGATAAATAGCTATGATATTCTTTTGTTTTACATCAATGTATGTAGCATGATTTTAGCTTGTATTTACCTTTCAGCAATATCCAGATATTTAAATTTAACAAGAGCATTTAAAAGTACAATTAACATGAGTTATTGTGTATAACCTTGTTTTTTAACATACCCAGTACTCTTTCAACAAATGTGACTTAAATAAATATATTACATTGATGTCTTCTTTGTTAATCTTTGTTATTTTTACATTTATATTTTAATTGATAGTTATTTATTTCACCCTTACAAGTCAAAACCTTTTAGAATTCCAGTTGGTACATGCACCAATATATGAATATGTTAATTGATCTTGGGCAAATTATCAATTTAGAAAAAGGATGCTCTTTATTAAGTGTACATGATTCATACCATTCATTAACAAAAAATTGAAACAAATATTAAGAATGTCTTATTTTGGTATCATTAAGATGATTCCATTTTAAATTTTGTTTTTACTGCTTAAATTACCCCATTTTTTCCCATTCTTTAGTTCTCAGTTTGATTTTTGTGGTAATGGTATACAGGTAATGAAATATGAAGTTTTAGATTGAAATATGGCTGATTCTCTCAATGTCTGGAAGTTTCATCTAAATTGTGGTATATTTCCAGAGCTGTTGCTGACAGACTACTGTCTACAGCAGAGAGAGGCATCTGAAAGTGATGATTCTGTGGTTCGCTTCACACCTATCCAATTGGAGACTTCACCTCTAACCAAACTTATTGTAGACCAGAAGAAGACTTCTTCACCATGTGGGTCTCTCTATGTATTTGCTGCCTCTGTGATGGCATCTCTTGGTGGAATCCTGTTTGGTTATGACATAGGTATGATCTTTGTTGAAATATCTACTTGCTAACCTGACTGTATTTTTTTTGTATTTAGTATTGTTCAGTCAAGTTCAGTGAAAGAATTGGAAATTGCAATTGACAACACAAAGACGTAATGGACTCATGTGGGCTTTTATTTATAAATATTTCTCTAAAAATTTGAATTTCTTAACTAATTTTACTCGCACTTCAAGTAATTTCAACCAGTATGTGTAGCTTAAAATGGTATCCTATTAAAGATAATACAGGGAAAAAAAACATTCATACTGGTAAGAAAAAATTACAACTGCTGGATCTGTGCCATGGGGAACAATTTTGATGAGAAAAAGATAAATACAATTTAAATCACTATTTATAATCAGTCATGAATCTTAAAGATTACTACTTGATAATGATAATTAACTACTTGACCATTTAATATGATGTTCCTTTTATCCAAAATAAAAATAATAAATTTTATCCAAGCTTTATAATTGTACCTACAGTGATGGAAACTTTCGATTGTCCCTTACTTGATTTACATATATGCATATATAGAAGTTTGGGATTTTATTTCTAATCACAAGCTTTCTATGGCCTGACAATCTTATTATTTTGGTAGGGGGTTAATCAGTTTAATAGTTAACTGAAATTATTAACTATGTTTCCATGGTTATGATGTTTTCCTATTGTCTAGGTATAATATCGGGAGCAGTATTACAACTGAAGTCCAAATTCTGTCTCACCTGTTTTGACCAGGAGTTAGTTGTCAGTTCTATGCTCTTTGGTGCTCTACTGGGATCATGTTTTGGAGGTAACTTATAGTGGCTAATTCTGTAAATATTGGGCTCATTTTTTGGAGGTAACTTATAGTGATTAATTATGTTAATTATCATACTGTCTGAACTTTTTTTTCTTTTTCTATTGAATTTGTTTCTTGTTAAATTTAAATAAAAGTTGTTAGCATTATTGGACAAAGTTTGGTTTTTGATTAGTTTTCCTTTAGGACATAAAACTACTAACTTTATTTCATTCCCCCCCTTAACAAGTGAGTGGTATACTAGTAGTAAAATCACATTGTCTGTCCATCTGTTCATCCTTATTTAGTCACAAAAATCTCAGCTCCCAGTTATTAATTTCAGCTTTATATAGATGGGACATGTGTTGTAAGTGATTTTGGTTGCTGTTTGGTATAAACTTCCTGTCAAGTGGGGGTTTACCTAGCAGAACAACACATGCATTTCATGATTTGTTTTTTTTTCAGATTTGATAGAATTAATTATTGTTGTATTGGTATCCTTAGGTATTATAGTGGATAGATTTGGACGAAGGCTGACCATTATCGTCAATGCTGCTGTGTTTACTATTGGTGCATTGTTAGCTGCTGGTGCTCCTTCTTTTAAAGTAGTGGTAAGCTTTGCTTTAGATGGGACTTATGTTTATGTTATGAACTTATAGTGGATAGCAAAATTAAAATGTTGAAACAGTGTTTATCACCTGACAGAAACAAGGATAAAAGATGAAAATGAAAGAAAAAATGGGTAAAAGAGAAATGATAAGCATATTAGTAAAGAAGGCAGTATTAGATAATGTGATTTGAATTGTGGAGAATATTGCTAAGACAAAAATCATTGATGATCCACTGTACTAACAGATGTTACTGTTAGTTATCAATTTATAATGAATGGTAATTGGTTGACTTGTTGATTAATGATTATTTTTATCAATAACTAGCATTTGAAATATTTTGTACATAGTATTCATTGAATTGTAAGGAGTGTACGGACCCCCACCATAAATGTTTTACTAAATCAATAGAGAATCAGTTTTACCTGTGTTCTTGTCTCAATAGGTAAATTGATTAAAATTCAATAAAAAATCTTACAACATGTAATATATCACGTACATTAACCACAACAAGTTCAAAGTTACAAAATTTTACCCAAGGAGAAAGAGTTGATGTCATGGTACTGTGACAAATGACAACAATATGACATAGTTTATTTTGTAAAGAAAATGAGCAACGTATAGTTAAAATTTGTGCTACCTTAACAAGATTAGTAATAATATTTGAGGATACACTTAAGAAAACAGTCATTACTGAAAATTTTTTATACAAATTAACATTTTACTGTCCAAGAAGACATTTTATATTTTGTTTTAGGTTGCTGGAAGAGTAGTACTTGGATTTGCTGTGTCACTGTCAGCCATTGCAGAATGTATTTACATATCAGAAATAGCCCCTGCTGTAAGAATACTTATGGTTATACCCCTATATACTAAGTTTAAGAGTTAATGGGAATCCTTTTGTTCATTTGTCTGTCTGTCTGTCTCTCTCTTAGTAAGCTCGAGTAATCTTAAACCATATACATGTATTAGGTCTCTGTTACTGGAACATCTTTGAATATTGAACATTTTTGTAGTACCACTGTGAAAGATATTGTACAGTCATTGTCTCTAAAAGCAAATAATGACATAAGAATTTAAAAATATTGTGTGATTGTTTTGAGATTTTGAAGTGTTGTAATACTTGGCCTACATATTCACCAGGTTACATATTTGGTAGTCATTTATTTTAAAAATAATGTGGTTTAATGAATTGCTTCTCTTTGGTTTATTTCAGAAAAGTAGAGGACTATTAGTATCTTTGAATGAGTTGGGCATTACTGTAGGCTTGCTCATAGCTTATCTTATAAACTATGCCTGTATAGATATAGAAAATGGATGGTAAGATGATTGAATGCAGATTTTTCTCTTCAGTGTATAAATTATTTTTATCAAACTTATGCAATATATAAAATATGTATAATTTAAAATGTGAGATGTCACATAATAAAGCTATATTTTCTACAATCTAAGCCTTTACATGCTTATTTATAAATGAGTACTTCCCATAAATCTTGGTAAATCATTATATGTATTAGAATAATTGCAGGAAAAGATTGCTTATACTTGTACCTGCTCCTGGTCTACATTTATTGGATTATAGACAAGAAGGGGCAATAAAGGCTCTTATTGGCCTAAAATACAACTGAAAATTAATAAAGTGTTGAAAGATTATATTTTGAATTTGATGACTTGAATCCATAACAAATGAGAAAACATAAAGACTTCTTATAATTCTTGTATTGAAGGGACAAAAGAATTGCTAGAAATGTACCTAATTTTAGATGTTCTGTCAATTTTGTACCTTATTGTCACTTAACGGTCATAATTTCAGCAAGGAAATGGTGTTGTGCACTGGGAAAAAAACTTCATATTATGTGAATAGATTCATTATTACACAGTGTATCTTATGTGGAAATATAAAGTTGTTTCTTGGGTGTAGACATAGTTTTCTGGATGTTAATATATCAGAAAAGAACATAAAATTTACTATTCTCAACAGTTTTTGTTAAATGACTTATTACTGTGGCACAATAAGACATCATTACAATGATGTTATGCCACAAAATATTCTGTTTTTTAATGTTTATATGTTTTATTATGTTATGAACAATATTTTGTTATTACAACAAAATCGATAATTATGGGCAATATGTGTAGTTTATTACCCCTACACCTTTCTATTTGATAGAGACTTGGTCTTTCTAATTTTTTCTGGCCTTCCACAATTCAATACTAATAGTACCATATACCATGTATTTACCTTATACAAAGTAAGTTAATTGTAAATGTTATGGTCTTCATCACTGGTAACAAGACGTTATAATTAACATTACAGGAGGTATATGTTTGGGATATCCATTATACCAGCATTAATACAGGGTATTGGAATGGTATTCTTACCTGCTAGTCCAAGATTTCTTATGTTACACAAACAAGAGGCTAGAGTAAGTATATACATGTAGATGAAAATTGTATTACACCAAACATGTAGAGTTCATGTTTGATTATAAACGAACTTGATTTTTATTTCAAAAGGATCATGCTAAAAATGAGAATTAAATTTTTAAACATCTTTGTTCAATAGCATGTGTGAAACTTACATTTTAGGAAGTAATGGACAATACCCTATTTTTATGATCTTATATTTCTTTTCTAGGCAGAAAATGTATTGTCAAAATTAAGAGGAGGGGCTGATGTAGAAAAGGAGATAGATTCTATCAGAAGCTCTATTTATCATGAAAAGGTTTGTACAGAATAATATAGAGTTGTACTGTAAGATGATTGATTAATAAATGTTTATACGTAGTCATATCAAGAGTGAGGTATATATCCCATCCGTTTACATAACGTGAAAAGAGCCAGAAATTAACCTGACCCAAAGCATCAGGGCTTACTTAGCATCTAGTACATCTACAATGGGCCTCAACAGGACTACTTGTTTCTTCTGTGTGTATCTATTGTTGTTTCATGGAAACTTCCCCAGTTCTCTTAAACATGTTGAGTATTTCTTTCTTAGTAATATTTAAGCCACATACAGTCAGACATTTATTAATACATGTACCTAAAAATTCTAACATTGTATAATCAACACTCCAACTTAAAACATACATTGTACATAACAAAGTAATTCATAACATATACCAAACAATTACTGTTCATTACATAACTTGCTAAATACCTTGCTGTATCAAACTTAATTAGGCTTCTTGGGGACATGAAACTTAGGTGACTTGTTTCTTTCTATTGGTTTATACTTTTTATTTTCATTAATTTCTGACTGCATTTTCAGGTAAAGGGACTTTACTATACAAAAAAGGGTGATTTCCTATTTTTTTGCACTGTCAGCAATATTCCTGAAACTTGTGAAAGTTGTTAATTTCTATTGTTATAAGCTCTCTTTTGATTTTTATAAATTATGGAGTAAATGGAATTTGTTCATAAAAAGGAAAAATTTTACAATTTTTTGACTATAATCATGAAAACACAATTTTCATGAAAATTTGGTTAATTTTATTGCTGTATGTCCCCTTCTAATATTTATAAATCTCCAATTTTACCTTTTCTAGTTATAGGACTTTATTCAAGTAAAAATGAGGCAATTTCCTGTTTTTAAAACATTATTCTAGTTAGTAAATCAATTTGCAAAGTTTATGGAGATCACAACCAAACTGATTTTGTTATCTCACAATAAAACTCCTAAAAACTTGTTGCCAGCTGACCTGGAATTAAGAATTATGTTCCTATTATTTTGTTATCCATTTCAGAATACCCATTGTTGTGATATGTTCAAAAGGTCTAACAATATGATTGGCAGGCTATTTATTGGTGCTGGACTTGTATTCTTTCAGCAGGTAGGCAGATTGCATTTTTTAATTATTTTCAAAAAAATTAAAGCATATAATATAGAATTGCTTAAATACACTGTACAACCTTTTTCCTCCTTTATCTGTTTATACCTTGTTTCAGTTTACTGGTCAACCCAATGTATTGTATTATGCCTCTACAATATTAGAAGCTGTTGGTTTTCATACAGACTCAGCTGCAACTTTAGCCACAGTCGGACTGGGGATTGTCAAGGTAATGTCTAGCTTTGTGGTATAGCTTTTGACACCTGTATAACAAAAACAAAACAAGTGATGTGATGCCTATTCTGTTTAAATCAATACCAAATCTAAAAACAAGCTTTGTACTTGTAGATGACACAAGTTATTATTCTACTACTGTTAAAGTACTTTAATTTGTGGATACCAATTTTTGTGGATTAGGGAAGAAACACAAGTGTTTGGATTTTTGAATTCATGGTTTTGGGGTTTTCAGTGTATACAACAATGGGAATCTCATTTTTGTTGGAAACCAAATTTCGTGGTTTCGCCTACCCACAAAAACCATGAAAATTGGTACCCCATGAACAATAGTTCTTTCACAGTATATAAAAAGATAATAAAAACATGATAAACTTTAAAAACATAGCAAATACCACGAACAGCTAATATACCTTGATTATGAAAGAAATACGGCTGAAAATTTAAGCACCAATCCATTTAAAATTCAGAAACTGCTACTGGTAGAAATAAATCATGGTGAAGAAAAACTAAACGAGTAAACAATGCTTTTTCAATCTACATACACCATATTTATATGTACAGGTAACTATAGTAACTCTACCTATGATTTTTGTATTATAGGTTATAATGACAGTGATTGCCTTGTTGTGTGTAGATAAATGGGGGAGGAGGAAGTTTTTATTGGTTGGCGCAGTTCTTATGTGTCTTTCATTATTCATCCTTGGACTTGTTACTCATTATGACTCTGGAGAGTCCATAACTGATCCCTGTGAGGAGGAGATGTATTGTGTCAACACTACTAGTGTATCTGTGATGCTTCAATCATCTGTTTCATCACCAAACATCCAATCTACCATATCAACTACAACAGTGATGACAAACTATACACAAACAAACCAAACTACAACAACATCCATAACATTACATGGTGCTGGTTTAGGAAAAGCCATGGCATTCACTGCCCTCCTTACTTTTGTAGCTGCTTATGGGTTTAGTTTTGGGCCAGGTAAATATATGGCATTCACTGCCCTCCTTATTTGTGTAGCTGCTTATGGGTTCAGTTTTGGGCCAGGTAAATACATGGCATTCACTGCCCTCCTTACTTGTGTAACTGCTTATGGGTTCAGTTTTGGGCCAGGTAAATACATGGCATTCACTGCCCTCCATACTTGTGTTGCTGCCTATAGGTTCAGTTTTTGACCATGTAAATACATGACATTCACTTCCCTTCTTTCTTTAGTTTCTACCTAATGGTTCAGTTTTTGGCTAGGTAAATATGTGGTATTCTTTCACCTTCCTGCTTCATAGACTACCTGTGGGTTCAGCTGGGCCAGATGAATATCAAGAAGTAAAATTATATTATTTCAAATGTATTTTATTATCTAATGACAGATTTTTATTCATTTAATTTTATTAATAAATGTTTTTACTTTTAATGTGGAAAAAAACAAATAAAGAATATAAAAATTTTGTATCTCAATACACTTAAGACATACGTAGACTAAAATATAAATTATTAATTTTTGCGGTGTACTAAATTTTGCTGTTTTTGCGGTTGCCTCAAGAACGCAAAAAATTAGTACCTGTGAAATTTATATTTACATTACCAAGTCCTTTGACTGTTGTAATCGTGGTTTCCACAATTTTGAATAGAAATATCATTTTGTGTAAGGGTCGTATCATTCAATGCAATTAAGTATGAATTTATACTAAGTCTATAATAAAAAGGTATACGGTAAAAGCATGTGGGTTATAATTTGTAAATTCATGATCTTGTTTACATAATAATTTGTATCAATGGCCATAGAATACTTGTCACATCAAAAAACAAAAGTTAATAAAAAGTTAATCTGTAAACATCCCGTTAAAGTGTCAATAGTTAATCCCTACAATTAGCTATGGCTTGTGCATGGAAGTGAGTTCTTTTTAGTTTTAGACGAATATATACACTATTAGATTAAAATTGCCATAGGAAACTATATACATGGACTTGTCAATTTGTTAATGTCGTATTAATGGCTGTCGTTAATTTATTGAAATATTAACTGTAAAATAACTGATCAGAAGAGGAATCACACACTGCCCACACTATTGAAAAACTTTATTTTCTTCAACCTTGAAAATTAATACCCACAAACATGTTGACTTCTCAGAACTTACGAAAATTAGTTGCTGTGAGAATTAATACGTTTACAGTAGGTAAAAATAAAACCCACTTAAACACAGCTAGAGGGATTTATCGAGTTAGCTTATTATCATAATGTGCTTCACTGTGATGTTAGTTATTTCATTACTTGACAAAGTATATTGTTTTACAGTTAGTTGGTTAGTTCTGAGTGAGATATTTCCTGTTGCTATAAAAGGTCGGGCCATAGCTTTTACCACCATATTAAACTGGGGGACCAATCTTATTGTTTCTTCTGTCTTCCTTGATATGATTGGTAAGTACATGTACTTCATCCTTTTAACATCTACTGAGATTTTTTGTTATAAGTACTGCCTTTATGTTCTTGGTAAACAGAGTAATTTAAAAAAAAAAATAAACTCAGAATTATCCTTATGTGATAGTTCTCCTATTTTTAAATTACAATTGAAAGAGAACTTTTTCATAGACATGCAAGAATTTTACAGAAATTTAAGGTGTTAATGGCTTCAGAATGAACAGAATTGATTTTTGTCTTACATTATGTATTATGTATGTTTTTACCTCAAATAGATAAGAAAAAGAATCTGCTCAAGCACCTGATGGCTAAAATTAAGAAATAAATCCAGTACCTCCATTTTATCATCGTTTTACCCTGGATTGGCCATTTATGTCATATTGTTTTACCCCAAGCGATAGCAAGGTTTAAATAACAACATAAATGGCCAGCCTGTGGTGAATCAATGATAAAATAAAGTTTCCATGTCTGTTTCGATTCTAAAAGGACTAGTTTCTTCATATTTTTTAATAGATGCAGCCTACGAGTTGCATGAAATGTTGGTCAGGTGTTTATCACTTTTTCACCATTGCAGTGATTTAAAGAGCTTTGAAGCACGTCATATTAGAACTTCAAACTGGTACCAATAATATACTTGTTCTATTTTCAGAGAGTTTTGGTGTATCAGGAACATTTTTTTTCTTCAGTGTAGTATGTGTCCTATCAGTGATATTTATATTTACTATGATACCTGAAACTAAAGGCAAGTCATTGGAACAGATTTCTGAAGAAATGAGCAAAAGGTATAATCTTATATTATCTTTAGGTATCGAAGTTACTTTCTTGTTGTAATGTAGCCAGAAAAATTAACACCACTTTTTAGAGTGCTTGCTGTGAATGGCTATATTAATCTGCGCTTTTTGGGTCTTTAATATTTTGGGACTTGCATACATGTTTTATATTGAAACCACCTTGTCTGTCTGTGCTTTTTGGGCCTTTAATATTTTGGGACTCGCATACATGTTTTATATTGAAACCACCTTGTCTGTCTGTGCTTTTTGTGTCTTTAATATTTTATATTGATTTCTATAGTGTAGACAGCTTATAAAACAAGCAACACTTCTAGTAATAGAGGACTCATTTTTATATTTCAAATTGAAATTTTCCTGAAACCTATAAGGCTTCACTTACTGGTAATGGTCTTCAATTTCCAATTTTATATATTTTTTACATGAATCAGGATCTTCAGATATGTTTTTTGTAAGTTATTTACTTACTGCCAATTATGCCCAATGACATGTGGGATGGCAACAAAGGTATGTCACTTCTGCCAGTTCTTGGCCATCTTCTGTAAGCTTCCAAGTAAATGGGTTCAGTTTGCTCATTTGGGACTCTACATATCTGCCCACTTTCAATCTCTTTTTATGTGGTATACTACTAGGTTTTGAATTGAAAAAGAAGCAACTGTACCTTTAATAATGAAAAGAATGAGTTTATATTTATGTTATATTTTCAGTGTTATATGTTGTTCTGTGTGTCAGTGTTGTTCATGGTAAGACAGAGTTAGATCCCTAGACAAGAAAATCTAAGTAAAGTAAATAACATCAATTTGGCTTAAATGAATTAGATATACATCTGTTTTCAACTGGGCACAATATCTTACTGAATATTTGCTGTAATATTTCTTAGTAGAACATATTTTCATATACATATCAACAGTGTGTATTACAAATTTTACTAATTACAACTTTGATGAAGTTATTTTCATTTTTTCTGAAGGTGATAGTAAAGATTTGGAGAAAAATACATGTATTTGATTTAAAATGCGCAATGAATTTACAGATGTCTATCTTTAATTAGATTTCTTGTCATTGCATGCATTACCTGTACTTATGATAATCCATGGTTTTATAATACATGTACATTAATAAATAACACTAACAGATGTATCATCAAGTATGTATGGTAATAAATATTGATAGTAATTGACTAGTAAACTTTGGGACATTTTTTACCTTTGTCACAAATAGTGAAAGCAGGTCTAGTAGCCCCATGTCTGTCTGTCTGTCTGTCTGTCCATCACATCACACTAAGGGGTAAATTCTTTGTGGAATATGTAACTCACAAAGATTTAAACCATTATTATTCCAACCTTTCGCTGTATTTAAATATATATTGAAGATGTGCCTTCCTATGATGAACAATGACAATTTTTCCCTACATTTTTAATATGTTGATATGGACCACTATATTATATGGATGACACATACTTTCTGTAATTTGTAACTCAATAAATATTAAACTTTGCTCTGAGATGTGCATACCTATTGTGGATGAATTTGATAATTGTTTAAAATGAATGTTATGTGTTGGACTTTTTCAGCTGTATTTACTATCATTGGTAAATACTTTGTGTAAAACTCCAACTATAGTTTTTAAACTTTGTATTGTGTTTGTGCGTATATTCAAGCTGTGGGCTGACAAACATATGATTGTGACGCTGGTCCAGATATACTATCTTTTTTGTTATATTTCCATTGATTGCACTGGGTCTTTCATCAGCTTTAATTTCATAGTGTAGACGTTTTGGTGAAATGTATTGTTGGAAGGGATATAATTATTCTTAGAAAACATATTCGTACATTTAGCTGCAGGACAGCATGATACAAAAACCTATACTAGTATTGCTTCTCTTTAGATGTATATACCAACAATTTATTAATGACACTTGATTTAATTGGGATATGAAGTGTTATTCATGTAATGCTTGTAAGCTTGCGTTATAGAAAATACATATCTGGAAATTATGTGTTGGTTCCATTATAAAATAGTGTAACTTGATTGTAAGAATAGCATTTTAAACTTTAACCACTGATTTTTTTACAAACACCAGTGTCTGAAAATTCCAAGCTCATTCTACAGCCTTTTCAGAAAAGGCAAGAATTTTGCAATCAGGATAAAGTGAGTGATTTTATGTTATCTGATCGTTTAATCATGTTTGATTAAAATAATATCCTAGAATTTTGAAAGGCCTATATAGCTAGGTAGTAAACAAATATCTGTTGTGAGGAGCTTGGAATTTTTATAGTTACTGAAGCAAGACTTGTTTTGCTATGACAAAAACTGATAAAAGATATTGACCTTTTTTCATCACTGTTTCATTTTGTAACAATGAAATGTATAATTAATTGGATTCTATTTGATATAGAAAAATGATATTTTGGTGGTATAATTTGTAATATACATGTACAGGAATTTCTCTAAAGTTTCGATTCTCTTTATTTCAGATCTTTGGTGTCTGGTTTCAAGGCTAGATGTTTCCGCTGCTTCAATTGTTGTGACCAAGGCTACACAATTAAAGCAATACATAAAACTAGACGTAGACAGTCAGATTCCTCTTACAATGACGATCATACTATATAAACTTGATACAATTCATATAATCATCAGTCTGCCAAAAGAAGTATTTTGGTTTGTACAACATGCCAGAGATGTATTCTGGTTTGTACAACATGCCAGAGATGTCTTCTGGGTTGTACAACTTGCCAAAGAAGTGTTATGGGTTGTACAATGTGCCAGAGATGTCTTCTGGGTTGTACAGTTTGCCAGAGAAGTGTTTTG
This sequence comes from Perna viridis, assembly GCA_037379345.1. NCBI lineage: Eukaryota > Metazoa > Mollusca > Bivalvia > Mytilida > Mytilidae > Perna > Perna viridis. The sequence continues at coordinate 52,168,060 of CM074511.1, read as the reverse complement.
GGTGGTACAACATACCAGAGATGTCTTCTGGGTGGTACAACATGTCAGAGATGTCTTCTGGGTTGTACAACTTGCCAAAGAAGTGTTTTGGGTTGTACAACATGCCAGAGATGTCTTCTGGGAGGTACAACATGTCAGAGATGTCTTCTGGGTGGTACAACATGCCAGAGATGTCTTCTGGGTTGTACAACTTGCCAAAGAAGTGTTTTGAGTTGAACAACATGCAAAGAAGTGTTTTGGGTTGTACAACATGCCAGAGATGTCTTCTGGGTGGTACAACATGCCAAAGAAGTGTTTTGGGATGTACAACATGCCAGAGATGTCTTCTGGGTGGTACAACATGCTAAAGAAGTGTTTTGGGTTGTACAACATGCCAGAGATGTCTTTTGGGTGGTACAACATGCCAGAGATGTCTTCTGGTTTGTACAACATGTCAGAGATGTCTTCTGGTTTGTACATGTCAGAGATGTCTTTTGGGTGGTACAACATGCCAGAGATGTCTTTAGGGTTGTTATTTGACATGGTTTATTTGGTAATATATTACTTCTTCAAAAGGAAGATTTTTTTTGTTAACCAACTTTTTGTCATGCATTTTTTTGCATAATTGATGGGAAATCTGAGATGTTTAAGTGGTAAGTTTATGATTAAGTTTTGATCAGTCAATTTCTGCAAACTTTTACTCAACCTTCAAAACCAAACATGCAGTAATTATCATTGTAATAAGTTGTTATTATAGTAATGGTATCTCCTCAGTAGGTCAAGTAAACTTAAATGGTAGATTTTCATCCCATGTTCACAAAAAATGTGGGGCAGGTTGGGAGGATTTTATTTTGTATATACTATTCCTTACCAGATATTTGCTAGCCTAATTTTAGCAATTTGAAGTATAGATATGTTCTAAATCTATAGCCACATCAGTTTTAGAGAAGAAACCTCATTTAAGTCACCAAGAAATGAAAGATTTGTGTGTTAATGTACCTCAATACTTAAAACTGACATGAAAAAAATTCTGATATTGAAATTCCTGCCCCATTTTTTGGTCAAATTGTAAGGGGCGAAAGGGGATGAAAATCTAATTGTTTTATTTGGTCTCTCTGTAAAGTTTATTGTTGCTGTATGGAGATTGTTGATTAAAAACCAATATATATGATTATGTTTATTTAACTGCTATACAGACTTGTACATGTACATGTATGTGTTCCTATAAAAACAGTTTACATATTTTTATTATCATTTCTGTGCAATGTTACTATATTGTATACTTTTGTTTTTGACATATCTACAGAAATCCAACATATATTACTGATACAACTTTTTTTTGAAATTTTCTTTACATTATGTTTATCTTCTTTTTATCATGCATTTTGTTTTTGATAGAACGTTTTGGTATAATGATATAGTGCTGCTGTTGTCACCAAGGATAGTGTTATTGTAGTAGTCTGTAGACATTCAGGAATAATTAACTTGAGTATAAGAAAATTGATCTCTTTAAAATTGTACCACAAAAGTAAAGAGGGGTGGATTTTGGAGATTGTGACTTTGACTGTTCAGGGATTTAGAAGCCAAAAAGGACCAGAAACAAACATTTTCTTGATATCTAGACAATAACTTAAGTAAAAGTGTATTAATCTTCAAGTTATTGTACCACAAGGTGCCATATTATATAGGGAAGCTGTTGACTTCAACCATTCAGATATTAGGGGTCATTTTGATTCTGTTCAAAATCTTATCCTTTGTGAAACTTTTGCACCTTTAAAAAAGCTCCTGTATTGAGCTTGAATTTCATACTATCCCTAACTGTTAAGGGTTGGACCTATGCAGTATATCAAGCTGAGTCATACAAGACATTTTGTAATTAGAATATTTTTTGGGCATTTTTATTGTACATTTAAGGGGGTTACTTTTAAAAAAAGGCATTAAAAAAGCTCCTGTATCGAGCTTGAATTCCATACTGTCCTTAAATGTTCAGGGTTTGACCTGTGTGGGTGAGTCCTTCGAAGTGTTTTTTATAATTAGAACATTTTTTCGTGCATTTTAATTTGTATATTTAAGGGGGTTACATCAAAAATAAAATAGGCATTACTGAACAAGGGTAGATTTGATTAACTGAGAATATCTAATATTTAGTAATCTATGATCAATATAAGTGCTGGAATGTCCGTCCATAGCCATGATTAGGTCTTACTCATAGTTTATTTTTTATAAGTTAGAAAATTATATGTATATTGAAGATGGTCATTATTGATTCTGTTGGTTATTAAATATAAAACCAACTTAACAGTATACTTTTACAAATAGTATTACACCTCTAAAAAGTCAGTACAAAAGGACTATCTTCTCTATTTGTTACTTGTATAATCAGTTCCTCTATAGCTTTAGATAATCTTATTTTCTGTGCAATACTCTTGATTGGCTGTTCTAGCATTGATAGCAAAGGTGGAGGGATGGTAGATATACTTGTCTTTGTAAAATGATAAATAGTCATACAAGGTGTTTACTTTTAGTTAGGATTTAATCCTTCCCGTCTATGAACTGTAGAACAGCTGATATATTTTTTCTTTACTTGATTTCTTCAAATTTATATGAACCAGTAGTAATTCACAGACAAATGATTTATTCTAATTTCATGTAATTTATCCCAAAGCAAGTTGATATTTATTTTATATCTTGAGAATATCACCTGGTTAAAAGGTTGTCTGTTGATCAGAATAACAGTGAATAGAATATATCTTATGCTGTTTTCTTTTTGGAGAATAGTTTTTTTTTTTGCTTTATTAGCATAACTCCTTGTGATTTTCAACCGTGTCAGATTAGGCCTGCATTCTATTGTGTAAATTGTTGTGATATAAAATATATACTAATGTTATGTATTGTTACTGAAGTTTTTGGATTGATATAGCTTGTGTTTATTGAGCCTGATACAACTCTCCAAACTCATAACCTTGCCTATACAGGCAAATTTTCTTCACATGAATTTAACGTTTATTTCACATCAACTTCACATGATTTTCATGTGAAGAAAATTTGCCTTTGTACATAGTTTTTACAGGATTCATTTGTAAAAGTATTGTAGTTAACTCTGGTTTGATCAAAGGTTTTTGACTTCAGTAACTTGCCAGAGTGCCCTATATAAAAGACAGGAATTTGCCAAAAGGAGATCAGCTTAAAAGGGGAATTCCACTTTTTCAAATGAGGATTTGATTGTGTCTTTTAACTGGACATTTTTTTCCTATTTTGCCTACTCATTTTGATTGTTAGCCTCATAAGATCAGGTTTGAAATAAGGTAAGACATATTGATGCTTTACTAATTCAGATAATACAATTTATATGGGATTTTATCCACCAGTAATAGAGCACCCCAGGATATCCCACTATTGTTGTTCTCTGCCAATTATAAAATTATATGCTGTACACCTGACATTAGATACCAGTTTGAAATATGGCTGAGGTGAATTTGAGTTTAAAAGGAATTATGCTTACAAGGTTTTAAAAGAAAAACTCCCAAGCTTAATTGTTTCCCTTGCAAGCATGGGACACAAATTTAATTCTTTCATGATGCCCAATTTTCCTTTAAAATTTCATCACAATTCCTAGAGCAGTTTAGGAATTGTGCTAAAAAGATATGTGGATATGCATGCAGACAAATAATGGACAGGTGAACATACAGACAGGGTCCAAACTTTTTAGTGGTGTTAAAGTAGAGAGACATAATGGAAGGGAAAACTTCACTAACAGGCTATAACACAAAAACAAGTATGAAATATTTATCGAAGTCTTGATAGAGAGGAGAGAAATCTTCCAGCATAAAAATACAGTAAGAGAAATATTTTGCACATTTATTCACTCACACCTAAATTAATAAATTACTACTGATATTAAAATGATGTAATATAACAGTATAAAATAAATTAAAACTAAACACCTGAGAACCAGTTTTCCAGGAAGCATAATGCACAAAACTGCTTAAACTTTCATAACATATCACTTATCTGTAATCATGTGGCAACATTTTGTTGGTATAATTTATCAACTTCTGAATAATTCAATAACAGAGATTACAGTTATTGAACTGAAACATGATTTCCCATAACTATTCAGAAAAATTTGTTATATATTCAATTAAAATGCCCTCTAAATAAGCAACTGAGGAACAGACAACTCTTTTAAAATACAATGTCTAAATTATCTATTGACTACTTTCTCAATTAGTGTAACCTCATTGAGATCAAAAAGTGGTCTTTCAAAAATTGGAGGAAAATAATTGGATTTTTGAAATTTGTTTCAAATTTAACAAATGTTGCCTAATTTTTATGGAAATGCTGTTATTTGAAATTCAGACAAGAACATATCTAATTAAACATAAAAAATGAACCTTTATTCAAATAAGTACAAACACTTCAAAAATATTCGTGTACATCAAGGGTCCAGCAATTTTGATGCACCATGCCGGACATTTTATCAAATTTAAGCATATGTTTTTGTTGGTCTTTCACATGCTCAGATCAAAAATTAACTTAAAAAACGTTTGTATGTAGTTATTTTAAAATAAATATTGGAAATGTGGTATTTCATCACATACTCTGTCTTTTACAAAGTATCAGAGCGAGTGAATGAGTTTGGTTTTTCGACCACACATGGACATTCTAACATGTAAACAAAACATGGTATCTCTCGGACTTTTTCATCACACAGAAAAACAGCCGACAACTACCAAGTGATGAAAAAATTTTCATTATTTGTAAAAGAAAATTGTGAACACATTTTGCATACTGATTTAAATGGTCTGTTGACTTCTGTGTTAAAATGATTCAATCCATGAATTAATAATTACAAACTACGACTGATTTGTAGTTTCAGTTCCATGTGCTTTCGTTACCTCTGAAAGATCGGCAAGAATATGTCGGACTTGTCAATCTTTTTTCTTAATTAATCAACTAATAAATGTATGAAGATTCTCCAAGTTACTTCAATTATTCAATCAACTTATCAGTTACAGGTAAATCACAGTCACAGGTGGCTGCACGTCAGCTAAAATTGACACACACTCTTGTCAATTAATTTCCAATAAACAATTACGAGACTGGTAGGCAGGATGTTTATACCCTAATAAAACCACGCAGACTGTAATTTATAAGGGTTGACAATTTTTTATGTCCTATATTGGAAAATGGTCGTCGGTCATTTACAAAATTTGTCGGTCAATGACCGGCATTTTTTACCATTTCCTAATCCATGATGTACACATGTACCACAATCAATTAAATGGTAGATTCCAATTATAAAGTAACAACATAAACATTCTTATGTTTAAAAGCACATATAAAAGACAGATATGTACCTTAATAATACACATCACTACATGCACACAGAGTACAAAAATAAAACATAAAAAAATGTCATTATTGTTTACAATAAAATATCTTTATCTGACACATCCTGGAATAATTAATATAAATAAGACTAGACTTAAAACAGAAAAAAATATCAATCACATTAGAAAAGTCTTTTATTCTACACATTACTAAGATCATTGTAGTTTAAAATTTACAACTCAAAATTAATATGAATGCTATTAAATAATATTACATCCTGTTTTACTGGTAGTAAAAAAATTCCCACAGCAGTTTGATTCATTGTAATTAAGTAAGACAACAAATATGAGGTTATATATTCTGTTTTAACATAGAAATGAGGATATCTGAATGATTATATTATTACATGTAAAACAAATTTAGGGAAAGACGTTACATGTACAATAAAACTACACACGGAAGAACATGTTCAACTGTTGTTGACCCTTGACCTGCGGTAATAGCTTCCTCCTACATGACTTTGATTCAGTTTTGGCTTTCTTCTTGTTTGGAGCGGCAGTGTCAGAACTTTTCCTCTTTTTGCCTCCCTTTTCTGTATTTTGTGATTCAACAATATCAGTAGTTTCTAAAGTTTGACTGGATACAGGTTCTCCTACATGTACTTCAGTTGCTTTTGTAGTTTTGGAAGATTTGTCAAACTCATTGTTGAAATTTTTCTCTTTTCTTGTCTTGACGTTTTCTTGGTCATTAATAGATTCTAAAATTGTCTTAGCTAGTCCTGATTTAGACGATGAGGCTGGAGCAACAAGAGTCTTACTGGAAAAAAATTAGACAATGAGGCTGGAGCAACAAGAGTCTTACTGGAAAAATGATTTAGACAATGAGGCTGGACGACAAAAGTCTTACTGGAAAAAAATTTAGACAATGAGGCTGGAGCAACAAGAGTCTTAGAGGAAAAAAAATTTAGACGATGAGGCTGGAGAAACAAGAGTCTTACTGGAAAAAAAATAATTAAAATTATTTTTTTTAAAAGTCTTCTTTTTTTTTAGAATAAAATGAGATTAATGAAAGACAGAAGGAATTAGTCTGGTTTTCTTTTTTTTTTTTTTTTAAAACTTCATATATAAGTTTAAAAAAAAGACATACTAAGGAACAGATATATACTGACTGATACTTGTTGAAAAAATATTTTTAAAAAAAATGAGCAAATGAATGAAAAAAAATAGCTGAAAAAGGAGGTAAGTCTGACAAAAGTATCATTCATTAGCAATTTAAACCACTTCGAACAGATGGAAATTCTCCCCCAAAAAATGAAAGAAATTTATCTAGTTGATTAAAATTATCCCAAATATAAGAAATAGCCCTTAGTATTATATATAGCAGTGAATGTCCCCTGGTAAATTTGGTTTTCCTGCCAAAACATCACAAAACTTCTCTCTTGTCAGGTTAACTTTAATTGATGTTACTGATCATTTGAAATATCAATCTAAAAAATTATTTGAGAATAGCAATAAAATCTTCATGAAAATCTACATAATGAATAGAATAATCAATTAATTATCAAAAATATCTAAAATAAAATTACGTGCACCGAGGATGCTTGAAGATTTAAAACAGGATAATATTTTGTTATTCACTCTTTCCAATTAAATATCCTATCATTAACTTGACTCACAAAATATTATTCTGAAGAAACAAAAACAGATGCATTTTATTGTATCTAAAGATAATAGAAGAAGCATCTTTCATTTTGTATAAAAGCTAGAAGAATGTGAGATGAACAACAACAAAAAATGCAGTCCATTCACATGCATGTTGATCCTATTGGAACATGTGACATGGAACGTACGTTACCTAGGTAATACAATCACAGGACTGTTAGTCATACAGACATCTTCCTTGTTAGGTAGTCCAACATTGTGTGCTGGCATAGCCCAGTCATAGCAGGCCTTGTAACTCTTAGATATCAGTGGAGTCTAAATTGTTATAACATTAAAAAAAGTCTTAAACTGTGATTATTTCTTTGTATTTATTTCAATGGAATTATGTATATGATTGCTTTGTTTTTCAACAAAGTGACATTTTGGTTGAAATCAGAATTTGTGTTTTTACTGATACCCAGTAACTTCAATATGACTTGAACCATAACCCTTAAACAAGCAAGTATAAAGAATGAATGCATGTATTTTAAAAAAAAGTATTTCAGATTGTTTTACTATTTACATACAATAAACCATATCTGACAATGTGTCAATGTATTTTAGGAAAATATGGCACATGCGATATCAGGCAAATATATATCAGTGAAATAATTGATGACTTACATTCTTACCACATTTACTTAATAGTCTGTCTGACAAGGATAGGTTTAGGTTGGAATCTTCCTCATCTAATTCTATGCCTTCATCAGGAGACCTGAAAAACAATATAACCTATCATTCTTAGGTTTATTCAAGGGCATTTTATTTAAGTAATCATAAAGAGATACAAATACAACAATTGGTTTATATCATCCATATTTTGTCTACCTTATGAAAAAAATTAGGTTGTGAAAAAAAATTGTTGAAAAGAAGAAAAAAAAACACTGCATGTCATATTTTACAACCAGTATAAACATTTAAGCAAATCTACATATTCAACATGGTATTATTTTAACAAAGACAAAGTCTATATATTTAACACAGTAAACCAAACCATTGTAAATGTGAATGTGTTCTCCCCAGGACCTTTTGGCATCATGATAATGTGATACTATTTTGGTTTTGATTTAATGCTACCAAAACTGATCTTCCTGCAGATAACATTACAAATGAGATGCAATAATTTCAAAGGAAAAGTTCTTTTCCAATTTTTTTATGATAATATTTGAATTTTCTAGGGAGTGCACTGTTGATACACACCTAAACTGAGACAGAATGGATGGGAACCTTATAGGTGTCTTCTGACTAGAGAAGCCATCACATAGATAATCCAGACTCTGAGATTGATCCTGTTGTGTCAGAAGTTTGTCAGTCACACATCGTAGTATCTGTAAAGTCTTCCTCCCTAATAAACTTCCACCATTACTGACAGACTAAAACAGCAGATATAAAATTATACACAGATATTTGTAATTGATTATCTAAAGCTTTAAACTCATCACCATTGATGTCTGAAGATTTGATCACATATTTAGTAACACAGTACCCAACATATAAACATAAATGACGATCCGCTTTTTTGTGCAATATATTTCAAACATGACTATTTGAAAAAAAATTGTAATTCATCAATTTCTTGCACAAATATTTCTTTTTTTTTTTAAATAGACAGTGTTTTATCACAAAAAGCATACAATACATTCATTTTATGAAGTTATCTATGTTACAAAAAAACACATAATAATATTCATTGTTAACACTGACTTTTCCTGGACTAGCCATTTTGTTCTTTTCTGACTGACCAATGACCACAGGTATTTGTTCTAGTAGTGTCTCAGCAACATTCTCTATACTGCTTTGTCTTAATTTGGAATCCTGGGACTTCAGCAACTCCTTCTTTATGTTGATAATTATCTTTCTACAAGCTTTGCTACAAACCATGAAAAGATAACTCAATAGTGGTAGAAAAATCTGTTATTGCTTTCAACTACATATATTTTTGTAGATTTATTTTGAATTAGTATACAAAATATATTATTTCCCATTTGATCAAACTACCATGATTTTACATACATGTACATGTACTGTGAAAGTACTATTGTTTGTTAGGGTACCAATTTTCATGGTTTTCTTGGGTAAGCCAAACCACGAAATTTGGTTCCCAATAAAAAGGAGATTTCTATTGATGTGTATACATAAAACCTCAAAACCATGAAATGAAGAATCCATGAACTTGTGTTTCTTCTATAATTCACAAAAATTGAATCTGTAACAGATTTTTTTTTATTTGGATACATTTTTAAACATACCTGGTGTTTAATTCTTCCTCAATAAAATTCTGCAATTTCTGCATCAGATCAACAAACTCTCCAAATCCTTTAACAAATTGTGACAAGGGATGATTGGAATCAGGAGCATAGCCCTTTCCTCCTAATCGTATCTTCAGTATGTAAGAAACAGCGGTCTAGAAAAAATACAGTCATATCTGTTACATATATGGAAACCACTGAAAATATACATGTATCATTTTCTACGTGTATATATCATCATGTTATTTTTTGCTTTAAGTAAGTTTCATTTTCAAGCTTTACTGTATACAATTTGATGAATATAATTGTATTCTATTTTTTTATAAATGTTAAATTACTATACCTCAATTATGGGTAATAGTTTGTTAAATTATCTGTGGTCTTTCATTCAAATTTCTCAAAGTTGTTATTACATGTAACAACATTGAAGTGGAAATTTGCAAAATCAGAAGTAAATTAACGATTAAATTAAGAATTCTATTCATAAGTTCTGGATAAGAAAGAGCAGAAAAGTAGAAAACCAGCAATAAACCATCAAAAAATTATTCAAAGAACTGTTCAAATTCAAGATCCATTCAATTTAACCACAGAGCAAAACAAAAATCATTTGACAAGTTTCTAGTACAAATACCATTCAAATCTCATAGAAGTCTGTACCATCAGTTTATATAACTAAAGTTACTTGTAAAAATCATTTTCCAGTTTTCAAAGACTTCTCTCAATTTGAAAATAATATATTACAGATATATCAGACATGATTTAATGAAGCTAACAAGAAAAGCAGAAACTGACGAAATCAGTAGCAAACATATCGTAAAAAGAGAGACATAACAGTAAAATCCAGATCTGAAAAAGCGGAATTCCATTTTATAGCAGAAAATCATGTCTGATATATACACTATACCAAGATAGGCCAATAAACTAACATGATACATTGTCATATTCTTTTTCTTTGCTTCTCTCTTCAGTTCTGTGAAAGCTTCATGAGTGAGATCACGGTTTGGTACATTTAATGATCTAGCTAAAGCAAGCTCTGACCTTGTATTCACCAAGAGTTCAAGGTATGACAAAAAAACCATTTGTACATATGACTGAAATAATAAAACAAACAGTACGACATGTCTTTAAAGTAAATGCAGGGTACATGTTCACACGTAGTACATGTATGTAATTTATTATTATATTTAATAAGTATGAATAGTTCTTCATTAGTTGGAAGTGAATATTTCAGGTCTTGGCTTTTTTCCCTTTCATTATACACGTTTTGAAAAAGATAATTGCTTCTACCTTTAAAATTAAAAACTGACAGAAGAAATGAAAGAGACAGGCAATTGTACAAATTTTAAATAGATATACAACAGTTTAATAAGATATATGTTTATTTGGGAAATCAAATACTTCTACACTTATCCCCCTTTGTCAGATATGATTGTGCAATGAAATCAAAGGTAAACTATACAAAGGAAGAAAAAGATTGACTTTCAATTAAAACATGCCAGCATACCTCAGTAATTGACAAAGGTTTGGTAGTTGGTGAATTTTGACTGGTTCTCTGTTGTACATCCTCCAGAGTAGAAGGTTCAGATAATACGGTCATGTCACTATTGTTTTCAAGAGATGTTTCCATGGTTAGTTTATGTACAATTCTATTGTCACACAATGTCTTCAACATACATTTCTGGAAGTAGAAAGATTTTCATACATTACACAATTAAAATTTCCTCTAAAATTTGTAGTACAAAAGGCTTTTTAATCAGAGATGAATCAATGTATCTAAAAATAAATTACTTTCATCAACATATCAATAACAAAATCAACAGAGAAAATTCTAGAAAATATCTTGGATAAACAATACATCTTACATGTTATGCAGACTCATGCCTATAATAAGAAAACAAAATAGTGTAAGTGTGGTATTTTTAGCATCATATATGTACCAGATAAAAACCTAAATAACTAACTATGCACATTTTTTTATACTTGTATAATGAAATATTTCAAGATGTATCTAAGAAAATGATCTCTTAGCAGAATCCAAGATGAATAATATAATATCCACTTTCTAAATTGGGTACCTGTATTTGGTGTGAAGGCAGTCCTAACACAACTAAATCAGTATTAATCAAGTCCTCCTTCAAATGGTTGTTATCATCCATCCCTTTGACCAACATCTGTAGTACATCACACATATCTACCTGGTTACAATAGGTAATAAGCTGTGTATATGCCTGATCCAGCCAGTCCTCTAGTGTCTGCGTTGGTTTTATGTCCTTACTACACTCAGACAACTTCTTTCTGATCAATAAATTGTTCTGGTGTATAGCTGTACTGGACTCTACATCATAGTCTCCTATATCCTGTCACAGAAAAATAACTTTTATACCTAAAATAATACCATAATGTGATTTTTCTAATTAACTAAAAGAGAATACTTTATAATAACTGTAAGTTATCTAATAAAATCACTAATAGTTAATTTTAAAGAAGCCTAGACAATTTTTATAACCAAATAAGTAGGATACATGTAAATGTATATCAGAAGCAAAAATGTGAAAATTAAAGAACCTTAGTGAGCGCACTCACATACCCTATGCGTCCCCATGCTGGATACTCAAGTAAATTTGTTCGTAAGAGAAATACATGTAGAAGGACCCTAATAAAAATGGAATTAGAGTGTTTTTTTTAGGCATTAGAAAAGACTGCAACAAAATACAATTTGAAAAAAAATTTTGAAAATGATTTTTTCTTTATCTTCTTACTAACTTTTGTTACTTTGAATTGTAGTTTCAAACTCCAGACTGTGATTTCTTTGAGCTTCAATTCATCCAAAATAAATATCATATTGGAACAAAATGTACACTTGACCTGCAACTTATCATGGTGAACTTATATACCAAAAATCATGTCATAATCTGCAAGTGTTTAGAAAAAAATCAGAAAAACGGTTATTTCTATGAATTTAGCTAAGTTCAAGGCCCATAATTTCAGTAAAAATCATCTGAGCAGAACCAAATACAAACTTGTCCTGTCACTTATGGTGAATTTATAACTAAAAATCATGTCAATGCATACATGTATCTGCAAGCCTTTTAAAGTCAGCAGAAAACTGTTATTTCTGATAATTTAGCTAAGTTCAAGGCCTGTAATTTCAATAAAAATCATTGAAGCAGAACGTACGTAAACTAGACCTGTAACTTTTCAAGGTGAACATATATACCAAAAAACATGTCAACATCTGCAAGCTTTTATAAAAAGTCCAGAAAACTGAAGATGGACTGACGTACAGGTCAAAAACATTATACCCTCCACAACTTCGTATAACTAACCTACAAATGTACCTATAATCTAGTATTAACACACATTTTGTTATAATATATACTGATTTTGTAGTACCCTTTGCTTATATTTGAACCAGTACTATAACTTCTACATTATGTGACAATTTTATAGAAATTTAGAATTGAAAAGTTCGGAAATTGCAATATCAATAAACCCTTGCCCACCCAAAAACTGTCCGTAGGATACACTAACATACACTTAATTGAGCCATTCTGGTTTTTAATATATTTTTGTTTATCAAATTAGTAATAAAGCTTGAGGTTAAGTGCAAGTCATGTGTATAATCATTGTATTTTTTAAGTATAATTTATAAAAAAATAATTTACCTGTTTATTCTTCTCTGCCAAGCATAACTGGACAGCAACTAGTTGGTCCATGGAAGATAATAATGTAGCCCTTTCATTTTTTAGTAGTCCATGTTTACGACACAGTGATAGAACAAATTCACACAGAGTATAACATTGCTTGTGTTGTACAGTATCACAGCAAATAACAACAGGCTCTGATAAAAATGATGAACAAAAATTAGTATGATTATTTCAGATCAAAAAATATTTGTAAGAATTTCTTCCAATACAAAAGTATCAATGCATCATGAAAACCTTATGTAATCTAAATACATGTCTAATATACTATATACATGTACATGTATTATAAATTATCACTTTACCATAGAATAATATACATCTACCAGTAATAACCTCCAAATGACAATCATAAAGTACCATTTAATACAACTGAATATACATACTCAAACATATACATGTATGCAATCTAAAATTATTTAACTATGTATGTTAAAATTCAGTTTTGTTCTTCATTTAAAATGTTATCATTCATATATAAAATGACTTATAAGGGTAAAAGAATAATTTCCTATGTGTTAATTAATTTGTATGATTGCTAAAACATACTTTGTAGTTAAAACCAACACTGAGTGACAGAATTACAAATGTACTAAAACTACATATACATGCCAATGTAATGTATTTTTATATACATGTACATGTATAGGCCAGTTTACCTTTATCACAATCAGCTTTCACAAAACTTGTAACAGCTAAATAATTGTCAGTAGACAACTCGGTTATATCACAGTTAGATAAAACATATATATTTGACTGCCTCATTTTCGACCTAAAAAAATGAAATAATAATCATAATTTTGCTACACGAGTCATACCCTTTTCAGTACATGTATTAAAATGTACATACATACATTTGATAGATATAAAAAATGTTCTAAAATACATGTTTGTACTTGGAGAATCACCCACATTTTAAAACAACAACCAGATAATGTAGGTCTTTATGTTTGAAAACAAGATAAACTCTGTGAATATTTTGATTAAAAAAATTCACAGGAAAAAAATAGAAATACCTAGCTTTTCTAAATACTTTAAATGTGCATACTTGTTAAGGAATCTGTCACACTACTGTGAAAATTTTCATGCTTTTGGTAATGGGAACAGCCTGTTTCCGAGACAAATTTTTATTATATACACTGTATTTAAATAAAATGTGGAAGAATCAAGAGTCTAAAATTTAAAACCACTTAAAGTTAATCAGGTTGCATACCTATTTTATCCATCCACATTAGAGGGGAGACTCCCACAAAATCAATGAAAAATTTAGAATCTCTCATATACATGTGAAAGGTAAGATTTGAGGGAGGTTTTTGGTTAAAATTACTACATTGTATATTTTCTGTGAAAAATACTAACTACCTGTAATTGCATTTTTACATAAACAATTTTTTACATTTTTACATAAAACAATTTTTAAAGTAGAAATCTTCCACATAAGATAGTATCAATATGGAAGAATCCCAAATGAACTGTTCAAAAGGTTAACAGGTTTGGGTTGAGAAGAATCCACTTTGTTTTGCTCTGAATCCTGTTCCCTACCCCAGTCGTTTCACCCCGATTTGACTAAATCATGAGTTTGACACTGATTAACTACAACATCTGTTCATCAATAATTTTATCAGTTGTCTCATCTACAGATAAGGCCTTAGAAAAACCTTGTTTGTTTAAAGTTACCCTGGGTACCTACCCTATATTTTCTGCCAATCGAAGCACAATTGATTGGTATTTTTTTATGAAATGTTGTTAAACTATCATTTTTTAGTTGAGCACCATCAAAGTCCAGGAAGCTGGAACCCTCCAATAAGTGTCTATATAAAATAATTTTAAAAAATAAAACAACTTTATCTTCCTAACTACATGTACCATATTTTTTCATCCAATGTAACTAAGAAAAAAGACATATATATATTTTTTTTGCCCAAGTGATTTTTTAATTGCAATTTATTAATCTTCAAAGTAATTGATTGGTATTCAAAGTTTGAAAGTAACTGACTTATCAAAATATCCAAATTGTTTATTGGATCATGACAAGCTGAGAAAAACTTGGATTTCAAAACAGAATTAGCTGTAACACACTCCGAGAAGATGGAAAATAAGAACAAACCCGAGCCGTGTATAGAAGATCCAGAAATAAACAAAATCAGACAAAAACCGAAGCAATTCAAACCTCGAGGTGCTCTGAAATCGTATCAGGAAAACAACAGGAAAAGATTGTCACATGCAACTGCTCAATGTTACAGATGTGGAAATACGGCACATTACGGAAGAGATTGCAGAATATCTCGAAATATTACATGTCGTAAATGTGGAAAAATTGTTCATTTTGCAAAAATGTGCAAGACAAAATCAACAAAAAATGTTCATGCGATTAAGGACGAAGAATTGGAAATATTTACATTGTATAGAAAAAACAATGCTGTCGTTCCGTTTTCTGTTGAAGGTAAAGTTGTCGATTTTCTCATTGATTCAGGGACTTCTATCAACGTAATAGACAGAAAAACATTTGAGAAGTTAAAGGTATCAAAATCTCAAGTTCAGAAATGTGCAGTCAATGTATTTCCGTATGGTAGCAAAACACCTTTAGAAATGTTTGGCAAGATTAAATTGAGCAAGACTATCAAAGATAACAAGCATGATGTAGAATTTCACATAATTAACGGAGATGGAAGGCCGTAAATTGTCCATAAAACTGCTACTGGTTTAGGATTGCTCCACATCGAAATGTTAAATAGTGTCAACAACCTTTCTAACTCCAACACAGACACGATAATCAGTTCATTTGAAGAAAGGTTCGTAGGTCTCGGTAAACTTAAAGACTTCAAATTGAAATTGCACATAGACAAATCAATAAAACCTCTGCCAGCATGAAAAATTCCGTTTAAAATTAGAAAACAAGTAGAAATAAAAATAAAAGAACTGGAGAATTCCGACGTAATAGAGAAAGTCAGTGGTCCGACACCATGGGTTTCAGGCTTGGTAGTAATGCCTAAGAAAAACAATAAAGACTGTCTGTGCGTAGACATGCGACAACCAAACATAGCTGTTCAGAGAGAACGTTTTCCGATTCCAAATATAGAGGATGCTCTGCAACAAATGAATGGATCTGCGATATTTTCTCCACTAGATCAAAACCAATCTTTTCATCAGATAGAATTAGAAGAAGAGTCGCGTTATATATCACCACATTCGTGTGTCACAAAGGCCTGTACAGATACA
Organism: Perna viridis; assembly: GCA_037379345.1. Classification (NCBI taxonomy): domain Eukaryota; kingdom Metazoa; phylum Mollusca; class Bivalvia; order Mytilida; family Mytilidae; genus Perna; species Perna viridis. The sequence continues at coordinate 52,151,875 of CM074511.1, read as the reverse complement.
AGAGACTATTGTATGGAATTAATTCCGCACCCGAGTTACAGTAACGTGTTGTTGAGCAGACAATACAAGACATACAATGTACCAGGTTGAAAAAATATTGCAGACGATATAATTATCTATGTGCAAAACCAAGAAGAACATGATTAAACACTTCGTGCATTGCTTACCCAACTCCATGAAAAGAATCTAACCTTAAACCGAGGCAAATGCGAGTTCAACAAAACACAATTGAAATTCATGGGACATTTATTATCAAAGGATGGTGTCCAACCTAATTCAAACAAGATCGAAGTGCGTAATGTCGAGATGTCAATGACATCAGCAAGTGTCAAATCTTTCTTGGGATTAGTTAATTTTTGTGCTAAATATATTCCAAATTTCACAACAATTGCAGAACCGCTTCGCAAGTTGACAAGAAAAGAAGTTGAATGGCACTGGACTGCTGAACAACAAACAGCATTTGAAACACTAAAACAATTACTCACATGTGCCGAAGTAATGGCGATGACTTTGAAAGAAATTGAAAATGCATCCGCACGAGACAAAACAATGAATCAAATTCGAAATTGTATTGCGAAAAACAAGTGGTCTTAACAAGGACAGATGAAGCCATTTTATCTTGTCCGCAAAGAACTAACAGTGCAGAACTCTATAATCCTCAAAGGGGCAAAAATAGTGATCCCAAGTAATCAGCAAAAACACATTCTTAGTCTTGCTCACGAATCGAATCAGGGAGTAGTTAAACCAAAGCAGTTACTACGTGAAAAAGTTTGGTGGTCTCATATTGACTCTGATGTATAGTCAATGATTCAAAGTTGCCATGCTTGTCAGTTAGTATCAAATCCGCCTCTACTGCCAACTGTTACAATGTCAGAGTTACCTGACGGTCCTTGGAAAAAATTAGCTATCGATTTAAGTGGTCTGTATTCAAACAACGAATATCTGTTAGTAGTTATCGATTATTATTCCAGATTTCCAGAGGTTGACATTATCAAATCGATTTGAGTGGTACAATCATTAACAAACTGCGCCGAATATTCTCAGTCCATGGATTATGTGCAGAAATAGTTTCTGATAATGGCAGTCAAATTTGTGTCGGACGAATTTAAAGCGTTTCTTAATGATAATGGTATAGAATACACCCGTGTCCCACCGTATTGGCCACGTGCTAATGGTCTTGTAGAGAATTTCAATAAGACTTTAAAGAAAACTATATGCGCCGCATGTGCTGAAGGAAAAAACTGGCATGACGAATTGTACAATTCCCTATTATTGTACCGTGCAACACCTCATTCAACGACTTGATATGCTCTCTACTATTTAACAGAACTGTACAGATCAAATTACCATGCTTGATCAACAACAATGTGCCTAAAAGACTGAAAGAACGAGATGCTAAAAAGAAAACTGCCGAGAAACACTATGCCTTTAAGACAAAAGCAAAGAACTACCATATATTTTGTGAAGGACAAAATGTAATTCTTACAAGGAGAGGTGGAGATAAACTTTCGGCTAAGTTTGAAAATAAAGTGTACAAAGTTGTAAAGCAAAGTGGAACAAGTGTCCATGTGAGGTCAGATAACGGTCAAACTTTCTATAGAAACGTCTCGCATGTCAGACCGTATTACGGACAATTTACAAACAGCAAAATCGGGACAACTACTCCGTTAATGATAGACCACCAAGAGATAAGAAGAAACCTCCACGATTTAATGACTTTGTGTCAGCTTAATAGACAGTGCACTGGGACTTGAACCAATGTTTAGTATTAGTAAAACTAATACTGTTTTGTTGTGTGTAAGGGGAAGAGTGATAAAATTATAGACTCATTTGGATAATTAAAATTTCTTTAACTGGAATGATATGTTTACAGTATCATGGTTGACGAATATCTTGCTGTTGACATTAACAGTAAAATTAATTATTTTGCTATAGTAAAGTTTTAATTCAAAAACAAGGGAGAGATGTAATGTAGTAAAATAAGCCAATAGTGTGAAAGATGGGCGGAGTTTGTTTTGCATGCTACACGTGCATTTATGTCTAAGTCTGTATTATGTATCTTTAGTTATAGATTAGATTTGATAGCCAAGATTATGCGTTTAGTTCCCAGGCCATAAAATAACACCAAAACAATATTACACCTAGTTTGAAGATTTGATTGGTTTATTTGGTTATTGGCGGTAAGTGTGAATTGTGTTGTTCTTGGTTGGGAGATAGGTTTTGTATTTCTTATAGTATGGACATGTTCTTGAAAGTAGTCCTGAATGCATTGTAAAAGTACACTGTCAGGTGAACTCAATTAGTACTATTAATTATTGTACATTGTATTTAAAAAGGAGTCCAAAGATATACATGTATATGTTTTTACTCAGTTAATTGTTAATGCTATATACATGAAACTGTGATATATGAACTGAGAATACTTTTTCTAAAGAAAATATTGCAATATTCTATTTCAGTGTCATTATTATTGGGTAATTAACTGTAGGGTATGTAAGTCTCTTCGATTTTCCAGAAGTAAACAATAAAATGCAAATTGGTCTTCGGATTTCAATACGTTCTACATCGGAAATTCCGAAAGGGAAACTGAAACTAGAATGAGACTTACAAACCCTAATAGAACCCTAGACGCCTTGGAGGTGTTTCTTCCTCTTAACAACCCCCTGTTACATATATTTTTGTTGTTTAGATTTATTTGGGCAGATCTTTACAAGTATATGTTTTGTTATTTCTATAATATTCATGGCAATTTCTGTATTAAAATACAAAAAAAAAATAATGTTATAAATAATAAATCAACAGCAAACTTTTATCAAAACAAAATAAATATTGGAACAAATGGACCAAATTATCGATTATCAGGTACGAATTGGAGTTCAACAAATTCAAATCATCCAGATAGCCTTTTCTCACATATAAAATGCACAAGGACCATATGAGCTACACGTACTTCCAAAGTTAGACCATCTATTCTAACGAGTTCAAATCTAAAGAGAATATGTCAAATCAAATGGTACGAATGAAATTGTCCTAAGCATTTCCAGCACCTATATTGGCTATAAGTATAACTGTGATTGCAGACGCTGATTTCTTAAATTCTTAATTTTTAGCTAGTGGTTTGTTTGTTTTTTTTTTTTTGAAGCATGTTTGACTTAATTTCCTTAAAAACAATTTAAGGATTCTTTTAGTCCAACCGAAGATTTTTACCTTATCTCTAATACTATGTAAACAAAGCAGGAATCAAATTTCGCTCGCAAAATAATTCGCCAATCAAAACACACGGAAGTGCCAAACAATAAGTAAAAGCGGGCGCGAATTCCGTGTATAACATGGACATTCCGTACTATCTCGTGATATGATTTATACCGTGTCGAGTAAATTAATAATTTTATTTATATATTTGATTATAAACTAACTGATGTCCGGGCGGGGGGGACCCGAAATTAGTCGCTACCAGTAAGTACCGCTAATTCGGAACATAATTTTGGGCGCCAGAGTGAAAAAATTCAAACAAAATAGTCCGCGGGCTCGGTTACAGTCGTACATTTACGGAAAGTAACAAGAATAAATGATCATCATCATAACGAAATATCTACTGCGTATAATGTCGAAAGAACCACGTATAATGACAAATGCACTGTGTACATCCAGTGAATTTTCCACTGCATATATAAAACAAAGTACTATGTATAAAGTTGAAACTACTGCAAATAAGGCGTAAAATACTGCGTATGATGTCTTTCCTCATACTGTGAAATATACTGCTCATATTAGAAAATGTACTGCGTATAACATGAAATGTACAGCGTATATTGCAAAATGCACTGCGTATAACGATATATGTACCACGTATAATGTAAAATGTACTGCGTATACCCAGTTTTGTACTGCATATAATGAAAAACGCACCACGTATAATGACAGTTAAAATGCACATAAAGTTATACGCACCGCGTATAATGAGTCCACGACCACCTACACCTCAATAAAAATCAAATGGTTGCTCCCTTACAAACAAAAAGCATGAATATTATCGGAATTGCAGTATTTGCTATGGATGCATTGAGGAAAACTTGCATAGAATTTTTGATGTTGGGTTTCAACCACTGGTTTATATAATAGATAATTTGAAAACTTCCTCTGAACCTGTGTTTAGCGGTTGTTTCTAGTTAAATTTAGACTTGTCCGTTTACAATTAAAAAAGAACAAAATTAGTGAATGGTTCAGAGGCAAGAAAAATGTGTTGTTTTTTACTTTGAACTAGAAATTCTCCCAATCTGCAAGAATTACTTCGATATTCGAATCATATGCTAATGAAAAAACTTTTAAACGAGGGAATGGTGTAAGACTTACTTGAAAAACAGTCACCACTTTTCCTTAGGATTCAAAATTTAACCCAATTGTGTCAGTTTTCGTGAACTGGTTTATCAACCGAATTTGCGATAAGCACGGTTTTGGAAACAACGTTTTTTTCCTGGAGAATATCATCACATCGAAAACAGCTTGATATGGATTCATCCAGATACTGCAATTTTTTTTTTGTTCTTTTTCTAAATAAAAGTTTTCATTTTCGTGGCAAATGGTCCATAAAAACCTCCCACGAATTTATTTACTCTCACTATCGGTAACTGAGTAGAGTGTGTCGTAGTAGTGCATTTAAGTTACCGATCGCTACATAAACCTCGGGACTAATCAGACTTTTATACATATATGTAATATCCTTTTGGTGTTATTTTATGGCCTGGAAACTAAACGCATTGTTTTGGCTATCAAATCTAATCTTTAATTAAAGATACAAAATACAGACTTAGACATAAATACAAGTGTAGCCTGTAAAACAAACTCCGCCCATCTTTCACACTATTGGCTTATTTAAATACATTACAATATACAAACAGTCGGACTAGATTTAATAACAATTTAAGTATGTCCGTCAATATGGATTATGAACCTTATATTGACCTGTTGAACTACCATGTACGATTGTATAGTTATAGGAGCAGGGATCGAAGGCTCGGCCACAGCATACCATCTTACAAAGAAGAACAAATGTGTTTTACTATTAGAACAGGTAGGCTCTTTGACGTAACTATATGGACGCCTAAACTGTCTGATGAGAAACGCATTTGTTTACGTGTTGTTAACTTTATATTACTTGCTGTGGTTTTATAATTACATGTGGTCATTTTGTATTTACGTTATGTAGGAACATCTTTACATTATGTCGTTTTGTCTTTACGTTCTGTCATTTCGTCATTACGTTCTGTAATTTTGTCTTTACGTTCTGTCGTTTTATGATTACGTTATGTCAACATATGTTTACATTATGTGGATTTATCTTTACGTGCAGTGGTTTTCTTATAACGTGAGGTCGTTTCATCTTTACGTCATGTCGATCTCTAAATACTTTATGTGCATTTTCTTCTCTTTACGTGCAATGGTTTCTTCTTTACGTGATGTGGTTTCTTCTTTACGTGATGTGGACAAAAATTTCATGATGACGTGTGACCCCGGAACTTTTCGATCCGGTGTAAACTTCTAAAATCAGTCCGTAAAAGGCAAAATAGACGTCACAACGCCGATTAGAAAAATGCTGAACGAAATACACTTCGGTAGTCTATCCAGTCACCCTAGCGTGTTTATTCTATAGTAAAAAAAATAGCTTATTTGTTATTTACGTTCAATATCATCACAATTGATACACCTGGGACTCTGTTGATGACTTGTGGCGATTTTCGTAGTCAGAATATATTTTTTTAATTCCAAAAACCTGGGAATTTCGACTCCCGCGAAAATTTGCACAAATTCGACTCATTTTTTGCTTTGGTTTTATAAATTCTGACTACGAAAATCGCCGCAAGTCACCAAGAGAGTCAAAGAAGTATCAGTTGAGTTGTGAATATCCCGAACATAAATAACAAATACTAGTAAGCCAATTTTTACTGAAGAATAAATACTCTAGGGGTTTTGACATTGAAAAATATGTCAATTTAAGCGATTTCTATGAGACAGAGTATTCATTTTGATACAAAACCCAAGTGTTACCGCAACTTTCTTGGTATCATTGTAAAGCTGAGACATTTGGCAGCATATTGATACATACATATGTGTATTTACTTCGTTTTGCAGAAAAAAAGAAGTTAGAAGTATAAAAAAACGTAAAAAAGATGCTCCAAGGACCCTAAATAACTCACCTACTTATTTATTTTTTTTGTTTTTTTTTTAAAGGACAACAACTCTAACAAAGAGCTGTCCAACAATTTTCACTCAATGAACACTTTGGTAGGACTTATCAGTAGGATCCTTTTATCAATTGAAAGTTTCATTCTATCTATTATAGTTTTCAAAATATTGGCTGAAAACTGCTAAAAACATATTTTTTTTTGTCTTTCAAGGGCAACAAATTTAACAAGGAGTCATCCAACAAGTTTGATCCCCACAAACATTTGTAGGTCGTGTCATAGGGATAACAATAAAATTATAAAACATCTGACAACAGTTACCGGGTTCTATCAAATAATTATATTAGCTATTTTCTGTAATACATATAAATTAATCGTACTTGATGTCATGAATTTTCAGTTTCCGCTGCCCCACACCAGAGGAAGTTCTCATGGACAATCCCGGATAACACGTAAAGCCTATGGACAACAGGAACACTATACTGTCATGATGAAGGAAGCTTTCAAACTCTGGGATGTTCTTGAGAGAGAAAGTAAAACTACTTTGTTCAGGTAAATGTTCGACATCAAAACATCTTCTTACATTTTTCTCTAACCTACCCGTTTTTATTGGGAATAATTCTTAAATATTTGGTACTGAGGAGCCCAACTTGTATATACCATATGCCTGTATCACTGTATAAAGTCAGGGATAAAAAATCAGTGGCATTTACTACGGGACCCCTGCTAACAAATAAAAATACTTTTCCCTTCAATTAACCCTTTGTCCATAATTTGCCCACGTGTTTACGCCATCTACTTTTAAATGATTAACTCGTTGAATTATGAAATTATAAGGAATGGCTGTAATGTTTTTCTGTCGAGGAAACAAACAACATTGAAATAATCTGTTTTATCTATATAATATACTGGGCGACATATTTGATATGAAATGGAACTGAATGAATTATATGCAGCTAACGAGCGATAGTTTCGGATGAAAGTTAAGAAAAGCGCTTCTTCCAAGGAGACCTATAAATGGATAACGATAAATAATCGTTCAGCAAGACAAAAAATGCCGAATCATAAATTTCTTAATTTGTATAAAATTTTATACATTTTGAATATTTAAGTCAGACTGGCATGCTTACAATGGGAACACCTGATAACTCATTTGTCAGCGGTACAATAGAAGCGTTAAAGAAACACAACATGCCAATGGACATATTCAGTACCAAAGAAGCAATGCAAAGATACCCAATGGTTTCTTATCCTGATGGCTACACTTTTGTACTCGACCCTAGTGGCGGTATACTTTATGCCGATAAAGCCCTGAATGCTTTCCAGGTATAGTATGATGTGTAGATAAAATATTTCTAAAAACAACGTGAAATATGTATACATTTGTACTTATTTGTTTTTTTTTTCAGTTTACTAGAATAGTTTGACTTAATATTTAGGTGAAGAAATACATTTCGATGATTGATTGATTGTTGGGGTTTAACAATCAATCAATCATCCAAATGCATTTCTTCACCTAAATATTAAATGTTACAAAAGAAGATAATAACATGGATTTACTCATTGTATTTTCTAGGACCAGTTCAAGAAGTTTGGAGGAGAACTACGTGATGGAGAACCAGTAACTAATATCCTTCCTGGTGACATTATTACTGTACAGACTTCTAAAGCATCATATAAATGTTGCAGCATTGTAATCACAGTCGGTCCTTGGGCAAAGAAAATATTATCACCCCTGGGTGTCCAGTTACCACTCAAGGTACACAGAAAGGGCGTTCTTCTGTTGTGATTTTTGTAATTCTTGGTTGGTTGGATACTTGGATTAACTATTGACAAAGCTATGTATTTGAACATTCTATAATTATTAAGTCCAGGTGCATGTAGTTCCCTTTTTAGCTGAAGGCCAGGTGAGCTATTGCCATCACTTGGCGTCCGTCGTCGTCGTTAACAATTTTTCCAAACTCTTCTCCTTTGAAACTACTTGACCATTTTGAACCAAACTTAGTATGAATGTTTCCTTGGCTATCCTGCATAGAACTGGTGTGGGGAATTTTTATCCGTCGAAAAACATGACCGCCGTTACTAACAATAGAACGTAGGGGTCAGACAGTTTTTCGCATATATCTCCAAAACCGTTAGGTTTAGCCAAATTCTGAGATGGGATGAAAGTGTTCAGCATGGCGAGATCTATCTGCGGTCAAATTTTCATTTCAATATATTAGGCCATGTTGGAGTTATTTCCCTTTTTTCAATGTTTTTTGCTATTTTTAATGTAATTTCTTTTAAAACTCTTCTCCTCTGACACCACTTGACCAATTGGAACCAAACGTACTTTGAATGTTTCTTGGGGTATTGTGCATGGAACTGATGTAAGGAATTTTGATCCGTAGAAAAACATGGCTGCCGTTACTAAAAATAGAACATAGGGGTCAGACAGTAGTTTTTCGCATATATCTCCAAAACCGTTAGGTTTAGCCGAATTCTAACATGGGGTAAAAGTGTTCAGAATGGCGAGATCTATGTTGTCAAAATTTGGTGAAAATCTGTTGTCCCATGTTGGAGTTATTGCCCATTTTGGACGTTTTTTGCTGTTTTTAATAATATTATTTTTAAAAAAATCTTCTCCTCAGAAACTACTTTACAGAATTCAATGAAAGTTGTTATTTTTGTTTTAAAGGGCATCCTTAACATAATGACCGTTTGGATTTTTGATCTGTTAAAAAGCATGGCTGCTGTTACTAAAAATTGAACATTGGGGTCAGACAGCAGATTTTTGCATATATCTCCAAAACGTCCAGGTTTAACGAAAATCTGACATGGGGTAAAATTATTCAGCATGAAGAGATCTATCTGTGGTCAAATTTTTGTGAAAATTTGTTGACCCATGTTGGAGTTATTGCCCTTTTTTGGACGTTTTTTTTCTGTTTATGATGATATTACTTTAAAAAATCTTCTCCTCAGAAACTGCTCTACAGAATTCAATGAAAGTTGGTATTTTTGCTTTTAAGGGCATCCTTGACGAAATGACAGATTTTTGATCGCTGAAAAAAAATGGCTGCCGTTTCTAAAAATAGAACAATGGGGTCAGACAGCAGATTTTTGCATACATCTCCAAATCTGTTAGGTTTAGCCAATAGCTTTCAACTGCTGAAATGGTCCTTATTATAAGGCTTACAAATGTGTCCAATGTATCAAATGGAGTCAAAATTGTCTGACAATTCCTTGTTAGAGTTATTGCCCTTAAAAGGCAAAAAATTAACCAGGTGAGCGATTCAGGCTCCTGGGAGCCTCTTGTTCCCTTTTCATTGATTCTCTACTTTCTGTTTTTTCTTAAATTGTTTGTCTCTTTGACCTACAGTCGTCTTATGGAAATTTGATGCTTATTTTAAATTATTGTTTACGACACAGACGGACAGACTAACATAATTATTACACACTTTTATATACAAATGAAAGAGTCTGATCTTGTTTTGCTGTAAATAAGAAATCAAAGTGATGGAAAAGGGTCATACGTGTATATTCAAAAATCTTATAATGCAGAGTTAATTCTGCATATAAAAATATTGATTAAGTAATATCAAATTACAACAAAAATAAAATATATCAAATGAATACAAGACAGATTAACAAAGGTGGGGGAAACATTATGACAGAAATCCGTTCTTACAGATGAATGAGCACATTCATAGTAAAGATGAACCCCACCGAAGGACTCGGGCTGTGTGTATGGGGCGACCATTTTAAAAAGTATTGAAAAATATCAAGTATGACAACTCTTACACAAAGACAATACATAAAACACGCAATAACAAATAAAAGTAACTGAGACTGAGCCTTATGTATAATATATACACGCAACGGTTGGAGAGCAGGCCATGCAGACCTCCCGTATACACGAATTAAACAATAGAACAAACTTTTACTTCAAAGTGTTGGAGAGCAGGCAATGCTGATCTCTCCTGTACATGACTAAAAACTTACATAAAGAGCTTAATGCATAAACATTATAATCAGTTTGGGAGGCAATACTCACCCAAACTTAAATATACACACGATCTACTAATAAAATCAGTTTTTCTTCAGGTAATTAGAATCACGGTGTGTTATTGGAAGGAACGTATACAAGGAGAGTATGGATCCAGTAGATTCCCCGTGTTCTTCCAAATTCCAGCTATAGACGGTTACGATGTGTATGGTTTACCAAGTGAGGAGTACCCAGGACATGTGAAAGTACGACTAGAATTATTAAGGCCTCACCAAGATAAAGTGTAAACATAACTATAACATCAAATATAAAAATATGAGTTGGAGTATGATTGCCAATCAAGCAACGAACAACTGAACTTCTACAGGTCATCACACGGATGAAAACAAAAAAAACCTGGGACATTCGTGGGAAAATACAACAATAAAACTATAAAAATATGTTGAATTCGGAATTAAATTTTGAGATCGACACATATTACAAACATTTTAATAAGTAGGACAAAAGACAACAAGCCTTATCTATTTCCAAAGAGTACTCTCTTTTTTTCTGAAAGCTAGTTAAAAAACAACTGATAAACACACTTCGATCACTCAAACAAAGGTATCAATGAAAACACTACCAACACGATTTAGTAAAAATATAAGTAAACCAATTATTCAAATGCCAAGGCAAAATACTATGAAGCTCGCATGGTACATTAAGATAATAGTGTGACGTGGGATTCGTTGCTTTTATTTTGCTTGTTCAATAGTAAAACTAAGTTTCTCACCTTCCATATGAAGTACTAACCACTTAAATTACAAAAAATATGCCTGTTATTTTTGACAAAATAACAAATTATATATACCTTTGTAGATATGTCTCCATGCTGGACCAGAGATCGATCCCGACAACAGAGATGTAGTAGACAATGCGTGGGTTGTAGATATCATCAGCAAATATATTGCAAGACATTTTCCGAACCTAGTACCTGAACCAAGTATTTTAGAGACCTGTATATATACGGTATCATCAGTACTTGATCATTGCCCTCTAATTTTTATGTCTGCTGAACACATAGATAATTGCTCAGTTTCTCAGTCGGACTCTCTCAAGTTTGCTGTTTGAATTTTTACAACAGTTTCACAAACATTAATACACCTATAAGTCATGGTATGAAATAATGACGACAAATTGCAATTCAATGTTTCCGACCAGAATGGCGTCACTCGATGCATTTTGTCGTAAAATATTTAATATTTGTGCTTGTGTAATGGACACAAAAATGCACAGAACTTCTTAGCTAAAAGTCAGGTAAATTAGATATATATCAAAATATAAATGAAACTATATGGCCCATTATTATCTTTTAAGACCATTCCTATCAAAATAAATTAGCATTGATTACAATAATGAAAGGTTTATTTCGGTTTGCGTGCTCTTTCAACTTTTTTTTTTCTCGAGTGACTTTCCAAATGAAATATGGACAATATAATGTCTTTAATATTCGGTACAGATGACACCTGATGAAGACTTGGTACTGGATACACATCCTCTCTGGAAGAATATTGTGATTGGCGCAGGATTCTCAGGTAGACTGCGAATAATCAAGTTTTTGATATGCCATTAATATTTTCAAGTTGAAATCAAAGTTATAGTAATTTACATATTGGATATATGACAGTAATTTTGTTTTTACTATACAAACATCGTTTTTAAACTTCCGTTGATCCAAATCTAAAGTCAACATTTTGTCTTGTATTGTCTTGGTATGTTCAATACACTTTGTAAGAAAGATACATGCATATGAATTTAATAGTATGAGATATACCTCATATGCTGATCAATTTTGAGATGTGAACACTTACCATCGGATATTAACAGATGTTCATAATTGAAATTCTTCTTTCCATAATGGCGCTTATGAATTCATTCTTTTACAGGTCATGGTTTTAAACTTTCTCCAGTTGTTGGAAAAATTCTTGGTGATATGGCCATTGGAATTCCCTCAGAATATAACCTTGCACCGTGTAAAATGAATCGGTTTCATCCAGATTCTAAACTCTAGTCATTAGAACTTCATTTAATCGATGTTAATTAAAAATAATTAAAAGACCACAAAATACTTACACATCTAGATCATTGTGTAACACTATGACACTTAATTGTGATAATACATTCTTAAAATTATAAAAATAAATGAAGTTACATTTTCATTCTTTTCACTGAATTTCTTAGCACTTAAAGGTAGTACCAATTTGAGATAAAAAAACAATGATTGTTCATAACTTAATCACATCACAATTGTTAGGTAAAGAAATTACTACTATTGACAATAAACATGTTTCATGTACTTCGATCCGAACTGTTCCAGAGATTTGTTACAAAATAAATTGACATAGTTATCACCCGCTAAATTACGGAGAATATTTTATGAAAGTTATGAAAACAATCCGACCTAACTAACTTTTATAAATATGAGTTAAAAGAAAATTTTGTGTGAATTAAATATTTAACCACAAAATAGTCTAATAGATAAGTAAAAAAAGGAAAAGCATTGTCTTTTAGCGTCTAGACTATTTTGTGGTTAGAAATTTAATACGCGAAAATTTTCTTTGAATTCATATTTATAAAATTTAGTAAGGTCGGATTGTTTTTAAAATTTCTAACAACTAATCAATATTCAAGTTCATATCTCAAATGACTTTAAAAGAAAGAAACGTACGGCAACAATCAAAGTCCAAGAGCAACAACTGACCTGTCCAACATTCGAACTTAATTTGGAAGCACCAAACTTAACAGAGAACTTCTACTTCCAGTACTATACAGTAATTTTAAATGGCTGCAATCAATCAATAAGGCTTCTCGCTTGATGTAACCATGAATGCATCACTCCTATGTACAGAAATATACCAACACGTACACTAAAACGTATGTTTTTGTTTATTTTGTTTCGTTTGTCTGGCCTTCCTTCGTCATTGGTAAAATGAAACAACCCTTAGGTCACGAGAATTTCGAAAGAAATGTGTTTTTACAGATTTAACACAAGGAACGAACGAGGCCGAGGACCAGCCTTTCTTCAGTTTTTGTTTCTTGTAATATTTACACCCAAATGTATTAACTCACTCCATGGGTTAATGTTTGTACACCTCTTATACATTAATTTACTCTGAGGGACAAAAGAAGTCCAGTTGGGAGAAAAAAATGTTTTCCAATGGACCAACTGTAAAGGCCAGACTTTTATATGAGTGGCGGTCCGTAACAACATCGACACGGTTTAATCTAGATGGATTTTCGTTCTAGATGAATTAAGAAAGCATCTAAATGGATTATTAGATGGATAGATATTTTTCGGTCAAATATCAACATGTATGTGCATGATATACGAGTATATAAAAATAGTATGTTATATAGTTTTACATATCCTAATACAAACATAAATTGGATACATTTACTTATTATATATATTAAATGCATATTGCATGTAATTTGAGTATATATAAAATGTAAAAAAAAATCTAATTTAATTTAAATTACAACAAAGCCAAACAAGTTGATATTGGACCTTGGATACCCCATGGAAGCCCTAAAACTTATATCCAGACTACGCAGAATTTTTGTACTGCGATATACTTATAATTAGGCTTCTGGAACAGGGTAATGTCGCTACAAGATTGAAGTCATCACTACAGACGTTTTATTGTCGAAATCATGAACTCGTGGATCGTTACGGCGTATCCATCTGCTCCATGAGAACCGATTTTCTCCACGAGTCATGGTTTTCTTTTCCTCTGTCGTCTAACCCGGACTTGACTATTTATGAACAGCTCGGCTTGTGTTTCTTGAAAAGCAGAGGACGCTTACTCTACCGGTGCACCTGGTCCATGCTCCCATTTTTTAGTGGAATCCGAGTTGCTCATTTACTTTTGTTACTTTATATGTATTAATTTGGTTATTTTATGTTCTTTGTTGTATGCGTCTGCTTTCCATGTCTAATCTTTGTACCTGTTTTACATTCTTTTGATTTCTGCTAGAATCTTGATTTTGTTATTAACTTTTCCGATTGGGTCCAACATCTAGATATATCACTGAATCATCTGTGTGCTTTTAGTTTTTATCTTAATTTTTATTAAACATTTATGTAAAGTACATTGAGGTTATAACAAGCTTGAAGCACATACTGGCAGATAACATCTAGTTATTTTGTGAGACTAAATTAACCTGAGTGGAGTTCATATAATATTATCTAGATGCTACACAATTTCAACTTTCATCTAGATTTTCATTTAAAGTTCTCCTACATGGATTCCATGTAGGAGACTTAGAACCATGACGACAAATTTAAAAAAAAAAGCATCTATATGAGATTTAATAAGAAAAAAAAACACATTTAGATGGTATTTAAAAAGCATTTATATGAAAGTACATTGTATCTAGTTGCTATTTATTTCAATAATATACTTTTAAATAACTTTCTTCTATTTTAATTCATCTGCATGGAAAACCCTCACAATTTTGATACGAACCGCTACCTACCATCAAGTTGAAATAATACAAGAACCATCATTATCTAAAACACTATCAAAATGAAATAGTATTACAGTAATGGAAGGAAGTTTTATTTCAGTTTTGGGTGCTTTTTTTCTCGAGTGACTTTTGAAATGAAATATTAAAATGTAATGTCTTAAGTAATTTAGTCCTTACTAGCAAAATAACCGAACTAATAAACTGATACTGATCATACATCTGAAACTGATCCTGAAGAATGAACAAGTACTGTCTTTAAAAAAGATAGCCGACGCAGTAAAATTTGTTCTTTTTTACTTATAATTTTCATCAGGAAATAACACAATTGCACGCAATTTCAATTTCCGATACAGTTTTTTCGAACGCCACTAAGTTATCAGTATTTGGCCAATCGGGAAACATAATTTTGATCAGGTGACTTGCGTTTCCATGGAAGGGCGTCTTTAAGGTCAAAGGGTAAAAAGCGAAACTATACCGACTGCGTCGGAAAAAACTTCAGCAGAAAATATAGTTTTTCCTCTTAAAAGGTCTAGCCATGATATTCACGATTCCTAATGCACAGACGTGTCTTTGTATAAAGGGAACATTGTGGTGAATTGTCAAAAGATAATAATGCACCATAATTATAGTATGTAATCAAATCTTCGGTGTCTGTCTTTATCCTTGGTCAGCCAAAATGAGTAAAATGACACAAACTAAATAAAAATATGTAAAAAATAATTTTATTATTATTCCAAGACCTTTGATAAAATTGAAACTTACTATATCTCTCCGTTTCTTTTGCTTAACAAGAGCACCAAAATGACTATGTAAAAGATGATTAATAGCATCTCAAAGATAGACCACAATTATGTGATGTGAATTACGTTACACTATAACATTCCTTCAATTTCTATTTATTAAACAAATGGACTTATATATAAGGGGGTGTAAGTATTTATTCATTGGACTCGTCCCGTGCGAGACTCGTAAGAGTAGTCAAGAACGTTAACTAAAAACCCTTAGTTTTAGTATTCATTGGTCTACTACGAACCAATCTCTATAGATAAGGTACATAACCGACATCTGAAACTGTTATTTTCTTTCCCATGCGTATGAAAACACCCCTTACATTATTTTTGTTAAAAGAATCCCAATTAATCTAAACAAGATTTGTGCGGTTCCGATTTTGATGTAGTATTTGACACCGTCAAACCTAGTTAATGGTTTGAAGTACCCATATCAAAATATTATTACTAAATAGTCTTTGTTTTTACGAACCAAACTAGAAAAGACAGCATAATTTGTCTGAAAGAGTAATCATGTGAACCAAGATTCTAGCGGAAATCAAAAGAATGTAATCTAGGGACAAAGACCAGACCTGGAAAACAGACACACACTACGAAGAACATGAAATAGACAAAAAAGAAATACACACAAAGTAACAATAGTAAATAAGCAACTTGAAATTCACTGAAAACTGGGAGCATGGACCAGGTGCACCAGTAGAGTAAGCGTCCTCTGTCTGAAACAAACACTTCTCTCAAGTAACGTAATTTACATATACCATGGGGAGGCATTTTTCTCCAATGAGAACATTTGAAGCCAAGGACTTTTTATAATACGAATAGGAAAAAAAACCTACAAGCTATGTTAAATGTTGTTATTTTAATTTCATACTGCCCGAAAAAAAGCAATATGGGGATGAAAAAGTAAAAATAAAGATAAATTCATAATATTTCGAATGATAAGTAATGAAATTGAATAATTCACACTTGAAATACGTGTATGGACAAAACAACTCAATTTCCAACTAATTTACGAAAAAGTATATTTATTGTGTATATGTATTCTTTGCTTTTCAGGGCATTAACATAAAGAAAAAGACACTAATATTCAATACTAGTCCCATTTATGGATAATTTGCAGAATTAGACCGAGTTGATCATGATAACGTAGTTTGAATTATAAGATTCGTAAAAAGTGGATATTTTATGAAAAATATTATCACTTCTACCCTTCCAAAATTTCTCTATATAATAAAAATAACACCCATGTGATAAGATTCTTTTCTGAGAAAACATGTTTGATCAGTTGCTGTGTATAAAGTGGGTTAAAATAGTGTCACATAGTTCATATTCTTATAAAAGTAAAACCATGAAATACATTAAAATTTCTTCTTCATTGTTTAACTTTCATCTCTTTTTTTCGAGCTGGTCTTGAATTAAATGTTTTAGCGCCCTAAGATTTCATCATTTTATGGCTTGTTTCGATGACGACTGATTTAGTAGAGGGTAAAGTATTTCTCATAGAAATGGTGGACAATAATAAAAATACAATATTTTTGTCATTTTCCCCTATTTATCAACTTCGAATTTTCAGACTCCCAGGTACGGGGCGCCGAATGGGACTTGATCTTTGTAATCAAAAACAATTTTGTGTACACAAAATTGAATTCTGTCATAACAAAATTATTTTTGTCGTACAAAACTATTTTATACAGACTTGTTTTATGATCACACCAATTTGTAATGATAAAATTAATTTTTGTCATAACAAATTTCAATTTTGTCAAATAGGTATGCAAATATTAACTTATTTGCATAGAAAATTGACTTTTGTTACCTGATATGGAAATTAAAAAATGGCAAAAGTCAACTTTATGTCACAAAGTCAATTTAGTGTCACAAAAGTCCATTTTGTAGTTTACAGGAATCCTTTGGATATGCAAATGAATTCTCTCATCACGATTTTGTAAGAAGGCCTCTCATTGGAGATAGTAACCGCAGGTTTCCGATTACTTCGAGCGAGGGCATATCATATGGTTGATGCACTATTCTGCAAAAGTAAGTAATACTTTATAAGGTATTACTTTCACAGAATAACTCATCACCCATATTATATGTCCTTGCTCGAAGTAATGGGAAATCTGCTTCTGCGAGACCCTTTACTTTGTATGACAAAATTTTAATTTGTAGTATATTATAAATTTTAAACTCATTTTTGTTGAACAAAACTCACTTTTGTTTGTACAAAATTGAATTTTGAGTACAAAACCACAAGAGTCTCGTTCGGATCAATTCAATAATGACAAATGGATAATTTGATCAATTTCCTCTCTAAACCATCATCCTCCCCTCGGCATTAGTCGTTTTTACATGGTCTTTTGAAATACCGCTGTCGTATAAAATACCATATTTAAAAACCTACGACTCTTTGTGCATTTTTACGGCTAATACATTATATGAAACAAAAAAAAAAAAAAAAAAACAACAACAAAAAAAAACAGAAAAACAAAACAAAACAAAATAATCAATGCTAAAATTCAAAAACTATATTTCGAAGGAAAGTGAAGTATTTGGACATTAATTTTGATACTGGTCCCATTTTACTGATTTTGGCTGTGAAATCCGGGCTTGGAATATTTTCTTTTGATTTCCACTCGAATCTACACATAAAGCAAACTCGGAATAACATTTTAAAGCTGTCTAAAACTACCGAACTATAAATAGAATATGAAAATGTGCATTTTATTTTACAGTACTAGTAAATGGACAATTGTGTATAAATGTTTAATCGTTGATTGATAAACAATACAAGATTCAACTCTAGATCTGTGAAAGATAAAGGCACCAGAAAGTCGGTTATTTTTACATATGTCATCGACGTACGATACCATAGTTGTGGGGGCAGGGATTGAGGGATCAGCCACTGCGTACCACCTAGCCAAACAGGGACAGAAAACCCTTCTTTTAGAGCAGGTAAGATTTGCATGTTCTAAATTTTGACCTACACTTTTTTGAACATTGGTGATTATGCCAGAAACGGTAGAAATAAATCGGAAAAAAAATAATGCAATGTATATGATATAAATATATATAGTTGAGCGTTAATAGGTGGTATTTATATATTCAGATTTTGCGGAATATTTCTTTAACGATGTTTATAACGGAACACAAACTATTTATAGATTAGTCAACTAGTACAATATTCTAAATTGTGCGTTTTTGGGACGCCAATTTCCAGCTTTTCTGCTTGATCATCCCCCGTGTCAAGATATAAACGTCAGATTTAAATCAAATGCCTTGAAACACACGCCATGATTAGCTGATACGACTGGAGTTGCCTCTCATCCTGGAACCTTATCAATACAAAATCCCATTTGAAATTTGAAAATCTGTTTATAAAGTTTCTCACCTCTGGATTCTTGATTATTTTTACTTTCGAAATTTAGGATATAGTCTACACCTGCAATGCTAGAGATTGTCTGACAAGCTATTTTCTGACTTGGTGCCAGCATAACCTCTCTCTATATATAGTATCTGACTTGTTGGAAGTCATCGCAAATGTGTACATGTTTAATAATGTTTTAAAATATTTAAGAGTTTAAACTACCGGAAATTATGCGACAAAAATCCAAAATTTTTGTTTAATCCAAATTAAGAAAACAATTTAAATGCAGACAGTTATCAAAGTGACCAGCCATTTTAAATAACTGAAGACATTTTTTTGACGAAACAAATTTTAATTGGTAGCTGCAATTGAATAGCACTTTAATTTAAAAGCTTCGTTTTGCAAATTAAAATGCGCAATTTTTTAAATCAAAAGTACCAATTCAAAATGCTAAAAACCGAATGTAAAGTTCATTTAAACTACTTTTGCAAAGGATTTCAAGGATTGCTGGAATCTCTCATCAGGTAGGTCAATCATTTTGTTTTGTCACCTTCTTCCGTTTTTAAGTTAAAAAACCGTAAAACAAATACTTTCAATTGTAATTTTTTACTATTATTCTGCCGATTTAAAAGAACGCCGGAACAAGCATTTTGCAATATGGCGTTCGAAAGTAAGAGGTTGGGGTATGAAGGAACGGACTTCCAACCTCTTACATTATAGAAGTAGGATATATTCCAGTAATTGATTTCAAAATATTTTTGTTGCAGTTGCTTTGAGTTCGATAGATTGACTGGACTATTTGGCTGCGCATATTTGTACACTGAATTATGCAAGATATATTTTTTTTTAAAAAGTTCACATTATTGTTTATATTTTAGTTTCCCTTGCCGCACAGTAGAGGTAGCTCACATGGACAGTCTAGAATCACGAGGAAAGCGTATGGTTCAGCGGAACATTATACTCTCATGATGATTGAGGCGTTTAAACTGTGGGATCAGTTGGAAAGAGAAAATAGAACAGAACTTTATAGGTATGCTGTCTTGACAAAGTGATGTCTTTCACCTCAAAAATATAAGAACTGAAATATTTTGGTTGAAAGTAAAACTTGATTAAGCTGAAGGTTAAGCACGGTTTTCAGGAATGTTACATTATACTCTTTACATAACTTTATTAGGCATGATTTACTTAAGAAAACACTCTCTCTCCGTATTATAATTTTCTTTATGTTTTTTCTTTAATGTAGACAAACTGGAATGATATCGGTAGGGGATCAAAATAACGAATTTGTCAATAGTACCATTGCATCGATGAAAAAACACAACATGCCGATGGAAATACTTAACTCAGAACAAGCAAAAGTTAAATACCCGATGATATCTTACCCTGATGAGTATAGTTTCGTGCTTGACCATAGCGGGGGTATACTGAGAGCAGACAAATGCTTGAAAGCTTTTCAGGTAAAACGAGGAAAACATGTTGTCGTCGTTGTAATTATTGGTATTACATGGCAATTTTTACATCCGCATGCATCATTTTTATAAGTGCGTCTATGTAAATGTTATTGTATTAGAAGTTGCTTGGGAAAAATGAAAAGCTGTCTCGTGCAGTCATTGAATGGATAGCAAGTACTCTTTAAAAAATAAACAGATAGCCGACGCAGTAAAACTTTTTTCTTTTTATTTATAATTTTCTATATTTTATTCAAGACAGTAATACATGGCACGCAATTTCAATTTTCGGTACAGTTTTGCGACCAGCTGACTTGCGTTTTCATAGAAGAGCGTCTTTATGTTCAAAGGGTAAAAAGCAAACTAATACCAACTGCGTCGGAAAAAGGATTGAATAAATTCACTTTTATTTATACTTGTAACCTTTTTACTTTACAAATAACTTTATAATTAGTAGAAGCTAATTTCTCTGTTTTATCTTTTACCATAAAGGATCAGTTTCAAAAGTTTGGTGGCGACTTACGCGACGGAGAACCTATGGTAAACATCAGACCAGGCAATATTGTAACTGTTACTACAACAAAATCTTCATATAGATGTAAAAGTCTAGTCTTAACAGTTGGCCCTTGGGCAAAAAAGATTCTTCCTCCTTTAGGACTTCATTTGCCTCTTAGAGTGAGTTTTTGTAAATAAGAAGTTCCAAAACATGAATAGAAAAGGTTACACTACAAACAAACAAACAACACCATGAACGATGTCATTTCGGATTCGTTGTATCAAGTTCATTCCACGCTTTGTCTTTTAAAATATGACTGTTTAGAAATTGTCATTAATAAGGAAAAGTTCTATTTCATAGATAAAAGGCAAATAAAACAAAGACAAACACTGTTTAGCGTGTCTTGTCGACAAAAACAAACGTTTATACGTAAGGGTAGTGTTATTAATTTCATCAAACGCGAAACTTTTCTCTTATTGTTTACAGCCAATCAGAATTACGGTATGTTACTGGAAGGAGAAGTCCCCTGGTGAATATGGTGCTGCCAATTTTCCAGTTTTTGTCGAACATCCGGGAGTTGACGACTACAGTGTATACGGTTTACCAAGTGAAGAATATCCAGGGCATGTTAAGGTGATTCAAGTGATTCCGGGGGTTGTAAATATATCAACATGAATATCTCCATAAACTTTTCATACAAGTCCATCAAATGGGACAGGATAGGTTGCAGATACAAAATTGGCACCCTCTACCATCTATTTGAGTCTGTGTTATGCTTGTGGAAACTCCAGCTAAAAAGCATACAAACGCTTTGATAATAATTTCTAAATGTTTCATAGCAAATGAGCAGTTTAAAAATAATCCAATATACAAAAGTGTGAAGAGCAAACATCCTGAATGTTATATGATTTAAGAGACTACAGTCCAGTTGACATGATAAAGTTTTAGATTTACTTTAACGTCGAAGGAATGTTATGTGATCACAGTTACATTAGGGAAAGTCATACCCCTTTTGACATTTTAATAAGTATACCAAAGACATGATTTTTTATAGCCTTGAATACTAAGTAATTCAAAGAATTGTTGAAGGTATGTCTACACTTTGGCCCCGATATCGACCCAGACAACAGGGATGCGACAGATGATAAATGGGTTTTAGAAAAAATTACCAAATACGTAAAAGAACATTTCCCAAATCTTGTTCCAGAACCTAGTATTGTTGAAACTTGTATTTACACAGTAAGTATGATTTTAGCTTTAGTATTATATGTTTACTACTTGTACCTGGTTTAAGGGCCCGGTTTCATTAAACAATCTCATGTTGAAATTTTCCTCAAATCCTTGAATTTTTCATCGAATTTTCAATTTCGTCGAAATTTCTGTAGAGGAAATAATTTGAGGAAATCCTCAATTCGAGTTTTTAATGAAACCCAGACAAGATAATAACTTGAATTGCAAGTTCGTTTATACTGTTGTTATGGTGCTTTAAAAAGAATTTAAGTCCTATTTATAGGACTTAATCAAGGGAACCATTAGTCTAGCGGAAATCAAAAGAATGTAATCGAGGGGCCAAAGTCAAAAAAGAACATACAATAACTAAAATGATATATACACAGTAACAAAAGTAAATGAGCAACTCGGACATACATGTATATATCATTGCTGATGACGAGTCTTAATTTTTACCTACTCGTTTCAAGGTCATGCAGTATTATCAGCTCTTTTCAAATGTAAAACCCATTTCTTTTCTATGCACACAAACAAATAGTTCTTTAAATGTCATTTTCAACAGGAGAATTTTAAATGGGATGGTACTAGATATTGCTCTATCTAGTATTTTTCCGAAGTACTAGCATATCATACACCTGGAAAAGAAGTATATCAACTGTGCAAAGAACTGAACAGTTCGGTCTTCGAATTTTTAAAATATCGATTTACAATTTGGATGCATCATTTTTAGTGGCTAGAAGACGAGGAATTCGTATTAGATAAACACCCTTCATGGCAAAACATTATCATTGGTGCTGGATTTTCAGGTATTTTAAATATTTACTTCACATTATTTTAATTGGTATTCTTTTTTTCGATACAGTGTCAAGTCTTTATTTATTATTTACAAATAATCAGACTTTGCTAATCTGACCATTCAGCAATATATGATATGATACTACATCAATAAATGTGTAGCAAAAGCAAACACACAAACTAAACAAAAAAAACCAACAGCATTAAAACAAACAAAAACACAAACAAAAGGAAATAAATAAGGAAACTAATAGCAAACAAAAAAATATTTACCTATTTCGTTTTACAAGGACTTTTTTGGACATTTGTAGGTCATGGTTTCAAGTTAGCACCAGTTGTTGGAAAAGTTTTGTGTGAAATGGCGATGGAAAAAGAAACTTCATACGACCTTTCACCTTGTAGAATTAGTCGATTCTTTAATAAATCGAAGTATTAGGGAGTGGCCATCAGTTGTAGAACTATTCGATTCTTGAACAAGTCAAATAATTAGAAAGTTGCCATCAACTGAAGAATTAGTGCGGTCTTTAGATGTTTTTATTGGTAATTGCTATTGTGAAGTGATCATTTCCAACAGTAGAAGAAAGAAGAACAAAATATATATCAATTAAATGCTGAAATGGTTAAATCATATTCAAGAAACATTTTTTCTTAAACAAACAGACGTAAATATGTTTCGTTTCGATAATCCTCAACCCTTGTTTTGATTATTATTCGATTTATTTTTACTTGTATCTTTGAGTGTTGCCAACTACTGTTAAACGGTACTATTTCATATTAATATATATTGCAAAAACTGAGACGTGTAAGGAATGTTTCTTGTGATTTACCAATTATACATATTAACAACGAAGCGATTTATGAAAAATGTTAATTACTCCAAACCAGGTAACTTAAAAACTGTACAAAAATTACTTCACTACTAATTTATTTTCTAATGTAAGCTATTCAAAGGATTTAAGGAATTGGTTCTAAATCAAAATGTTATTCCGTTTTTGGTTTAGGTTAAAGACCTCCAATTCAACCAATGAGCATTTGGAACGTACGCAAAAATAGTCCTACGCAGAAATTACCCCTGTTCCTCATAGTGCTGTGAAAAAAGTTCTCATCTTATTTAAAAAAAATTAAACAGTTTCTGAAAGGAAAAACATTTTTGTACATTTTATATGTGCATTTTGCTTCTTGTGATGTGAAGCCTAATCTCCATAATGGTCTCTAAATATACCCCTATCTTGTGAAAACACTGGGATTTCCCATGCTATTTATAGACCCTTCACTTCCGGTGACCAGTACTGCACTGCAAGTCTGCTAACCCCACATGCCATTCTGAGGATTGTGAGCTGACATATGTGGAATCATGCTGATATATAGTCCTCTGCAGGTTAAAGTTAAGGTAAAGTCCAGAGAAGCCATTGAATATTGTGAAATTAGCATGGAAGCCTATGGGAAGTGGAATTAGTGGTTTCTAGCCTTTATTCGAAATGCGGACTGCGGACCAATTGACATTATTGACACACTATTATGAAACCATGTTACACAAAATATTTGCACCATGTATACCATAATAGAAACACTAGGTCTGATGTTTTTGGTAGAGCTTAAAAAACATTTCAATTATAAACAATTTTATGGACATTTCTTTAAGTTAATATAGATTTTGACGGAGTATTAAATTAGATTTCTTATTGTTGAAGTATCGATAAAGTAGGCTTTGTTTCCAAATAGTAAAAAAAACATACGTGATTGAGAAAACCGGTTGTGGTTACAAGATTTATACGCACCAGTAGAGTAAGTATTAAGATAAAAAGTAGAACAAAATTAATAAATCTTATTTTATAGTTGAGTTTATTGGTTCCCTCCATGGGAACTTCCCACCCTACATTTGGTTTTGATTCGCTTGGGTACCAAAAGTCTGATACCAATCCTTTACTCTCAGAACATAAAAAAGATTGAACTAAATGCAAATAACAGATTTTTGAAATATGTACTGATGGCGAAGAGTTGCTTTTTCTGGTATCAGGGATGACAGAGTTGTAACTGAATGATTGCCATCAAACGATTCTATCTTTATAGCTGAAGCTCTAGCAATCTCGATAGCACTTAAAATGATTACTGCTCATAATCTCTTACAGTTTATGTTATGTTCTGGTTCGTTCAGTTATGTTTTTTGTTTTGGCAATTATCTATCACAAACCGAAAAGTACCCTTATTCTACAAATTCTTACGACATTTGTTTATTTAATAAAATCTTGTCTTTTGATATATATTTTTTGTTTTTTTTTTTCATTTTTTTTAAGCTTTTAAAATTATGTCTCCTTTTCTTATTTCTTAAACCTACCCTAAAACATACATTTTTAAATATAAATATTTTACTTATAATGAACTGTTTCATGATGAGACTTTCGTTTCATGTTTGTTAAATGCACTGCCGTAATTTGCCCTGTTCGGCGAATCAACAATCGATCAATAATTTATGGTCGAGATTTGATAACAATTGAGTGATGAAGACTTTTATCAGGTTAAGTATTAAAAGCAGAAGTTTAAAAAATGTTCATCTATGTCGAAGGTGGACTATGACTCAAAGATAATTTACAACATAACTCAAGTTTATACTTTTTACAGCAGTGTGGCGGGTATATTATACAGTGGTTATGTACTTATTCTATAATGTTTTATTAACAAACAGCATTACCACCTTCTAAAAAGACAAAATAGGAACGTCAAAAATACAAGTGTAAGTTCATTGTGGCTTGATAAAGATTTGCTTGATAAAAATATTCCTGACATTGAAAAGGGTATATTCTTATTGAAACTAATGTGTGACTAAAATACAAAAATATCAATCACAATTATATATTACAAAATGAGCCTCCAGATAACGTGTTACCATTACAACAAAAATGTTCAGAAATTTTGTCGAACCATTGTTGTCACAACTACTAGTTATAAAGTTGTAATTTTATAAGAAAACGGCTACTGCACGGCATATTTTGGTTAAAACAAATGTTATATTAAATTGAATAATTAAAAATTATTTGGTATTACGCAAGACTTAATAAATCTGAAGTTTTAAATTTAGAAAAGAAAGTAACAATTTTCTAAACGAAACTAGAGCCAAGTAGCCCTGAAGACCATGTTTATGACTTAAAAGTGGCCTGAGCAGTGAAAGAAGGTTCAGCCACGGCTCACCAGCTGGCCAAGAAAGGAAAGTCATCTGTTTTGCTGGAACATGTTTGTTTACGTAGTTCTAAATTTATGAAATGTGTGAAGTCATGTGGCAACATCCCTTCAGTATCTGCTGATGGAGTTTTCATGTCACAACTCGTACGTTATGCCATAGCTTTTGTATTGCGCTAGACTTTTTACATTTAGGCTTCTGGAACAGGGTTATGTTGCTATAAGATTAAAGTCATCACTACAAAAGTATTAAGATCGACATCATGAAGTCGTGGGTTGTAACGGTTTATCCATCTGCACCATGAAAACTGATTTGTTCAACGTGGCATACTCTTCTTTCGTCTTCCCTGGACTTGACTTTTTAATGAGCAAGTCAGCAAGCGTTTCTGGAAAAAAAAACAGATGGCGCTTACTCTACCGGTGCACCTGGTTCGAGTTGCTCATTTACTTTTGTTACTTTGTATGTATTATTTTGCTTATTTTATGTTCTTTGTTGTTTGTGTGTCTGTTTTCCATGTCCATTTAGAATATTAGTTTCCTAGATTACCCTTTCATAAAATGCTGTATAGAACATTTCCCTCATCAATGGGTGAACATGTTCGGAGCTAGTAATTTTTAGACAATCTTTGCAAAGTTTGATGATTTCAGCTGATATTCCTACGTATAAATGGTTATGTTGGAAAGACAACAAAAACTAGGCGGAAAGTTCGAAAAAAAGGTACTAATGATAACGATACGATGGGTAAACTAATTAGTCGACCCGTACAAAACAAATAAAAATAAATAAATAAAATAAAAATAAAAATAAAAAAAAACCTAAAAAAATCTCAAAGAGAGTGATCTACGATGCCCAGATTATTTCACTCAATGACCTTTTCAATAATACAATTGCTAGATTCGCATAAATGATAAAACAGTTCCCCTTGTACAAGGTTGTACTTGATATATTCGTTTATAGAGCGTTAAGATTTTTAAGTTGTCGTATGCTGTATAAATGTATATACTGTTATTGATAAGATTGTTAGGTAGGTAAATATTTCGTACAATTGTCAAATCTCGAGAGGATGGATGCACATGTATATGACGTTATAGTGGTAGGAGCAGGGATAGAAGGTTCAGCCACGGCTTACCAGCTGGCTAAGAGAGGCAAGTCATCTGTTTTGCTGGAACAGGTTTGTTTACATCGTTCTATATATATATGTATAATTATCATTGATTATATATATATTTATCCTACAATGAGGTTATTTGTTAAACGAATAAAGGTATACGGTTATTTTTTTGCTGTATCCGTACATTAGCAGGTTATCGACTTTCTGGCTCCTTCCACTCACGTGATAGGCGGAACTACTTTTTTCTGGTATGCGTAAATTAATCATGGCCACCACCATAGATACGATATAAACAAATTGCGATTGTGTATCCGGTTAATCTTTTTTTGCTGTTTTGTGACGTTTTCATCTGAATGAAATAAAAGATTTTATGTAAACCAAATAATGATTTTGTTTGTATTTTTTTCACCGTCATATATATGGCAAATCCCAAATCTCGTTCAGATTTGATTCATTATCAGTTTGCAGACGACTTCCCCTGTCATTTCAGTCATGTCGGACTCGGAGCCAGAGTGTCCGTCATGGTTTAACATAAACTGGTCCCCACTTAAAGAAATTGAAGCACTACAACATGATAAAACTCTTGAAGAGACAAATGACCAGGAAACTGTTATGGTCTTGGATTTATTACTGCTTAAACACAAATTTCACCCCTGAACTCTACTGCCATATACCAAACAGAAACAAGTCAGCTTCCATCTTCCTCGTGAAATTCAAAACTTTAATGTTCTTAAATCGACTTTACAACATTCGGCCTCGCATTTCCTACCCGTTCCGTCGCCTCATCACATATCTTCAATAATTTTCGACAATGTACCCATATTGTATATATGTATGCATCCTTGTATTCATATACTATGTTGATCATCGCCGTGAATGCTATGTATCTACATAGTAATGTACTAGCAAGTAAGATGGTAGAGTTGCCTCACCACATTAGACTTCTTATAAGTATTATATACTTGGTGTGGCTGTATTTGTATACTGTTACAAATTCTCTATTGTATTACTCGATACCATCAGAGGTTGTCCTATTCAGTTACGTTCGCGCTCTAGATTTACTTACGAGGAAGTATCACTCGGTTAACGAAAGGTATATTTTTATATAACCAAGTTGGTCTATTGGTATAGAGCGTTGGACTTAGTGCAGGCGGTGTTGCCATAGATGTCAGAGAAGAGAAGGGGTTCGAATCCCGCTGAGGGAGCGACCAAATTTGCATAGAAAATTTGCAACTTTGCATCGATTCTAGATTTGGGGTGTAGTTTAGACTTGATTACATATGTATATATATATATATATATATATATATATGTGTGTGTGTGTGTGTGTGTGTAGTTACGAATCTATCTCCTAATCAATGATTGAATAAATTTTAAGTAGCATGTCAACTAACATGAGTAATACTAATGGCTTACAACCCATCTACATTCTGTTTCTTTTTAAAGTTCCCAATACCCCACAATAGAGGAAGTTCACATGGACAGACAAGGATTACAAGGAAGGCCTATGGAGTATATTCTCACTATGCCGTTATGATGGAAGAGGCTTACAGCGCGTGGAGTCTGTTGGAAAAAGAAAGTAACACTCAATTTTACCAGTATGTTCAAACTAAGTGGTTTCACTAACTTTGAAGTGTAGTTTTTTTTATAAACAACTAAAATTTTGTCTATCGAACCATTAAATCGTGTTATCCATGGTCCTGTATTTTTAAATATAAAATGATGCATCAAGATACACCATGCAAAACTTTTTGAATATCTTATGTGTAACCAAATGACTACACATTATGTAAGTGATGTCCTATTTATAAGTACGATGGACGATATAATTGTATGCTTAAGCCATAAATAACCTTTAAAGCTAGATGCTATGTAAAAACTTGTTATACTGGTACTAGTTTCATATCATACGATTTACAAGATAAAGCATTATTTGATGATAATAATCAAATGTGTCAAGAATCGACCTTTATAAATATGTAAATGTTAACAATACTGTTCAATACAAATGTTTATACATAATACTAGCTTTTTGTTGGAAATCTGCTGATGTTTTTTTTTCTATCATATGTAGAACAAATGAACAAATAAGAACCATCTATTACCCTTAAATACTTGATTTACTAGTGTGTAAAGAAATATGGTTTACATATTTCGTAAACAAGTGCTTGGGAATATATACGCTTTTATACCTCCATTAATTTGATGTCATAGGGATAAATTACTTTTTATGTGTGATATCAAAAGTGTTTTATTAATGAAATCATATTTTTAAAATATTTTATATATTTGATGATTTTTCAAAAGAAAAAGCACAATATGCCAACAGAAAAAATGTACGACAATCTATTACTCACTTTTTTTTTTGTTGATCGCTGGAAACCAAGAGATAGAGAGAGAGAAAAGAATTAAGTTCCTTATGTTAGCTTCGTGCAAAATACAGGCAGTTCTTATGATATGGGTTGCACATAGTAAATTTTATCCCACTGATTTTTTTGTTTCAATGTAATGTTTATATCATATGTCTGTTAAATAGTACAAATATTTGTTTGTGGTTGACAATGGATAACTAAGAAAATTACTTCAAAGTTTCCTTACAAAGCAACAAAATTTTGCACAAAAAGAAAGTCATATCCCTTTTCTATTGCACTTTCAATGCTTTCTCTGTAATTTATTTCTAATTAATCGTTACAGTAGAAAGGATGCATTTTTTACATGAAATAACATTAAAACAAAATTTGTCATGTGCCACCCACTGCCTGCTTTTTGTATGGACGCCCTCTTAAATATCTACATCTTTATTATTACTTTGAGAAATGTGATGTTCAATTGGAAACAATGCAGTTACGTATACCAGTACATAAAAAGATACACATTTGATTTGCTCATTTTTCCTAACAACGATTTGTTTATGATTTTTTGTATTTCAAAGTTAAAACAATAAAAAAATGCGAACAGAAAACCGTTTTTAATTATTGTAGGAACAAAATATAGTAACAAAATGGAGTCATGGTGAAAGGGAAAATTATATATAAACCATAAAAACATTTGAACTCCATTTCAGTGAAACGGGAATGCTCTTCACTGGCCCCTCGGAAAACCCTTTCGTAAGGGGTAGTATGGAATTATCCAAATCAAACGGAATGGCAGTTGACGTTTTAAGCAAACAAGATCTAGTCCGACGATATCCCAGGATGATTTTTCCCGACAACTACAGGTTCATCCTTGATAAATGTGCTGGAATACTGATGGCAGACAAAGCACTAGCAGCATTTCAAGTAACTTATCTAAATCATTACATTTTTTATATATCTTTTTTAATGTTTAAAATTTCAACTTTTTAAGTTACCTTAAAGTCTTGAACTCTTTGCTGGATTCGACGGAAGCGGAAAACTATTGTTAACTATTATTAATAGAAACCATTTCCTAAACAGCATGCATTGGTTAGAGTTTTAACATTTGATTATAGCACACATGTATATTAAAGTTTGTTTTAACCGTAATGCTGCATGTTAGTTTTAGTTTAACAAGGTTCTAAATTGTTTGTATTATATGTACGGATACAAACTTCACTTTTAGGCTCAGTACTGCAAACTTGGTGGAATTATAAAAGACAACGAAGTCTTCACAAATATTCTTCCAGGATCAATATTGATAGTTAAAACAAATAAAGGCACCTACAAATGTAAAAATATTATATTAACATTAGGACCCTGGGCTGCACAAATGTTACCAAAACTTGGAGTAAGTATTCCATTAAAGGTATTTATCGAAGTAGGGCATTTAAAAAAATTAATGTGTTGACGGTTTTAATGTATTAGTGGTAAAGAACAAAAAAACTGTATGTTTTACTTACAAACTAAGTACCCATTACTTACAAACTAAGTACCCATTACTTACAAACTAAGTACTCATTACTTACAAACTAAGTACCCATTATTCCTGAAATTTTAACAATACTATATTAAGCACTATAAGTAAATATTCTTATTTTTTATTTTCAAGTTTCTACATTTCTTTCAGGAAAACAACACATGCAACGCAATTACAAATTTTCGATACTTTTTTTCGAACGCCACTAAGTTATCAGTAATCGGGAAACAGAATTGCGATCGGTTACTTGCGTTTCCATAGAAGGGCGTCCTTTAGGTCAAATGGTAAAAAGCGAAACTATACCGACTACGTTGGGAAAAGTTCGCTATAAGCATTACTTGCGAAATTATAATGAAGCACGTGGCAAATTACAATCATACAAATTATTACAAATAACGTTACAAATCGGGTTTGAGGTTATTGAAGAAATGCTTAAAGAAATATATGAATGTTTATGCAGCCGTTTGGTACGGATAGTAAATCATCTGTATTATATACGAATCCTGCCATTCTACATTTTTTTCTCGCACATTTATCTTATTTAGCCTATAAGAATCAGTGTTTGTTATTGGAAAGAGAAGAACCCTGGAGAATTTAATATGAAGACATTTCCAACATTTTACCAGAATAATGCAGTGGAAGAGAAATACAGTGTGTACGGATTACCTAGCATGGAATATCCAGGCTATGTAAAAGTGTGTAAACCCTATAGATTAATCTTAAGTTATTTCACGATCATTTTCTTAGGTACAGAGCTTATCAAAAACCTGGAATTATAAATAAGTAATTAAGCTATAGGGCGAAGTGAAAATACTATTCCACTTATAACAACGTTCGCATTAAAAACTGGCGACTGCAGACACTCTGACATTTACAGCATAAAATGTCACTTTTCAAAATATAAATTCTAAATCTTTATGTCGGAAATGTCATAATTCGGAAGTAGTTGACGAAGGCACAAACAGAGTGGTCGTTCTGACGAAGGCACAAACAGAGTGGTCGTTCTCTTTGATTTTGATTTTTATCATTATTATTATTATTATTAAATAAAAACAAAGCTGTAAACATGAGTATAAAAGTCCGCACTTACGATTTGAAATAATTGAAAAAAAGCTTTTCAGAAGCAATACAAAAATATCAATCATATAAATATTGCAAACTTTGAAGTCTCTCATATCTCAATTGGTCAATGTACCATCCTAGAAACTCGATGCTTCATTAACAAAGCTATTTTAAGTTACAAAAATACTATTCCGTTTATATCAACATTCACATTAAAAACTGACGACTGCAGACACTCTGACCTTTACAGCATAAAATGTACCTTTTCAAAATATATGAATTAAGACCATTCTAGTCGCTCCCTGTACGATAGCATTATCTGCCTCTCATTGATAGAATTTAAACGGAAAATCTTCTAATGTATTTTGTTTTGCAATGCTTTACAGATGTGTCTTCATTGGGGGCCGGATATAAATCCGAATAACAGAGACGATGTTGATGAGCAGTGGGTCCTTACACGTATAAGACAATACGTCGCAGATCACTTTCCCACACTTAATCCGGAACCTGCCATTATAGAACCTTGTATATATACAGTGAGTACATAAATCTTCCATCTGCCATAAGAAAATCATACTTTACACATTGATTAACGGATAAGAAGGTATAACGCGATGGTCATTCAAAATTAATTTAAATCATGTCATTGTTCAACCTTGTGTATATACAATGAGTCGAGAAATCAGGTAATGTGTTCACACTTTTCCAATAACCGAAGTCAAAATGAAACGCTACCATATCGTCGATCACGTCACACTATGTACACAGTACACATGATGATGTCGTATGCCATCGGTCATTTGCACCCGCTTCACCAAGTACTTGTCATCATAGATCTATATAAACATTCGAAATTTTGAGATCAAATTTGAAATTTAAAGAATTACTTAGTCAAAATTTTGACATTTATTCAAGTTTCGGGGGTTTTATACATCGCATCCACCCAAAGAACTTGGGATAAAGGATACTAGAGGACACTGTGAAGTCAGCTTCATATCTTGACCTACAGTTAGAGATCGATGGTAAAGGAAAACTACTGACCAAACTATACGGCAAACGCGATGACTTTTCATTCAGCATTTCATCTGTGGCAACATCCCTTCTGCACCTGCGTAAGGAGTTTTCATTTCACAACTCATACGTTATGCCAGAGCTTGCCGTACCGCGCTTCTGGAACAGGGTTATATTTCTACAAGATTGAAGTCATCACTACAGAAGTTTTATGGTCGTCATCAAAAACTCGTAGATCGTTACGGTGTATCTAACTGCACCATGAGAACCGTTTTGTTCAGCGTGTCATGGTTTTCCTTTCCTCTTTCATCTGCCCCGTACTATATTTTTTATGAGCAACATAGTGGGTGTTTCTAGAAAAGCAGAGGATGCGTACCCTACCAGTACACCTGGTTCATGCTCCCAGTTTTTAGTGGAGTCCGAATTGCTCATTTACTTTTATTACTTTGTATATATTATTTTGGTTATTTTTTGTTCTTTGTTGTGTTTGTCTGTTTTCCATGTCTGGTCTTTGTGCCTGGATTACATTCTTTTGATTTCCGAAAGAATCTTGGTAACTTTGATTACTCTTTTGACATTTTATTTCATATTTTATTCATATCTCAATAGTCACTAATTTGAATAATCGATTTTTATTTTTGAATTGCTAATATTGTTAGCGACTTCTTGCACTCGTAATTTCAGTACTATGATTTGCATAATGATATATTTGTGATGATATATTTTTGCATATTTCATATTTGGGAATATTTAATGTTGAACATTTTGTTAATTTTATGAAATCAATTGTATAAATCAAAGTTCACTTAAAGATTATATCTTCTAAGGATTAAAATTGAAAAGTAGTCAAAAGGATGTTTACAAATGAACAAGAAAGAAACAGGATAATACTTAATATTTAGAGCAGTTAAGCAACTCAAAAAAATTTTATGAAGACGTTTATTAAGGAATAAGATTATTAATTAGTAGATTATAAACGGAATGCAGAGACGGAGATGATTCGGTATAAAAAGGTGTTGTAGCCAGTTTAATCACATCTGGTTTGCAATAATATATATATATCGGATTCTCTTCTCTCTCATTTACAGGTATAAGATGGACTTTAATTCAAATAGATTTTAAATTCCTTTTTAATAATTATTAATAAATATATATATCGGATTCTCTTCTCTCTCATTTACAGAGTGAGCTAGTTCTACCCAAAGCCTTTTCGGCAGTTTTGTGTATGCTTCAAGTCCAAAAATAAGCATAGCATATTACTGCACCTCCTCTAGGTGCCATAGAACCGACATATCAAGCTTAATACATTGCTTAAGATGAAAATGTACTTCTTAAATATCATACACATGTGTTCTGTGTGTTCTTGTATTAGAGCAGGAAGTTCACATTTAAAGATGAAATAATCGGTTAGCATTGAACTATCTGTAATATGGCTGAAAAACGTCTAGTCTCCGACGGATCAAGATGTTTTACAAGTGTGATGAAAGAAAAAAGAATTAAAAAACTGGTTGACGGAAAATAAGCTCTCTTACTTTTTAGAACAAAATATAGTCCGGTCGGACTGCACTATACATTTCTTCAACAGAATTAGTAAAAGATTAAAACGATTATAGAGGACAGTCCTCATAATGGTAGTCAGTTATAATTTAACCTTTGACCTTAGAAGCACCGAGCGCCTGATTTCAGTCTGACAGGAAGTAAACGTGTAATACAAAGCAATTATCTGTTTAGTTTCGTGTCTTTATAGGATATTGGTTTTCTTCATAAATGTTTATAGCTCACCTTAGTGTTGTTAAATTATGAAGAAAAAATATCCTTGTTGATGTAAAACTGTAAAAGGCTATTCAACTTCGTCCTCTTACCTGCCTTATATTGAGTTACGTTGAAACGGAGGATTTATTAAAGTTTTGTTTTTCTTTCAAACAAATCTGTTTTTTCAAAATATTTGATTCTGTTTCAGAATATTTTCTCCACACGACATATGGAGATGGTATATGTAATGTGTTTAAACAAGAATTTTATATATTTTGAAATAAAAAAAACAAAATTCTATCTGGCAACATCAAAGATGCCGATCAGCATTGCAAAACCTTTATATATGTAAAAATGGTTCAAACGCACTTGTTATGGTAGAAATAAAAATGTGACTTGTAATGTATCTGTTCTGGTTTGACCTTCAACATACAAACATATAGTACATAAAACAATTAGATTGAACAGGAAGACAGAATGCAAAATAATGAAACGTAACGTTTACCTGTAGATGCTACCTGACGAGGACTTCGTAATAGATAAACATCCATTATGGCAAAATGTGGTTATAGGGGCAGGGTTCTCTGGTACGTACCTTGGTGTAATGTCTTATTTTGCATGATGTTTGAATAGTTTAACTCTGTCATAAAACAACAGTGTTTATATTTTGTTGAAATGTCAACTTTTAGATTAAGAAGTTGTAAAACTAGGTTGTGAGATGATAAATGATCGCTTCAATATGAAAAAAAAATCACATTCAAGAAATTATAAACGTGTAGAAGTTTTGAAAAAAAAATATATTTATGCGCTAAAATCTGAAGTAGTCAATGTTTTGGTGTCGGTATTCCTGATCAATGCCATAAAATGTTGTCTTTATTATCCAAAGAGCATGCATTTTATTATAAAAAAAGATTCTTTAAAAGTAACTGTGTATATTTATCTACATACAAACTATACGGAACACAAATAACCCAAACTGTCTAATGCATAAAATGAATATTCTAGTTCAGGAAGTTTAGATAACCTTGAAAAGCTTCGTGGTGTCATCTCGTCAGTCATGAAATAAACCAATACCAGATTATCAGTACAATTCGGAGGACTTATTGCAAAGTTACAAACGGTATTACCCCTTCAGATATAACACTAAAATATTACGTCACTGTATGTATATACTCACATATACCTATCATGGCTAACTACCATATCAGTTGTATTTATCTTTGATATTTGTTATGTTACAGGTCATGGTTTCAAACTTGCACCTGTCGTTGGTAAACTACTTACAGAACTTGCTCTTAGGGAAACACCGTCTTACGACATTACTAGATGTAGATTGGATAGGTTCAATGCTGTCTCAAAACTGTGAAAAGCAAAAGCTAGATTGTCATTATATTTTAAACAAACTCCTGTTTAAATTAAATGTGGTTGATGCATATTGTCGTCAGTAATGATATTCAAAGTTAACGTTGAGTGATAGATTCCTACTTGTAGTCAGTAAAACATACCTGATCGAACCTGGCATAAACCGAAAATTTGTTTAAATCTTGCAAGTCTCAAACTATTCATTGACAAACATTTTTTAAAACTCATTAAGCGTCCTAAAATGACAGATTTTATTAATCCTTATCATACATGTTTCCGAACAGTTTTTGCATCACTTGACACTCGTCTTCGTCGTCATCGTTGACTTTTCTTTAAAAATCTTCCCTGAAACCTTTCAGAGAATTATTACATTCTTAGAGTACCTACTTTAAAAATTGTATCGATTATATAGATCAAGCGTAAAACATGGCCACCGTTGATAATTTTAGACCACTGTGTCAAATCACCGGTTTCAACATATATCTCAAAAACTTTAGGAGATATTGGAAAATAACTGTGACCTTCCTTCTTCAACTTGAAGAACTCTACTTAAGTGTACATTGGGTCAAAGTTATTCGGTCTTAAAAGGCGAATATGACGTTTTTCACAATTTTCAGCCAATATCTTAATATAATAGAAAGAAAAAAAGCCTTTTAAATGCTAAAATAATACTTTTGTTAAGTCCTACAAAAGTCGCTTTTGACTCAAAATTGTCCGATGATTCCTTGTTAGAGTTGATGCCCTTTAAAGGCGAGAATTAGGGTTTTTTTTTGCAGTTTTTAGCCAATATCCTTCAAACAACTATAATAGACAGAAAAAAGCTTTCAATTGGTGAAATGATCTTTATGATTAAGTTTACTAAAAGATTCAAAGTTGTCAGATTACTACTTGTAAGAGTTGTTGCCCTTGGAAGGCGAAAAGTGGACCAGGTTAGCGATTTGGCTCTTGTGTGCCTCTTGTTTGTACGTTACGTGGACCGATTATAAGTCTAAAATATACTTGTGCTGATTTTAAAACCAAAATTGAAATTTCCCTTCTTTCCACGAAAAATGATCTAACCACAAAAATAGTGATATTTTCATATCTTTCAAGTTTTTAAAATTTATTTTTCTTCTATATTTAGGCATTTTCAATAGATTTTTTAAACCTTCTGGTGCTTTTGTGAATAAGCTTCAGCATATGTTTTGTGAAAGCAATGTCTATGGATGAACAGATCTGTAAAATGTCAAATCCTATTTCAAATCAGAAACATCGGTATAGGTGTGCATACATCATAACCAATGCAATGCTTGTAAAACCTTGTATCGCTTAATACATCTTGCGTGAACTACGGAATTGTCCAGTCTTAGGGCGTTAACGATAACGACGCCACTTGTCTCGTTAGAACTCGTTGATATGAAGACATAACACCTGGATTCTTCATCGGCCCATCGGCTTTCGCTATGAAATAGAAACAAAACTTAAGTGCATTCTTTAATGTTTTATAATATATATATATGACGACTCTATTCGCTACACTGCCCCATCAGATCAAATTGATACAGGGAAGATATGTAAACGTATAGAATGGTCTGAAAAACTCCCAACGATGTTAGAACTGTCAAAGGAGTATGTTCAGAAAATGTCAAAATCAGCCCCAAAAACTAAAATGTTTCAAATAAATTTCATAATTGTATAATTTACTATTTGAATATATGCCTTCGTTAAAAAACAAAGTTTCATGGCTGTTAATGATTGTGTTTCACTAAAACTGTAGATGAAAATAAAACAAAATCAGAAAATAAAGTCGAATTGTTTTAAAACAGCTTATTTAATGAGACATTTTTATGTAGAAAATATAGAGCGCATTTGTCGAACTCTTTGATATTTATACAAAAATAGCCTTCTATACTATCACAACTTCTGACAAAAGATTGTGTTGCTCATAGCTTGCGCTCTATATTTTTGGATTAAAAAATATATCCCTAATCCTCTCATTTTTGTGAAAATTCCTTGAAAACTTTGTGGAAGTAGTGTTTTGTACCCTCCTTGTGACTAAATTATGACCCAATAGCTTGTAATTTCTGTATATTAGTATTCAGATAATATTTTAGCTTTAAAAAAGGCAATTAGAAAATTTCAAATTGTAAGTTGAAATTTCGTGAAAATAGTAGGCCTGAAACAAGAGTTAGTGGATTTACTCCTTTGCGATGCCAATTTTTGGCGTTCCCTCCGCGGGACTCGAACTTGTATCATTGTGACATCTATGGCAACACCGCCTGCACAAAGTCCAGCGCCCTAGACCACTCGGCCAGCTAGGCTATATAGACTCCACTCGAGTCCCGCGGAGGGAACGCCAAAAATTTGCATCGCGATTGTACAACGATACCGATAAAGATGTTAACACACTATAATAAAATATATAATGGGCAAAATGTTCAGTCAACAAATGACCTTCTTCAGTGCCTTAAATAAACTGAGTGTGTATGAAAGTAAATGGTCTGTGAACACAACTCACTACCTAATCAGGTGAATACCTGTGACGTATAAAATTTTACCGACAGTAACAAAGATCTTGAACATTGTGCTATAGACACACGTTGTGTGTTGATCTTGAATACTGAACTATAAAACTAAAAATATTTATAAACACTGTTATAAGAAACTATACAAAATAGGAAGAACTTAATGTTTTTGTTAATTCCGTGTGGGTGTAAAACACGGAGTTCTTTTATCCAAAATCCCTCCCTCTTCACTCTCTGTAGATCGCTCCAGATCGTGTTTTGTTCCACGATGAAGATTTTCATTTTGTTGAAATCATCGAGGCAGTGGTTAGGTAATCTGAAATGTTGACTCACTGGGAGTAAAGGCTTTTTTTTAGGTCTCTCCTGTGTCCGTTCAAGCGCTTGTGAAAAGGCTGTTTAGATTCACCAACATATTGAAGGCCACAGATGGGACAATGGAGCAAATATATTACATAAGCACTCTTGCAGTGCACGTTGCAAGATATTTTGTAGCGTTTCCCCGTGACTGTGCTGGTGAATGATGACGAGTGGTTCATTTGGTTGCAACGTTTACACCTTTTGTCACCACAGGAGCGACTCTCGCCTGGAGTCAAGTTGGGCTTAGATATTTCAGCCCTCACAAGTAGACTACGCAAACTGTCTGGCTGTCTGAAAGCAGTCATAGGTGGTTCGGGAAAGACTGGACAATGTTGAGTTTCTCTCGACAGAGGCCCAGTGCTCACGAATGGTGTTGTGGCTGTTTTTAAGGCAGGGGTGGTATGTTAGAACACAAGGGGTTCTTTTACATTTTTTCTTTGCCTTGTATTGTAACAGACTACTTCTTGGGATATTGTGAATTTTTTGGAACCCTTCATTTATGGTCATGTATCTATATTCCCTTCTCCTTAAATTGTTCTTCAGTTGACCTAGACGTTTCTTTAAGGATTCGTCATTTGAACAAATGCGTCTTAGCCTAAGAGCTTGACTGAATGGTATACTCTTAGTCAGGTGAGATGGATGCTGCAGGCCTATTCCTTTTAACACCCGGACCTGCACGGGGCTGAATTAAATAGAGATTTTAGTCAATGCACTTTTAACAAAATAAAAAAAAATAAAAATCCATGGAATCCGGTTAGCCATGATGATGCCAGTATCACTCACTGATTATAATTTTTCCGCTATAAAAATCATTATTTCACAACTTCAAAATATGTCATTGTCATGCAGCAGTATCAGTTCTCAGTAATTTTCCGTTTGAAATTTAAGCTGTAATTTCCATTTCTATTAATTACCTGTAATTTCACTTGATCTAAATCTAACCATAATATTGTGAAATAACCTGTCAACAAAGATCGTTTGTAAATAAAGATATGTCGCTTAGGAATCACCGTAATTGCATGTTTTCTAGTTACAAATAAAGGTGCGGAAAGGGTATTTCAAAGTTTTCAATGGCGGATGCAAATTTCAAAAAAAGGTGTGTGTGTGTGTGTGTGTGCTTCTGTGCGGAGTCAGTGGGCTTCACCTTAACCATAGCGCACAGCTAATCTGGTTCCATATTTCATATGTCTAGTATCTTTCACTTGCATCATATAGTCGTATTCAACTTTTTATTACTTGGACATTTTGCCTTTAGGCATTTAAATGATTACGATAAAAATGAAAACTCCAATGGATAATATCTTACAGAGCCCACCTCACCTGTTCCCAAAAATAAACAAAATAGTAACGTCTATGATATGGCAGTGAAAGACATGCAGTGATATAAATGCAAAATGCAACATATTATGGTCCCTGGTTTTAGACCTACCGAAGTTCTACTTGACTTCATATTTTATTGGGATTTCCCATAACAGTTTGAATTTAAATAGACTTAACTCATCTAGGTCACATCAGGCATATCGATTTATATATCGATTGGATTACAGTTATAGATTTAAACGTAGGAAAATATTTGGAAAAAAATCACCTAATGACGATTCAAACATTACCTTCCTTGATTTAAACAATATTTAAGTTCCCCTTCCTTTCAATGTAAATATGGATCATAAGGATAATGTTTGAATTCCAAAGTAATTAATATATACTTACAAAGACAGTTATATAACCTTGGGGGCCTGTTTTTACGGCGGTGTTTCCTTAGTTTGGATCGTTCCTTGTCCGAGATACAGCGATTTATAAATGTGAAATTCTTATTTCTACAAGTGCATGTGACAGGGAATCGTTCCATGTGTTCTATCCTTTATCATTAACAAATTTTGGTGAATTTATTTTTTTTTT
This sequence comes from Perna viridis, assembly GCA_037379345.1. NCBI lineage: Eukaryota > Metazoa > Mollusca > Bivalvia > Mytilida > Mytilidae > Perna > Perna viridis. Next base: position 52,110,972 of record CM074511.1, on the reverse strand, counting down.
TCGTTTTTTTATTTTCTTACAAAAGTTGAATGCAACACTCGTTTGTATGGAGAATAGATGAGAAAACAAAAAACAATGAATATGTTATACAGACAACCCTGCCAGAATTGTGAAAAAACTGCAACAGGCAGTCAAACGGTGAGAAATCAGACGGAATCTGCCTCCGAATGACTCCTTGTTCAATTATACCACCAATCTTTACCTATAATATTTTTCTGTCATCGCATATTGTAATATAATACATTAACCTTTTGGAGAAACATCGCAAGACTAAAAATAAACAGGCACTTTTTAAAATACTTTTTAGCACTTGTTTGAAGATGATAATCGATACTCACTGAGCATTTTAGGACCTTAAAGTTGTAAAACAAATTTGAAAATATTAGACATCCTCAGTGTTTTGGTAATTTTGAGTAATTGAAAAAAACCAAATAAACCATTACGTCTTTTCTTCAAGCTTTAAAATGTAAGTTCAATTTATGAATGACACGACATGGTTTATTTACAACCGTGAGAACTGTTGTACATGTCGTTAATAATATTTCACTATATACGTCGTGGTGTAGTTTATTTCTCAAGTGTGCACATCTATCATAAGGCAATATATTGGTGATATACTAATATGATAATCATGAATTAAACCATATCTCTTGAATATTTTCTTTCCGAATTTGCGACGGGACGTTGTTACACTACCATATAATAAACATCCTTCCAGGGATTCGACAGAGTCTATGCTTTCGTGATGTTCTCATTAATGGTGCAAAATATATTATACAAAAACATCTGAATATGGGTAAAAATAAAGATACAACTTTCATCATGAATAAGATGTATATTTAAACACGTAACTTTTAAAGCTTTGTCCATGAACAATGTATCTGTATAGAACTTCCCTAACCTGTAAGAATTTTTTACCACGATCAATGGTTGTGACACATCGATGTTGACCTATCCATCAGCTATTTACTATTATAGTTTTGTTAAAACGCTTGAAGAACCAGCAAATTTGAAATAAAATGTTTTGCAGTCGCCGCTTGGTACGACCGTATAGGTTAAACCCTGTACATTTGAAGAAAGTCGAGTTTGACCCAGCTATGCATTTGGATTCCGACTAATGTTTGACATTGTCAATCTATAAATGGGTAAGAAGACTTGCTTGAATGGAGTCGGGCATTCGAATGCAAATGCCAACTAAGCAACTTTCGGTAAGCAGAACTGGCGTTGTGGAATGAACCAAACATTCTGTTTAGATGCCGAACACAGAAAAAAAAATTGACAAGACGAGAAATCGTGCCTTTTTCTGGCCCGATTCATTGACAAAACAGGTCAACCTCTAGCGCAAATCTCCCGTTGGAGATATGGCACTCTGTGGCACACACCACTCTCCATAAATTGGAATTATAACTTTAAAGTTACTATGGATGCCGTGGAAGACTACACAAGAAAATGAATAAAACGAGAACAAGAAGACATTGATTCTTTGTCATAGTGGGTAAAGACCGTGAGGTCTTTAATTTTGCAACGAATGAAAGTATTAAGTAGGTCAATGAGTGTAAATGCTACATCAGTTTTCAAAGACCCCGATGTAGCAAAAAACAGTGTGTACTATACATGACAAATATATTGTCGTACCAGCAGACAAAGTCCAAAACAACATTGTTTTTGCCTGAAAAACGTATTACTTCCAATCTTTATTATCAGAGGTAGACGTAGAAAATAATAGCAGTGATAAGACCTATACTGTCAATACACTCTCCAAAGAAAAGATAGTGGAAAACCGTAAATCTGTGCTATCCTCTTTTAGTCTCTCTACCAAAGACGACGATTGTGATTTACCGTCTTTGTACTGGATTCATAAGCCCCACAAGAATCCATACAAACAACGCTACATAGCTGGATCTTCAAAATGTACTCACAGCTGTCAAGAGGGACTTCAGTCCTACCACAACACTTGTTACTCCCGAAGTGGTATTAATTTAATGTGGATCCTTAAAATTTCGAAATATCTCCTGGAGACCCTCAATTCCAGATTATTATCAGAATATATCAGCATTAAATTCTATGATTTTTCAACACAGTATACTTCTATTCCCCATACTCAGTTAAAATCCCGACTTAAAAACATTATACATCGTTGTTTCTAAAAAAAAAAAGTACACCTAGATACAAATATATAGTTCTTGGTAGAGATTCCTCATACTTTGTAAAAAATAATTCCAAATCATCTTCCAAATATACAGAAGATGTTTTCAAAATGCTGGAATATTTGATCGACAACATATTTGTCCAGTGTGGTGGACGCGTTTTTCAACAAACGGTCGACATTTCAATGGGAAAAAATTGTGCTCCTCTACTTGCTGACCTATTCCTTTACTCTTATGAGGCTGACTTTATAGCTGATCTGATCCGAAAGCAAGGCTATCGTTTAGCTAAACCCTTTAATCTCAGTTTCGGGGATTTGATACATCGCATCTTCCCCAAAGAACTTGAGATAAAAGGTACTGCAGACACTGTGAAGTCAGCCTCATATCTTGACCTACACTTAGAGATCGATGGTAAAGGAAGACTATTGACCAAACTTTACGACAAACGTGATGACTTTTCATTCAGAATTGTCACCTTCCCTTTCATCTGTGGTAACAACCCTTCAGCACCTACATATAAAGTTTTCATATCACATACGTTATGCCAGATCTTGTCGTAACTACGAAGACTGTTTGTATCGCGCTAGACTTTTTAAAATTACGCTTCTGGAACAGGGTTATGTTGCTACAAAATTCATTACTACAAAAGTTTTATGGTCGTCATCATGGACTCGTGATTCGTTACGATATATCCATCTGCACCATGAAAACTGATTTGTTCAACGTGTCATAGCCTTCCTTTCCTTTTTCGTCTACCCCCGACTTGAATTTTTATGAGGAACTCGGCAGGTGTTTCTAGAAAAACAAAGGACGCCTATCCTACCAGTGAATCTGGTCCATGCTCCTAGTTTTAGTGGAGTCCAAGTAGCTCATTTATTTATGTTACTTTATGTTCTTTGCTATGTTAGTCTGTTTTCCATGTCTGGTTTTTGTGCCTGAATTACATTCTTTTGATTTCCGATAGAATCTTGGTTCCCTTTATTACTCTTTCAAAGACATTCATTTACTTTTACTCAAACTTTGTCCTGCCGCCGAGTAAATGTTTGCCCCTTTTCATCCTAAATCCTAAACGATTCATTTCATTACCCAAAGAATCAATCCCAAACTGCATTTGATGGTATGCCGTCAACTGATGTTTTAACTTATACTCAACTAATTGTCCGGAAATAAAGGAAGAGTTGGTTTCTAATCCCTTTTTTACTCCTTATTCCTAGACCGTTTAAGTTTTAAAAAAAAACCCATTAATTCTAACCAAACCTTTCTTTGGTTGTAAGGCATCTCGTGTTACAATTTCATAATGATCTATACACTTTATTTCAGTCATTGTTCAGACACAACTATGATATCGATGAAAGCTCCAATTATACGACCAAAATTTACACGCGGTTGTTAAGAGCTTGCAGTAATTCGCAACTTCTATTCCGTATAATGGTTCAAGACGGTTCCTTTTTCTTGTTTTACCAGTAATATACCATTAGGGTCTAACATTTCTCGTCGCCTACACGTTTTTTTTTTCATCTCTCTTGATTTAGTGAAGGTGTGTTAAAAAAAGGAATGTCATAACAAAAGAAATGAAGAAATGATAAATGAAAAAAGCACAATAATTTGACTTTTACGCCAAGGGAAATTTCAAATGTGGAACGTATACATTTTACACAGGCTTATGACACTACTGCATACTTCCTTTTCAGAACGCTGCTTCTCGCATATGAAAAGCCCACCAATAAGTACATTTCCACGAAATACTAGACATGACAATAACTTACACAATATCCCACTATTTCCTTCGGTCAAAAAATGAAAATTAATTCAAATTTGTTAAAATATTTTTTTTCTTTTTTCTAATATTGATATTTCCTGTATGTTTTAAAAGTGTTTACTACAAAAAACACAGGTGTTAATACCACTATTTTTAGATTTAAAGCTAATTAGCCACCTGAGTGACGATAAAATGACATTTACTGAAACAATGAATGTCCATTTAAGCAACATATAGACCAATTAGAAGAGGAGACATGTTGATGGAACACGGTAGTGAAGTGGGTGAATACTTCCTAGTTCAATTCATAATGTTTGGACTTTAAATTCATTCATAAGCTTTAATTTACAGGTAAGGTAATTATGGATTGTCAATCAATATAGATCGCAGGGGAAGTTTACCCGGAATGACGTGTAGCGCGCACCAAATTCAAAATTCCTGGGTTCTACTATATAAATATGATGCCTTCTTCCTAATTCTCAACTCAGTTTTGAAGATTCTCTTGATTGTTAAGATCATGGTAGGTGAAAGAGACATAATATAATGCGATGTTTTGTACATTATCACATAAGTCATATGTAGTAAGATTTATACCAGTATGCACTTCATCTATTAATTTTTTAAATTTAGTCTATAATATCGGCTGGGTAAGTACAGCAAATACAACATAAGCTATGGTGATTTTTTAAATAACACATAATTTTACCGACACTGCCATTCAGTTAAGTGATATATACCTCTTGGGGAACTTATTTTCATTCGAACATTGTTTTTTTTATGTAATATAAGTTAATTATGGTTAGATAATATCCATCAGGTTTCATTTCAAAGATGTTTTTTCTTTAATTTTGTCCAGGAAAATTATGAGTGAAAACTTCTTATTAAATGTTTTTATCATTTCAGATTCTACAACTTAGCTTTGTCGGAGTACTTTCGTACAGTGTCTTCGTGTCATCCACGCCACTTCCTTCCAGTTGCAAAGATCCTGCAACAACAGTTTTGGAAAATATGTGGAAAAACCTTAACACGGGCAATATACTAGCGTTGCTAGCTGAACAAACTAATGGACTAAAACTAACTACATTAAATGGAGAAAAAGTGTACGGAGAAAGAAGTTGTCCGGTCGACTCTTCAATGTTACAGTCGGCCGTGGATTCGTCACTCTATCACCGTTCAACATGTCCATATTACTATGTGACTAGAGTGAATCAGACCTACTATCCAAGGGAGAGAACAGAAGCCAACTGTCGATGTACTAAATGCTTAGAAGAGAAAGGTCCAAGTGGTACTCAGGTCTGTGAACCAGTCACCCTGCCTGTTAAAATGTTACGTAGAACCACTGTGTGCGTGGACGGACTTTGGAAATACGAATCTTTTATCAAACACATCCCGGTGTCTTGTACGTGTGCCGTTGCTCGCGTTCATGAGAACTCTGCTACTATATCTCCACCTAACGATGAACCAATAAGCATGTGATTTAAAGGTCTTTCGGGTGATCTCTTGCCTACAGAACACTGCCGCTACATAAGTAAGCTAGTTAACTGTATGTTATGTTTATTTCGTGCTGTTGTTTGTTATTTATCGCCAGTGCTATTTACTACATGACATGTTGTTATATTGATTTTATATTTGTTTTATATTTTTATACTTGTTTTCTAAATAAAAAAAAATAAATTTGAAATTGTCCTTTATTCTCTATTTTTTTCACAAAGATGAAACAGGGATATAGCACTTAATAAACTAAAAGCTTAAAATAGCATGTATCGCTTATCAAGTAAAAGAAGGGCTTCCACTTTTCAAGATGCATATGCACGTATTGGAAAGATTTATATTCGAACTGTAGTGGCATTTCAAGAGTTAAAGTTCTTTTTCAATATGTTCGTATCGGTTTTTTTATTCACGAAAGACGTACATATACACACTAATTTATAAAACAGGACATATAACCTTCCAGGGCAAAAGCAGAAGTATGATAACTTCAGAAAGATAAGTGTCATCAAACTTACCAACTTCATAATCTTCAAGTGTCTTCCTCTTAGTCATAGTTTTCCAGGGAGAAGCGAAAAACGCAACAAAACGAAACAAAAACAAAAATAAAACAAAAAATAGATCATTAAATGATTGGAACATTAAGAGAAACCCTGCCACGTAATGATGACGAAAACGGTAACAAAATGTTCAAAATGGCCTAACTTAATATACATTTTGGATATTGCTGAAAATTGAACTTAACCTGTATTGTATGGTACTAAATACCTGTGCAAAGTTTAAAAAAATATATATCCTTGATCCGTTCTCAAGTTATCATTCTGGAACTCGATGGACGAACAGACGGACACGCAAATTTTCGGAGGGTATAACATGTAGTACCTCGCCACTTCGTGGCTGCCCTGTAATAAAATGCATCGCAAGGCATAGCTTGATACGACCGCAGAGGTCAAACCTTACAGTTGGGGGCAAGTATGGACACACCGTTCAAGCTTGATACATCAATTTTACTTGCGATTAAATATATCTAGAAAAGCAGAGGACGCTTACCCTACCGGTGCACCTGGTCCATGCTCCCAGTTTTTAGTGGAGTCCGAGTTGCTCATTTGCTTTTGTTACTTTGTATGTATGATTTTAGTTACTTTGTGTTCTTTGTTGTGTATGTCTGTTTTCCATGTCTGATCTTTGTCCTCTGGATTACATTCTTTTGATTATCGCTATAACCTTGGTTACTCTTTTAAACAGGAAAAGAATTTGACAAAAATTACAGTGGCCCATTTAGGCTCTTTAATAAGCATAAACCCTAAAATCAATCCCAGCCTTCATTTTAGGGGTATGGCACCTTTGGTACAAGATTTCCATTACTTTCATTCAAGAGATTATCTGTATATACATCAAAAATAAATATACATTGTATATAAATGCCCCTCATTCCTTGTCAGTTAAAATAACAACATCCAAAATCAATCCAAGCGATCCTTTTGTGGTATGACATCTTGTACTACAATTTCAAAGGGTCAATGCACTTATAGCCAAGTTATTGTCCCGAAATCAAGAAAATGCTTGTTTATGAACCCTTACTTATACACGGTTCAAGAAATATACCCCACAATCAATTCTGACCTTCCTTTTGTGGTACGGCACCCAGTAGTACAATTTCAATTATCAAGGTATTGACAGGACATCATTAACAAGAGTCTCCCCGGAGCCTGAATCGCTCACCTGGTCGAAGTTTGTCTTTCACGTGAAAATTTAACAAGGAGTTGTCCAACAGTTTTTACTCAAGAATACTTTGGTAGGATTTATCATAAGGATCATTTCAGCAACCGAAAGTTTCTTTCTATCATAATAGTTTTCAAGATATTGGCTGAAAGCTGTAAAAAAAATCATTTTCCATCTTTCAAGGAGTCGTCTGACAACTTTGATCCCTGAATACTTCTATAGGCCTAATAATAAGGATCATTTAAGCAATTAAAAGAGTTTGGCTAAATCTAAGTTTTGGAGATATATACGAAAAACTGTTACCCATATGTTCTATCTTTAGTAACGGCAGTCATGTTATTCAACGAATCAAAAATCCCCACATAATTTCTATGCAGGATACCCTAAGAAACATTCATACCAAGTTTGGCTTCAATTGGTCAAGTAGTGTCAGAGGAGAAGATTCTTGGAAGAAATAACAATAATAGCAAAAAAAAACAAAAACAAAAAAAACAAAAAAAAACCCCAAAAAATCAAGAGGCTTCCAGGAGCCTGAATCGCCCACCTTGTTAAATTTTGCCTTTCAAAGGCAATAAATTTAACAAGAAGTTGTCTAACAATTTTGACTCAAGAAGTCTGTGGTAGGGCTTATAAGGATCATTTCAACAATTGCAAATTTCTTTTAATCTGTCAGTTTTCAAGATATTGACTGAAAACTGTTTAAAAAAAGACATTTTCCCCTTTCAAGGGCAAAAACTCTTACAAGGAGTCATCTGACAACTTTTATCCCAGAGGACTTATGTAGTCCTAATAATAAGGATCATTTCAGCTATTGAAAGAATTTGGCTAAACATAACAGTTTTGGAGATATATGTGAAAAACTACTGTCTGACCGCTATGTTCTATCTTTAGTAACAGGTGCCATGTCTTTTGACAAATCAAAAATCCCCACATCAGTTCTATGCAGGATACCCAAAGGAACATTCATAACAAGTTTGATTTCAACTGGTCATGTAGCGTCAGATGAGAAGATTTTTGAAAGAAATAACATTAAAAATAGCAAAAATCGTTGAAAAAAGGCAATTACTCCAACATGACTTAACGGATTAAAAACCAAAATTTGACCAGAGATAGATCTCATCATGCTGAATACTTTTACTTTGTCAGAATTTTGCTAAACCTAACGATTTTGGAGATATATGCGAAAAACTACTGTTTGACCCCTATGTTCTATTTTTAGTAACAGCGGCCATGTTTTTCGATGGATCAAAAATCCCCACATCAGTTCTATGCAGGATTCCCCAAAAAAACATTCATACCAATTTTGGTTCAAATTGGTCAAGTGGTTTCAGAGGAGAAGAGTTTTAAAAAATTGTTAACCACAACGACGGATGAGGATGGACAACGACAACGGATGCTAAGTGATGGCAATAGCTCACCTGGCCATTGGCCAGGTGAGCTTAAAAATGCAACTACGTTCTAAAAATAGGACCTCACTCACACTCATCAGCATTGTCAACATAATGTTTAAGTACATACTCAAAGAATGCTTGTGACCAACTTAGCTTACAATCCACTCACTGATTTCAGAAATGATCTTGAATTATTCAAACCTTCAACTGTCTTTCTATGAATTCTTCCCTTCAGTACACTGCTGCCACCTTCCTAAGCTATTAACTGTATGTATTCATGCTGTGCTCCAGAATTTTGTTGTTAAACTTAAAGCTGAAGGAAGTGGGTCATATTAATTTTTCATATCTCTACTTAGTTTGGAGATATACTAAAGTAATTTGTTTTTTTTTTGTTTTGGCCTAAGCAAAAAGTACAGGCATATCATACTCATACAGATCATTTTTTTTTGTATACTTGAGAAACTATTAAACAGCCTGTGTATGAACAATGTGTAAATTTTTGTTAAAGAGCTTCAATACAGCAAGTAATTTTAAAACTTAACTTCAGGAAGTAGACCACTATTTGATGAAAAGTAACTGGACATTTTTCAAGATGTAAACTTTCTATCATTTCATAGGAATTCTAAGTTTTATAGTAAGATTAAACCTCTCTCAATGGTCCCACCAACTAACAAATGGAAATTCATCAGACGATTGTCATTTAATCTCTATTCCCTTAAGTAAACTTTATTACTCGCTGTAATTCTTAACAGGGATGGGGTAATCATAATGATTGAAAAAGTGGTGCATTCATGATTACTTGTAGATTACATTTTGATTATGAGTGATCCTGACTGAATCAATTACATTTGAAAGTAATCAGCTCTGATTCTTAACTTGACAATGCCAGTATAAAAATTTTATCAAACTTATTCCAAAATATCTGTTCTAAAAATGTATATCATCAAGGTATGGAGTGGCAAATGCTCTAATGAACTGACAAACACTACTTAATTCATCACAGTGGTCAATATACACATCCTTCTATGTTGTTTGACAAGTATTGAAGTCATCATAATGAACACAAAGTGGCAAAACTTCAACAAATATTAATCATTTCCGCTTCCTGTTGGCCTGTTGCTGAGCATATGCTTCTCTTATTAATCTAAAGGCCTCCTTTGTAGCATAAGGGGTTTGTGTTACAGGGTCAAAATATTTCGCTGGCAGTTTTGTCACAGGACAATACTGTCTTTGGGGAACTTTCATTTTCTTCTGTGGAAAGAGCTCTCTGAATGTTTGTTCATCTGTGAACGTAATAAATGTCCTTGAACACTTCTCTGATAATTCTGATACATCTTCTGATTTCTTCTGTGGTTCATTTCTAAATAGACAGAAAAAAACATATTTTGTCATTATACTACAAGTGTAGTGTCTACAAATTTAATGTTACTAGTCATGGATTCATTGATCCAAATGTTAATAGCTTGAAAGTTTATCTGATTATCATAGTTATCCGAAAGTTTCAGATTATTGAAGTAGTCATTACACTTGATCCATAAAATGCATGATACCCCATAAGTCATTTTACCTGATTTTTATGGTCCAAATCATTGTGCATTAGAATAAAGCATTGGTCGAACAGTCCTTTAATCAGTAACTGGGAATCAAAAGTAAAACAGATAGACCAAGAAATGGAGGGATGGATGATATCATTAAACAGGTATTTGACTGATAAATATATCATATAATAAAGAGTAAAGGTGTGTACTTAGGCCATACAACTATTTTTCTGTTTAAAAATTCTATCTTGAGGATGAATATTGAATAACCAGGTTCGTATGAGAATAAAAAGATTGGTTCCTTTTTTAAAAACAGAACACATTTAATGTACTTACATTTCATCAACATTTATTTCTGTCTCCATAGGTAATTCTTCAATTAATGGCATCGTAAATGATTGGTATTTTATCATGGGTCCTTTGTTGATTTGCTTTTGAATCCTGTTCTTCTTTTTCTCCAACTCTAATCTCTTGTAATCCTCTGGAAAATGGCATTAACTTTTACAAATCAGAATTGGAAATGGAATGACAAGTTAAAATGCAAATGGTAGTGGGTTAGTTTCACACCCAGGTCATGCATTACTGTAGCGAACTTCTTGTGTACCTCATACTCATTAACATAAATATTTCAATAAAAATTCTTCCAATGCATTGTAATATTTCTCTCCATTTTGTAATCGCCACTAAGTGGCCTGTAATGATGAAATTTGCATGAGATGCATGCAATTTGAAGCTGATCTTGCCGCATCTTTCTTTGATCTTTAATTTTTCCTTCTTTGATTTTTCAAAATTTTGCTAAATCTCACATAGCTTGTTGAAAGCTTGAGAGTCCTGCACTAACATTCTTGTCATTTTAAATGCCTCCATTGAGTGACAACAGTATATTTTAATTAATTCCACATGATAAAGTAGGAAATTTTCGTGGTTTCTATCTACTTTCAAGTACCGTATTTTACGGACTACAAGTCAATACTTTTTTTCAAGAAAGTGTCAGCCTCGACTGATCATCCATTTTGATTTATATAAGGATTTTTTTAGAAAAAATGTTCATCTACAATGCATTTCATTAGATTTGTTTATTTCATTTTTGAAATTCAAAATTTTCGGTAAACAATCAACGAAAGCTATAACTTAAACAGTCGAATCGGTGATTGAATTCGAAAATTACTGATCAGTGCCGGTATCCTTTATGAATGAATACGACAATGTTAATAAAAATGATAAAACCATTAAATTATATAAACAAAGTCTAGAAGATACGTTTAAAAAGCTCTTTTTTACTGGTAAGACATTATCGAGTGTTCAGGAGTTATCAGTCCTTTAATATGTCCCGACAGAATGTATTCATTTGACAAAATTCAACTTAAAACTACCAATAGAAACTGGGAGGTGGTCTGGAGTCCAATGGAGTCACAGAATATGTAGTCTTTGTAATTTCACATATTCTTCCAGTGTAATAATCCAACGGTTAAGTATTTAAGATCTCGTTACATCCCAGATTACTACTCAAAGCAACCGAATATGAGTAAATTTGGTGGATTATTGACTATTTGTAATGTTCAATTATACAAAAGAGTGTGTGCTTTTTTACGAAAAATTGCTAATATCATATGAAAGTGAATGTGTTAAAATACAAATGTGAATCTGCTTGTATTCACATATTTTATGATATTGACTGTTCTGTGTATTTGTCTTATTTACATGTATGTACATGTTTGTATTTGTTTTTTTGTTGTCCTCTTGTACACCTACTGTGACTGAGGCTATCAATAAAATCTCGTCTCTTGTCTAATCTCTTGTTAAAGTGTTATCTAATTGGCTAATTGCAACCAAATTTAAAGGTAACAATTTGTTTTTATTGTATTTTGAAATACCAAGTAATCGTTCATTAACTACCACTCATAATTATGACCTATTCAACAAACTAATTTCCTGCTAATTTCACGTATCGGTACCCACGCTTGACATGTTTACGATTTCGTACACCTGATGATTTAAGGCTTCAGAACAATTGACACGCAATTCAAAAAAAAAAAAACTGAACTGGCGGACTAAGTACACTTTAACATAAATACAATTATTAATTTAATTCATATATACTATACAAGGTAACATCGCGGGAATAATGTACTGTGAAAAAAACAGAACCGCTCAACTCAGATCTCCGTTGACATCTACGATATAAATGCACACGCCTGACCCTCGACTTATCGGCCAAATTCAACTTATCTATGTTTTTTTTTTTCTCGTCAATTTTTGTCAAAATTAGGCAATTCGACTTATACTCCACATTGACTAATAGTCCGGAAAATATGGTACCTATAAATTCCCAAAACAATTATACTAAGTACAGTGGCTTCCACATAATCGCATACCTGTTAATTGCATAGAAACTCAAAGTAAATAAAACATTTCCAATCTTATCCATGTAAACATTCCTCATATTTGCATAACATATATTAGAAAATTCCTCTTAACTGCATAAATATTTTTCAAAATTTATTCAAAAATATACATATATAGGTAAAACAACAATACATCGTTAGTAAAATACCTCAGTTTTCTAAAGAACTTTGTTTTTACACCAATATTTTCTCTTTCATTTGAGTAGACACTATGGCAGGAATCTAGTTAGACATGATTATAGAATATGTCCCGCTTCAACAATGAATATATTAGGTACTTTCCGTTGAAATGATTATTTCTGTTTATTCCACATTTTTTCTGACAAAAAGGCTATGCAATTAACAGGAGCCCACTGTATAATGTTCTTCAAAGGAAATACTGACTACAGTTTAATTTTAATGTTACAGGTCTTATTGCAAAAAATTTAGCAGCCATGAAAATTTAAATTTATGGTTAAAAGAAATGTGTAACTATTATTTACCTAGTGATCTCAAATTTTCTTCCTCGGTAATTTTTGCTTCTTCTAACAGTTCTTCCTGTGTTAACCTTCGGACTTCAGCGACATTTTTCTGAGCAGCCATTTCCTTCAGCATCTTTTCTCTAGCCATTCTGGTTTTTTCACGATCTTCTCTATCTTTTGATTTATCTGCTGTGGATTTTCTTAAAGTCTTTTTCTCTGCAAAAAAAAGAAAACTGTTCATATGAGAAATTTAAAAAAATTACCAGCATCAATAACTATTTTAATATTAATATTATTGTCTTTATCATATAGATTATCATCAATTTAATCTTAAATATATTTCCATAGGATACTGCCAGGAAACTATAAAATAATGGTGATGTTCAATAATACATTAAAACATTTGTATCATCATGGACAAACAGAAAAAAATATCAGTTCTGAATGTCTTCATAAAACATCACATCTAGCCTTTTTAGGCTCACCATAATATGTCCTGTCTTGACCTCAACACTGCTGTTATTTTTATTATACCCCACACAAAGAGTGGTCGTGGTAACTTAACCATCAGTCTACATGTACTTCTGTCTATAATTGTGTCAAAAGCAAATTTTTGTATGGATAGCACCTCCAATTTTTGATGGATTTTGTTTGAATTTTGGTAAATGGTTACTAGCATGGAATGCTAATATTTGAATGATTTTCACAGAAACCTCTCAACAGGACCGCTAATTTGGGAAGGGGAGTTAGGTTCAAAATTACTGATTTAGGCTAGTTGCCTGGAAAGCATCTCAATTTGTTGACACAAATTATTCATACATATACATATACTTACTGATTATTCTTTCATAAAAAAAAAAAAATCAAAAATGGTATCTTACCTACAGATATAGAAAACTAAATGGTGGCATTTCTACAGATTGCTTATCCCATTAATTTCCATGTCAGAAAAACTTTAGTGGGTGTTCTTTTCTGGCATAGGTATATGATAAATCTGTCCTAAGTTACCTGGTGTATAATAAACTTGTTCTAACTTACCTGGTGTATGATAAATCTGTACAGCTGACACTCTGGGCTTAGGTGGTTTCTTTTCTTTTGGTTTTTCAGTCTTTACCACCTTCTTTACTGGTTCCTTTTGTAAAATGAACAAATGGAGAACAAAGTTTATATTGTAATACTATGTAAATATGTTTATGTATTCACCTTACAATATATGCTACCAGGTGATCGACTTTCTATAATTATTTAGACAGCGAGTAGATATGTTGGAGGGATTCGGCTAACACCTCACCCTCCAACAAAATATTCTGACTGGTTAAATAACCATAGATGGTTACGGGAGCTTATAACACTTTTGTACAATTTTGCTTATCTATATTATTGGGGAAAAATAATATTTGTTTCAAACTATATATTTCTTCAGAGTTTTTTTTAAAGTAATTTGGCTGTTACTATTCAGGTCAAACTATTGAAATATACATTCTGGCCGGTGGCGAGATTGAACTATCTTTGTCATGACATCCAGGTCAAACTATTATATACTTAGCTTGCATTGTCTTATTTGATTGCTATATTAGTCTCATGGTAAAGATCATATTATTCAATAACAGACTGATTCTACAACTGTTAATTTCACTGGTGGGTGGATTTTCCTTTTAGGGTCTCACTTGCATATTGTTTATTGATAATTTCATTAATTGGGGATGGATTTTCAATAAAATCAATTTGCATATTGCTGCTTCAGTTATTTGGACGAATGGTTTCATCCGATCATGTTGACGAAATAAACAGAAAATTAACTTAAACCACCATTCAATTTATGACTGCTTTAGTTCTGAATGCAAATGCTTACAGATAAAGTATCTAAATAAGTACCTTATAAGCTTTAGTGCTGACCCCCTTCTTCTTCCTCTTCCCATCATCATCTTCCATGTCACTCTTCACTTCATCATCTTCATCAATACTTATATCAGAATCTGTTTCATCTGTCACAGATTCCTCAGATTCATATTCATTATCCCCTTCTTCCTAGAGGGTCAATCAAAATTAAATCATTATCCCTTCTTCCTAGAGGGTCAATCAAAATTAAATCATTATCCCCTTCTTCCTAGAGGGTCAATCAAAATTAAATCATTATCCCCTTCTTCCTAGAGGGTCAATCAAAATTAAATCATTATCTTTTCAACAAATACCAAAAAGCCTGGCAACCAACTTACAAGAAGGCAACACTGTCTCAAACTTCTAAATTGTATCATACATGTACATACAATAATTCAAGTCATATAAAACAACTCTAGTAAAAATGGTTAATAAGAAATAGAGACAAACTTACAAAATTTTAAATCCTCCAGGCAGTTCAGACATTTCAAAAACAAAAAACAAAAACAAAAGGCTCACAGGAGCCTCAATCGCTCACCTGTTTAAATTTTGTCGTTAAGGGCAATAAATTTTGCAAGAAGTTGTACAACAATTTTGACTCAAGAAGACTTTGGTAGGACTTGTCATAAGGATTATTTCAGCAACTGAAAGTACCTTTCAATCTATTATAGTTTTCAAGATATTGGCTGAAAACTGTAAAAAAAAAAATCATTTTTCATCTTTCAAGGGCAATAACTCTTACAAGGACTTGCCTGACAACTTTGATCCCTAGGAGTCTTTTGTAAGCCTTATAATAAGAATCATTTTAGCAACTGAAAGAATTTGGCTAAACTTAATGGTTTTGAAGATTTAATATGCGTCTAACCCCTATGTTCTATTTTTAGTAACGACAGCCATGTTTTTTGACAGATCAAAAATCCCTTCACCAGTTTTATGCAGGATTCCCCAAGGAACATTCATCCCAAGTTTGGTTCCAATTGGTCAAGTACATGTAGTGTCAGAGGAGACAATATTTGAAAGAAATACATTAAAAATAGCAAAAAAAACACCAAACTGCTCACCTGTTCCGATAAGCAACATGCTATTTTTTTGTAAAAGCTGTCATGTTTTTTCTTGGATAAAAATTCCTAAAGCTCATATCTAAAGAACAATTATATCAAATTTCATTAAATTCAGTCCTTGGTTTATGACGAGAAAACTTTTTAAAGTAATAACAATAAAGAAGCAAAAAGATATCGAAAACATGGCTGAGGTCTCACTAACCACTTCTGGGTCAAGTGGCCAACCCCGTAAGTAGTACCAAAAACACACTGAACCTAGAACTATGCATTTTAAGTGCATAATTTGTGTGTATTTTGATCAAAAATAGTCAAAATAAAGCTGAGAATGCGTACTTTAAAATCATATTTGTAACTTACTACAAAAGTGTATGAATATTGCTTACAAGTCTGAGTAATTTGCCTCCATGATGTCAGTTAGCAGAAAAGGTAAAAATGTGCATTTTCAGTTATTCAAGCACATTTTGTGAAGAATTTCTACAATCATTGTTCCATTAGCATAATGAATTTGAAAGCCATATTTTTCAAGCTTTGCAATGGTATGCAACTTTAAGATGTCATTTGTCCTGGGAATTCACAGTGAAACTTTCAAAATTACTTTTTTACCATGTAAAGTAATGGAAACTTTAGAAGTGTTTAGTGAGACCTAAACAAATTTACATGCAAATTTTAACACAGATAGATCTCATGCTAAATAATTTAACCTAATCAGAATTTGGCTATACCTGATCATTTTGTAGATGTATGTGAAAAACTTCTGTCTGACCTTTATGTTCTAATATTAGTAACAGTGGCTATGTTTTTTAATGGATCAAAAATTCCCACATCAGTTCTATGTAGGATAACCAAATGACCATTCCTATCAAGTTTGCATCGAATTAGTCAAGTAGTGTTAGAGTAAAAGTATTTAGAAAAATTGTTAACGACGATGGACACAGTGATATCAGTAGCTCACATGGCCTTCAGCCAGGTTGGCTAAATATCAGACCAAAAAGTAAAGAGACAAATTTTTTGGATGTGACCCCCTTTGGTTTCTTATAACTTGAAAGCAGTAAGATTCATGAGGATTATTGGTAAAACTTTCCAAATCCAACCAGACATGATGAAGTTTATATTTGGCCCCCATAGACTGGTAAGACAAAATGCAATTTATACAAGCAACTTGTAGCAATGTCCCAAAGACCCTCAAAATGTTAAAGTGCAAAATTTCCATAACTTCTGTAAAATTTTTTAAATCAAAATAACGTGCAATATAAACTACAAATGAGACAATCCTACAATATTAGTTTCTATAGTGTACCATGTATAATTTCAACAAAGTCCTATAACTCATGGAAATTTTGTTGAATCAAAATGACAGTGCAACATAACAACAAATAGTGACTTATAATCCTTTAAAATTTAAACAGAATCCGTCTAGCAGGATCTGAGGAGTTTTATTGAATCAATTTATATACCTTTTTAAAAACCCTAAAATATGCATTTCACTATAGAAGTCTATGGGAACAATAATGCAAGATTTTTGAATTACCTCCCTTTGCAGGTATATGACAATAAATTCTGTCCTCCATGCAGTTGCATGCATAGACTTGTGTCTTACAATCCCAATGGCCATAAAATCTCATCAAAATTAATGGAGTGGAGTTGTGTTACAACAAATATGGC
This sequence comes from Perna viridis, assembly GCA_037379345.1. NCBI lineage: Eukaryota > Metazoa > Mollusca > Bivalvia > Mytilida > Mytilidae > Perna > Perna viridis. Next base: position 52,093,460 of record CM074511.1, on the reverse strand, counting down.
AGACAAACTGACAGATAGACATACAGAGTGAGTAAATCCGATATATTCCTAACACTTTGTTTACTGGAGTATAAAAAAATTGTGTATCAGTAATTTTTATCAGTATTGTCATTTTTTCTCTTCAAGGCCAATAACTCCAACATTGAGCAACAGATCTTTATGAAAATTTCAGCATCGGCTGGTCTCACCATGTTGATCAATTTTACCCCCTAGAAAATTAGGCTAAACCCTTTGGTTTTCAAGTTATTTCAACAAGTCGTCAATTTTTATTAGTGGTGGCCATGTTTTCATTAAAATTGTTTAGCATGATGGGATCAACAGATCTTTCTGAAAATTTCAGCACAGGTCCATCCCATCATGCTGAACAATTTTACCCCTACCAGAATTTAGCTAAACCAAACTGTTTTTGAGTTATTTGCATAGTTCTGCTAAAATTTGACCCATATGGTCTAATTTTAGTAATGGTGGCCATTTTTTTCACAAGATCTTAGAAATCCCCACATATATATTGTTAAACATGTTCTACATAACATTTATGCAAAGTTTTGTATCAATCCATCCAGTAGTTTTAGAGGAAAAGATTGGGAATGTAAACTTAGGGGAAAAATTCCATTTCAGGACCCATAACTCATTCATTCGCCAATGGATCTTTCTGAAACTTTGGGCATAGGTCCATCTCATCATGCTGAACAATTTTACATCCAAGCAGATTTTAGCTAAATCCAACTGTTTTTGAGTTATTTGAATAGTTCTACAATTTGACCCCTTTGATCTATATTTAATAATGGCGGCCATGTTTTTTTGCCAGATAAAAATTCCCCACACAAGGATTGTAACAAATACCCCTTAAGAACATTCATACTAAGTTTGGTTCCAATTGGTCAAGTAGTTAACAATTTGACAACAGATGACGTTGACGGACGCCAAGTTATGGCCAAAGCTCAATTGGCCTTCGGCAAGTTGAGCTAATAATAACACAAGTATCTAGAAAGTTGATAATGTGTACATACCCTAAATTCAAAATTTATCTGAGGGGGAAAATCATGGGGATGAAATACATGTACACATTGTCATGCTCTGTGTTTTTTCCGAAGCAATCAGTATAATTTCGCTTTTTACCTTACTGCACTGAAAACTGAAATTGCATACCATGCGTTATTTCCTGAATGAAATGTAGAAATATATGAGTAAAAAGAACAAAATTTACTGCGTCTGTTATCTTTTTTAAAAGATAGGACTTATTACAAGTTTGTAGTATTAAAAAATAAAAGTTTGCTTTTGTCTGCAAAAACATATATGTCTCCCCCATCACGCAAACTGGATTCACTTGCAGTATCGATCACATCCACAAAACAGCTTCATAAAATTCTGTTGAGAGGCTGCAGAGAAGTTACCCTTATTGGTTCAGTAGTTCCTGAGAATTTGAACTGACAAGGTAATTATGAGAATTTTGACAAATTTACATCATGTACATGTAAAACAAACTTTAAATTAAACCAACAAGCATTCTGAAAGTATTGCCTGACAGTACAAAGTACCCTACCTGAAGAGAACAGAATACAAACTTTATACATAACTTGTTGAGTAACTGAGTCTGCATAACTTTTCAAAACCCAATGACCATATCTCATTAAAAAAATCAACAACCCAGAACAAAATTGAAACTTGATTAGTAACTTGTCATGTACAACATATCAAATATACATGCAAGATGACGACAGAAAAAGTGCAGAAAACTGAGTTTTTTCCATAAATTTTTTTCATAAAGTTTTTTAAGAATTTTTTCCATTAGCTAAATTTAGCAAGAACTAAAAATTTACACTCCCTAAATCTAAGTTTCTCGGGTTACTATGAACTTATAATACATTTGTACATATAGAATTCCACAAGCAAATTTTAGCAAGGGAATTTTATAGGCAAATTGAATTTTATCTTGCATCTAGCAAGTACTTCCCCTTAATTTCAATCAACTTTATGTACCAAATATCAAATGTATATCTGCAAGCACGACAAAAAATGTGGAAGACCGACAGACACATAGACTGACAGATGGGGTGCAAACCTAAAGTACCCTTTAGAGAAAGTTGCCAGTAGTGGACTAATAAAATATATATAAGGTAAGTGAAGGGAAATAAAAAAATACTTTAGTATTGTCAAATAATAAATGTACAAAGTACAATGTACATGCATTATAAATATATATTACTAAATACCTCATTAAACCCTCCATAGGTAGTCTGATAAAATTCATCTTCATCCTCTGCCTCCAATAAACGTGACATTTTGTTTCCTGCATTACTCCTCCTATCTCTTGAAGCAGCCATGTCTAGAAAAGAATCAACATATTGTGTTATGCAATTTACTGGTAAACAATTCAGAGGTCCGAATTCACTTTCAAGAATAGACGTTCCAGGTCTTTTGAATATTTCAAATCAGAGAGCAACTTGAGAAAAATCTAGTGAACAATAAAGTGTCAATTAAAAAAGGTTAAAGGACAGGAATTCGAGGTAAGAAATATAGGATCCTGGATCTCTGACCACCACTAATTTAAAACCTTGCAAGTACTATTAATATAATGGGTCATAAGCCTTAAAATATTTTAAATGACATAAAACAAATAAATCAAAAAAAAAAACTGGAGTTGTGTGCATAAATATTTTATGGATTTGATTTTGAGTACTTGTAAATTTTTTTACATATTTGTTAACAAAGCTGCTGTGATTCAGAATTCATTTTTCCTGTACAAATGTATGGCAATAAAGATTTCATGTTTATTTAGGTTTCAATCACTTTTACATGACAACCCCTGTTTTGGTGACATTTCCACACATTGTGTATTGTACATATAAGCAAGTACATGTAAGGGAGGAGATATTGATTTTACTATTTTTTATTGATAACCATCAATGATCTGGAAATTAACACGTACATGTATCAGGTCCTAATCTTGACAATCATGACAAGGAGAAGTATTAGTTAGTTCAGTTGAAAAATAACAATATTGACATTTTTATGTATCTACACATATATGAACTTCTCACTTGCAAAAACAAACGGAGAATTGAGCATAAACAAGGAGTAGTTGCTCATTTCTCCCTCCAGATTAGTCTCTGATGTATAGAGACTGGGAATGAATAAGCTACATGTACAATAATGTAACTACTTTGATTTACTGTTAAGGCAGAGCTGGAAGAATTCCTATTAAATGCAAAACCGCAGCACTGGTTGTGATTCACACCCAGTGGATTTAAAATAATTCTACAAATTTTCATGTTGTGAATCATTTTGAAATGAAGGAACATCATTTAAAATAGACAAATTTAATGTACATGTAAACAAAATGTATTTTATCTTGTTTCAAAACCCTAGCATAATTGTTGTGGCAGCTTCATTTGCATATACTTTATAAATGCTACTGAGAACCAAACCAGTCTGGTAAAATACAGTGTTTGCTAACTTCGATGATTAAATACAAATCAAATCAGAGCTTTTTCCAAGATAGGGATGACCAAAGCAGTCAACAATCATAGCCTGGATATTAACAACCATGACATAATAAGTTTTCATGGGTACTTACAAATTGCAAAATGATAGAGAAACCAAAAAGAACAGAATGAATTGAATCACAACAAAATAAAATCGAAATAAATGAAACAATACAAAATTAAATAAAAGAAATCTTGAAATACGTTTCATAGTATATAAGAGAGCCCTCGCTCTTAAACGTATAGAAATTTATTTGTTAAAAAATTAATAGTACTGACCACTTCAGAAACTTTCGTAAAAGCAAAATGCTACATCTCTATCTTTTGAAGCTTTAAAATGTACTCAAAACACCTGTTAGACAAACAACATGTTTAACAGACCCGGAACTCAGAAACTTAAAAAAAAACTACATGTACTTCTGGTTGTGGTAAAACAAACATTCATTGCTGATCCCAGAACTGTTTGACTGATAAAATCATGTCTATTTAGAATATCTTTTGCTGGCTCCCACAGATGAAATTATCCTAAATCAAATTCAGCAAAAATGGTAAATGACATGAAATTCATTTTATTTACATGTAACAGGAAACCTACTAAATGCTTCAATCCCAGCTATTGCAAAAGTCTTCCTCATATTATGTGTAGGTACCATAAATTTTACCATTGTTGGACAATTTGACCTAAAGACATTTTGGAGTGTAACAAATCAGAGTGTACAAAAATGTATATGCTGTACATCAGGAAGATTTAAACCGTATTGGAAGGTTATTAGAATAACAAAAAATGGCTTTCAAAATGAATGGTGGCAAGAATTTATGTTCCTTTGGAAGCACTTCAGGTTTTACCTGTCTCGTATTAATGTTAATAGATAGCACAGTCAGCTCAACAGTAATGTGTATGTATGTGAAAATAGCAATATTGAGATGGTCCCTAGTGATAGCTATCAGCCTAACCCTAAGTTCGGTAGTCAGCAGAAACAACCATAATATAGAAGTCGCACAGCAAGAAAATCAGAATTTACACTAATCTGGATCAATAAACAAAAATAGATAAGAATTATTTTTATTATTTAAAATATACAGTGGTTTTATTATTGAAAATATAGTCGTTTTCAATGCATCCCTTTAATTTTTTCCCGCTTCATGAAATATTCACGGAAAGGTTGGGAGAGGTTGCATGCACAAGCATCTCTATCTTTGATATTCCACTTGCGTCAAGAACCTAATCTGCCTTAGAAAATCAAAGTACTGAAGTACTGAATCAATGAAGGCCTTCATAAATTGCTCTGTTCACTTTTTAAATTATAAAAAAATGGATTGTATAACATTAAACTAGGGAAAGTAATTTTTAAACCCCTATTCCGAAGGATTGGGAGTATAAATTTTTACCCTTGTCTGTGTTTCTGTAACACTTTTTCCATCACAGTTTTCTAAGCAACTACTCAGTACAGCAGCTTGAAATCTTATGCCATTTGGTAGTATTTATTTTTTTTTTAAAATTGACAACAACTTTCTGTTTACCCAGAACTTTGTTTATTTTTTATCTCATATTTTGAAAGTTGAAATTTTGTCACAGTTTTCTCAGCAACAACTCATCATAGCAGTTAAAAATTTTAGTAAATTCTTCCTGTAGTTATGCCATAGAGTAGGATCTATTTTCAGAAAAATTCGACAACTTCCTGATTCATGAGAACTTTTGTTAATTTTTATTTATCTTATTTTGAAAGCTGAAAGTTTCATTGCACTTTTCTCTGCAACTACTCATCACAGTGTCTTGAAATTTTAACACACTATTTGTGTAGGTATGTCATATGGTAGGATATATTTTCTAAAAAAATTGACAACAACTTCCTTTTTACCAAGGACTTTGTTTATTTTTGACTTTATATTTTGAAAGTTAAAATTTTTGTCTGGCAACTACTCATAACAGAAGCTTGATATTTTAACATATATTCCCTATAGTTATGCTATGTAGTTGGATTCATTTTTTACTGCTCATTTAATGAGGACTTAGTTTTCTTTCTTTTGACTTTATATTTTTGTAAGTTTAAATACCAGCAACTACTCATCATAGCAGCTTAAAATTTTAAAACATTCTTCCTATAGGGATCCATTTTCAGAACAACTTCCAGTTTACCAGTAGCAGTATCAGTACTATTTAGTGAAGTAGACATTTTCATTATTTAAATGGTAAATTATAAAACAAAACCTGTTATCCTCATATACATTCTGCATCATATTTCCAGTTTGGCATTACATTTTCACAGAAATAATGTTACATTTCTGGATAAGAACCTTTGTCTCTTTAATATCATCTAAGGCTGTTTAACATCTACATCATGAAATAAACTGACAAATCAAAGAATATACCAAAATTTGACACAATGCTCATTTGGTGAAGGGTGACACAAAGGTACTAATTAACAAAAGAGACAGATACAGAAAAAACTAAAGATAATCTGAACTTTTTTGCAACTCAGGAACTATAGGAAAGAATGATGTCTATATAAGGGATACTTTTGTGAAGTAACCCACGTTAAAATTAGTAAAACTGTTTGCCGAATGGCGCCCCTTTCATCTTCAGCAACTTTTCTTCTAATGTCACCTGAGAAATTAATTTGTATGAGATAGCTGACAACTGTACATGTTTGACTGTCACCACATGATCAAACCAGCCGATGAAACAAGTCATCAAATAGTGCAAACTTATTATATGGACTTCTAAATGAAATTAAAGATGCGAAATTTCTCTTGCATGCTGGCCTTAGTAGTAAACTATGAATGTTTATTTTTAATTGTTTCCATTTCACGTTTCACTCCTTCCAATTGACTATGTTCTTGATCGCGGATGCTTGTGAGTGCTACTGTAAAATATGACTGCTTAACAACGAAGATTTCATGTGATGCCTAGGTAAATTTCAGCCACTGTTGTGGCTTCATTGACAAAAATATAGCCCTGACTGTATTGTTCAATTCAAAGGATAGTTTTTCTGTGTAAAATATTCCCACCATCCTTGGAGAATAGTTATCATTCCATACTTAGTGGTACAGTAGGAACTGCTTGTAAAGTTTACAGTAAAGGTAAAAAAATGTTGAATCTCTTAGTGCTCGCTTCTATGGCCAATGTACATGCCCACACTATATTACTAAAAAAAAAATAGACAGTGCCTTACCTATGCAGGGTAGGAATCTCATAGAAAATATCTACCAGACCACAGGCCTGGCTACATGAAAAAGTTACCTGTCCTGATTAAAATTTACAAGCCCCGAAAATTTATGCAATAAAATACAAATCAATTTTCCTTTTCAGATTCTAATGTATTTTGATGTTTAAAGTGTTAGCGTGACAAATTAGTATAATTTGATAAACCTAAAGATGTTCTGTAATATGTATGACTTACATGTATGATTTATCACTTGATGAAAACACACTGCAACAAGTGCATATGTAATTGAGAAACTACTGGTGACTTTAAAGAGCATTTCATACAGCAGGTAGATTTTGTTCTACAATGTAATTCAGCATGCAATCTAAAAAGTTCAGCTTTAAGTAAATGAAAATTAAATTTTGATTTCATGTATTGTTACTTTACTTTTAAACAAATTGAAAAACTCAGTCACTGTCAATATCCTTAGACTCATCTCCAGACAGCTGAACGGCATAGTTGACAATATAACTTTCCATGCGAGTTGTCACAAATGAACCATTTGAAACTGTTTTAAAGCTTGGAACAATTAATCGTTTTGGCTTAGATTGAATCATACAATATAATCTTTTCCTTGGAATCAAGGTCGCTTTTTTGGGGAGAGAAATCCAAAATATTGTTGTAAAAACACAACTTTTCAAATTCAACAAAAACAAATACATTGTTTCCTTTCTGTCAATATTTTTGTTTTATAAGTGTGATCGCTATTGGTTGATTCAATAAAACTCTGCCAATGGGATCTGATTTGACTCGTACAAGAGTTTATCCCGCTCCCTGCAGAGATCGAGTCAAAACATGTGATCATGTAACGTTACTTGATCAGTTTGATTCTTAAGCTCCGTTATGAATGAGGTAATACTGAGAACTCGTTACAAAAATAGAAAAAAATAGAAAAGAGAAATCCTAATCACCTGTAAAAATAGCCCGACCAACGGGCCGTTAAAATTTAATATTTGGCCGCCCGATAGTCTCGCGTGGGCTACAATTTCCAACTCTGACCTATGTTAGCAAGCAAATGATTGTACAGTAATCTATTTTAGAATAATAAAAGGCAGTTGCTGCCCGTTCACACTTTCGTGCACAGGGAGCCTCTAAAGGTTAATTGTCCACACATCCAGTTTCAGTCAATAACACACAGAATCGTAACGGACGCGCCTCGTGTACGTTAGTATTGTGCAATTTGTGGAAATTGTGAGAAATTCATGTTTTACAAATATATACAAATGATACAAATACAATTTCTTCGGGAGCGTTTCAGGTTTCACAAGTCTCATATTAATGTTTGAGTACTCTAATACTAAAAATTAGACAGTACCCTACCTACGTTAGCAAGCAAATGGTTTTACGGTATCTTTTTCAGTTTTTTTGTAAACGATGTTTGATTACCGGAAGTGTCAAATTTGTAATAAGATTTCGACTTCCACGGAGACGATACATTATTTTTCCGGATCTATTTAACTATCTAAACAGAAGTTTGATGTTGTGAAGTCTTTTGATTAAAAGTCACCAATCTGATTATACGACCGACATTTAATTATCTTCAAATAAATCACACACACGGGACATCGCACCAGAGTGCGAGTTTCTTGACCGTTTACTTGTTACACCAAGGATTAAATATATGTAAATCCTTGGTTACACCTAGATGAATAAACACAAAACTGTCCTGCTTTGTAATTTGAATTACAAACTATTAGTTGGCCTTAATTTAGTCAGTTTCTAAAATTTCAAGTCGAAATTCAATTTTTCGACCTTTGGGTTGAATTTAAACTGTCTGCGAAATTATTCAAACTTAAAGCCAGAGTCGTTGAAATCCGTAATGTTGCTATAAGATATATGTACCTATCAACTAGCTAAATTGCAAAATATTAAACAAAAGAGGAACCAGCTTTTCTATATACCTACTGTGTTTCAATTGTCACACAGACACCAATGTTAAAATTTCGCAGCGCGGAGCGAGGCGTACAATTTTTTGAGGTTATATTTTTGAAATATTCTTCATGAGTGGAAGCATTGTAGATATCTTTTGCGGTAAAATTAGCGAGAAATTAAAGTTTCAAGTGAACCTAAATCTACCCTTGACAACCCATGCTGTGCAAATTATAGGGGGCACACGCCCGCCACACCCGCCCGAATCCGCATTTCAAAAATTACTATGCCATCGTCTAAGTAAAATCATATTTTGATGTGGGATCTCTTTCCGATGTCACAAGGCGATAACCGTACCAAAATATGTAAATCAAGGTTATGATCTTTTTTTTTTGTTCAGAGGGAGACAAGATAAAATATCTTCTGTGGCCATACTAATTCCTTCTCGCAATGTCAGTCTAATTAAAAGGAAGGTATTTTTTTTTATAAATACTGCTGTTCTGACCCCCATTTTGTTTACTATCTTGTGTAAGATTTGACCATAAATGAACAAATAATAGCCCGGAACCACTTTCTTGATAATCGGAACAGCCCCTTCCGTTTTGTTTAATATTTGGATCCGCCCTGCATGAAATATTTCGATTTGTGGCGAATACTCTGTAGTCTGTAATGATCAGTCTGTCTGTCCGCCCGTCTGATACGTTTAGTATAGTTACACTCCTGACTGTAACTTTTTGTACTTTGAAGTAAACATTTGTACTTGGGATGCAATCGATCACCTTTTTCATTAGCAAAGCATACCCAGAGTGTAACTTTTTTTTTTGGTCTTTGACAAGATTATTTGAAAATTTAGCAAAGAATAGCGAAAATAGCATGACTTTTATAAGCAGAATAGACTTATTTATTCAGTGGAATTAAACACCTATATTTTGCAAATATATGTAGATATTTTCATATAATTCTGAACAGAGAGTTTTTTATTAGATTTCTCACGAAAATTCTTACTTGCGTTTTTCAATAAGTTTTGGAATATCCCTTACCCTTTTTAACTTATATGGGGTCAAAGGGACAAAAAAGACGGTATTTTTGTTTTAAATCTAGATCGATCTTATCCTATTATTTTTTTTAAATTGTTCCTCTTTGCAAGGGTTTAATAGAATATGCCCATAAATTTGCTCTACCATTAAGCATTTCTGGTAAATGGGTTCACCTTTTTATTCATTTTTTACAGATTATTTTTGATAAACACGAAGAATCAGAACTACAATTGATATACAAAGTATTGTGCAATTTTCTCATAACCAATAGTTGTGTCCATAATAAACTGTTAGTCCCTACGTTTACGTGTGTCAAAAACTTATATTGTCTATTGAACTTAGTTCAACATGTTGCAGTCGTATCATGCTGCGCTTGGTGAAGCTTTTCTTTCTTTTATCATTTTAATGATAAACGAATTTTGCTCCATAGCTCAACTACCTTTCCTTGCAGATTTTTGCGTCTTTGACGCTGGTGACGAAATAAAGACACCGTTTGTCCTAAAATACTAAAAATATTACCCATATCCCTGCAAAATATTATTATTATTATTATTATTATTATTATTATTATTATTATTAGACAATATAAGTATGTAGTGTTATTATATGATATAAACAATTACCCTAAGCGCTTGACTTGATACAAATACGAACTAAAATATACAAGAAAAAACTATGTAAAATATATAAACTAATAATTAACAGATGTTCAATACAAATATAGCAATGACAAAGAATTTAAAATAGCAAAACTAAATTACAATGGAACTATGAAATTGCCTTTAAACTCGTGTATATACTCTATTAATTTTTAAAGAAAAATTCTAAAGCAATTAAGAAAGTATAAAATTTTGAAAGTGAACAATCAGTAAAAAAGTGAAAAAAAAATGAAAGCATAGATACATGTATATGAAATCTAAGAGTATGCTCGTATATTGACAAAACTTTAACACTGAAACTGACACTGAAATATTACAAAAATGGTTTCAAGTGTATTAAAAATTTACAAAAAGTAAGCAAAAGCGATTATAAAAAGATGAGTTTTAAGATTCTTTTTTTTAAATGTCTAAAGACTGTTCATTCCACATGTACGGCAGTAAGTTGTTCGCTAGTGTAAGTTCAGCTTTGTCAAAACGTCTTTCACCATAGCGTTTTGTGTGAATGTCATTTGGAAGGCGTAAAAGTGTTTCATTTCAGGACGTAAGTTTGATGATTTGATGAAAACATGACTTTGCTACAGAAGATGCTTGTTGGTCCATGCTGAGTGTACTTTTGTCAAAATAAACACCTAGATTTTTACACAAGAGATATTAGTTAATACTGTTCCGTCGAATGAAAGCTGGAAATTACTGAACTTTTCCATGTATTGCTTTGATGAAAAGACGAACAGTTCTGTTCTGACATGGTTTGATTTAAGCATGTTGGTACTCATCAATGCGGATTTAACCATGTTGGTACTCATCCATGCACTGATGTCCGATAAGCAGTTCTAAAGACGATAAGCGAGATCAGACCAGTCTCAGAGAGGTTTAATTATCTGATTAACTTGAGTATCTTCCACATATAAGTGGTAGGTAATAACGTGATATATGTCGCCTGCAAATTTCACCGACAAGTTTTGCGAAAATGCAGAAAAGCTTAGATTTAAGCATGTTGGTACTCATCCATGTACTGATGTCCGATAATTAGTTCTAAAGACGATAAGTGAGATCGGATCAGTCCCAGAGAGGTTTAATTATCTGATAAACTTTAGTATCTTCCGCATATAAGTGGTATGACATAACGTATCGCCTGCAAATTTCACTGACCAGTTTTGCGAACATGCAGAAAAGCTTAGATTTAAGAATGTTGGTACTCATACATGCACTGATATCCAATATGATAAGCAGTTCTCAAGATGATAAGCGAGATCGAGGTTTAATTATCTGATAAACTTGAGTATCTTCCGCATATAAGCGTTATGACATAACGTATCGCCTGCAAATTTACCTGACCGGTTTTGCGAACATGCAGAAAAGCTTAGGTCCTAAAACAGAGTCCTCTGGTACACCGTAACAAAGTTTGACGTCATCTGATTGCACAGATCCAATGGAAACGCACTGAGTTTTGTCTGTCAAATATGATTGCATCACCTGTTATTCCATAAGAGAAAAAGGGTTGCATAGAAATAGACAAAAGAACAAGATATGGTGCACATAAACGCCATACCAAAAACAAAGCTGCACATTAGATATGCTTAAGATTTCTGTTGAGTATATATCTTTACATCAGAGTTATAAGGTTTTAACGATGCAGAAACAGAAAAAAATGGGAAGTTTTCAGATAATCAGATTTCATGCTTTGTTTGAAAATTGGCTAATGTTCCTAATTCTTGCGTAATGCATTTTTTGTGTGTTGTCGTCATTAAATTTGTATCTCAGAATTCAAATGAGCATACGAAGAAACAGAAAAAAAATAGAAAATGTTGAATTACCAACTTACAACTAAGACATCATTTCCAGTTATGGTGATTTCATTCGAATTTGTCATCTTAGGAGGATTATAAGCTCTGACACTGGTGAATGACAAAAAGCCGTCATTTTTACCCATTTGTTTATATTGTCTAAGACCCCCAGATAATTCTTTGGGAACAAGGTGATTTGGCAATGAAAGGTATGAAAATAACTGAAATTGTATTTGGAAGAATTTTGAAATAAATAAATATTTATAAATCCCAACTTAAAAAATTCACGTATAAAATTATCTCGCTCCGCATGCCTTTTAAGTGAGCAAAAAAAAAAAAAAAAAAAAAAAAAAAAAAAATTTTTATAGAATCGAACAGTGTTGATAATTGAGTTGATAATTCCATCTGTTAGATCGGAAATTTTAACTTTGAAGATAAAAAAAAAATCAAACTTGGAAATCCCCAGATGGCAGGACATCTTATCAGATCAACCATTCATGTTACTGTAAAAAGAAATGCGTAATTCTTTACAAGATGTTAAAATATATGGAGAAGCATGTTTCAACAGTGACTATAAAACTTAAGCTTCGCAGTAATCCTTACAACAAGAAGCAAATCACAGGCTTAATATAGAGAAATTAAAGATCCCAGACATCCAAAAGTCATTCAACCCGGAATTGAAAAACAGATTTAAAGCGCACGAAGACACCTCTGATAAACTGTTGGTTACAGAACAAAAAAAAGATCAAAGAATGGCCAACCTCTGGTACATGGGAGAAAATGAAGACCTTTAAGCAAAAAAAATATCGACGAGTGCAAGAACAACTACAAACTGTGTACAAAGAAAAAGACAATTAAAGCGGACAAAAGAAGCGCTAAAAGTGACAAAAGACAAGTATGTTAACATGTTAGCCGAAGGAGCTGCTTCACATGGATAAATGATCAATAATATACTTCCAGGAGGTATTGAATTGTCCAAAATATAATGAACCAGCTAATCCCGGATTGCTGAAGAACATTTAGAAATAGACATAGATCCGCCAACTCTAGAGGAAGTACAGAACTCCATCAAATTACTGTAGAATGGTAAATCTCTAGCAAATATGACTCCATCCATCCATGCTGAGGTGCTATAAAATCATAAAAATACTACTGAACATATTCTTGTACACCTGAGAAAATGAAACCATTCCGCATGACTGGAGTAAAGAACTTAAACTTCCGAAAAAGGAGAACTCCAAATCTATGACAACTAGAGAGCAATAACACTCTTTTCAGTCCCCAGTAAGGTTTTCTGTAAAATACTTCTGAACAGAATAGATAAAATGGGTGATATGGACTTGAAAGCGGAACATGCTGAATTTAGGAGAGGAAGGGGATGCATAGACTAGATTATTTCCATTCGTAATATTATTGAAAGTGTATTGTAAGGCATGTGTTATTATATAAATAACTTATAGCTAAGAGAATGATAGTGATATAAATACTCATAAGAACACTTTCTTTTCCAGTTCCAACCTCAATTCCTCCTTGCAATTTTGAAATTTTTAGGTACAGATCCATAGTAACTACAAAAATATACGTCTGCTGAATTACATTTATTTATCGATGTTATATATCTGTTATATATGATAAATTGCTAATATTGAACTGGTGCCTAATATTTACAGGAACCGTACCGTTTTAGCTCTTCAGGAGAGGGTAATAGACAAAAAACAAAAAACAAAAAAACTGAGGCATGTGATAGAGCAAAATATAACCCTCGTGTTGGACCAACCAGAATTAAGCAAATCGACATGAGGTAATCAACTTCAAAGACTTCAAGGGAAACATTGTACAACATCGTAAGATCATATGGAATACCAGTAAATATATGTACTTACTTATATACCACTCAAACTTTAATGTAGTATAATGTAGTGAAAAGACAATATAACAATAGATTCCTCAAGATAGACAAGGATGTATATTATCACATATTATCTTCGTAATGTTCATTGATTGGACCCAAAAGCAAACAACACACGACAAAAAGAGAAATATCCAATGGACAATTTTTAGCGACGTAGAAGACCTGGGCTTTGCAGATGACATTGCAGAGGTCTCAGGAAACATTACCCACAGATAAACTAAATATTTTATCCAAACAAAATGGGGTTAATATCAACACCAAGAAGACCAAGGTGATGACAATCAATACACAAGCAGACCTGTCATCTTAAGTAAAGAGCTTCTAGAAAAAGTTGATGATTGTACTAACCTGGGAAGTGTTATATAGTAAAGATAAAGGAACTGGGAAATACATAGAAGCAAGGCTCAATAAAGCACACCCAGCCTTTGCCATCTGGAAGTCAAACAACTACAACCTAAGGACAAACTTCCAAGTTATGTCAAATCAGTTCTCCTGTATGGGTCCGAATATTGTGTTATTGACAGTTATATGAGAAAAGTAAAGGCATTTCACAACAACTGCTTTAGATAAATAAACCGCAACAAAGACCTGTTCAAAAATGCAACAGTAAGAGCATTGCATTAGAAATCAAGCAAATAAGAATGAGATGGCTTGGACATGTAATGAGAATGCCACAGAACAGAACACCGAAGATTGGACTTCACTGGACACCACCTGAAAAGAGAAAAAGAAGTAGAACACGCTACACCTGGCGAAGATCTGTAGCATCAAAGTTAGAGGAAATGGGCTAGTTATAGGGCCAAGCAGTCGATGTTTTGCCCATGTGAGACCTAAAATATTCAGACCAGACATTCGTAGGCGTAAATAACTGCGAATATTACATTTCTGGAATCTGATCACAAGTAACAATTTCATGGAAACAGATGTTTCTTTTTAAGAGTAATGGGCGTCGAACCAAATGTTCATGAGAAACAAACTTCTTTAGGGTTAATAAACAGATGCATTATTATTCTCTATGGCTGAAAAGCTTTCATTCAAAACTAAAACTCAAGCTGCTTGGGGTGTTTAGACGACAAGTTATGTTCCATTATACATTACTAAGAATTACCATAAGCCCTGTCCTATGATACCAAAAAGAATCCATATCTTCTCAAAATCGAGAAAAAATGAACTTACTTTGTTTAAACTTTACTTAAAACAGCTTAACTTAAACTAGATTATCGATGTTACCTCATTCGCGGTCGTTTATGCTGGTAGAGATATTATCCGCGTTTTCCACCGCGTTTTATGTAGTTCTTGGTAGAGATTCCCCATACTTTGTAAAAAAATACTTCCAAATCAACATCCAAATTTACAAAAGAAGATGTTTTCAGAATGCTGGAATTTGTCCAGTGTAGTGGACGCGTTTTTCAACAAACGGTCGGCATTACAGTGGGAACAAATTGTGCTCCTCTACTTGCTGACCTATTCCTTCACTCTTATGAGGCTGACTCGATAGTTGATCTGATCCGAAAGAAAGAACATCGTTTGGCTAGATCCTTTAATCTCAGTTTTCGCTTCATAGATGACACATTTTTGTTAAACAATCCTAGTTTCGGGGATTACCGATACATCGCATCTACCCCAATGAATTTGAGAAAAACGATACTACAGACACTATTACGTCAGCCTCATATCTTGACCTATACTTAGAGATCGATGGTAAAGTAAAACTATTTACCAAATTATACGACAAACAATTCCGTATTGTCAACTTTACTTTTATGTGCGGCAACATCCCTTCAGCACCTGCGTATTGAGTTTCCATACCACAACTCATACGTTATACCAGAGCTTGCCGTAACTACGCAGACTTTTTGTATTGCACTAGACTTCTTACAATTAGGCTTCTGGAACAGGGTTATGTTGCTACAAGATTGAAGTCATCACTACAGAAGTTTTATAGTCGTCATCGTGAACTTGTGGGTCGTTACGGTGTATCCATTTGCACCATGAAAACTGATTTGTTCAAAACGTCATAGTTTTCCTTCTCTCCTTCTTCTACCCCGGACTTGACTTTTTATGAGCAACTCGTTGGGTGTTTCTAGAGAATCAGAGGACGTTTACCCTACAGGTGCACCTGATCCTTGCTCCCAGTCTTTAGTGGAGTCCGAGTTGCTCATTTACTTATGTTACTTTGTATGTGTTGTTTTTTGTTGTTTTATGTTCTATGTTGTGTTTGTCTGTATTCCATGTCTGGTCTTTGTCCCTGGATTACATTCTTTAGATTTCCGCTAGAATCTTGGTTCCCTATTTGTCCTTGTAATATATGTACAGCATAAAATGTAACTCGCCGTATATACCGATACATGTATCATTTTGAAAGATACATAATCTTAACCTTATTCTGCCTTGTATGGACACAAATTATGATTGTTACCTTTCATTCTAGCCAGTGCTGAACATTTATAACCGTCCTCACATAAGGGATCACACTCAGACTATTTTGTATTCTGAGAGTTATTTCAGGGGGGATAGTATACTATGTCGGGACATGTTCTATATCATTTGTAAAACGGGGTAACTTAAATATACTGTACTAACAACGAAGTTTATTTATCTCATATCAATAATACATCTGTGTCGTATGACTAATACCATATGCAGACAAAATTTTAATGGAAATCAATGAAGCACACCTTTGTTTTCTGAACAGATTGTCTAAAATTCCATCTTTCATATTTGTTTGTATTTAATAGTTGTTTTGAATTGGCAGCAGTTCTTGTATGTGTAAAGTTCTGCCCTGTTCTACTTTCAAACTGAGGCATGTTACTTAATTAAAGGATATTCCACCATACTGCCGTTTTGTTTATTTTATAGTCGTGTGAAATTTACATGTAAGTACAAAACTGGACGTTGCGATAGATCCAGTTTTCGATTTAGGTCTGAGATACACATATTTTTGTTGCTGAATGTAACATGCAGGGTAAGCGGGTATTGAATAACTTGGACAGTTTTTCAATTATTCAAATTAAAATAAATCAAGATACATGTTCCAAGCTGAATATTGACACCAGTTAATTACACCGTATCTTATCCCTAACATAGGTTTACGGTTCCAAAGCTGGATTTACGGTTTTTCTAACGCCGGTTATTATTTAATTACGGTTATTTCCTGAGAAAATGTGGGTTGTGTAAGAAAATTACTCTGAAATGAATTAGCATTCGGCGCTAAAATGATCAATCTTTCAGAGTTTTCTTGTCTCCAGACTTACACCATAAAACTAAAATAATTATGAAATGTGTTCTGTTCATGCATTTTTTAATCATTGTATCAACATATGATGCTACCCATGTAATATTCGTATCACTTAGAACAACTTTCCATGTATCAACATAATATAGAAACACCTGCCCAATTGCTTATAAAAAGTCAAGTCCGGGATACACGCAAGAGGAAAGGAAAACCATGACACGTTGAACAAATCAGTTAAGGTAATTTAGTAAAGCAATCATTTTAAGTGCTATTTAAACTATCTTTAACAATTCATCACTGATCATGGTTGCAAAACTTTCTAAAAGTTTATCTGCTGTCTGATACAACAAGTCTAATGGTACAAGTACCAAACTAGTTTTATTCAAATAAGAATATACCTTATTTTATTGCATAGAGTTGACATCAATATACAGGTAATACATTCTAAAATGTTTGGCCTCTAAAGGAAAAAATTAGCCATTTGCTGAAAAATAAATTTTCTGTAAATATTGACCAAGTGATAAGGAAATTAAAAAAAATTATCGGTTAAAAAACCATGTATTTACAATAAATGGATTTTTTCTAATCTGATAATAAAGAAAATTTGTCGAGTTCCACAATAAAATCATCAAAAAATTATCAATATAAATGTTAAAAAAGATTGGTATTGAGGGACATATAGTCACGATGGACTATCGAAGAAAAACTTTCAAAGAAAGCCACAAATACAGGTCTATTTTGATCATCTGATCTCCAGGAGAAACGAGATAAAACACATATGTGAAACTGGGTTTAACACTCAACTTTAAAGTGAACACTAATTTTCCGTGGACAAATAGATATTGTTTCATTTGATCTTTGTCCATCTCGATCTTGTGATGTTGGAGAGAGAAAAATTTATTAAGAAATTATTTCCAAACGTAAAGCTACATTTGATTCGTGGAGATTCGAGAATTACCGTGCCAAAATTTTAACGGGAAAATCCAGATATAAAATGCGATTTTATATCCATTGACGGAGGACACACGGGCAATGTACCCACAATGGATTAACACAACATAAAGTTACTGGCAGCGAAAGTTCATACTGTTTTTATAGATGATGCTAATTCAAAGTCACGTGTTAACTTTATAAGGACAGCCGGTAAAGCATGGGACAACGCAGTTTCTAAAAACCTGATGTGTCTTATCGATGTTTGTAAAAGGGCATTTGGGAAACCTACTGATCAGGCTCAGTCGGATATAAAGTTTTGTATGGGGACTTATTGGGGCACAATATATACAATTTAGTTTTAAAAGTTCTAAAAACAAGCGTGGACACAGACTGATATTGCACGAAGAGCAAATTTGAACATACATACGTTTTGTCATGAATGTGTTTGCATTTTTTGATATCATGGACGCCGCCGACGATGACACCACTGTCAGCACCATACCAATATACGACCTCATTTTTTTGGCGGTGACACTATTATATATATAAGGGCAGATTCCGGGTTTGG
Organism: Perna viridis; assembly: GCA_037379345.1. NCBI lineage: Eukaryota > Metazoa > Mollusca > Bivalvia > Mytilida > Mytilidae > Perna > Perna viridis. The sequence goes on along the minus strand of CM074511.1, from coordinate 52,074,772 downwards.
CATGCTCCATTTCTAATCCTTAAAAAGCCTGTCATTTACTCTTCCTTGGGACCAAATTAGTAGCCAGTGTGTGTGACTTGCTAAGAATTATATAAGGTCTTTGTTTTTACATCAGTTCTAGTTAAACAGTTCTCTATATCAAAACAGAATAAAACTGCAGAACTGTAGAGTTTGTCCTCTTAGAGTCATGTACTCAATAGAAAACATTCAAAATTCTTATGAATCAAAATTACAATACCGGTATATGAAGGACTTTAAGGCTAAATCCATCGATACTGGCTCACACTTAACACTTAAAAATCAATATTTCAACTAAATTTTGTATCAAACAATTTTATCAACTTCTAAATAGCATGAAAAATGTTTCCTATACTATAGCACTTGTTTTGCAGCTGTATAAAATATATCCAGATGCACTGTCAGTGTTTAGTGTCAGAACCAACATAACAAGACTTAGTATGTACATTCGCCCCGTGCAGGTCCGGGTGTTAAAAGAATAGGCCTGCAGCAGCACTAAGCTTGTCGTAAAAGGCGACTAAATAGTGCTCAGAACCCTAGCCGGGGGCTAGGGCGCTCTGCCCACAGAGCAACTGGGATGTGTGCCCCAGGTGGTGGAATGGGGTACCCCTGGCGTGTTACATGCTGGGGTTGTCAGGCTATAATACGGAAAACCTGACCGAAAACCATAGTGATGCACCGTGTTGGGAAAGATGCCACGTTCCTCGCACGTTAAAGAACCCTACTGTGGTATTCTCCCGGAGTAGGAACCATAGGGCTCCGCCACAGGAGGCTAAATTGCCCGACCCTACCCACCTCTCCCTATTTCAAGTGACAATCAAAATTTGTCGACCCCATTGTCCTTGTGTCCCATCCCTTTTTCATTTCATCATCATTTCATGTTCATTTTATCATCCATTTCATGTTCATCGTCTGAATATAGCTGAAATATTGCAGCTCGGATGTTAAACCCCAACAAACAAACAAACAAAAAGTATGTACATTTAGAACTACACAACACTGTCATTAACTCTAGAATCTCTGTTTCATTTAATCCTGTAAATATTCTTCGCAGTTTAACAAAACTTGGTTATTTCTACGTGTGTAGTGTTAATGTCTTGATACTTAATGAAACCCCATTTTTAATAAATATTTAAGTATGAATGTGATTAAAAGTATATTTTTATGTACATGTACAAACTTTACTTTATTGGCATGAAGTCATAAACAGAAAATGGTATAATAAAAATCATATTAAGAGTTGTCAGTACATGCAGTCTGACATGTACATGTATAGCAAAACTAAAAATCGTTGGAGCTCCTCGAGAATGTACTTACATGTACACTGTACTTTTACGTGTAAATAATGTCTATATGTATAATAAAGAGTGCCTGAAACTTCATGTTAAAGTAATGAGCAGCTAATTGGACTACCCCAACTCAACAGATTCCTCAACAGCTTGCTAGACAACCTCTGGAACTGCTGGAGTAATTAATGGACCATCCTATTAAACCTAAATATATCTTATGTTTCCAGTTACCCTACCGACCCTCCTTCAGACCCCTACCCCAAAGTTTTTATTTGTTATTTTGAGAAAAAAAAAAGATAAAGTCTGCCGATTGTCTCGCAGAAGAAAAGTAGTAAACAAAGCCATAGATTTTTTTTTCTCTCCTTGATGGGAAAACAAAGAGAAATATTGGTTGTTTATATTTAGATTCTATTGTCAACACACGTGCCGTGAGTGTGCTCTTGGTAGTGGATAATCCCTTGTGGGATTCGGCACTTGAATTAAATATATTTTGTTTTGACCACCGCCGTCAAAACCAAAACAAAAAACAAAAACAAAAAACAAAAACAAAAACAAAAACAAAAACAAAAAATATCTCAAGCGCCGGATCCCAAAATGGATTAGGCCGTGGACTAAGTCTATTATTTTTTGCATATTTGGTTCATTGTATTCTGCTGTCACTATGGCTTATTCCATTTAAAAAAATTAAATAAAAATAAATCCCTACCTACCGACTAGACAACATTTTAGAATGGTGATCGGAAACATGACATTATTTTTTCGGCCTTGGAGATTTCTCATCAATTGACTGGAGTGCACCATTAAGTTGACCTACCTTGCTGTCTTTCATGCACTTGGAAGTGTTTATTTATCGCAAAAAGTATTTTGCTGGGTCAAAGATTCTGTAAATGTTGTAGGCTGTACAATATACAGCGTACAGATTACAAATTGGATCGCTAGGTCACGTAATAATGCATTTAATGAATTTAATAAATGAACGTGATCACATGACAACTAATTTCCCCGAATACACCGTGACCCACATGCACGGGTATGACAATATGCCCGGGGACTATGTAAACGCTGCAATGCTTTACACCGTCTATGAGAGATCCCAAATGATAGCCAAAGGCGTTAAGAAACCCCTCTGCCCGTCATGTAATACAAATACCACATATAAATGCAAGCCGGGTCTAACAGTATTGAGTATATATGTAAGCACGAAAACGAAAATTAAACCAAGTATACGAACACTCAGCTGATGGTTGGCGTCACTCATATCGTATAAACGATTGGCTAATACTGTGTTACGATTAGGATTAAAAAAACGAATAAAATTTTTAAGAAATCATAACATCTCAGAACTGTTGAAATACAACTCAGAAGTGCTCTATTATCACGTGAAATGTCAAATCACAACAAACGTAATAATTCGCCTCCGAGCGATCGCTCAACTTGGGCCTAGTGGTGTTACAACTGAATGTAACAAATAACCCTGGGACAAACTAAGACTTGATCAAGGAAACAGGTAAAACAACATTAATAGCACAAATTAAATTAAAGGACACACACATAAACTAAAGACTATATATGAGCAAATGACTGCACTAAAATCTGGGAGTATGTATTACGTGCATTGGTAGGGTAGATTGTATGAAATTTGGTAAATATTAATTCCTAAGGTAAATGTACCCGACTTGCTAAACATTCGTTAAACATCTTTTATGTATGTTTTAATAAATACATGTCATGTGTATATCTATAATTCATAATTATTTAACATTTAGGACAAAGTCTTCTTGCAAACTATTAAAAAAAGCATTCATTTCCAACGTTGGAAATATCTAATAAATTGTTATGAATTATTCTAAAAAAATAGTACTCATGAGCAAAAATAAAAACCACTGGATGGTAATATGTTCGAGTATGGTAGTTTTGTGAGCTAGAACTTTAAGCATTCTAGGCCGAAAGCATCAACACAATTTAGTGGGATTATTATTATGTAGATCATGATACCATTCATTCTTATATATGTGCACTGGCACATTCACCCAACACTCGGTGGTAAGACTGTATACTTAGTTCGTGATGTAATCATTCAATATTCTAAGCGAGCGAGTTCTTCTGCTCGTTTTCATTTGAAGGGCGAGGATGTGATATTCTTTCGTTCAAATATTCAGCAGACTGCAGGCAGAACAACCACCTTCTATTTTCAAATATTTACGCTAACGAGAAAATATGATTCGAATGTAAATATGAAATATTCAAAATAGGGTAAATGTATGTTTTTTTTTATTTTGATAGAAAGAAAAAGTGTTAGTTTAAAAAGTATTACCTTTCCAACCCCCCCCCTCCCAAAAAAAAATATTAATAGTACAAAGATTGTTTTTTTTTAAAAGCCGACGCAGAAAAAAACAATTTTTTTTCTTATAATTTTCTACATTTCATATCAAAAAGCATTTGGACAATGGGGAAACAGAATTACGATCAGATGACTTGCGTTTTATTGAATAGAACACCCAGGCGCTGTTCAACATACTACATAGGTCAAAGTTAATACCGTTTTGATTTCTGGAAATTAATTATAATGTGTTTTATGGCAGCGTTAGTACGTCTGTCAGATCCACTAGGCTACACTACATGTGTGGCTATATAAACTGTATATGGTGTAATGTTCATATGTTTGATGTTATTAACAAGAGAAGTTACTTTTTCTAGTGAAAAAGCATACTATCAGTCATCTTACACTATCAAAAATATGTATTCTTACTTAATAACCTTACTCTGTAATAGTTGTAAAGGTGCTACTTTGGAAATTCCCGAATTAAAGTTTTCAATTAACAACAAATATGTCGAAAATGCATTGTCAACAACTTTTGCTACTATTTTTGTCTTTTTCAACCATCTGATTTTTCACAAATTTGCATTCTTAGTGTTTTTACTAACATATCCTAATGAGAAATTTGCCTATATGTATAAGTTTTGATATTGGCCCTTCTATTTGTCAGAACCCAAGGGAAATACTTGTGGTCGTTTTCATAATTATTCAAGTATACAGTAATATTTTAGGTTCAACTTCTTTCCATGATAAATATCACTTTTGGATATCAATAAGATATGTGTTGTTTATTTGAGAAGTGATAGAAGTGATCAATGTAATAAAATAATACTCAAGGGAACCAAAGTTATGGCGGTAATCAAAAGAATGCAATCCAGAGACAAAGACCAGGGATGGGAAACAGATATACACAACAAAGTACATAAAGTAACTAAAATCATACATACAAAATAAGAAAAGCAAATGAGCAACTCGGACTCCACTAAAAACTGGGAGCATGGACCAGGTGCACCGGTAGGGTAAGCGGCCTCTGCTTTTCTAGAAACACCCACCGAGTTGCTCATAAAAAGTCAAGTCCGGGGTAGACAAACGAGGAAAGGAAAACTGTGACCCGTTGAATAAATCAGTTTTGGAAAAAAACACTTTTTGCACGTTTGTAGACTTTAAAAGTGCATTCCACACAGTATGGAGGTCAGGGCTATGATATAAAAGGAAATTGATTGATGCTATTTTTGACACCATTATCAGTTAAAATCAGGGGATATTTCATGATTTTCTGGTCATTTATTTTTCTATCAATTATATATATACATTATACAAACCTGCATCTGCACCAAGAAAACCGATTTGTTCAAAAGTAAACAAGGGAACCAAGGTTCTAGCGGAAATCAAAAGAATCAACCAAATTATGAATTTCAGGTACCCTTTTACCTCCCATTTACAAATATTTTTGTCGTCAATTATATAAACTGAAGCATTTTGGTATTTTTCGGTTACTTTTTTTTATACCTGGTTGAAGCAAAAATCTATTTTATTGAGTATTTTCTTCTTCAGAACGAAGTAAACTTAAATATGTATGCTTCTTCATGTAGCATAATGTCTCAGCTTTACAATAGTACCGAAAATAATGGCGGTAACATAGGATTTTGGGGGTAAAAGGAATAATGTATATCCCATCCTCGCAGATATTTCGCTTTAATTGATATATTTTTTCAATGTCAAAACCCCTAGAGTATTTATACATCAGTAAAAATGGCTTATTTGGTCTTTTCTGTTCAATATTATCACAATTTATATTTAGAAGTAGGGTACTTGAAAAAAATGCCAATTACCGATGAAATGGAAGAAAAAATGAGCAGGTATTTGTTGAATACATCGATAATTAAAACAACAGTATCCAACTTGTTTTTTTTACATCGATTATACGCTAAAAATTAACATTTTGGTTCGGGTGGCATTTTTTTACCTAATTATTACTTAGTCCCATTCTAAAGCTAAGTCATTATATTTATGAACCATATAACACAGAAGCTTGTTTAAACTACGGTATTCTGAAAAAAGACAAAACAACAGGTGATATAGAAGAACATTCTGTAATTCTGAAAATTCCCTTTCTTCCGACTTTATAGTAATTGTCTCCCTAAAAGGAAAATCTTTGCGCTTGAATTGATCGAATAGAATTGAATATGTTTGGTACATCTTCAACTTAATTATGAATGCCTAAAATATGAGTTCTACACTGTCGGTATGATCTGAATGAGAATTCTGTTTGATATTGAGACCAGCTTTGTACGGGTAGGGATGATATTTTTAACATTTTTTTAAAAATTCGTTCTTGAAATTTTTTTTGCAGTTTATTCATGTAAAACAATAAATTATCTATCGAATGATACCAATTTGAGACGTTTAAGTTCAAAACGGTATTAACTTTGACCTATGTAGTATGTTGAACAGCGCCTGGGTGTTCTATTCAATAAAACGCAAGTCATCTGATCGTAATTCTGTTTCCCCATTGTCCAAATGCTGTTTGATATGAAATGTAGAAAATTATAAGAAAAAAAAATAATTTTTTTTTCTGCGTCGGCTTTAAAAAAAAAACAATCTTTGTACTATTAATATTTTTTGGGGGGGATTGGAAAGTTAATACTTTTTAAACTAACACTTTTTCCTTCTATCAAAATAAAAAAAAAACATACATTTACCCTATTTTGAATATTTCGTATTTACATTCGAATCATATTTTCTCGTTAGCGTAAATATTTGAAAATAGAAGGTGGTTGTTCTGCCTGCAGTCTGCTGAATATTTGAACGAAAGAATATCACATCCTCGCCCTTCAAATGAAAACGAGCAGAAGAACTCGCTCGCTTAGAATATTGAATGATTACATCACGAACTAAGTATACAGACTTACCACCGAGTGTTGGGTGAATGTGCCAATGCACATATATAAGAATGAATGGTATCATGATCTACATAATAATAATCCCACTAAATTGTGTTGATGCTTTCGGCCTAGAATGCTTAAAGTTCTAGCTCACAAAACTACCATTCTCGAACATATTACCATCCAGTGGTTTTTATTTTTGCTCATGAGTACTATTTTTTTTTTAGAATAATTCATAACAATTTACTAGATATTTCCAACGTTGGAAATGAATGCTTTTTTTAATAGTTTGCAAGAAGACTTTGTCCTAAATGTTAAATAATTATGAATTATAGATATACACATGACATGTATTTATTAAAACATACATAAAAGATGTTTAACGAATGTTTAGCAAGTCGGGTACATTTACCTTAGGAATTAATATTTACCAAATTTCATACAATCTACCCTACCAATGCACGTGATACACACTCCCAGATTTTAGTGCAGTCATTTGCTCGTATATAGTCTTTAGTTTATGTGTGTGTCCTTTAATTTAATTTGTGCTATTAATGTTGTTTTACCTGTTTCCTTGATCAAGTCTTAGTTTGTCCCAGAGTTATTTGTTACATTCAGTTGTAACACCACTAGGCCCAAGTTGAGCGATCGCTCGGAGGCGAATTATTACGTTTGTTGTGATTTGACATTTCACGTGATAATAGAGCACTTCTGAGTTGTATTTCAACAGTTCTGAGATGTTATGATTTCTTAAAAATTTTATTCGTTTTTTTTTATTCCTAATCGTAACACAGTATTAGCCAATCATTTATACGATATGAGTGACGCCAACCATCAGCTGAGTGTTCGTATACTTGGTTTAATTTTCGTTTTCGTGCTTACATATATACTCAATACTGTTAGACCCGGCTTGCATTTATATGTGGTATTTGTATTACATGACGGGCAGAGGAGTTTCTTAACGCCTTTGGCTATCATTTGGGATCTCTCATGTACGGTGTAAAGCATTGCAGCGTTTACATAGTCCCCGGGCATATTGTCATACCCGTCATACACGTTCATTTATTAAATTCATTAAATGCATTATTACGTGACCTAGCGATCCAATTTGTAATCTGTACGCTGTATATTGTACAGCCTACAACATTTACAGAATCTTTGACCCAGCAAAATACTTTTTGCGATAAATAAACACTTCCAAGTGCATGAAAGACAGCAAGGTAGGTCAACTTAATGGTGCACTCCAGTCAATTGATGAGAAATCTCCAAGGCCGAAAAAATAATGTCATGTTTCCGATCACCATTCTAAAATGTTGTCTAGTCGGTAGGTAGGGATTTATTTTTATTTAATTTTTTTTAAATGGAATAAACCATAGTGACAGCAGAATACAATGAACCAAATATGCAAAAAATAATAGACTTAGTCCACGGTCTAATCCATTTTGGGATCCGGCGCTTGAGATATTTTTTTTTTTTTTTGGATCAAAGTATTAACGGGTATGCCAATGGAACCATTTTCTTGCGGCTGTGTAGGAGATAGTTGCAGTTTCTAACATGCTTTTCAAATATATAGGCTCTGGCGAGTGCTACACATCCTTTGTATTTACTCATGTTTAATAATTGAAAAAAAGAATATCAACTGCAAAAAAGACGCAATACAATTTTAAAACTTGCACAACTGAACTATGTATCCAAGTCTTTATATCCGACTGAATCAGTAGTTTTCTCAGATGCCCCTAAAACTACATTTTGCCCATGCTTAACGGTGTATTCTTATAAAGTTAACACGGGACTTTGTATTGGTGTCATCGATAACTACAATGTGATATTTTGCAGCAAGCTTTTTCATGTTATGAAAATCCTTTGTGAGTATATCATCCGTCGACGGATATAAAATCACATTTAAAGTACTCTTTCAACGTAAGAGGACTGAATTCAGTTCCTCTATAATTGGACCTATCGAACAGAGAGCAAAGTTTCTTTTATAAATTATAAATTGATAAATCTCCTCTGAAACAAACAAATGCTGGAGTACAACAAGGCTCCGCTCTTGGCCATTTGCTTTTTCTTGTTTATATTAATGACTTAGCTGATGACTTCATCAATTTTACCATACTTTTTGTGGGTGAAACATCACTATCATACTCTGAACTATCGTATTCTACAATCAAAGGTGTAATGAATTTAGACCTAGAGAATATTACAACGTGATCTTCAACCTATTTAAACAATATTATGCAATCTGCTGGCAAAACAATATCAGTTCTTAGAAAACTTAGATATGTTCTTTGTAGAAAATATTTTGCTAAAATTTATCTAACTTCGGAAGTCTGGGACGGGCGTGGTCTTGATGTTAAAAACAATTTATAAAAATTGCAACTTACAGCTGATCGTATTGTAACAGGATTACCTATTTGTGCCAGTAGGGAATCGATTTACTATGAAACAGGTTGGGAGTTATTGGAAGATAGAAGACGATTCAAACGTCTTAACATATTTTACTCTATTTATAACCAACTGTGTCCACAATACTTATCTTATGTGATCTTATGTCCAGACTTAATAACTATACTTCATGGTATAATTTACGCAACAGTGCGGATTATACCATATCCCACTTCAGATTAACTGGTACCGAAATGTCAATTTTTTTCTATTCAACAGTAAGAGACTGAGTACTTCAATTTTCATGAAAGGAAAGTTAATGTTATACATACCAGGCTAAGAAACATGTGCAGTTATCTAAATGCTTACTTATATCGTATAAATGTAGTGCCAACCCCTTCTTGTAGTTGTGGACATCCTTTCGAAGATATTTTATGGAATGCAATTTGTCTAATGAACATAGAAATTCTCTGTTGGCACTGCTAGGCTGTTATAACGTAACAATAGAATTTCTGTTGGCTGGTGACGAAAACCTCACATGCGCTGAAAACACGAGTATTTGTTGCCTGTGTTCATCATTTTATGAAATAAACTAAAAAGGTTTGAATAATACTGCGTGTACATGTATATATGAAATGACTATATCTCAGGTTTCTCCCACCCCGCTCTTTTGCCAGATTCCCCTTGTATTCCATTTCCTTGTTTTAATTTCATATCGTTCATGTTAATTTGCATTACCTGTTCCTTTTCTATTGTTTTTTTAGTTATATCTAATTGACGTCATTATGCATTCTTTGTAATCATGTAATCTTTTGTATTTGTATGGGAGAAGACCTCTATAATGTTGTTATAACTTGAGTCCAAGCTCCTTGCTTGTATTCTTGAGCAAATAAATATGTTTAAACTATTAAATTAAAGTAAGGATAGTACGAAGTAAGACAATACATGTAGCATGCCCGACAACCTCTATTATTGCTGGAGTACTTTGATATTATGTATTCATTTGGGGTTGTTATTTATCGGCCACTGAGTGAGGAGTTGTTATTTTTGAACTCGTACGTTATGGTTATGGTAGGTTTTGTACCACGCATTACATCTCATAACAAGGTTCTCATAACTAAGTATGATTCCATCTAATAATCATGCAGGGAATGATTCATAACCTTATTTATATTTGATCTTGAGTAGCCTGGATGTATCTAAAACACCCTTTAATAATCCCTGCAATATTTGTAAATGCTGCATATCTTGAGACAAGCTTTTACAGTTTATAGTGTAAAATGGTGTACAAATTTTGGCAGGATATTTTCCTGTACTATATTCGTAGTAAATTCTGACTAAGGTTGTATTTATGTTAAATAATTTGTAAGTTCTATCTTACGTTTGAAATCAACCTAACAACTGATCCGTAACCATTGTTGTTCCTATTTTGGCTCTTTAACCGAAAACTACAGGGTAAAGTGTCCGTTACAAATAATAAAGAATTTGAAAATTTTGCTTGCAAATGGATAAAGCCGGTTACAAGATATGCCACATTCATCAATCAAAAAAGTTGTAGTAATTTTGGAACTTGCCCATTGAACGGAAAGACAAAAAAATTACCCACGAGTAGAACGTCAATGAAAAAGACATCAATAGTAACTGGTGATACACCTTAGTGTGAAAAATTTCTAAGCTCTTAATTAAGAAAGAATGCTTTAAATCTCTAAATGTATCCTTCATTTTACGGGCATAACCTCCATGGCCATTTTTGGTGTGAAAAAACTAGTATACATCCACTGAAAAGGATAGCGAATTCGAATCCAACAATAACAAAAAGCAAAACAAAACAAACAACAAAACAACAAAACCAAAAAAAAAAAATAAAATAAAAAACAAAAACAAAAACAAGACAATACAAAACCTTCAAACAAAAATCAAAAAACACACACACAAATAAATAACACACAAATGCTTGTTGATGAGTATCAGTCAATTCAAATTTTCTGACTTTGTACTTAATTTAAGTAATAATTAAGCAATATTGGCCAAATTTGGAGTATGATATCAGTGATAGTTTGTAAAACCTATAAATGACTGTACTTTTATTCTTGGTTGTTGGTGTCGGCTATTATTGACAGATTAAATGTTATGATGTTTGTTGATATCCCGTGTTCTGATATAAATTTGACGTAATAAACAACTTCCTTCTGAAGTAATGATCACTTCTTTTGTTTGTTTGCTTGTTTGTTTGTTTTTTTTTGTTGAGTTGCATTACCTTCTGGAAAAAAATGCTGGACAATGGCATAAACCAAAGTTGAAACGGACATATTTGAATGGTCCACATTTAGTGACGATGGCAGTTTTGTGCCTGTCTTCCTTATGAATCTAAAATAGGTAAAACCCAGAAGACATATTCATGACATGAATTAGGTTATTTGTCTCAATTGATAGATTGATAGATCTTTTTCTTTGTTGTTGGTGTCGGCTATAGTCATTTAAAGTAAATCTTTTAGATGTTTTCTTCTTCTTTATCCAAACCCTGAGATGTTTTCTCATAGCTTATTTTGTCGGTAACGCATTAACAATATCTATGCAGTTTCCATTTTTTTCAATTGGCCTATATCCATGTCATCTTTCGAAAAAGTATTTCCAAACTTGATCAATAATTGTAAAAGTTGCTTTGATTGTTGTCAATTCAAGTACTTACATACAAATTTCTAGAAAAGCAGAGGACGCTTACTCTACCGGTGCACCTGGTCCATACTCCCAGTTTTTAGTGGGGTCCGAATTGCTCATTAGCTTTCCTTACTTTGATTTTAATTACTTCATGTTCTTTGTTGTGTATGTCGGTTTTCCATGTCTGGTCTTTGTTCCTGGATTACATTCTTTTGATTACCGCTATAGCCTTGGTTCCCTTGATTACTCTTTGTAGATTGGTCTTGTCTTATTAGCATAGATTCCATATTTGGCACCATAAGCCTCTTCGATGGTAATATCAAGACGTATAATGAATGTTTTTGTTATTGTTAAATAATTGTCTGTCAAGTTCTTAATAAGAAACCTCTACTACAGTGTATGGTATGACGAACCCATTTATTTCATCAGTAGAATGTATACAGATAACTTCTGTAGGCTCTTTCGCAAAATTTGCAGAGGATTGAACTGATGTCAATTGTGGTATCATCGTTTTTTTGGGGTTTTTTGTATCTGAATTGTGCTTTTATTTTATTATTTTTTGTTTGTTTAGCCGCTTTTTGGTTCCATCTAATTGTATTAAATTCGAAAAAAAAAACACCACATCTACTCATGATTTATTATTTTTATTATAATCTTTTCATTATTTCTACGTTAATGTTTTGTGTTTGGAAGTCTGAAATTCATATAGTTCTGTTCCTAAATGTATAATGCAGTGCAAGCTAGCATTAATTGTCTTGAAATAATTGCCATTTCTTTAAATTTAGATGAATTGAGATATTTTTTACCATGATCAAGCTAAATATCAACACAAATAAACATAAAATATTAAAGTTTTCATTCAAATCTAGCAATTTGTCACAAATTATTGCTAGCTTGCACCGTATTATTCATTTAGTAAAAGAACTATATGAATTTCAGACGCAGATTTATTCTAAAATATGTTGTTTACATTTTTGTTGTTAATGTTATATAGAAATTATAAAACATGTTTTCCTAAGTTTGACTTGTGCTTGTGTGTCATATGCATATTAAAATGGATATAGCAATGTTTCAGTGCTAAATTTAATGTATTATTAAAACTATGAATAAAAAAAATCATAAAAGAATGTCCTAAATATTGACTATAGCTGAACCTTAAACAATTTTCCTTTCACGGTATATTTCTGCATTTGTTTCATAGCCCCGACCTCCATACTGTGTCGAATGCGCTTTTTAAAATCTAAACAAATGTGCAAAAGAGTTTTTGACAAAAACAATGCAGAAATATGAGTATTTGCACTAATTATCCAAGTCCAACGACCATAACAGCAAATAATCAACGGACCAGAACACAATTCGAACTTGATCTGTAACCTGACATGCTAAAGCAACATATAAACTGTGTTTGGGGTCTTTACGTAATTTATTGTTTCCGTTTATCTGGCTTCCATTTTGCTTTCTTTAGGGAAGTTTGCTTTCACGTGTATTACTATGCGATGTCAAGAAACTCGACGTTGGGGAGTTGGGTCTGTTACAAACCAAGTTGACTTCAAGTATTCATCCTTTACTCTTGTCACCAGTCAATAAATACAAAAAATGATAAAAGTTATAATAGTAAAGATAATATATAAATCCGTGTATTATTTAAACATAAATAAAATATTAATAAGGGCACCAATTTTGAGCAGCCTTGCATTCATTAATATACTCCAAACATAAATAAATTAGTTAAAAACTTTGTCTTGATACAAATTTGCCTATTACAAAAATACCTTTATCTTAGAAATAAGCACTTTAAGAAAATGAATAATATAAATTTCATCCAAAATAAAAACGCACCTTAAACAAAACAAATACGCTTTAGGTTTACATCCACTTGTAAACATCTAAGTTACAAGAGGTTTTAGTCGAACAGAGTACTAGATATATGTCTTAAGCCAAATTTTACAATGTCCGAAATATTGAATGTCTGTTTCAAAGTCAATAAAACAAATTTTTTTTGCGCCCTGAAAAATTGTGTAATATTATTTTGATTAAGCAATACGTATTCTATTTACCCAGGGGTCATCTTTTAAACATTTCCGTTAAGTATTCTGATCTTAATTATTTAATAAGAAAAAACTCTATTTTTCAATATTTTGATATTGCAAGCTAAAGTCATAATATAGAACATTACCTATCAAGATACTTTTTAGTCATGATATCCTACATCGTAATATTTAATTTCAATAATGGAAATACTACACGCATGTCCCTGAAACTATGTTAAAAGCCTAAATGCTTCTGTGCACAGTATTCTTCACATAGAATATATGTCTGCAAACTACTTCTTCATACAGTATTCTACACATACAAGCATGTTCCCTTCTTTAATAAAACAACATTTAAATATTTTGACAACTACTCACAGGGGGTGGGGTGGGTAACTTAACAAGGAAAAGGGTACGGGTGTGCGGCCCAGAAAATTTTTACCCACATCATTCTTATATTCTGACAATGAAAAACTGACACCTATTCATTCATATGTAATGTATTTATGTAACCAATTATTATATATGTGTCGTTTTATTGTTATTCAATACACACTAATAAAAAAATAGTCATTGCCATTCAGTAGATTTATCTCTTTCATTTGAAATTAATTTCATTTTAATAAATGCAATATTTTTCACAAACATTCAATGACAAATCATAATTTATGAACCTTTGAAATAGTGATAAAAGTGATTTTTTTGCTTATGTGTCTAAAAAGACATAATTTTGAAATGGAAATATTAATATTCTTCTTATTTCAAAAAAAACAAAAAAATACATGTTGCAATTTTCTAATGTTTTATCTTTAATATGGGGCATCACTCATCTAAATCCATCCACTGGTTTTCACAAAAACCGTTAGCAAAGTTACCTATTATCAACAGAGAAGTTTGCGAAAATTGGCAAATAAGCAGCCAAATAGCAACAGCAGTATTATACAGTATATAGATTATTACAATTGACTTCTCCCTCTAATATACATTCCCTGCTATGATGTAGCTTGCACTTTGTAACACATTTATGAATAGACCTACAAGAATTTCAGACAGGGACTTTACATGTGTATTACAGATGTTTAATATATATATACCCGGTAGTCTCCGTTTCAGACTAAAACTCTTGTTTTTGATGGCTGTCAACCAAAATTTTAATTCCTCCACTCCTCGCAGTGGATTAACTTGCCGGGTAAGTCCTCCTCTGTGACTCCATCAAAGTAAAAACTGAGATAAAATTGATCCATTTCAATACTTATCAATATTTTTCTGTCCATTACTGAAATGTTATTAAATTGGCAGAACCTTTGAATATATCCTGGTATAAAATGGGAGAAGTAACTACAGACAAGTTTTGAAATGGTGACTCAACTGTGTTAGGTAGAGACACTGTGACTGACTGCAATGACAATATTTGCACTAATTAAAATTTGTTTTGATAGTAGTGTTTTTAATTGTTTATGAATTATAGATTACTCAGATAATATAAAACATTTTTCCCAAATTTTAGTTGT
Organism: Perna viridis; assembly: GCA_037379345.1. NCBI lineage: Eukaryota > Metazoa > Mollusca > Bivalvia > Mytilida > Mytilidae > Perna > Perna viridis. Next base: position 52,059,679 of record CM074511.1, on the reverse strand, counting down.
GCTTGTATGTTAAATATAAATAAAGACGCATGTAGCAAAGTTTCAGAGCTACATTTAATGCATTATTAAAACTTTTTGATGAGGAAGATCCTAGAATTTGAATTTAGTGCACCTTAAATATTGCATATTACTTGGATCTATTACTTGAAATAATGGAAAGAAAAATATACATCTATTGTCATGTTAGTACCAAATTGAAAGTTATTCAAAATATTTTTGCATGGTGTTTATAAATCAAATCTTGGTTTTATATAAGATTTAAGATGTGTTATTGAAATGAGGGGTTTTACACTTTCAATACCAGAGGAGACACGACATGTATTTTTATTTTTAGATGTATTAGGGAGCAACCAATTTATTTTCAGACCTGTTTTTATATATTGATAAAATTTAGGTCCTGCTATTGTTTTCTTTGTTGCTTAGCACCGATTTTTTTGGTTTTTGTTGTTGAATAAAAACAACAATTTTGAGGGCAATAATAGATCTTGCCTTTTTACTTTTTTTATGTCCTGGCTTGACAATTTCAACCCTTTCTTTTAATTTCAAATTTGATCCTAGCCCAATTCTACCCCTCATAAAATCAAATGAGAGTTCCCTCAGCTTTTTCTTAGTTTCAGCATATTAGAGGTATCAATTCCCAGTGGTACAATGTAGTGCAACCAACATTTAGGGAGATGTCAGTTCAAGTCTGACCTTGGATAAAATATAACCTGTTTTGCGCAAATTATATTTCATGCATACCTTTAGATGAAAATTCATTTATGTGACAGCATATTGAAACAAATGTTGAGAACTAATATGGAAATAGTTTAATACATGTAAAACAAAAATTTGTACATATCAAACAGTTATTGTGAACTTCTTTATAAAGATAATAATTAGTTAGATGGTTCAAGTTTGTCTGAGAGATCATAGTGTGCATGCAGTTGTGACACCAAAGTAGTAATCATTAGTTGTTTATAATCATTTTAACAGCTTGAAGTAGAATGGAAAAAATAATGAGTAATCAATAAGAAATTAAAATCATCACAATATACCCTTGTTTACATGTACATGTACTTTAAAAAAAAGCCTTATGTCTTATCCATATGTTCGTGTCTATTAAACAAAATTGGAGGATTCCCATTCCCTGTCGCCCATCATCATCTTATTCAAGTCTGATTTTATATAGAAAAATAGAAAATTAAATCACTGGAGTGTCCTTACAGTAGGGTAGCAGGGTATAGATTCTCGTCGATTAGCCTTAACAGTATGACCCACGGCAATATTATTCATTGTTGGATAGAGCAGACGATGCCCTATCGGAATATCGATGTCGTCGCTATCCATCGTGGTTAGGGGTCGATGAAAATCGGGTCAAAGGACAAACACTCACATTTCTCCAAACACTTATTTGGTTTTTCAAATGCGTATATGTATTTATATTTTTTTTAAATCAAACATTACTATATTAAATAATAGCTAAACATCTAAAGTTTAGTGTGGTGTACCCATATTTAAAATTATTTGATTTATGTGAATATTACATGTACTTGATGAGGAAGACGTCATCTAATGTGTAAAAGTAGCCTTGAAATTTTTCCAAGTTGAAATTTATTTCGTTTCTATTAAATTCATAAACACTGTAGATGAAAGATGTTTTTTTTTTATTTAAAATCATTTTATAATCTTGCAAATTGCCACTAGTCCTATCTATTGGTGACAGTGACCAAGGTGAAAACAGTATCTACAGGGGCGGATCATGTATTTTCTAAGGGGTCACAATTAAATAAATCATAAGCTTCTTTATATATTAACAAATGCTAATCAGGGAGTATAATGTCCAGATATTTTACTTGCATGATTATATGTACTACATATTTAAATTCCCCGTGCTAGTATAACAAGCGATTCGAATTCCATGGATGCAACTGGCAAAAGTGCATTATTCTGTCCATATCTAAATGTATATCTTAAAGCACATGCATTAGTGCCAGAACTTTCATACTGAAGTATCCTGACCCATTGCTGCATTAAATATTTTTATTGTCTTGAGCCACTGGCTGGAGTCTTCTATTTTCATGGAATTTTTGCAATTTTCACCGATTAGCAAAAGCTTTCGGTTGGTTTTGTTTTATTGTTTATGTATCCTATTATAAGGAGTAATCAAGGGAACCAAGGTTATAGCTGTAATCAATAGAATGTAATCCAGGGACAAAGGCCAGACATGGAAAACAGGCATACTCAACAAAGAACATATATTAACCAAAATCACACATACAAAGCAATAAAAGCAAATCAGCAACTCGGACTCCACTAAAAACTGGGAGCATGGACCAGGTGCACAGGTAGGGTAAGCGTCCTCTGCATTTCTAGAAACACCCACCGAGTTGCTCATAAAAAGTCAAGTCCGGGGTAGACAAACGTCGAAAAGTGAACTATGAGCCGTTGAATAAATCAGTTTTCATGATGGCGACCATAAAACTTCTGTAGTGATGACTTCAATCTTGTAGCAACATAACCCTGTTCCAGAAGCCTATTTGTTAGAGTTCTAGCGCGATACAAAAAGACTGCGTAGTTTCGGCTAGCTCTGGCATAACGTATGAGTTGTGATATGCAGGAGCCGAAGAGAAGTTGCCACAGATGAAAGGAAAGTTTACAATTCTGAATGAAAAGTCATCACGTTTGTTGTAAAGTTTAGTCAATAGTTTTCCCTTACCCTTCGATTTCTAATTGTAGGTCAAGATATGAGGCTGACTTCACAGTGTCTGTAGTATCCTTTATCTCAAGTTCTTTTGGGTAGATGCGATGTATCAAATCCCCGAAATTAGGATTGTTTAAAGATAATACGTCATCTATATAGCGGAAACTGAGATTGAAGGATCTAGCCAAACGATATTCTTTCTTTCTGATCAAATCAGCTGTAAAGTCATCCTCATAAGAGTAAAGAAATAGGTCAGCAAGTAAAGGAGCACAATTTGTTCCCGTTGGAATGCCGTCCGTTTGTTGAAAAACACGTTCACCACACTGGACAAATATGTTGTCGATTAAAAATTCCAGAATTTTGTAAACATTTTCCTCTTTATATTTGGAAGATGATTTGGAATTATTTCCTACAAAGTATGGGGAATCTCTACCAAGAACAAAGGGAATTTTCAGAATTTCAGAATGTTCTTCTATATCACCCGTTTTTTGTCTTTTTTTCAGAATACCGTAGTTTAAACAAGCTTCTGTGTTATACGGTTCATAAATATAGTGTCTTAGCTTTAGAATGAGCCTAAGTAATAATTAAGTAAAAAAATGCCACCCGAACCAAAATGTTAATTTTTAGCGTATAATCGATGTAAAAAAACCAAGTTGGGTACTGTTGTTTTAATTATCGATGTATTTAACAGATACCTGCTCATTTTTTCTTCCATTTCATCGGTAATTGGCATTTTTTTCAAGTACCTTACTTCTAAATTTAAATTGTGATAATATTGAACAGAAAATACCAAATAAGCCATTTTTACTGATGTATAAATACTTTAGGGGTTTTGACATTGAAAACTATATCAATTAAAGCGAATTTTCTGCGGGGTAGGGATATACAATATTCTTTTTACCCCAAAACCCTATGTTACCGCCATTATTTTCGGTACTATTGTAAAGCTGAGACATTATGCTACATGAAGAAGCATACATATGTAAGTTTACTTCGTTCTCTGAAGAAGAAAATACTAAAAAACAAATAGATTTTTGCGTCAACCAGGTATGAAACAGTAACCAAAAAATACCAAAATGCTTCAGTATATATCTTTGGCGACAAAAATATTTGTAAATGCGAGGTAAAAGAGTACCTGAAATTCATAATTTGGTTGATGAGGTGGGGGGATGCACGGGGGTTATCTCAGCCCACGTACTAATAGTTTTCCTTTCCTCTTTCGTCTATCCCGAACTTGACTTTTTATGAGTAACTCTGTGGTAATTCTAGAAAAAAAATATGCTAAGCCTACCGGTGCACCTAGTCAATGCTCCCAGGTTTTAGTGGAATACAAATTGTTCATTTACTTTAGTTGTTTTGGATGCACTATTTTGGTTGTTTTATGTTCATTGTTATGGGAGTCTGTTTTTCGTGTGTGGTCTTGGTCACTGGATTACATTCTTTTGGTATTTTGCTAATATCTAAATTGATTACTCTTTCTATGTATTGCATGCATCATCTTTCTGGTTTCTGTAAATGTCATATAATCTAAACTGTGAATATTAAGACAAAATATGAGATAATTAAGTAAATCATTGTCATTTTTTAGTTCTGTTTAAGATAGTTTAAAACATAAACCACTGATATGGTTAATGAGGGCAGTATGCAGCAAACACGGAAAATACTTTTCCAAAAGTTTATCTGCTGTCTGATTCAACCAGGCTAATGATACAAGTACCAAGCTAGTTTTATTCAAATGAGGATATACCTTATTTTAATGCATAAAGTGGACACAAATTTACAGTCAGTACATTTTTAAAATGATGACCCTTTGAAGGTCATTTGTGTAGTATTTTCAAATCCATTACTTCAAATTTGAGTGTTTCCAATACAAATAACGATAAAAAGGCCATGGAGTATTTTTTTTCTACAACATAAAAAAATATTTCATTATTGATTATTATATCAAATATTTTTTTTGATGGCAAAATTCAACTACTAGAAATTGTCAAATTTTCAAAATGACATTGCAGTTGTGATAAACACGAAAAATAAAATATTACCATTGCAATTTTTAATTTTGATATTAAATAACGCTAAACTTTGGTTAGAATCTATCGTTTTAAATTTAAGTGTTGAACCATTAAAAATGCACAAGTATACATAATAAAGTAGCTCAGATACTTAGATTTTCCGACAAGATGTTAAACTTTCATGATTTATGATGTTTTAATGAGAAAATAATTATTTTTCATTCACGACATGCTTAGGATTAAGTTTACTGACATCATGTTTTAGATTATTTTCAATGAGAATTTTACAGAATGAATCCACAATTAAGAAAGTTTTGCAAAATTTTACTCTTTTTAATTAGCTTGTTCTCGAGGTAATGATTTCCATGGCAACAAAATGAAATATGTAAATTTGTCTTTGTATTTTTAAGTACACTTTGATGTTTCCAGAAATAATCTAAGAATTATTGATTTATGAGACCCTACATTTTAAGTCGTTTTTATTGCTGACAGAGATGACTATTAATAACAGATATTAATCTATTCCACTCAATATGCAACTTGTTGAACAATCTATGGACAGTGAGTGAGTCATTTTCTATGAAATAAATTATTTGTTTAGTTTGCACAATAGTTATGCAAATTCTAAGTGACTTCCACTGTTTCCATTTCTTTTTGTATTTTCATTAGCCATAATATATTTTAAAATATTTTTCATTCGACGTCGACGCATGGAAAGTTAAGCGGTACTTATATTCCATGCGTTACGTTATTACAATGACTAAAACAACATGAAAAGAACACATTTCTTTTAGTTAAAGGTTTTAAGACTAGTAGGAATAATCATGTAATACATTAGAGTTTATGAAATTTTATATGTGTCTTTGTTAATTATAATCAAATTACCGAAATCTAAAAAACTTAAATAAAAAAGAAAAATACAACAGTTCAAAAAACAAATTACATATTTGTTCTGATTTGTTACAGTAATGCTAAAAAGGACTAATATTTTACTTTCTTCAATTTCTATTGCAGATTTATATTACACACAGTTTTGATGAGAACAATTTAGCCTTATAAGCAGTGTTTGTCTACATAAAACAGACAAGTGTGCCCTTGGTAACTGTTGTTATATAAGTACATTTTAATAATGAACGCTTGGCCAATTAAAAGTCTTTTTTGTCTTTTAGTTATTGTATTAGCAATATACCGGGTTTATGTTGCTTACTTTCACCCAGTCTACAAAACTGCAGAAGAGAAAAGTGCCAATGATCTAGAACAAGATTTTACAAAGTGGATTTCAAAAAACGGAAACTACTTTTTAGAAATAGATAGAATTCTACAGGAGGAAAAGATTAGAATTGAAGGACATATATTCACGACGGACAAGAGAAGCAAAGATTTTGAAAGAAAACCACAATTGCAGGCTTATTTTGATTTTCTGATTTCAAGGAGAAACAAGATAAAACGAGTGTGTGAAATCGGATTCAATGGTGGACACTCAACCTTAATGTGGACATTGATTTTCCGTGAACAGATAGAAATAGTTTCGTTTGATCTTTGTCCATCTCGATCTTGTGATGTTGGAGAAAAATTTATTCACAAATTATTTCCTGGAGTAAAGCTACGTTTGATACGAGGAGATTCAAGAATTACAGTGCCGAAATTTCAGAGGGAAAATCCAGATAAAAAATGTGATTTTATATCCATTGACGGAGGACACATGGGCGATATACCCACAAAGGACTTACACAACATGAAGTTATTGGCCGCTAAAGATCATACCGTTGTTATAGATGATGTAAATTCACAGTCACGTCTTAATTTTATAAGAACACCCGGTAAAGCATGGGAAAATGCAGTTTCTAATCACCTGATATGTCCTATCGATGTTTGTAAAAGGGCATTTGGGAAACCTGCTGATCAGGCTCAGTCGGAATTAAAGTTTTGTATGGGGACTTATTGTGATACAATATAAACAGTTAAGTTTTATAAGTCCTACAATTGTTTTTTCAATTAGATTTGTTATGTACAATTATTAAACATGCACTATATTTTAAAAAGAGCTCGTTTAATCATTTATTTCCAAAAATATAAACTTTATTTTAGTTTTGTCAATATATCTTAAAAATTAAAATAATTACAATACGAGTACATCTTAAAAATCGATGCGGACATGTCAGTGAAGCTGTGTGGCAGTTCAGATTGTTGTCGTCTATATACTTCAGTCAGCTGGAAGCAGAGTTGTTCAATGACGTTTTCATTATACATTTTAATGGAATGGAATTTTTTCTCCTTACTTTTTTAAGAACGAAAGCTCGGAGATAATTTGTCACTATCAATTGTATATATATATTAACGTATTTGATGCGTTAATGTATATATACAACTGAAAGTGACCAAATGTACAAACGTCTTAGAATGTGACGACTCTATTCGCTACACTGCTCCATCGAATCAAATCGATACAGGGAAGATAACGTAAACTTATAGAAGGGTCTGAAAAATTCCCAACGATGTTAGAACTGTCAAATTTGCGATTCAAATTTTTGGTCGTTCCCTCCGCGGGACTCGAACTCGTACCGCTGTGACATCTATGGCAACACCGCCTGCACAAAGCCCACGCTCTAGACCGCTCGGCCAGCTAGGCTATATAAAAATATAGCTTTCGCTGGCCGGGTCATTCCTCCTTGTAGGATTCTATGTTATATAAGTACATTTTAATAATGAACGCTTGGCCAATTAAAAGTCTTTTTTGTCTTTTAGTTATTGTATTAGCAATATACCGGGTTTATGTTGCTTACTTTCACCCAGTCTACAAAACTGCAGAAGAGAAAAGTGCCAATGATCTAGAACAAGATTTTACAAAGTGGATTTCAAAAAACGGAAACTACTTTTTAGAAATAGATAGAATTCTACAGGAGGAAAAGATTAGAATTGAAGGACATATATTCACGACGGACAAGAGAAGCAAAGATTTTGAAAGAAAACCACAATTGCAGGCTTATTTTGATTTTCTGATTTCAAGGAGAAACAAGATAAAACGAGTGTGTGAAATCGGATTCAATGGTGGACACTCAACCTTAATGTGGACATTGATTTTCCGTGAACAGATAGAAATAGTTTCGTTTGATCTTTGTCCATCTCGATCTTGTGATGTTGGAGAAAAATTTATTCACAAATTATTTCCTGGAGTAAAGCTACGTTTGATACGAGGAGATTCAAGAATTACAGTGCCGAAATTTCAGAGGGAAAATCCAGATAAAAAATGTGATTTTATATCCATTGACGGAGGACACATGGGCGATATACCCACAAAGGACTTACACAACATGAAGTTATTGGCCGCTAAAGATCATACCGTTGTTATAGATGATGTAAATTCACAGTCACGTCTTAATTTTATAAGAACACCCGGTAAAGCATGGGAAAATGCAGTTTCTAATCACCTGATATGTCCTATCGATGTTTGTAAAAGGGCATTTGGGAAACCTGCTGATCAGGCTCAGTCGGAATTAAAGTTTTGTATGGGGACTTATTGTGATACAATATAAACAGTTAAGTTTTATAAGTCCTACAATTGTTTTTTCAATTAGATTTGTTATGTACAATTATTAAACATGCACTATATTTTAAAAAGAGCTCGTTTAATCATTTATTTCCAAAAATATAAACTTTATTTTAGTTTTGTCAATATATCTTAAAAATTAAAATAATTACAATACGAGTACATCTTAAAAATCGATGCGGACATGTCAGTGAAGCTGTGTGGCAGTTCAGATTGTTGTCGTCTATATACTTCAGTCAGCTGGAAGCAGAGTTGTTCAATGACGTTTTCATTATACATTTTAATGGAATGGAATTTTTTCTCCTTACTTTTTTAAGAACGAAAGCTCGGAGATAATTTGTCACTATCAATTGTATATATATATTAACGTATTTGATGCGTTAATGTATATATACAACTGAAAGTGACCAAATGTACAAACGTCTTAGAATGTGACGACTCTATTCGCTACACTGCTCCATCGAATCAAATCGATACAGGGAAGATAACGTAAACTTATAGAAGGGTCTGAAAAATTCCCAACGATGTTAGAACTGTCAAATTTGCGATTCAAATTTTTGGTCGTTCCCTCCGCGGGACTCGAACTCGTACCGCTGTGACATCTATGGCAACACCGCCTGCACAAAGCCCACGCTCTAGACCGCTCGGCCAGCTAGGCTATATAAAAATATAGCTTTCGCTGGCCGGGTCATTCCTCCTTGTAGGATTCTATGTTATATAAGTACATTTTAATAATGAACGCTTGGCCAATTAAAAGTCTTTTTTGTCTTTTAGTTATTGTATTAGCAATATACCGGGTTTATGTTGCTTACTTTCACCCAGTCTACAAAACTGCAGAAGAGAAAAGTGCCAATGATCTAGAACAAGATTTTACAAAGTGGATTTCAAAAAACGGAAACTACTTTTTAGAAATAGATAGAATTCTACAGGAGGAAAAGATTAGAATTGAAGGACATATATTCACGACGGACAAGAGAAGCAAAGATTTTGAAAGAAAACCACAATTGCAGGCTTATTTTGATTTTCTGATTTCAAGGAGAAACAAGATAAAACGAGTGTGTGAAATCGGATTCAATGGTGGACACTCAACCTTAATGTGGACATTGATTTTCCGTGAACAGATAGAAATAGTTTCGTTTGATCTTTGTCCATCTCGATCTTGTGATGTTGGAGAAAAATTTATTCACAAATTATTTCCTGGAGTAAAGCTACGTTTGATACGAGGAGATTCAAGAATTACAGTGCCGAAATTTCAGAGGGAAAATCCAGATAAAAAATGTGATTTTATATCCATTGACGGAGGACACATGGGCGATATACCCACAAAGGACTTACACAACATGAAGTTATTGGCCGCTAAAGATCATACCGTTGTTATAGATGATGTAAATTCACAGTCACGTCTTAATTTTATAAGAACACCCGGTAAAGCATGGGAAAATGCAGTTTCTAATCACCTGATATGTCCTATCGATGTTTGTAAAAGGGCATTTGGGAAACCTGCTGATCAGGCTCAGTCGGAATTAAAGTTTTGTATGGGGACTTATTGTGATACAATATAAACAGTTAAGTTTTATAAGTCCTACAATTGTTTTTTCAATTAGATTTGTTATGTACAATTATTAAACATGCACTATATTTTAAAAAGAGCTCGTTTAATCATTTATTTCCAAAAATATAAACTTTATTTTAGTTTTGTCAATATATCTTAAAAATTAAAATAATTACAATACGAGTACATCTTAAAAATCGATGCGGACATGTCAGTGAAGCTGTGTGGCAGTTCAGATTGTTGTCGTCTATATACTTCAGTCAGCTGGAAGCAGAGTTGTTCAATGACGTTTTCATTATACATTTTAATGGAATGGAATTTTTTCTCCTTACTTTTTTAAGAACGAAAGCTCGGAGATAATTTGTCACTATCAATTGTATATATATATTAACGTATTTGATGCGTTAATGTATATATACAACTGAAAGTGACCAAATGTACAAACGTCTTAGAATGTGACGACTCTATTCGCTACACTGCTCCATCGAATCAAATCGATACAGGGAAGATAACGTAAACTTATAGAAGGGTCTGAAAAATTCCCAACGATGTTAGAACTGTCAAATTTGCGATTCAAATTTTTGGTCGTTCCCTCCGCGGGACTCGAACTCGTACCGCTGTGACATCTATGGCAACACCGCCTGCACAAAGCCCACGCTCTAGACCGCTCGGCCAGCTAGGCTATATAAAAATATAGCTTTCGCTGGCCGGGTCATTCCTCCTTGTAGGATTCTATACGTTTATATATCCTTCCTGTATCAATTTGATCCGATAGAGCAGTGTAGTGAATAGAGTCGTCACATTCTAAGACGTTTGTATAATATTGATTTGTTGTGACATGCATCATTAATTTGATCCTCTATCCTACATAATAACATCTAAATGAACTGTCCCGTACTACCATCGTGTACTAAGTTACAGCCCTAGATTAATCCTACGAGGAGGAATGACCCGGCCAGCGAAAGGTTCATTTTTATATAGCCTAGCTGGCCGAGCGGTCTAGAGCGTGGGCTTTGTGCAGGCGGTGTTGTCATAGATGTCACAGCGGTACGAGTTCGAGTTCCGCGGAGGGAACGACCAAAAATTTGCATCGCAAATTTGAAAGTTCTAACATCGTTGGGAATTTGTCAGACCTTTCTATATATATATAGATATATATATATATCCCAGTGTGCCAACAATGTGTGCTCTTGATTAATAATGAATATCTAAAAAAACCTAATATATCCTTCATTTTAGAGTTAAGAACTAGTATTCGTCTATGCACTCAAAACGAAGGAAAGCGATTTCGAAACCAAAATAAAAAACTTTCCTCACAAATTGAGTTTGATTGAAAAACTAAATTTTATGTGCTGTCGTCATTAAATTTGTTTCGCAAAATTCAAATAAGCATAGGAGGAAACAGAAAAAAAGAGTTTATGTTGAAGTATCAACTGACTACTAAGACATTAGACTACAAAATCAAGTTAAAGTGATATCAATCGAATTCGTCTTCATATAAAAAATATATGGGGTTCAGATTGTTGTTTATATCATCAGATAATTCTTTGGTTACAAATTGATTTGGCAATGGAAGGTTTAAAGGTATCTGAAATCGTATTTTGTTGAATTTCGAAATAAATATTTATGAATCCCAACTTAAGAAAATTGACGTATCAAATTATATCGTTTCGCGTGCTTATGGTAAGGGAAAACACTTTCGAATTCTGATAATAGAATTAATACTTCCGTAATATAGGTCGGACATTACAACTTTAAAGATAAATGAACCAACATGAAATCCAAATATGGCAGGACAACTAATCAGTTCGATCATATTACTGTAATCAAAATACTCATGTTTTAATCACTTTATATCGATTGCGATAATGTTTACGCCTCAAATAATCTTCAAATTGCAAAAGTAGAAATAAGATAAAAGGAAAACACCGGTAACAACTTCAAACGTATCTTACCACAAGCTTGTTATTGTGAATTGCTAGCATAAAACTCTTTGATTTAAACTTAACATTTTGATAAAGAATGACATTCAATTTTTCTTCATAATACCCCAAAAAATTCACGTGACATCGTAGCATTGCGCCAATTTGCGCGATATTCCGGTCCGTTTTTTTTAATTTTAATTTTTGTCTGTTTTGTTTTGTATTGTTTTCATTCAGAGGGATATTGCAATACAATGTCTTCGGCAGTAAATAATAGACTGTACCCTTTCAGCATAACGGTGTAATGCAAATAAAGGCTCCATTTTTATAAATGCAAATATTCTGATATGAGCACGAAAAAAAGACACTGGAACCCCTTTCATAATTGAAAGCACTGTCCCCTCTTTTTGTAAATATTTGGATCCTCCCAAGCACGAAATGTAAAGACAGCTCTTTCGACTGGTACTCAGCATCATTTTTTATAATTTTCCTATTTATACTATTTTATAATATTTATACTATTTATTATCTCATAGGGTTTTCTTTCCTAGAAAAAATGTCTAACAAATTGATATCGAAGAAACTTTGTTTATTTCAACCACATTTATAAGCATATACACTTCTTGAGACATTTATGTTTCCAACACGCACGATACCTAAACGTGCATTGAACGAAAGTTTCTATCGTGCGTTTAAATGAACGCTACCATCGTCCGTTTGAACGCACGATATACGAACGCGCTCTTGGCGTGCGTTTATACACACGATACCACGATACAAGAACACTCATAGTGTGCATTTAAACGGACGATGGAAAATAATGATATTAACATATACTGATAAAGTTAAATTCGAAAATAGAATTACTGAAAATACAAAAAAAATTAATAACATAAAAGAAAAAAAATAACAGTTGAATAAAGGAAATAACGAATGTACACAAATAAACGAACGCTCCTAGCGTGCGTTTAAACGAACACTCTTATGGTGCGTTTATACTAACGCTTCAATCGTGCGTTTATAGCGTGTTTTAACGAACGCAAAAATGTGTAAACGAACGATAAACGATACACGAACGCTAAAATGGAAAAAGTGAATGTATATGCTTCGGGGTAAAAGTTGTTTATTGGCGAAAATAACATGCATTTAAACTTGATATTTTAGAAATCAATTTAAATGGGATCTAAGTATTAACGGGAATGCCAATGGAACCATTTCCTTGCGGCTGTGTAGGAGATAGTTGAGGTTTCTAACATGCTTTTCAAATATATAGGCTCTGGCGAGTGCTACACATCCTTTGTATTTACTCATGTTTAATAATTGAAAATACAAAAATAAATTACAAAAAAGACGCAATACAATTTTAAAACTTGCACAACTGAACTATGTATCCAAGTCTTTATATTTTGTCCATGCTTAACGGTGTATTCTTATAAAGTTAACACGGGACTTTGTATTGGTGTCATCGATAACTACAATGTGATATTTTGCAGCAAGCTTTTTCATGTTATGAAAATCCTTTGTGAGTATATCATCCGTCGACGGATATAAAATCACATTTAAAGTACTCTTTCAACGTAAGAGGACTGAATTCAGTTCCTCTATAATTGGACCTATCGAACAGAGAGCAAAGTTTCTTTTATAAATTATAAATTGATAAATCTCCTCTGAAACAAACAAATGCTGGAGTACAACAAGGCTCCGCTCTTGGCCATTTGCTTTTTCTTGTTTATATTAATGACTTAGCTGATGACTTCATCAATTTTACCATACTTTTTGTGGATGAAACATCACTATCATACTCTGAACTATCGCATTCTACAATCGAAGATGTAATGAATTAAGACCTAGAGAATATTACAACGTGATCTTCAACCTATTTAAACAATATTATGTAATCTGCTGGCAAAACAATATCAGTTCTTAGAAAACTTAGATATGTTCTTTGTAGAAAATATTTTGCTAAAATTTATCTAACTTCGCAAGTCTGGGACGGGCGTGGTCTTGATGTTAAAAACAATTTATAAAAATTGCAACTTACAGCTGATCGTATTGTAACAGGATTACCTATTTGTGCCAGTATGGAATCGATTTACTATGAAACAGGTTGGGAGTTATTGGAAGATAGAAGACGATTCAGACGTCTTAACATATCTTACTCTATTTATAACCAACTGTGTCCACAATACTTATCTTATGTGATCTCATGTCCAGACTTAATAACCATACTTTATGGTATAATTTACGCAACAGTGCGGATTATACCATACCCCACTTCAGATTAACTGGTACCGAAATGTCATTTCTTTTCTATTCAACAGTAAGAGACTGGAATCAGCTAAAAAAAACATAAGCATTTTCAAAGAAATCATTTAAGGACAACGGGAAAAAACCCCTGAGTACTTCAATCTTCGTGAAAGGAAAGTTAATGTTATACATACCGGGCTAACAAACATGTGCAGTTATCTAAATGCTTATTTATATCGTATAAATGTGGTGCCAACCCCTTCTTGTAGTTGTGGACATCCTTTCGAAGATTTTTTATGGAATGCAATTTGTATAATGAACATAGAAATTTTCTGTTGGCACTGTTAGGCGGTTATAACGTAACAATAGAATTTCTGTTGGCTGGTGACGAAAACCTCACATGCGCTGAAAACACGAGTATTTTTTACCTGTGTTCATCATTTTATGAAACAAACTAAAAAGGTTTGAATAATACTGCATGTACATGTATATATGAAATGATTATATCTCACGTTTCTCCCATCCAGCTCTTTTGCCATACCCCCCTTACATTCCATTTCCTTGTTTTAATTTCATATCGTTCATGTTAATTTGCATTACCTTTCCTTGTCTATTGTTATTTTAGTTATATCTAATTGCCGTCATTATGCATTCTTTGTAATCATGTAATCTTTTGTATCTGTATGGGAGAAGACCTCTATAATGTTGTTATAACTTGAGTCCAAGCCACTTGCTTATATTCTTGAGCAAATAAATATGTTTAACCCATTAAATTAGCGTAAGGATAGTACGAAGTAAGAAAACACATGTAGCATGCCCGACAACCTGTAGTATTGCTGGAGTAGTTTTATATTATCTATTCATTTGGGGTTGTTATTTATCGGCCACTGAGTGAGGAGTTCTTGTTTTTGAACTCGTACGTTATGGTTATGGTAGGTGTTTTGTACCATGCATTACATCTCATAACAAGGTTCTCATAATTAAGTATGATTCCATCTAATAATTATACAGGGAATGATTCATAACTTTTTTTTATATTTGAGTAGCCTGGATGTATCTAAAACACCCTTTAATAGTCCCTGCAATATTTGTAAATGCTGCATATCTTGAGATAAGCTTTTACAGTTTATAGTGTAAAATGGTGTACAAATTGTGGCCGAATATTTTCCTGTACTATATTCGTAGTAAATTCTGACTAAGATTGTATTTATGGTAAACAATTTGTAAGTTCTATCTTACGTTTGAAATCAACCTAACAAGTTATCCGTAACCATTGTTGTTCCTATTTTGGCTCTTTAACCGAAAACTACACGGTAAAGTGTCCGTTAGAAATAATGAAAGAGTTAAAAATTTTGCTTGCAAATGGAAGAAGATGATTACAAGATATACCACATTCGTCAATCAATAAAGTTTTTTTTAAACTGATTTTGGAACTTGCCCATTGAACGGAAAGAAAAAATTTACACACGAGTAGAACGTCAATGAAAAAGACATCAATAGTAACTGGTGATATACCTTAGTGTGCAAAATTTCTAAGCTCTTAATTAAGAAAGAATACTTCAAATCTCTAAATGTATCCTTTATTTTACGGGCATAACCTCCATGGCCATTTTTGGTGTGGAAAAACTAGTATACGTCCACTGAAAAGGATGGCGAATTCGAATCCAACAATAACAAAAAACAAAACAAAACAAACAAAAAACAGCAAAAACAAAAAACAAAAACAAAAACAAAACATTCAAACAAAAATCAAAAATCACACACACAAATAAATAACACACAAATGCTTGTTGATGAATATCAGTCAATTGAAATTTTCTGACTTTGTAGTTAATTTATGTAATAATTAAGCAATATTGGCCAAAATTGGAGTATGATATCAGTGTTAATTTGTAAAACCTATAAATGACTGTACATTTATTCTTGGTTGTTGGTATCGGCTATTATTGACAGATTAAATGTTATGATGTTTGTTGATATCCCGTGTTCTGATATAAATTTGACGTAATAAACAACTTCCTTCTGACGAAATGATCTTTCCTTTTGTTTGTTTGCTTGTTTGTTTGTGTTTTTTTGTTGAGTTGCATTACCTCCTGGAAAAAATGCTGGACAATGGCATAAACCAAAGCTAAAACGGACATGTTTGAATGGTCCACATTTAGTGACGATGGCAGTTTTGTGCCTGTCTTCCTTATGAATCTAAAATAGGTAAAACCCAGAAGACATATTCATGACATGAATTAGGTTATTTGTCTCAATTGATAGATTGATAGATCTTTTTCTTTGTTGTTGGTGTCGGCTACAGTCATTTACAAACCATGAGGTATTTTCTCATATCTTATTTTGTCGGTAACGCATTAACAGTATCTATGCGGTTTTCATTTTCTTCAATTGGCCTATATCAATGTCATCTTTCGAAAAAGTATTTCCAAACTTGATCAATAATTGTAAAAGTTGCTTTGATTGTTGTCCATTCAAGTACTTCTTAGATCTTTCATACAAATTTCTAGAAAAGCAGAGGACGCTTACTCTACCGGTGCACCTGGTCCATACTCCCAGTTTTTAGTGGAGTCCGAGTTGCTCATTTGCTTTCCTTACTTTGTATGTATGATTTTAATTACTTCATGTTCTTTGTTGTGTATGTCGGTTTTCCATGTCTGGTCTTTGTCCCTGGATTACATTCTTTTGATTACCGCTATAGCCTTGGTTCCCTTGATTACTCTTTGTAGATTGGTCTTGTCTTATTAGCATAGATTCTATATTTGGCACCATAAGCCTCTTCGATGGTAGTACCCAGACGTATGATGAATTTTTTTGTTATTGTTAAATAATTGTCTGTCAAGTTCTTAATAAGAAACCTTTACTACAGTGTATGGTATGACGAACCCATTTATTTCATTAGTAGAATGTATACAGATAACTTCTGTAGGCTCTTTCGCAAAATTTGCAGAGGATTGAACTGATGTCAATTGTGGTTTTGTATCTGAATTGTGCTTTTATTTTATTATTTTTTGTTTGTTTAGCCGCTTTTTGGTTCCATCTAATTGTATTAAATTCGAAAAAAAAAACACCACATCTACTCAGGATTTATTATTTTCATTTTTATTATAATCTTTTCATTATTTCTACGTTAATGTTTTGTGTTTGGAAGTCTGAAATTCATATAGTTCTGTTCCTAAATGTATAATGCAGTGCAAGCTAGCATTAATTGTCTTGAAATAATTGCCATTTCTTTAAATTTAGATGAATTGAGATATTTTATACCATGACCCAGCTAAATACCAACACCAATAAACATAAAATATTAAAGTTTTCATTCAAATCTAGCAATTTGTCACAAATTATTGCTAGCTTGCACCGTATTATTCATTTAGTAAAAGAACTATATGAATTTCAGACGCAGATTTATTCTAAAATATGTTGTTTACATTTTTGTTGTTAATGTTATATAGAAATTATAAAACATGTTTTCCTAAGTTTAACTTGTGCTTGTGTGTCATATACATATTATAATGGATTTAGCAATGTTTCAGTGCTAAATTTAATGTATTATTAAAACTATGAATGAAAAAAAAGAATAAAAAAATGTCCTAGATATTGACTATAGCTGAACCTTAAACAATTTTCCTTTCACGGTATATTTCTGCATTTGTTTCATAGCCCCGACCTCCATACTGTGTCGAATGCGCTTTTTAAAATCTAAACAAATGTGCAAAAGAGTTTTTGACAAAAAAATGCAGAAATATGAGTATTTGCACTAATTATCCAAGTCCAACGACCATAACAGCAAATAATCAACGGACCAGAACACAATTCGAACTTGATCTGTAACTTGACATGCTAAAGCAACATATAAACTGCTTCCATTTTGCTGTCTTTGGGGAAATTGGCTTTCACGTGTATTACTATGCGATGACAAGAAACTCGACGTTGGGGATTTGGTCTGTTACAAACCAAGTTGACTTCAAATATTCACCCTTCACTCTTGTCACCAGCTAAGTCAATAAATACAAAACAATGATAAAAGTTATAATAGTAAAGATAATATATAAATCCGTGTATTATTTAAACATAAATAAAATATTAATAAGGACACCAATTTTGAGCAGTCTTTCATTCATTAATATACTCCAAACATAAATTAATTAGTTAAAAACGTTGTCTTGATTCAAATTTTTCTATTACAAAAATACCTTTATCTTAGAAATAAACACTTTAACAAATTGAATAATATACATTTCATCCAAAATAAAAACGCACCTTAAACAAAATGGATTATATAAATTTCATCCAAAATAAAAACGCACCTTAAACAAAACAAATACGCTTTAGGTTTACATCCACTTGTAAACATCTAAGTTACAAGATGTTTTAGTCGAACAGAGTACTAGATAGATGTCTTAAGCCAAATTGTACAATGTCCCAAATATTGAATGTCTGTTTCAAAGTCCATAAAACAAATATTTTTTTGCCCTGAATAATTATGTAATATTATTTTGATTAAGCAATGCGTATTCTATTTACCCAGGGGTCATCTTTTAAACATTTCCGTCAAGTATTCTGATCTTAATTATTTAATAAGAAAAAACTCTGTTTTTCAATATTTTGATATTGGAAGCTAAAGTCATAATATAGAACATTACCTGTCAAGATCCTTTTAGTCATGATATCCTACATTTTAATATTTAATTTCAATAATGCAAATATTACACGCATATGTCCCTGAAACAATGTTAAAAGCCTAAATGCTTCTGTGTACAGTATTCTTCACATAGAATATATGTCAGCTAATTGCTTTTTCATACAGTATTCTACACATACAAGCATGTTCCCTTCTTTAATAAAATAACATTTAAAGATTTTGACAACTACTCACAGGAGGTGGGGTGGGAAACTTAACAAGGAAAAGGGTACGGGTGTGCGGCCCAGAAAATTTTTACCCACACCATTCTTATATTCTGACAATGAAAAACTGACACCTATTCATTCATATGTAATGTATTTATGTAACCAATTAATATATATGTATCGTTTTATTGTTATTCAATGCACACTTATCAAAAAATAGTCATTGCCATTCAGTAGATTTATCTCTTTCATTTGAAATTATTTTCATTTTAATAAATGCAATATTTTTCACAAACATTCAATGACAAATCATAATTTATGAACCTTTGAAATAAAATACATTTTGTGCTTTTTTTTGCTTATGTGTCTAAAAAGACATAATTTTGAAATGGAAATATTAATATTCTTCTTATTCCAAAAAAAATAAAAAATACATGTTGCAATTTTCTTATGTTTTATCTTTAATATGGGGCATCACTCATCTAAATCCATCCACTGGTTTTCACAAATACCGTAAGCAAAGTTACCTGTTTTCAAAGTTTTGAAAGAGATTTGGTGGTACATTTTGCAAATCCAGCTATGAAACGTTGTTTGTATGGGTGTTTGTATAAACGTTGTTTATATTATAAAAGATACGTAAATGAATATGGGAGTGTAACCCCCTTATAATACTCGGTATTTGCCTGCTTTAAGGACTGCTCGGTACTCCGGACATTGGTTACCGTACCCTGAATCTTAAAAAAAATGTACTCGGTACTCCAAAGATTTCGTATTTGGCAATCAGTGCTTACAGTACATTAAGCAATATTCGGTATATTTTTACTATTAATTTCAAAAGTTTCTAGCATGTCTAATGATTCGTTCAATTCCGCTGAAGTTTGATTTTTTTTCAACCTTATTTTAAAATGTTGAAGCAACTTCTAGCAACGATCAATGACAAAAAAATGTACACTGAGATACAAAATTAAGACATGAAATAAGCCATCAAGTTAGGACACTGTACGGGTGCTTGCTGATTTACAAAAGCAAGGATGTGGAACCGACCATGAGAAGTTCAGAAAGTTCATGGAAATGAATACTAGTAGTGCATGGCAAAATATTTCTAGTAAATATGAGACCCCTCTAAAGTGTATGCACACCCACCAACTGATCAGAAATGCCGATTTAGATTTGAATTTCTTATAAAAGGCCATATTTATGGTATATTCCTTCTCCCCTATCTGCACTGAGAAGTATTCAAGCATTTTGTAAACATCTTCTTCCGTATATTTGGAAGATAATTTGGAATTATTTCTTACAAAGTATGAGGAATCTCTACCAAGAACTATCTATTTGTATCTAGGTGTACCATCTTTTTTTTTGGAAAAACAACGATGTATAATGTTTTTAAGTCGGTATTTTAACCGAGTATGGGGAATAGAAGTATACAGTGTTAAAAAATCATAGGTTTTAATGCTATTATATTCTGATAATAGTTTTGAACTGATTTTGTCCAAAAGATCTTCCAACTTTTTCAGGATTCACTTTGAATTAAAACCACTACGGGAGTAACAAGTGTTGTGGTAGGACTGCAAACCCTCTTTGACAGCTGTGAATATAGTAGTTAAAAAGCTTGGAAAGAGGTTTGGTGGTACATTTCGCAGATCCAGCTATGTGACTGGATTTTTGTTGAGTTTACGAATTCAGTACATAGACAGCATATCACAGTCATCGTCCTCGGTAGAGACCAAAAGAGGTTAGCACAGATTTATGGTTTTCCATAATTTCTTCTTTGAAGAGTGCGGTAGCAGTATAGGTCTTATCAGTGACATTATTTTCTACCTCTGATGATAAACATTGGATGTAAAACGTTTTGCAGACAAAAACAATGTTGTTTTTGGCTTTGTCTGCTGGTGCGACTACATATTTGTCATGTATAGTAGACAATGGTTTTGACATATTTATGTTATTGTTATATTGGCATTAAAGGTTTCCATATTTTGATGTTGTCATTGCATCCGTAAGGTATTGCAGTACCTAGTCTGCGGATCCAGTACTCCTGTCTTTCCCTACGATAGTTTTTTCTTAGCACGGAACTGTTCGTAGGATAGTAATTTTTTTTCTAAAATACGAAATTTCATACAGAGGATTAAATGATCTTGTTGATTAAAATGTAGATAAACTGTCATTCATTCTCGAACGATGATCGCAATGTGGTTCGTCATTATTGTAGTCAAATATATCATTTAAAGTGATGGAACATAATTATTATTTTGAAAAAGTTTTGTACTGGAATAGATGGTCTGCAGACTGAATGTGTGATTGGGTACTTTTTGTTGGCATGGTCGGGGCACTTTTCATATCAGATGTGAGCGTGCTAAGATTCACATCTGGGGAGACCACAGTCTTACAAGACAACATTGTGTCCGATCTGCTGTCAGGTTCGATAATCGTATGTTCAGTAATCGTTTGTTTAAATAACTACCTTGTTTTTTTTTTAACCGACACCTAAAAGTCGACTTACCTGTGTCCGTACGGCCTCAATTTTGTATCCCCGGTATCCACATATCCATACCCCCAAATGTGTGCCTGCTATTTTCGTCATTTTTGCTTTAAATTGAACACTTTAAGTCGGGAACTTCAACGGTAGTACCTTTAAATCAATTACATATTAAGCTTATTTAGTAAGAAGATATCTTTTGATAGTGTAGGATGATTAATGGTATGATTTTCAGTAAAAAATGTAACTGCATTTGTTAAAAACACTAAACATATGAACATTACACCAAATATAGTTTATTTAGCCACAAATGTAGTGTAGCCAGGTTGATCTGACAGACGCACTAACGCTACAATAAAACACATTATCATTAATTTACAGAAATCAAAATGGTATTAACTTTGACCTCTGCCGTATGTTGAACAGCGTCTGGTCTTGGATGTTCTATTCAATAAAAAACAAGTCATCTGATCGTAATTCTGTTTCCCGATTGGCGGCTAAAGACTGATCGTAATTCTGATGGAATTCGAAAAACTATTATTAAATTTAAAATGAAATGTTGAAAATTTCAAGAAAAAAATATTGTAAACGAAAAAACAAAAAACAAAAAGAAACAAAAAAAAATATCCGTTTTTCGGTTTCATATTGATACTCGCATCATATTTTGTCGTACACGATAATATTTGAACATAGAAGGTGGTTGTCCTGTCTGCAGCCTGCTGAATATTGAGACAAACGATTATCACATCCTCGCTTATTCAAAATGAAAACGATCGCAAGATTTCGCTCGCTTACAATATTCAATGATTACATCACGAAATAATTATATAATCTTACAACCCAGGGCCGGGTTAATGTACCAAATAACATTTAAAAAAATAAATGGTATCATGATCTACATAATAATCGCAGTAAATCTTGTTGTTGCTTTCCGCCTAGGATGCTTAAAGATGTAGCTCACAAAACTGTCCTACTCAAACATATTACCGTCCAGTGGTTTTTGTTCTTACTCATAAGTACTAATGTTGTTCACAATAATTCTTAATTATTTACAAGATATTTGCACCGTCGGGGAATGAATATTTATTTGAATAGTTTGCATGAAGACTTTGTACCAGGTTTTAAAAATGAATATAGAAGTACCAAAAACGAATTAAAGATGTTTAACGAATGTTAAGCAAGTCGGGTACACTTACCTTAAGAGGAAACAATTACCAAACTTCAAACAATCTACCCTACCAATGAAGAATGCACGTGATACATACTCCCAGTTTCTAGTGCAGTCATTTGCCCATATATATTCTGTAATAAATGAGTGTGTCCTTTAAGTTAGTTTGCACTATTAATGTTGTTTTTTTCTGTTTCCTTGATCTAGTCTTAGTTTGTCCCCGGGTTCCTTGTCAGTTTAGTATAATCATGATTTCCGTGCTTTAACTTTTATTTGAAACACCACAAGAACCAAGCTTTGCAATCTCTCAGAGACAAATTTAACTTTCCTTGTGATAACAGAGAACTTCTCTGTAGTATTTCAGCAGTTCTTTTAAGAAACTTTTCACTTATGTTTTTTGTTGTAACAGAAAATGGAATTAAATAACCCAAGGGACATTTTGCATCGTCATAATTCACGAGAAATTAAGAGAGGATGAAGTCGTAAAACCGTAATTAATATAAATTGCATCAGCACTAAGATTCCGACTTCTGTTTGAAAGGAAGTTAACGTGTAATAACGAGTAAGGACCATTTTCGTATCTTTGACAAAATGAAATTGTTTATCTGTTTATAGTTCATGTCTTCAAGCTGTTATATCATGAAGAAATATAAATCCAAATTGATGTTAAATTGAAAAAAAAAGCATAATTAGTTTCAAAAATAAAATTGTTAAATATTTGGATCAGCCTTTAATGTCCGAATAAATGTCTTTTTTTATTTTTATACGCTTACCAGCGTATGGAGCGTTCATGTCACAACTCATACGTTATGCCAGAGCTTGCCGAGACTACGCAGACTTTTTGTATTGCGCTAGAATTCTAACAAATAGGCTTCTGAAGCAGGGTAATGTTGCTACAAGATTGCAGTCATCACTACAAAAGTTTTATAGCCGTCATGATGAACTCGTGGATCGTTACGGTGTATCGATCTGCGCCATGAAAACTGATTTGTTCAACTTGACTTTTTATGAGCAACTGAAGAAGTACATAAATAAATGGATCAGTCACAGGTTTTTCATCTTGATATTTAATGTTGACTGAAATCGATAAAAAATCAATGACGTATAAAAAATATATATCATCATGTTCTCAAAATACCCAAAAGCAAAGGAATGGAAGCGAACATTTTTTATATATCAAATTAAAATAAGACATCAAGATGTTATGTACATATACCCACAGATATGTTTTGTTCATGTTGATAGAGGAAGTTTTTCTTTATGTACACGTGGTTTTTCGGCGTTCCATGAAGATTTAAATGCAACTGTTTTGTTGGACAACTGGAAGTTGTCAAGTTGAACGTGGTTCTATTTTTACCTTCCGATTACTTTTGTAAGTATTTTTTATGCATCTTTACGTGTGTAATTTGTGTACAATGAAACACCAACTGTTGTTAGTCGACTTGCATTGTTTCTTTCACAAGTCTCTACGATCTACCCGCATTCCAAGTATCAAATTTCTACTTCAAAATACAAAAATGTTACAGCCCGGACCCTGACGATATGTACCACATGTAAGGGTATAGGGACAGACTGATTGATCACCAAAAAGCATTCGCCATCAATCGGAATATTTCATGCAGGGACTGATCAAAATATTTAACAATTTTATTTTTGAAAATAATTATGCTTTTTTTAGTTTTACATCAACTTGGATTTATATTTCTTCATAATTTAACAACTCTTTAAGACATGAGCCGTAAACGTATAACATATTCATTTTGTTAATGAGTAATCAAGGGAAGAAGGTACTCAAGCTGAAATCAAGAGAATGTAATATAGGACCAAGACCAGCCATTGAAAAAAGACATACACAATACACAATAAGTAAGATAAATAATAATACAAGGTGACAAAGTAAATGAATAACTCTGACTCCATTAAAAAAAACTGGGACATTGGACCCAGTGCACCAGCAGGGTAAGTGTCCTCTGCTTTTTTTAAGAAAGACCCGCCGAGTTCCTAAAAAGACGTCAAGGCCGGGGTAGACGCTGAGGAACTACAACACGTTCAAAAAATATGTTCTCATAGTGCAGATGAATACACCATAACGATCCACGAGTTCACGAACATAAATGATGACGTATATTAAACATCTGTAGTGATGGCTTCTTCTATAAAGCCTAATAAGAGTAAAGGAATAGGTCAGCTGGTAGAAAGCCATAAAGTTTTTCCATTTTAATGCCGAATGTTTGTTAAAAAATGCGTTCACTACACTGGACAAATATGTTGTCGATAAAAAATTCCAGCATTTTGAAAACATCTTCTTCTGTATATTTGGAAGATGTTTTGGAATTATTTCTTACAAAGTATGAGGAATCTCTACCAAGAACTATATATTTGTCTCTAGGTGTACCATCTTTTTTGAAAAAAACAACGATGATGTATTACGTTTTTAAGTCAGGATTTTAACTGAGTATGGGGTATACAGTGTTGACAAATCATAGGTTTTAATGTTATTATATTCTGATAATAGTCTTGAACTGATTGACTCTTAAAGTTCTATCGATTTTTTCGGGATAAACATTGAATTAATACCACTACGGAAGTTACAAGTGTTGTGGTAGGACTGCAGACCCTCTTTGACAGCAGTCAGTATATAAGTTAAAAGTAGTGATAATGAAGGTAAACATACTCAACGGAAATGTTTAAAAGATGACTTCCGGGTAGATAGAATACTTATTGCTAAATCAAAACAATATTATTTGTTTTATTGTTTTATACTCCTTCAGGAAGTAAAATACCTGATGGAACATTATGATAAAGACATTCAATATTTCGGACAATGTATACTTTGACTGAAGACAACTAAATTTTCCGTAAGATCCGAAACACAGCATTATGTTTCTTGATTTACCATGACAAGTTACAGATCAAGTTTGAATTGTTTTCTGGTTCGTTGATTAGGTGCTGAGTTATGGTCTTTGAAAATTAGTACACAAACTCAGTTTTCTACGCTTTTTCATGCCAGCAGATTTAGATCATTGCTTACATTGACAAGTTGCAGATGTAGCTCGGGTTTGTTCTGGTCTATTGAAGATTTGCTTATTTAAAGCCCTTGGACTTGGAAAATTAATTCAGACTGTTTTTCGCACTTTTCTCGTTATCATATTATACATAGAGTTTCGAATCAATATGAATTGTCTCCGGTATGGGATTTTGTATTGTCATGCATTACCATCAGAATGCTTGTGAATTTTATTTTGGACATTGGTCATTTACCAGAGAGCTCGTTTAACGGTATAACACCATGGCACTAACTGTGCTTCTCTCCTAGCCGATATTCATACGATACTGAATTTCTTCACAACCTAAAGAGTAATCAAGGGAACCAAAGTTAAAGAATAATAAATTAAAAGATGCTAAATCCTTTTACTTTACATACAGATATATTGATGATGTATTGTCCATCAACAACCCTTCTTTTGGTAAATGGTTACCGTCAATATATCCACCACAGCTCGAGATAAAGGAGATTTCAGAAACAGCCTGTTCTGTATCCTTTTTGGATCTACATCTCGAATATGACAACAGTGGTCATCTCAGGACTAAGATTTATGATAAAAGAGACGACTTTAATTTTAATATCATATATCTTTCTTATGTATGCAGCAATTTCCCTTCATCTCCCGCATATGATGTTTATATTCACAATTAATTCGGTACGTTATTGCAAGTACTAACTACTCTAATTTCCTTAAACGCAATAAAGATATGCGTAATAGACTCAAGAATATGAGGAAATGCGTCTTAAAAGGCATCTCACCAAATTGCTTTTTAGATTTCAGTCCTTGGTTGAAAATTACTCAGTTTCTTTTAAAATAATGAGTTATGATTGTTTTTTTTTTTTTTTTGTTTTTTTTTTTTTGAAATTTTTAATTTATGCTGATGTGACCGCGGATTAACCTATTATGACAATATCATGCAAATTATTTTTTATCACTACTGTTATATTCATGCAATTTAAGAGGGAGGTTTAGTGCGCAGTAAAACCTATATTTTACCGTCAACTTCAGTTGAAGTGCCTGCACTCAGTCGGGACCATTTCGGTGCTAGCTGCTCTGGTGGTGTAATATCTTTTTTGCCAGATTTATTTTGGACTTAACATGATTATGAATCGGATGAGTGTTCTGTTATCTTGTTGTTACTCTTATCAAATTTTCAAAACTAAAGGATCAAATATGAATTACTCTTGTTTCAGCAAAACTTTTTTTCTGCAATTCCGAAAAAAAAAATTACTTTATATTACGATCACGTTGACTCTATGTCTAATGCACCAGCCGGTTTGAGAATGTGTTTTTCTATTCGATTGATAATAATTTATTTATAACAATTTACTGATCTTTTGGAAGAGTAATCAAGGGAACCAATGTTATAGCGGTAATCAAAAGAATGTAATCGAGGGACAAAGACCAGACATGGAAAACAGACATACACAACAAAGATCATAAAGTAACTAAAACCATACATACAAAGTAACAAAAGTAAATGAGCAACTCGGACTCCACTAAAAACTGGGAGCATGGACCAGGTGCAGAGGTAGGGTAAGCGTCCTCTGTTTTTCTAGAAACACCCGCCGAGTTGGTCATAAAAAGTCAAGTCCGTAGTAGACAAACGACGAAAGGTGAACTATGACCCGTTAAATAAATCACTTTTCATGGTGCTGATGGATACACCATTACGATCCACGAGTTCATGATGGCGACCATAAAACGTCTGTAGTGATGACTTCAATCTTGTAGCAACATAACCCTGTTCCAGAAGCCTATTTGTTAGAGTTCTAGCGCGAAACAAAAAGACTGCGTAGTTTCGGCTAGCTCTGGCATAACGTATGAGTTGTGATATGCAGGAGCCGAAGAAATGTTGCCACAGATGAAAGGAAAGTTTACAATTCTGAATGAAAAGTCATCACGTTTGTTGTAAAGTTTGGTCAATAGTTACCATCGATTTCTAATTGTAGGTCAAGATATGAGGCTGACTTCAAAGTGTCTGTAGTACCCTTTATCTCAAGTTCTTTTGGGTAGATGCGATGTATCAAATCCCCGAAATTAGGATTGTTTAAAGATAATACGTCATCTATATAGCGGAAACTGAGATTGAAGGATCTAGCCAAACGATATTCTTTCTTTCTGATCAAATCAGCTGTAAAGTCAGCCTCATAAGAGTAAAGAAATAGGTCAGCAAGTAAAGGAGCACAATTTGTTCCCGTTGGAATGCCGTCCGTTTGTTGAAAAACACGTTCACCACACTGGACAAATATGTTGTCAATTAAAAATTCCAGAATTTTGTAAACATTTTCCTCTTTATATTTGGAAGATGATTTGGAATTATTTCTTACAAAGTATGAGGAATCTCCACCAAGAACAAAGGGAATTTTCAGAATTTCAGAATGTTCTTCTATATCACCCGTTCTTTGTCTTTTTTTCAGAATACCGTAGTTTAAATAAGCTTCTGTGTTATACGGTTCATAAATATAGTGTCTTAGCTTTAGAATGAGCCTAAGTAATAATTAAGTAAAAAAAATGCCACCCGAACCAAAATGTCAATTTTTAGCGTATAATCGATGTAAAAAAACCAAGTTGGGTACTGTTGTTTTAATTATCGATGTATTTAACAGATACCTGCTCATTTTTCTTCCATTTCATCGGTAATTGGCATTTTTTACAAGTACCGTACTTCTAAATTTAAATTGTGATAATATTGAACAGAAAATACCAAATAAGCCATTTTTACTGATGTATAAATACTCTAGGGGTTTTGACATTGACAATATATATATTAAAGCGAATTTTCTGCGGGGTAGGGATATACATTATTCCTTTTACCCCAAAACCCTATGTTACCGCCATTATTTTCGATACTATTGTAAAGCTGAGACATTATGCTTCATGAAGAAGCATACATATGTAAGTTTACTTCGTTCTCTGAAGAAGAAAATGCTAAAAAAAATAGATTTTTGCTTCAACCAGGTATGAAACAGTAACCGAAAAATACCAAAATGCTTCAGTTTATATCTTTGGCGACAAAAATATTTGTAAATGCGAGGTAAAAGAGTACCTGAAATTCATAATTTGGTTGATGAGTTGGGGGGGGGAATGCACGGGGGTTATCTCAGCCCACGTACTAATAGTTTTCCTTTCCTCTTTCGTCTATCCCGAACTTGACTTTTTATGAGTAACTCTGCGGTAATTCTAGAAAAAACAGCAAACACGGAAAATACTTTTCCAAAAGTTTATCTGCTGTCTGATACAACCAGGCTAATGATACAAGTACCAAGCTAGTTTTATTTAAATGGGGATATACCTTATTTTAATGCATGAAGTGGACACAAATTTACAGTCAGTACATTTTTAAAATGATGACCCTTTGAAGGACAAATTAGTCATTTCTGGAGTATTTTCAAATCCATTACTTCAAATGTTGAGTGTTTCCAATACAAATAACGATAAAAAAGGCGATGAAGTATTTTTTTTCTACAACATAAAAAAATATTTCATTATTGATTATTATATCAAATATTTTTGTTGATGGCAAAATTCAACTACTAGAAATTGTCAAATTTTCAAAATGACATTGCAGTTGTGATAAACACGAAAAATGAAAAATTAAATATTACCATTGCAATTTTAATGTTGATATTAAATAACGCTAAACTTTGGTTAGAATCTATTGTTTTAAATTTAAGTGTTGAACCATTAAAAATGCACAAGTATACATAATAAAGTAGCTCAGATACTTAGATGTTAAACTTTCATGATTTATGATGTTTTAATGAGAAAATAATTATTTTTCATTCACGACATGCTTAGGATTATGTTTACTGACATCATGTTTTAGACTATTTTGAATGAGAATTTCACAGAATGAATCCACAATTAAGAAAGTTTTGCAAAATTTTACTCTTCTTAATTAGCTTGTTCTCGAGGTAGTGATTTCCATGGCAACAAAATGAAATATGTAAATTTGTCTTTGTATTTTTCAGTTCACTTTGATGTTTCCAGAAATAATCTAAGAATTATTGATTTATGAGACCCTACATTTAAAGGCGTTTTTATTGCTGACAGAGATGACTATTAACAGATATTAATCTATTCCACTCAATATGCAACTTGTTGAACAATCTATGGACAGTGAGTGAGTCATTTTCTATAAAATAAATTATTTGTTTAGTTTGCACAATAGTTATGCAAATTCTAAGTGACTTCCACTGTTTCAATTTCTTGTTGTATTTTCATTAGCCATAATACATTTTAAAATATTTTTCACTCGACGTCGACGCATGGAAAGTTAAGTGGTACTTATATTCCATGCGTTACGTCATTACAATGACTAAAACAACATGAAAAGAACACATTTCCTTTGGTTAAAGGTTTTAAGACTAGTAGGAATAATCATGTAATACATTAGACAGTATATGAAATTTTACATGTGTCTTTGTTAATTATAATCAAATTACCGAAATCTAAAAAACTTAAATAAAAATGAAAGATACAACAGTTTAAAAAACAAATTACATATTTGTTCTGATTTGTTACAGTAATGCTAAAAAGGACTAATATTTTACTTTCTTCAATTTCTATTGCAGATTTATATTACACACCGAGGAAAGTTTTAATAAGAACAATTTAGCGTTATAAGCTGTGTTTGTCCACATAAAACAGACAAGTGTGCCCTTGGTAACTGTTGTTATATAAGTACACTTTAATAATGAACGCTTGGCCAATTAAAAGTCTTTTTTGTCTTTTAGTTATTGTATTAGCAATATACCTGCTTTATGTTGTTTACATTCACCCAGTCTACAAAACTGCAGAAGAGAAAAGTGCCAATGATCTAGAACAAGATTTTACAAAGTGGATTTCAAAAAACAGAAACTACTTTTTAGAAATAGATAGAATTCTACAGGAGAAAAACATTAGTATTGAGGGACATATATTCACGACGGACAAGAGAAGCAAAGATTTTAATAGAAAACCACAATTACAGGCTTATTTTGATTTTCTGATTTCAAGGAGAAACAAGATAAAACGAGTTTGTGAAATCGGATTCAATGGTGGACACTCAACCTTAATGTGGACATTGATTTTCCGTGGACAGATAGAAATAGTTTCGTTTGATCTTTGTCGATCTCGATCTTGTGATGTTGGAGAAAAATTTATTCACAAATTATTTCCTGGCGTAAAACTACGTTTGATACGAGGAGATTCAAGAATTACAGTGCCGAAATTTCAGAGGGAAAATCCAGATATAAAATGTGATTTTATATCCATTGACGGAGGACACACGGGCGATATACCCAAAAAGGACTTACACAACATGAAGTTATTGGCCGCTAAAGATCATACCGTTGTTATAGATGATGCAAATTCACAGTCACGTCTTAGTTTGTTAAGAACACCCGGTAAAGCATGGAAAAATGCAGTTTCTAATCACCTGATATGTCCTATCGATGTTTGTAAAAAGGCATTTAGGAAACCTGCTGATCAGACTCAGTCGGAATTAAAGTTTTGTATGGGGATTTATTGTAATACAACATAAACAGTTAAGTTTTATAAGTCCTACAATTGTTTTTTCAATTAGATTTGTTATGTACAATTTTTAAACATGCACTATATTTTAAAAAGAGCTCGTTTGATCATTTATTTTCAAAAATATAAACATTATTTTAGTTTTGTCAATTAATCTTAAATATTAAAATAATTATAATACGAGTACATCTTTAAAATCGATGCGGACATGTCAGTGAAGCTGTGTGGCAGTTCAGATTGTTGTCGTATATATACTTCAGTCAGCTGGAAGAAGAGTTGTTTAATGATGTTTTCATTATACATTTTGTTGGAATGGATTTTTTCTCCTTATTTTTTTAAGAACAAAAGCTCGGAGATAATTGGTCACTATCAATTGTATATATACATTAACGTATTTGATGCGTTAATGTATATAAACAACTGAAAGTGACCAATTAAAAAAAAATAAAAAACTCTAACACTCTCCATACACTGTTTATTTACATAAAAATATGTTGTTTGTGGACATTCACCATTGACAGAGATTATAAGTCAATGACACTGAGAGGGTCAGCAAAAAAGCATTGTAGCGAATGGTGTCGTCACATTCTGAGACGTTTGTATATATATATATATATATATATATATATATATATATATATATATATATAGATAGATAGATAGAAAGGTCTGAAAAATTCCCAACGATGTTAGAACTGTCAAATTTGTGATGCAAATTTTGGGTCGTTCCCTCCGCGGAACTCGAACTGCTGTGACATCTATGGCAACACCGCCTGCACAAAGTCCAGCGCTCTAGACCACTCGGCCAGCTAGGCTATATTAAAATATAGCTTTCGCTGGCCGGGTCATTCCTCCTCGTAGGATTAATCTAGGGCTGTAACTTAGTACACGATGTAAGGTGGTACGGGACAGTTCATTTAGATGTTACTATGTAGGACAGAGGACCAAATTAATGATGCATGTCACAACAAATCAATATTATACAACGTCTCTGAATGTGACGACTCTATTTGCTACATTGCTCCATCGGATCAAATTGATCCGATGGAGCAGTGTAGCAAATAGAGTCGTCATCCGATGGAGCAATGTAGCAAATAGAGTCGTCACATTCTGAGATGTTGTATATATATATATATATATATATATATATAAAGTCTACAGGAATCTGCCAACCAGCAAACTTATTGGGTATCGGATCGGCCAGTCATGACGATGCAGCACAAACAAAAATAATTATATTATTATGACGCATTCGTTCAAATGACGAATCCTTAAAGAAACGTCTAGGTCAACTGAAGAACAATTTAAGAAGAAGGGGATATTGCAAAACTACGTTACCTTTTCTCGATATTATGGTGAAACTCAATCATGGAAAATTGACCACAGATATATTTTATAAGAATACTGAAACTCACCAGTATTTAAACTGTCAATCATGCCACCCATCACATATAAAGCGTAATATACCGTATTGCTTAGCTCGAAAAATATGCACGGTTATAGACGATGTTGATATCCGAGAGGAAAGGTTGGATGAACTCAAACATTTTCTTTTGAAACAGAAATATCCAATTGCGCTTATCAAAAATGGAATAAGTCGGGCCATAGAAATTCCAATACAAACTTTATGTGAAACGAGAGATCACGAATCAAACTCGAGCACAGACATTATTCCTTCGTGACAACGCATAATCCTCCAAACCCAAACATATTTAATACAGCAAATCTCCCTATTTTATCGAGAAGTGATAAATTGAAGGATTTAATAACTTCCGCAACCGTCATTCAAAGTAAACGTCAACCACCAAATCTAAAGCGTTTATTGACTAAAGCAAGATTTGATCCAAACCATAGTGAAGAACCAAAACTTGTATCCCAATTTAACGATAAACGTTGTGGTACGTGCAAATATATTCATCCCGGTACAGATATAACCACAAAAGATGGAACTAAAATTTATGCAAATGCAAACATGAACTGCAAGAGTGCTAATTTAATTTATTGCATTAAATGTGGTATGTGCAATGAAATCTACATTGGCCAGACTGGGAACACGTTTGCGAAGAGGATGACGGTACATCGGCAACAAGTTCGTGAGGAGGCATATAGACAAATCCCGCTCAGCGCCCACATAGATACTTGTGGGCGCGGTAATTTTTTTATTTTTTCTTTCTATAAAATGAACATAGATAGTGATTCTCTAATAGAAATGAAGGAAAGAAATTTTATTAAAAAATTCAAGGCGGCATTGAATGGACATTAAAGAATTAATGGCTATTTATAAATCTATATTTAGATTGTTGATTTATACAGTTTATTTTTATACTTTCGTTTTCTATTTTTAACGTTACTATGTTGTTCTATTCTATTACAAGGTAATGTCACAAGAACGTTACCAAGTTGCTATATGTATTCATTCACCTGAAGATCTGCGCAAGCAGTGAAAGTACTTGTGAAATATGTGAAATACAAAATGAAATATCTAGTCAAAAATGTGTGCTCTTGATTAATAATGAATATCTAAAAAGACCTAATGCATCCTTCATAGAATTAATATTTCCATAACATAGGTCGGAAATTACAACTTTAGAGATAAATGAACCAACTTGAAATCCAAATATGACAGGACAACTAATCAGTTCGATCATATTACTGTAATCAAAATACTTATGTATTTAATCACTTTATATCGAATGATCTTCAAATTGCAAAAGTAGAAATAAGATAAAAGGAAAGCACCGGAAACAACTTCAAACGTATCTTAACACAAACTTCTTGTTATTGTGAATTGCTAGCATAAAACTCTTTGATTTAAACTTACCATTTTGATAAAGAATGACATTCAATTTTTCTTCATAATACCCCAAAAAATTCACGTGACATCGTAGCATTGCGTCAGTTTGCACGATATTCCGGTTCGTTTTTTTAGTTTTAATTTTTGTCTGTTTTGTTTTATATTGTTTTCATTCAGAGGGATAATGCAATACAATGTCTGCTGCAGTAAATAATGGACTGTACCCTTTCAGCATCACGGTGTAATGCAAATAAAGGCTCCATTTTTATAAATGCAAATATTCTGATATGAGCACGAGAAAAGACACTGGAACCCCTTTCTTAATTGGAAGCACTGTCCCATCTTTTTGTAAATATTTGGATCCTCCCAAGCACGAAATGTAAAGACAGCTCTTTCGAGTGGTACTCAGCATCATTTTTTATATTTTTCCTATATATACTATTTTATACTATTTATACTATTTATCATCTCATAGGATTTTCTTTCCTAGAAAAAAATATCTAACAAATGGATATCGAAATAAATTTGTTTATTAGGGTAAATGCATAAAACGAACAAGTGATGATCAGAGGTCAAAGGTCAAAGATTTTTTACTGGATCGTTCCTAATTCCAACCAAATTTATAAGCATATACACTTCTTGAGACATTTATGTTTCCAACACGCACGATACCTAAACGTGCGTTGAACGAACGTTTCTATCGTGCGTTTAAACGAACGACACCATCGTCCGTTTGAACGCACGATATATGAACGCGCTCTTGGCTGCGTTTATACACACGATACCACGATACACGAACACTCATAGCGTGCATTTAAACGGACGATGGAAAATAATGATATTAACATATATTAATAAAGTTAAAATCGAAAATAGAATTACTGAAAATACAAAAAATTAATAACATAAAAAAATAACAGTTGAATAAAGGAAATAACGAATGTACACAAATAAACGAACGCTCCTAGTGTGCGTTTAAACGAACACTCTTATGGTGCGTTTAAACTAAAGCTTCGATCGTGCGTTAATCGCGCGTTTTAACGAACGCAAAAATTGTGTAAACGAACGATAAACGATACACGAACGCTAAAATGGGAAAATTGATTTGAATGTATATGCTTCGGGGTAAAAGTTGTTTATTGGGGAAAATAACATGCATTTAAACTTGATATTTTAGAAATCAATTTAAATGGGATCTAAGTATTAACGGGTATGCCAATGGAACCATTTTCTTGCGGCTGTGTAGGAGATAATTGCAGTTTCTAACATGCTTTGCAAATATATAGGCTCTGGCGAGTGCTACACATCCTTTGTATTTACTCCTGTTTAATAATTGAAAATAAGAAAATAAATTGCAAAAAAGACGCAATACAATTTTAAAACTTGCACAACTGAACTATGTATCAAAATAAGTCTTTATATCCGACTGAACCGAATCAGTAATTTTCCCAGATGCCTCTATACAAACATCAATTTTTTTTAAACTACATTTTGTCCATGCTTAACGCTGTATTCTTATAAAGTTGACACGGGACTTTGTATTGGCGTCATCGATAACGTGATATTTTGCTGCAAGCTTTTTAATGTTATGTAAATCCTTCGTGAGTATATCCTCCGTCGACGGATATAAAATCACATTTAAAGTACTCTTTCAACGTAAGAGGACTGAATTCAGTTCCTCTATAATTGGACCTATCGAACAGGGAGCAAAGTTTTTTTTGTAAATTATAAATTGATAAATCTCCTCTGAAACAAACAAATGCTCGAGTACAACAAGGCTCCGTTCTTGGCATTTTGCTTTTTCTTGTTTATATTAATGACTTAGCTGATGACTTCATCAGTTTTACCAGACTTTTTGTGGATGAAACATCACTATCATACTCTGAACTATCGTATTCTACAATCGAAGATGTAATGATTTTATACCTAGAGAATATTACAACGTGGTCTTCAACCTATTTAAACAATATTATGCAATCTGCTGGCAAAACAATATCAGTTCTTAGAAAACTTAGATATGTTCTTGGTAGAAAATATTTGCTAAAATTGATCTAACTTCAGAAGTATGTGACGGGCGTGGTCTTGATGTTAGAAACAATTTATAAAAATTGCAACTTGCAGCTGATCGTATTGTAACAGGATCACCTATTTGTGCCAGTAGGGTATCGATTTACAATGAAACAGGTCCACAATACTTATTTTATGTGACCTTATGTCCAGACTTAATAACCATACTTCATCGTATAATTTACGCCACAGTGCAGATTATACCATACCCCACTTCAGATTAACTGGTACCGAAATGTCATTTTTTTCTATTCAACAGTAAGAGACTGGAATCAGCTAATAAAACCATAAGCATTTTCAAAAAAATCATTTAAGGACAACGGGAAAAAACCCCTGAGTACTTCAATTTTCGTGAAAGGAAAGTTAATGTTATACATACCGGGCTAACAAACATGTGCAGTTATCTAATTG
The DNA here is from genome assembly GCA_037379345.1 of Perna viridis. Taxonomy (NCBI): domain Eukaryota; kingdom Metazoa; phylum Mollusca; class Bivalvia; order Mytilida; family Mytilidae; genus Perna; species Perna viridis. Next base: position 52,023,385 of record CM074511.1, on the reverse strand, counting down.
CTTATTTATATCGTATAAATGTAGTGCCAACCCCTTCTTGTAGTTGTGGACATCCTTTCGAAGATTTTTTATGGAATGCAATTTGTACAATGAACATAGAAATTCTCTGTTGGCACTGTTAGGCGGTTATAACGTAACAATAGAAATTCTGTTGGCTGGTGACGAAAACCTCACATGCGCTGAAAACACGAGTATTTTTTACCTGTGTTCATCATTTTATGAAATAAACTAAAAAGGTTTGAATAATACTGCATGTACATGTATATATGAAATGATTACATCTCACGTTTCTCCCACCCCGCTCTTTTGCCGTACCCCCTTACATTCCATTTCCTTGTTTTAATTTCATATCGTTCATGTTAATTTGCATTACCTTTCCTTGTCTATTGTTATTTTAGTTATATCTAATTGCCGTCATTATGCATTCTTTGTAATCATGTAATCTTTTGTATCTGTATGGGAGAAGACCTCTATAATGTTGTTATAACTTGAGTCCAAGCCCCTTGCTTATATTCTTGAGCAAATAAATATGTGTAACCCATTAAATTAGCGTAAGAATAGTACGAAGTAAGAAAACACATGTAGCATGCCCGACAACCTCTAGTATTGCTGGAGTAGTTTTATATTATCTATTCATTTTGGGTTGTTATTTATCGGCCACTGAGTGAGGAGTTGTTATTTTTGAACTCGTACGTTATGGTTATGGTAGGTGTTTTGTACCATGCATTACATCTCATAACAAGGTTCTCATAATTAAGTATGATTCCATCTAATAATCATACAGGGAATGATTCATGACTTTTTTTATATTTGATCTTGAGTAGCCTGGATGTATCTAAAACACCCTTTAATAATCCCTGTAATATTTGTAAATGCTGCATATCTTGAGACAAGCTTTTACAGTTTATAGTGTAAAATAGTGTACAAATTTTGGCGGAATATTTTCCTGTACTATATTCGTAGTAAATTCTGACTAAGATTGTATTTATGGTAAACAATTTGTAAGTTCTATCTTACGTTTGAAATCAACCTAACAAGTTATTTGTAACCATTGTTGTTCCTATTTTGGCTCTTTAACCGAGAACTAAAAGGTAAAGTGTCCGTTAGAAATAATAAAAGAGTTAAAAACCTTGGCTTGCAAATGGAAGAAGATGAATACAAGATATACCACATTCGTCAATCAATAAAGTTTTTTCTTAAAGTAATTTTGGAACTTGCCCATTGAACGGAAAGAAAAAAATTACACACGAGTAGAACGTCAATGAAAAAGACATCAATAGTAACTGGTGATATACCTTAATGTGCAACATTTCTAAGCTCTTTATTAAGAACGAATGCTTCAAATCTCTAAATGTATTCTTCATTTTACGGGCATAACCTCCATGGCCATTTTGGTGTGGAAAAACTAGTATACATCCACTGAAAAGGATGGCGAATTCGAATCCAACAATAACAAAAAACAAAACAAAACAAAACAAAAAACAGCAAAAACAAAAACAAAAACAAAACAAAACATTCAAACAAAAATCAAAAATCACACACAAATAAATAACACACAAATGCTTGTTGATGAGTATCAGTCAATTCAAATTTTCTGACTTTGTAGTTAATTTATGTAATAATTAACCAATATTGGCCAAATTTGGAGTATGATATCAGTGATAGTTTGTAAAACCTGTAAATGACTGTACTTTTATTCTTGGTTGTTGGTGTCGGCTATTATTGACAGATTAAATGTTATGATGTTTGTTGATATCCCGTGTTCTGATATAAATTTGAAGTAATAAACAACTTCCTTCTGACGAAATGATCATTCCTTTTGTTTGTTTGCATGTTTGTTTGTGTTTTTTTTTTGTTGAGTTGCATTACCTTCTGGAAAAAATGCTGGACAATGGCATAAACCAAAGCTAAAACGGACATGTTTGAATGGTCCACATTTAGTGACGATGGCAGTTTTGTGCCTGTTTTCCTTATGAATCTAAAATAGGTAAAACCTAGAAGACATATTCATGACATGAATTAGGTTATTTGTCTCAATTGATAGATTGATAGATCTTTTTCTTTGTTGTTGGTGTCGGCTACAGTCATTTAAAATAAATCTTTTTGATGTTTTCTTCTTCTTTATCCAAACCATGAGGTGTTTTCTCATATCTTATTTTGTCGGTAACGCATTAACAGTATCTATGCGGTTTTCATTTTCTTCAATTGGCCTATATCAATGTCATCTTTCGAAAAAGTATTTCCAAACTTGATCAATACTTGTAAAAGTTGCTTTGATTGTTGTCCATTCAAGTACTTCTTAGATCTTTCATACACATTTCTAGAAAAGCAGAGGACGCTTACTCTACCGGTGCACCTGGTCCATACTCCCAGTTTTTAATGTATGATTTTAATTACTTTATGTTCTTTGTTGTGTATGTCGGTTTTCCATGTCTGGTCTTTGTCCCTGGATTACATTCTTTTGATTACCGCTATAGCTTGGTTCCCTTGATTACTCTTTGTAGATTGGTCTTTTCTTATTAGCATTGATTCCATATTTGGTACCATAAGCCTCTTCGATGGTAATACCCAGACGTATAATGAATGTTTTTGCTATTGTTAAATAATTGTCTGTCAAGTTCTTAATAAGAAACCTCTACTACAGTGTATGGTATGACGAACCCATTTATTTCATCAGTAGAATGTATACAGATAACTTCTGTAGGCTCTTTCGCAAAACTTGCAGAGAATTGAACTGATGTCAATTGTAGTATCATCGTTTTTTTTTGTATCTGAAATGTGCTTTTAATTATTTTTTGTTTGTTTGTTTAGCCGCTTTTTGGTTCCAACTAATTGTATTAAATTCGAAAAAAAAACACCACATCTACTCAGGATTTATTATTTTCATTTTTATTATAATCTTTTCATTATTTCTACGTTAATGTTTTGTGTTTGGATGTCTGAAATTCATATAGTTCTGTTCCTAAATGTATAATGCAGTGCAAGCTAGCATTAATTGAGATATTTTATACCATGATCCAGCTAAATACCAACACCAATAAACATAAAATATTAAAGTTTTCATTCAAATCTAGCAATTTGTCACAAATTATTGCTAGCTTGCAGCGTATTATTCATTTAGGAACAGAACTATGTGAATTTCAGACGCAGATTTATTCTAAAATATGTTGTTTACATTTTTGTTGTTAATGTTTCAGTGCTAAATTTAATGTATTATTAAAACTATGAATGAAAAAAAAGAATAAAAGAATGTCCTAGATATTGATTATAGCTGAACCTTAAACAATTTTTCTTTCACGGTATATTTCTGTATTTGTTTCATAGCCCCGACCTCCATACTGTGTCGAATGCGCTTTTTAAAATCTAAACAAATGTGCAAAAGAGTTGTTGACAAAAGAATGCAGAAGTATGAGTATTTGCACTGATTATCCAAGTCCAACGACCATAACAGCAAATAATCAACGGACCAGAACACAATTCGAACTTGATCTGTAACTTGACATGCTAAAGCAATATATGAACTGTGTTTGGGGTCTTTACGTAATTTATTGTTTCCGTTTATCTGGCTTCCATTTTGCTTTCTTTGGGGAAATTGGCTTTCACGTGTATTACTATGCGATGACAAGAAACTCGACGTTGGGGATTTGGTCTGTTACAAACCAAGTTGACTTCAAATATTCACCCTTCACTCTTGTCACCAGCTAAGTCAATAAATACAAAACAATGATAAAAGTTATAATAGTAAAGATAATATATAAATCCGTGTATTATTTAAACATAAATAAAATATTAATAAGGACACCAATTTTGAGCAGTCTTTCATTCATTAATATACTCCAAACATAAATAAATTAGTTCAAAACGTTGTCTTGATTCAAATTTGCCTATTACAAAAATACCTTTATCTTAGAAATAAACTCTTTAACAAATTGAATAATATAAATTTCTTCCAAAATAAAAACGCACCTTAAACAAAACAAATACGCTTTAGGTTTACATCCACTTGTAAACATCTAAGTTACAAGAGGTTTTAGTCGAACAGAGTACTAGATAGATGTCTTAAGCCAAATTGTACAATGTCCGAAATATTGAATGTCTGTTTCAAAGTCAATAAAACAAATATTTTTTTTGCCCTGAATAATTATGTAATATTATTTTGATTAAGCAATGCGTATTCTATTTACCCAGGGATCATCTTTTAAACATTTCCGTCAAGTATTCTGATCTTAATCATTTTCAATATTTTGATATTGCAAGCTAAAGTCATAATATAGAACATTACCTGTCAAGATCCTTTTAGTCATGATATTCTACATTTTAATATTTAATATCAATAATACAAATATTACACGCATGTCCCTGAAACAATGTTAAAAGCCTAAATGCTTCTGTGTACAGTATTATATAAAATATATGTCAGCTAATTGCTTCTTCATACAGTATTCTACACATACAAGCATGTTCCCTTCTTTAATAAAAATAACATTTAAAGATTTGGACAACTACTCACAGGGGGTGGGGTGGGTAACTTAACAAGGAAAAGGGTACGGGTGTGCGGCCCAGAAAATTTTTACCCACACCATTCTTATATTCTGACAATGAAAAACTGACACCTATTCATTCATATGTAATGTATTTATGTAACCAATTAATATATATGTATCGTTTTATTGTTATTCAAAGCACACTTATCAAAAAATAGTCATTGCCATTCAGTAGATTTATCTCTTTCATTTGAAATTAATTTCATTTTAATAAATGCAGTATTTTTCACAAACATTCAATGACAAATCATAATTTATGAACCTTTGAAATAGTGATAAAAGTGATTTTTTTGCTTATGTGTCTAAAAAGACATAATTTTGAAATGGAAATATTACTATTAATATTCTTCTTATTTAAAAAAAAATAAAAAATACATGTTGCAATTTTCTAATCTTTTATCTTTAATGTGGGGCATCACTCATCTAAATCCATCCACTGGTTTTCACAAATACCGTAAGCAAAGTTACCTATTATCAACAGAGAAGTTTGAGAAAATTGGCAAATAAACAGCCAAATAGCAGCAACAGTATTATACAGTATTTAGATTATTACAAGTGACTTCTCCCTCTAATATACACTCCCTGCTATGATGTAGCTTGCACTGTGTAACACATTTATGAATAGACCTACAAGAATTTCAGACAGGGACTTTACATGTGTATTACAGATGTTTAATATATATATACCCGGTAGTCTCCGTTTCAGCCTAAAACTCTTGTTTTTGATGGCAGTCCACCAGTTAACTTCCCGGGTAAGTCCTCCTCTGTGACCCCATCAAAGTAAAAACTGAGATAAAATTGATCCATTCCAATACTTATCAATATTTTTTCTGTCCATTACTAAAGTGTTATTAAACTGGCAGAACCTTTGAATATATTCTGGTATAAAATGGGATAAGTAATTACAGACAAGTTTTGAAATGGTGACTCAACTGTGTTAGGTGGAGACACTGTGACTGACTGCAATGACAATATTTGCACTAATTAAAATTTGTTTTGACAGTAGTGTTTTTAATTGTTTATGAATTATAGATTATTCAGATAATATAAAACTTTTTTCCCAAATTTTAGTTGTGCTTGTATGTTAAATATAAATAAAGACGCATGTAGTAAAGTTTCAGAGCTACTTTTAATGCATTATTAAAACTTTTTGATGAGGAAGATCCTAGAATTCAGTGCACCTTAAAAATTGCATATTACTTGGATCTATAACTTGAAATAATGGAAATAAAAATATACATCTACTGTCATGTTAGTACCAAATTGGAAGTTATTCAAAATATTTTTGCATGGTGTTTATAAATCAAATCTTGGTTTTATTTACGATTTAAGGTGTGTTATTGAAATGAGGGGTTTTACACTTTCAATACCAGAGGGGACACGACATGTATTTTTATTTGTAGATGTATTAGGGAGCAACCAATTTATTTTCAGGGGAGGCTTGGATCTAATTTTCTGACCTGTCTTTATATATTGATAAAATTTAGGTCCTGCTCTTGTTTTCTTTGTTGCTTAGCACCGATTTTTTTGGTTTTTGTTGTTGAATAAAAACAACAGTTTTGAGGGCAATAATAGATCTTTCCTTTTTACTTTTTTTATGTCTTGGTTTGACAATTTCAACCCTTCCTTTTTTATTTCAAATTTGATCCTAGCCCAATTCCACCCCTCATAAAATCAAATGAGAGTTCCCTTAGCTTTTTCTTAGTTTCAGCATATTAGAGGTATCAATTCCCAGTGGTACAATGTAGTGCAACCAACATTTAGGGAGATGTCTGTTCAAGTCTGACCTTGGATAAAATCTAACCTGTTTTGCGCAAATTATAATTCATGCATACCTTTAGATGAAAATTCAGTTATTTGACAGCATATTGAAACAAATGTTGAGAACTAATATGGAAATAGTTTAATACATGTAAGACAAAAATATGTACATATCAAACTGAAAAAAAAATAAAAATCTTTTTTTTCAGTTATTGTGAACTTCTTTATAAAGATAATAATTAGTTAGATGGTTCAAGTTTGTCTGAGAGATCATAGTGTGCGTGCAGTTGTGAGACCAAAGTAGCAATCATTAGTTGTTTATAATCATTTAAACAGCTTGAAATAGAATGGAAAAAATAATGAGTAATCAATAAGAAATTAAAATCATCACAATATACCTTTGTTTACATGTACATGTACTTTAAAAAAAGCCTTAAGTCTTATCCATATGTTCGTGTCTATGAAACAAAATTGGAGGATTCCCATTCCCTGTCGCCCATCATCATCTTATTCAAGTCTGATTTTATATAGAAAAATAGAAAAATAAATCACTGGAGTGTCCTTACAGTAGGGTAGCAGGGTATAGGTTCTCGTCGATTAGCCTTAACAGTATGACCCACGGCAATATTATTAATTGTTGGATAGAGCAGACGATGCCCTATCGGAATATCGATGTCGTCGCTATCCATCGTGGTTAGGGGTCGATGAAAATCGGTCAAAGGTCAAACACTCACATTTTTCCAAAAACTTATTCGCTTTTTCAAATGCGTATATGTATTTATATTTTTTTTAATCAAATATTAATATATCAAATAATAGCTATACATCTAAAGTTTAGTGTGGTGTACCCATATTTAAAATTATTTGATTTATGTAAGTATTACATGTACATGGTGAGGAAGACGTCTAAAATTTTTACGTTTTATATATCTAAAATGTAAAGGTAGCCTTGACATTTTTCAAAGTTGAAATTTCCTTTGTTTCTCTTAAAATCATAAACACTGTAGATCAAAGATGTTTTATTTTTAATTTATAACATTTTGTAATCTTGCAAATTGCCACTAGTCTTATATATTGGTGACAGTGACCTAGGTAAAATAAATAACAGTATCTACAGGGGCGGATCCAGGATTTTCTGAGGGGTGTCACCATTAAATAAATCATAAGCTTCTTTATGTATTAACCAATGCTAAAAAGGGAGTATAATGTCCAGACATTTTACTTCAATGATTATATGTACTACATATATAAAGTCCCTGTGCTAATGCTAAATATTTTTATTGTCTTGAGGCATTGGCCGGAGTCTTCTATTTTCATGGAATTTTTGCAATTTTCACCGATTAGCAAAAGCTTGTTTATGTATCCTATTATAAAACATACGTACATGAATATGAGAGTGTAACCCCCTTTTAATACTCGGTACTTTGCCTGTTTTTAAGGACTATTCGGTACTCCGGACTTTGAGTACCGTACCCTGAATCATAAAAAATTGTACTCGCTACTCCAAATATTTCGTATTTGACAGTCAATGCTTACAGTACATTAAGCAGTACTCGGTACAGTTTTACTATTAATTTTAAAAGTTTCTAGCATGTATAATGATTCGTTCAATTCCGCTGAAGTTTGATTTTTTTCAACGTTATTTTAAAATGTTAAAGCAACTACCAACAACGATCAATGACCAAACAATGTGCGCTGAGATACCAAATTAAGACATGAAATAAGCCATCAAGCTAGGACACTGTACGAGTGCTTGCTGAATTACAATTACAAAAGCAAGAATATGGAACCGACCATGAAAAGTTCAGAAAGTTCATGGAAATGAATACTAGTAATACATGACAAAAAATTTCTAGTAAATAAGAGACCCGTCTAAAGTGTATGCACACCCCACCAACTGATCAGAAATGCCGATTTAGATTTAAATTTCTTATGAAAGGCCATATTTAAGGTATACCCTTGTCTCCCCTATCTGCATTAAGAAGTATATCCCCATTCGGCACACGCAATGTTTGGACTTTTGCTACTTGTAGTTATTTATTTTTTTTCTTTTTTTGAGATCGCTCAAGTGGGCTCAATAAAAGGTAAATAAGTTATTATTGAAACAAATCAAAGGGAAATGAATGTGAGAGCTAAACAATTTATAATGTTCGCACGGACCACCCTCCCCCCCCCCCCGTCTTGAAATATGTCCTTTTATAATGCGCTTTTACCACCAGGAACACAATATAACACACGCTTGATCATGGAATTCAGTGAAAGAGTAATCAAGGGAACCAAGGTTATAGCGGTAATCAAAAGAATGTAATCCAGGGACAAAGACCAGACACGGAAAACCAACACACACAACAAAGAACATAAAGTGACTAAAATTATACATACGAAGTAACAAATGAGCAACTCGGACTCCACTAAAAACTGGGAGCATGGACCAGGTACACAGGTAAGGTAAGCGTCCTCTGCTTTTCTAGAAACATCGCACAGTTGCTCATAAAAAGTTAAGTTCGGGGTAGACGAAAGGAAAACTATGACACATTGAACAAATCAGTTTTCATGGCGCAGATGGATACACCGTAACGATCCACGAGTTCATGATGACGACCAAAAACCTTTTGTAGTGATGACTGCAATCGTTTAGCAACGTAACCCTGCTCCAGAAGCCTATTTGTTAGAATTCTATCACGATACAAAAAGTCTGCGTAGTCTCGGCAAGCTCTGGCATAACGTATGAGCTGTGATATGAACACTCCATACGCAGGTGATGAAGGGATGTTGCCACAGATGAAAGGAAAGTTGACAATTTTGAATGAAAAGTCATCATGTTTGTCGTGAAGTTTGGTCAATAGTTTTCCTTTACTATCGATTTCTAAGTGTAGGTCAAGCTATGAGGCTGACTTCACAGTGTCTGTAGTATCCTTTATCTCAAGTTCTTTGAGGTAGATGGATGTATCAAATCCCCAAAATTAGGATTGTTTAAAGATAATACATCGTCTATATAGCGGAAACTAAGATTAAAGGATCTAGCTAAACGACATTTTTTCTTTCGGATCAGTTCAGCCATAAAGTCAGCCTAAAAAGAGTGCAGGAAAAGGTCAGCAAGTAGGGGAGCACAATTTGTTCCCATTGGAATGCCGACCGTTTGTGGAAAAAACGCGTCCACACACTGGACAAATATATTGTCGATTAAAAATTCCAGCATTTTATAAACCTTTTCTTCTGTATATTTGGAAGATGATTTAGAATTATTTCTTACAAAGTAAGTAAAGTTTTTTTGAAAAACAACGATGTATAATGTTTTAAGTCGGGATTTAACTGATTATGTGGAATAGAAGTATACAGTGTTGAAAAATCATAGATTTTAATGCTAGTACATTCTGATAATAGTCTTGAACTGATTGTCTTCAAAAGATTTTTCGAATTTTTCAGGATCCACATTGAATTAATACCACTACGGCAGTAACAAGTGTTGCGGTAGGACTGCAAACCCTCTTTGACAGCTGTGAATATGGAAGTTAAAAGTTTTGAAAGAGGTTTGGTGGTACATTTCGCAGATCCAGCTATGTAACTGGATTCTTGTTGAGTTTATGAATCCAATACATAGACGGTATATCACAGTCATCGTCCATGGTAGAGAGATCAAAAGAGGATTGCACAGATTTATGGTTTCCACAATTTCTTTTTTGGAGAGTGTGGTAGCATTATAGGTCTTATCATTGCTATTATTTTCTACTTCTACCTCTGATCATAAACAACATTGGATATAAAACGTTTTGCAGACAAAAACAATGTTGTTTTTGGCTTTGTCTGCTGGTACGATTACATATTTGACATGTATAGTAGACAATGTTTTTTCTACATCGGGGTCTTTGAAAATTGATGTAGCATTAGCACTCATTGACCTACTTAAAACTTTAATTCGTTACAAACTTAAAGACCTCGAGGCCTTTCACCACTCTGACAGAACATCAATGTTTTCTTGTTCTCGTTTTATCCATTTTCTTGCGTAGTCCTCCAAGGCATCCATAAGGACTTTAAAGTTATAATTCCAATTTATGGAGCGCGGTTCACTGTACTTGGGACCTTTAGAAAGGATATTACGCAGAGATTTGTTTTCAATGATGTTAAATTCTCCTGTAACATCGTGATCGGAAGGACTATATTTGAATAGAGAGTTTTGGCAAGAACAGTCAGGTGGTTTAGCCTTGAATTCCTTAATCTCGAGGTTCTGCAATAGCTTTTTATAATGGAAAATTTTGGATGCAATGGGTGAAGTATAGGAATATGAAATAATCGGTATGGATTTGTCTTTGAAATATGGGAATTTTGTTGGTAACGTTTTTGTGATGGAGAATATTAGCCAAATTAATTGCATCTATACCTTTGTTGACAAACAGTAGTGGAAGAAATGATCGTTTTTCGTCATCTTGACTTTTCACACAAACTGGTTTAAAGAGTCTGTGGAAACCAATTTCTAAAATAAATGATCTTGTTGATTAAAATGTTGATAAACTGTCGAGAATTGGGTGGTATTTATTCCCGAACGATGATCGCACATTCTTTTGTTTAATCGTTCTTGTGTTTCACCGACATATATTAGACCGCATCAGTTTCATTCTAATCTGTATATTAAGTTTGTTGATTTGCAATTTAAGTCATCGTGACTTCTTGTATGGAAGGTTTTGTTGGTAAGGGAACTAGAGAAGTAAAAGTCGGTATAAGAATGTTGCATGTTTTGGAATTTTTAATACCACATTTAAAGTGATGGAACATGGTTTGATTATTTTGAAATAGTCAGAAGTTTTGTACTGGAATAGATGGTCTGCAGACTGAACGTGTGATTGGGTACTTTTAGTTGGAATGGTCGAGACACTATCCATACCAGATGTGAGCGTGCTAAGATTCACATCTGGGGAGACCGCAGTTTTACAAGACAACAGTGTGTCCGATCTGCTGTCAGGTTCGATAATCGTTTGTTTAATAATCGTTTGTTCAAATAATTCTCATTTTTTAAACCGATGCCTAAAAGTCAATTTTCCTGTGTCCGTACCGCCTCAATTTTTTATCCCCGGTATCCACATATCCATACCCCCAAATGCGTGCCTGTACACGGTGTATACATGGAAATGTAACAACAATTTTTTTTACATATATATAGCTATAGTCAACCTAGGTCCGCTCTTTACTTAATTATTAGATGATCCAATAACCGCAGAAGCTGAAAATTATATGAAATTCCGATTCTTGGAGATTCCAATTACCTTACCAATGACAACACGTGTAACGGACAGTAGCGACAGTAAAGTTAAGACTACATACTAGTTTTTCCAAAATTGAGAGACAAATATTAGGAATTACTTTATTAGACACTGTTGTAATATTACAGTTTAGCTTCAATTTTACAGAAAAAGGCAAAAAATAAGGGTAGTGAAATGGAGAACCTTGTGTCCTTGTTATGTATTATAATAATGATACGCGACTCAACCTTCAAAACCAAGATTTGTTTGGACTTACAGTAAACTTAAATACAGTTAATAAATTTATGTTCACATGTATTTTAAATATTGTGATTTGTATTGTTAAATTGCATATGTTTTATGGTGACAATCCAGTTGTTTTGATATTTATACTAATAAAATTATAATTCTGATCCATATGCATATATCCAGATCATGGCAGATGGCAGAAATGCTAAAATACCACATCGAGATTTGCACAGCTTAATTACTTATTCATTATTGTGCCTTCTAATTGTTATGTTTGAGTTTTAATGACTTTATTTTGTTTTGTCAATAGGATGTGGTATTGTGAAATATCGTGTGAAGGAGCTTCTTTTTGTATAAATCCGCCAACTAACGTTCGGTATAGAAATACCTCCGATTTCGAAGAGCGCTGTAAACAAGTTCAAGGTAACGTCAAGTCCATACCGGTCGTTATATTTGTATATGTGTAACATACTGAATATTGCGATCGGGAACCGGTCTTATTACTTTTAATCACTTTTCAAATAAACAACACATATCTTATTGATATCCAAACGTGACATTTATCATTGATAGAAGTTAAATCTAAAATATTACTGTATACTTGAATAATTATGAAAAGGACCACGATTATTTTCCTTGTGTTCTGACAAATAGTAGGGCCAATATCAAAACTTATACATATAGGCAAATTTTTCATTAGGATATGTTAGTAAAAGCACTAAGAATACAAATTTGTGAAAAATCACATGGTTGAAAAGTACAAAATTAGTTAAGATAATTGTTAAAAATGCCCTTTCGGCATTATTGCTTTAAATTGAACACTTTAAGTCGGAAACTTCAAAGGTAGTATCTTTAAAACAATTACAGATTAAGCTTATTAAGTAAGAAGATATCTTTTGATAGTGTAGGATGATTAATGGTATGCTTCCCGGTAAAAAAGTGTAACTTCTTTTGTTAAAAACACTAAATATATGAACATTACACTGTAGTGTAGCCCGGTTGATCTGACAGACGTACTAACGCTACAATAAAACACATTATCATTAATTTACAAAAATCAAAATGGAATTAACTTTGACCTCTGCAGTATGTTAAACAGCGTCTGGTCTTGGATGTTCTATTAAAAAAAACGCAAGTCATCTTATCGTAATTCTCTTTCCCGATTGGCGGCTAAAGACTGATCGTAATTCTGTTAAAATTTGAAATATTTGAAATATTGAAAATTTTAAGAAAAAAATATTTTCATTTTCTGCATCGGCTATCTTTTTTGTTGTTGTTGCAAAGATAGTACTTGTTTAACTAACACCATTACTTTCTATCAAAATACAAAATAATAATAATAATAATAATAATAATAATAATAATAATAATAAAAACATTTACCCAATTTTCTGTTTCATATTGATACTCGAATCATATTTTCTCGTAAACGTAAATATTTGAACATAGAAAGTGGTTATCCTGTCTGCAGACTGCTGAATTTGGGGACAAACGAGTATTACATCCTCGCTTATTCAAAATGAAAACGAGTGCAAGATTTCGCTCGATTAGAATATTCAATGATTACATCACGAAATAATAATACTATCTTACAATCGAGTGCCGGGTTAATGTTCCAATGCACATTTATAAGAATGAATGGTATCATGATCTACATAATAATAATCGCAGTAAATTTCGTTGATGCTTTCAGCCTTGGATGTTTAAAGATCTAGCTCACAAAACTGTCATACTCGAACATATTACCATCCAGTTGTTTTTGTTCTTACTCATGAGTACTAATGTTTTTACAATAATTCTTAATTATTTACTAGATATTTGCACCGTCGGGGAATGAATATTTATTTCAATAGTGTGCATGAAGACTTTATATCAGGTGTTAAAAAATGAATTATAGAAGTACCAAAAATTACTTAAAGATGTTTAACGAATGTTAAGTAAGTCGGGTACAGTTACCATAGGAGTTAATAACTACTAAACTTCACACAATCTACTCTACCAATGCACGGGATACATACTCCCAGTTTTTAGTGTAGTCATTTGCCCATATATATTCTGTAGTATATGAGTGTGTCCTTTAAGTTAGTTTGTGCTATTAATGTTGTTTTTCCTGTTTCCTTGATCTAGTCTTAGTTTGTCCCAGGGTTCCTTGTCAGTTAAGTCTAATCATGATTTCTTTGCTTTAATTCTTATTTGAAACACCACAAGAACCAGGCTTTGCAATCTCTCGGAGGCGAATTTAACTTTCCTTGTGATAAGAGATAACTTCTCTGTAGTATTTCAGCAGTTCTTTTAAGGAACTTTTCACTTACGTTTTTCTGCCATATTTGGATTTCTAAGTTGGTTCATTTATCTTTAAAGTTGTAATTTCCGACCTATGTTATGGAAGTATCTGTTCTATTATCAGAATTCTCGTTTAAATCGAAAGTGTTTTCCTTACCATAAGCATGCGCAACGATGTAATGTGATACTTGAACTTTTTAAGTTGGGATTCATAAATATTTATATCGAAATTCTACCAAATTCGATTTCAGATACCTTTATACCTTCCATTGCCAAATCAATTTGTCACCAAAGAATTATCTGGGAGTCTCACACAATAGACCAACAATCTGAACCCCATATAATCTTTATTTGAAAACAAATTCGATTTATATCACTATAACTTGATATTGTAGTCTAATGTCTTAGTAGTCAGTTAATATTTCAACATAAACTCTTTTTTTCTGTTTCCTTTTATGCTCATTTGAATTTTGCTATACAAAGTTTGTGAGGGAAGTTTTTCATTGGTTTCGAAATCGCTTTCCTTTGTTTTGAGTGCATAGACGAATACTAGTTCTAAACTTTAAAATGAAGGATACATTAGTTTTTTTTTAATATTCTTAATTAATCAAGAGCACACAATTTTGGCACATTAGGATAAATAGCCAGTTACTATATATACTGTAATCCATTTAATCCAAAAGTTCAAATGTGGCAAAACGTAATCAATCATTACCCCTGCAATATATGTTTCCTTATAAATGCTGCATATTGCGGATTATAGTTCGAAATTGCGAACAAGACTGGGATGGATATTTTCCGTACTTATTCCGATAAATTCAATCTAAACATTGACCTTTGATATCCTTTAAATCCAACTGTTGCTGACACTCCCAGTGTCATTGCTTTATAATCCCTGTCAATGGTATAAGTGCATAATCAACATATTTTTATGTAAATAAACAGTGTATGGAGATTGTTTGAGTTTTTGTTTGTTTGCTTTTTTTTTGTTTTTTTTTTTTGTTTTTTTTTTTTTTTTGTTTGTTTGTTTTTATTTTATTTTATTTTTTGGGGGAAGGGGGTGTTGTTTTAGTTTTTATCTTTATTACATAGAAGGTCTCAAAACAAGTCTCGTATAATGCATATTTTATTTATGTATATAGGATCCGCTACGCATCAAATACGCTAATGTTTATATACAACTGATAGTAACCAACTATCTCCGAGCTTTTGTTCTTAAAAACAATAAGGAGAAAATAATTCCATTCCAAAAATATACATGTATAATGAAAACGTCATTGAACAACTCTGCTTCCAGCTGACTGAAGTATATAGAAGACAACAATCTGAACTGCCACACAGCTCCACTGACATGTCCGCATCGATTTTAAGGATGTACTCGTATTATTATTATTTTAATATTTTAGATATATTGACAATACTACAAAACTAAAATAATGTTTATATTTTTGGGAATAAATGATCAAGCGAGTTCTTTTTTAAAAAAAGAGTGCATGTTTAAGAATTATACATAACGAATCTAATTGAAAAAAAAAACAATTTTAGGAGTTATAAAACTTAACTATTTATATTGTATCACAATAAGTCCCCATACAAAACTTTATATCCGACTGAGCCTGATCAGTAGGCTTCCCAAATGCCCTTTTACAAACATCGACAGGACATATCAGGTGATTAGAAACTGTATTTCCCCATGTTTTACTGGGTGTTCTTATATAGTTAACACGTGACTTTGAATTTGCATCATCTATAACAACAGTAAACAGTATGATCTTTAGCGGCCAATAACTTCATGTTGTGTGAGTCCTTTGTGATTACATCGCCCGTGTGTCCTCCGTCAATGGATATAAAATCACATTTTATATCTAGAATTTCCCGCTGAAATTTCGGCAAGGTAATTCCTGAATCTCCTCGTATCAAACGTAGCTTTACGCCAGGAAATAATTTGTGAAACAATTTTCTCCAACATCACAAGATCGAGATGGACAAAGATCAAACGAAACTATTTCTATCTGTACACGAAAAATCATTGAATCCGGTTGCACACACTCGTTTTATCGTGTTCCTCCTTGAAATCAGATAATCAAAATAAGCCTGTATTTGTGGTTTTCTTTCAAAGTCTTTGCTTCTCTTGTCCGTCGTGAATATATGTCACTGAATACTAATCTTTTCCTCCTGTAGAATTCTATCTATTTCTAAAAAGTAGTTTCCGTTTTTTGAAATCCACTTTCTAAAATCTTGTTCTAGATCATTGGCACTTTTCTCTTCTGCAGTTTTGTAGACTGGGTGAAAGTAAACAACATAAATCAGGTATATTGCTAATACAATAACTAAAAGACAAAAAAGACTTTTAATTGGCCAAGCGTTCATTATTAAAATGTACTTATATAACAACAGTTACCAAGGGCACACTTGTCTGTTTTATGTGGACAAACACAGCTTATAACGCTAAATTGTTCTTATTAAAACTTTCCTCGGTGTGTAATATAAATCTGCAATAGAAATTGAAGAAAGTAATCTATAAGTACTTTTTAGCATTACTGTAACAAATCAGAACAAATATGTTATTTGTTTTTTTAAACTGTTGTATTTTTCTTTTATTCTTATGTTTTAGATTTCGGTAATTAGATTATAATTTCCTTTAGGACATGTCATGAAATTGAAATAAACCACACTAGAAAAGTTTTATTGAAAAAAAAGAACACAAAAAAACAAAAAAACAAAGACTGGTCTATTTGCTATTCTTCTCTTAAATTATTATCATTACTAATGTTAACAAAGACACATGTAAAATTTCATATACTGTCTAACGTATTACATGATTATTCCTACTAGTCTTAAAACCTTTAACTAAACGAAATGTGTTCTTTTCATGCTGTTGTAGTCATTGTAATGACGTAACTCATGTAATATTAGTACCACTTAACTTTCCATGCGTCGACGTCGAGAGAAAAATATTTTAAAATTTATTATGGCTAATAAAAATACAACAAGAAAGTGAAACAGTGGAAGTCACTAAGAGTTTGTATGACTATTGTGCAAACTAAACAAATAATTTATTACATGTATTGCAATGTGTTTTTCTACGATTGATAATAATTGTGTTTTATTACATTCATTTATAACAATTTACTGATCTCTTGGAAAAATACTTTTTGCACGTTTGTAGATTTTAAAAGCGCATTCCACACAGTATGGAGGTCAGGGCTATGACAAAACACGCAAAGATATGACATAAAAGGGAATTTATTGATGCTATTCTTGACACCTGCTTACAAAATTTCCATCCTATTTAAGCAGTTGGTCAAGTACCAGTATACTGCGTCTGTTCTTTTGTTTCAAAATAATTAAATACAAAAACAGATGACTGACCAAGTCTGATTAGCGATGATTGGCTAATCTCATCACTTTATTTGGGCATGCGTTGCGCAACAGATAACGCAGTACCAACCAGTTCCACACAGCTTTGGGATTAAGCGGCTTTAGTAGTTATGAAAACAATGAATAAGTGATAAAAAAATTAATCAAATTTATTTCCAGTCATAAAGTCATTTAATTCCGTGTATGATCTTTGTCCCTGGATTACATTCAATACTCTTAACACTAAATTAATAGTCTTTTATTTGTGGTCATGAAGTAGATCTGTTTAGTCATGTTCTTTTTCACAATTCAACATAAATCAATAAATAAATGTTAAAATCAGGGGATATTTCATTATTTTCTTTATGTTTCATTCAATTATATATATACATTCTGTAAACTTTAACGTACAAAATATCGCAACTTTTAACATCATCACAATGGATTAACTCTTAAGATTTGTCAACATTTGTACACATATCAAACGCAAACTGGACTATTGTGCAATATGTAAGATGACTTTGATAATGTGTTTTATGTGGTAATTTCTTATTTTTGGGAACTATGAATTATCTAGACTTCAGCTTACACATTTAAGAAAAATACAGAACATATAACATAATTCAGGTCTCGAAATCAACTGCAATATCTGCTTTGCAGAACAGATTAAGCTAAATTGTATTTTTCGTTACGGTGTATCCATCTGCACCAAAAAAAACCTATTTGTTCAAGAGTAATCAAGGGAACCAAGGTTCTAGCAGAAATCAAAATAATGTAATCCAGGGACGAAGACCAGACATGGAAAACAGAAATACACAACAAAGAATATAAAGTAACCAAAATAATACATTCAAAGTAACAAAAGCAAGTGAGCAACACAGACTTCAACATGTGATATAGTAAATGGGCTGGTTGGGTCCACTGTGCACCTCTTCACTCAACAACTTATTGGTAATTTTAAGTACCTATATACACACCATTACCGAATCAATTTATCGCCATAAAAATATTTTTTTCAGTGTAGGCTTATATATGTAACCCAATGGGTGAAAAAGTAAAGATTTTTGTGACTCAATTGTTTGAGAGTCTAAGCCTTCCTGAGATAGCATGTATTAATAAAATAAACAAATTTAGATACCATCATATAGCCCAATGTCTTAGCTTTACAATGGTACCAAACATATTGCAGTAACACTCAGGGTTTGGGGGTAAAAGGAAAAAAATGTACCTCTACCCCGCGGAAACATCGCTAAAATTGACATATTTTTCTATGTCAAAACCCCTTGAGTATTTATGCTTCAGTAAAAATGGCTTATTTTGGTATTTTCTGTATAGTATTATCTCAATTTAAACTTCTGGGGTTATTTTCGTAGTCAGAATGTATAAAAAAAATGCAAAATGGGATTTTCGAGTTTTCTGTAAAAACTGAGATGAATTAAATTCTTCAAGATATTGCTAAAAAAAGTCTCAATTTTGGTAGCATTCGATAGATAATTTAATTTTCTACATGAATAAGCTAGGAAAAATTAATTTTCAAGACCGTACTTTCAATAAATGTTAAAAATATCATCCTACCCCTAGAAAACTGGTCTCAATATCAAACAGAAGTCTCATTCTCATCATACCGACAGTGTAGAACTCATATTTTAGGCATTCATAATTAAGATATAGATAAAGATAAAGATGTACCAAAAATATCTGATCAATTCAAGATTAAGTCATTTATGAATATTCAAGATTTTCTGTATCCTGGCTTTAATCTTAATCTGTTATTTTTACATTGTGTAAACTCTTAAAAGACTGCAAAATTTGTCTCTTTATACCGGTATTTGTTAACTTGTGTGAAATATTTGTTTTTTTTACAAATTTTCACTGTCAGGAAGTACTTTATTTGTCATTCATAAGTTGCATTATTGGTGTGTACCCAGGCAGGACCATATTAAAAGTCTAATACTATTTTCCTAGACTGCACGTTCATTGGTGTAAAACGTGATCTGATTCTGTTTGAAATTTTCAAATGAAAGTGAAATATGAATATATGTATACCTATACTTGGAATCATTTGTAAAACTTCACTTTCTTTTCTGATTTTTTGGTCTTTAAATGGAAGACAGCAGTAGGGCCGAATCGTTAATTTCAAGTGCACGCGAGCGTACCATACTAGGAATAAATTCAGCAAAAAAACTCCCATTGTTTCCAATGCAAACCAATATGGCAAGCCAAAGTGGACAAAAATGCCTATTTATTAATATTTATAAATAATTATAAATAATTATAAATATTTATAATTCAATTATAAATATTTATAATTCAATTATAAATATTTATAATTCAATTATAAATATTTATAAATAACATCATCATTATAAATATTTATAAATGAATTACAAATATTAATAAATGAATTATAAATATTTATAATTCAATTATAAATATTCATAATTCAATTACAAATATTTATAATTATTTATAAATATTTATAATTATTTATAAATATTTATAATTATTTATAAATATCAATAAATAGGCATTTTTGTCCACTTTGGCTTGCCATAAACCCATATTTTAAGTGATGACCCTTGTGAATGAACCTTTAGAAATCAAGTAGTTTTATGTATCACTCTTTAAGGTTCATGAGCCAACATAGCGTCATGCAGCATTTTTGGCCATTTCCACGGCTTCTTTATATAATATGTGAACAGAAAATAAAGGACTGGCATATTCTGAATTGCAAAAATGAAATTTTATTCAAAATATATTAAACTGAAAAAATATTGTTCAATCCCATGGCCACTGGCTTTCTCTTCATGACAGATTGCTCTCTCCAAAATGGGCAGTCCTTGTGACGTCATGAATATTTACTATATACTAATAACAGAAGACATGCAGTTCCGCTGTTTGTGAAAAATTAATAGATAATGAAGCTACCTGTTTGGATACATAGCAAGATCTTTCCTGATATTTAAACTAGGTTCCAGTAATCGAATTAGATAAGTATTTTGCTTCTGAAAAATAAGTTAAAGTCTTGTAACCAGTAATGAGTCTTGTATGACTATAATAATACATGTAGATGTAGCTTACGAAAATCGCTCATTACAACATATTAAACATTTAAACGTCAAGCTTTGTGATAATACAAAACAATAACTTGCACAGAAGACCAACACAAAAAAAGATACGCCAAGTGCCCCCCCCCCCCACACACACACACATTTTGGGATACTACATACATGTATTATTATTTGATTTTGATCTTACCGGTAAGGCTTATGATTTTGCCATTTTTTGCAATTTTGCAAGGATGCTAGTACATTTTTTACCATTTTTTGTCATTTTTACACATGAAAATGACAAATTTTCCAAAAAAAAATGGATGGGTGCCAAACCCATGGCTTCGATTTCACAAAAAGTCTTGAGTGTAAAGTTGATCATAAGTAATGACGTCACAATCTAAAATAGCATTGTGACGTCAAAATTTACGATAAATTTCACGCATACGAATTTCTTGGTGAAATCGACGCCTGGCATTGCACCCCCTGGATCTGCTGTGAGATCAAGTCAACTTTGTTGGTAGTCCTATACATACATGAACATTAATTTTTTTCTGGTATAACAGCTCTAAAATAAGGAGCTTGATTTTTTATCACTACTGTGTACATGTATATGCCGTATACTGCTGTACCCTCTTTCCGATGTATACCTATTTCCGATGTATTATTAATATCCCTTTTTGTACGGAAATGATTGCACGTGCATGGGTCAGAGGTCATTGGTTGCCGATACTGAACCAGGCTTGTTTCATGAAAACAACAAGAATGATCAGATTGCCAGTATTCCAAGTAATTTTCAAGTTTTAAGCTCAACATATTGTATGTCCAACTTTTCCAAAACCTCTGTATGCCATATTATTTAATCCCTTTCAGAAATGTAGAAAATACGCATGAAACCAATCAATCGATATTGATTTATCGTCTATCATTTACAAAGCTTCCCAAACAACAATCACTTGACCAAATACATCATTTGTCATACGAATTAACTATGGAAAGCCAGATTAACAAAAAATGAACATTTTCTGAGGATTTGACAAATTACATATTTTCCTTCATCTTAAAAACATTCTGCTTAGAAAAATTCAATGGAAATTAATAGTTAAGCAGTATTTAACACTATAAAATTTTCACAATAAACAATTTAAGCTAATTTGATATATTTTTTTATTTACAGATATATAAAAAATGAAGAAAAAAAGTATCACCCTGATGCTTATAAATCTGCCTTCAATGCAATACAGAATGGATATTATTTTTTGTTTTACAACTTTTGTTTTGTTTTTTGCAGCTGTTGATTTATTAAAGTTGTTGAAATGTATAAATGATTTAATTTTCTAAGTTAGAATTATATCAAATGAAAAATAAGTTGCACAAAAATGGTACATGAAATACTTATATAAGAATATTTAAATGTTTATCAATTAAACATTAGCAAGTTTCAATAATCTAATGATTGAGATCACCTAGTATATCAATTGTAAGTAATCTAAAATATTCTAAATGATTTCAATTCTTAATCAATTTCAATCAAATGATTATTTGAATATGAATTGAAATAAGACAAACATCATTTTGAAATAATTTGCTTAGAATAATGAAGTGTTTAAATTCTCACATATGAATATTTCTCTTTAAATAGACTAAACATATATTCTATAAAATGATTTTTGTCCAGTACTATATATTTTTTTAAGAAATCCAATATTAGCATATTTCTATTTATTTAGTTGAAATGTATTGTATCCCATATGGCTCCCCATACGAGTTTAATCTCTGAACCGGAAATGCACGGATTTGGGGTACGACAACAATAATGGCGGATGATTGACATTTGATTTTCTGTCACTGGTTTAATAATTAAATAAAGACATGCACATAACATAATTTACAGAAGTGGAAAGTAGAATGTCTAAATTTTATTTTTATGAATAATATTAGCGTCGTCTGGTCAAATCGGTAACTCGATCGGAAGAATATTATTTTAACCAGCCGATTGGGGGTACCCCAGTATACATGATATTTTGTACAAAATGTATGTAGGTCTTTAGTTTTCAGACAGAGCCTCATACAGATGTTCTTAAAAAATTTTGTTTACAATAAAATACTACATGTAAGTCTTTGAGGCTTTTCAGTTTTTATAAGAGCGCAATTTCCCATTTAGAACTTTAACTAAAAAAACTTCCATCAAATGCCATGACATTGCAAATTGTTTGTTTCTTTTGATCTAGGTTTTTTTATTTAATGTAGTCAAACGGAAGTTGAAATAAAACTGCTGGTGTACGTCCATCCCAGCGTGCATGCCTCCATCCAGTCACACTCTTTGAAACCGCTTTACAGTATGCCTCTTTATTTATTTTAGGGGTGGTGAACTTACTTCATTGGTGTTATCAGTCACGGCCAAGTTTTACTAAATGTTTGGATTAACCAAGGAAGAACAGTCACAGTTGAAGTCTCATCAAATTGTTTCTCAAACAGATTGAACAGTGTGGTTTATATTCTCCAGACACCTGTGATTTTAAGCTGCAATACAAGAAGTTTACCATATGTATACAGCCTGTCTTGATTATAACTTGTAAATCATAGAAGACATGAGATGAAGCTGGTTTTTGTCATGCAAGTACCAAATATTGTAAACTTAGAAATTACGTTGTGATTCACTGTTGTTCAATATGAAATGGTTGCAATATTATCATTAACTACATATAGTATCTAACAGTCACACAAATTTTACAAAATCTGTCCTTTGGATTTAGAGGAGATGCATTTCAAGATTTGCAGAGGCACAGCCAGACAGGGACCATTACCAATTCCTGGTTAATAACTTTTCCAATTTTTGCCCCGGTCACATACTACAGTGGTATTAGCCCATTTTGTATCAACTTCAATAATGAACAATAATAACAAATTAAATTCATCTTCAAAAAGTTTGAAATTGTCGATAAGAAAGTGTCAATTGCTTGTAACAATTCCATTATAAGGAAATTGCACACAATTTTTTTTCTTTGGTTAAAATGTACATACCTTTCTTCTCAATTTATTTCTGAGGTCAGATAATTTTTTACTTGACCACTGGGTCACAGTTTTGATGGCCACAACCATCACATCTTAGGAGTCTTTTTATGTCATTCTGGAGAAAAAATATGAAAGTAGAAAACCATTCAAATATCAAGTATGCATTTTAAGCTTAATGGATTTCCATCATAATTAACCCTTAGTTTTTATGAAGATATTGACCTGAATTTATGTCCTTCATCATGCATATTTGCTTGTGATCCAAAACTTTTTTTATACAATATCTGATAATAATCCAATGCCAACACAGTTAAGAAGTTTTGCTCTTTCAAGGTTTCACATGTACGGGTCATGTAGATTCAGAGTCAGTTTTGGAGATATATGCACAAACAACTACTGTCTGATCCCTATGTTCTATTTTTAGTAATGGAAGTCATGTTTTTGGACCGACCAAGAACCCCCACATCAGTTCTATGCAGGATACATGTACCGTATGGATAATTCATACCAAGTTTGGTTCCATTTGGTCAAGTAGTGTCTCAAGAGAAGAGTTTTGAAAAATTGTTAATGATGAATGACGACGGACGCCAAGTCATGGCAATAGCTCACATGGCCTACCACCAGGTGAGCTAAAACGTAGAGGTACAACTGCATCATGTAATAAATCAAAGTGTTGTTAGCACTATAGGTTTTTGATTCTTGTGGCATTGTAGCATGAACAAAATTTCAAAGAGTACCTGATGTAAAAAAAAAAACTGTGATCGTATATTTGCAGTTAACATCAGAAACTGATTTGTCCCCTAATATGTACATAATGTATAAACTGAATGTCACCAATACTACTGATCCAACCTCACACACATTTACAAATTTTGTTCCATTTCATCTTTTTCCCTAATTTTTACACCTGTCCAAAAACTAATTTCAGCTTAAGAAATTAATTTTCCTCGACGAACACAAGATTTTCAAAATCTAGACAGTTTTATCAATATGAATTTTACTGCCAATTTTATTTGGTTAAAATCACTGCTCTTCACTTTTTGTGTATAAATGGTAAAATATTAATGACAGAATTGGGAATTTGAGCGAAAAGTGATTGAACATTCTAAAACATTTTACATTTCTTGACACATTGATTACTGCTAAGACTAAATCTTAATTTTATTAGCAGAAATAATAAGATATTATTGAGACGCATAAATGTAAGAAACATGTTTACTGGTTATAAAAATGTAGTGATTAATATAAAAGGAAACACATTTGGACTATATTTTGTGTAGTGTTCAGAAATAGTAGGGAAATTCCAGTCATGGACCGGCCCATAAGCTACATTGTATTTTGATCCTGAAGGATCAAAAACCAAAACAATTTATAAAGTTTCATCAAAATCTATTCAGTGGTTTATGACTTTTATATTACACCTGGGGATTGACAAACAGATAAATGGTGGACAGATAGACAGACAGTACAATTACTTCTTCCTGCATTACCTTGAATTCAGTATTCAACCAAGGGTTGTTCGTGAATTATCCTTTAGATAGATAGTGAGCTTCTTCTGTTACAAATTAAGAATATAATGAAACAAGCATTCTAAAAGAACTGCATGACAATATACAAATTAGCCCTTCAAAAAAAAAAATCCAATAAAGAGAACAGAATGCAAATTTTATGCAATATTTGTTAACATTAGAAAGTGCGCAAAACTTCAAATCTGCATTAATTGATTAAGTCCAAGAACCAAACCTCAGCAAAAAATCAACACACCAGAACAGTATGTAAATTTGATCTATAACTTAGGTCACACATTTATAGTATTTGGGAAGACAAAATACAGAAACAGGATCTACATGTGATGATGTAACCATTCATTTTAGTGCAAATTATATATACTTTGAAAGTGGAGGTCTCCATTGTGAATATGTGAGAATATGTGAGAGATTTTTTTAGATAAGCTCCTCCTCCACTTTTTTCTAGCCTCTTGTCAATTTTCTTTAAATAATCTACTGTAATAAAATGGTTTTTTTTTCTTCAAATTCCAAATTAACACGGATGGTAAAGCTAAGATTTTCAACATGCGAGCTTCAGCGTTATTCAATCTTAATTTAACAATAGAGAGTAGAGAAATAATTTAGGAAAATTTCATTTAAGCAAATCCAAATGTTTCCAAAGGAATTTCACGGTAAATTTTAACACTTTTTCACTCCTTAAAGTTTAACTGTTTCACTGTTAAAGGAGGGATATGATACTGGCCAGATTTTAAATGGACATAAGACAAGCAGGGAATCAGCTCTGCAGGCCTCATGAGGCCGGTGGAAAGAATTGGAACTCCACTGGTCAATGAACAAGAAAGGGCATGATTTCTGGAGAAGACAATTTTTTATTCAAAATAAGGGAACACACTGTACATGGAAAGATATGTAATTTCCTAGAAAATATAATGGTATAACCTTAATAGCTCAGACCATTAATACATTTCATTTTATCTGTAATGTTTTTTCTTTTGACCATTGAAATATTCTACAAGATATTGTCAGTATCAAAATCAAAGTAATTATTATTCTATATTTAACGTATTAATAGCAACAATCAAACTTTTTTTAAGACTGAAGTTTATTTGTTGCTAAAACTTTACCATAATTTTTCCATTAGACTCACAATAATCAGGAAGTCCATTAGACATAAAAATCCAAAACATTTTAATTATAAATACATTGTTAATATTTGTACGGTATAAATAAATTGTAAAACCAACTCCAACTACGAGAATTAGTTATGCCATTATGACTAAGGTAGTTAGTAAGTTTAATTGCCTTCTATGATCCAAATTAAACTTTACCTCATGCTAGTATGATTAACCCCCTTAGTAAGAAATTACTTCTTTCATTTTCTAAATTCTAAGTTCAAATAATATCTTGTTTACATGAAATAATCAACACTTTTAACGGAGGACAAAATGTACATTAAAGTAGCTGTGTATTTAAATCATTCAAACATCATTGTCAACTGTGGATATTGTACACAAGTAAGTACATGTCAAATTTGAATTCTCGATTTATTTAAGAACAACCACTGCATATGGCCTAATTACATGTAGCTCTAATGAATTGAATGTTAGGCTGATAGATGTCTACAATATTTTTTTATAATTCCTTTAAGAATGAAAGCTGCATACCAGATTAAAATACTATTTCTAATCATTGATCATTTTTCTTCTGCCTATACTATAACAGTTTTCATTGCTTTTAAAACATGTCAAATACAGTCTCTGGATGACCAAATTAAGGTGTCTGCTAAGCCATTGAAGTACCTGTTTATATCGTCTGTATTTATGACATTTATGCTTTTAACTTTAAATCTAAAAAAAAAGCAGAAAAAGAGCCTTAGAAACCATATCCAAAGTGAATTTGATCAATCTAAATGTTTCTTTTTATTAGCTGCCTAGTGAAGGTGAACAAAAGGTTTACAGTGGCACTTGATGAATGTAAGATTTTCAATATCTCACATATTGAAGTTTTTTTTTATGGAAATAATAAATGGAAATGTGGTCCAGATGTCACAAGAGGTAAGGGTAAATATATGTGCAATACATTTTTGAAACTAAATTGTATTTTCTGTCGAACCATTATTTATTCATTTTTTGTCTTTGTATAAGAATTATGTTTAAGGCACAATTTCTTGAATTCTAACTGGAATTTAAATTCATAGTTATCCAAAAGCCAGTAGTTAAATTTATTTCTGTTACGAAATATCATGGTAGGTTTGAGATTCTGATGTACATTCATGAAATTTGTAAGATTCAAATAAATTCTTGTGTTGATAAGGAAGTCAATATTACAAAGAACACGATTTCATTTTAGAGCTTATGCATTTCTTTTTCTTTTTGTTTTGTTTTTGTTTTGTTTTTGTTTGTTTTCTTCAGAAAGTACAGGACACTGTAAGATGCTCATCTTTAATGCAAGATAAGCCAGTAATTTCTGTTCCCATGCATATTTTTCTTGATCTTGATGACTTGTCTACAAATCAATCAAGAAGATGGTCCCCACTGCATTCAATCCAAGGACAAACATCCGGTCTGACCCATGAAGAAAAATATAATGGGAAGATTGTAATGTTCCTAGGTGTGTCTGAACGAATGCTTGTACATGTACAGTCGAACTTCACTTCACTCGCTCAACCTCGGATGACTCGAACACCCTGGATTTCTCGAACACAATTCAAAGTCACAAACTTTTCTCCTATATAATCAACGTAAATAACCTTGGATTTCTCGATCATTCGAACTAACTAGTCGGTCAGTTCGGTAATAAATTTTAAGAGAACTGACTCGAACTCGTCAGCCATTTTGTCAGCTTAGGTGTGAAAAACTTAAACTCTATCATTAATTAAAGAGTCATTTTAGTTAATAATAGGTAATATATAAGTCATCACTAATTAGATAGTTTTAATCTAACATAATACTGATTGAAGTTCCAGAATGTTCCGAAGACGGCATGATGAAAGTATGAAAGAAA
This sequence comes from Perna viridis, assembly GCA_037379345.1. Lineage (NCBI taxonomy): Eukaryota > Metazoa > Mollusca > Bivalvia > Mytilida > Mytilidae > Perna > Perna viridis. The sequence goes on along the minus strand of CM074511.1, from coordinate 51,995,378 downwards.
ATTTAATGTCTACAAATTATTGACCAAGGAACTCGAACTTTGAAAGTTTTTTTAAACAACAAGTGTGGACACAGACTGGCATTGCACGAGGGGCAAGTATGGACGCATATTGGTATTGCCTGAAGAGCATATTTGATTGAACATACATACGTTTTGTCTTGAATGTGTTTGCAAAGAAATGTGTTTGTCTAGAAAACTCCTTCATTTATTGATATCAATAATTGAATTACGTTGATAAATATCCATTAACATATGTTACTAAACATCTAAATGGGGAACAAATTCCACAATGACTTTCCATAACCATAAGACAAGTCATATACATATTACAATGCTCCTTCCTTGAAGGTGTACCTGCATGGATGTGTTGAACTTGATATGTCATGTTAATGATTGACCATTTCACTTTATGTACGTTACCTTTAAGTTAGTAAAATTCTGGACTCTCAGTTTTTTTAGATTAATTGAAACTAACAGTGTGGTATCTGTCAGTTACATGGATGGTCTAATTTGAAAACGGTAGGGGTCATTAACTCAAAATTATACAGGAGTATTCCTTTAGTAGTTAGTAAAATATTATCAAAATTTCATTACATGTGATCAACCATAACTAAAGTCATCGCACGAAAACCAAGTAAATATGGACGACGACGACACGGACGCCGCCGACGATGACGCCCCTGTCAGCACCATACCAATATACGACCGAAATTTATTTTACATATATAAGGTCTTTGTTTTCACATTAGTACTAGTTAAACAGTTCTCTATCAAAAGAGATTAAAACTGCAAAACTGTAAAGTTTTCCCACTAGCAGTCATGTACTCAACAGAAAACTTTCAAAATTCTTATGAATCAAAATTACAATACCGATATATGAAGAACTTTAAGGCTAAGTCCATCGATACTGGCTCACAGTTAACACTTCAAAATCAATATTTCAACTAAATATTGTATCAAACAAGTTTATCAACTTCTAAATAGCCTGAAAAATGCTTCCTATACTATAGTACTTGTTTCATGACCAACATAACGTGTATGTACATTCAGTACTTCACGACACTGTCTACTTAAAAATCACTATTTCATTTAGTCCTGTAAATCTTCTTCACAATTTAACAAAACTTAGTTTTTTTTTAACGTGTGTAGTATTAATGTCTTGATACTTAATAAAATTCCCACCCTTTCAACAAATGTTTATGAATGTGACTAAAATTATATTTTTTATGTACATGTACAAACTTTACTTTATTGGCATGAAGTCATAAACAAAAAAAAACGGTTTAATTAAAAATCATATTAAGAGTTGTCAGTACATGCAGTCTGACATATACATATACAGCAAAACTAAAAATCGTTGGAGCTCTTCGGAAATGTGCTTGCATGTACAGTGTACTTTTACGTGTACATTATGTCTATATGTATAATGAAGAGTCCCTGAAAATTCATGTTACAGTAATTGACAGCTAGTTGGACTGCCCCAACTCAACAGATTCCTCAATGCCATGTGTTTTGCAACAAAATAGCCTGCCAGACAACCTCTAGCACTGCTGGATTAATAAATAGACCATCCTATTAGGACTAAAAATGTGTTTTGTTTCCGGCCACCTAACCGACCCTCCTTTAGACCCCCTATCCCAAAGTTTTTATTTGTTATTTTGAAAAAAAAAATGATTAAGTCTGCCGATTGTCTTTCAGAAAAAAAAGGTAAAAAATAAAGCCATAGAAGTGTTTTTTTCTATCCTAGACGGAAAAACAAAGAGAAATATTGGTTGTTTATATTTAGATTCTATTGTAAACAGACATGCCGTGAGTGTGCTCTTGGTAGTGGATAATCCCATTAGGGATTCGACACTTGAATTAAATATTTGTTGTTTTGACCATTACCATCATAACAAAAACATATCGCAAGCGCTGAATCCCAAAAGGGATTAGGCTGTGGACTAAGTCTATTAGTTTTTGCATATTTGGTTCATTGTACGCTAAGTTTGGTGTCACTATGACTTCTTCCATTTTAACAATTTTAAATGCAAAGAAATCCCTACCTACCGACCCGACAAAATTTTAGAATGGTGATCGGAAACATAACATTATTTTTTTCGGCCTTAGATCTCATCAATTGACTGGCGTGCACCATTAACTTAATCTACCTTTCAGTCTTAAATGCACTTGGAAGTGTTGATTTTATGCCAAAAAGTATTTTGCTGGATCCAGCAAATGCTGTACAGTATAAAGTGTACAGATTACAAATTGGGTAACGGATCGACATTAAATCACGTGATAAGGCATTCAATGAATGAACGTGGTTACATGACAACTAATTTCCCCGAATACATCATGACCCACATTCACAGGTATGACTATGCCAGGGGACTGTGTAAACGCTTCAATGCTTTACACCGTGCGTGAGAGACCCCAAATGACAGCCAAGGGCGCTAAGAAACCCCTCTGTCCGTCATGTAATTCAAATACCATATATGAGTGCAGACCGGGTCTAATAGTATTGAGTATATATGTTAGCACGAAAACAGAGACTAAACCACGTACAGGAACAGTCGGCTGATGGTCGACGTCACTCATATCGTGCAAATGATTGGCTAACACAGGGTTATGAAAGATTTTGGGGATTTTAGTGGTTTATTTCCACAAAGACAGTCGAATTATCTGCTCAAAGCAGCAATGCACGAAATAAAGGGTGAAACGGATATACGGAAAGTGCTATTATTTTCAACTTTATTGTTATAGTGTTATTTTAAACACAGCATTTTTAATGTCAACAAATCAACATAACCTTCCGAAAGCGAATGAAAATTATAGAGCTAACGTAACTTCGTAGGAAGTAATCAATTTCTAATGATGAAGTCGAACTCGGGACAGCAACGAAAAATATCCGGAAATCTACGAACTTCAATTTCTCGAACTCCCGATAATTCGAACACATTTCAATGGTTCCTTGGATTTTGAGCTACAGAGGTTTGACTGTACTTGATTTGATGATTGCTGTATGTGAAGACATAGAAAACTGCAAACAGCAAGTGCATTAATTGATCAGTCATTTCTCTATTTCCATTAATTAACAAGAATTCATTGTTCATTTTAGCACTCTTTATTTAAAATAACAAAATATTACAAAAACAAATATTATAAGGGGAGGTTATTCATACATGTATTTTTAAACAGAAGCAGCGTACCTGCTTTGTTTGTATATTTCGCTCCCTTTATATGAATTAATGACTTTTCTCCCATTCATAGGCTTCATTCACACCGCACGAGCGAGTGATTAAAAATTTGTAATATCCCGCCATGTGCCGGGAAATTAAAGGAAATTAAAATGTCGCATGAAGACTGTCACGCTTACCATGTTCACAGTTATTATTCATTTTGTTGATCAATTAAATGCTTGTTGATTTACAAATGTTATTCATATTTTAAAAGGTTAGTTGAAAGTGTATCAACTAATCATAATGGTAATGAAATCGATGACCCAATGACTTTATGACTGGTGGGGAGGCTCTTGATGACATAGTTGATGTTGGGAGAATTCAGGGTGTTGTTTAATTTATTTGTTATTGTTTTATTTCTGAAAGAAACAGATTTTCCCTCATTTCTTTCGGGGATTAAAGTTACAGACCACCAATTCAAACCATGAGCATTTGGAACGTATGCAAAAAAAGGCCTACGCAGAAATTACCCCCGTTCCTCATAGTGCTGTGAAAAAAGGTCTCATTTTATTTTAAAAAATTAAACAGTATCTGAAAGGAAAAACATTTCTGTACATTTTATGGGTGCTTCTTGTGATGTGAAGCCTAATCTCCATAATGATTTTTAAATATACCCCTATCTTGTGAAAACACTTAGATTTCCCATGCTTTATGTATTTATAGACACTTCACTTCCGGTGACCAGTACTGCACTGCAAGTCTGCTAACCCAACATGCCATTCTGTGGATTGTGAGCTGACATATGTAAAATTATGCTGACATATAGTCCTCTACAGGTTAAAGTGAAGGTAAAGTCCAGAGAAGCCATTGAATATTGTGAAATTAGCATAGAAGCCTATGGGAAGTGGAATTAGTGGTTTCTAGCCTTTCAGGATTTCTCTACTCTTGAGATTTAAATTTTATATTTTAATTATCTGGAGTAGAGAAATCCGGTAATCCACTAGAGACTGAAGGCGAATCTATATGAAGGACCATAATTTGTTCCAAAGTAAATATAGTTGGGATTGAAGCATATGATGCATGTCTTCAACAACCAGTCACTCTTACCACTAGCATATCTCTGATTGTGACAGATTATCAAATGATGAGCTTAACATGCAACCACATTGGTCCCTCAGCAAACAAGTTTTGTCCAAATTGTAATGTAAGTTGATAAATGGTGACAATGGTATGGTTCTGTAACATTCTTGGTTACTCATACTTTGTAACATATGAAACATAAACATATATAATTTCGGAAGAATGGCTGAAGATAGGAGTTGTATTTCTGTAATTGTGTATTTTTTTTCTTTTAAGTCATTTGAAAATTTCTGACATTGGCAGTATATACTTGTAAGATCATATATTTGTGAATATTCTTTGCAAAATGTTTTTGTTGTAGACAAACTGCCATTGAAAAAAAGTGGGCTTGGTCTTTATATTTAATTATCATATACATAGCTTAAGTGAATATTAAGGCCAACATGTGTGAAAGAATTGAAATAAAATTGAAGATAGGGAGATAACTCCTTAACTTGCACATGATTTTGTTGATTGGTTCAGAAATTTTAAAATCATTTTGTGGGGCAACTATTATTGCTTTTAAAACTTTATACTACTGGATAAACATATGATGAATACATTGGGGGGAATTGGTGAAATAAAACTAACCCTGTGACACCCATATCATAGGATATGCCTGATTTTCACATGGACAGCCTGTTGTTTAAATCAGTATTTTTTATAGGCTAATGGTACAGACCCATTTAAGAAATGGGAGCTAAGGACTTCAGAAGCAACCAAATCTGAACTCAAATGTAGGTGCTTTCTATTCTGAAGTTGATGTTTTTTGCTTAGTATGAAGCAATGACATTTTAAAGTATGAGAGATAATAAACTTTATCATTACTAAGTGATATCCCATAACATGATTATATTACTTTTCAGAGAGACACCATAGGACATGCTACATTTTTTTTCTAAACGCTTGATTTTTGGTATATAAGTTCACCATGATAAGTTACAGGTCAAGTATACGTTCCGTTCCGCTCTGATGATTTTTACCGATATGACGGACCTTGAACTTTGCAAAATTCACAGAAAAAAAGTTTCCGGACTTTTTTTCTAAACGCTTGCAGATATTGACATGATTTTTTGTATATAAATTCACCATGATAAGTTACAGGTCATTTTTATGTTTTGCTCCGCTCTGATGATTTTTACCGAAATTACGGGCCTTGAAAATTCCCAGAAATAACAGCTTTCTGGAATGTTTTTTGTAAACATTTGCAGATATTGACATGGGTTTTAGTATAGAAATTTACCATGATAAGTTAGAAGACAAGTTTGTAGTTGGTTCCGCTCCGATGATTTTTACTGAAATTATGGGCCTTGAACTTAGCAAAATTCACAGAAATAACCGTTTGTCAGACTTTTTTTCTAAACGCTTGCTGATTATGACATGATTTTTGGTATATAAGTTCACCATGATAAGTTACACGTAGAGTGTACGTTTTGTTCCGCTACGATGATACTTGCTTTGGATTAACTAAAACTCAATGAAATCACAGTCTGGAGTTTGAAACTGCCATTCTGAGTAATAGAATTTAGTTAGAAGATAAAGGTCTAAAGCCTAAAAAACATTCTTATTCCTCTTTTTATCGGGCTTCTTCTACACGTATTTCTCTTACAAACAAATTTACTTAAGTAACCAACATTGAGACGCGTTGGGTATGCGAGCGCGCTCACTAAGGTTCTTTAATGAAAGTAGACATTCACATGTCATGATTTTTGTATTTCGTATTTTTCTCATTTTGATGATAATGTCTGTTCTTTTACAATCTTCTCCCCCAGGTCCTTAAAACGCTGCGCTTTACAGCGCTATCGAGATCGGTTCTGTGCAATCTTGCTACCAGCGCTGTGCTATAAACTTAAATTTGAGGATTAAAAATCAATTACGACAGGAAACGTGTGTGCCCCGAGGTCATTTACAGCATCCTACAAGGTAAATAGCAGTAAACACGCTATTGTCAGTTGATCACCGTGTGACCGCACTGGTGTCTGAACCCTATAGCATTGCCAACAAGATTCTTCATCAGTCACCCCACTTGTCCACAAATTAATTTTAATGAAGGTGTCAATCAGATATTAATATCTGATACTGAACCAATCAAAACTGACTATGGTAAAAATTCACTCAACCCTGGCCAAAAGCTATTTTTAAATGCAAAGTTGAATAATTGCACAATCACATGATGTTTTCAACATTAAGAAGCTGATTTACCTTATAAAAGAACATATTAAATTCCTAAACAATGTTTATTCCATCAGATACTTCCAAAACACTCAGAAAAAAAAGGAAATGGCCGTCTTTTGTTTACATTGCCATGTTGTTGTGTATCAAGAAGCACATGTTTTTTAGCGGGAAAATTAGTTAAGAAATAGATCGTAAAATCCCCAAGTCCAAAAATAGTACAGCAGGTGTGGGATTTTTTTTTGTAAATCATGATAGGGGGTTTTTGTCATGAATAAACTACATGTACATATAAACATAATATTTAAAAACAATACAAAACAACTAATGTGCCAATTAACAAGTGTGTAAATAACAAGGATAAGATTTATGTTTTTTTTTCTGGTATAACTAGGTCAACTCTACACTACTTCCTGAAAATTTTTGGAAACATGAACATTAAGACCACAGTAGTCTTTTACATGTACCTGATTAGATAACATTCTAAATATATAGATATATTGAGAGTTACTTAGACTAGAAAAACAGTTTAATAGAGATTGTTCATAATCAAATGAATATCACATTCAAATGAGCCATTGAGGCCCCAAAATAAATGAAAAATTGTAATTTCCAAGCGTCTGCTGTCAGCAAAAATTTGAAGAACACTGAGTGTGTATGTATTAGAGGAAATATTTATGAAAAATTACTTATCATAATGTGATAGAATATCTTAAATTTTTCTGTTAATTTAAAAAGGAAAAATAAAAAATGGTATTAAATTTATAATTACTGCAAAAGAAAAAAGGTAAAATATTTACCTACAAATAACTCATGTAAACAGCAATGTACAAATGTACATTTTTAATACACTGATCAATCCTTTATATGACACATACAAAGTGGCACGTTTGGACACGAGACATATTAACGTAGTGTCACGCGCTCTGAATACAGCGCTATCTGATAATCCTGGGGAAAACGTGCTTTTACTTTTTTTTTTCGAAGTAACAAGTGTGTGTATTACTGTAAACTTGAAATTGATAGCATATCATTTCAACTTTAGCACAAAAAATTTCAGATTTCAAAGCATTTTTTTGCAAACTGAATGTAGTGCTGCCATAAAAGCAGAAGTTGATATTTGGAACTTTTACGACAACAGATTCCCGAATTAGGAAAAAAGAAGAAAACTCATCTATTTATTCGTCTGGTAAATATGTAAATGCATTTGAATGTACAGTATATGCTACTAAATCAATGATCATTGTTAAAATGACTTGAAACAGAACACGGGATTGGCTACTTTTTTTTGGTTTTCTAGAAAATCACATGTGAAATAATAGCATTTTGTGTTTTTAATACAAGGGCTTTGACAATAAAAGCTGGACAGAACACTGTAGCAAATCAATATAAATAATACAACCGTACTCCCACAAAATGTTAATACATTTCAGTATCATTAATGATGAAGTTTGGTTGGTTGTTTTACATAAATTTGTTATATTTAATTATTTAAAGAAAATGATTTCAATTATCTCATCATACTTGATACTACGTAAAATAAAATAGTTTATGAAGATGAAGAAATATTGTTTTTTTTTATAGTAGACGGAACTTATTAAAAAACCATATGAAAGTTAAAATAAAAAAGAAGATTAATATCTTAATTAACTATTTTACACACAGGCTGGTGATAGGGAAAGACATGGCCATCCATTAAATTATACTGAAGATGGGTTTAAAACAAACACAAGACAATAAGGACAAGCACTGCTAATCAAAATGGGCATGCTAGATCCAGAGACACAGCCATACAGTTTGTAAACAATGAGTTTATGGCTCATGTCATCGCAGGTGTTTTTTTTCAACATGTTGTGGTTGTATCATGCTGCGTGTCATGAAGCTCTTTCACAATATTAAGCCTATCTATCAGAGGAGGCATTGATATTGTGTTAGTGGGAATTTTTTATTTTCTCCTTCCAAGTTTGTGGTTGGCATTACTTGATGGATCACCTTTTAACCCCAGGTCTAAGTTGTATAGATATTGAAATATAAGATTACGGTATTTGACATGAACTGTAATAAACTTGACCTTTGACAAACAGGTCAATAATATCCTCATTATGTTGTATTTCTGCGATGTTCTTCTAGTTCCCAAAAAACTTAAATCTCTGAATAAGGCCTTAGATATATTTAATTAGATCAACAATCTAGAAACTGTATTTATACTTTTTGATTAACTAATACAAACATAATATTTTAGGAAATCTGCAAGTCCAAATGTTTTAAGAGTAATCAAGGGAACCAAGGCTATAGCGGCAATCAAAAGAATGTAATCCTGGGACAAAGACAACACATGGAAAACAAACATACACAACAAAGAACATTAAGTAACTAAAATCATACATACAAAGTAACAAAAGCAAATGAGCAACTCGGACTCAACTAAAAACTGGAAGCATGGACCAGGTGCACCGGTAGGGTTAGCGTCCTCTGCTTTCCTAGAAACACCCGCCGAGTTGCTCATAAAAAGTCAAGTCCGGGGTAGACAAACGAGGAAAGGAAAACTTGAATAAATCAGTTTTCATGGTGCTGATGGATACACCATAACGATCCACGAGTTCATGATTACGACCATAAAACTTCTGTAGTGATGACTTCAATCTTGTAGCAACATAACCCTGTTCCAGAAAAGCCTATTTGTCAGAGTTCTAGCGCGATATTAAAAGTCTGCGTAGTTTCGGCAAGCTCTGGCATAACGTATGAGTTGTGATATGAACACTCCATACGCAGGAGCCGAAGGGATGTTGCCACAGATGAAAGGAAAGTTGACAATTCTGAATGAAAAGTCATCACGTTTGTCGTAAAGTTTGGTCAATAGTTTTCCTTTACCATCGATTTCTAAGTGTAGGTCAATATATGAGGCTGACTTTACAGTGTCTGTAGTATCCTTTATCTCAAATTCTTTTGGGTAGATGCGATGTATCAAATGCCCGAAATTAGGATTGTTTAAAGATAATACGCCATCTATATAGCGGAAACTGAGATTGAAGGATCTAGTCAAACGATATTCTTTTTTTTTCTGATCAGATCAGCTCTAATAAGAGTAAAGGAATAGGTCAGCAAGTAAAGGAGCACAATTTGTTTCCATTGGAATGCCGACCGTTTGTTGAAAAACACGTCCACCACACTGGACAAACATGTTGTCGATTAAAAATTCCAGCATTTTGTAAACATCTTCCTCTGTATATTTGGAAGATGATTTGGAATTATTTCTTACAAAGCATGAGGAATCTCTACCAATAACTATATATTTGTATCTAGGTGTTCCATCTTGTTTTGGAAAAAACAACGATGTATAATGTTTTTAAATATTGGAAGCAGCAAAAACAATTCAGAACTTCTTTGGAATGCCTGTTCTGAGGAACAGACAGAAAAACTAAAAACCCTAGTTAAAAAACAAATGGTATGTAAGAATTTTATGTGTTTTTCAATTCGGATAAGTTTAAAAAGTTTGACTTTATTTCAAAAAATTAGATTTCCTGTTCACAAATGGAACAATTCATTTTTCACACAATGTATGTAACAGCCACCTTGAAATACTCTAAAAAAAATCATTATTTTGGCAAAGTTCATATTTTACAAGATTACTTATAATTTATTTTCCTACAGATTCAAAACTAAATATTAAGATTTTTTTTTAAATCAAGCCTTTTTTTTTTATTATTGAATCGTGAGTATGGACCATTTGACATTTATGATGTCAAAGTATAAATGCAAGCTTTACAAAATAACTTGGTTTACCCAAAAAGTACCTACCAAACAAAAAAACTTGTTACACATTGAATTAAATCATTAAAAGATAACCTTAACAGCAGTAAACACCTGATCATGAAATCAGTCTGAATTTGTTATAAATCCAATGGTAACGATATAACTGTCTGGTATAGAGGATTCATTCAAGAACTTTGTCAGGTTGAAAATATATGAAGAATTTTTTATATAATTTAAACTTTTTCCAGAGTCCTTCAACAAAAATTTAAACGAATTTTACATTCTACAAGGTTTATTAAATTGTGGTGGAAGTCCTGCATTGCTTGGAAGTGATGAACTTATGGTGCAGGAGTTTCAGTGTGCACATATCAAAGGTGGAGGTACAGCAAAAATTAACAGCTTTGTTCTGTACATAGATGATGAGAATGGTGTAAGTAAAGATTGAGTATGTATAGTGTTTTTTTAGCGGAACTATTGCAATACTAAGCATGCTGTCAAACTTGTTACTGCATTAACATTAACAAAATCAAAATTTTATGATGGGGCCAACATAGTCAGGAATGTCAGAGAATCTTACATAATAATATTTCTCTTGCATGTCACATCATTCTACAAAGTAGTTGTTAATATAAATTTTTAGTAAGTAACAGGCTTCTTTTAGTTATATATTTTTTTAATTGATGTTCAGGAGATATGTAAAAAGGAAGGCCAAATAACCCCAAAATATTGCTTAATGTTTTGAATGGGAAAGTAAGGAAACCAGGATTCACAGTCAGCCGCAAGAACAATAGCAAAAAGACCCAATAATAAAGAACATGAAACAAAACTACATGTCTACAAAGAAATTAAAATATATGACCAACTCAGCTCCAATCAGCCTTTTCATTTGTCAAAGTAATGACTGCTATATTTTTTTTAATAACTTCATATTGCACATAGAATTATCCCAGTTGGAAAAAATGTGACTGAGGATGGTATAAAACGCAAACAACAAATAATAATTTGTACATCATAATTGGAATTAAACTATCATTCAGGTTAGAATTGGAAAAAATTCCAAATTTATTTCATTACCTTGGAGGGCCAACAACAATACTGTAGTTGTCTAAAGGAAGACCAAACTCCTTTTCCAAGATCGTTTTCAAAGGATATCTGTTGCGATTGGCACTGAAGTTGTTTACCTATCAAAAATTAAACAACTAATTCATGTAGTTCATGACAGTAGAAGGGCCCGATGTAATCTAAAAGAAGGAACAGCAACCAAGAAAATTGAGCAGGAAGCAAAAGTAGTGAAGGCTATGTTTGTAAAACACAGTAGCCAAAATGTTTATATTGTACAAAAAATGTAGATTAACCCATTTCAATGACAAATGTAAGTTTAAATGCAACTGGTAATGATGTAGAATTTAATTGGATATAGCCTCTTAAATATGTAGCGGTTTATGACCATGATAAAAAATATTCAATTTGCTCTTGAATAATTTACTTGATACAAGATTTATGTAATCGAACATGACTGATTTGGTCTATCTATCTTCTAAAAGGGAATGAATCACCAAAGAGATTTAATTCTCTTAAAACTTGATATTATATATATGTAAATGAATGTGACTGCTTTTGTCTATGTAACATCCAAAGTGGAAAATTTTACTTAAAAAAAGGGAGATAATTTACTTTAAAACTTGATAGAAGATTTATGTAAGTGAATGTGTTTTTCCTATGAATCAGCCAAAGGGAGATAATTCACTTAAAAATTTGATATAAGATGTGACAGATTTAGTCTGATTTTGAAATTATGTAAAATGTAACTGATTTTGTCAATGGTCAAAATATTTTCTAACGGGAGTAATCATTTTAAAACTTGATATAATATTTGTGTAAATGAGTGTGTCTGATTTTGTCTATGTATCTCCTAAAGGGAGATAATTCACTTAAAGACTTTATTTATGAATTATGTAAGTTAATGTATCTGATTTTGAGTGACTGGGATTGTGCCTATACGGAAATATATTCTTACTTATGCGAGACCTGTAAGAAGGATGTGTTCTCATTTCGCCTAATCTGTAAATTACAGGTAAAATGGTAAAAAAAACAGAAACTTTGTCGAAATGGGAATTTTATTATTTTCTTTTGTAAAAACAGAAATGTTAACTAATGAAATGTTACAATGATTAAGGTAAAACAATTTAAAAATAAACATCCAAAGTGAAATAATTTACTTAAATCTTGAACCAAGATTTATATAAATAAATGTTTCTGATTTTGTCTGTGTGTCATCCAAACAGAGGTAGATAGTTCACTTTAAAACTTGACATAATATTTATGTTAAAGAATGTGTTTGATTTTGTCTATGTGTCTTCCAAAAGGGAGATAATTTACTTAAAAACTTGATATAAGATTTATGTAAATGAATGTGTTTTTCTCTTTGAATCAGCAAAAGGGAGATAATTCATTTCCATATTTGATATAAGGTGTGACTGATTTTGTATGTGTGTCATCCAAACGGAAGGGAGATCATTCACTTGAAAACTTGACATAATATTTATGAAAATGAATGTATCTGATTTGTCTATGTATCTTCTAAGGCAGATAATTCATTTCAAAACTTGATATAAGATTTAGGTAAATGAATGTGTTTTTGTCTATGAATCAGCCAATGGGAGATAATTCACTTAAAAATTTGATATGAGATGTGACCGATTTAATCTATCCAAATAAGAATAATTCGATATTTGATTGAATTTACACACCAATAATTTATTTTGATTCACATATTACAAGCTTTGAAATTATGTAGCCTTCTAATGCAAAAAATAACATTTCAAAAAAATAAAACAATGTGGTATTTGAATTTGGAATTATTTTAAAAATACCAAAAAGAAAATTCATAAAACATTCATTACTAATAGGTTAATAATACCTTCATAACTTAGCTATAAGGTTAGTTTGTTAACAAAAGGCAAGGAAATTTTATACCCCCCTTTAGTCATAACATTAGTATGATTAAGTTTTGTAACTATTATTTTCTAAAGTCCAAATTTATTCCAAATTCAAATAATAACTTGTCCTAAGTATTAATTAACTCATAAGAATCCTGCATCACACAAATGAGTTTCCTTTACTTTTCACTGAGTTATTAAAATTCATTCAATTCTACTACTTAAGTGAAAAAACTGCAGTAAACAATTCTGATCCAAATTCAGATAAATGCGTTCAACATACATAAAACATATGTTAAACATACATCAGTGATGTGCGTTTATGCATGACACATGTTAAATGTAAGTTTTACGTGTGTCTGAAAAAACATGTCAAACATACGTTTGATTGGCGTCCGACAGTGTTGAATACTGGTCTTAAGTATATTTTTGTGAATCAATCAGATTTTTATCAAAAGATATATTTCAAGCAGATTTTATCAGAGCATTTTATTGCAAAATGGAATAATGAAATTTCAACATCTTCTAGGGGAGAGTTTTATAGATCTTTTAAAAATGAATTTGGTTTAGAGAAATATTTAATTCGGTTGAATAAAAAAAGAGTACAGTTAACAAAAGAGTAATCAAGGGAACAAAGGTTATAGTGGTAATCAAAAGAATGTGATCCAGGGAAAAAGACCAGATATGGGAAACAGACATAAACAACAAAGAAAATAAAGTAACTAAAATCATACATACAAAATAACAAAAGCAAATGAGCAAGTCGGACTCCACTACAAACTGGGAACATGGACCAGGTGCACTGTTGGGGTAAGCGTCCTCTGCTTTTCTAGAAAGACCTGCCGAGTTGCTCATAAAAAGTCAAGTCCGGGGCAGACAAACGAGGAAAGGAAAACTATGACCCGTTGAATAAATCAGTTGTCATGGTGCAAATAGATACACCGTAACGATCCACAAGTTCATGATGACGACCATAAAACTTCTGTAGTGATGCTTCAATCTTTTAGCAACATAACCCTGTTCCAGAAGCCTATTTTAGAGTTTCTAATTTGAGAATTCCTGTAGAAACAGGAAGGTGGAAAAATATTCCTAAACATGAAAGGTTTTGTACTCTATACTCTATGTGAAAATGGTATTGGTCATGAATTTCATCTGTTATTTATATGTCAAAGTGAAGTACATGTAGTTGTCAGTTTGAGAAATATTTTTTTACCAGATTACTATATCAAATATCAAAGTTTAGTTGAAATGGAAGGTTTGCTATCAATTTGTAATATGAGGTTTACAAACGACTTTGTATTTTTGTAAAAGGAATAGCTGCATTATTTTGAAACCATGCATAATTATATTGTCTATTGTTATTGTGAATACTATATTATTGTTTTATTACATTGAATGTATTATTGTATGTGTGTATGTGACAATACTCTCATGTTACACATTTATTATGTCTGAGTTATCTTATTAAAATCTTGAAAATATTGAAACGTATGACACATGTTAAACGAACGTTTTAGATATGCGTTTACCATGCGTCTGAAAAAAACATATGTTAAACATACGTTTGGTTGGCGTCAGACATATGTTATTTAAGACTAAAAGAAGTACATTTCAATGTGTAAAAGCATACAACAATAAAGTGCAAAATTAAAATGTCAATTAACTGTACATCCATTGTTTAGCCAAAACTGTTATGAAACCATGATTCCAGCAGAAAAAAATGTAATAGCAACTACACTATTTCATGCTCCTGTGATACTGTTTGCCTTTAATTATGTAAGGAAAAAGCTATATTCCCGATGAAAGTTTCCCACTCTGTCAAAATATTGCTTAAAATAGTATCAAGTCAGATACTAGTAAACGTAAACTATTTCCAAATTGATGGTCATTGGGTAGGATATGGTGTTTCTGCTCAAAATTACACGGATTAAATGTTTATGGTACATGTATTAATTTTTCTTAACATTCTCTATAAAATTAATCAGTAAAACTACAATTTCACGGTACATGTGAATTGTACGGTAATACCAAATTTCCCAATTTAAAAAACAAACGCATCTTTCTCAATTAAAAATAGATTCATGAGGTAGTTATGAAAAAGGGCAACTAAATCAGTGTTAGCAGAACAATTGTGAAGTTTCATATGTCATATCATAATAATCAGTCAAGATCGAAATGTATGAAGCGTTGTCTTCAAAATTGATTCAGTTGTTCTTGCTGTAGTTGTCAGAATGGAGCTGGTGAGAAGATTATGTGGTTAACATACTTTAGAATAAAATTGCCACAAGCTACCAAGCTGTAAGCATAAGCAGTTAACTTTCAATTATATCAGGTTTAGCTTATTTATTTAATTATCAATGAGTTATGATCCCAAATGAATGATGTCAATTTACTGATATTAAAACGGCAAATAAATAAAGACTGTAGAGATAACAATGAGTAATTTGACAATAATTTTGTTACTTTTATTCAATCTTATTCATACAAATTTAATAAATTCATTGATAAATTCACATTTTATTTTGAAAAAAATTGGGTTTTAGTTCCTGAATTTTATGTGTACTAAGACATGTACAAAAGACATTTTATATACATACCTAATTAGTACCTGTGTTAAATGAATTTTATAAGTAGAAAATCATAACTTGAGGCGTAGTATTCAAATATTTACATTTTGTGGTTTAAATGGTAAAAATATTTATTTTAAAATTGTTTTACCTTAATCATTGTAACATTTCATTAGTTAACATTTCTGTTTTTACAAAAGAAAATAATAAAATTCCCATTTCGACAAGGTTTCTGTTTTTTTTACCATTTTACCTGTAATTTACAGATTAGGCGAAATGAGAACACATCCTTCTTACAGGTCTCGCATAAGTAAGAATATATTTCCGTATAGGCACAATCCCAGTTCAACCTTCCTCTATGCACAAAATATACCATTGATGATAACCATTATCCACCAGCTATTTTTTATTCGAAAAAAGTAAGAAGAACAAAACAAAAAAGAACTTTCATATTTTTGAAATTCATGATCATGCGAGCATTTTAGAGAGAGCGCTTTGATTCCAATCATATTAATAATTAACAAATTGATTGTATAAACTTATACAATTGAACTACTTACATTGTACCACAATAAGTCCCCATACAAAACTGTATACCCGACTCATCCGGAGTTTTAGGCCTCTCAAATGCTCTCTTACAAACATCGAGAGGACATACCATGTTTTTAGAAACTGCATTGTCCCATGCTTTGCCGGATATCCTTATAAAGTTAGCACGTGACTTTGTATGAACATCATCTATAGCAACAATATGATCTTTTGCTGCCAGTAACTTCGTGTTGTATAAATCCTGTGTGGTTACATTGTCTGTGTGTCCTCCGTCAATTTTCCCGCTGAAATTTTGGCACGGTAATTCTTGAATCATCTCGAATTAAATGTAGCTTTACGTTTGGAAATAATTTCTTAATAAATTTATGTCTAACATCACAAGATCGAGACTTACAAAGATCAAACGAAACTTTTTCTATCTGTCCACAGACAATTGATGTCCACATTAAAGTCAAGTGTTCACCATTAACCCAGTTAAACATATGCGTTTTATCTTGTTTCTCCTGGAAATCAGATGATCAAAATAGGCCTGCAATTGTGTTTTTCTTTCAAAGTCTTTGCTTCGATAGTCCGTCGTAAATATATGACCCTCAATTTTTCTCCTGAAGAGTTCTATCTTATTTCTAAAAAGTAGTTTTCACTTTTTGAAATCCACTTTCTGTTCTAGATCCTTGGCACGTTTCCCTTCTGCAGGTTTGTAGACTGGATGACGGTAAGCAACATTAACACGGTATATTGCTAATACAATAACTAAAAAACAAAAAAGTCTTGTAGTTGGCCCTACGTTCATAATTACAATGTTCATAAGTACAATGTACTGATATAACAACAGTTACCACAGGCACACTTGTCAGTTTTTGTGGAGAAAAGACCTTTATCACGCTATATCATTCCTATTAAAACTTTCCTCTGTGTAATATAAATCAGCAAAATAATTTAAAGGAAGTAATCTATATCGACTTTCAACAATAAATACAAAAGTCCTTTTCAGCATCTCTGTAGCAAATCAGAACAAATATGTTATTTTGTTTTTGTTTTATTTTGATTTCACACTTAAATTCTTATGAAGATCTAGATAACATTTGGTTTTACAACCGCTGTGTGTATGGGAAACTGAAGGATAGCAAACACTGAATAAGGTTTGACATTTTTGACAATTTTAATGAGAAGATTCGAAAGAATTCTGCTGAGTTAAAAGGCAAAAAGTAAGAACTGATATATTTGGTTTTTTTATGTAGTTAATATTATACAAAGGTAAATAACTCAAAAAATAATTTTGAAATTTTGATCAAACATCTAGGTGAAAAGTTATTTAATAAGATGGAAACATTATTTGCTTTACTGCCTTGATTTAATAAATTATTTTTAGCCCTTTTAGGCTTAACTCTCCATTTTATTTTATCCCCATGCAGGTCCGGGTGTTAAAAGAATAGGCCTGCAGCAGCGCTAAGCTTGTCGTAAAAGGCGACCATATAGTGCTCAGAACCCTAGCCGGGGGCTAGGGCGCTCTGTCCACAGAGCAACTGGGATGTGTGCCCCAGGTGGTGGAATGGGGTACCCCTGGCGTGTTACATGCTATGGTTGTCAGGCTATAATACGGAAAACCTCACCGCAATCCATAGTGGTGCACAGTGTTGGGAAAGATGCCACGTTCCTCGCACGTTAAAGAACCCTAATGTGGTATTCTTCCGGAGTAGCAACCATAGGGCTCCGCCAGAGGAGGCTAAATTGCCCGACCCTACCCACCTCTCCCTATTTCCAGTGGCAATCAAAATTTGTCGACCCCATTGTCCTTGTGTTCCACCCCTTTTTCATTTCATCATCATTTCATGTTCATTTTATCATTAATTTCATGTTCATCGTCTGAATATAGCTGAAATATTGCTGCTCGGACGTTAAACCCCAACAAACAAACAAAATATATTATATCCCCATAATAGTGTTTTCCTTTAAAAAAAAAAAGTAGCCAGATCATGAGAATGTATAAATAAATCAAGGTACCGGTACATTTGTATATAGAAAAATCTTGTTTTAAGTCCCAATAGACAAGAATATAATGACATTTAAAAATGAATGTTGCTAAGTTACTGCTTTTATTTTTTCTTATTTATCAATATGTTTCTTTTTTTGTTTGTTTGTTTATTTATTTACATGTATTTAGTTTTTATTGAATAATGTGTCCTAACAAATATATTTGCCAAAAGCATAGCAAAATTATCAAGAAAAAGTTATGATTTTTTATAAGCATCATCTTGGTAAGGGTTGTGGGTCGTGTGAATGTGATTATATTTTACACATTTCTTTTTTGTTTGGACTAAAACATTGGCAATATTATTTTATTTGCATTTATATTGTAATTTAAATTATGAATATGGATAGTAATGTACCAGTACTTTCCATGAATGTAGGGGTCTATTTTCAAGTAAAAAGAAACGATTGGATGTTTTTGATCGGGCAAAAGGTAAAAACGCCACCATTGTCTATTTTCAAGAAACCGATGGGAATGTTGATGTTTGTAAACAATTGGAAGATGAATGGGGTAATACTTGCATATTCAGTCACTGTAATAATAGATGTGCTGGTGTTTGTATAATGTTTAAATAATGTAAAAAGGTCTTGATTTTGTTATTCATGGTTCTATTACAGATCCAAATGGAAGATATATTGTTGTTGATCTTACTTTGTGTGAACACATATTTTCTTTTGTTGGTTTGTATGGACACAATTATGATGATCCATCATTTTTTGACACTATACTGCAGAGATTGTTATCCTTTTCTAACATTAGTTTTTTACTATGTGGTGACTGGAATGTTGTCCAAGATTGTAGTCTTGATACTTTTAATATCTTACACAATCGAAATCCACAATGCCGCCAAAACATTGAAGAAATTATTGAAAAGTTAGAATTATTTGATTCTTGGCGAGTCTGTCATCCTAATGAGAAAAAGTTTATTTGGCGTCAACCCACACCTATAAAACAAAGTCGATTTGGCTATTTTTCAGTGACCGAAGATATTTTTCACTTAGATTATTCCTGGGTATAAAACTGATCACTCTGCCATTATTATGTCATTTGCAGCTAGCCTTGGGAAAAGGATTTTGGAAATTTAACTCCCAACTATTGAAGGATTCGGTATATGTTGCATTAGTTCAAAAGTGTGTAAGAGACACAGTTTCTGAGTATTATCTCTCTGGTGACATTACTAATTTGTTTGAAGTTACCTTTTCTTGCAATGATCAGCTGTGTTTTTAAATCCTGAAGATGAAACTCAGAACTTTGTCAATTACTCACAGTATAGCTAAAAATAAACAAGCTAGAGAGGTTACTTGTATTAAAGAACAACAGTTCCAAGACATTGAGCATGTATGAACATCTCTTCCAGGGTAGAATTGCAAACACTATTGAATGAGAAGACGTTAGAACTAGAAAATCAGAGGTCTAAAAGTATAGAGGGGTTACTCTTACGATCACATGCAAACTGGCACGAAGATGAGGGAAAATGCTCTCAAAATGTTTGCAAGCTGGAAATAAAATTCTATAAAGAAGACAATAACACAGTTGATTGATGATCTAAGAATATATATTTCAGAAGAGTCAAAAATTCTTCTTGAACAACAGAATTTTCATAAATCTGTGTTCAAGCATACATTCATGTTGTGGAAATGATTTATTTTTTTAAGTATGGTGTTGAACTTACACAAGATCAAAGTGACATTTGTGAGAGTAACATAACATTTAATGAGTTGCAGCATTAAAAAGTTTTAATTTTGGTCCATCGATATGCACGTAGTTCAAGACTTTCAATGTAGATGCCAAAGCTGCGTACTAAATAATGGTAATATGTCAAGTTTCTTCAATCTTTATCGTGGTTGTAGACAGGGGGACCCGTTGTCACCTTATCTGTTTATCATAGGTGTTGTACTATTAGCTATTAAACTTATATCAGATCCAAATATTTATGGTGTTACGGTACAAGAGAAAAAAAATATTAATTCAATCTGCAGATGATACATTCCTAATGTTAGATGGTAAGGAGAAATCTTTATCAGAGTCTTAAAATGTGTTTGAGTTGTTTTATAAGGCTTCTTGCTTAAAGATGAATGCATCTAAAACCATAGCCATATGGGTTGGTAGAAAAAAACTCTGATTATACATTGTGTTCTGATAAAAACCTTCAATGGTCAGTCTCAAATTTTATAGTCCTTGGATTAGAATTTTCATTAAATTTAGATGACATGCTCATATTAATTTATCGAAGAAGGTTAAGGAAATGTCTGGTATATTGAAGTCATGGGAACATAAACATAGAAAGCTTACACTCCTTGGTAAGGTTACAGTTATTAAAACTCTTGCACTTCCAAAGATTATACATTTGTTGACAGCCTTACCCAATTTGTCTCAAAATAGTATAAATGAGATTAACTCTTCATTTTTTTCACTTTATTTGGAATGGGAAATCAGAGAGAATTAAGCGTAATACACTTATTTGAGAATTCAAGCAAGGAGGATTCAACATGGTTCATTTGCTTATTATTTAAAAATTGGTTGGGTATGTAGGATACTACAAGATACAGGAGGGACTTGGCAGTCACTCTTACTCTCGGATTTAAGAATGTTTGGGGGTGAAAGAGTTTTTTTCTCTACAAAAGGAAAAGTTGAAAGAGTTGTCAAATTTTATTCACAATCCTTTTTGTAAAGATGTATTTTCGTTAATGTACAAAGTGAAGCCAGTTTTTAAGACATGTACAAGAGAAATTCTTTCTCTTGATATTTTGAACTTTGTACCTGTGTTAGATTTTATGTTATATGACAGTTAGAAACACCAAGGTGTTCAAGTTTTAAAGGATGTAACAAACTTATAATAATAGATTTTTCACATTTCAAAAGTTCAAAAACAAAATTTTCACCAATAACTTTTTGAACTACTATAGTGTCCTATCACAGATTCCTAAAAGATTTTTGTTGAAGAGCACTGCAATGAGAATACCTTTGTTAATTTTTCTGTAACTGACACATTTCCTGAACAGCTTCTTCAAGTTAAAAAAAACCAAGTTTTTATACAATCATCTTATTAGTAACATAAATTGCCAGCCAATAGAAAATAGACTGGCAAAAATACTCCATTTTAACAAGAATATGTTGTTCTGACAGATATCTGAGAGGCTTTCAATACAAACTACTACATCGTATTATTCCTACAAATTCATTCTTATATATGATCAAGCTATAGCCAGGCATTTTGTAAACTAGATGAAGAAACCATCGGACATCTATTTTATAATTGTCATATCACAAAACATTTCTGGTCATCATTTGTGCATCAAATACATTTGTACAACAAAGATTTTGTATTTACTAAGCACCAAGTACTATTAGGGTTTATTCAGAAGATTTATTTTCTAATTTGTTGTTTATAATTATAAACTATCTATATAGATGTAAAATAAAGAAAATTATACCAAATATGGTTGGCCTCCTCAACCGTATTAGACAGTACCAATCTCTTGAAAGTTATGTCGCAAATGAAAATGGCACATTAGACAAATATGAAAAATATTGGGCTCCTTTACAAGCTATTTTTCCATCATAAATTTTAATACACAGGAATTTATTTTTTTATTTATCAATTTCTCTTTTCTTTCTTTCTTGATTTTTATTCCAATTCAACTTCTGTTCTTTAGATACATTGCAGTCCAAACTTACATATTACAATGAATGAGTTGTAGGTGAATGATGTGAGAATCGAAATAGAATATATTTACTCTTTTTTTTCATGATATTTTGTAAGTATGTTATATGTATCTATAAAATGTTTGTATGTCAGTGATAATTTCTCCATTAAGAACTCCCTGTACACCACAGTCAGGTGGTGATGTAAGGAAATTGTGTAAAATCCAAATTACCTAAAAAAAAAACAAATAAGAAAAAAATTGTTATTTTGTTTTTTAAATTGTAGTATTTTTTTATTCTTAAGGTTATTTGATTATACTTTCCTTCAAGAAATGTCATGAAATGGAAATAAAGCACAATAGAGACAAGTTTGACTTAAAAAAAAAAGAAAAAAAAAGGACTGACCTCTTTGCTATTCTCTTATATTATTACTAATGTTTGTGTTAACAAAGGCACATGTAACTTTTCAAACACTGGCTTATATATTACATAATTATCACTAGCATTAAAATATAAAATTAAAACTTCAAAAGTGGAAGTCACTAAGAGTTTGTACAACTATTGTGCAAACTAAACAAATAATTTATTTCATAGAAAATACTCACTGTCCATGCATTGTTCCGCGATTTGCATATTGAATGGAATAGATTAATTTCTGATATTATTAATCATTCTATGTAAGCATAAAAACAGCTTTAAATTTGGGGTCTCATAAATCAATAAATCTTAAAATATTTTTGTAAACATCAAAGTGTACTGAAGAATATAACGAAATATTTACATATTTCATTTTATTACCATGGAAATCATTAACTCAAGAATGAGCTAATTAAAAAGTGTAAAATTTTGTATAAGATGTTCTTTGTAGATTATAGAATCATTCTACTGTGAAATTCTCATTCAAAAAAGTCTAAATATAAAGTCAGTAAACTCAATCCTAAGCATGTCAGGAATGAAAAATAATTATTTTCTCATTAAAACATTAATAAAGCATTTACATTTTACCATCTTGTCGGAAAATCTAATTACCTGAGCTACTTGTTAAGTGTACTTGTGTATTTTTTGTGTAAATAAAACACTAAAATTTTTCTCTTTACCTTATGCTGTATAACTATATTAATGATATAAACTGAAGAGCACAAACTAAAAGCTTTTCTGAATAAAGGTAACAAGAAAATTACCGAACACTTATCCGATCCACAATCAAGTCAAGTCCAAAATAAATCTCGCAAAATACATATTACACGACCGGAGCAGCTGTTTCCGCAATTGTCATGATTTGGTATAGACATTTCAAACGAAATAGTGGGTAAAATCTAGGTTTTATAGCGCGCCGTCTCCCATCCGTCTTCCATTACGGAATGAATATGTCTGTTGTAATTGAATAGCAATCGTTACTCATTATTTTAGAAGAAACATAGACTGTCTGAAAAAAAGAATTTGGTAAGAGACCTTTTGAGACGCATTTCCTCGTACCTCTGATCAGGAGTCTGTTATGCAGATATTTATGACGTTCAAGAAAATTATAGTAGTTCGTACTTGCTCTAGCATAACGAATCAATTGCGAAATATTAACAACATATGCAGGAGATAAATGTGTATTGCTGCATAGGTAGGGAAAATTTATGATATTAAGATTAAAGCCGTTTTTTTAATCATAAATCTTAGTGCTGAGATGACTACTGTTGTCAAATTCTGGATGTAGGCCCAGATAAGATACCGAACAAGCTGTCTCTTTTCACCTCGAGCTCTCGTGGATATTTTGAAAGAAATTATTTGCCAAAAGAAGGGTTGTTGATGCACAATACATCTTCAACATATATATGTATGTAAAGTTAAAGGATGTAACATCTTTTATATTTTCATTCTTCATGAGATTCTGAAAAAAACAATTAATCTAGTACGATTATAAAAACAAATCAGCTAGGAGATGAGAAGCACAGTTAGTGTCCATTTGAATGCAAAATTGTTGTTGAAAGATGGCATCTCCTAATGTGACAAATATGTTCTCAATGAAGAAATCGAGTCAATCGCAGACCTGCTTTTCTGCGTAGCACACTTTACCCTTCTGTGATGTTTTAGAAAATAAGGTGGGATTTGTTACCATGAACAACATAATTTTTCGGAACAGCAAAACATTTATAAATAAGTCATTTCAAAGGAGATTTCGATTTTGATTTATCATGTGGCAACGTAGTGTAAAGGGTTGAAAAGTATAAACAGAACTACTTTCCGAAAGGCTGCAAGATTTTAGGCTTTGAAATAAATCTTTAGAAAGTTTAAAACAAACAACAAACAACAAAAACTTTATTTATCCTTAGACACCGAGGTGTTCAAGAGGTCAATCAGCTTTTTAAATACATTTTATAAACAGCAACAAAGGCAAGGTAAGGTGACAAAATAGTATTTGGTATTTAATGAATGAATTTGACGTGTATATCCAAATTGCAAGCGTAGTATACCAGGTGACTTCATTTACAGACTTTTGTACTTTTTTTTATAAATTTAATGTGAATGGATTAAAATTGGTTCAAATGTGTAAGTACATTACTATGTCTTAAGTGTCCACATATGATTAATGCCACTATTAGAGTAGGTGGTATTGCAAGTAGATTGCTGTCCATCCTTCACTGCGTATAATATCTTTGTTAGGTGAATTGACATCTCCTTCGTCGAGAAAGATGAAGAGCCAGCTATATACCTTTCTTTGTATGGATTCTTATGAAGAATGGGAATCCAATACAAGCAAGGTAAGTCCTCACATTTTGTTTAGATGTTGAGAGAAGACATGGAGGACTTTTGGTTGTGTATGATTTCATCTTTGTCAAGAGCAGTACGTTTGTAAGAGGTATTTCCTTTGATGTTACTATCAAGCCCAATTTCTTAATAGGTAACGGGTTTCACAAACAAATACAATGCTGTTTGTAGATTTGTTGCTCATTTGCTTTTGTTACTTTGTATGTATGATTTTAGTTACTTTATGTTCTTTGTTGTGTATGTCTGTTTTCCGTGTCTGGTCTTTGTCCCTGGATTACATTCTTTTGATTACCGCTATAACCTTGGTTCCCTTGATTACTCTTTGTCTGCAGGGACGATAACATATTTCTCATGTACTGAAGAAAGGCATTCAATTGCTTCACGATCGTTGAATACAGACTTGGGTGATTTATTGACACATTTCTTGAGATTGTCAATACGATTCTGTACCAACGATCGGATGGTACGTATCCAATCTGATAAGGACTCGATTTTTCTTTTTATCCATGAGCTGACATATCTTCAACAGCAACCATTATGGTTTTGAAATTAAGTTTCAAAGTGATGCGCGATGGTTTTCTGAATTTTGGACTATGAGAAACTACCTTACGTAGGAGTTTATTTTCAATAAGGGGAAATATTATACCCCGTACATTTGAGTTATTTTAAGTATTACTAATGTATTTCCACGAAAGCAGTAAGTAAACCTACATTCAGTCATATATATATATATACAACGTCTCAGAATGTGACGACTCTATTCGCTACACTGCTCCATCGGATCAAATTGATACAGGGAAGATATGTAAACATATAGAAAGGTCTGAAAAATTCCCAACGATGTTAGAACTGTTAAATTTGCGATGCAAATTTTTGGTCGTTCCCTCCGCGGGACTCGAACAGCGGTACGAGTTCGAGTCCCGCGGAGGGAACGACCAAAAATTTGCATCGCAAATTTAACAGTTCTAACATCGTTGGGAATTTTTCAGACCTATATATATATATACACAACGTCTCAGAATGTGACGACTCTATTCGCTACACTGCTCCATCGGATAAAATTGATATAGGGAAGATAACGTTAACTTATAGAAGGGTCTGGAAAATTCCCAACGATGTTAGAACTGTCAAATTTCAAATTTTAGCTTCTTCTGGTGATGTTAAACATATTTAGACGTTTATTTCATTGATTGTTATGTTTCGCATCGTTTTTAACGATCAATCACCCCGTAAGAGGGATTGTTGACTTTTATTTAGAAGATTAATTATATATTCGAAGATTATAAAAGTATTACATAGTAACAAGAATGCATTTAGTGCGAGTATGTTAACATTTATGTCTTAATACTGTGAACGTAAAGCATGAAACTGTTAAGGAGACGATTGTTATTTTTAGTTATATTGGTAGCTTTTAACCTTATTTTTTCTTCGTTCTATTGAATTTACAGAATGTTACAGATACCAGAAATGTAGAACTTAGTTTTTGGCAAATGAATGAAAGACAACGGTCAATGTGAATATCTGTGGAAAAAAAACACAATAAAAATGTGTTCTAATGGACGGATTTATATATTTAACTGACCCTAGAGACCTAAACATTCTTAGAAAGTCACAACTACAGGCCTATTTTGATCATCTGATTTCTAAGAGGAATAAGAAAAAATTGAGTATGTGAAATTTGATTGACTGTAATGTGGACACTAATCATCAATGGATAAATCGAAATAGTTTCGTTTGATCTTTGTCAGTCTCGATCTTGTGATTTTAGAGAATAAGATATCCACATTTTTTTCTGACGTAAAGCTAGTTTTATTCGAGGAGATTAAAAAAAAATAACCATGCAGAAATTTCAACGCAAAAATCCAGATTGAAAATGTGATTTTATATTTGTTGACGGTGGACACACGGGTAATGTACCCTTAATCGAATTTACGCAACATGAAGTTATTGGCAGCGATAGGTCATACTGTTGTTAAAGATGATGCCAGTACAAAGTCCCGTATCAACTTTATAAGAACTTCCGGTTAAGAATAGGAAAAGTCAGTTTTAAAAAATCTTAATGTCATATGGATGTGTGTAAACTAGTATTTGGGAATCCATTTCGAAACTGGGAGCTGAAGTATTGCTTTGGAAAATTTTCTGTAGATAAACTTTATTAAGTTTTTTTCATAAATGTTTCTTATCATGAAATTCTCGGAAAATCCATCGAAATGTTTAAATATCAATAGGTTTTGATAAATCCTATGTGAAATAATGACATTTTTTTTAATTTGTCGAATAATATATCCAAGGAGATCTAAGAATTACCATTGATAATTGAAACTGGACATCTACACAAAATCGACCGGCATATACCTCAAATAAAGAACAGAAAATGCAAATGAAAATAACATCACTTGCAAAGCTCGTAGATGGGCACTATAGGATATGAGGAAAAAAAAGATAAACTAGACAAACTTGGCATAAAATACAGGAGAAGTAAATAGAAACAATTGGAAACAAGAGCTACAGAGAAACCGATTAAGGTAGAGAGGAATCGCCCTTTGCCTAAGATCAGCAGGGAACTTATAAGATTAAATCAATGTTTTTTTTATTACTTTTGGTGTTCTCAGTGTGCTTAGTTAGCATTGATAACCCACCCTCCAAAAAATGGGCGATTTCAGCTATTAGCATAAATAAAACCTCATTCTTGATAAAACCTATAATTCAATTTTTATGGACAGTTCATACATGAACAAAGTTTTCGAAAAGTTCAAGTAGTATTTTTTTTAATGTTTAATTAAACTTGATGTAAGACATTGGAAGAAATCATGAATCGGATTTGAATAATTCTTTCATGATTAAGATAATAAGGTAAGATATTGTCAAACAAATATATTCTGCATGAAGGGGCACATTTATATGATGGATACATTTATATGCTGGATGGAGACATACATTTATGTGAAACACAACTGCACAATGAAATAGAAAGCTTGAAACCTCGTAAGGAATTATATCAAATAATCTTTTCTCCAGCAACTCTAAAAAAATAATATGAATATTTTATCTACATGAATCTTGGTATCCATTTGAAGACGTCATTTTCAACATTTTCTTAAATGAACAAATATGCAACTGTGTAGTGAACTACTTTAAGAGATCTAAGAAAAACTGTTGATGATTTTTTTTCAGAAGACAAATGTGTCTCAGTTCATTGTGCATGTCAATTGTTCTATATGTGGTCAAATTTGATTTCTTGATTTACTTAAAATACTATTGGGCGAATACGGAAACCTAGACATGACTTATTACAATCGATTGAGTTGTATAACATATTGTTTGACCCAGATGAAACTAAAATGAAATGAGATAGTGGTGGTACTCTTACCCCAGGACAAGCAGTAATCTATATGGAAAGTAAACAAGTCTCCAAATATAGAATTTTTCGATAAATGATACCTTCATGAAAACTTACCTCTAAAAGTAAAAGTACAAAGTACTGGAAAAACTCATACAAAGAAAAGAAAACAAAAACGTGTTAAACAATCACAAATAAAAGATTTTCTTTGAGCTCGCCCTGAATCCCACCGGAAACCAGTTTAAGCAGAGACGCTGAGTCATCACATTTCACTAGAAGACAAATAACAGAACAA
Organism: Perna viridis; assembly: GCA_037379345.1. NCBI lineage: Eukaryota > Metazoa > Mollusca > Bivalvia > Mytilida > Mytilidae > Perna > Perna viridis. The sequence goes on along the minus strand of CM074511.1, from coordinate 51,967,052 downwards.
CGGAAGAGAAAGTGTACCACGTTTGCCATAGATTTTAATGTAGAAGAAATATATTGACAGCTACATGTTTTCCTTCTTTCCTAAACGAGAACAAAATTACCTTGATTCGCTGCCAGAATGGAAAAAAGCGGTAAGGTTTTTAATTTGGAAATGTATAAGATTTCTTAGTAGGTCAATGGTTTTCAATGCTACATCAATTTACGAGTTCCCGTTGTAACAAAAACATTGTCTACTACACATGACAATTGTATTATTGTGTCAGCAGAAAAAGCCCAAAACATCATTGTTTTTTGTCTGCAATATGTATTACATCCAGTGTTAATTATCGGAAGCGGATGTAGAAAATGCTGGTTGTAACAAGACTTATGCTGCTACCACATTCTCTAAAGAAGAGATAGTTAACAACCATAAATCTGGTCTATCATCTTTTGTTCCTCTACGAAAATTCATGATTGTGATTTTCCGTCCCCATTTTTTTCTCGACAACATATTTGGGGGAACATCGTTTAAATTGATCTTATGATCTCAGTTTTCGCTATATGTACAACCCTAGAACATCACATCTACTCCAAGGAACTTGAGATAAAGGTTGCTAGCGACACTATGAAGGCAGCTTCATTCCTTGACCTTCTTTTAGAGATTGATTGGTAAGAAAAAGTAATAACTTAGCTTTGAGACAAATGCAAACACTTTTCGTTTCGTATCACCAACTTTCATTTTATCTGTGACAACACTGCTTAAGTACCTGCGTATTGAGTTCCCACATAACAATTCATATGTTATGCCAGAGGGTGTCAAAGCCATTCAGACGTTTTGTACCTTACTTGACTTCAAACAATTAGATTTCTGGAATATGGTTACGTCTCTATCAGATTAAAATCATCACTACAAAAGATTTATGGTCGTGACCATGAATTCGTGGATCGTTATTGTGTATCAATTTGCACCACGAGGTCCGATTTGTTTACAGTGTCATTGTTTTATTTAACTGTTTCGTGTAATCCGGACGTTACATTTTATGAACCAGTCGGCTGGTATTTGTAGAAAAGTAATGAACGCCTACCCTACTGGCGCATCTGTTCTTTGCTCCCAGTGTTTTAGTGGAGTCCAGTTTGCTCATTAACGTTTGTTTCTATGTTTTTGTTATATCAGTTATTTCATATTCTCTGTTGTGTGTGTCTATTTCTTGGTCTGGTCGTTGTCCCGGGGTATTGTTTTCTTTTTGATTAACATTCTTATCCTGATTGCCTTGATTTCCCTTTACCGCTATGTTTCTGCATTCTTTTTCCTTCATGTCTTTTTCCGTATATCTTTTTCAATGTCATTCATCTGACTTTCTGTGATGATATTTATCAACACCAGACTGTACGGTACGGTGAATATGTTAGTTAATGACACAATGTCGTATGATGATTGCTGATATGTTCATTTTATAACATTTACCGTACGCTACAGACTAACATTCCTTAAAAATACCGTTCGGAAGAACACGATGTGCATTCAATCTGACTGACATGCTTCACATTCATCAAAGTAATCTCTACAGGAGTTGTTGATTATTTAAGCCTAATTACTTCAGATAAGAAGATAAACAATCTATTAACTCATGTTTGAACTTTGTTATTCAGAATGAAAAGTTTCTGACCAAAAGAAAAGGCTTGATAAATAATAATTTGTGATTCCAATTAGCTGATGAAATAACGAGTGCCATTCGAGCGACTTCATCACTGAATACATCTCTTTCAAGTCAGCATTATTAACAATATATTAATTTCTTTAAAGGGATGGTTTTGTAAGAAGAGTAAACTGTCACGATCCGTCTCTGTGAAACACAAATGCCTATTTTTTTTCTTATCCAAAAACTGCAAGTCTAAACAGAATAAAGCATTTTGAAAGTTTCTTTTTTAGAATAGGCATTTACACATTCAGTTTATTACATAGAAATTATCTGATAATGTGATGGAAACAGTGATGCATTGAAAAAAATTATATCAAAATCCCAGACAAAGATAAATAAAACATAAAAACCTTATTTAGAATCAACGGTGTACATAGTAAATGAAGTTAAAAGGGTATAAAATATGTTCATAAAGGACTCGATATGGATTGAACAAAATTATTAAAGCATTTTCGACCTACATTTTTTCATTACTTAAAGAATAAATTGAGTTTCTAAAGCAATTTCCAGTCAAGCCGGGAAATGTAAAAAAAAAAAAAGGATAAAAAATTTAATGTCGATGACAACTGAAGGAAAGATGAGACTTGGAATAAATTTACTCTATAATAAAAGCGAAAAGCATACCACAAACGGGAAAATTATAATGACGACGTATGATAGTCTTTTTTGTCATTAATTTTGTTAAGTTCACTTTTTGTTTTTGATTTGTTTTGCTTTTTTGTTTTTTGTTTTTGTTTTTGTTTTTGTGGGGGATTGGGTGGGGTTGTCTTTAATTTTTTCCCCTTTTGACATGAGATCTTAGAGTAGATCGAAATCCGGTAAAATTAGTCTGTGATATATTTCACCTTGACATTGGTTGGAATTTACCACTTAATTGAGTGTTGTTTTTGGCAGAACAATCTAAATATTTGCATAATAGCAGTGTTATTGCTATAACAGCTTTACGGATTGCTCTCTCTTTTTACATCAACTTTGCGGGTTTTATTGTTCCATTATACAACAGCTGTATGATTATTTTTGAGGAGTTGCATTAAATTTAAACTTACAGATTATAGCCTCTTCCTGTAACATATGATTTAGTAGTATCCAGCCTATCGTGTTTTAAATATGATTGTACTTTCTTACTGAAACACATCAATTAATAATTCGTAATAGAAAGATTTCTATTCTAGTATGATGTAAGGGATATAGCATCACCATAACCAATGGGAGTTTGAAAAAATTTCTGCATATTCTAAAACGATGATTAACCGCAATATTGTATAAAATTACTTAAAGTGACATGACTTAAATATCAAACTTCTTTTATTGCAAGTATTAGATTTATCGATCTGTTTTGATGTGACTTTAAAGTACTTATAACATGTTATATTCCTCTTGTTAAAACTTCTGCTCTGTTTTCTTAGATAAATTGTATGAAATAGAAGATATAGAGGGAGATAAAATGAATCAGAGCTTAATTCGTATCCATATATAGAAATGCAATTATTTATCATGTGATGAAATGTTAATCGATAGACTTATCATATATCGTTCCCTACATGCATGACGGACATTTGTTTTCATGAAAACCACATATCAAGCACTGATTATCTTTATTTAGAATATGCAGAAATCCTTTCAAACTCCCATTTGTGATGGTGATGCTATATTCCTTACATCATACTAGAATAGAATTCTTTCTATTACGAATTATTAAATCCACATCGGACGTCTAAACCTTTTGAAGAATAATACGATAATTAATTGGAAAGAGTGAATAACCAAAATATTATCACGAGTGCCGTATAACGCCTAGATTTAATGATGTGGGGAACGCGCACGAGTTAAATCCTCAAGCGTTCTTGGCACGAGTGATCATGTTTAGGTTATTCACGATAACCAATTGATTATCCTATTTTTTATGTAGATTTTCTTCATAATTTATCGATATTTTGAACATGAATTTAAACTTCTGTGATTTGCGGGTTGATATCAAATTTGTGACGTTTTGCCGGGGAAAAGTCCGAGAGTGAAATTACTGAATTTATTACAGTGTGAATTATCGAAATTTATTACACTGGAAACATTCGACGAAACACTGCTATCAATATAATAAAATATGATCGCCTATCATGATATTTACTTGGTATGTTTGTTGCAATTTCCCAAACCATCAGTTCGGGCTTTAACGATCTACGGCTATATGCTCAAATTCATAAAAAATGTTTTTAACCAATTTTAACAGATATGACAAAACCTTTTTGATATATTGTTAAGAATGACTTTCTGTAAGCGTCAAATCATTTATCATGTAAAATCGCATGAAATTCCAATTGTTTAATCATAAATGTTCGACGTTGCTTTAATTGATGAAAAAGTAAGGATTCCTTAGAGGCTTTAATTATCAAGGGATTATGAAGAAGAAAATTTTGTTCCGGAATGTGGACATTTAATCAGATTCATCCTAACTAATGTACAGTATTACCAATTATCGTAACATAACGAAGATACTAAAGCTAGCTAAAGACTCATTGACCTCTCTTTAAACAAAGGCTAGGCTTATTCTTCATTCATTCTAAGGTTGAATTCAAATAAGGGCATACAAAATATAAATCTAAGAAATGTAACAATATAAGAAAAAAAATCGGAAATTTCGTTCTCTTTATTAGGTTATGTCTCAATTCTTATTTGATCTTTTAAAGTAAAATTGTACTTACATTATTGCATCATTTTATGTAGCTTGAAAAATGTGAAATTAATGACAGAAAATGATCACTTTTGAAAAATGATGCATCAAACATGCGTTTTCTTCTTTTACTGTGTATCTATCTGCACCATGTGAACCGATTAATTCAACGTGTCATAGTTTTCCTTTCCTTTGTCGTCTATTCTGGACATGACTTTTATGAGCAACTCAGTGGGTGTTTCTAGAAAAACAGAGGACAATTACCTTACCGGTACACCTGGTCCATGTTCCAAGGTTTTGTGAAGTCCAAGTTGCTCATTTACTTTTATTTCTTTTTACGTATAACTTTGGTTATTTTATGTTCTTTGTTGTGTGTGGATATAGTTTCCCTGTCTGCTAGTGTCTGGATTACATTATTTTGATTTTCGCTAGCATCGTGGTTACCTTGATTACTCTTTAACAAATTGTTTCATTTTCTAGATAAACCTCCATATTGCAATTAACTTGTCCTTCCGTAAATCTGTCTGTCCACCCAATACACTTTTCATTGGAAAAATAGCTTCCGGATATCTGGTTAATTGCTTTTATCCTGCAATGAGGTTGTTTGTTAAACGAATAAAGGTATACAGTTATTTTTTTGCTGTATCCGTACATTAGCAGGTTATCGACTTTCTGGTTCCTTCCACTCACGTGATCGGCGGAACTACTTTTTTCTGGTATGCGTAAATTAATCATGGCCGCCACCATAGATACGATATAAACAAATTGCGATTGCGTATCCGGTTTATCTTTTTTTTTTTTTGCTGTTTTGTTTCGTTTTCACCTGAATGAAATAAGAGATTTTATGTAAACCAAATAATGATTTTGTTTGTATTTTTTTCACCGTCATATATATGGCAAATCCTAAATCTCGTTCAGATTTGAGTCATTATCAGTTTGCAGACGACTTCCCCTGTCATTTCAGTCATGTCGGACTCGGAGCCAGTGTGTCCGTCACAATTTAACATAAACTGGTTCCCACTTAAAGAAATTGAAGCATTACAATATGATAAAACTCTTGAAGAGACAAATGACCATGGGACTGTTATGGTCTTGGATTTATTACTGCCTAAACACAAATTTCACCCCTGAACTCTATTGCCATAAACCAAACAGAAACAAGTCGGCTTCCATCCTATTTATTTACTTCCTGGTTACTTTCGACTTGATTTGTTAGAAATGTTTGAGTAGGGATATCAGGTAGCACGACGAAGGGTGATAAATATTGGAGATGTTTGTTTATCACAAAAGAATACATTCAAATATACAATGCAACCAGCTTTGTTGTTATTGTTATTATAGATGTTGCTTTGTAGTTTCCCAGTCTTTTCGTTCTTGCAAAAAAAAATTCTTAAAAGTTGTATCTTCGTTTTTAATATTTTTAGATGAAGTCAAAACATAAGATTTTCTTCACCTTTTTTCGTATTAAAGGAAAATTAAGTGACTGAAATCAATGTTTATGTTTCGATCAAGTTCATTTTCTTATAAGCTAATGATAAAATAGTTAAAGTAAATACAGTGTACATAAAAAAAACTAAGATTCCTTCCGAACAAAGCAAAAAAAAAAAAAAAAAAAAAAAAAACGCAAAACAAAACAAAACTGACAAACAAAACAACCGAAGAAAAAAAAACTAAATAAAACAAACAAATAGAACGAAAACAACTAAGAAAAAAAACAGTGAACCATATTTGCCGACTAAAATTACTATATCGCTTAAAGTGTTGCATATTTACGGTAACATATATAACGATAGTATAATCGTATTTTGTGAGGTCATTGTATCAATAAAACTTTACAAAGCATCGTTCTGTATCCAGTGATCTTCAATATTCCTGATCTCTAATTATCGTACATTTTGTTACCACACAGAACTGCATTAAAATGTTAAGAAAAGAAAACATTTGATTCGTTACGCAATATATATATGCCTTGCTGTGCTTTGATTTTATGACGTTTGATACGATTTTCATGAAAACGTAGAAATTGAACAAAAACCAAATGAAGTGTCATATTTTGTCTGTAAGATAACATTTCCTTGAAGGTTTAGTCGACAAAAACATTGTATCAGACGCTGTTCTTATATGAACTCTTGTGTGTCTGTCCAAAGACGTGGATAGGTCATTGGCACGTCTGTCTTGGTAGAACTATCAAAATGTAACAGTACACGACAGATGTGTTTACTATTGATGTAATTATTAATTTTTATTAATGATATCGACACTGACGAGACTATAACGTGGCTTGTTAGTATATTTTATCATCTTCGCTTATTTTATATCCTAGTGTAGCATTTGATCTAGTAAATTAATAGCTTTTACAAGATTAAGTAGGGTTTAGGGGAATTGAAACTTAAAAAAAAATTGACTAAAAGGATCAGACATTACATATTGACATGGATCCTTTGCTTGTTCTTTTACTATTTACATTGGTGATTTCATAAAATAACAATGTCATAACTCAATGAGAAATCTTTCATATTAAACTAAAACATTTATAAAAATGACATAATACAACTACATCGTATGGTGGCAAAGACAATAAAACGGAGGAAATAACTATGAATCTCCCGATGAAAAAGAAAAGACGATGAAAGCACTGCATAATTTATAACGAACGCTGAGCGAGCATAAAAAGCGAGTACGTATAGTTGATGAACACCAACGCAACTATGCTACTGCAATCTGAACGTAAGAATGACCCGAACGAATGAGTATCTAATATACTTAGAATATACTTTGTTAGGAAAACGCAAAAGACCAAAAAATACAGAATAGCATTTTCCAAATAAAGCTATATAAGAAAGGAAACAATAGTTGAAACGCTTTTAGAGTGAATGTTCTAAGACTAGATTCGAAGTAGCAATTCAGAAAAATGCGGCTTCTTCAAATGTTGTATTGCCTTTATGTGACGTCTTAAAAATGAGTGTATTGATAATAGACGAGTTTTGCAACAGTACAGTATTTAAGTTTTCAGTTGTAGGTCGATAAGAGCTTGTGTTTTAGCGAGTCCTTCTCCGTGTTAAGAACCAGATAAAGGTGGGCTTGTGGGTTTTTTTTATAATCTATCTTGTGCATCTTTCTTTACGGTGATTTCCCCCAAAAATCTTATTCTTACTGTTAAAAATAAAGTGTCTTTGAATTTTTTGGCTTGATTGTCCTCGAAGGTACTAATACTTCAGGTTATAAATCGCCCAAACAAGATAAGTAAAATTTCTCTAAACCAAACCCCTCTCGGACTGTGGGATAAGGTCGGCTTGGACAGGTGTACGATTTATCCAGGTTCAAAATACATTTAAACTGACACAATGGGACTTCAAAAATTGTCGGGTGTAGGAAGATTTTCGGCTACTTCAATGTTCGTTATAGGCAGATTTTTGGTTATTTAAAGGTTCGGTGCAGGCAGGTTTTCGGTTTCTTCAAGGTTCGGTGTAGGTGTAGGTTTCAATATACTTCTATGAGTAAGTGTTAACATAGAATAAGGCTATAAACATTATTTTATGGTTCTACATGTAATTTACTCATTCTAGTCAACTAGTCTTACAGAGATATTTAGACAAAATAGTGTATTGAATTGATATAAAAACAATAAATGGATGAGGCTTAGAATCGCGGTAAAATGCGAGGCTTTTTTTCAGATTCGTGCTTAATTCATGTATCGTTTTTATTTCTAGTCAATATACTTTTATTGTCTTTATACTACAATCCTAATCATTTTTTCAAATCAAGTTTAATTTGATACGACGGGTTTATTAAATTTCTTCCCCACTAGTGGCCCCCCCTCATAGTGACAATACAATGAACAGGTAGTTCATGCAAGGGTAGTAAAGTAGGCGGAGCCAAAGTGTAATATACTATCACTGATCGTATGTCATTAATGAATATACTGTTAATGCATTTTGATTTCTCAAATGAACAGTAAAAACCGAAAAACATTTTAGTTGTTTTCTTTGTTCTATACTATCCTGCAAGTCTTTACTTTTCAATCTTAAAACGTAAGAGATGACTCATAAATGTCAGGAAAGTATCAAATAGAGGAAAGCAGCTCATTTATTCCTAAATGTAACTTTATTTTCCTGCAAAATACCAGCGAAAGAATAACATATAAGAATGTTCACTAACGACCAAGCTCCGAACAGTGTTTGACGTTAGAACCTCACTCAAGACGTTGCAGCCAGGTCTCTCAGAAATGCAAGGATCTTCCTAAATCGAGAAACAGAAAAATATTTTATGCGACGTTATCTGATTCACAAACGACGTTTGATTTGAAACATGCGTGAGAATTTCGAAAGACCAGCATACATTTTCACAAAAAATCGTAAGAGTAAAATTTGTCGTAAGTTATGACGTCCGATACTTTGATCTATTATGACGTCATGACTTAAGACTAATTTACGATTTTTTTTGTGAAAAGGACCACAGCCGTCGATATGCAGACAGGCGTCGATTTCACAAAAAGTTGTAAGTGTGAAATTGATTGTAAATTATGATGTCACAATGCTATTTTAGGTTGTTACGTCCTTTCTTCAACTTTACACTTGACAATAACACTTTACACAGAAAAAATAACCAACAAAAGTATCAAAATGAAACACACAAAAAGCAAATGAGTGATACGGACTCAATCCAAAACTGATGATATGAATATTAACTTTTTTTAAACTTAATTTAAAAAGATATTCAGATAGAGCATTAAATTGTAAAGTTCCGAAATAAATCACAAAAACCCAATTTTATCATTGTTTTACCCCGGGCTAGTCATTTATGTCTCATTGTTTTACCCCTAGCGATTGCGAGGGGTGTAATAACGACACAAATGGGCAGCCCGTGGTAAAACAATGATAAAATGGAGTTTCGTAATTATTTCGATTTCAATTTGACTAGTTTCCTTTTTGAAAAGATGCAGCCAATGTGTTGCACGAAATGTTGGTCATGTGTTTATCACTTTTTTACCAAAGCTGTAGTCTAAAAAGCTTTGAAGCACGTCAAATTAGAATAAGTGTTGTTCTACTTGACCATATGTTTGTTTGATTTATCCACTCTCTAATTTATAATCATTTTTTGTTTTGTGAATCAAAGAACATAAGTGTAAGTATTTTGTTATGAATTCTTTAATTAATCAATATCTTCGAAAGTCGGTATTTTTTACTGTTACGTTTAATAAGAAAAGTCAAGGGAACCAATGTTTTAGCGTTAATCAAAATTAATGATGGCGACCATAAAACATCTGCAGTAATGACTTCAATCTTGTAGCAACATAACCCTGTTCCAGAAGCCTATTTGTTAGAATTCTAGCCCGATACAAGAGGTCTGCATAGTTTCGGTAAGCTCTGGCATAACATATGAGTTGTGATAAGAACAATATGTGTAAGGTATATATTAGTGTGCTTTTTTGTTTATTTACACTGACAGTTTTTGAGTGAATCAAAAGTATTCATAGCATCAAAGTTATGTTTAAAAGGGATTTTTTAGCCCAAGAAACATAATAAAGAGTTTCTGGAAGCCTTTTGTTATGAGTCTTATCCTTATTAAGAAGTTACTTTCTCGAAATCAGTCATGACGTAAACATAACTGCCATTTTTTTATTTACAAGGATACATATAGCAATTAACATATTGGTATTAAACGAGAATCACTTTTAATTTCATGGGAGCGCCTTCTTTGTAATACCATTTCATTATTTTAATAAAACGCCAAGTAGCAATTCTGCAAAAGAAATAACTGACAAATCTTCTATTGGTTGCTAATTTACAGTACATTTTTATCTTTCGAATCATTCAATGTCTGATAACATTCGACGTTTCTATCAACGACAGGCTTTTATTCGTAATAACCTAATTCACTAAGCCTAAATCATACTGCTTCCATCACATGCTGATGTCTGGCTGCACAAAATATAATAGATTCCTGTTTAAACGTTAATTGTAATTGATGAGAGAGTTCACAAACAAACACGTTCATTCTTTAGATAAATTGACGACATTTCTGTAGGAAACCCTTTTCTTCGAATTTCTTCGTCCTTAACAGTGACAAATGAGTTTCTACTGTGTCGTGTTTTATTTCAGTTAATGAACGTTTGAATGATGCTGTGTCATTGCGTTAGCTTGTGTACAATCTAAAACGTGTTCGTAATAGTCAATTAACTTTGACAGAAAAATAAAGTACTAGTTGAGAAACTTCGATTCCTCTGACGAATGTTCTCCTCTTTTTAACGAGCGATCTGTGAAAAGCTTCCTGAAATAGCAAAAACAATTCCTAGTTTTAACATATATGTTAAGAGAACTAAGATATCAGGTTCAGTCTGTTGATTTGAAATATTTTGAATCGGTTGCAATAAAACAAAATGAAATATTATAAATCTAACCATAAACGTTCCTACAATAGGAGTGAGTTTTTCTTAATATCCCGTCAGACCGTAAAGATGAACGGATTAATTATTCTAGCGTTAATTTTAACACATTTTCCCTAAATATAGATAAATGAACTACCCCCGTGAATGCCAGTATGGTAAATAAGGATATTATACATCTATCTTCGTTCTGTTTAACTTTCAATACTTTTTGTGGTCTTTTTATCTTTAATCAATCTTTATACATGGAACAAACAACAGTTCACATACGGAACACCAAACATGTCATAATCACGCCTTTACATTTAAACAATAAGGTTACTGCTAAATGAGCAGCATGTGTTTTTTTTACTTCTTTCATCGTACACAGCTTTTCGAATATACGTTAAACAGATATTATGACAATTACCACACGCCATGTTTGTCTGTTAATACGGTGTGTTCACATACACTAAGAGGATAAATTGGTTCTATTTGTGAACAGTAATCTTTTAACAATATCCTCTACGCAAGGGTCCAGTGTTTTTTATTGGTGGAGTATAATTTGCTTATTTACATTTGGTTTCTTATGTTTTCATTCAGCTCTTATAATATGTTAATAAGTTGCTTCAAAGTTACTAATAGAATAATTAATTGGAAAGAGTGAATAACTCAAATATTATCACGAGTGCCGAAGAACGCCCAAATTTAACGAGCGTGCGGAGTTAAATCTTAATGCGGTCTTGACACGAGTGATCATATTTTGGTTATTCACGATAACAAATTGATTATCCCATTTCCTGCATTATTCATTGTTATTTTCAACATGAATTTAAACAACAGTGATTTGTGAACGGCGGATTGATATCCGTGTTGTGACGATTTGGCGGGAGAATGCGCGAAATTACCGAATTTATTTCACAGTGTCAATTATCAAATAAAAAAAACTGGGAACATTCAAGAAAAAACGGACCGACAAGAAGAAAAAAATCAATTACAATTTTTGACAAGATGGGGATCAATCTTTGTTATTCACAACTGCTAAATATAAATATCCTCTGAAAACATTTATCAGATATTGAGATGCTGTTACGCAAATATATTATTTTAAGTTATGGATCAAAAAATTAAATTGTTAGGGGATACAGGAAAAAAATAACTGGTATCTGATGAAGACTTTTATTATCTTCAGAAAGGTCAAATATAATGATTTCACTTTCAGGCTATGCACCATGCAGACCAGTACAAATATAGGACACTGAGTGATTTAGAATTAGAACAGAACACATTTGTGATGTTCTTAAATTGTTCTCAAGTTTCAGAAGCTTTAAATTATGAAGTTCATGTCACATATAGCGGGACAAGTGACATCTATAAAAACTTGAAATACCTTGTCACACATATTTTCTATGATAATGATGAATCCAGAAAAGATTCTGACTGTAGAGATATTTAAATCACCCTCAAACGTAGTTATATTGTATTAAAATCGGTATAACTATTTTAAATTGGAATTTGAAAATGCCAATTGTTTGTTAAATACATGCGTTTAAGAGTAATCTTTTAAGAAATAAAAGTAAATTTAGTGGTTTTTTGTTTTGCGTGAATCACCTCCTGTCTGATTTTTGTAAGGGCTGCTATTTAAAATATCAATATAGACTAATGATCTATCACTGATATATCACTCTTAATCAAATGTGTCAATAAAAACATAAAAAAGCGTCATTTATTTGTTGACGGACACGCCGGTCAGACAATTACTTGGCAAATTACGAATGTAGAATATATGAAATTGAAAAACAAACCAAAAACTTGAAATTACTGATTTTTCTATAATTTAGTTAATCCGAGCTACACATACTGAAATATGAAGTAATGACTTACTCCGTAACGGTGTCCATTTTCAGGTTGGCTGTAATTAAAACAATGAAGAAAAAAAGCAATGAAAAAATGTAAATAGTATTTTTAGAATTCAATTATTTATCATAAGCTTACCAAGAAATATATCTTATAATGTTAACAGACATGTATGTATATACATACACCTTCTGTTATTGTATTATGGTTGACTATTTAAACTTCATCTAGACAACAGATATTTAGTTTCACCAAGGCGAGTATTAAAATGAGTTTAGTTTTGACTACTTGATGACGTTCGATGTAGTTGTACACTTTTTGCACTCTAACTTTTGTAAATCCGTCTTGTTATTTTCTAAACCTGATCTCCATAAACCGACACTTGGTATTTAATTGGTAATGTGATTTCCTTGACTTTTGTCCTTAAGCTCTATTATTCAACAAAAGATTTATGCGTATTCTATATTAAGAGTACAAAGATTACATTAGTTGTTGAGAGGACAATTTCAATTTTGATTGTTACAGAAATGAAGGGAACCATGAATCATTTCCTTTTCACGAATAGACAATCAATTGCACTCCTAACGTCAATTTCCCCCCCCCCCCAACTCTAAGCATTTCCAGAAATTCTAAACATGTTGATAGATAAAATGCCGCTACTTGTATAGAGTCAGGGGATTTTATTGTATTCTCTTTCCTTATTTGTATAATTCTTTACAGACCAAACATGTTTAAACTAAATATAATGCGCCTGTCCTTTGTCAGAATTCGATTAATATACAAAACAAAGTACAAAATTTCTAAGGAGGATACATTCTAAAATTGTCAATGTCTTTATATTACGATAAATTATGATAACAGTCGTTAAAGTGTAATCAAGGGAACCAAGGTTATAGCGGTAATCAAACGAATTTAATCCAGGGACAAAGACCAGACATGGAAAACAGACATACACAACAAAGAACATAAAGTAATTAAAATAATGAAATAGTCTGATGATGGCAGTTTTTTATACCTGATAGTGTACTACGTCTTCCATGGTATGACACTACTCCTCTACATTTACATGCGACACGAAATTCTTTCCTAAACTTCTCTGGAAAATCAATGGAACTGGAATGGTTAAGTAGTCTAACAATTGGTCTCAAGGGAAAAATCTATTTTGATATAACTATATCAGTTATAACCCCAAAAATTCTCGTGTGACGTTACACTTTTTACATTGCAGGATTTCAAACAAATAAAAACATATTTTATAATTTGTATGTATATAGACAAGAGAAATACTAAAGTAGGACTGTAATTATGAAGTCCTTTTAAAATAAATTTCATTATTGGTTCATCAACAGAGTAAGTGTTTTCAGATTTTCTTTTTACAACCACCTATACAAAGAACTTTTGAACTGAAAACTTACATTTGAATTTGATTACTAAAACCGCGCGTTATAATTTAGCACTGTACTGAATGTCATCTCGGACAATCTTGTGTAAAATGATAAATCAATCTATTAAAAGACAACTCATGGGAAAGTAAAAACCCAAGGAAATGAAATATTAATGAAAAGTCATCAAGTTTGTAGAAAAGATTAGTCAAATATGTTCAGAGCATATCAAGATACAAGACAGAGTCGGTGATGTTCTTTCATGTCGAAATTTAATTGCTTGTAAAGGATGAAATGTACAACATTGAAATTAAAAAGATAATAATGCAGCCAGCCAACCAAAAGCATTTAATTTTTAAATTAGACGACACTGTTTGATTGAATAGATTTAAAAACAAGTACTATCTTTAAAAAAAAATAGCCGACGCGTTAAAATTTTACTTCTAAGTATCAACATTTCTTCAAGGAGTTATAGAAAATATTTATAAATCCTTGATTTCTTTCACGAAAACAACACATGGCACGCAATTTCATATTTTCGATACAGTTTTTTCGAACGCAATTTCAAATTTTCTATACAGTTTTTATGAACGCCACTAAGTTATCAGTATTTGGCCAATCGGGAAACAGAATTACTGTCAGGTGACTTGTCTTTCCATAGAAGAGCGTCCTTAAGGTCAAAGGGTAAAAAGCAAAACTATACCGAATGCATCGGAAAAACAAAAAAGCGCTGCCATTCAAATGTACACAGACTGCAACAATATAATGGAAACATTTTATAACATTCAATGTAAACTCACACCATAAGACACATTGGTTTATTGAACCGTTAATTTAATGTAATAAAACGTACCACTCATGAAATTGTAGATGACGGGGTTTATAGAACTGTTAAAATAACAGAGGAGGTGAGAAGTCAATGTCAATAACTTGGTTCCATGTTGACTGGCGGTGGCTGTTATTCCAGCGTACCTATAGTAAAAGATGATACTTATCGTAGATAACTCAAAATCAACGAAATTGTTGCACACCGTATTTGAAGTTTTTACGACTTACAGGCTGCAATTCAAGATATGTCAGTAATCAAATACAAAAATAATAATAATACATATTGAAAGTTTTGGCATGCTGTACACGTGTTTCAATGACCAGCATATAGGAAATATAAACCCAAATTTTTAATTGTATACAAGAAGTCCTAAAAGTTACAAAAAGGAAGCCAAATCCAGCACCGAGAGGTTTTACAATGTGAAATATTGACGCCTCGGTGTTTTAGGGAATTCGAACTTTTGATACTAGTACACCAAAGTTCTGTAAATAATCTGATGAAATTAGATTCTGACAATCTGACAGTTGAATACCCTTGCGAACCTTTGGTCCACCAGCAATGACATCGACTAATTGGTTGCATGAAAACAATCATAAAATAAAGTGTTTATGTTTATAAAAAAGCCTAACTTTTCAAGGAAACTAAAACAAACGAGAAATAAGATTGATTGAAAAGTAAGACGTTCAATATATCTCTTGATATTACAAGTCAAAGGGAAAATTGATAAAGGAAATTCATTGACGCTGGACTGTCTCATTTACGTAATATTATAAACGAATGTCCTTACATCTCGCATTATATGTCTGGATGTGCATCGTTTCTGTCAAGTACGGTAGATCACCCTGTTCTACTTACCGAAATATATTAATCAAATATACTGGAATGAAACAAACACAGAAAACTATCACCACAACTATCAACATTCGGGCAGTTCGTCGTCTGGCTCTGGATTGAATGGTTGCCCCTTCTGATCTACTATCTTAAAACGTAATGAATCGAAAATTAACAATGGTTTTAACTAATCCGTAGCAAACTAAAAGAAGTTGACTAGTTTCTGTCAATAGAAATGTAGGTACATGCACGAAGAGCCCCTAAAAAAGACACCAAACATGATGAACTTCTCAAAATTTCCTAGAGACAATACAAAAAAAACAAAAACAATATAGTATAAAATGCATTTTAACAGCTGCAGAAATGTTCATATTAAGAGAATTATATCGCTTGATATAAATGTTCAAATCCTAGTTGAATCTCTGAGAGTAACATATAAGTTTTTGGGGAATGCTAGTTACGAAATTCTCATACAAACCATCTTATGAAAAAATATTGAGCTACACTCGTCTTGAAAATAAATCAAACAATAAAAACTAAGTAACAAAGAGATAAATAACTAATTACAACTAAATAAAAAACTAATCAATAATAATCACATAATAATCTATCATAGACATTAGAATTAAGGGTTAGTTGTCATTACACCAATAGTTTTTGGGGTTTTTTTTTCTGCATGCCTTTACGCTCTTTAAACTATTCTTCCAAGCAAGCCGTTTTGTGAATCTTTTCTTTTACATCTTATAATAATATTAATTTTGGATGATTGTGTCAATAAAGTTTTAAACCAGAATGTCATGTAACCTATATGGTTGAAACGCCAATGATTTTCCCGTCAAATACAGAAATAAATTGTAAAATGGTACTATTTCATGTATAAAACTTTCACGCTAATCTATTTTTCTTGTTTTGTTATTTGTAAATTATTCCTAAAATAAGATATGCTTTTTAAATCCTGTTCAATTTCGATGTTTTTACTTAATTTTCCGTAATTCAGTAATCAAAACATCATTTATTGTTTGCATATCATTGGCGTCATTTGTAGCGTGAACTAAAGATGATTTTAACACAGAAATTCATTTATAGTATTGTGTAAATGATTCAGGCACTTTCCACTTCAAAAGCTTTTGGTGTTCGATACGCAATAATAACACAATATGATTACATTCTTCTTTATTCGGCATATATTTTAGCTTACACTTATTAAATGTTTAGTTATCATATTCAAAGTTTCGTTTAGTTATTACTTCAAGTGTTGATCGGGTAATTACTTCAAAATATTATTTTGTTAAAATTTGCTTAATTTGTTTAATAAAAACAGTTGAAACAGTCATCTATTGACTGCATCTAAACAAGATTTTCACGTAAGAATCCATATTAAGCAGGTGGGGATCCAAGGACTGGCGTACCGAGCGTATGCCCCCCTCTAAATCGGTAAGAAAAAAAAATTCACTACAAGTTTCACCCTATAATATTTTTGCCATGCTTTGCACGGCATTTAATTCAATTTACGCCCCCCCCCTAAACTCAAATCCTGGATCTGCCCCTATTAAGGTAGGGATCAAACCCAAATGTCCATTGAAGTATAATATTTATCTTACCTAAAGCAACAGGACCAGACGTACTACTCCTCCATAAACACCAGGCAATTCGGCTGTATGTAAATGTCATAACAAGTAGAGGAACAAGGAAATACACAACCATCATAAAGATCTGAAACCCATATTCTTGATGTTGGTCCCGACTTCTACAGCTTGTTAGAAGTATGAAAGATTCAGGCACTTCGTCATCGTGAAAAGTAGTCATGAAGTAAAGAATGGGACATGATGATACCAATGAGAGTAACCATATCGAAGCCACTGCTAAGGCCGTTCGGAATTGGGAACCTCGGAAAGAGAGTGGTCGACATATTGCCAAGTAACGTTCTATTGATATGGCTGTAAGTGTCAACACTGAAACTAACACACTTACATTCTGAAAAAAAAAATAACAATTTAAATTTCTTAAATCAAAAATTAATTTAAAATTTCTTAAATCAAAAAATGATTCAAATCTTAAATAAAAAATTAGCAATAAAATTTTACAAAAGAAAAAAAAATATTGCTAAATTAGTTAATCAGAGATTGTTTTTGTCAATCAATAAACCACACTTATTATTTGAATTTAAAGCAATGCCATAACAAAAACTGCACAATAACAATTATGAAAATTCCGTTCTTTAAAATAGCAGATCTCAAGCAATGAAGTCACACAAAATATTTTTGATTTTTTTTTTAATCTCACATCATTTCTTGAGACCTGTTTTTTACGGCTGGATTTTTGTTAATTAGAAATTTTAATAATCAACAATCTGCACTAGAAAAAACCTTCAACCCAATTGCATCATCCTATAGTACTTTATAGGCCATAAGTTCTTATTTTTACCCAAATCCCACATAATTCCCATAATATTAAATGTTTTCTTTGTAATGGAAAATAAAAGCAGTATGTTTTGGTACACGAGAATCGAAATGAACTGCCGAGAAGGTATTACACAAAACTTTTGAAGATTAATTATAACACGATTCATTTTGTACAACTGATTGTAGAAGCATAAGAACATCAATCAACTTTTAAGACCCAAAGCAGAAGCCATAGAAAAATGAAAATCAATATAAATCTAGTTACATTTTGAAGATTTATAAAGAGAACGTGAAATAATTTGTTTTAAAGGCCAATCAATACTTTTTTCTTATATATTTTAATATTCGATAGCCAAGTGCAAAGATTAAATAAAAAAAAATACTTTCTCAAACTCAGCAACGATTGCAGTCTACTATCCGCCAGCCATTTATTCAGATTAATGATAATTTCCGACATTCCCTGTTATGACCCAGAGATGTTTACATCCTTGATCGTAATCAGTGGTAACAGTGCACTATCGATAAAAACAACCACATTGAGAACTTCACACGCTATATCATCAGCACTGGATGACTAAAAAACTGAACATTATCGGTTACATCCCCCGTCAATATTTAGAAGATATAATGCAACTGGACCGAAAGAAAAAATTTGATTTTCTTTTTTCCGGGTTGACAGTTGACGGGTTTCAACACCGACAAAAGCCGTAAGAACGCAAATTTGGTCTACCTTTTTATCACGTTTTATTTGTATTTATTTTTTTTATTAGTACCAATTTTACCTTTTAAATGTGGCAACTTTCTATTTGTTTACTTTCCATGAAAGGAACGAAACCTTGGTACTTTAGAATTCTGAATTTTATTTTATTTTATTTCATAATGAAAGCTCTCAAATTAATTTTAACTTGAATATGGGAGCTGTATACACAGCCACAAACAAATGTAAAAAAAATCAAAAATTTTGCTCTTATTAATGCATGCATTGTAAAAAAAAAAAACCTTGAAAAATTCAACATTTCCTTTTAACCCTATTTGGAATTCATGTTTGCAAACGAAAGACATTTTTAAAGTACTTAAAATTTTGATATGATTTCAAACTTGAGTTGTTTCTTTTTAAATAAAAAAGAACAACGGCTTGCAAAAGGAACCAATATTAATATTGTAATACTAACTAAACTTCATCCTTAATTTCCATCAACTATGATGGTTGGCTATTAATCATTTCTCCCACACATGACGTTTTACAAGAAAGTTGAAATGAATATTCGATACTTTCAATTACAAAATGAATAAGGAACATGTTATTTACTTATCAAAATATTACTTTATATGGCATTAATCATCATTTCGGTTATTAGTGTTACTTCTTTTGCAACGTCCTCACTAAAATATGTTTAAGATAGTCAACTTAATAGCAGACCCATTTGTAGTTAATCAAGAAGGTTCACATAAACTCCAAGTTATTGTCTTGTTCCCAAATGGCTTTTCTGATGCTGTAAAGGATATTAACTTCGTCTGTATATGTAAATACGTGACTGAAATACAACTTCCGTAAAAGTTATTGACCTTTTTGAAACAATGACGGCTTACAACACAAAAATTCGTTTACTTCGTAAAGTTTCAGAAAAATGTTCATAAGTTAACTCATAAACATACAAAAATTAAACAAAACCAAAAAACATCAATAAAAAGAGATCGAAATGAAATCTAATTTTACCCTATATAAAGATAATGTGCTACCAAAGAAAATACGATATTCAGCTGTTTTAATTATAAGGAGAACGACAGAAACACTGAAAGATCGTGATCGTGGCCCGTGATCGATAACTCAAAGTATATATGTACAGCAAGATTACACCAAAATTTAAAATTGGTTGCATTGAAAACAATCAGGAAACAAAGCAGAAAATCCTTTTGTGCAAACAAATCTTGCATCAATTTTCAGACATTGATTCTTAAAGCTTTCTCATAATCGTAAAGAAAGACACTTCCCACAGACTCTGCTTGGTCTGTCTTGTTGCTTGATCTAATCTTAAGAATGACACAAAACAATAAAAAAAACACTCATCTTTTCAACAAATGTGATAACTTATTATTTCGTTTACAAATAGTTATATTACACCTTTTCCTACAAGTGAAGGTGTTTTTTATTGTCTCAATTTTTAAATTTCTCGCCTTTTTCGAAGTTACCCTAATTTTTTTTTCACTATGTTAAAAATCTTTCAGAAACTATTCCTACTTTTGAATAAACTCATAACGTAGGCAGTTGTAAAGCAATTTCCATAGGATTTTCGACGAAAACGGTATGACAAACAAAACAAACTATTTTTCAGAAGCTCCCTTTTCAGTAAAACACATGGTATGACATAAGCGATTCGATGTTTCATTATTTTAAGAGAAGAAAATTGTTTTCATGCTCTTTTGTTTTGATGCGATGCTGGTTACTCATTATTTTTTAGTTTTCTTTGTACTCGGTTTGTTTTCTCTTTCTTTACTTTAAAGAAAATATGCATTATAGATAATCATTAATTACATTAATAACAAAAATCATTCATCGAATAAAAAACAAATAAGAATGAACTGCAAAATTGAGACAGTAGAAGAATGATACATAATGTATACAATGACAATTAATACCTTTAAAGCGTCATTCGTGCCGTCTTTATTTGTTTAAAATTTTGTGCTTGGACAAATCATGTTTTGGTATAAATTATTGAGTTTGATCATCATGAATTAAAGATTAACAAGATACTAAAATGTTTACAAAGAATGAATGAAGACCCCATTCAAAATTTGTGAAAAATATTTCTCTTTGCCTTTTTTTTAATAATAAAAAACCACTGAGTGTCCTTTAAGTTGAAAGGTACAGGTCATTCGGTCAAATAAGTTTTGCATAAGTTCATCAAATTCTCATTTGATTTTTTTTTCTTGCAGATAAAACCGACCCGTTGGCATACAAATGCGATGTTTTTATAACAGATAACAGAGAGATATAATGAAATGCTGTTGATTCGTTAAAGGAAACGACGAACAAGAAGGACGATTGATTTCTGTTTTACGAATCAGAAGCATTTCATTGTTTCTATTTCTTAAACTATTTTTGACGACCTCGAATTAATATGTTTTAAATTCTGTTTGTGCATTTGTGAAAACAAATGAGTAAAGTTCACTTAGGGTATTTATTTTGGTATTTTCAACATTATTTATTTATTTAACAAAACGTTTATATCTCGATAATGTGAGCAGTTGGTAATACTGTAGATATATGAATTGACAACCAATTTAAAAGAGTTATCTCATTCATAAAAGTCTTATTCCCGTTACACATAATTATATAGTTATCAAAAGAGAATATCATATACAAAAAATACCATACTCTTTTTTTTATGTGTAATATTAATTACATTAAAGAACGACACATTTTTTTATTGCAAAGAAGCCAGGAAGTAGCATGTTAAATCGATAATTTACATAAACTGTATCAATTATATAAATAATTTTGATTTGCAATTTCATTAGGTTTTTAATTTGCACGTAGGTAGCTTTATTCAAATGCAATTATCAAAATATGCCGTTTTGGTGTGGAATTATTTTAGTATGGTATATTGTTCGCCCTTTAAGGTTTTTTATTTACTTATTGAATAAAGCTACGAATGATTTCTTTGCTTTTGTAATTAGATGGTTGTTTTGAAAGAGAAATAGTAAAATTTATTGTTATTAATTTCCTCCTTTTTAAGCTATTGTATTTGAATTTTCAAGACAGAAAATGACAGACGCATAATGTATCTTTCAACGAAAAGTGTTAACTCTGTATGAGATAAATAACGGTGGGCAGAAAAGTGAATTGGATGCATTCAATAGCTGCAACTGGACAATATGGTATTAATGGACGTTTAATCTTCGGTCGCAAGTATTCACTATGAAGCAAGCCGAGATCACAGGCAAACACTAGATCGCGAACAAAGTGTTGGCAAACAGACAAGCGAGAACTCAACATAGATATGCGGCATATGCAAATATGGGAACATTTTGCTGTATAATGTTATGAGTCCAGCTGCAGCATGTCCTGTGGTGTGAGGATTTCCTCGTTTTTTCATCGAAGACCAAAGGTGGCCTCTGGTATGAAATTTTCATTAAGGTGGGGTTGTTGTCTCTTTGACATATTTACTATACCCATTCTAACAAATAGGTTTCTGGAGCAGGGTTATTTTGCTACAAGATTGCAGTCATCACTACAGAAGTTTTATGGCCGTCAACATGAACTCGTGGATCGTTACGGTGTATCCATTTGCGCCATGAAAACTGATTTGTTCAACGTGTCATAGTTTTCCTTTCCTCTTTCGTCTACCCCGGACTTGACTTTTTATGAGCAACTTGGCGGGTGTTTCTAGAAAAGCAGAGGACGCTTAACCTACCGGTGCACCTAGTCCATGCTCCCAGTTTTTAGTGGAGTCCGAGTTGCTCATTTGCTTTTGTAACTTTGTATGTATGATTTTAGTTACTCTATGTTCTTTGTTGTGTATGACTGTTTTCCATGTCTGATCTTTGTCCCTGGATTACATTCTCTTGATTTCCGCTATAACCTTGGTTCCATTGATTACTCGTTATATTGGATATGCTTTTCCGAAGTGAATGGTAACGAAAATGACTTTTTCGTTAATTTTTTGTGGACTAGTTGTAAATACTGGTCAATTGAAAATCGAATAAAGGCAAACTACTAACTGATTTGTTTTGGGGGCGTTTCGTCTATTGTTTTCCCAGCCTTGATTTAAAAAAAAATTAATTCACTGTTTTACAACAAGTTGATGTCAAAACAATGGTTTAATAAACACATAATCAAAAGAGGAAATTCAGAAAAAGTGGGGTTTGGGTAACAGAAAATTAAAAGTCAGATTATGCATTAGATGTTTTTTAGCATTTAATATAAATTTTTCAAAAGATAGTTTCCTGATTATAGAAACAAGTAGACTTAAAATAGCTGTACAAAAACGGAAAATATGAAGATCATTTGTATACTATATATTTAATTATCTAAAATAACTTTAAAGTGATCGTATTTTGAAGCGTCAATTTTAATGAAAACGAAAAAAAACAAACAAACAAATACGAAGAGTTCTATAAAACAAAAAATCTCTTTATCCCAAAGAACCCTTGAAAAAAGAAAACCTTAATCATCATTTTAATTTTCTTAAACAATGCATTTGTTACATTACTGTATTTTACTTCAATATGGTACATAAATGACATACTGCTAATAATTACAGAAATATGATTTTATTTATTTTACTTATGTTCTGTCTTTAAAAATATTCCATTTGGTCAGAAGTACATTTAACTTTTGGATACATCTATTACTAGGATATTTTTCGAAGAATATATATTTCTTTAATGTATTTGTCACTTATTTTTACTTACTTATCTATTTTGTGCTGTGTAATTCTGCTGTACTTTCATTTAGAACTTATCGATATTAGATTGCGGGTGGTATAAGATGCCAGTTTGTCCGTTTACAACTTTTTCGTCGCAGCTTTCTCTGCAACTACTTTTCACAACATCTTGAGATTACACAGAAATTTTACTCGGGTAAGCCATATTGTGGGATTCAATATAAGACTGAATTGTCAATATCTTGGTTAATATTGTTCACATTTTGTTTATTTAGTTACTGTGGTGAGAAGCAAGATATGGTTTAATGGGATATGCTCACAATATTTTTAGTTTAGAATATAGGCTGTGTGTTTAAAGGTGAAGCATTTAATAATAATAGCATGGCTCAGAACGGGCCCTATACACCCGGGGGAGAGTGTAATACCGTTGCAAAGTACTATTTCTTCACTAGAAGGTAGAAGTATCATATTTTATCGGTCCTCTTCTGTAACCAAATGCTTTGAATAAACTTTCATAGATGACGATTGTTCTTTCGTATGTTTTATATCTAGTTCTTAATAATTGATAACTCTCCATTTTACTTGGACAATAGAGTAGTATCACAATTGTCATCAATTCATACCAATTACAGACGGCATTGACATGTGAGTTGTGAATAGTCAATGAATTTATTATTGTCAAACATTAGCATCTCGTTTATTGATAAAGATATGAAAATATTGCGTTTAACATTGATCTTTACGTCGAAATTTATTTAAGACACCTTGAAACAAACCATGTGATGTGTTACTTTTTCATCAGTATTTGTTTACTCAAAGCTGTTATACCATAACATTTGCTCCCATTATAAAGTTTCAAATAGTTTAAAAAGTAAAAAACGTTTCGAGGCTATAGCACTGTTTCAAGTATTTTAAATAAGATAATATAACCAAGCTAACAAAATGTACTAAAAATCATCCTGTACGACAAATCCAGCCCACAACATTGACTTTCATCTGAATAGTATGTTTCCCAGCCTTCAACAGGGACAAAGACCTTACCTGATTACGTATCGTATTTGTCCCATTCTTATAAATAAATAAATAATTCGATAAATGTACATCTCTAAATGGTTTGAATATAAGATTACGGAACACTGTCGAAAAATACTATGATAAAGCCTTTGAACAGGAGAGGACTATCATAGTCTTAGAATGATAAATTTCTGACCGAGTTCTGATCTAATCTTTTTCTTATCAAAGAGGTTCTCTTTAAGACGGCTGAATGTGTCTATCAGCTTGCAATGTAGTAGAATTTTCTCTATTGTCCTCTTTTGTTTTAAATTCACACTAAATATTTAACAGTCACTAGATTTTAAAACAAAGAACCCGTGATGTAATACTACCACGTTACCACAGGACTTTTCATTAAAATTTCACCTCTTGAATCATTGTCGTGTTTAAAACGTATTTGAAATATTTATGTCAATTTTTCGTCTTTTTGCCCCACAACTTTTTGTGTCATTGTTTCGTTTCCATCGCTTTCTTTTCACATTTTTATCCTGAATTCAGTGTTTAATTTAGCCAGTTTACTTTAATAGTGAATAAAATTAATTTAATTTTTTAACACGAGAAGACATTTTGTGTGTGTGTGTACATCTTCATATCCTTCTAATAACTTCTAAAGTATTCTGCCCGAAATTCCATGGCAAACTTCAATCACACATATATTTGGATTTCAAATTATTTAAGCAAAATTATTTTTGTGCACATTTAAAGTACCAAAAGGTGAATAGTTATGAATAGTTATTTCTTACTTAAACATGGGGAACGTACAAATAAAATATCTTATCCACTGCTATCAGCTTTTATTTTAAGTGCCCATTAAAGTCTATATATTGTAAAAAATACTTTCTGAACATAACATAGCATTTTGCTGTTTAAAAAAGGGCACAATCATCAATGGCAGCTTTAAAAAAATAACGAAATTATCTGATAAGCATGTATTAGCATCAAGTTATAAACGGTTCTCTAACTAAAAATGCCTTTATGTCGATTATTTATTATGCAGTCACTGACAATGAAATAGAATAATAATTAAGCCTAGTTGAGGTGAAAGATTCGACGGTGACTATATCCTGTCTAGAATTACTGCTTCAATAATTTTTGGGCTATACATTTAAATCACTGATTCAGTATGGCTGTTGCATTACTTTCAAGACCTTATTGTCAGAAAGGTATGTTCAGTTCGTGTCTAATTCGGCCTGAAATTAAAACTTAGTACAATTAGTAAGGACAATTCATAGTGTTTGGTATTCTTTATTTATTTTCATCTGCACATAACAGAAACTTTAGTGCAAAATATAGCCAACAATAGGCGAAAAGCACTTGATTTCGTTACATTTTTCTTTGCAAGAGAGTTTTGCAACATGCTTCAACAACATGTGACCCATATTTCCTTTTCCCAAAACCACCTGCAAAACATGTAAATTCGTAGGAAATTAATGAAAACTACATAAAACGATACTTTGTGATGTTATTTTACACATTATTATTGTAACTGCTCGCAATTTCTTTTGTCCGTTTAAGTCATTTTTGCAAAACAGATGTATGCCAATGACAAGCTAAAATTTTCAGTAAAAAACAGGACCGGTTGATTTCTGTATAAACGAAAATTTAGTCTATTTTTGGAAACATATTTCGTTTATTTCTAACATTATCTTGAAAGACAACTGTCCTACGTCTTAAGTGAAACTTATAGGTTTCCACCTCTTCCTGAAGTAGGATGAAACCTTTGATTACTCTCTAATGTGAATTAAAAAAAAGGTATTTATACAGTTATGCAATACGTTAGAAGCGTCATAAATCAAGCTTAATCAATTATTCCGAATTATGAATTCTACATCTCTTAGCACTTTGTATATAGTTGTATCATTAAGCTTTATTTGATAATTCGAAATAATAGGAAGGTATTATATGTCCATTAGACAAGAATAATGATTGAGGCTTAATAGTCTGGTTCCATTTGATATTACATTAATTCGGTTTCGTTTTTCAATAGGATTGTTTATTGCACATATGGCATGTAATGTTTTGAATCATTCTGGTGTTTACGTTCAGTTGTAAATAGTGTCTTATTGGATTGCGACGGAGATGTATTATTGTTGAGATATTGATTCTGCGTTTAAATATTTCTCTTTCCGTCATTGAACAATATCAAACAATCTACTATTCGGTAAACTGGTCTGATACAAAGTACTTTTCATCAATTTTGTTTTGTCCAAACAATTCCCGATTGAAATGTAGTTCTTATTTATATTTAAATTTTCTTTATTTTTGTATTAAATTTCAGTTTGGTTTAATTTCATGAACTTTTCCTATTTCTAAAATTTGAAAATCGAATAATGAAAATAAATTAATTTAGTTTCAATAAAAATAGAAAAAATGTCTAGTCAAAACAAGATGGTGTAATGGAAAACTCTCCATTCGATTTTTTTCGTCGATAACTATTTTACATGCATGACGAAACGAAATTCACCTAAAAATTCTTCCCACAAAATTTAATAGACATTATCAGTTAGCTCCGGTATTGAATTCATAATTGAATTGTACATTCAACAATAGTTTCAGACAGCGATACATAAAGTAGTACTTTTCCTTCAACTGACAATATTTTCAACATTAATACAGAGTAATCAAGGGAATAAAGACCAAACATGGAAAATAAACAATCACAACAAAGAACAACAAAGTTACTAAAAGTGACATAAGTAAATGAGCAACTCGGACTGCACTAAAAACTGAGAGCATTGACCAGGTGCACCGGTAGGGTAAGCGTCCTGTGATTTTCTTTAAATACCCGCCGAGTAGCTCTAAAAAAAATTCAAGTCCCGGGAAGACGAAGGAGGAAAGGAAAATTATGACACGCTGAACAAATCAGTTAACATGGTGCAGATAGATACGCCGTAACGATCTACGAGATCATGACAACGACCATAAAACTTCTGTAATGATGACTTCAATCTTGTAGCAACATTACCCTATTCCAGAAGCATAATTGTAAGAAGTCTGCGTAGTTACAGCAAGCTCTGGCATAACGTGTGAGTTGTGATATGAAAACGTCTTACGCAGGTGCTGAAGGGACTTTGCCACAGATGAAAGAATAGATCACAATTCTGAATGAAAAGTCACCACGTTTGTCGTAAAGCTTGGTCAATAGTTTTCTTTTGCCATCGATCTCTAAGTGTAGGTCAAGATATGAGGTTGACTTCACAGTGTCTGTGGTATCCTTTATCTCAAGTTCTTTAGGGGTAGATGCGATGTATCATATCCCCGAAACTAGAATTGTTTAATGATGATACGACATCTATATAGCGGAAACTGAGATTAAAGGATCTAGCTAAACGATGTTCTTTCTTTCGGATCAGATCAGCGATAAGTTCAGCCTCATGAGAGTAACGGAATAGGTCAGCAAGTAAAGGAGCACAATTTGTTCCCATTTGAATGTCGACGTTTTGTTGAAAAACGCGTCCACAACACTTGACAAATATGTGGTCGATCAAAACCTCTAGCATTTTGAAAACATCTTCTCCTGTATATACAGCAATCCAATACCGATTTTAATCAGTGAACCCTGAATTTCAATGAATAAAGCTCTTCAGATTTATTATGAAATTTCATTTATATTAATTTTAACAGAAGTATAATGATCCCAATAAGAAGAATATATCAGTTAATATCACGCAATTTAACCTAAACAATACGTTGAATATGTATTTTTAAAACAAAAGAATAAAATATCTTCTTTCTTGTTTAAATAGTGCTGTTAAAGCAATTTAGAAAACAGATTAATTAACTTGAGAGGTAATTGTAAAACGTGATCCATTTTTATTATTGATTTGTGCAGCGTCTCAATGGTCCAGGGGGTAGCTTGCTTCGAGTGTGAAAGTCGTGGATTCGATCGGTCGAGTCACACGTAAGACTTTAAAACAGGCAGTGAGAAGAATGTGTCCATATGGGAAGACATACCTACACGCGGGCTGTTGCTATCGTGAACTTATACAATAAACATCTGGCTCAGTGTGCCGGACTAGCGGACTAATCCAAAGCAGGGTTTGTTCGATTGGTCGAACGTTATCAACAAGAAATAAATGAAGTTTCTGCCACGTGATAATTTACCAATTAATTAATCGATTTCAATGCGACGACAAAATTACCACAAAATATAAGATGATAAAATACAAGAATGAAACGTTCTTCCAAAAAAATCCTATTGGAAATTCATTAAAGGTAAAAATTCAAATGCATTTATCATTTAAAATAATACTTGAATGAACTGAAGATATGACATTTTGTCAAAAGCATCAAATATGTTGAAATAAATAACTTACTGTTTAACATTTTTTATTTCTCAAAAATTTACATTTTTCAACATTTTGTCAAGCAATGATGCATCAAGAGTACTTCTATCAGACAAGAACGAAAATGCCTTTCCTAAACAGTTTTTTTTAAAAGACTTTCAAAATCATTCATTTGATTTTTTTTCTTATTTAAATCAAATTCTTTATTGCTACAACAGAAGCTCGAAGTCTTTCAATATCTGCATGTTAATCGTAAGCAGGTGCTTAGAACATTTAAGTATAACAAAGAGTGTAACCATATATTTCAAATGGTGAAAAAGTACGACTGGCAAAAACTGGTGCGTTTCTTCAGCTGCTTAGTATATAATGAACACTGTTGACAATGAATTGTATCCTAAATTTGAGCCCACTGATGCACACTTACCCCTTGGCAGCCAAAGCCATTTTTCGAAATCAAATATTTCACAAAACATTTTAAGATGTATATCTTTCTCTGAAGACAAAACAAAATGGAACAATGCTAAATCGGAGATTTTCCCAATATCGTTAGCGCCGACAGAAAGTCTGTTTCTGTTGAAAAGACGGAGAGATCAAGTTTTCTTCACAACTTGAGAATATATCAATCACTTGCTTCAGCGTAACAATATCTGATTCTGTTTAGAATTTAGTAACAGATGTAATGATCATAATCTCTCAAGGTAAAGTTTCATTTATACTGAATACTTAATCTTGCATCGTCTTCAAAATATAAAAATGAAATACCGTTGACCGTGTAAATTGTAAAATTGATTAATGGATTGGATTCAGTAGCCTGTTTTATAAATCGTATTATTTGGTGGAGTTTGATGGTGAAATATATATATACATAATTCCCATTTCCGTATCTTGATGATGAATTATTTAAATCGCCATGTTCATGATGGCTACCGAAAAATGGCCAAATTAAAGATTGACTTACATTGCTCTGATATTTTTTCTTAAGTATTGACATAAGGAAGATTATAGAAGGTCAAGGTACCGTCCGTTTGATGATTGTTATTTTTATATTTAAAAATTCATTACGTTAAAAAAACTGAAATGGAAAGGAATTAAAGCTTACGTTTCATACAACAGTACTAATCAATATACATTAAGTAATTTTATATCATTTTCTGTTTTTTCTATCGACTTTAATTTTTTACATTTCTTTTTTAGTTTCCGTAAGATTGAACTAATCGTATCCGTGAACTCGTCCTGAACATTTCGTACATAGGAAAGTAGTAGATGAGGGTTATATAATAATAAGAAACTGGCAAAAACCTGGAAAATTGTGTAGTAACTTAAATAAACAGGAACATAAAACAAACAGTGATGAAGCCAGGAAAACACAACAAAACAAAAACATTAAAAAAATTAAGGAAACACAAAAAGGCAATAGGAAAACCGAAATGAAGAATCTAACAAGGTTCGAACATTTACTGCTTTATTTTCAAGAATTATTAACTTAGTTAAGGCAGTATTGATAGCCAACGAAGAAAATACTTAACTGATGTGAATTCACAAAACAGTCGAATATTTTTGTAAAACAACAACGATATTCTTAAAGACATTTTACAACTGTATATTGCTTAGTGCTTTTGTGATTACTTCAAAAATAGGATCTACATATAACATCCAATTAATAGATGTAGGTTAGATAACTAGAATTTACTGATATGAACTGTCTCATACAAGAGTTTTGGAAAAAGGATGAATACAACTAAAATATTAGGAATGACTGCCTCTTTGTTTTGTTTGCTTCAATAATAATAATTGCAAATTGTGCCTTACTTCTACTTCTACATCAAAAACACCGGTAAAAGAGTTTACTCTCCGTAATGTCATGCTATGTTCTTACATATTGGTCTATCGTTTTGTTCCCAAGATACAAATACCAATAACAAAACAAAAGACAGGGAAATTGCATATAGATATTGGCAAAAGCTCTCGTTTCTCATCTTTAATTCTTTAATATCTTTCGTGCCTTAAATGTTTTGTTTTATCATTGTTTCTGTTGTAATACTTGTATGTTCACCGACTGTAAGGTACGCTCAAATATCAATCTTTAAAAAGCTCGTAGTTCTTATGAATACACGTATGATTGGTGTAATAAAGTTACAGCTTGTAAAATGAGACAATTAAATGAATACAGCGCCAACTTAAAGTAAAATGAAACACGTTTCAAGAATATTCATGCTTTTTTGGTTTGGAAAACACACCTCAACTATTATTTTCCGAATCCTTTTGTAGGATTCGAAAATCTTTCTCTGTAAACTCAAAATTGCATTTCATTATGTTTACAGCGAATTAGAGTATGTTGTGAAAGAGATTTATCTCTTTAACAGGCTAACCAATTTTCCTGTAAACGAAAAGAAATTAGACAACAATCTCATTTACTGTAAAATATCTATAATTGACTAATATATCAAACTTCATTCAATAAGTTCATCATCACCATTGTTTCCATTTTGTGTCAAGTTTCAGGTTGAGACATTATAGTTAAAAAATTTTAGTTGATTTATGATATAGCTTGTACTAGTTTAGTAAATACATAGTGGTAAAAAATAATGAAAATTTCAAAATTAATAATAATATAGTAATAAACAATGATTTTAAAGAAGAAAAAAAGTTGTAGTCATATTCTAAATCTCTATTTCTCCAAAAAATATATTAAACAATCAAATTTACCTGCAAATATGTGACAATCTTACATATAATTTGTCCCAGAAACCAGGTTTGTGCGATGTCATGAACTACAGTTGGTGGTAAACAGATCAACAAAACAAGAAAATCTGCAATAGATAGGTTTACTAGAAAGTAATTAGTAGCATTCCGTAAATGAAAATTACTCCACACGGCATGAAATACTAAAATATTTCCAATTAGTCCAAAAACAAACACCAGGAAAAATAATGCTATGAAAATCCATTGATAAATGTTCGGGAAAATATAATTCATTAGTATATGATACACTAGGTCAGTTTGGTTATTTTTATCAAGACATAGTAAATCGTACTGGGCACACGATGAGATATTTCTGGTAGAATTCATGGTGAATTCTGATGTTATTGATCCTTATGCCTGCCTTTAAATACCCAACAGTGATTGGTGTCATGTACCATCAAAGCTTGGTTCATTCTGCAATTTAATTAACAAACAATATTGTTGCAGATATTACCAAGGAAAAATATGCATAATCACTTGTTTAATGAAATGCGGATATTACACCTCTCTTATATTACAAATGAAAAACAAAACCGTATAAAACCGAAGAATTAATGACATGGGTGTTACTTAAGGAGCAACTAATTTTCCTGTGGGAAATACCTTGATTAAATCAAAAATGGTTTTCATTTGACAGTTTACTTGACTAATTTGATAAGATTTAGGCAAAGTAATGCAGAACTACATTAATCAATCAGTGCATTAGATTCTGTGAGATAGCATAGGTTTTCATTCTTTCATTACTGTAAAAGCAGCCTCGGTATTACACTAGCTTACAGGATTAAATTGCGTTTGTTAAGAAAGGCTCTCAAAAGAAAATGTCAAATAATAAACAAGCGTAATCAAAAGTGGCATCATGATTATTTCTTTAGAAACCTGAAAAATGCAAAAAAAAAATTAATGCTGTAAACTCATGCTTTGCACTCACCTTCATCCCGGACGATAGTATCTGATATATAATGCAAACATTTTACAATTGGAAATATAGATACAGTCTCCTATTAAAGCTAACTTATATACAGAATTATAAATTTGTTTTTAAACTTCATATTTTCAGCCGTAAATGTTTGTCTATTGTTTTCTTTATGTTTTTTTTTCTTCTATCTTTTTTTGCGTAGTAATTCTTTCAGAGCAAATCGTCTGTTATATGATTTTTTCTTATTTTTTTGAAATTGTTTGTGTATAATTCAAAGTAATAACCAATACCGAATTTTCAATTAGTTTTAAGTAGCAGTCTTTATAAAAAATCAGACATGATGTGTTTCATGTATTTCAAGAACCCACAATTTTATATCAAATTCAGGAATATTTACAGACCACAAAACCAGTCTAAATTTGTCATCTGGGTTGTTGTACATTTTTGGTTAAAATTCATATACATGTAGCTTGTACATGAAATTAGTACTTTATAAGAGTTATTGTTCTTCATTTCATCGATTTATGTGAAAGATCAATGTATGGTTTTCCTGTAAAATATAGGCCTGTATACAGAAATGACTTAAGTTACGAAAAAATAAAGTGTATGTAAAAGTATCGTTCTTTCAGTAGGTTTTTCTACACCTTGAGCCACTTAAACTATTGGCAGTGTCTGAATTGTATATGGACTTGTACTTAATGTGTCGATATTTTTAACAAGTATGATTGGTAATTTGATTGATGAAAAGCTTCTAAATTTCACTTTAAATCAATTCTCAATAAAAGCTAACGATACTTTTTCAGATGAAAAAGATTTTAACAATGAATACATCCCTTTCATTCACATCGAAGATAGCAAATGGTTACATCGTGTCATATTACTACAATACATCACTTTTGACAGAATGTAGCTTCGAATCAAATAGAACATCTATTTTCGAACCGTCAAAATGACCGGCTTAATTATTTAAGGGCTATTCAATAGACAGAAATCAATCTTATTTTGATTTCTGATTGGAATAAAAATTAATTTATATCATAAACAGAGATACATCTGCATAGATTATGTCATTACGTTTCAGTTAACGTCAGAAAGGTGTTTAATAGTTCATAGTTCATTTTTGTATATGATATGGTAATACCACATCCGATTTACTGTGTCATGAATTATGTTTATACCATCGATATACCACATCAGTACTAAGGCCCTCTGTAACATTGCAGTGTTGTATGGAACGCCACATTAAGATATGTTCAAATAGTTATACCTATTTTTAAATAATAAAAGACAGATACCATTAATTTGAAAATAGGTTAAATTTATTAAAGATGAATGCAATTTAATTCAATCTTTTAATTATTTATTAAATAACCGAGTTCTTTATTTTTACACATAAAGGCCAGTTCAATAACCACATGAACGGAAGTTCACCAAACAAGACAATTTTCGGTCATCACTCTTTGCAAAACTGAAATTTAAGCTCATCTATAATTTATGAGAAAAAATATTGCTCATCACCATATAGCTAAAAAGTAATTTCTTGTGTGCAATACATCTTCCAATATGTCGTTTAGAGATCCAAAACACAATAGAAGTACAATTTTTGATGATAAATCAAGTTATCCACTCATTTTTAGAGCAGGCTGTTAGACTTACGGGGTTAATATGTTATATCAATTTTTTCCTGAATTTTGAGTTGTGCTATGTACGATGAAAGATTGGTCTAGACTGTATTTTAATTACATCATTAAGTTTTAAAACTTCGTGACAATTAGAGGCATGTGAGGATTTTCACCTTTTTGTTGTAAATAAGTAATAAATGCATTTCTTTGTCTTTTTTAAAAATCTTATTGAAGTGAACACGTGACGCACAGTATCATGTTTGCAATTTGTTAATTACAGATGTGTGTTTGTATTTATGCAAGAAATAATTTGACACTTACTGATTAAATGGATTTTTTAAACGTCCCCACGTTGTATAGATTCAGCTTCGAAAAAAAACAGAAAACATAGTCTTTATGGAATGTTCATTTGTAAGCTGATCAGATTGCTGATTTGATTATGGGAAGACGTAGAAAGAGTACTTATACACCGATATCACGCTACAATATGACTAAAAACATGTTACTTTACAGTTAAACTTTGATTTATTTTGTGAACCTTGCACTTAAATGTTAAATGTAGCATTTTCATAGAGTCCAATAAGTGTGTGCATGGAATATAATCCCTTTCATTTGTATGTTTGTGTTTTAATTCATTTTTTTTCTCTCAATATTCACTATGCGTGTCGGAGTCTTGATTGCTGTCAAACTGCTGTACTACTGCTTACAACGTCTTATGCTTTAAAAAAACACCAACAAATGTCCTGTTTCTCTCGAAACAATCACACGACAGTCTCTTCAATGAATGTGCATGGAAAACGACCTAGGGAAAACCAAAACTCCTGGAGGATGACAACAGCAGATGATATGACGGAGACAGGCTACACTTGACTTAAGGTTGTTAGCAGTGTCCAAGACAGGATCAGATGGAGGATGTTCGTGTGTGGCCTATGCGCTTCCCATAAGTACACATGCTTAGGAAGAAGACGAATGACGTCAGTTCATATCAGTTTTATCTTCAAATAATTCATTTTATTACATTAATTGCAATAATACCGATTTTTGTATAAGTAAGTAAAGCATTGTTTTAAGTATTTATTTTTAGAGGGCAGATAACATGCTACCGGCTCTTTTGGGAAGCTAATTGACGTACATTTCGCCCTACAGTTCAGAAAGGAGTAATTTTATTTGTCTACGACTACGTAACTTGTAGTTCTAGAAAAGCAGAGGATGCTTTCCCTACCGGTGCACCTGATCCATGCTCCCAGTCCGAGTTGCTCATTTATTTTTGTTACTTTGTATGTATTACTTAATTACTTTATGTTCATTGTGGTCTTTGTCCCTGGTTTACATTCTTTGATTTCCGATAGAACATTGGTTCCCTTGATTACTCTTGTTATTAGTCTATAAACATATCATAAAAATATCATTTAATGGCTAGTAATACTGGTTTTATACGTAATTAAAATAGACTTTTGATTTATGAAACTATTTGCATTAGATAAGCACAACATGTAAGAGTAAGTAAAAAAATCAGAGCTATATATCGCCCCTAAACAAAGTCCAAATGTTGACATTTCTAGAAAAAGCATGTGGTGCAAAGTCAATATCTTGGTATGCCATTTAGCGTTTTTCTATTTATTTTCTAGGAACAAGTTTAGTTGTGTCAATAAAAACCCAATAAAAATCGTATTACAAAAAAATAATTGTAAAAATTAATTGCAAAGAAAGTCATTGATAACTGAATGATAAATATGTATTGCATGCATGTTAAATTGAAACATGCTTTTTATATTTGGTTTCCTTCACTTTATAAGACAAGACCAAATATTAAAAAGGATAACAATGCATACTTACTTATATTTGTCCTTATATTTTTTTTTAATAAAAGGACGTAATTTTGTATTAGCTTTTATTACCTGACATTTGTCTGGATGATAAATTAAATTTTAATCCTTGCGGTTATTACCAAATGGCATCACGTAGGCAATAATATTCGAGTAATTTGGGAACATACAAGTTGGTAACTCACCCTTAGCTATGTGATGTTATACTAAACATGTTAATTGTGTTTTATTGACAAAAAATGTGCCGTGTTATTGACTTTCGGGAAAACAATGTTCGTCGAGCCCGTAGGGCCAGGGCAATATCTGAAGTTTTTCCAATTAGTTAAAAATATTCATTTACCAAAACAATAGACAACAATTTTTGTATTCTATTATCCAATCAAAAGTCGAAGATGTTTTTATTTTTATGCAATACTCCAATTCCAAGATATCCACTATTTTTCAAAGCACCAAGAATAGTAAAATATTAGGTATTTTTGAGACATGTCCATTTTATGGATCATTAAAAAAAAAATTTTTAAGTAAAAACTTCATAATTACGATTAAATGAATAGCAAATTAATGTTGTGAAATTTCACAAATTTAATGATTCAATGAGCACTGGGATCATGTCTTTCACTTGCGTTATAGTTTATATTTATCGAACCATAATTGTTAGTATTAAAAACAGACCACATCACGCAAGACCCGTCTTAAAATGGTCAACAAAGTTATGTATTTCGTAGGTGATAATACGAAATTATGAATAGAACTTGCGGCATTTATCAGTACAAATAATGAAATTTAAGGAGGTAAAGCTAGGGTATGGGACACAACAACAAAAATTTGCGTTTTGATAACCTATAAATATTGATTCACAAATGAGTTTAAAAAAATATATTGTTGGCAATTGACGGCTCACTCACTATCTTGGTAATACGTTTGTTTATCACCAGTGAGTAGGGTCCAGTAATTAAGATACTAACAGTATTTGTTATTTAAAGAGCTACAATTTCAGAACGAACTGTCCAAGAACGCCCGTGGTTATGTACCAGCCTCTGATATTGTGTGTAATTACCTGACAACTTCGATGTCAATGAATAATGACATAACAGTAGTGCAGATAGAGTATTCGATTTGTCATCGTTTTAAATACGTGTTTTGAAATGAAGTGGCATTGCGACTGTTGCATGTCATGTTAAAAGTTATGTATTTGTAGAGAATAGACATTTTCGTTAAAATAATTACGTACTATGTTCAATTATTCCGATGACATATTTCAAATTACGAACATTCGTCGGAAAAAACATTATCGTTATTTATTTTAACTTAGTTTGTTCTTAAAGAAACGATATTAGTATATTTCATGCTAATTATCCATCGTTTTCTAAAGCAATTGAAAAACACACATACAGAACTCATTTGTAATTGTCGAAACCCGTCTATATACTTAAACCTATCACCTGTGAAAAGGTATTCTCTATAAACACTACATCTGTTTTAAAATATGAGTATCATGTATCAAGTGATCGCGGTTATAAAATATATAATGTTTATGCCTTATGCAAATTTCATATTAAGGCAAACGAAGCTGCCTCATGAGCGCATTTTCCCGTGATGGAAGGAAATAGAGTTCTATAAATACGTATCATTTGTTCTTCTAAAGTTTACCCTTACAATACATGATTGTTTTACCATGCCAGACCATGCACAAATGAGATGTTGGAGAATAGATACATGAGTAAAATTTACTCCAAACGGCATACGGATGTTTATAACGTCATACCAAACGATGATGTAAAGTATGAAGTTTATTGAACAGAGTGTTCTTGTTACGGTGTGACGTGTTAACACGGTCCGATATTTGTAAACATTTTAGACGGGCGTACAGAAAGATTATTATTACATAGAGAGACAGGAATTGAATCAGCAATTGGCTTTCGAAGATAGGTCTTTTATTATTGATTAAAAACAAACGGATTACTTCTAGGGCAGCCTCTGTTGCCACAAACAAGTTAAACATACCACCAATTTTTTTTTATTTATATTTTTATTAATTTTTATTTTATTTTATTTTATTTTTTTATTTTATTTTATTTTTTTTTTTTTCTTTTTTTTTCGAATTACATACCAGTACGTCATAAAAAGTATATTTGTATGTTAATTGTCATGGTGAAATCGACTTTCTTGTGTCCTTTACTTGTAGATAGAAGGTACCATGGCACCGGCCAAACCTAAGTATATATTAAGGAAATAAGAAGTGACCTATGTTGTTTTATCATAAGCAATTTATTTATGGAAATTACTACAGAATTCCGTCGACTTTCTTTCTAAAACTCCTTCTTAATTGCTCTCTTGCATAGATGAATTGTTCTCTATGAGTTTCTTTTGACATGTAAAATGACAGCATGTGCTATTTACACCAGTAATTGTTTCTGTAATTAACAATTTCTTTTAAGTTAGACGATCGTATTGAGACTGATGTCACTGTGAATACCAATGAAGCAACGACAAATGTCACATGGTAATTGGAATATAAAGTTTGCAATACCAAAAGCATTCCATACAACTTTGTAAGATTTATATGCTATTAATGCCAACAAACTGTAATTGATTTAATTTTATTTATCAACAATAATTTGGTGTAAATGGGAGAATATGAAAATTAATATAATTCAGTTCAATTCAGTTATAAAAAAGGGACAAGTACGTTCTGTATGCACTAATCATAACAATAACTTTAAAGTTTTCCGTGATGTGTCCTATTATTTCTATGTTGTACATTTTGCTTCTGTTATTGTTCTCTTTTTTCCGTTATTGTCATTTAATTAATGATTTTATTGTGGTTTTCTTCGATTTTATTTGTTTTCAAATGAAAATGATACTTTCATTCAATATTTTATCAACTGAGAACAGTATATAAGGTCCAAATAACATTTTGATATATCACTATAATGTTAATTGTAGTACTTGAGTGCCTGGATATCCATTCTGAGTGCATGGATATCCATTCTTTTGATGATATCAAACACTTATTTTTGATATTCAGTATATATTATTGATTGACTACGTTCTATAGGACTACACATAGTCGAATATAACAAGGATATTTTCGTATATGTGCTTCATTGCACTGTCATTACCATTTTTCGCATACGTGCCTCATAGCACGTTCATTATCATATTTACTATATTTATATATCTTTGTATCATATCTTTAGACATAAAATGTAAATGTTGCCTTGTATTAATTCTAGAAGGAAGGAGAGGAATACTGGATACGCAGACTAGGTACTGCAATACCTTGCGGGTGCAATGACAGCATCAAAAGTATAGGAAACCTTTCAAGCCAATAGAACAATAACATAAATGTGATTAATTTATTTGACACAAATCCAAGACGGATAAGGAGTCATGGCCATCGCTACTATACGTCACCTAAGATGCATGATGTCTCTATAGATGGTTCTTCTTTTCATACAAAAACCTCTTTGAGTTCATCACATTCGATCTAAACCATATTCAATACCTCTCACTCTAATACACTCTACAAAACCCTTTACAAAACAAGTCTGGACACTCCTGTTTCTGAACCTACCTCATAATTATACAGATTTGTGGCCATCATTTTGGATATTGGTTTCCACAGACTCTTTAGAGAAATTTGTTTAAAAGGTCAAGATGAAAAAAACGGTAATTTCTTCCACCAACAAAGGTATAGGTGCAATTAATTTGGCTAACATCATCCATCATAAAAACGTAACCAGCAAAATTCCTCATATTTCAAGGACAAATCATTACCGATTATTTCATATTCCCACACTTTTCCTATTGCATCCAAAATTGTCAATTATGAAATGCTATTGCAGAAAATCTAGATTGAGGACTTCAGTGATAATCCATCTGACTGTTCTTGCAAAAAAAAACGCTCCTTTCAAATATGGTCCTTCCGGTCACGTCGTCACGGGTGATTAAAGCATTATCGAAAACGAATTTCTCCGTAAGGTCCTTTATAAAAGTCCCAGTACCAAGCTCCATCAATTAGAATT
Organism: Perna viridis; assembly: GCA_037379345.1. Taxonomy (NCBI): domain Eukaryota; kingdom Metazoa; phylum Mollusca; class Bivalvia; order Mytilida; family Mytilidae; genus Perna; species Perna viridis. The sequence goes on along the minus strand of CM074511.1, from coordinate 51,927,181 downwards.
TGACTTTAAAGTTTTTATGGTTGTCGAGGAGAACTAAACAAGAAAATGGATAAAACGAGAACAAAAAAACATTGATTCTTTGTCAGAGTGGGTAAAGGCCGTCAGGTCTTTGATTTTGAAACGTATGGAAGATATGTAGGTCAATGAGTGTCAATGCTACAAAAGTTTTTAAAGACCCCGATGTAGCAAAAACTTTGCCTACTATACATGACAAATATGTTGTCGTACCAGCAGACAAAGCCCGAAACAACATTGTTTTTGTCTGAAAAAATGTACTAGATCAATTTTTATTATCAGAGGTAGACGTAGAAAATAAAAGCAGTGATAAGACTTATACTGCCAGTACACTCTCCAAGGAAGAGATAGTGGATAACCATACATCTGTGCTATCCTTTTATTGGTCTTTTTACCTAAGACGATGATTGTGATTTACCGTCTATTTACTGGATTCCTTTACATGAATCCACACAAACAACGCTACATAGCTGGATTAATAAAATATACCACCAAACCACTTTCAACTCAAAACAAAACTTTTAACTTCTATATTCATTGTTGTCGAAGAGGGTCCCGCGTCTTACCACAACACTTGTTACTATCGTAGTGGTTTTAATTCAGTGTGGATCCTGGAAAATTCAAAAGTTCATCTAGAAACCCTAAATTCAAGATTATTATCAGAATATAATAGCATTAAATCGTATATTCCAAAATATATCGAAGAAGATGTTTTCAAAATGGTGGAATTTTTTATCGACAACATTTTGTCTTGTGTGATGGATGCGTTTTTTCAACAAACGGTCGGCATTCCAATGGAAACAATTGTGCTCCTCCACTTGCTGACCTATTCCTTCACTCTTATGAGGCTGACTTTATAGCTGGTCTGTTCCAAAAGAAAGTATATCGTTTAGCTAGATCCTTTCATCACAGTTCGGTATATAGATGACGTATTATCATTAACAAACAATCCTAGTTTCGGGAGGGTTTGATACATCGCATCCAACCCAAAGAACTTGAGATAAAGGATAATGTGAAATCAGCTTCATATTTTGACCTACATTTAGAGATCGATGGTAAAGGAAAACTTTTGAACAAACTATACAACAAACGTGAAGACTTTCATTCCGAATTGTCAACTTTCCTTTTATCTGTTATGCCAGAGCTTGCCGTAAATACGCAGACTTTTTGTATCGCGCTAAACTTCTTACAATTAGGCTTCTAGAACAAGGTTATGTTGCTACCGGATTAAAGTTATCACTACAGAAGTTTTTTTGTCGTCATCATGATCCCGTGGATCGTTACGGTGCATCCATTTGCACCATGAAAACTGATTTGTTCAACGTGTCATAGTTTTCATTTCCTCTTTCGTCTACCCCGCACTTGACTTTTTATGACCAACTCGGTGGTTGTTTCTTTGTTGTGTTTGTCTGTTTTCCATGTATGTTATTTGCCCCTGGATTACATTCTTTTGATTCCCGCTAGAATTTTGGTTCCCTTGATTGCTCTATTAACACATTGATTCATATTGTGTGTTTCAATTTTTTTGGTTTGTTTTTATTTATTTATTTATTTTGTTTTGTTTTGCTTTCTTTCTTTTCTTTGTTTTCGTTTTTTTTTTTTTTTTTGGTTTTTTTTTTTTTGTTTTATGTTTTTCATTTTTTTAATATTTCTTCATGTTTTAATTTTTCATATTCGATTTATGCTTTCAAAAAAAACAAGAATGAACACTGCTAGATTAAACAGACAAATAAACAGCTTTCATCAGCATTTCTAAACGACAAATGATAACGAGTTCTGATTCATGCATATACAAGACAGGAGAGAAAAGTGTAAAGGAAAATAATTGAACTGCTTTTATTAAAAGGATGAAAAGGATGCTGGCTATCAAACACGCGTTTTTTTCTTTGTTCTTTTCCAAAAGGCCCATTTAATTAATCGTTGCGAAAAACTTGTGATGAAATAAAAAGGCTATTCAAAAACAAAGATCCGCGCACATTTTATGGATATGACGAATCATTTAATTATGTATATAAGAATACTAAAAAGTATTACATTTTTCAAATTGCAGGAAAAACTTGTCTGGGGTAGAAAAAAATATTCGACTCGGAAAGGGAAATATGTTCAACTTAACTCGCATTTCCTCCCCAGTTCTCAAGTCTCATGCAAAAATAATTAATATTCATTTAAATAGTATTAAATGTATAAGGTTACAGACCACCAATTCAACCAATGAGCATTTGGAACGTACGCAAAAATAGTCCTACGCAGAAATTACCCCTGATCCTCATAGTGCTGCGAAAAAAGTTCTCATCTTATTTAAAAAAATTAAACAGTTTCTGAAAGGATAAACATTTCTGCACATTTTATAGGTGCATTTTGCTTCTTGTGACGTGAAGCCTAATCTCCATAATGGTTTCTAAATATACCCCTATCTTGTGAAAACACTGGGATTTCCCGTGCTATTTATAGACCCTTCACTTCCGGTGACCAGTACTGCACTGCAAGTCTACTAACCCCACATGCCATTCTGAATATTGTGAGCTGACATATGTAGAATCATACTGATATATAGTCCTCTGCAGGTTAAAGTTAAGGGAAAGTCCAGAGAAGCCATTGAATATTGTGAAATTAGCATAGAAGCCTATGGGAAGTGGAATTAGTGGTTTCTAGCCTATAATGTATATGTTCTTTTTTGGCAAAATATTGCACTTTGCTGATACATACTTCCAGCAGTTGTCAATTCTCTTGGGAACAATTAATGTATTACAGCTTGAAGACGTGAGAGGGGTTGAAAAGAAAAGACATAATTGGAAAACCTCAGACTTTTTTTTAAAGTAATTTCCACTTTTTGTTTTCTTAGATTTGATTATATTTTTTTTACATTTAGACCTCTTTCTTTACTCTATTTTTATACTTAAAGCTGTCGTTTCTAGCATATTCTTTTTATAAACTCTAACACTTTTTTTACATTGTCGTTGTGTTCCTTTTAAAAGAATAAAATAAATGATAGTGATAAAATCATGTCGTAATATAAGTATGCACGTCTTTGAAACCTAGTCAATATCGAGAAATGCATTTGCATTTCTTCAAATGTGTATTAAACATATGCCGCCTTAAGTTAGATGAACAAAGATTGAATTAGGTTTTTCTAGACATATCACATTAAATATAATAACATACATTTAATGGATATAAGACCAGGAATGTTTTCTTCCTTGTTTTGGTGTATCAATCTTCAAAATTTGAACAGATTTGTTCACATAGTTTCCAACTGTCGTATGCGTCGGACATGGCATTTTATCTGCAACTCGAGGATGTGTTTAGAAAAGCAGAGATGTTTATCTTGCCGATGTACTTGCTCCATGCTACCGAGTCGCTCATTTAGGTTTGTTTCTATGTACTGTACGTGTTATTTTGATTTTCATGTTAATTGTTGTGTGCGATTAGTTTCTTTGTCTTGTCGTTATTCCTGGATTTGATCCTTTTTTTACCATTCGAATCCTGGTTCTCTTTATTTTCCTTGTTTCCGTTTCAATTTGTTCCGGTTTTCATTTGACATTGCCTAAACCATGTTTGATACTCTTAAACAGCCTTGCTGCAAGTGGGGATGTCTAGAAAGTGGGACACTTCCCCTTCAAACGATATAAGTTGCCACAATGTCTACAGTTTACATGTCTGTAGTTATTAAGGAATGACGTGTCGTAAATACAACTCATTTTGTCAACATTCTGCATTTCACTGTCATTAAAAGTCTCTTGAAAGGTAATAAACCTCCGGAAATAACAGGAATATATAGGCAAATGAAAATGCAAGCTGGTTTGAGTTACAATTCTAATTAATTGAATGTGAACATGATGTTGTAATTACAAATGAAACTGTCACTTATTATAAGAATTAATAGAGTTTAACACTTGAAATGCAATGAAGTATCGGTTTGATGAAATGTGTTTTTTCATTTACTATTTTAATTCGTTAACTTGTACATTAAGTCATTAAATGAAGCTGCATTAAGACACACTGGAGTCACACTTAGAGAAGTTTTAATCAAACCATTGTAACGTACTGACCTGTTATTAAACAAATACAAATATATATTACAGCTATACAGAATGAAAATTTAATTGTAGTGTTTTTTTGGGTTTTTTTTGGTTTTTTTTTTGTTTTTTGTTTTTTTTTTAATTTGTGTGTGTGAGTGTGTATTTTTTGTTTGTTTTGTTTTGTTTTTGTTTTTGTTTTGTTTTTGTTTTTTGTTTTGTTTTTTGTTTTGTTTTGTTTTTTGTTTTGTTTTTTTTTTGTCTATGATTATAAAAGGGTTCTTTTGACTAAAGGCATTTAACTTAAAATTAGAACCAATGATACTCGGAAGAGTTGTTATTATGATAACTACAGTTATATGTTATGTAATCCTGTATGAACTATAAATACCTTTTTTATTAGTAGATTTATAAGTATGAAACAGACAGAGGAAGAAATAAGTTGGTTGTTAAATATCAATTGTCAGATATTGCATGCATAACAAGTATGGCAACATTTAACAAGAAATTAAACAGAACTTTGTACTATACCAATCAAAGTGGCCAACATGTTAGCTCGCAGATGCATGGCAATATTTCACTTAAAATATTCAGCTTCAAATGGACATAATCTGGCTACGAGCCAAAATGTCTCTTATCATCTAATTCTGAGCAAGGCACTACAGACACTGTCGACTCGTATTTCGGCCTCTTTGGAATTGACTTAGGTAGTCAAATGACAAGCCTTTATATAATTGCAAATTGGCGTTGATTTCACTTCAAAACATATATCTTTAAATAGGCTTAAAATCAGACAATGGTGTATCAAAAATGTCGATATAAACGTTTTGCAAATACTTAAATGCAATATTACAATTATTGAACCAGTGCAGTAAATTTCATTCAACCTATGTTGATTTATTTTTGCGATTTGCTTATATATTTTGTAGGCAACTGGAAATTTACTTTTTAACCATTTCAAAGGAAAGAGTACAGTGGTTTTAACCATTAAATTGGTACTACCTTTAATCAAAATACAAAACATTTCTTTGTGATTTCTAAAAATAGTTCATAATATTTGTATTGAAATTGCCTTAATGATGCTACCCCTTTATTTTTCTAAATACTTTTGATATGCGTGAATTCTGAGTCGATGACACCATATTTTCAGATTAATTTGTTTTAATGGGAGGAACCATATAATAATTTATCGTGTGATATATAATTTAATCTTCATAAAATTCACACTTTCTGCACAACATAAAAAGCCTCCTCTAACTTATGGTATTATAAAATCTTAAAAAAGGCACTAATATTACAATATAAGAAAACAGATACATGGGAGACTAATTGAGTAAATCAAAAATAAAAGCAAATGATTTTGAAATTGTATTATTTCATAATATGAAACAAGTTCAATTATTAGTAAGATAACAAAAATAAATTTTTGGTGACATTTGATCTTGAATTTTGACCACTTTGCCACTTGCCAATTGAACCGCCACTCTGAATTTAGATAATTTCAGGAATAGATTTAGATAGTTTCTTTATGGTGATTAAACATTTTTAAATGTGGTTTAGGTCACCGAAGCTCAATACATTGCATTTTCTATGTTTCGTTTTTTTTTCTCGTAACGTTTGTTCCACCATTTTACATTTTACCATAATCTTTAAATTGTTGTGATATACTCTTTATCACATATCTGTCTAGAACTCTTAATTATGATTAACTTTTAAACTAAATTAAATATAATATTAATTTAGGGTATATAGATACTTTTAAAATTGATTTCCTCATTTTCTCCCTTAAAAATCCCCAATCGCATAAAAAATGCTCCTAATACCACCATTCCCTTTTTTCATGCCAATTAAACATAAAATTTGAAGTTTACTCGGTCTGCTTTACATATAAATCAAATAACAAAACATATTATTTTCAAAGAAATGAGAATATTTATAATACATAATGACTTCCATGGTAGAAATAACTTCCTTTATTCTAAGATGATATCTTACTAGCATAAAAAAATATACTGAAAAAGAAATAGAAGATCAAATAGGAATTCAACAACAATCTAATGAATACTTTTCTACTCTTTGAAACACCTTTTTTATGAACAATTGGGTTCAAGAGTACTTAAGGGAAGCAAGATTCTAGTGGAAATCAAAACAATATAATCTAGGGACAAAGATCAGACAGGGAAAACATACACACACAAAAAAAAGAATGTAAAATAACCCAATTAGTACGTACAAAGCAACAAAAGTAAATAAGCAACTCGGACTCCACTAAAACTGGGATTATGGACCAAGTGCAACAGGAGGGTAAAACAGTTTGAAGCATGTGTAAATACAGTATATGTCTATCAGGTAAAACAACCCGTCCAAACTCATACAGCATCATACGTATCCAATTAACTGTACATTGCCAGAAACATGCATCCGATCATTAAAAACTTATAAACAAATCTCTTTTTTTTTTAAAGTTGAATTATACAAGACAAGTTTTAAATGTATTTTGATTGTATATCTTTGATTATGCCAGATCATGGATAAAGAGAGAAAGGGGCCATGAATAAGAAATGGAGTCCTTGTCAGATTGGATACGTGCCATGCCATTTTTGGTACGGAATCGTATTAACAATCTCCAGAAATATGTCAACAAAAGACCCAAGTTCGTTTTCAACGATCGTGAAGCACTTAAATGCATTTCTTCAATACACGAGAAATATGTTATCATTCAACATATCCTCCCACCGGAAAATGCTTCAAACAACATTGTATTTGTTTGTAAAGCGCATTACCTCAGTTGCCTGATTAAGGAATTGGGAATTGATATTAACATCACAGGTAATGCCAAACACAAACGTACTACTTTGACTAAGATGAAATCCTAAACAACCATAAGTTTTCATGTCTTCTTTCAAATCGAAACAAAATGTGAGGACGTACCTTACTTGCATTGGAGTCTTAAACGTCATAAGAATCCATACAATGAAAGGTATATGGCAGGATCTTTATCCAGCTCCACAAAGGAAATGTCAATTCATCCTATAAATATATTGTCCGTAGCGAAGGATGGAAAGCAAGCTTGTTGCATTACCACCTACTCTCTTAGTGGCATTGATAATATGTGGATACTTCAAATCTAAAATCCCGCTGCTTTTCGGAAATTAGTTCTCTCCAAACTTTAGGCTGCTCAACTCTTGACACTACGTTGCCACATGATCACAATGTAATCTTGTTTGAAATTATTTATTCGTAAATCTTTTGCTGTTTCAAAAAATTCTGTTATTCTTGGTTACAAATCCACATATTTTTTATAAAACATCGCAGAAAGGCAAAGTGTGCTACACAGAAAAGCAGGTTTTCGATATGCTTGAATTCTTCATTGATAATATATTTGTCATATTTGGAGGAGTTATTTTTCAACAAGTTGGCATTCCAATTGGCACTAACTGGGCTCCTCTCCTAGCCGATTTATTGTGTATATTAAATTTCTTCTGAATTTCGTAAAGAATAAAATTTTAAAAGATACTAAATCTTTGACTTTACATACGGATATATTGATGATGTATGGGTCCATCAACAATCCTTCTTTTAGTAAATGGTTACCGTCAATATCCACCAGAGCTCGAGATAGAGAAGTTTACAGAAATAGCTTGTTCTGCATCTTTTTTCGACCTATAATTCGAATTTGACAACAGTGGTCATCTCAGCACTAAGATTTATGATAAAAGAGACGATTTTAATGTAATAAATTTCCCTTACCTGTGCAGCAGTATGCCTTCATCTCCTGCATATGGTGTTTATATTTCACAATTGATTCGCTACGCTAGAGCAAGTACTAACTATTCTGATTTCCTTGAAATCCATAAATATGCGGAACAAACTCTTGAATCAAGGATATGGGAAAATGCATCTTAAAAGGTCTCTTACCTAATTGTTTTTAAATATCAGTCCTTAGTTGAAATATACTCAGTTTCTTCCAAAATGATGAGAAATTATTTCTTGTGCTTATGTGACCGCTGATTTATCTTTTATGACAATAGCATGCAATTTAACTAGTATATTTACGCCGCAATGGAAGCGGGAGGTTAAACCCGCTGTAAAACCTGATGTCACCCATCATTTCGTTTGAAATCTATCTAGTCATACCATTGCGGTACCATCTGCTCCGTGGTGTAATATCACAACCATTGCGTAAATAGTCTTCAGTGGCAACGTTTTTTTTATCAGTATGATTCTTAAATTTTTTAATATGTATTCCGTAAAACATAACCGAGTGAAATTAAAACTAATTAGAAAATGTCTATCAAATTGTTTTCATAATCCTTATTTCCATTAATCGCCATTTTATGTTTAAGTGTTTTATATGAATCCCAATTCCTAAACAGCATCAGTAATTATTCTTAACGATGAAGATGTCACGTTTCCTACAACAAAACGATCTTAATCTATAAAAAAGAAAAATAAAGGTTTCTTTAAATGTTCCTTAGGGCTATAAAAAGCAGGAAATACAAAAATGTAAAGGCAAACAAAGTGGTATGAAGTAGTTAATGTAAAAATTCCATCGTCACCATTAAAATTTTGTTTTTATTTCCCCCAATTTAAATATCAACTATTTCTAGAATTAAAACGCTTCAACTTTATTTTTATCAATTATTTTACGTTATTGTAAAAATTTAGAAGCCTTTTGTATAGCCACAATTTTGTAATATGTACTTAATTCCTCTTACATGAAAATCATGGGTTTTGAAATTTTCAGAATTAAAATTGAACCACTTAAGGATTCGTTAAAGTTGTTTATCAGATAATGGTATCACTAAGGATACACTCAAGCATAAATACTGCCTTAAACTCGGAAACAGACAAGCACAAAAAGAACATAAGTAAATAAAATAATACATAGAAAGTAATTATAGTAAATGAGCAAGCGTATTTATGCTTTCTTACTTATATCATTACGAATCCTTAAGTGGTTCAATTTTATTTAAACTTTCAAAACTCATGGTTTTCATTTAAAAGGAATAAAGTACACATCGCAATATTGTTGCTATATCAAAGGCTATATACAAAAAAAAATGTCATATCGTTATCTCGAAATGAATAAATTGTTATCACGATATAATTAAATTATTTCGAGTTAATCATAGTGTTATTTCGACATAATCGTTAATTTGATATACTTACATCAAATTACATCATTATTACGAAATTTTTTTTTTAATTATTTATTTTGATTAGGGTATATGTAAACTGAGAATCAAACGAGACAAAATCTGTAAAGTGAGAAAACGAAAACTCGTTATGTGTTCCATTTCAAATTAGATCTAGCTCTGTAAATAACGAAATGTTTTATCTTATCATGTCATTGGTAAAACAGCTTTTAAACACCATTTCCTAAATAAAATTTGATAATCTAAATTGTAAATTGATACCTATATTTAACAATTAATGAATTAAAACATTATTTAACGTTGGTAAATGAATACTATTCAAATGCAATCAAAGTTTCCAGTACATTTTTTTGTCATTTAATCTAACTACATGCAACTTGCGTTTCATGTGTTTTTATAAGAAAAGTATGAAGTTTACCAAACTCATCATGTATCTTTAATTTACTTCATTTCTTCCATTTATTTTTTTTTTACTTCATTAGATGCTTTTTTCGAAGAATTTTGATTTATTATTGTATATATTTAATTACCGTACGTTAATTGGATTTGAATAGAATTTTCTGACCATCATAGATTTCGTCTCGTTTCGTTTCTCAGTTTACCAATGACTTAATTGAATATGTAATCATAGCGAAATTATGATATAATATGACATATCGCAATAGCAATAAAATAATATCAATATTACGATATGATTAAATCGAAACAAAATATCATTTGATAGCTATATAATTATTTATGCTTATTTTGTCCCCTTTGGGCTTCCGTTCTTTTCTGTTTCAGAAATCAAAAGGATTTTTATCATGTTAGTATGTTAAAAGCACATTCTTCATTCAGGACAGAAAAAAAAACAAAAATTGTATTTAAAAAAATTTTAAAGTTAACACATTATATTTAGGTCATACGTCCTTTACCAAGCAATCTTAAAATCATCTTACTAGTGTTTCAGTATTAAATGAGGTTGTTAGATATAATTCTTGCTCCGGAAATGGTATTAGTATCATGTTCTGGTTTTTCTAATCTGTAACCTTTGCCGGTCAGAGTATTTTTTTTAATATTTAATCATCTTAAAAGCAACTAGTTATAAAGTAGAACTTGATACCAATATGATATTAATTAAATTTGATACATGGTCTAGTTTCTTTGTTTTAAAAGTAAAGTTTTCTTCGGAATTATTTTATTTCATTTCGAGTTTCAAGAATATTGGACCGGTTTTATTCAAGTGTAGGGATCTACCTTTCGTATAACCCTTTGTGTACTGAAATTACCAGGTTTTAAGATTAGTTTCTTTGGAATTTGATAGCTTTCACTTTATTGCTATTTCGCTGTTAATGCCTTCATATTTATATGACGTCGACAAATTTAATCTGCTAAAGCGGAAATATTAATACACACAGTTTGCAAAAAAACCTATTACATCTACATCAGATTCAAGATTTTATGGCACTAGAAAATGTTTTAAGCGTATTTTTCTAACAACATGTCAAAATGAAACGTAAATATCCCTGATACCTGATACTGTATAGCACTTGACGTACCAGAAGGAAAGAGTTAGTTATACCCGGTAAATGGCATAAAAACAAAGGTATATTGAAATGTCAAGACGTGTCCCTTGCCAACCGATATTAAAAAACAAACCAGTACAGGTGTAAATAAGTTTAAATACAGTTGAAATTAATTGATTTGTTCTGCAAACCGTTGCATTAGTACTTGTTTTAATATTACTGCCTCAAACTAAAACCTATTGTTTAAAAAAGGTTACTTACAGTTGTATGCATTAAAATAATCAAAATAACATACTGTCGTTATAGATGATGGTAAACGTGATTACCACAGAAAAAATATCGACTATATTCTTTCCTGGAGATTGTAAATAAGTATGTGTAATGTTATACTAAATATCACGTTTTGATAAAATCTCAAATAGATTTGATGCACCATTATCTAATAAAGAACTGAACAATCATATTTCTTGTTGCATAGTTTGGTATGCCCCTTTTCTGTTATTAATTGCCAATAGATTAATAATTATTTTCTTTATTAACACCTGTAAAATCCATTTTCAAAAAATTACGTCTGATGATTTTGTATTTTTGACAAAGTATAAAAATGGGGAGAACGGAAAGGAAAGGATATAAAGATGTCCGATTGGAGCGGTTGGTATTCTTGACAGAAGAGTGGTATTCATAAAGAAAGGGTGGTAATTGGGTGGTAATTATGAAGGAATGGTGGTATACCAAAATCGTTTACCTTTTTAAACCATTGAAAAAAAAATTATATTATTTTGAGCATAGGGAAGTAACCTACCAACCCGACAGACTGGTTTACTGTCCAATTGAAGCAATGGGAAGCAGTTGACTTCAAATTCAAATATTTGACCTATTGTAGCTGTGGTAAGTAATTGAATAATAAACGAAGTGTAAACAGTTACGGTTCCAAAGAAAAATGTTTACTGTTTTCCTTTCCCCAATGAGACCGCCAACCGCCAACCAGATTGTCGGGTATTGGTAGGTTACGTCCCTTTGAAAAACTTTTAGAAATGGCTTGCATTCCGTAATAATGAAAAAAAAACGACTATTAAAAAAAAAAGAATCAAAACAAAATAAAACGATACAAATCGAAACAGTTAATCGAAACTTAATGAAATAAAATCTTTAAGACGTTTCGCAACTTATATGAATCATAATGTTTACCTATGCCAGACATTTTGGTCCATAGACATTTCACACCATGACGATTAGGATAATGCTTAAGTACAATTAAAACCGTATATCATTACAAAATTTACCATATTGGAAGGTTATAAGTACAATACATCAAATCAGAGCTGACAAAAAATTATTAAAGGTTTTTTTTAATTAATGTTTCTTCAGGAGCGTTAAAATGGTTTACCGTTCTCATATTATAGATTGCACATGAAATTGGCTTTTAACGAGAGTTATCATTCTTGATTTGGTTTCATTTGGTTAATTTTAGCGGAGGATAAAAAACATGTTTTTTTTTCTAAAAAGTGCAGATCTCCATGTAGAAATGATTGTCGTTATGTGAATGCATGGTACATGTAGACTGAAAAGGCATCATTGTTTGGTGGGTTGTTCTGCACCGTAAATCACTTTACCATATGCAGTGTTTGTTGAATTTTATTTGGAATGGTACTTCAATAAAAATAATGCCAAACGATAATGTAAAATGTAAAAAAAATATATATAATTGCCGCGTCAAAAATTTAAGGACTTTCTTACATTTTTGAAAATAAATTGAACTGGTTGCATTCCTCGAGATATTTACAAAAGAACTTGATAGAGAAAAAAAACATTCATTATAGCAGTACTGGGCACCCTTACAAACTGGTTAACTTATTTATTGTGCAATTGAAGTAGATATTGTTATTGCCAATAACGGTATATTTGCATACTGTGCGTCCATTTTTACTGCTCTTCTTGTGGTCATAATGCTATTCGTTGATTAATTTCCCTTGAGTATTCAAGCTGACATGTTCTTGTTCACTTCCGCGTTTATCGTCATATGTCAAGGTTTTTGGCATTTTTCCCCCTTTAAATCGACAATAAGAAAATAAAATGAACAGATGTACGCAATTGTCCAATATTTCAAAGAATCTGGTATAGTACATAAACAAATGTCCTCTCCAAATCGTTATTCAAGTCACAGACTGTAATTTTATTATTTCCATTTTATGGTCTGAGAAGACTTGAGTGATTACAGTAATCAGGAAATAAAAACAGAACAATGAGCGAACAGAATCAACAACAGAATCTACAGGTTATTGTTATCCTTTAAGTCAAGTGAAGTACATTTAGTTTGTCTCAGTTTGCCAATGTCAAGTGAACTTTCTTTACAACAAATTTTATTCAAACAAAAAAAGGTAGAATATCTACTACAATAAAAGATATTTTCTAAATTTTTTTTTAATTTTGATTTAATTTAATTTTTTACTGAAAATATTTAGCGATATTTCAGTCGAAATCATTTGAAGTCATTTCGATATTATCAGTTCTATTGTTTCCTTTCCTATGTCAATTGCTTGCATAAGATCCATCCTTTAGCGCTGAGTCAGATATATGACTAAGTTTACGCTTATAACCATTGACAATTACTTAAAAGTACATTTTTGGCATGTCAACTCTGATTTTGTTATACCACTTGCTTTGTGTTTGCCCTTTTGTCGGCCCGTAACATTTTATTTACATCTTTCTTCATAACTTTCTATCGCAGCCACTTGAAATATTTTGACAGAAGCTTTATATAGATAAGTGATGTAGTCATATTCAATTTCAGACTTACACGACATCAACCTTCCTCAGCTTGTATTTCCTTATGATCATGTTCAGCTTCGGGTGCACATGCAAATATTCTTCACATGCATTTCATGTAAATCGAGCTTCACATGAAATTAACGTGATTTTCATGTGAAATTTACTTTACACGAATTTCATATGAACAATTCACGTGAATTTCACGTGAAGACTTATTTCACCAGAATTTCACGGGAACTCTGTCATAAAGTTTTTTTGCAAAAAATCACGCGAAAGTCGTATGAAAATAATTTTGCCTGTGTATGTTTAATGAGCAAACGTATTTTTATCAATTCAGATCGAGGATAAGAATTGATATAACAGTCGCCAGAGCCTTTTGATTTGTAAAGCCTGTTAACAGCTGCAATTATCATACACTACCACAGGAAAATAGTCCCGTAGGCATACCCAGATTTAAATGCAAATAGTTAGGTCCTCTCTATAAGTATTTCTAATATATCATATTTGATTCTATGCAATTAATGGCAATATATACACCTAATGAAAAACTTTTACTGCGAACTTAATATGATTAATTTGGTGTGCGTTAACAACGAACCTATTAAAAACAATTGACTACTAACCTCTAATCAGTACCTATTTATTTCTATGCATTTACCCATATAAACCAATCGTTCACTATATTATATACACTATGTCGATATATTCAAGTTCAATACAAATGCTTTGATTAACCATTTAATGTTTAGCTAGAAATGAAAACCTTGTGAGGTCATAAATAGTCATCGATCAAAAAGGGAACGACCAAAAATTTGCATCGCAAATTTGACAGTTCTAACATCATTGGGAATTTTTCAGACCCTTCTATAAGTTTACGTTATCTTCCCTGTTTCGGTTTGATTCGATGGAGCAGTGTAGCGAATAGAGTCGGCACATTCTGAGACGTTTGTATAATATTGATTTGTTGTGACATGCATCATTAATTTGACCCTCTATCCTATATAACAACACCTAAATGAACTGTTCCGTACTACCATACATCGTGTACTAAGTTAGAGCCCTAGATTAGTCCTACGAGGAGGAATGACCCGGCCAGCGAAAGCTATATTTTCATAGCTGGCCGAGTGGTCTAGGGCGCTGGACTTTGTGCAGACGGTGTTGCCATAGATGTCACAGCGGTACGAGTTCGAGTCCCGCGGAGGGAACGAACAAAAATTTGCTTCGCAAATTTGACAGTTCTAACATCGTTGGGAATTTTTCAGACCCTTCTATATATATATATAGAGAGAGAGAGAGAGAGAGAGAGAGAGAGAGTGGTCTAGGGCGCTGGACTTAGTGCAGGCGGTGCTGCCATAGATGTCACAGCGGTACAAGTTCGAGTCCCGCGGAGGGAACGACCAAAAAATTTGCTTCCCTATTTGACAGTTCTAACATCGTTGGGAATTTTTCAGACCCTTCTAAACTTTTACGTTATCTTCCCTGTATCAATTTGATCCGATGGAACAGTGTAGCGAATAGAGTCGTCTAGGGCGCTGGACTTTGTGCAGGCGGTGTTGCCATAGATGTCACAGCGGTACGAGTTCGAGTCCCGCGGAGGGAACAACCAAAAATTTGCATCGCAGTTCTAACATCGTTGGGGATTTTTCATACCTTTCTATATATATAAGTCTAAAGGATTGCATAACGATACCTAATTTTAACATTTTTGTTTGTTTGTGCCGCATCGTCATGACTCGACGATCAGATACCCTTTAAGTTTGCTGGTTGGCAGATTCTTCGATCCGATGGAGCAATGTAGTAAAAAGCAAACGCGTATATTTCCTGGAAGAAAGTAAAATAACCAGATTTACTGCGCTATTCCTGCTCAAATATATAAATGTGAAAGCGAGGAAATGGACGTTATCACTCATATAAAAGAAAAGGTTTCTGTAGAGAATGAATTGATTTCTTTTAATCTGAATTATACACTTTCTAAAGGAAACAAATATCCGTGAATGCTATGTTTACTTTTCGTAAACAAAAGTCATAACGGATGCGATTATATTTTCACATGAAGCAAACAGGAAGGTAACAATAACAGCAGAAATGAGAAAAAAACATTGATGTGAAGAAATAATTAAAGGAAAATATCTAAACAAAACAGGGCAGGTTTCTGTCAATGAAAATCAAGAAAGCGTGTATATTGAACAAGAAACAACATCAGTTCCAAATGAATAATCAGCAAGTTTTTAATTTGTGATATAACAATCAGTGCATGTGTTAAGTACTTCTCTGTCTAAGAATCAGGCAAAATGTGCATAATGTCTAGCACATTAAGAAAAAAATCGCAGAGATTCAATTGCATTGTCAAAGTAATTTTACCATATAACCTCCAGAAAGAAACACTAAAGTGTTTGGAAAGTTTGCCTTTTTAAAAAATTGATAAGTCAAAGTTGAAATGCATTGTGGGAAACATAGCGAGAAAATTTTCCCGTACTTTTATCCAGTATAAGCAGTAAAATGTATTAACGTCACTGATGCTTCGAGATAAATTTAAATATCTCTTCGGTTGTTTTCTAGATATATTGAATATATATAAGGCAAAATATCCAAATGGAGAAAAAATATGTGCCACCCTTTGCTTGCCCGATTCTTGCAAGGAATGTTACTTAGATATTCATTAAATATTAAAAAACAGAAACATTGAATCAAAAAATATTATAATTGACATAACACCAAAGACACAATAATTAAATAATATCATAATTGACAAAACACCAAAGAAACAACAATAAATAATGTTATGATTGACAAAACACCTAAGAAAAAACAATAAAATTCAAGCGTAAAAAAATTTCATCTGATGCAAACAGGGGAAGAGTGCCTAAAACGGAACATATAAAATATACATTCTGAATGGATGGCATCGCAGTTATAACAAATCAATATAACAGACGGATGCACTACTAAGTAAACTAAGTAAATAAAAAAACTTCTTCTATTGGGTAAAGAGACAAAATGATAAGTAAATTTGGTTTGAGGACTGAAGCCGACGTCATCAGCGAAAAATAAAATCATGACATGCCATAGGCCTAATGTTATCCTTAGAAATAACTTAATACTCAAATGTTCAAAGGTCTCTTTGTCCTGTTAAAATTTTTGATAAAAAGTTGGAGAAAAGAAAATAATGGGAATCTCAGTAGAAAAAAAAAGAATACGTGCTAAATCTTTAAATTGGGCTTTTCTTTTCGCCGAATTTTACAACGTAAAGATTTCGAATGCTTAGTCTTCTCCCTATATGACCTTTCATTTCATGTTTGTCTCTAATTTCAACGCCATATTGTAAGTCGGAAGATAGGATAGACTTGACCTCACTATTTGTTTAATGTCAGTGTAGAAATAATATATTTATCTAGTGTTGTTTGATCTCGCTATTAAGAATTCTCTATCATTTTAGTAAAGCTTGAACTGCTAATCACTCTTTTGTTGTTATTTGGGTTGTATTCTCTTGGTTTTTATGCCTGTCTTTTCTGTTTTTATTATATTTTCCTTTCACTCTACTTATTCCAGCATTGACTTTCGAATTACTAGTTCGCATTGACAGTGTTTTCCTTTGTTTAACTATTCACCGGCGTAAAAATATGTCGGACGTTTGTTCATGTCCTTAATTACATGTTTTTTTTTAACATAAGGAGACTTGATGTTACGGATATCAGAAGGACGATTATTCCACGATTTGGTAGTAGAAGGTAAAAAATTATCGGCGGAGAACTGAGTTCTTACTCGAGGTTCGGATATGAGATGAGCCTGGCGAGTATTATGATAGTGACGGTTGCCGACAAGATTTGGAACCATATTTTGTAAATATAATGGTGCGATACCATTAACCATTTTATGGAATAGAACTAATTTATGCCCTTCACGTCTAGTGGCTAAGCGTTCCCAACCAGTCTCTTCGTAGAGCTTCTGCAGAGAGGTTAGTTTTTTGTCACCTGTCACGATTCTAGCTGTCTCCTGTTGAATCGATTCGATTTTATTTATAAGTCCTTTGTTGCTATTATCCCACACGACATCTCCGTTTTCGAGTATCGGTCGTATGTAGGACATATAGATGGTTTCTAGTGAGGACCAGTCAAGAAAAAAAATGTGTATTTTTTATGGATGTTTAAACAGCGATATGCCTTGTCAACGATCGAATGTATGTGATCATGCCACTACCTGTTATTTGATATAGTAATGCCGAGACGTGTATGATTGACAACTTCTTGTATAGGTACAGAGTTAATCTGGAGTACTGGATGGATAAGTTTGTTTACTTTACGCGAAATCGTCATAGCATCGGTTTTTCGGATCGAACGTAACTAACCAGTTTTGGGCCCAATTATGGACAGCATCTAAATCAGAGTTTAGCCTTTCGGTCGACAATACTGGATTATCAACAATAAGAAAAATACTAGCGTCATCTGCAAAAAGCCTCACTTCGGCTTGAATTTCCTCGACGATGTCAGTTATAAACAAGATAAAGAGCAAGGGTCCTAAAATAGAACCTTCTGGAACACCCGCGTTTATATCCACCCAGTCTTAATTAGACCCGTTTAATACAACAAGTTGGCATCTGCCAGAAAAGTAATTATCTGTCCATTTTAAAACGTCCTCCGAGCAGCAATATTTTTTAATTTTGAAAAGAAGTCCTTTGTACCAAACACGATCAAAAGCTTTACTGATATTACAGAAAACAACCCTGAACTCCTTTCCGCAGTCCAGTGCCCTCCCAATTTCATTTGAGATATTTACCAATTGACTAACCACCGAGTCGCCACGAGTAAAACCATACTGGTACGGTGTAATGACAGTACTGTCTAACAAAAAGTTGTGCATGTATGTATAAACACAACGTTCCATGCATTTTGACATGACAAATAACAAAACAAACAGGTCTATTGTTCTTTACATCACTTGGTGTTCCTTGCTTAAAGATTGGAGTCAGATTTGATCTTTTCCAAGAAAATGGAAAAGTTCCTAAAGTCAAAGATAGGTTAAATAGTTTACATAAAGGGTAGGTAAGTTCGCGAGCAGCTTCCTTTAACAGACGCGGATTTATCAAGTCTGGTTCGGAAGCTTTTGATGCGTTTAATATAGATAGTACATCATTAACGTCGCGCTCGGTTATTATTATGTTGTCAAGCTTTTGTGGTCCGTTAAGAGGTAGTTCTGGTAAAGTGGCATTAGTATCGCCTAATGTAGACTGTGAGGCAAAATATTCGTTGAACATTTTTCATCGAAAATAAAATTTTCATCTCTCACTAAAGGTGGAATACCCGAGTGGGAAGATTTCATGTCCGTTATAAGATTGCATTTCGTCCACCAAAAACGAGATGAAGATTTGGCCTCAGAAAAATTATTAATCAATTTATTTTGATAATCGCTCCGAGATTTACGAATAAGATCTGTGTTTTCATGACGAATTGTACGAAACTTTTCCCAATCGCCAAAGTACGTCTTGCTTTTTTATGGATCCTATTTTTCTGTTGCATGCGTCGGCGAATATTACCAGTAAACCATCGCGGTTCGTCCTTACGAACATTTACGATCCGGCTAGGTATTGTTGCCTCAGCCGCTTCTAGTATACAATCAGTTATATCAATCGTTGTCTTGTTGATGTCATTATTATGAAAAATACATCCCACTGGCAGTCAACGAGAGATAATTTCCTGCGGTATTCTGAACAATCACATTGATTATATAACCAAACTTTCCGCTTAGATGTTTTATGGATACTCTTCTAACAATTTAGAAGTCCGACAACAGGACAATGAAACTGACTTGGTCCAATAATGGTGGACCTACAGCTGTGCAAGGAACAAAATTCACGTTGTTAGTCAAAATAAGATCGATACTCGAAGAAGAGTGTTCAGAAAGTTAGTTGGCTCGTCAATTAAATGACTAAGTTTATAGCGTGATAAAATATCATTGAGCTTCGATTTATTTGGGTTTTGATGATTGTCATTGAAATCACCGGTAAGTATAACGTAGTCAATACTTGCGTCATCGCTCGCTGCCTCGATAGAGTTATCGACAAGACTCCACGTATCTTGCCCAGAATTAGGCGGTAAGTAAAAAGTACCATATAAGACCTTCTTCCCCTTAATTGTGAGCTGAACCCACACAGCTTTTAAATGTTCGGATTCTAAGTCCGGTCGTCTAGTAGAATAGATATTATTATTGACAAATACGATAACGCCTCCTCCATGGAGTCCCCGTCTCTACGGAATGGGTTTTGAAAATTTTGAAGCTTTACGGAATCGTCAGAATGGTTGGTATTTAGCCATGTATCAGTAAAGGACAGTATATCAAAGTCAGCATATTCCACATTAATAAGATCAAGTTTTGGATACAGACTTTGGAAGTTCAAGTGTAGAAGTGACACTTGACACGACAATGTTTCAAACATACTTGAATCATCTGGTGAACTACCAGAATCATTAGTTGATAACCGGGTTTGGTTCAATACCTGCCAGTACGAGTAGTAATTGAACTATAAATAGGACGAAACCGATACAGACCGAGGTATAGAAATCCGAAGTTGAAACTTGATTTATACGCGCATTTGTATTTTCCGACACGCAGCGAGTACGATTTGATAGATGCAGCATATAAAAAAAACATTATAACGAGACGTGAATTACATAAGTAAAGCATTTGTAATTGTATTCTCCAAAATGAAATATCGTACAATGAACTTGCACCATGACACCCTTATTATATAAACAGCTTCAATTAATGAACGGTTTGTTAGGAAAACTACCATGAGATTATTAAAAAAAATAGCTCGTAATGAGTTTTCAAAAGTTAATGAATCTATAGAATAGTGTTATTTCTCGACAATTTTACTAGAATGCAATTTATCATGAGTTCACAAAGTTTGTTTAACAACCACGAAACGATATGTATCGAAAACGAAACAAGTAATTAGCAGCTTGCAATATAGATTAGCAATACCTGAAAGTACACTGACAAATAGTTAAACGAAGTAATTCATTTGAATTAAATAGTTATTATGTTCAATTGTAAGAAAACAGACACAAAATGCAAGCTATGTCATAGTAATATATAGCGTTTTCCAATCGTAACAATACTGTTTTTTTTTCTTCTTAAAACGTCCGGATTTAACAACTGTTTACAATTGCTTTTCGAAAAACTGTAACACAAAGTGGTCGTAAAAATATTTCGAGCACTCGAAAAACACGTTTTGTATACGCTGATGAAACACGATTTACACGCTGTACTAGTATGAAAGTATCATACGTGAATTATGTTTTAACGGACCACCGGCTTGCAAACTTGTCGACCTGGTGACATGTTGATCTACTACACTGTTGACCTATCGACCTGTCGTCCTGATCATTCCAATTATTATTTTGAAAGACCCAATCACTGACCAGCAGTATTTAAAACCTTCCTACGGGACTAGAATACCATATTTTATACTTAATCGAAAATTTATTCATTAATGTATTACAATCGTATAACAAGAACTACAAATGCTCTTAACTGTTAAGTACTTCTCCGTCTAAGAATCAGGCAAAATGTATGATATGGAGTAGGCAATGCCTAAATTAGCGACCACCTTGAGCTTTACCATACATGTGCCGCCTGTGCGAGACTCGTAAAAATAGTAAAGGACATTGCAAAGGGGAGGGGGGTCGAATGAAAATATTGCTTCTTCGCAAGTGCAATATTTTTATTTATATTAAAGCAGCTAGTGAAATCAATATTTTTATTTGAAAATCTGCCTTGTAAAATAATGGGGAGTTTTTTTTTCAATGAATGAGTAACTTGAAAAAAAAATGTTTTTCCAAAATTCCACCCCCTATACCCCCATTTCCCTTGCTTTCAAAATGTTCGATAACTTTATAGCACTTCGCAATACCCTTAAGAGCATCTCTAGCAACATCCTTTTCAGTTTCGGTCGGTCAGATCAGTCTGTACTGATACCGAAAATATTACAGTTCTCAACGGATGGTGGGTATATTTTACACATATCATGTGACGTAAACAAAATTCAGACGCAACTGGCAGCTGCAAACAAAACAATGATTGCCTTTCCTATCTTAGAAAAGCTATGCTTCGATTTGGATAATACAGTCGGAGTTATATTTTTTTCTAAGGCAGGTTAGGTTCTTGACAACAGCAACAGTGGAACAGCGGAGATACACTTACGTACATCCACGTGTTTCCCGAAGTTTTTAAAAACATTAAATTCACTTCTTTATATAAGTAAAAAAAAAGACTTGAAAAATATAAAAAAAAAAAAAGATGAATTTATTTTTACTGAAACGTAATCTTAACCTATATTTTTTTATTTGATTGATTGATGGAAATGATGAATTTTCTCCGTAAGGACAGTCACTTTTTGTTACTTTCTGTACATGACTTTTTTTGTTAGTATATTGGGGAACCTTAAGGGAAATTTAGAAAGTACACGTAATAACCGTAGAGCTCACATCGCTTCGCGGTGCTCGCTATAAGGTGTGGCACATGAAGGGGAAAAACGCAGAGGTCTTATTGCATTAACCAATTAATAATATTTATTAAAATTTTCCCGCACTTTTTCCTTATATCAGCAGTCAAAAATATTTTTCACAGATGCTTCAGGATAAATTTGAATAGTCGTTCAGTTGTTTTCTAGATGTATTTAATATATTTGAGGCAAAAAAGACAAAATTGAGAAATATGTTGTGCCACCCATTGCCCGATTCTTACACAGAATGGTACTTAAAAGCATTCGTCATTATGCGTTTTAACTATGTGCCGTTATGAAAAGTAACAATAAAATAATTTTATTGTTACCTTTCATAGTGGTAAATTATTTCTGGTTTATTTCAACACAAACGGGCAGCATAAAATTGTTACCGATCAAAATAGGTAAATTCAGTATTCCAAACAGTACAAACATATGAACATATAAATAAGTAAATAAGTAAAAATTAAAGAAACTAAATAAAATTAAAATTAATAGAGTAAATCAAAGAAGATACCAGCTTCAAAATAAGTCTTGAACTTCGTGGGGAAGACTCATCAGGTTCAAGATGAAAATAATCATATACGGGTAAAAACTACATAAAAATAATCTGTTGGCTTTATTAGCATTACAAAGTATGAGCATTTCATGTCCTGATTACATGTTTATATTAATTTTTAAACGATTGGTGATGTTTCATACCTGCATTTTAAGGCAGATCTAAATATTTATCACGCACTGAATTATGCTTAAATGTGTCATTACTGTACATCGTATGATAACAGGATGATAGGATTCATTGTGTTAGTATTTCCAGCCATTTATATGTTTCCTCTGTTAAGAAATTTTTGTAAACCGTGATACATGCACATATAAATAGGTTGTTTTTCAAAAACCTAGTTACTGGAAATTACATTCCCATTTCAACAAAATCAGTTTAAATAAAATCGGAACCGTTACAAAATTATTGACGTTAATTGTAAAGGACAAGAAACGCAAGTTAAACACTCCTTTCCGATCAGATTTTAATCAGAGTGACGTGTTCTACATTTGTTCAAATTTGATCCACAAAGTTAAAACGTACCTAATTTAACAACATCTAAAAATCTCATTCACACAGAAATCTCATTTACTGAAATACTTAATGACATGGTGTCTCATTTGTATATACAGTTTTTTTTCAAAAAGAGTACACTAGGTATATCTAAAATTGTATGTTAGCATTTTGAGGTAATTTAGGTAATGAGATATATTTTGATGTTTGTGTTTCGTTTTTCCTATATATTATTCATGCATATGTCTAATCTTTTGAGAATTAAGTGACTAATAATGTGGTAAACTATTTCAGCTTTAAACGTAATAAAGGTGATAAGATATGTAATCGTTGCTTTTCTGTTGTGCGAAAGTAGTAAATTATCTAAATATTCAGTTATTGGAATAATTCAAAGGAAAGCAGGAATGCATTACTCGACTGAATTACATTGATAGAGAATCAAATAACCTCGTTTGGTTAAATTATTCACATACAACATGCTTAAGTAGACATAAACGAGCTTCTGTTTGTTAGTGCAGTAACAGCATGAAGTTAATTGTTTTAATTTGAATTAACATGTTGTACTTTTACATAAAAGGAATAGGAACTTTGAATACATCCCATTAATAGTGCAATAAAATTACGTAAATACAATTACAGAAAGTGTTCTAGGTACAACATTACTAACATTAGTTGGATGATCAAATTGTACGCTGATGTTGTTTCTCCTTCAATTTAAACTCAGTTGATGAAAGTAAACTCTAATTAAAAGGGTAAAAACATCATTTGCATGATTCAAGTGGGTCACAAGAAAAGTACATTTCTTCTAATACCATGTAATCAAATAAGAAAGAACATGATATTGAAATGTGGTCATCAAGACACCGAAAATAATAAATTCATTGAAAAAAAAAACGGAAAGAAATAATGCAATATCATCAACAGCGAAACATCCAACAGATTACCCGAGAGATGCTTAATATATTAAAATATAAATGCAACCAACAATTCATAACATCACATGCAAAATATGAAAATGATTTTGCAGCGCATGATCTGTGAGCACACGTGTCGGTAGCTGAAGGTCAAAGTCTATATAAAAAGGATTTGGAATAAGTAAAAAGGTAATATAAAACGAGAGTCACAATTACGTATTTTATAAACCAATTACTTGGTGGTTTCAATTATAGTATTGGTAAAACATTTAGGGAAAAAAACGCTGATCTCATCTGTATTTTCCTAGTTTCCTATTGAAATGCGAGCAGTTATTTGTGATTATTTTGAATGTTATATGTTATCTAAAAAGAAATGATATGCGTTAACTTCTTTTTTAAAGTAAATTCGACGATGATTGGGTGATATTCTACAAAGCTAGTAATAAGTCCTTATTTTTCGATAAACATGAAAATGAAATGTTTCTACTTCTTAGAATGGACATTCAGAGTCTAAGTTTAATGTTCATGAAACAAAATTGAGTTTGAAAAAACAACAGAACTTTTTGTCAGTTCAAAATCATTTCGTTTTACTTTTAATTTGAATTATTATTCATGTAATAATACATGTAACAGAAATGTAAAAGTATCATATTTCATTTAGCGAAGGAGGCACATGACTTGTTCAAATGGTTGCCGCCAAACAATTTGACACGTTCGCAGAAATCAACTGAAAATGCGTCACCATCATTGTCAATTTGTCGTTTGCGCCAATTGACGTCATAATTAATAAACGTGGCGTCTAAATTCAGTATCCTATTTTAATTACTTTTTGCTAATTCATTATTTCTCAGTTGTTAAAGTATGTCACAGCTAGTAACGGATATTCTGACTCCTTAGGAAGCCACGTTTACCTAAAAGGCTTTTGAACCGATGTTATAAGAATATACCTCTCATACGCTGCCTAAAAAGTTTTATTTACGATATCCATATTTTATTTCTGAGAAACATATTATAGATGGCGGATTTTCATAATGTTTAGATAATAACTTTTTGTATTTTTAAATTGTATATTACTATTTCATCTTTAACTTGGCGCACCTTCCCCACTTAGTGCAAGATTTATTTTGAAGCTCGTGGCTTGGATTTTACATTTTAGTTCCTTTTATTTTCACTAATATATTGTTCCTTTCCCTTGTACTCTTTTGAACTAGATGGTTTCCGACTTTCCGCCTGTTTTTATTCTGCTCTGGCGTTGAATCATGAAATACATATATTCAAATAAACATTGATCGCCATTGACAGGCTTTGATAGCGTGCAGTAAAGCATTATTTGCATATACTCTGGAGTTGTGATTTATCATTTTGTGTTTTTTGTTTTGTTTGTTTGTTTGTTTTTTTGTTTGTTTTTTTTTTGTTTTTTTTTTTTATTTTGTTTTGTTTTGTTTTGTTTTTTTGGTTTTTTTTGCTTTTTTGTTTTTTCATTATTTTTTTTTTGTTTTGTTCTGGAAATAAGAAGCCTTTCGAGATCAAGAATCGGCTGTTATCGATCAACATAAAATCAGCACAATCGTTTTTGTAAATGTATTTTAAGAGTATTTCGTTCTAATTTTAAACTCACCCTGTCCATAGGAAAAAAACAGCGGTGAAAAGCAGATAGGAATAAATAAAACCAAATATATCCGTTTTGTGGTTATATTTTCATGAAGGTACTTCAAAATAAATTGTAATAAAGAGTAATCAAGGGAGCCAAGGTTATAGCGGTAATCAAAAGAATGCAATCCAGGGACAAAGACCAGATGTGGTAAACAGACATACACAACAAAGAACATCAAGTAACTAAAATCATACATACAAAGTAACATAAGTAAATGAGCAACTCGGACTCAACTAAAAACTAGGAGCATGGACCAGGTGCATCGGTAGGGTAAATGCCCTCTGCTTTTCTAGAACACTCGCCGAGTTGCTCATAAAAAGTCAAGTCCGGGGTAGACGAAAGAGGAAAGGAAAATTAGGATATTTTGAACAAATCAGTTTTCATGGTGCAGATGGATACACCGTAACGATCCATGAGTTCATGATGACGACCATAAAACTTTTGTAGTGATGACTTCAATCTTGTAGCAACATAACCCTGTTCCAGAAGCCTATTTGTTAGATACAAAAAGTCTGCGTAGTCTCGACAAGCTCTGGCATAACGTATGAGTTGTGATATGAACACTCCATACGCAGGTGCTGAAGGGATGTTGCAACAGATGAAAGGAAAGTTGACAATTCTGAATGAAAAGTCATCACGTTTGTCATAAAACTTGGTCAATAGTTTTCCTTTACCATCGATTTATAAGTGTAGGTCAAGATATGAGGCTGACTTCACAGTGTCTTTAGTATCCTTTATCTCAAGTTCTTTTGGGGTAGATGCGATATATCAAATCTCCAAAATTAGGATTGTTTAAAGATAATACGTCATCTATATAAACTGAGATTAAACGATCTAACCAAACGATAAATAAAAGATTAATTCACTTTTACTCTCAAGCTACTGTTAGAACGTTGTTTTATATTCAGTTTTAATCACCTTGGAAATTTTATTCTAATCAAATTACATTTTTGCAATCATTATAATACTGAAGTTAGAAATAATAGTATCGTTGTATATATATATATATATATATATATCTTATTGTTTGGGCACAGAAGGCAAAACAGAATATATGTATAACAGTATCTGCCATTTATCAGCGTTGAGTTGGTTATAGAGTATGCAGTATTCAGTACTGGTGTTCAGGACAAAAACTAAAGAAAAAACAAGACGCACATTATGTATCATTTTATTTCGTGATCCTGTGTAATTATCCATGGGTATTTGGACGTAAATCATCGTTTTCCGACGACGATTCAGACATCTGTTAAGAAAATTTATAAAACGTATTATGCAATTTCTTCCAAGAAAAGTTTTATATATTCTTTCCTTGTCAATTTATGAGAAAATGTTCCTAAATTATGCTTATAATTATTTGTCATGTTTAGAAGAGGTTATGGTATAAAATGTTTTGTAAGTGACATAGTAAGAGAATGTTGGTTATTTCTGGGTCTTTTGGGAGTCGAAGTAACAACTTATCTTTAGTTATTACCAATAGACGCCTAACAATATTTTATGCTGTTGTCCATCTCATTTAATGAAGAGTATTTCACAACATATTTTAAATTAGAAATCACATAAAATACAGGAAGCAATTTGCTACAGTGCAAAGAAAATGTGCAATTGACCAGTTTGACTCAAAAACCATACCAATTTGAAGCACTAGACTCATTACTATCCTTGAAGGTTGGATTTTTCGAAGACGTTTTTTTTTTTTTTTTTTTTTTGCTGTTGCTAAATTAAGCTTTTTAGCAGATATTAGAAGTACTATCCTGATTAATCATGATCACAATATACTTGTCTTCAACAAATGCCAAACAAGAAGGGAAATTCAAATCTTCATATATTGTTATAAGACATAGATCTTGATCCAAATGTCATGAATGAAAAATCGTAACTTATAGTCGAAACATTTTTGAACAAAATCCGTTAATTTAATTTTCTTATACGATCTTCCAAGATAACATTAGTCAAAAAGTACTAGATAAACTTAGATATTAAGCATAATTGACAAGAAGGAGTGATGAAAACTTCTTATCATAATCCCTGAGGGACAGCTATTATGGGAATTTTTATCAGGAAAAACTATCTACTTTACCGGATGATAAACGGAGGAAATGGTACAAACATTTATTTAATTGTAGAAAATAGTTGCATGAATGAACATAAAATCAGATACTATGAAGTCTTTCGCGCATAGAATCAACGATCACAGAAAGTGGCAAGCACATTTGTCTACTTAACTGTAATATAGAATGTCTATTTTTGAAAATCGTTCAGAAATTAAAATATCATCATCTCATCAAAATCATCAAAATAAACTATAATGGCTTTAGCCACACCTACAAATTTGTTATTTTTAACATCTAACATACATTGAATTTATAAAAATAAATCAAATATCCATTAAAATCCAAAACAGCATAATAAGATAAATGTCTATAGGTTTTTTATACAATATATCAAAAGTTAAAGACAAATGGCTGAAATTTAATTCGATACGCTTTTTTTAGTAAAATAAAGGGAATCATAGGTTTAATTAATAATTCTGCTCTCATGTCTAGGGAAAATGATGAAACCATGAAACCATGAAACAGCCAATGAGCGAAAAAAATGTTAACACTTCTAACTAAATAAAAACCATCCACTCCCCCATCTGAAAACAAATATCTTTTTACCAATGATCTTGAAAATAAATAATTTTCTATGTCTTGACAAGAACTAAAAATGTACCAAATCTGATCAAAAACCATTGATGAATGTTGATTAGAGAGAGTACACGCATATACTATACAATCTTAAGTAAAAATTCATGAGTACGGAGTACGTGAATTTTATCAAATATTCATGAATGATGAAAGAAACCATACAGACATTCCGGTCATAATCTGAAGTACGTATATGTGATTAATATTATATGGAAGTTTCATCAACTTGCATTCAGGGGTGTATTTGTTGTGCATAAGAGATATATATCATACATTTATCATTAGTAGAGTTCATTTTACAATTGAAACCCTTAGATACAACCAAAAGTAACAATCAGATCAAAATCTGTAGTAAATTGGGCACCATTTAGTTCATAGTTGCTGAAAGTTTCATTAAGTCCATTCAATGTAAAAGGAGCAGTTGTTGGTGATAATAGATAGATACCCTATAGCTATCAAAATTGACGTAATATTTTAATATGTACCCCAAACCAACCCCAGCCCCATCCCCGAATTAGATCAAGGTCTGAAATTTATTGCTTAAGATCAAGATAGGAAAACCTAAAATAATACCTTTTATAAAGCATTTTAAAAATATTTTTTTACGAAAACAAATGTGTGAAACCTCGGTTTATCTTAATTCATCAATAGACATGTAATTTTTAGTGCGTAGATAAAATGAGAGAAACCTGTAGGAAAACATTTGTATATTGATATTTGAACAAAAAAAATAAGCCGCTATCAAATTTGCATTAACTATGATTTATTTTTCTTCGATCATTATTACAAAAAAAACTTTTTAATATGTGTGCTATAAACAGATAATTATTGTATTTCTGTTACAGATACCAAACTAGTAAAGATCCTTATTTGGTAATACTGTTTAAATACCTGTCAGACAGAAATCAGCTTCTCAGTGCTGCTAATGAAAAGTTAATGTCACGTTGATTACCATTATAAGGAGTTCGTCCTCTAAATAAATCATCGTGTTTATATCTTGCGATCCATTCAATGGTGCAGATGGTTTACAGAATAAGGTATAGCAATATCTAAAGTACACGGAGAAAAATCGCGGAAAAAAACAACACTGGAAATACCAAACGGACAAGATACGAATAACAAGTCGTAAAGCAAAAGAAGTAAAATAATACACACAGAAAACGAATAGCACAAACTCCTCTAAAGCTCGGGTGAACTCCGGTGCTTCGGAAAGGTTAGTTGTTTTTCCTGATTATTGAAATCGGCCGTCGTGTTACTCATTGAAGGACAAGTCTGAAAGGGAAACATTTTATTATGGAAACGGCAGAAATTAATATTATAGGAGTTGTATATAAGAATTTCATGAATTTATGGTAACACTTATGAATATGGTGCGTCTATTGGTTTCTAAGTCTCGATTTGTTCGATATTTCAACGCTTCTACGCCTTCTATAATGCTTAGTTCTTCATCCTATCTCTTCATGTAAATAAGTAAAATAAAAATAGCATGACTCATTTAAATCATCACATGCATGATGGCAGAGCAAATACATAGCGTATGTGTAGGAAATCAGGAAGTGAAAATAATGTCTGCGATATACTAATATAATTTTATTCATGATTTAATGTGTATTCTTAAGCCAAAGCACAAATTTGCTATGCTTAACGTATGCGATAGAAGTAATGGTCGGTTGATTTTGCAAGTACATATCAATTCATATTCTCAGTTCAGTTTGTTTTATTTGAGACAAAGGAAACACATTGTAATGACCACTTAAAGTAATGAAGTTTGAGAGTATGTTTATACAGTGTTATTTGATACAATTTTCGCTTGATTTATCATTCCTAAGAATTTCTTTTAATTTAATATTTTCTTTTCATTTAACCAAGATTTTGATCTACAAAATTATTACTTTGTACAGATCTAAACGTGAAAAATAATTCCATAGTTAAGTACTGTAAATGAAACAATCGCACCGTAGGTTATACGGTTGGTGCATTTGTTACAACAAACATCCCCACCCACTACCATCAACAATTTCTGTTACATTGGAACATTCAATTAAAAACACATGTCAACTATTTCCAAAAATAAATTTTAATCAATTAAAACAGGTCATGATAAAACAGATGAAAGGTGTAAGAGCAAGAAATTTGAAAATAGGAGACATGGTACAAATCTTCATGCAGAAGTAATATATGTATTACCTAAGCATTTCCTCAAATAAAAGCTGTACCGTAAGAAAGTAATACGGGGAACTACGATTCTAGAAACCAACAGAATGTAATCTATGGACAAAGACCAGACATAGTAAACAGTCACACACAACAATTGCATAATCTAACCAAAATAATACATACATAGTAACAAAAGTGAATGAGCAACTCGGACTCCACTAAAAACTGGGAGCATGGACCAGGTGCACCGATAGGGTAAGCATCCTATGCTTTTCTAGAAACAACCGCCGAATTGCTTATAAAAAGTCAAGTCCAGGTTAGACGAAAGAGGAAATGAAAACTTTGATACGTTGAACATATCAGCTTTTATGGCGCAGATGGATTCACCGAAACAGTCCACGAGTTCATCATGACGTAAATTTCCATTCTTTCTATTTTGCATTATGTAAAAAACAAGTAAGCCGTATGAATAACAAGAATTAGACCAAATATTAAAGTATTCCCTCCAAACAAAGATGCGAAATCTTTTACAGATAAGTGCAACGGACTGACGGACGGAGGGAAAAGGTGATATGCCCCAACTTTAATGAAAGGTATAATAAAGCAAAATTAAATACCTTTGGAGTCGTACAATTTTGACTGATGACAAAGTCGGCCAGATAAACTCTAGTTTAATTGTGGTTATCCGGACATATTTCCCCACAAAACAGCTTATTTTCGATGAAATTTTCACAACGTACCTTTTGTTTAATACAAAAAGTAGCGATATTATATACAAAAAAATGTTCAAAGAGAATAAACGGAGCGTTGTTATCTGTAACATTTCAAAATAGTCAATATAAAGGATAATATGTCAAGCACATGTAGACATAGCCAGGCTTTAATGTGTTATAATGATAAGTTTTGGAGAGCAATTATGTCCGATGTTGCTGTCTCCATAACACAAAAATTTATTTGCTTAAGGGTTATTCACCGTTTCTGTTTAAACATAATGTCTGTTCAATTTAAAGGCTTTTCGCACTAATTTATTGATGAATTTAGCTGTTATTAACTTCATTATTCAAAATAATGTCTAGCAAACTTTGAGTGCTCTGTTTAATCCTCAACCTAATTTTAAAGAAAGGACAAACACAGAGTAAATGTGATTACAACAACCATTCAATTTGAAAAGCCCTCTTTAATACAGACGTTCAGTAGGAAACATAAAAATAACGAAAGAGTTTCATGACATTGATGATTTTAAGTACCAATCGAAATAAAATACAGACACATACAATGGTAGAGGCGATTTATGGTGCAGAAAAAAACCCTCTGAACAAATGAAGCTTTTCTGTCAACTTGCTGTAACGCAATATTTTTACGTTACTATAGTCGTTTCTGTATACAGATCTGTAACTGGGGAACCATACATCTCACTCTTAAATCAACCAAATCAAGAACAATAACTTTTGAAAAACGTCAATATAGACAGGGGGCGAAAGATATTTTCACTGCTTTCGGCAAGCCAATAAGAAAAAATAATTACAGATGTCAATGCATTTCAACAGGGTAAATTGGACATAACTTTTGTGTTGAGTTACATTCCGTTGGTAATAAATAATACATTCATAATAAAAAAAAAACAAGTTTGAATTGGTTGTATTATACATATTAAAGTATACATAAAAAAGCCCAGTAAGTATTACAATTTCTGTCGTAACACAAATGGACAAATGAGTTGTTAATCATATTTTTTTTTTGTTTTAATTGCTTATATTTAAAATATTGCATAGAGAGATATCACTACTTAGAGGTTATTATCACAATTCTTAACCAAAGATAGTTACACCTGCCTTATAATGCCTGTATATGAATTAAAAATTTAGCATGAACGATGATATTGTTCCCGCAATTCCTTCCGTTTTTAGATTTCTCATTTTTGATTTTGTTGTTTTTATTCCGGGTTGTTACGTCTGTGTCCATTCTGAGTCCAATGGCAAAACACTACAGATCTACAAAAATGTAAATACACACCGTAAAATAAGCTCTGAGGGGCCTTTACTTTTAATCTTCTTAATACACAACAGAAGATGTCGTCAAAATATTTGTCAGTCATGCTTGAGAAAAAAATATTTGTGCAATTTAAATTTCAGTGATTTTTTTCAATTTTATTTTTTAAAAATACGTTGAAATTCAAATATATTAGTCGTGTATAAAAACAAAGATAATATTCATTCGGTAAGTGACATGTAACCAAATAGTAGAAAAGAAAATAAATATTTTCCTCAATATTTGTCAGTAAATTTTCATAAAAGGCTTAACAAATTTGTAAAAAAAAATCAAAATCAATAATTGTATATAATTATTTAATGTATCAAATAAAATGTTCTCAGTGAAACTCAGAAAAAAAAAGATATGTTATGGAGACATGTCGACAAAACAATGCTTGACGATTTGCTGGCGCATATCTCTAAGGTATTGTTGTCCTGTTCTGTATTGTTCTTCCTGTTCCTTGATGTAAAATTTTCACAAATGAACAACATTTGGATTCAGGCAGGTTCAGAATAAAAACGAAACCCTCGCATATATAACTCATTAATCACTTAAACTGTTAATCACGTTTTCCCTGAAAGCGTTTTTCTTTTTTTATATATAAACTTATTAAAACACAAACATATATCGAGATTGTTGTTTCAATACTTATATATTAAATATTTGCTTTTCTCCTTCTGCATCTTCAAAAATCAAATACGAACTCAAGCCGAGTGATTTATTCGGTTTTAAGTGGGGTATTTACACTCAGTCGGGTAAGTTGAAATAAAATGAAATTCCACAGCAAACGTATATTTTTATTGAGTTATATCACATCTATCATTTCTGTTTTATAGATCTTCCAAATATTAAAAAAAATTGATCGATATATTGTAAATTTAAAATAGTAAAACATATATTATCGAAATTGATAATCAGTATATAAAATCATATAATGTAGAAGATTTGAATATATATTTAATTAAATATTCAGTATATAAATAAAACAGTGAAAAAACGGTATCACTTTTTGGCATAAGTTTTGGCCTTATTTTTATATCAACACCGCAATTTTGCAAAGGAAAAGAAACAAACCACATGTTTGTTAAACTTATTTGCACACTTGTTCTCTGCTATTACCAATGGAAACAGTATTGTATATGAATTATAGTGAAAAAATCAAGACAAAATCTACATTTAAATGACACACTCTAGACTGACCGGAAGCTCTGACGTTGTGACAGTTAGAGAGTTAAAAAAAAAACGGGAACATCGGACGATCCCTTCAGAGATGAACAGTTACACATTTTTTTTTTTTTCAGAACAATTATGCACAAAATGTTAGCATGACTTCAATATTGAGATAACTAATTGCTATCTCATATTTTCTTGCCAAATTCAAATCCAACTGTATGGGCGTGTATATACGCGTCCAATGCAAAATATTTTTTTAAAAAAAAGCAAAAAACTTCAAGTTGACTGTTGTTTGAAAGACGAGTAATCCGTCAGATTGAGAGTGAAGAATGAAACTCCCTGGTCTTGTGGTAGCACATCGTATTGTACGTCGGCGGCCTGTATTTCATTATAAAATATTCAAATTAATATTGAATTCAACTATGATTTTATGAAGTATCATATGCTCTCCAGTTGTGAGGAGCTGATGATGATTGAATAAAACATCGACTTCTATTTCCAAACTTTTCATAAAATGAACTGACTTTCTACCCGATGCTTTCTTGATTGGTATAATTTTATCAACCGCAAAAATAATACTTTTACAACAGTAATTATATAACTTCATATAAACTCAGATTTTATCATAATAAAGTAAACGAGGGTAGACCAAATGACCGAATATAACTGTAAGTAGAGACAAACTCTTTTTGGGATATGATTTTTTTATCAATATCGCGTAATACAGACATCGTTTAAAGACAAGTATCTCCGAAAAAAATATCCAAACGGTGTAAAACTAACGGGTAAGCGCTATGCATTTCGATAAAAAAAAAGGGAAGAAAAGCAGAAATTTGTTACGAAAACGCACATATAACATAGAGCCCATGTAAAAGAAGTATTTCCCTACAAGAGAGCTTAGATTGGTCTAATTAACCTGAACAGATTGGCATCAATAACTATCGCACTTTTATAATCTCCTTCAGAACATTTTTCCAATAAAATTGGAAGTGCATAATCAGTACAAAGATAGTGAACAGAGCAAAATTCGCTATTACTTTAATCAAGAACTGGTTTTTGAAAGGGTTTAATAAAAGTACCATGCAAGAGTTTTTTGGTGCCAGACCTATCGATGGCAACCACAAGGTATGAAAATGGATATTGACAAAAATTCGGTCCCGACTCCAGCATGTCATTGAAAAAATTCATTCTACGATTAACATCAGGCGAAAGTCAACTTCAAAGCCATTCAATATATCAATGGCTATTGCGATGGGCAATTTGAAAGTTTGAAAAGTGATTTTCCGAGTCGCACAATAACATAGGGCTTAGGATTGAATGATCAAAGTTTTTAGGCCAAATACTTTCATAGAACCGAAAAATGGTGCGCCCAAAAGTGTGCATTTTCGCCTCCTATCAGTTACATATGGCAGTAAAAGTAACCATAGTTTAATATCGAAGTTTTCAAAGATGTAGACGATGATCGCAAATTTTATTTGTCTATCATTGGCAATCAAAATTGTACGTGTTTTTTTTGGCAGCTAGAAAAAGCGTAAATTTCAATATGGCTTGATGTGACTATTTTGAATCATTACTCTAATTTATATAATTAAAGCAGATGCTTGTTCATGACATTACATTCAGACTGAAAATTGAAATGTGTTTCCCTTTGACCGCAGAAGGTCTAGATTTAGTAATTTTTTTTTAGCCTGGCAAAGCATCAAAGGCGATTGTTGTTGCATCTGACCTCCGGTGGGGTATTCCCTACCTCTTTTGCTCTGGAACATTTAATGCTCGGAGGTTTCTCAATGACAGGTTATTTTAAAACTATATATATAATCCAGAGTTTATTTATTTTGAAAAGATTTTATTTTTGTTCCCTTTTGTTCCACTTTAAGAAGTACATCTTTTGAAAAAAGATTTTTTTTCATTGAAACAGGATAACAGCTGATTCTGAACTTTTGCATTAAGAAGGTTGAACAGTGTACAAAAGAAGGGGGGAAAGAAGACTCATGGGAAATGCATATATTGTATCCATTATTCTATTCTAAATCAAAGCACTTAGAATATGACGTTTGTTTTTCGATCAATCAATGTAAATAATTACTACATCTTAAACATTACATGCAAATATGCAAATTGTAACATGACCCAATACCATTTCTGGGGGAAACTGTCAATTTTATCAAGACTAATTGCAAAAATCTTTTTTTTTTTCAGATCTATAATAGTTTCGCGCGATTGGCAAATTTGATTTCTTTAATAATGGCTTTGAGTGTACCATATGAGAGCCAGAAGTCGCGTTGTATTTTTATCAACTAATGCTTACTAAAACAGAAGAAAAGAAGGATTGAAAATAGTCTCCGTTAGTGCTGAGACCTAATCCTTATTATTTCTGATCGTTTGTTACAGATAAGTGCATCCTCTCAAAAGAGCACTGGATAACAGGGACGGAATGAAATATAATTGCTCCTAAAAACGGCACTAAATTGAACAGTAATTTGTGTAACATAAATCTTTATACAAACTGAGGAGCGATTATATTTAGCCTCAATCCTTGACACGATATTGGCAATCTCTTTTCCGTGTTATTGCATTTAACAAATAAGTGCATAAAGATTCTTTTCATTGGTATAATCCTGAGTTAATCCTTTTAAAAATAATACAGATATCATATTAGATAGACTTTTTTATTACCCTGTAAAATACCAGTATACTAATAAACAAGACCTCCCACTAACTGGGATACGTTGTCAATGGTGTGTTTGCCTTTAACATTTAATAGGTCAAAGGATAGAAAGAAAAAATAAAAACAAAACGAACTCTCTCCATAATATTAATTTAAACCAAGGCACGTAAAATGTGACGTTATTTTTTCGATGAATCACGGTAATATATCACTAAATCACTATATATATAAAATAATATAAGCTAAAATGCAAACTGTAAAATGACCAAAGACTTTTCTGCGAAAATCTGTCATCTTTATATTGACAAATTGCAAGAATCATTAGTGTAGAAGTTTAAAGTCTTAATCTTTTCCGATCTATAATAATTTATAGGAAAGTCTGTTTTTCTAATATAATGGTTTTATGTGTAAAGCATGGGATTAAGAAATTGCCTTGTATTCCATCAGTTAAAGTGTACAATAATAAAAGAAAGAGTAGGGAGTTACAAATAATCTAACTTAGTGCAAAAACCTAACTACTAATTGACATTTTCAAGAGAAAAATGCATCCTTTAGCTAGATTCTTTAATCTAAGTTTCCGCTATATAGATGACGTGTTATCTTTAAACAATCGTAATTTTGGGGATTTGATACATCGCATCTACCCAAAAAGAACTTGAGATAAAGGATACTACAGACACTGTGAGGTCAGCCTCATAGCTTGACCTACAGTTATAAATCGATGGTAAAGGAAAACTATTGACCAAACTTTACGCCAAACGTGATAACTTTTCATTCAAAATTGTCATCTTTCCTTTCATTTGTGGCAACATCCCTTCAACACGCACCTGCGTATGGAGTGTTCATATCACAACTCATACTCGGAGCTTGCCGAGACTACGCAGACTTTTTGTATCGCGCTAGAATTCTAACAAATAGGCTTCTGAAGCAGGGTTATGTTGGTACAAGATTGAAGTCATCACTTCAAAAGTTTTATGGTCATCATGAACTCGTGGATCATTACAGTGTATCCATCTGCGCCATGAAAACTGATTTGTTCAATGTGTCATAGTTTTCCTTTCCTAGTTAGCCTATGG
The DNA here is from genome assembly GCA_037379345.1 of Perna viridis. Taxonomy (NCBI): domain Eukaryota; kingdom Metazoa; phylum Mollusca; class Bivalvia; order Mytilida; family Mytilidae; genus Perna; species Perna viridis. The sequence continues at coordinate 51,889,800 of CM074511.1, read as the reverse complement.
GCAAATTGCAATAAGGACATGAAAGCAACAAGATCTTGTATTTTGGTAACAAATTGTCCAGCTAAATTCTACAGAACATACGAATGAGTTTGATGTATAATAAGCCAGTCTGTCTAGAAAACAAAAGCATAGAAGTTGAATTAAGACCAGCCGTATTTTTATATAAAAATGAATGCATATGTATGATTTGTGAATTTAAGTTGTCATGCGATACATCTTTAATCGTTTTAACTTTATCTTTGCGCTAAAACAGAAATATAATTTCTCTAATCATCAACAACAAAAGCAAAAGAATGAGACGTATCAAAAAAAAAGTATTCTGATAAAGTTTTCGTGTCGTAATATTTTCTTACAAAATGTCAAATTGATGATAGGAAATAATTAGCCTATATTTCCGGAAAGGATGATCCCATTTAGAATAAACAATATTTCGTTTGGAAATGGATGAGACAAATCATCCGTCATAAATCTTACCCTCGATCAATTGGTAACGACATTTCAATTACGATACCATACAGTGTGGGTCAAACAAGTGTCGTCTAATTTGATACATTATTCACTGACATTTTTACTAAACAACCTTCTTGGGTCGGTAGGACGCACGTATTATATCTTCAAATTTTACTTTTTTTTCGTGACATGAATTGTGTGTAATCAATCATATGAAGCGAAGTAAGATTATCGAAAGACTAACGGAAAACGGGGAAAACAAAAATAAACACATTGCCCCTGCTGATTTGAACAAGGAACAAGAAATTCATATTCATTGACTAGACGAAGAAAACTAACACAAATCATAAATGATAAACGAAACAAAGTAACAAAGTAACAAATGTGTCATTATGATTGAGATGGCCACGACAAAACGATCAACCAGTTCATGATGTTACAATAGCTTATTTGTAAAACATAATTTAAGAATGGTACAAAAGATTCCGTGAAGCTTCGGTATGTTAAGTTATTAAGTACGAGTCCATATAAATACAGACACTGCCAATGGTAAAGTGAGTTTTGATGCAGAAAAACCCACCGAACAAACAATTTTTTGTCTGTCTACATATGCTATATTTTTACAAAACAATAATAATTTCAGTATTCTGATCTGCACTTTTGAGAAAATCAAATATTTATCTCCCACTAAAATCAATCAAAGGGAACCAAATCAAGAACAATAACTCTTGCAAAGTGACAATTTCATATACAATCTATATATTTTTTATCTCAAAAGCGCAATAACCTAATGAAAAACTAAGACTTGTTATGTGATCAGTAACTGTTTCTGAACAAGAAATAAAACTGAATTTAGTGGGTTTTTGACGTGCATGAATCACCTTTGGTCTGATTTTTTAGAAAAAAAAAAACTGCTACTTAAATATCGAGCTTTGATATAAAAATTAAATATGCACATCGAGTTTACGTATACATAGATATGTGTCGACGTCCTTCGTATATCCCTTATAGGAAGTCAAGATATGAGGCAGATAATTTAGTGTCTATTATGACACTTAAATCCAGTTCTTTTGGATAGATGCAATGTAAAAATAAACCATTCTATGCTTTTACACTTAAAGCATGTCATCTGTATCGAATGCACGGATGATTTTCCTTTAGTTTAAGTATTCGATACATTACGGGATACTTTAAAGAGGGGTATACTAACTTAAGGTTATCAAGAACTTCACTTTGAAAGTATCGTTATAGTGTAAGTCTTACTATATATATTATCTGTATTATCTACCTCCTATACTTCAATTTTATCTAGATTTAGTCGTTTTCAGATAAAAGTAGCCACATAAACTCATTGTCATTAAATAAAACTGTTTGTGGTATTTTTCGTCATCATTTTCATCATTGCCAGTAAATGTTAATAATGATAAAGTGGTTGTTGATTTCTTTTATCTGAACAGTTATAAAAACCAGTTCAAAAACAGGGGGATAATAATTTTAAGTGAACATAACCCCGCTTAGAAAGTGACAAAATTATCGAATCTGATATTGCCTTATGAAAAGTTATCGATATATAATAGATTATTCCATCACCGGTGGTCAAAATGATAAACCTTCAATAAAAATCCAAAAATATCAATTGATGGACATGTTTTGTTTCTATACACGTAGCCTGAATATTTATCTATTAAATGTAGAAGAAAATTATTGTATGCTGACATACTTAAGGCATGAATGAATGAATGACAAAGGACATCGGTCGTTATTATTGTTTTTGTTAATTCTAGTTCCGATGCATTCTAGATCATGCGTGCATTTGACTTAACTTAATGAAGAATGTCTCTACATAGCAGACCAATCATCAGTTCTGCTTATTTATTGTAGTTTGAAAATCAATGAAAATATGAATTTATTTTGAACGCTTGAATACAAGGATTTTTAAAAATGTACAGGTTATCACAATGACGAACATATAAAAAGAATATTATATCATTGAATGTTGAACTGATTTGAATATGTTAGTAAATGATCTATGACTTATGATCCACACGCGCAGGCCCTTGTTCTTCTTTACAGAAAATCAGAACTTTGCGATTGCACCGGAATGTAGGTTACACCATATAAGGTTAAACTACAGTTTATTTTAAATTAGGACCAAAGGTCGAAGGTCTTTTTTCTTTTGAATAAGATAAACAAAATATAGTTGCCTCCAAATAAGAGAAGAAACTCATCAGTGAGTTTATTGTAAGAGAATAATCAAGGGAACAAAGAATATAATCAAGGGACAAAAACCAGACATGAAAAGCAGGCAAACACGACAAAGAACATAAAATAACCAAAATAATACATACAAAGTAACAAAAAGTAAATGAGCAAATCGGACTCCAATAAAAACTGGGAGGATGGACCATGTGCACCGGTAGGGTAAGTGTCCTCTGCTTTTCTAGAAACACTCACCGAGTTGCTCATAAAAAAGTCCAGGGTAGACGAAAGAGTAAAGGAAAACTATGACACGTTGAATAAATCAGTTTTCATGGTACAGATGTTTACAATGTAACCTTCCACTGTAACCAATGTCTGGTTTTTGTCCCTTGATTATATTCTTTTGAGTGTTCATATCACAACTCATACTCATGCCAGAGCTTGCCGAAACTACGCAGACTTTTTTTATCGCGCTAGAACTCTAACAAATAGGCTTCTGGAACAGGATTATGTTGCTACAAGATTGAAGTCATCACTACAGAAGTTTTATGATGACTACCATAAAACTTCTGTAGTGATAAGTACGTTCGGCTTTCACTTTTAAACAACCATGACCAGATGATTTGAATGTAGACATTGAATATTTTAAATGTACTCTTAGCTATACAACCCAATACAACAGTAAAATTTGTTTAAAATGACCTTTGTCAGTTTGACTCGAAAGACAAAACATTGAACATTGTAAACATTGTCTCTCAAAATTTAACATACAAACATACAAATAAAAAAAACAACAAAAATATGCATCCGGACAAGAACTTGGAGATGGTGAAAATGAGACGTATAGCTGACAATGAACAGGTTTTACACTATTGCTAATAAATAAAACTATAATAAAACAAGAAACTCTCTTTAGGCCAACTTTATATGACATAAAGTGCTTATGAGACAAAATAAGTTTTAGACAGGAAAAGCTAAAAATTATATAATATTCTAATGTCAGAGTCACTTGGAGTCTGTTGTATTTACAACTTCTAAATTTTATCAGTTTATATGTCAGTGTGTATTATATAAAATGATTATTTGTCAGCTTTATAATATGTAATAACCCAATAATATACTACAGCCAGTCATCGATTCAACAACTGTGAAAAAAATCAGCATCAGCCTCTTTCTTTAAGTTATCCTTTTTATTTGATTATGAAACTGACTTTTCTTGTTGTAGACATCTCAAAACAAACTGGCAATGCATTCCTCATGGGCTTTGATTAACAAAATATATAGCCAATTCTATCAATCAAAAAGAAAAAAGCACTGTATGATTCTCAAGATAACTAAATAAAAATAGTTGTGTTTTTTTTTTCAGAAAGACACATAAAATTATAAGGTATGTTTTAAGAGAAAACCAATCTTTAATAAACAATAAACAGCAAAATATAGAGTATTTTAATATATACATTGCGGTTGAATGCATACAATAATGTCATTTTCATACCTAATTGTTTAGAATCTCAGCAAAGAAATCCTTGATATATAGTATGTTCCTTCATTAAGATTACAAAATAAGTGCAGACATATCATAACAGGGTGTACTCAAAGTAAATATATTTCAATAGAAATTATTCTTAATACTTTGTGTGACTACTATGACTGTTAACGTTACCTCCCTTTAAATGAAAACAAGAAAAATGATAAAAGTTAACACTTTAATATCAATAAATAATTACAACAATGATCAAAACAATGTAACTATAACAAATATAAAATCAATAGTTATGTGTTCCACATGTATTTATAATCCCTTGCCCAGTCACGGTTTTTCATACTGGACCTAGTATGATAAAACTTTGAGAAAGCTTCCCTTAATTTCTTTTTCGAGTCTTTGTCAGGGTTACCAGAAAGTCGTACTCTACAAAAAGTAGCGAAAAAATTAAAACCTCATCAAATATGCGTAAAACGCATGGGTAAGATATACGTATTGTTTTGTTTATTTACAAAATACAAAACTTTAGAATAATAGGGAAACCACAAACAAATTTCACTCTTTTCCTGCAAATACTACCGCATCATATCTAAACTGATAATTCCAACTGAATGTACAAATAAACATATGAATTCACATCCTCGTGAGAAGCTAGCATTCTGTGAATAAGTTTTATAGATAAAGATATGCAAAAATAAATAAGCAAAATCATAGCATATCTTTTTCTTGAGATCTACTGTATAAATGTTGCCATTCGAAACTATAATGAATTTCGTTTTAATTTAATGTATTTATTAAAATAGTTTATTTCAATTGTACAAATGATTACTTGTGATAAGTTTGCGTGCAATAAATAATTCTTACCATTCGTCTTTCCAATCATCAGTATTTTATTTTTACGGTAAATGATTGCGAGTAGAGGGCTCATTTACATGACATATGTGACAACAAATGTAAAAACACTGATGCATATGCTTTCTTGATATTCTTTATGCATAAGATATTTCCAATCTTTAACATGACCTTTTTATTTTAGAAATTAGAAATAGTTATAAAACCATTAGCTATTGTTATTTCAAGTGTTAGTTTTTGAGAACTATTTTATCATTCGTATTTAACATGCAAGCGTGGAAGCAATTGACTATTTGCTTAAGCAGGTGTTAAATATCATACTTTCCCAAAGGCTTCTTCTTGTTGTGGTTCTTTTTAATGTCAACTTCAATGCCGCTAACTGACATTTCCAAGGATTTCATCCTGATCAAGGTTATTCGGGATTTAGTTTATAGAACCTAATAGCTACAGATCTAGAGCTACTAGCAGAATGAATATCCTATCCTGAACTCAAATTTCAATATTCTAATTTAGATTGTTTTTTTATAAATAAAAATACTCACTTTTAGTTATAGTAATTTGTGTAATACATCTTTTATTCAATTCATTATTACCATGTAATATTTTCCACAAAAAAAATTCCCGTATAAAATACCTACCCAGGACTAGATCCTTCTGATAGTTTTGAAGTTTGATTTCTTAGCCACTGAGCCGGATTCTGGTAATATTCCTGTAAAAAATGTTAATAACAAATGCGTTCAAACAAATAAGTACTGTGATAACTATTAAATTTATATAGTTCTTAAGATATCGAGAGGAATTCCAAATCTTGCAGATTTCGACTTGATACATAATCGATCGAGAAATTTTGATTTCATTGAAAGCGAGGAATACCAAAGATGAATTAGAACGAAAAATTTAGCTTCCGTATGATGCCTTCCCAGATAAATCTGGGGCGTTCGATACCAGAGCTTGTGTAACACGAAAAAGGAATAATTGACAAAATGTTATCCACAAATAAGTTATTTGTGTATACTATATCGACCGTGGAATGGTATATAAAAAAATATCATTACATGTGTCATGAAATTTTACAAGAGATACAAAAACAAAACATATTTTTAAGCTGTTGGAAAGGGAATAAATTTACAGATTAAAATACTGAAGTAATTTTATGAATAGTTAATAATTATTACCTTTCACTTATCTAAAATATAAAACTTTCAAGACAAGTATATATAAATTAATAGCAATATATTATTTAATATTGATAATGCAATTGTGAATTGGTGAGATTACCTATACTAAGACCATGAGAATGAATATATTTTAAAAACATTGAGGTCGAATGAAATAAATATAAAAAATCTAAAATAAAAAAAAATTGGATGTTTTCTTCCTTTTATCTGCGAACTATGTATAAATATCATCATGTTCCTTTTGAAGTTTATGTCTCCCAAATAAGCCAAAATCCCGAAACAATATTTTATAATCACTTCTGCCCTCCCATCCCAGAAACCATAGGATCAAAATAAAAAAAAAGACCGTCATCTACGCCCTTTGCGCTGTTCGAGTGTAAAATCGTATCAAAAGATAAGGAATATTTATATTTAGCTTCCAAACGAAAACGCGGTATTTGACAAGGTGAGACTGTAGACCAGACACAAAGTGGTATTGGTCTAGCTGAGAATGTAAAACAAACACCAAGAGGCTGTTTGAAGAAGTTGAAAAGAAAACTGTAACGATAAAAATGCAGACTCGTGAACAAGACTAATGAACAGACTGACACTATGATCACTAAAGGTCTATCTAGCGGAAGGTATATAAACGTCAGACCCTAAATGAATAGATCATCCAAAAAAAAGAGCACATGTGGCTCTTTAATTCATTCAAAAAAATCAATCTAATCATTTCTCAATTCTGAGGCAGAACCAAACATGCTGTTTACATCGGAGACTTATCTGAGCCTTATAAGTATGATTTCATGTCTTGAATGTTCTTTCTCTCAGTAATTATTTTCACCATACAGTCTTATAACTGCAAATACGTTATTTTTCGCCAATACCCTTGACGAAATAGAGACGTAAGACTTTACTCAGAGTCATTATTTCAATTTTGCTTGTAGATTTTTTAGATATCAATTCAGAAAAGTTTCACCCTTATTTATATTTTATATATGTAGCGGTTGTTTTGATTTGACAAAACAAATGTCAAAGAAGACATTTTTGATCAGATATTCTTAGAATAATGGTGTAAGAAAAGAAAGATTCATTTAAAAAGTGATGGCAAACGACGACGAACACCAAGATATTGCATAAAGTTCACGTGGACCTTTGGACCAAGTGCGATAAAAAGTAAATATCTGGTATGGATTCATTGCACATGATTTGTAAAAGCTTTCATTGCTTTACTTCATATTTCAGCTTTATTTTTTGAGTAACAAACATTGGGTTCAGTTCGAAAAATAATTAAGCCAAAAACAAATAGCAAACATAAAATGGGTTCATTTGATTAAATTCAAGCTGTGAATATAAACATGAATAGATTAAGTAAGGACATACAGAATAAATACTTGTTTGATTATCAAATAAGAGCATTTATGAATCTTTCGCGTAAATATATAAATTATGTATAGCATAAAACTACTTAAAATTCATTGGGATTACCCGGTGTTTGTTTTGCATATATGAGAGTGGCAGTCTGTCACGAATTACACAGTCGCCAGACTTTCCTTGATGGCACTAAAGAAGCCTTCACATGGCATGACATGACATGACGACGAAATATATCTTTTTTCAATCATGAGCAAACGAGTTTTGAAGACTTGAAACCCAAATTAAGAAGACAAACTTTCACGTGTATGTGATACATAAAAAAAATACCATCATAAATGTAGGCTGTCTCTTCAAAGTTCCCTCGGGTAATCTGTTTGGTTCCGGTTTAAAGGCTGGGCCTCCTAATGTCTACAATCATGCAAACGATTCAAGAGACGTGAAATATGTTCAAATAGCAAATAATTGTGCATTGTTATTCATCTAAAGAATCAATTATAATATTTTGTCAAACTTGCAATTTATAAAAACAACCACATATCATATTCAAGACGATTAAAATAAATGAAAGATTAGTTAACAGTTTTAAGATTTTCAATGGAAGAAATGACTTACCACTGGATTTGCTTCAGTAGAAATTTTTGTGGCTTCCCGGTCTAAAATAGATTGAGATTCACGAATAGGGGCTGCAGTTGGTACATTTTCGTAAATATATTGTTTCTTTTTGCCTTGTCTTGTTTTCAAACTACGGTCAACTGCAGGCAGAAGGTCACTTAATGGTAAATTAACACTAGAATGAGCCCTATAAAAGTCTAAATAAGGAAATCTGGTTTTGTTTATCAGTTCTGTCTGAGCTAACCTCTGACTATGTTCCTCTCTTATACTTCTTGTAACTTTTTTAGACACAGGTCTTTGGTTATTAGTATTAAACTTAAGTTCAGGACTCGTACAGTACATTTGATATTGTGTTCTGTCCGTTTGAAGGCTTGAATTTGACCGAACTAATGTTTTTCTCTGATCATAAAATTCTGTGTTAGAGTTTGGGCTGCTAGTCTGTTGATCTGAAGAAGAAGAATTTGTATCTGTTGCATCCTGTATTGAGATTCTTCCAATCGTTAACTTAGTAGATCGTAGCTCTCGTATTTTGACCATATCAGAAATGTCCTTGTGATGACCCATTTGTGAATACGTCCTCTCTAATAGCTTTGTTATGTAGTTTTGAGAATTATCTTGATAACCAGTATTGTAATATTTGATGCCTCCTATTGAAGAGTCAGTGCGACCAGTTTCCAAATCCTTTATACCTTCGTCGTCGGAGTCACCACACACTGGCGGTTTAGAGGCGTTTTGATGCGTATATGAGAATCTTCCTGCTGGTTTTCCGACAGAGGTAGAAGTTTTATATACCAAGTCACTATCAATATCTAACAATGGAACATCCCATTCTCCAAAACCATTGTCCTTGCCACGAAGTCTTCGTGTTAGTTTATCGTCAGCACTTGACGTTTTAGATCCATAACCCTCGTCTTCGTCTTCATCAAATATAGTATAATCATTAGAATGATATAACTTTGCACATTTAAGAAGACGTTTTAGTTGTGATGAGCTACCAGGATTGCTCCATGCATTGTCGTTTCCAATAGTTACACTTCTGCACCGTTTTTGAGGACTATACTTGTCTAATTCTTCGTCAAGCTTTCGAGGAGATATGACACTCATATCATCCTTGCTTCTACTTCTGAGAAGCCTTCTTTTGTGATCAATGTCAGAGTCGTCTTCATTCCTTTTAGTGCCGTTTGCTTTCACAACAGATTTGTCGGCGCTCTGTTTTCGTTTCTTCTTTGTTTTTTCCTCCCTTTCTTCTTCTTTTGGTGGGAAGAAGTTTGGATGAAGGCTGTAATTTTCGAATGTTTCTGTGTCACTGAGTCCTGGACATCTTCGCTTTGGTACATGGCGGTACACTAAGTCTTCTGAACTAATACGCAATTTTCTGTCTGAAAAAAAAACATGTATAGAATGTAACAACCATAAAAACAAAAGTGATTTATTCATTGACTTTATCTATGACAATTCCTTATAGTCACAAAGTAGTCATTAGCTACAAATCTGAAGAAGTTTATAATTCGCATTGAACTCCACTTAAACCCATGAGTGACCTTAGATTCCAAGGAAAGGTGAACAATGTATGTCCCTTAAAGGTCATGTTCTGTGCAAAAGGGGAAATTTAATAAATGCCAAACGGACGTCGTTTGTCGGATAGTAAACCGACACTCTGTTGTGGTCAATTAGATCGTAGCGATAATCATAAGATGGTTAAGGGTTGACCGTAACATATTGTCAAAATAATCTTAACTACATGTACAATCATGCATTTACCATTGAAAATACATTGACGTTTTTTAACCTCAATCATTTTTTTTTTATTTGAAACAGTTTTCAAACTATTTTTCTATTTCTTAAAGTAAATAAAGAAATGATACCATGACTTGAAGAAAAAATAACTTAGGATATGTAATGAAAGACACATCATCCAAATACTTAATTCCATCACCCCTGATTTTAAGGTCAAATAGAAGTATTTTTAGTATATAAGTTATAACTTCAATACATTAACTGCACGTTTATAGTCTTAAGACTTAATGATCCTCTGAGTAATTTTTATACTTTGGAAACTTTTAACATAAACAAGAAATAAATTTGAATTTTAACAGTGTAGGAACTAAAAAACGTTCATTTGAATTCAATACAAAATGCATTGCTTCGATATTTTTCAATACTTTTCAATGCACTTACAATAATGCAATAAATCAGAGGGTCATTACTTTTGTAAACTCAACGGTAAGATCGATGCAAAGAAAATGTGAATTTGGGAACAAGAATGCTTGTCGTGCAATCATCTTTCACAAGGGACCAAGCAGCCAATTACTTTTTTAAAGTTTAGTTGGAACCTTATATCTAGTCCAGTGAACTTTTCCACTTAATGTCAATAGATTGCAAATGTAAAGATCACTTTTTTGTGTGTCAACTGATACTACGTTTATAGCTACCTTTTTTCCCTTGAATAAGAAGTTGTATTTTCATCCATTCAGCAACACCTAAGTATAAATTAAACCAAAAAGAAAAATTAAACCATCAGCTTTCAAATATGAACATAGTAAATCGTCTTCTGATAGGATGTTTTTTTTTTAATCTGACCAAGCCAAATTTATGAAAATAAGAGAGATTTTGTGTATCTCTCCTGTCTACATAGGTGATATAATGTATTTAAAAGTGTCTGGCATAAATAATGGAAATCACAGGATAGAATATACTTTTTATTGTTCTCCTTATATCTTAACCTACTACCTTATAAAACTCGTTACTAACCTATTTGATAAGCACTCTAATCAATGCCGCTTTCTTTGTTTTCATTTTTGTTTTGTTTTTGTTTTATTGTTTTTGTTTTGTTTTTGTTTTGTTCGTTGTTTTGTTCGGTTTTTTTTTTTGTTTTTTTTTTGTTTTTTGTTTTTTTTTTTTGTTAAGCGTTCTGTGTTATCCTGTACATGGGTTTATATCTAAAAATGCTAACTTCATCAAGGGATGTTCGCCACATGTAGGGCCGATTAAGAAACTAAATATCATTGTAGACTAAATATAATTGCATATCTTTTTTTAAATCGTAAATTGTAGGGGGAAAAAACAAAAAGTAAAGACAATATTCGTTGAAAATGTATTTATTTTTTTCCTTTTTAAAGAACCAGGATTAGAAAGATAATCAAACATAATGCAAGGATAAGACAAGACAAAGAAAAAAACACACACAACAAATAACCGGGAAAAAAACAGAATAAAACGTATATAGAAATAAAAGTAAATGAGCATTTTATTGGCTGAATCTATTCATCAGTTCATAGGCATGTGACATTAAAACATAAAGACATAATCAATCGCCATTATGAAATACGAAGGTTTAAACGTTCAAGTTGTAATGTTTTATAGATGACTGTTATAAACATGTAATCGATTCATACAAAGGTACTTAAGTTATATTTAAAAGTTAATGTGTTTACTTTATTCATACTTTTTACGTCTTTCAAATTAGATTTTTAAATATTTCCATTCAGTGGCAACATAGACTTTTCGCAATTCATTTCTCACTTTATTTGCACAATAAACCACAATTCACACAACTTGTTTTCTTCTATTTCAATTAAAACCGGAATGAAACCTCACATGGAAGTATTAACAGTAAACACCCTGAATACATAAGAACATTTTAGAGGTTTATGACCCGCCAAAAAGCTTCTTCAACATATATCTATAAAAAGTTTAACGAGTTCGTTCTACAGGTACTTAAAATTATAAATAAATATACATTTAACTAAAGACGATCAAGTGGTAAACCAGTATTAAATATTTTCTTAATGCATGTATATGAAAGATAAACATTTCAAATTATAAGTTAAAGTTTTACCTTCTCCGATATCTGGTGTGTTCCATCCACATAACTTTTGAAATTTAACTGGTTTTCTGAAAACAAGTAAATACAACACTATATTAATCACTGGAAGTTCGGTCATCAAAAAAGCAGTAAAAGTGTTAAGATTTGCATCATCAATAGTCTGTGTACAGGAGAAATTCGCCTAAATAAACGATTTTAAAATGTTTGACCATAATTCAAATATTCATGTATCTATACGTTCTAATATATGTTAACTGGAAGACATTTTTTATTCACATCGTTTTTTTTTACATTGGCTTGGAGACCAATTATGATGACCATGATAATTTCACAATAAATATTAGATGTCCATAATAAGATGAGAGAAAAATATTTCGTTTATATTTAGATAATAATAATGTATACAATACCTTTTTTTCATCAGTGGCATTATTTGAGAATCATTATATTCATAACAGAAAAGTCTTAGGGTATCCTCCAACAGTTTGAATAACGCAGGTATAAATAAAACACTAAAACTTTTAAATTTTGAACTAAGCGAAACAGTTATATACATTGACACACCTCATAAATAATTTGGGTGGATATTTAAAGATTTAGTAGTGATATCATGCTAAAATATGTCTGAATCGATAGGTGAAGTTACTACAGTACCCGATATAAATCGCTTGATTCACGGTACTTATCAACTTAAGAATCACGGAATCAATTATAGTGTAAACAGTGCCATAAGTGACTGTCTTAAGTTCGTCTTAATTTACTACACATTGTAATAATACTTGAGAGTAAATTTCAACAACTTCTCGAGTGGATTTTTAAAACATGGAATAAATTATCAATAGATTTCGATATTGAAATGTTGCATATCAGCTGATTTGTTAGCCATAAAACTATATTTTACACAATCTTCGGGAACTAAGGAAGAAATCGTCTTTATCAAATACATCCTACTTTGGTGTTTATAAAGACACCTGGTACAATTGGAAACTAAGAAAGGTAGAATCAGGGTTTGCCGATTCCTTTATCTAGACCATAGCTATAAAAGTTAAGAAATTACAACTCGAAATGCCTTCTTTATGTAAATTTACCTATACAAGGAGGTTAATATCGTTTTATCCAATAAACTTCTGACAAATATCTTGGTATTATTAAAAGTTTAGGTTTATGTAGTATGTTAGTAAGTAAATTAATGCTGTTAAGATACCAGATGTTCTATTGTACAGTTAATAAATCTATTAAATTCCAAAATTGATCAAATATATTTCCTTGCTTTATAAATCGCATGTCAGGGGAAAGGTTAAAGACAAAATAAATCAAAAATGACTACGTGATCTAAAAGGTTTTAGTCGATGTATGTAATGTAGATGTATATAAAGTGAAAATAAATCAGTTTAATACTACAGTCAAAGTTAACACGGATTACATACCGTATGGCAGGTTAAATTAGGCAACTTTTAGGCGAAGAGGTATACGATACATTTTGGTGTTTCTAATTTTAGCGGATGCTAAGTGCTGCATTAGGTAAATAAGTTCAGAGTTAATATTTTGCGGAATTATTTTAGACAGATCGCAAAACGATTTACAGAACATAATGTTAAACCATGCGTTTACTCATTTAGGTGTTCATATAGTTTTTTTTAAATAAAATTTTAAGTTTCATAGTTTAACAGAAGTGTTTTCAAAGCATTTGTTGAAATGTAAAACCTTTAATATTCATATGAGAAAAAGATAAAAATTCAACTTTGGAAGACTGCTTAGCTGCAACATAAATTCAAGATAAAGTTTGTTCCATAATGCCTTAATACTGAGATAAACATGCGATTATTGTCATACAAAAAAAGCCGTCTAAACGGTCTTATTGTGACTTCCTTGCAAGTATAGACATTTGATTTGTTAAAGTTTGTCTTTGTCCTTCCTTTTTTAATCTTCTCTCGTAGTTCAAATAATCACGCCTTCCATTGCATGTATTCAATTATACTATCAGCTAGGTAGTCTAATTGTACTGAAACTGTTATTACTTTCACTTAATTACACTTTCAGATAGTGTGTAATAAATGCTTACTTTGATTACTTTGGAAAATCAATTTGTTCACAATGTCATGGTTTCATTTTCTTTTCTGTTTAAACCAGAAGTCACAGTATATGAGCAAATGGGTAATTATTTCTGGAAACGCAAATAACACATTCCATGCTTTCAGTATGCGGTGGTGTCCGGGTGCTGATTTACTTTATTCTATGTGTGTGTTATTTTCGTTATTTCACGTTCGTTGTTGTGTGTGTTTGTGTGTTTCTAGTCTAGTCGTTTTCATTGCAAATTGTCTTTGTGATTACCGTTCGAATCTTTGTTCACTTAATTTCCTTTTGTTTTGTATTTTTTTTTTTATATTTTACTATATTTCCTATTGAAAATAGTACATTAATGGGGTATTAAGTGATACTCTGCCACGCATTGGTGAAAAAGTGGATGAGAAAACTTTCCAAATGACCTTACTCGGAAACTACATTTTGGATTTTGCTGAAAATTGAACTTAACCTGTATTTTATGATACATAACACCTGTGTAAAATTTGAAAAAAAAATCACAAGACTCGTTCTCAAATTATTATCTAGAAAGCGTGCGGGACGGACAAGAAACTTTATGGAGAGTTGCATAATATATCGCCACTTCGTGTGGCCAGAGTATGAACAGATTGCTCTTTTTCACTAACAATTTTATTATTTTTTAATATTCAATTCTCTTCAATTAAGCCCATGCATTTTACCTGAATCATCAGAATTCCTTGACATTGATTATACTTATTGATAACATTAGGTGACACAGTTGTGCTTAATTAATTGGGTTTTTAATCATAGCCTTCACGCAAGACTTAATAAAAATGTATCTTTATCTGATCACAGTAACTATTACCATAATTGCCTTGGATTGAATGCTTAACAAGATTTAAAATGCATTTAATTATAATATAAAATGGATTCGAATAATTAAATTTGTAATCCGAACACCTTCCAAATCCATCGGAATAAAAATGGTAATCTCATAATTACAGCAGATGATCTTACTTTGGTGTATTACTACAATAACTTTATAATAACTGTAAAATAAAGTAATGACATCATACTGACGCCACTTACTAAAAACAAAAGTAGTGTGTGCACCTGAAATATTTCTCATGCTTCAAATGGTATTAATCTTTTCTTTTCAAGGCAAATAAACAACTTAAACCGCCTCCGCGACTACCCTCCATACAGACAGACAGACATTGCTCTCTTTTGGACAAGTATTGTTAATTAATAGACTTAGAAATGCCAAAAACATGGAATGCTAGCGATTGTTTTCCCTTTAGAACTGTCAATATCTTGATTAATGTATTTAGTAACTAATCCGATATGACGTCTTGTCGAAATACTGGGACACTATCAGTTATCTACTTAATACCAGAGAATATTAGGACTGTCAAACGCATGAAAATATGTTGATTTTAGCTGAAAATAGTTCTGAAGGATAATACAACCCTTTTACCTCCAGGATACAAACGTAGATAACGGATTTAATCACAGCTTGGTGTTATAATAGAACAAATGGTAATTTTGTCACTTAAATTTGTCCAAAACGATTGAAGTTTTCGCTAAAATGATGAGATAATTTCAATAAAGCCTGAGGAAGTAAATTACATACTAGTTCAATAAGGTTTGCAGAGCGTTTACAAGAACATCAGACACATTGTTACAGTTTTTTGTCATGAAAAAAAAACATATTTCTGCGAAAAAAAGTCCAATAAGCACAATGCCCATTTAAATAAGAGAGTGATCTGGTATATTTTGATGGTACTTTTGGTTAAAATTATAAAGAAAAGTTGAAAATTGGACCAGATGTACCACTAGGGTAAGCGCCTTTATTTATTTTTTTTTGTACCAACTTGACTAAACAATGGAATAGAGCTTTCTTAATATCGATAAAACATGTGTCGAAATTAATATTGCTAATTAAAAAAAAACTTACGATAGGATAACGTTGCTCAAAAACCTATCTATAATCAGTTCAACGCTACTCAACAAGTCCAAGCGTAAAATAGTACAGTGCATAAAACAAAACTTCATATAGCTAAGTGGTTGGAAGGTTTTTCGCTGATGAACTGAAAATTGCCGGTACAGGCTGTAAAGTCACTAAATATCGTAGAATAGTGAAGTTTTCACCTGCACTGATGACTTAAGTGTATGTTAAGATGTGTAAAAGACAAAACAGGGTCTGGTACCTTAACAACATGTTCTTTGGGATAGATGAAATAAAAATAATTCCCAAATCGAGGTTTGTTCAACTACAATACAAGATCTATATAGCAGAAAATCTGGACAAAATATTTTTACTCAAAGTTTGTTAGTCTAGTATATCGCTGAATTCAGGGATTATCAGAGAACGGTCAGTGAGCTCTTGTCATTGAAATTTTGATTTCCATAGTCTGTTGAAAGCATTTCCATTAGTAAACAAGGCAAATGAATGAATATCTGCTGAGTGTGTAGAGTTTTTCCATCAACCAAATATAGTATATGACTGCGTAAGAAACAGATTTTTACAGTATTTTATTACTAAAAGTTTCATATTCGAGAAGCGATGTTCAAAACAAAGGTTTCTGTCCCTGAAAGGCTCATTTGTTGTACACTTTCATATTCATTAATCATTGTTCTAAAAGATACTGGTTTCGTGTCTACTTATTAGTCTCATGACACAAATGGTAAAATACTAGTAATACCTTCAAAATAAAGGATTTTTCATCGTGTTTCACCCACAACCAAAATAAAGACTATGACTAATAGTAAGGCAGACAAAAACAGTTTTCAAAGTTATGACTTGGTTATCAATAGATGACTTACTTTTGTTTGGTAGTTTCAAATGCTCTTTCCCTTGGGAAACTGAGGCTGATTCTCTCGCCACGAACGGATTGGTCCCTATGAATGGTATAAACACTACGTTCAGGGTTCAAAGTCTTCTCTCTTTGGAGAGTTATTGGTATACGTTCTGTCTTTTCTCTAGGAATTCCGGCAAAAGACGACTCTCGTTTTATTCCATAACAAAATCGTTCTTGAAATCTGGCCATACTTTTATAACTTTGTCATAATGGAAAATATATCAATTTTGCCCAAATTATCACTTTGTAATCTCAAATCAGTCTAGATATACATCTGCAGTTTTTGATAGATCACAACTGATTCTCATATCGTGTAAATGACCACTTCAAGTTCTCTACAATGCAGCTGATGGTAAGATTAGGTCTTTGTGTATTATGCATTGGGTGTTTTAATCAATGTATACGGTTCTATACATCCGGTGTACAGTGCCATGACGGTAATTCTATAGTAAGTACCTTGTAATTGGTTATCATAAACCTGAACATTTAAAAACTTAAAACAGAACTGAAGGAATATACGATTAAAATAGAAAATTAATTCTTCTTATTGAGTCACATTATAATACATGCAGAAAGGATTTAAAGCATATGAATATACTGGGGCGACTGAATAGCACATTGAAAGTGTATTATAAAGGTATATATTTGAAATTCTTCTCGTATTTTATTAAACTTAACATTTGAACATATATCCATTTAAATAATGAGGTTGTATGATCAAATTCACACAACTCATTTTTTGTTTATGTCTCGGCTTGGAAAGAAAGCTGTGTATTGTGATCAGAAGGACTTCCGTTCCTCCGTCACACATTCCCATAATCAACTCCTCTCTCCTAAAGGGACAACAAAAGGCTCATGTGAAACAATAGTACATTGTGACTGAAGAGTTCAATCCAGAGAACAAATGTCGAAAAATACCTTTACATCGTGGTTTGCAGTCAACTTTGTAATTTTCCCCATTCTGATTCTTTACAAATACATTTTGAGTAACATAAAGTTGTTTTTTTGTTTTGTTTTGTTTTTTTTTTTTGGCTTGTTTGCTTGTTTTAATTTATAGATTTATATTTTGTTTGTTGTCTGTTTGTTTTGCTTTAAAATTGGTCCATCGTCAGAAATATATTAATGTTAGTCGGATGGAACTTTTTGATAATGCATCTCCAAATTCTTTGATCTCGTCTTGTTTTTTTTAAGATTCGACCGAAAATGTGGGATTCACTTGAAGATATATGTATAGCTACCGAGGGAATTAAGTTCTGATCACAAACATGGCGGATATAAAATTATAAAATTGTGACAAGAAATAAAGGTTATCAGATATATGGTGTCGGACAAGAATTTTGTAAAATTTTAACGGACAATGACGGATGACAGAGACTTTGAATATAATTTTGGTCAAGGTCAGGTAAAGATTTGAATCCAAAAATCGTATTGAGAACACCAGATGATCAAAGTCGTTAAACTTTCGTGTGATAACATTTTGGTTATTTACAATATCCAATCAATTATCCTAATATATACTCCTAAGCAGTATAATGACTTACGAAACTTTTTTATATCATAGGAAATTTATGAATGCGATACGAAAAAGTCTTCGATTTATTTCATACTTAAGTTCAAAACCAATAGCAAATAGCACACAGAGGACCGGATGTATTTCTTTTTGCACAAGGAAAACGAAGCTGTAATTTTAATAAACAGAAATTCAATGTTATTTGAAGATAAAAAAAATCCAAAAAAAATTAACGGTACGGCAGTGGCATATTTTGAATTGAATATTTTCATAGAATATAATTTTATAACTACGCTCCACCGTTAAAATTTCTAGCAAGGTTCTTTTGTGTAATATTTCTTTTTTCATAATGCCATCATCATCTTTGACGTCTTAAGCGACGTGGAAACCTTACTACAAATCATTTAGTATTTACATTATTTAAGAATTCTTATTGATTCACTTAGATTGTCCCTTGAATTGCACCAGCGTTAAATAGTGTTTGCTTTATCCTAAAAGAAACATTTTCCATTTTTGTGTCGCCTTAGGCGTGTTTTTTTTAATTGTCTCTGCATATAAGAAGCCATAATAAAATAATTGTACTAAAAGAAAGTTGAAATTTCTGTTATACTTGAATACAGTTAGTACATACCACCTACTAAACAATCTGAACAGGATACAAAGCGATTGATCAATTTAGTCGAAGCCTTAATCTATTTTCTAAATAAAAAGAGATTTGTCAAACTTCTCGTGGGGGAAAACAAAGTATTTTAGTATTACTTGGAGCCATTTTGTAAAGAATTAAAAAGTGGGAGAAATTAAATGTTTAGTGCATATCGCAAATAATCCTTTAGAAATGGGCAGACACTTCAACAATCATTTTACAAAGAAAAATAGAATTCTTCTATTTTCACCACAGAAATTATTTATTTTACTTTTGACAGTGTAAACAGAAAAAAAGTATCATCAAATTTATCATTGACCTGTGATTGAATTTATATAAGACTGAAATTACAGATCTTTATCAACAAAATGATTATAATCAAACTAACATCTATTAAAATGTAACCCAGAAATAATGGTTCACATAAAATGGCATTGCATTGCATAGGAGAGTTCTTGGTTATGTCACCAGTTGCCTCTGGTATGGTTTTGGTTGGCAAAAAATCCATTGAGTGGCAGGGATATCAACTTTAAATCATCATAACTGTTTTTTTATTTTTTAAGATATTGAAAAATTCTTTTCGGTCCTGAACTGCAAATAGAACTTTTTTATCTGTGGAAATTTCATATAAATATTCAGTGATTTATGCTGTATAAAAATAAAACTTTAATATACAATGATATAGGAAAAATAGTGTATTACAAATGTATAATGAAACATTAGTACAAACTTATTTTTCGAGTAGGAAAAAAATAAAGTTACACACAAAATGTGAATTATATAATCTAAATAAAACATCTTACAGAAGCAAAATTGGACATAAAATAACAAAGTTACTTAATTCTGAAAATTGGAATGATTATCCTAAAATTGTTACTTGTTTACCATATTGTTTATTTGCCAACCAATTTCACACTTAATGAGATACAATTAAAGACTAAGACATCACTAATGAGATTGACAAACTCTCCTACAGCCAGGAAATTAAAATAAGCCTCATCTTAAATCCATTTTTTTTAATTCTGACCTCATGTTCTGTAAAAAAGCTTAGCCTTTGTCAAGCATTCTAGTCATTTCATACAATGTTCTGTTAAAAAGCTTAGCCTATGTCAAGCATTCTAGTCCTTTCATACGGTGTTCGGTACGATGTTTGCTTTTTTTTTTAATGTGTTTTCTTCAAATATCGCTTCATATAACTCATTGTATTTTTATTTGAAAAGTTTGTCCCATAAATTAATAGTCTCTGATTTTTATCTATCTTGTTTTACATAACGGAAACTCAATTTTATTTTTGTTTTACTACAGGCTGGTCATTTATGTCTCATTGTTTTACCCCAAGCGATAGTGATTTACTTTGATTCTAATAAGAAAAGTTTCTTCATATTTTTTAATGAACACGGCCAATGGGTTGCACGAAATGTAGGTCACGTGTTTATCACTTTTTTTACCACGGCTGTGGTCTAAAGAGCTTTGAGCACATCATGTTATAACTCTCTATTTAACATGATATTTTAAAAAAAACCTTAAATTAAGTATGTAACTATGGAACTTTTATGACATTAGTCGTCACAAGGTATAACTTTCATGACATTAGGTGTCTCAATGAAGAACTTTCATGACATTAGTTGTCACAGTGAAAAACTTTCATGGTATTAAATGTCACACTGATGCCTTTGAGAAAAAATAAGCCACCAGTTAAGGATTTTAAACTTTAATTGTCACAGCTAAGTGACCTAAATACAAAATGTAGTCATGTTTTAAATGACCAAAGACAATCAATAACTTTGGCACCTTTTATCTACATTTTATAAAGAGAAGCACATTTTATTTAGTATTGCCTCATTTGTGACCTACATAAAAACTAACTATTATAGAAGATTGAGGAAATAATTATGAATATATATCCTCAATCTTCTTCAATAACTGATAGCATACCAGAAAGTAGTGCATCATAATTATCTGTCATAAATGGATACTGGTACAGTCTAGCCATACAATTAAAAACAATTATATCAGAAACATTCTGGATGACAATATAAGCTTAGATTTCTATTTCCATTAAAACAGCCTTTCATGTTAAATTGCCATCAGATATGTAACAATAAAAATGAAGAAATAATAGTTCCTTTAATTATTTATTTCAAACTTTTCCAGTGTACTTATAAAAGTTTGAGTAATCAGTGTATAATCCATTGAATACTTCTCGGACTCCTTGATTTAATACAGTATGAAGTTGAGCTAGGATGTGCTTATCACTGATATCAAGGATCTTGTAGATGGCTGATACCAAAGCTTTCTGAAATGTAAACGCTTCAATTTCAGGGATTATTGGACATCACATGGAAGGTGTCATAGCATTCCTAGATGATGGTACACCTCAAAGTATACAAAATAATTGTTTGCAAAATAATATACTGTTGTACAATACATCATACACTGTACAAACTGTGAAATATTGTAAACATTATGCACCACAGCATTTACATCATACCTCCCATATTATTGACTGCACATATTGCACCTTACACTATAAATAATACATATTGCACCATACACCATACATAAGACATATGAACATGTATTGCACCATACACTGTACACGAGACATATTGCACTATAAATAACATGTATTGCACCATACACGAGACATGCTGCACTATAAATAACATGTATTGCACCAAACACTGTACACCAGAGATATTGCAGTCCCTATTTTTGTAAAATTTGAAAAAAAATTGCTGATTACTTTTCATGTTATTGCACAGACAAGGGTCAAAGTCCTTTTTTGCAACAGAAATGACTGCCACCTGAAATTAAGTATTTGTACACAACTTTTTTTAAATGTTTGTTCATTACACAGACTTACCTAAACATAACTAGAGATAAAGCTATTTCAATCAATCTACCTAATGAGTATGCAGATAGAAGTAACCTAATTTTCTCAGCTTCATCTTTAGGTTCTAGCCAGTATTTTATATACTTTTTTTTGTTACCATCATTTGACTTACATTGGTGAAGACAAAACCCAACCATTTGGAGTTGCTTTATTACTTAAAATGATGCCCTGTCATAAGAATGTTCTAATATTTTGTAGGTTTATGGCAGGTTGTTTAGATATCTCAATAGTAAAAATGATACATACCTTGACTACAGGTAATAATGTCACCTTGTGGACATGATTAACATAATCAGCTACTACGTACACCACTGGTTTACAAAACTCTTCTTTGTGTGTTGATATCAGAGTAAATAATCTGAAAGTGTCAATAAAAAGTTTTTTAATATAACATGGTTTCGAAGCTTAACTAGAGGCTCCCAGGAGCCTGAATTGCTCACCTGGTACATTTTTTTTGCCTTTCAAGGGAATAACTCTGACAAGAATTTGTCCAACAACTTCAAACCATTGGGACTTTTGTAGGTTTTTTTCCAGTTTCTCTTACAGATCTGGAGAAATATGTTGAAATTGGTGACTTGACTTATAAAATCAACACAATTTTCAAAGAAGATACCATACAAATGCTAGTCACCAAATTTTGTAATAATCTACTGAGTGGTTTTAGAGGAGATTTTTATGAAAAGTTAACAAAGAATGACAACAGATGAAAACAGACAACGGACACCAAGTCACGGCAACAGTTCAGCTGGCTTTTGCCCAGGAAAGCTAAAAAGTAAGTCATCTAAGAAAATTACTCTTAGCTAAGGAAACTTTCAAAATAATATGTTTCAAATAGTGGCTGAATAATAATTTTTTTTAAAATTTCTATAATATAGAATTACACATGATTTTGAAAACCATGAAACCATTAAAAATCAATAATACAAATCTAATAAGAATAAGATTTTTTCGTGCCTTATGATTGGTTGTTCACCTTTTATGACCTCAGAGATGACTGTTTCTATAACAGTTAAATTCTATGTACAAATCATAAACAACATGACTGCCATTTAGAGGCTTAAAACAGAATTTTCTGCTATACTTCATTTATTTTTCTGCATTAAATATTCAAAACAACGAATCTGAAAGAATATAGTTATCAGTACCCCATGAATACTTTGAATATTGAAATTGACAACCAAATCACGTTGTCAGTTGAATGCTGCCATTTGCAATGTCGATTTCAGGTGTCAATTTCAATGAACGAGAGTCTACAAGAAAAGAAGTGTTCATATATTTCAAATAGTAATTATAAGGATTAAACACCGTTTTTTCCAGAATTTATGGTTGTGTAAAATCAAACCTTTCACTAACAAACCTGACATAAAAGTTCATTGGACTTTTATTTGTTTTGTGAGTGAGTGGTCCAATTTTACACATTGATTAACTGTGGTAAAAACAGTGTTTAATCCTATAATAAAACTGTTTTTAAAATTATTTTGTTTTGAGACTACGTTTAAAAACATTCTGCTTACTTGTCAATTTGATGAACACATGCTAATAATTCCCCTAGCTGCTCTGGAGTCTTTGTCAACTTATCTCGATCTCCCTGTTCTATCAACCAAAATAACAAACGTGAACATAGTTAAGGATAACATTTCCAAATCTTCATATAAACATATTAAATATCTCTTCAGTCCTATGTCATGACCTGGTCAGAATCACACCAGATCATATTAAATATCTCTTCAGTCCTATGTCATGACCTGGTCAGAATCACACCAGTCCAAATTACTATCAACTTTAATGTACATATAGATTGTGCTGAAGAAATTTTCACCGAATTCTCTCAAAATTAAACAGTTGAACATTTCTAGGAAGTCAGATGTAATTATACATACATACAGTAATTTCTTCATGAAGTTTTCAATTCTTTCACTGAACCTTTAGTATGAACTTGCAATACCCCAAAAACATATGATTTAGTGACCTTCAAAACCTACAACCTGGTGAAAGGTTAGAACAACCTATATCACAATACTAGGAGCTTATATAAGATAACATATTAGAAAAGGATATGTTTAGAGCAGTTCTGGAACACAGGTATAATATCAAAAACAGTGTTATAATGGTTCAGTAAGGCTTCATTTAATATTTCATATATAGGAGGAAATGATTTCAAAGTAATGGGTACTAAAAACACGCTTCCCAGTATGGTCAATATCATCTGTTTTGTTACTGGACACTGCAAAAATAAGAATAATATTAAAATTTATAGGCATCCTCTAAAACAAATACAACTCTGTACTTTAAACATTAAATGACATATTCTTATCTCATAAATATGTATGATGTAAGGTCATCTCATAAATATGTATGATGTAAGCTCATCTCATAAATATAGAAATAAAAAAATGCTTCAATTAGTGTAGACAGGTCAGTTATGACATAACAGGTAAGCTCTGATAAGTCATTTATCAATTAATACATCTATTTAAATGTACTTTTAATATCTTGAAATATTTTTCAGCATCATCAATTGCAATAAAAGGCAAAAGAATTTGCAATATTGTGTATTTCTTATTCTATTAATATCCAAATCCACTTACAGTGACCATTGTTTGGTGAAGTAAATTACACAGTTGTTGCCCTAAAGGGCTGTCTTCCTCTGGTGATAACTGCTGAGCAAGGCTAGTCAGGTAGCCTGTAAGCTGTTCATAAAAAATCAAAATGTTACATTAAAAAAAGTGTTGATTGATCTATCTTCACAAAAAAAACAAATTAAACAACATCTATATATGACAGAAAGAGAGATAGACAGACAGAAAACTAGAAAAAGAGATGCCCCCATACTCCGCATTAAAGCAGGCATTTCATACCAAGACTGACTCAGAAACTTGTCAATTTTTTAAATGTATAAACATCCTTCTAAATTTTAAACAGGTACCTCAAAAACCTTAAGAGGAGATAGACAGACAATCATGCATTGTGACATATGACATACTGAGATATCTAAGTTCAGCTATCTCTAATTTCTGCCATAATTTGGCCCTACATATCTCCATTACGTGTATAAATATCCTACAATATCTATGTTCAGTTATCTCTAATTTCTGGCATAATTTGGCCCTACATATCTCCATTACGTGTATAAATATCCTACAATATCTAAGTTCAGCTATCTCTAATTTCTGCCATAATTTGGTCCTACATATCTCCATTACGTGTATAAATATCCTACAATATTTTAAAGCTGTAGCTCAAAAACTGTTAGAGATGATAGCCAGACAACCCATGTACTCCCTTTCTGGACAGACAAATGAATAAAAAAGGGTAAAACAATATGCTCCCCCTCCAACATGTTATTGAAGGTAGTACATGTATAATATGAAACGTGGTTCCCTAATCTAAATATTTTTCAAGATGTGATCATTTCCGTGTCCATTATTGTTTCAATCATATATGTCATATATATCATTGCCCTTGTGGGTCCATAATCGGCAGTTAAGAATTTTTATTTGATTACATTTAAGTGATGCCATTTACAACTTGAAAATATTTAAATCTCCATATACAGTAATGTGGCTAAATTACAAATACTTACATTGTGAACAGATTGTATAAACCAAGGTGCTTGTTCCTCAGACATTTCACTTGATAACAGTGTATACCATACAGACATACAGACTAATGGTTCTTCTTGCCTAGTTACAGATAGGTCAATGTTCTGTAAAAAAAAAAGAGCATAACATATTTTCAATCTACCATCTGAGTCACACAGCAGATTTCCACACTCGAGCTGGCATGATGAAAGTCCTGAAAGTTACAGTGAAGTAGACCAAAGGTAATTGATTTTTATGCTATCTTGAATTTAGTGTCATTTGAGTTTATATCAACACAAGCATGTATGTATGTACTTCTAAGAAAAAAACTCCCATTGTCATTCCACTCCAATGAAAAGAAAAATTATCAATCATTTAAGTCAAAGGTAACCTTTCCTCTACAGAAATAATAGGGCCTAATTCAATTAGATAGAAAATTATAGCCACTTATTAATAACCCACTTCAGAAATGCACAATTTTGATTTCACTTACACATAATATGATGCCATACAAACCTGATTTTGGTCAGTTTGAGAGCATATTCTATTTGACAAAATCTGGTATTGTGATCTTCTAAAATCTTACCATAGAAAGTTCTAGTTTATACAGGAAATCCTTGAATTGATCAATGTCACAGGAGACAATCATCAATGACACCAATGACAGCAGCCTATCACAGAGGTCACTTGTTCTTTTATCAAGGCCATTCTGTACTTTGTCTGGTATGTACTTATTCAGTAAAACATAAGTTTTATCTAATATTGTAGCTCTTATGTCTTCAGATAAATATAGTTTGTCCTTGAATGTAGTTATGTCCTTCAAAAACTTAACAGCAATATTCAATAACTCTGATTGCTGAAAAATTAGTCAAACCTGTGTTAATTGTACATTATCATATAACTACAATTCAGCATTCTTGATTCAACTTTCAGTCTATGTCTTACCAAAACTTGACAAAATGAATTGCTGAATTTATCCAAATAGCATTAACATCAAATTAATTGCTGTTTTAAATCAAGTGACATACAGTTTTAAGATGTTATTCTTTCAGCCATGTGTTTTAATTTCTTACAACAAAAAGTAATGGCAATAAATGGTTACTGCTAAGATACAAACCAGTAACTTTCAAACATAATATTTTGTTTTAAGTGAACCTGTCCATATGATTGATTCATTGATTGTTGTTTAAGTTGTATGGCAGATATTTCATGCATATATGACCAATCAAATAGACCCTGATTTGTACTAGTCCAACAAACTGAGCCAGATCTTTATTG
Source organism: Perna viridis (assembly GCA_037379345.1). Lineage (NCBI taxonomy): Eukaryota > Metazoa > Mollusca > Bivalvia > Mytilida > Mytilidae > Perna > Perna viridis. Next base: position 51,863,032 of record CM074511.1, on the reverse strand, counting down.
TGCTGGCTCACAAAAGCAACAGCCTGCAGAGAAGCATGTCACCCCACTTGAACACATATTTCTAACTCCAAGCTAACCACATGTCACTCTGTGCCCCTAAATAATGCATGCTAGGTGGAAAAGCAGTGATTTACAATATGAGATGACTCAAGTATTTATATTGAAAGAAATTTTAAAAGCATAAAAAATCAAGATCATCAACATCCATACCTCTCCACAATGCAATTGCACCATGGACCAGTGAAGTAAATATTCAAAGTTGTTCTGGAGTACTTCATCAGATTTGTCACAATTAGACACATGGACTGGAAACACCATTGCAGCATGTTGGACCAAAGAATTCTGGTATGACATCAATCTTATAGTTGATAGTAAAGCAGCAATTGGTGTTGAAAGAACTTCAACATATTTTCGACAATTAGCTAAAATATCCTCTCTTACATAAGGTCTCTTAATCACCTAGAAAAACACTTTGTGCCTTCAGTAAATGTCATAGAAAAAGCTTCAATATTACATTTAATGCTCTAAACAACATTGTATACCTTCTATATAAGCTCTCTAAACAAACAAAGACATTATAGACCATTATACATTGAATGGAATATTTTAATATTTTGTTATTATGAAAATCAAGTGCCTTTGCTGCTACTAATTCCCTTTAACCTTTAAAATAAGAAATTTTTAATGAATACTGTGAAAATACTATTTTTGGAGGGGTACCAATTTTCATGGTTTTTTCGTTGGTAGGCCAAACCATAGAATTTGGTTCCCAATGAAATGGAGATTTCCATTGATATTTATACCCAAAAAAATCAAAACCACAAATTCCACTAACTTATCTTTCTTCCCTAATCCACCAAAATTGGTATCCACAATTAAAGTACTTTTACAGTTGTGATTACATGAATAGGGAATTCATTCAAACATTATAAAATCATAGTAGTAATATACAAGAGAGAGCCAAAGTCTACAGATACTAAAGAAATAATATACCATATGAAATTGAGTGATCATTTGGCAAGTTAACTTAACCACTGTCTCTTGTTCAGAAGTTGTTAGGGTCCCATTCTTAACAGTCTGTTCCACTAAGTCAATCTGCCTTTTCATCTAACAAGAAAAGAATAATGGTGCATTCTTAAAAATTTTTAGCTCCTGGTTTGTGAACAAAACAAATTATTCAGCTTTGATACATGAAGTAGAGTTTTATGGTGTAGACAATTTGCACACACAATTTTTTTTCAACACTACTTTACCTGTTCATAAATTGCTATAAATTGCTAAATATGGTACTAAGAAATTAAATCATCATTTAAATAAAATTTTTAAAAAATATAATTATATTTGTTTATATGTTAAACTTACTTTGGTGACAAAACTGTCCATAGCTACCAGCAAACTTCCTTCTTTACATATTGACTTGAGTAATGTATTGACAAAAGGCTCTACTTCATCCTTGATAACATCCTGTTAAAAATCAAAATTGAGAAACTAACATGATTAGTCAAAGAGTAATCAAGGGAACCAAGGTAGCGGTAATCAAAAGAATGTAATTCAGGGACAAAGACCAGACATGGAAAACCGACATACACAACAAAGAAAATAAAGTAACTAAAATCATACATATAAAGTAACAAAAGCAAATGAGCAACTCGGACTCCACTAAAAACTGGGAGCATGGACCAGGTGCACCGGTAGTGTAAGCGTCCTCTGCTTTTCTAGAAACACCCGCCAAGTTGATCATAAAAAGTAAGTAAAAAAATCAAAGTAAGTGCAAAAACTAGGGAGAGTTGACGTGGTGACCCCCTTGCAATCCATAGTTTCTTAGTATCTTGAACTCTGAAACACCTAACAAACACCATAATTAACCTTCACCTGTATTTATGTGTGTAAACAAATTGGTTGTTATTTTTTTTATCTAAAAAAAAAGTCTGACAGACTAATGAACAGACCGAGGAATGCAAACCTTCCTGTGGCTGTATACCAAATATCAAATGGATACAAAAATATGTGTTTTCAAAGGATGAATGGACAGAGGTAATAACATCAAGAAAAATATCCTACAAAACATTGTGAAACACCTTAAGCATTTTGAATAATTGAACAATTTTAACAACATAAAGCTGCCCTAATTCATTGTTATTAACTGTATATGTATAAGAATCTATACCTGAGAGTACAGATAACAAACAGCATTCAAAGTGACCTCTAGTCCTATGACCTTCAGAACATTGGAGGAGGATTCTGTCAATGCAGTAAGGGGTGTTAAACAACATTTCTGTAGTTCAGTGTTTCCATGGTAACACATAGTCAACAACCCTATAAAACATCTACCTTGGTCAACTGAACTCAAATATGGTAAAGGAAGGCTTGGTAGAACCTGAAATCAGACAAATAAATTCGGTACGTACAATACTCAAATTAAAAGAAATTGCTTCCAATGGATCGAACTTTATAAGGTTACACATCTTATTAAAAATCCTTTAAACTATTTCTATCTAAAAACATCTTTCGAAAAAATCTTTGATTTTTAAATTTCTTTCCTTTCTATTGTTTAGTTTGTTTAAAAAAATAAACTTCACAAGACTGAAAAAGACAGATTATTAGGAAGAATAGGTTGTGTTTTAAATATAATTTAATAGAATGACCTCCTACATTGAAATTTTAAATATAAAAGAGGTACATACATTTAAGGAAAGTATCTACAGGTACAATGCAAAGTTGCTGATCCAACTTTCTTGCTAATAATTAAAAAAAAAAAAAAAAACAAGAAATTCTACAAACCATTGAGAGAATTTCTTTAGCTGATGAAGCAAAATTTGTACACAAGGATGGCATCTTTAGAACGTTTGTAACACCTCGGTTAAAATCTATGGTTTCCATTAAACTGTAAAACAGAAATGTAACTCTTAATTCAATTGCCAAAATAGACCTTTATTAGCTTTACAAGGCTGATAATGGCAATGATTAGTGAATCATATTATTACTAACTACTAACAACTACACAAACAACTGTCAAATCGTTATATTAAAGATATTCAAATGTACATGTACTTAAAATATATCATTCTACACCCATCTTATCAACAGTTAAAATAAAATTTAAAATTATCATTCAAATTCTGAAGAAACACCATTTCTGATTGGATAAAAAAGTTTTGTCTCACAGACATGATTTTGCTTCATGTATGTGGATGTGAAGTCATCAACCTTCTTTTGATGATTTACTTGTCTACTTTTGTTTACTACTCTAATTACTACTTCTAATTAACAAATGAAATTCAATTAAATAACAAACAAAGCAATGAACATACTTATTTAACATTATAATTAGCACCCTTGTAAAACCTGATGAAGACACTACAACCTAATGAAATGCAATTTTGATTAACATTTTCTTAAAAAATCTTTACACAAGTCAAAGTGAACACTAAGGCCAGGCTGACGACTTGCTGAAAAAATATTAACTTGTAGGCAAAAGATATGATATGCTATACCTTGTATTTCTCTGTAACCATCCACTATCACCCAACAAATTAAAAACAGCTTTTAAATCAGCATTTACCTGCTTCTTTGACCTACAGAAATAAAATATTCATAACTGAGACCATCAATGTATGTGTTCTTTTTTACAAATCTCATTTTTCATTAATATTTTTGATTTATCCCTCACTTAAGACAAATGCTCCTTGAAATGTTCACAAATTACTGTAAACCAATATATTTTAGCAGGTACTTATTTTCATGTTTTTGGATATCAATTTGACGTTGCCAATATTCATTGTTCTGACCAACACTCTATGTAACAAGTATGCTATAATGAAGGAACATGTTCAATTAATTTTTGTAATTTGTTCCAGCTCACAAAATGAAAAAAAAATTAGCTGGTTTACAGCATTGGGTTTAACTTGAAGCTAAGCTCTGAACCTATGATTAGACCAATAATATAAACTGAAGGGTTCTAAAGTATCACTTATGTAGGAGTTACTATTATTGAACAATCCAAAATATTTCAATATGTGACTCAATTCCACAGCTATAACGAAAAGATATCAAATAATTGGTATACTTAGTTGTGCCCTTTCTTCAATTTCATTTGGAATTTTTTTAAGTCCATCTGTACAATCTTTGAAAGAGATTAAAGCATACTTCTCATGTTTGACAACATCAACTCTCCTCCACACTTCAGATATTAAAGCTGTAACCAGATCCCTGTGCTCTAATACAGCATTACTCTTCACAAAGGCTTTACTTATAGACCCAAAGGTACACTGCCTAAAATTAGATAAAAAAAAAAGCCATTAAAATCAACAATAAACCACTATTTCCATACGAACTAAAATCCAGTATTATGGTACAGTTTTGATTGATCCTCATAATCAAAAATATACTAAGAAGTGCAAGTGGTATGTAAGCTACTATTCCAAAATTATTCATGTTGAGGTGTGGGAGGCACTAAAGAAATAAATGATGGGTGGTGAGTATACTGCCATTTTTGCATTGAGCAATAGAGAAAAACATCAATTTAATTTCTGGGTTATTGGGTAGAGAAACAAGAGGCTCCCAGGAGCCTGAATCGCTCACCTGGTTTAATTCTGTCTTTCAAGGGCAATAAATCTAACAAGGAGTTGTCCAACAATTTTGACTCAAGAAGACTTTGGTAGGACTATCATAAGGATCATTTCAGCGATAGAAAGTTTCTTTTAAAGATATTGGCTGAAAACTGTAAAAAAAAAACTGTCATTTTTCATCTTTCAAGGGCAATAACTCTTACAGGAGTCACCTGACAAATTCAATCCCTGATGACTTTTGAAGGCCTTATAATAAGGGTCATTTCAGCTATAGAAATAATTTTGCTAAACCCAGTGGTTTTGGAGATACTTGTGAAAAACTACTGTCAGACCCCTATGTTCTATTTTTAGTAATGGTGGCCATGTTTTTCCACGGATCAAAAATCATATCAGTTCTATGCACGATACCCCAAGGAACATTCATACCAAGTTTGGTTCCAATTGGTCAAGTGGTGTCAGAGGAGAAGATTTTTGAAAGAAATAACATTCAAAAATGCAAACAAACGTCGAAAAAGGGCAGTAACTCCAACATGGCTTGACATATCAAAATGAAAATTTTACCACAGATAGATCTCATCATGCTGAACACTTTAACCCATGTCAAAATTTGGCCATCGGCCAGGTGAGCTAAAAAGTGCTTCCTACCCTTCATACATTTAATTCTGGAACAGCTATAAAAGAAACTTCAGAACTAACATATAAAGACCATGCTGTCATAAAGTCAATGACAATACTAGAGTAACTTTAAGACAAAACAAATCAAAAACACCATCTTTAAAGGAAATTTACAAATGAATTATCTACTTTAAAGAGTTTGTCATACATACTCATTACTGACTGAGTCTGTATCACAATGAATTATGTTATACATATTCATTTCTGACATAGTATACGTCACAATAATGTCATACATACTCACTACTGACGGGCGAGTCTGTGTCACAATGCACTTTCTTATACATACTCATTACTAACGGAGTATGTGTCACAATAAGTAATGTCATACATACTCATTACTGACTGAGTTCATGTCACAATATACAAAGTTATACTTACTTATTACTGACTGAAATCCATGTCACCTTGTCATACCATGTCATACTTACTCATTACTGAGTCAGTCAATGTCACCTTGTAATACAATGTCATACTTACTCATTACTGACCGAGTCCATGTCACCTTGTCATACAATATCATACTTACTCATTACTGTCTGAGTCCAAGGATGCTATTGTACTAACAATGACTCCAGCACATTGTTCAATTTGTTTCAAAGACAAATCATTCCAAAACAATGCAAAGTTTTCTGTGAACAACTTCCACTTAGCAACATTATAGTTTTCTTTATTCAAATCAGAAATCTGCAAAAAAATCATGGAAAAAGTATGTTTTATTATGTTGCAATTAATCATGTATCTTAAACAAAACCAGTGTAGTTTGATCTACATGTAAGAACACATCTGTGAATAAAAATTGTTACAAACCAGTATGAACATTTCCTGATGAATCGAAGATTTTTTGCCCCTCAGAAAGTTTTATATACATCCAAAATAATACACTTTTAATGATACAACAGTAATGCATGTACGACTTTCTTATCTGAAATTTAGTTTTAAGCCATAATTTTGAACCTTAAGCTTTTAATTAGCATACCAGAACACATAAAAATTTCTGATATAGAATCTAATTTACAGAACCTAATAAATGTACCTTAAAATTCCAGGTTGCATCTGTACTTTCTGGGCTATCTACCCTCCACTGCTCAACACTGTACTTTCTCTCCTTACCAGAAACACACAGTGATTTCATAGTCTGAACATGTATCAAATCCTGGTGTAAATAATGCAGATAAACCTCATAGTGAACATTTAAAACATTAGAACAATTTTATAAACCAGGTTCATTATAAGGTTATAATAATGTCTGCAACATTAAACATTATATAAATCCCAATGACTAGTAGATTGGAGTGAAGGTTAAAATCAATTAGACTAAAATTAGTCTTTTTAATTTCCATTGCAGCTAATTTGTCTGACCTTTGGTCTCATAGACCCAAAATATTTCAGTGCCAATTAAATTTTGACAAGAACATTTTACATTCTAAGTTAGCCCTATTTTATTCAGTAAAAGATAAAAAACCAATTGGAAATACATGTACAATTGCTACTTAAAATGTGATTTCCAAAGAAAATGAAGGTAAACTGTTTGACTCACCAAGACAAACCTAGATCTAAAAGATTTTGAAGCCAGCTTATACAACTTTTCTATCATTTCTGGGGACAGGAAGTAGTGAACAGCTGATATACACAACGGATATTCCACACACTCAGTTACATCTACAGTCATGTGCTGTGTATACTGACACATCAATAGATACACATCTCCCCATACATGCATCAGTAATAATACAGGATATAAAACAGCCTGCTGAAATAAAATCAGTCAATTATTTGTCATCTACCATTACAAAAGTATGTAGCCATATTGTTTTCTACCATTCCAAAACCATGTAATTCTATGGGAGAAGATTTCTACAATGCCAAAATTCATGTATCTCTATTGGAGAGGGGTTTTAGCTTTTCTCATTAATAACTAGACATTGCCCCTAATGGGACTAATACCCCTCCTCCAACATATAATATTTTGAAACCGACAAATAAATTTTAATTCTAATAACCTAGGTTCAGCCATGTTTTAAATTATTCCTAAGTGCACAGGTTTGTCTGAGGTCATAGAGGGAAAATTGTGGTGAAATAAAGCCCACATGTGATGATAAACCTTAAGTGTTTATCTATATTAAAATTTACTGATATAACAAATTTCTATACCTTTTGTTTGTTATTCACTATAATTTCTACCATTTTGGACAATTGAGTTGCAATGGTAACCATGATGTCCTTGACCTTTCTCTTATTGATGTCAGTCACAGTATAATCCAGTAGCTTCACATGAGACATGAAAGTTACTAATAGCTGAATAAATCCTTCACACTGTTCTTTAGGAACTGAACAAAAACAAATAACTGGCTATTTAATCAAAGAAGCAAGAAGTTTAAGTTAACTAAACACAGCATTCCTGTAACTCTTTAACAATGTAGTTACACAGCAATTAAATGTAAAAATGAAATCATGCCGATAATCATTTTATGCTTTCAAATTATGATCCAGAAAATAGAAAAAAAAATATTTTTAAGTTTTCATTTTCAGTTTCATTTTTCAAATTGTACATAGTTTATTTCAAATTTTATTGGGTAATTTTTAAGTCTAAAAGAAATCCTATCACAAAATATTCATACACCACACCTAATAGAACAGCAGATAAACCATCATTTACATCTTACCAGAAGCCTCATTAGATAGTTTAGAGACAAACTGTTCATCCAATGTGTGAACCAATGTCGTCCATATCTCAACTGCAGTGCCCTGTGGTAAAATCTCTATTTCTGTCCCCAATCTGCATAAGAAAAAAATAAGTCTTCCAATTATAAGTGCTTTTTTTAGGAAGGTCTAGTAGAATAAAAGTAAAATAAACCTAATGATCTGACTTATCTCAAGACGGGGAAAAAAATTATACCCAACAAATTACTATTTTGGTTCCTTGTCTGTGATTTACCAAAACTCGACCTAAATGATAAAATTTATCTATATGATAAAAGTTTGCATTGAAGTTCTTGCTAAATCTGCGTATTTTTTTCATTTTGTTAAATTTTTGCTTTTGTTTGCTTCATTTTTTTTTTTTTTTTTTTTTTTTTGGTGGGGTGTCTTTCTGATTTTTTTTACCTATTGAGAAATGGATCACATCTGAATAAACATTTAGTGCTAACACCACCATCCAGAACTATGTTGACTAGTTTCATGATAAACTTTTCCATCTGGCGTAGTTTAGAATACAAAACAACTAGTTCCACCATAAATCTGTCTAGACCACTAAGATCCTAGAATAAAAAAAAACAAAGTTCATTGAAATAATACTGATTGATAATATACTATATAACTGGATTTTTTTTTAATTACACCTATTGTGGTTGTTAAAAACGTGCATTTTCTTTTTTGCTGAATCTACCTTTTTTTTGGTCTGTAGAGGTACTTGGGAAACTTGTCATTAAAGATAAAATTCAAATTATTATACATGTACATTCATTTTTTGCAGTCTCTGCAAGATAAGATGGGCTAAAAATTCTTACTGATTTTTAATACATATTCAGTGCTAATATGCCAACTATAGTTCAAAAGAATAGGAACACTCAAATCAAAACTGTCCTTGTAATTAATAATAAACAACAAAAGCTCTGAATACTTATTTATCTATATAACATAAAAACTGTCTTGTAAAAAGCTACAGTCTAACCTCGGTAGCTCGAACTCCAAGGGACCATTGAAATGTGTTTAAGTTATCGGGAGCAAGAATTTGAAGTTCTTATATTTCCAGATTTTTTTCTTTGCCAATTCAAGTTTAACTTTATTGTCAGATTTTGCTTACTTCCTATGAAGTTGTGTTAGTTTATGGGTCTTTTTCATTTGCTTTTGGAAGATTATGTGAATTGTGGACATTATAAATGCTGTGTTTTCATTTAAAAACATTCAGAGTTCAAGTTCATTGGTCAATAATTGGTTTGCATCCCATTTTCTTTCGTGGTTTCATCATACTGAATTCAGAACATTCTCTAACTTCAATCAGTGTTCTGTTAAGATCAAAACTACCTAATTAGTGATGACTTAAATATTACCTGTAATTAACTCAAATGACACTGATTAATGATAGGGTTTCAGTTTTTCACACCTTTTATTACCCAACCCGAGTTAGTGAGGTTTATTCTCAAAGATTTATTACCAAACGGACAGACTAATCAGTTCGAGTTTTCAAGAAATCGTAGTTCGAGAAATCCAAGGTTATTTATATTGATTGTATGAAGAAAATTTTGGTACTTTGAATTGTGTTGGAGAAATCCCGGGCGTTCGAGCCATCTAAGTTTGAGCAAGTGAAGTTCGACTGTAATTTATCATAAAAGAATAGGACTATACCTGAATATCTCCACTACAAACATGGTGAAGAATCTTCTGTAGTCTAGCTTCAACAATCAGATGGTTTAACTTCAGTAGGTTTATTAAACAAGAGAAGTAACCTTCTCCTCTAGAAAGGAGAACAAGGATAATTACATAAGGGCTATTCCATTAAAAGATATGAGGTACCCAGTGAAGGCACTTTTTCACCAGGGGAGCCACCAATATAATTGATGTTTTGTATACATCTCTATACTTTAAGACAGGTGAACATCCACCCATATACAAAGAATAAAAGTGCCCCACTGATACTTAATACGCACCCCCGTGTTTTGGAAATAATTTCTATATAAAAATGTGTGCATAATACCCATCAAAACATGGTATTTGCCTCAGACCAAATAACAGCCTCCCTCCTGCATCATTTTTTTAAGTGGCATGATAACCTAGACATTTTATTTTTTTTGCCTTATGAAGAGAGAAATCATGTCAAAATACCTAAAACTGGCAAAGTGGGTAATAACATATACCAAAGGTATTAGCCGAGGACCATTATTAAGAGTATCCTAAAAATTATGCAAACATAATAAATACTGAAATATTTAGTTTTTTTTTTCTTTCCTAAATAGATGTAGATGGCAATAACAATGTGATATCAGAATTAATTTGAATGGTCAGAAGAAATTATATATTTGCATTAAAGAAAGGATTAACCCTATATTTTATTTAAAAAATTGTCATCTAGCTTCTTCACTGCTGGAATAAATTCTACATCAATACCTGTTTGATACCAGCAGTACTTGAATCAGCTGTCTATACATTTGATCATGTGACCTGTCATATAAATCTAAATTTAAAATTGTCTCCAGCATTTCACATATCACTTTTAAAACATCATCACTGGTTCCATTCAGAGGCATAGAGTCTTTTTGCAGATTCACTTCAAGCAGGTTGCAAATATAAATCAATAGATTCTTTATGGTGCTACAATCTGTTATTCTGAAGTGAAACAAACAACTTATTCCTACATATATTAAATTTTTGATGTTTTCGTGGAGATATTATCAATATTACTTTGTCTGCATAACGGAACTCACAAAAAAGCCAAATTAGCTGTAAAACTATAAAAATGAATGTTATAAAACAAAATCTGATCTTCTTTGATAACTCGCAAAAAAATGGACACACATTAAATCTATTTCCTTCACAGGACACTTACAAAATGAATTATAAGACTCAAATTTGGTATTCCATATTCTGAGTTTGAAAAAAAATATTTTAAATACTTCAAAGGAATTTTGTATCTTACTTATTGGTGACAATGAACTCCTTGAAATACAGAGGTATGAAGTGAATAACAGCTGATCTGAGTCTATCAGGTGGAGTACCAGTCTGTAGTGACTATAAGTAAATCAAACATTTACATGACTTAAATATGATGCTTAACTAAAAACAAAAAATGATTGTGTTAGAACATTATACTGGTATGATTTATTTCATATCATGTACACACACACACACACAAAGAATACTGCACATACACAGTCTTTTCTTTTTTTTGTTAATTGTTTCAATGTGGAATTTTTAAGTTTGTATGATTGGTGCAATCATGTCTACAGACTAACAGCTAAACCATTAAAATATGATGAGGATGGGTTTTCTCTTCATGTAATGTGAAACAGATTGTATTTTTACAAAATATGTAGTTATTGTATTTTTATGAGAACAATGTTTCATGATTAAGTTTCAGAAATTGATACAGGTTTCATGAAGACAAATACTATAATTGAATCAACTGTTAAACTTGTAACAACTCACTTTTCAATGGACTTTTTACCTTGATACACAAAATTTTCACGAAAAATCATAAATATAAACAGAAAAATGTATTTGAAATTCCAACATTCACAGAAACAAGTACCTTGCATTTTAAGCATCCAGAAAACTCTGTGAAGACATTTTCTATGTATTTAGGGGCCTGAGGCTTGTCAGCAATATCTGAACTGATACTGTGTAGAAACACAGAATAACTACTCTCATGGTCACTGAAAAATAAATTGTCAAACACAGAAGTTAATTATTCAAAAAAACAAAAATGGCATAAAATCTAAATAATACTCACTTAACTTTCAGGTCAAGACAATGTTCTACAAGTGATTTTGTTACCTTTTCAAAAGCAATTGATTACTACAGGTTTAAACTAAAACATGTGTTTCTGAACAAAAAATATGATTTTAATGGAAATCTTTTATGATTTTAAAATAATTTTAACATGTAGTGAAAGGTAAATACATGTAAATTCTGGCTACCAATTACACTGAATAATCAGCTTGGTTAGGTTAAAAACGACAACCCCAGATTTTAAATACTCTGAAAATAATTGTCTTTTACTGTTTTTGAAGTTATATTCAAGTTTCAATTTCATCTTTTAACTTGTTTGTAAAGTTTGTTCAATACATGAACATGCAAAATTCACACATTGTCTCCTGATGACAAAATATTATGCAATATTAGACTTTGGAATCATTAAAACATTATCAAATTTTAGTACAGATAAAATGCATAGAAACTTACTTGTTGAAAAGAGTGGTGTTTACAACATTCAGAACATCATCACCAATGTTAGATAACTTTGTGTTTCTTGTCCTGTACCATAGTGAGACAACAGGTAGTAAAAGTTTATCTGTGGTATGCTGATAAACCTAGGATAAACAGACAGCTTAAGATTTTATTCAATAATTGAAAATAATGAAGCTTGGTTCTTAAACTTACACCCACAAATAGGTCTCAAATAAATGTGCAAACTCAAGGCAGAGCTACTGTCACTAAGCTAACAACTAATCTTTCAATTGTTTTTCCAATTTATATACATGTACTAATAAAATTAAAGGACAGGTGAAGAATAAATTTGGAAACATCACACAAATAAGCAGTTATCATAATGAAATACTGATTGTCTAAAATAAAAACCAATACATGTATTCAAGAACTGAATATGTGGAAGTAGACCCTTGAATCAATTTTTAGACCTTAGAAATATGTGAGTTACATTACATGCATGTTCATTTTTTCTGTCACAATTAGAGCATCTTTGACAGTCCAGTTGTTACTAGAATGCTTCTGAACATTAAGGTACATGATTTGTTATGCATTATTAATAAATAATGACCAAACAATTTGTTGTAACTTACCATTCTTTGGTTGCTATTTGACCTTTGACCTTGTTGATATTTTGGTAAGACTGTTTGAAGCAGGGTCCATACATTGTCATTGACACTGCTGACATTGTCATACTTCTTTATAAATTGCAATAGTTTACCAAATAACACACTCTGAAAAAAATTTAGCATGTAGAAAATTTCAATGAAAAAAAGTATCATCTTCAAATTGGATTAAAAATGATTATTTCTTTATATAATTCTTATCGTAAAGAACATCTATAATAAATACTTGTTATATTCCATTGTAATTTCTCCCTGAATCATCAACTTTATCACTAATTAAAAAAGAAAACTTACCATACAGCATTGAAAATAATTTCAACATTACATGGCTGAACGGTAAGTTTTCTTTAGAACAGACATGAGAGTCTATATGTCTGTCTGGAAGTAGAAATGTAAAGAAATTTATTTTCTTTTATGTCTCGAGAAATTCCATTCCAATTGAAATTCCCTAAGTAAAGTTACTTTTGTAAATTTCTCGGATAGATTTTTTATTTCAAATTTCATATTTGGGGACATTTCTAAATTCATTGAGCACTGTCATTTTACAACCTACAATTTTGACAGTTCAAGAAAGGTAAAGTTTACAAATGGCAAGGTTTTAACACTTACCAACTGATCAAACTTTGTGTATATATGACATAGTGATTGAGACTGTAGAAGACTAAGACAGCATAGTACAACTAAATCCTGAAAACTTGATTCTACTGCTATACTGTCGTGTATTATCTAAAAATATAATATAATTATTTTTTCAAACATTTCTACATCTGTAAATTATCCTTCTATCTTTTTTTCAAACAGCTAACTCAAATCTTTTGTAGGACATTAAAACAATATAATATATCAAACAGTGTAAGAGAACATAACTCTCAAGATATACAACATACAAAATAAATTCTAAATATACAACATACAAAATAAACTCTCAAGATATACAACATACAAAATAAACCATCAAAATATACAACATACAAAAAAACCATGTAAATAGTACTTGGTCTGAACTTCATTGTATTTTACATTGTGCAAAGATTTTATATTAAGTATGACATACATATAAAAATAGACATAACACACTACATGTATTACATCCCTGTTCTGATTTTGGGAATCCTACAAGTCCATGGAGGGAATTACCATACATACATTGAAGAACATACATGTGCATGTTATATTTGAATTCAGGCACTCACACTTAGCTTCATTTCATTTCTTAATGTTAAATCTAGTACCTGACACATGGAGGGTTTAACAACAATAACTTTAGATGATTGTCCTGGCACACACATTTGCAATAAATCACACAATGTCTTCCAAATACTGTGTACATCTTCTTCTTGTAATTTTAACCTTAAAAAGAAACATTGTATATATATTTCAAAAATAATACTGTATAGCAATTTATTCAGTTTTACCAATTTTATGGCCACATTTTCTTAAATTATTAAGGCAACAATATCTAAACCTTTAACCTTAAAAGTACCTACTGTATAATTGTCTTATAGATCCATTTTTTCATATCTTTACCCGGTACACCTAAAATCAAATGTCAACAAATGTGTAGGCTAAAAAATAGCTGACTGACTACTATTCTGTCAACAAAGTTTTTCATGGAAAAAAAAATAAACGTAATTATTGTGCATTATCACAAATTAAAGACTGTAGTCTTCAAAGTTGATAATCATAGAATAAGTTAGTATGGTATTTAAGTGGTACATTTTGATCTAGTATTAAGCTGGAAATGACAGTTCTATGGCACTTATCTGCAACATAAGGTGTCGTAGTAATGTATCATTATGCAAATCATTTGCGAATGTACAGTGCTGAAATTACAAGTGCAAGAAGTTGTGTCAGTATCAGCGACTTAAAAGGGATGTCAAAAATGCTTTATCATTTGAGTGCAAAAGTCATTTAGCTTTCTACAGCTAATAGTATAGTACAATACATTTGTTAAAAAAAGGAAACAACATACTTTTTCCTGTTGAGTATTAATCCGCTTAGAAAATCAAGCAGTACTTGTTCTTTATTCTGTAAAAATGCCCTTTTAGACTTCCACACAAGTCTAACAAGTTTCAGCTTATCACACAAAGGTTTTTTCCTATCTTTCAAGTGTCTATAAACACCTGTAAGAAAAAATAAAATGATAAATCACAATTTATCTAATTTATCTGTAGATTTCCCTTAAATGCCAACAAGGCAACATACTTTACAATTAAATTCCCGATGAAAATAAGCGAGGAACTAGAAATATTACAGATTTCCAGGGGGTGGGGAGCACAGTTTGATCTGAAAAAAAAATTTGAAGGATTTATTTCCATAAATAAAAAATACATTCTTTTAAAGATGATTAAGTTGTTAACTGCAACAGTTTACACCTATACAGGTACACCAAGTTTCTTATTAGATAAGAATATGTAGAAGGGCCCTGAAGCCCATCCTTAAAAACCTGTGCCTTTTTTAGCACCCCTGTCTTCCTCTTCATGTCAAAATTCTTCACAGATAGTGTCACCCAAGCAATCCCTGCATGAAATGAACATTGCAAATGAATTTCCTTTTCCTTCGAAAGCCATATTTATATGTACTAGGTGTATTAAGACAATTAGGCAAATCTTAGGATCTGCAGTACATCAAGCACATTACCTGTATACATGTACATTGTACATGTAAGTGCTTTTCTAGTGCCCTTCATTTTCCAGATTCTAGAACACTAAAAACTGCAAAGTAGTTAATATGAAGTATCAGGTTATTTTGTATAACCTGTTCAAAATATTGTAATAATTTACTCTCTAATAGAGGTTATATATTAATATTGGATTCAAATAAAAATATTGTATTGTTCAAGATTTTTTTAATTGCAAGGTGCATTTCATTGTCACTTGTGCTTTAAGGACATCAACCTACAAAACAAGATTATACACAAATGTACAAACTAATTAGAATAAATTATTTTTTCACAAGATTTTATATAGATAAAGAAGACAGCTGCAACATATTTCAATTATTACATATGTATGTTCCTTTTAGGTTCAGGGTATCTATTGAAGGTAATGAGGTGTTGGATTGTCCATTTTTTAGATTGTGTGGGGAAGTAATTTGTAGAACAGTGGGGTTGTAAATACATTTCAATTTCATAATCAAATGTGTTTTGTGGTATTTTCTGGTAGAAAACAAAACTGTCTATTAAGAAGAATAAATGTACTGATTTCTTTGATTTTGTATTTTTTTTTGGAAAATATGCAAATTTTGTGCACGGGGAATGGAGAATATGCTGGCCTTGTAATTTCAAGTGGGATTGCCAGTTTAACACTCTTCAAATTGTCTCACTACACAAGACAAGGAGAAGTTGGTGCAGTTTAAAGGCACTAAATTGTCTTAGAAAAAAATCAAGGCCTATACAAGATAATGTATAGAGATTATCAACTATAAAAATCCTTAAAACTATATTTTTCAAAAACAAACTGGTTCAGTGTCTGCAATTAAGTAGCTCTGAAGGTTGATCTTTTTCAATTCTGATATTTTTTTAGCAACCATAGATGTTGCAAAAAAATCCAAATATTAAAAAAAACATCTTCAGAGCTTCTTGTACATGTATGTATTTGCAGCTACTCAATAATTAAAACATACATGTACATTGTATCTTTAAAATCAAATTAAAATAGACATTGCCCCTAACAGGACTAATACCCCCTGCAGCCTGTTGAACCATGTACACTTGAATACCAATGTGGACACACGATTCATATTGAATTTAATATCTATGGGGGACAGACTAAGCATTTTTGACATAAAATTTTGCTGCCATTTTAAAACACCAACTCCAAACAGAATCAGTAGTATTTTTTTGTTGTTGACAAGACAAAAACAGAATATGACTGCAAATTTACTGTAAACAATTAAAGTACTTTAGTGAGTGTGCTCACATACCCCACGTATCCCCATGTTGGATTCTAAAGGAAATACGTTTGTAAGAGAAATACATGCAAAAGGACCTTGATAAAAAAGGAATTAGAGTGTTTTTTCAGGCATTAGAAAAGATTGAAACAAAATAAAATTTAAAAAAGATTTTTGAAAATGATATTTTCCTTATCTTCTGACTAAATTCTGTTACTCAGAATGGTAGTATCAAACTCCTGACTGTGATTTCTTTGAGTTTTAATTAATCCAAAGTAAATATAATCGTAACGGAACAGAATGTGCTCTTGACCGGTAACTTATCATTGTGAACTTATATACCAAAAATCATGTTAATTTCTGCAAGTGTTTAGAAAAAAAGTCCGGAAAACTGATATTTCTGTGAATTTTGCTAAGTTCAAGGCCTGTAATGTCAGTAAAAATCATCAGAGCGGAATGAAAGTTAAACTTGACCTGTAACTTATCATGGTGAACTTATATATATATCTGCAACCGTTTAAAAATAAAATTCGGAAAACTGAAGATGGACTGATGGGTCAAAAACATTATACCCTCCGCAACTTTATTGCATGGGGTATAAAAATTCTTGACAATATGCACACCACAACATGGTAATCTAACACTCCATTAAATTTCATTAAAATCCTGCAATCTGTTGAGGAGAACTGGTAGACAACACATCACACCAAGATTTGCTGAAAAAAGTCCAACAGCATCATTTCTACAATTTTTGTCCCAATATAAATCCTTTAAATATGCACATCCCAATATAGTGATTTAACACTTCAACAAGTTTCATACCAATCTTGCAAGTCATTGAAGAGGAGTTGCAGGCATCGCATCAGTTCAACTTTTGCTGAAAAATGCCTGAGTCCAACAGTCGTCAATTCTATATTTTTTGTTCAAACAGGAATTTCTGACAATATGCACATTTCCATATGGTAACTGAACACCCCATTAAGTTTTATAACAATCCTGCAAATCATTAAGGAGAAGTTATGGACAATGCATGATACCAAGTATTGCTGAAAAACACCTAAGTTCAACAGCCGTCATATCTACAATTTTTGCATTGTACAGAGTGAACATGAAAATACAACAGTTACAATAAAAAAAAGAGTTAATGACTGAAAGAATATAGTCTAGTATTAATGCACATACAGATCATATTGTGTATTATACAATTAAATTATTCTGACATAAATTCCTGACAGTATGCACATCTCGATATGGTTATACTACATCCAACAAAGTTCATATCAATGCTGCAAGCTTCAGAGAAAATAGTCCAGACAGACAGATGGACAAATAGTCAGAAAGTCAGATAAATAGTGTGAAATTAATATACCCTCAAACTTCATTCGCGGAGGGTAAAATAATTACAAAAGTACATGTAACTAGAAAAAATGTGAGCAAAGCCCAGCTTCCTTTCCAAGAAATCATATACATGTAGGATACCCCATAAGTGATTTAAGCATTTTATCATTTGCAGCTTCATCACCTGACTGACAATCCAAACTGTCCACACTGTGGAGACATGATCGAAAATAATTTTCACTATTTTATGTTTTGTCCACATTATCAAATTCACAGGTGGTCGCTGCATAACGTTTGTGCTGAACTACAGATCGAATTTCAACTTACATAACATACTTCATGGTAATGAACACCTGACATTTAATAATAATGTCAAGGTGATGTTAGCTACTAAAAATTTTATTAAGAATACTAAAAGATCTCAGTAGTAGTTTTGTTGATGTATGTATAGCATTTTCTATTATGTTTACTTAAATTTATTTTTTTTTTATTCATAATTAATAAGAAGACGGAATTTTGATACACATCTTCAAATTATTTCCTTCCCTTTTTTTACATGTATTTAGATGACATAGTGTAAAATTTAAAGTTTCAAAGATAAATCAATTTGGCATCCATATTTTCACTAATTTCAATTCTTATTCTCTTAATCTATGAGATTAACAATTTTAAATTGTAACTTAAAGTAATTAATTAATTATTTTAGAAGAATACTAATAGTACTTACCATAACAGATGATAAAATTATAAGTCAACTTTCAAGAGAAACAGTGTTATCTTTCTATGTATTCTTTTCTAATGTCCAATATGTTATACATTATGCCATCATGTAAATGCCTTGTGTGGAGAGGATATATATAGGCCTAGCCTGCTATCCAATCCTATGGAGAGGATATATATAGGCCTAGCCTGCTATCCAATCCGATGGAGAGGATATATATAGGCCTAGCCTGCTATCCAATCCTATTCATAATTTATGAATAAAATATGTTTAAAACAGAATGACTTAAGCATTCAGATGGAAAAACAAAATATGAGGTGCATAATGACATCATACATGTAAATCAAGTCTGTAAAGTTGTATCGTCACCTTATGTCTCTTGTACTGAATTCATGAAAATTATATATTTTATCTATTTCATAAATCTATAAAAAAAATTATCTCTTCGTCACCATGCAAAGGCAGGTCAATATTTTGTTCAGCAGTGATTTTCTTACCCTTTTATTACAGTGGAATATCGGCTGTTTCCCTTGGAGACTTTTCCCAAAGGAAGGAAAATTCCCAATTGTCCTTCCCAATATTTTGAAAACCAGGTACAGAAGCCAGAAAAATGTTCCTTGAGATGTAATTTCTCGGCCCTGTGCTTTGTTCACTTCTGGGGGATGTTTTTTTTGGCAAGTCGTAACATAATGAATATTGGATAAACGTATTTGTAAGTTTGGTATCAGTTTTAGTTCCGGATAGGGATCAGAGCTCACTCTACTAGGCGATTCAGGCGAAACAGTCACCTTGGGGTCCCTCACTTCGCCCTCACACAACACCAAAAGTGAAGTGAAGTTGCCCTCTCATTTCCAGACATCGCCCATGATCATGTCTGTACTCCATCTTTAAGCTGTATTTTGATAACAATTTAAACACCCATTCATGAAAATAACTTGTAAAAATCCTTTGAAATCTATCAAATGTTACAAGCAATTATTTTTATCAGCTTTTTGTTTCTAACATTTAAGACAGGCTACATAATGAACATTCTTCATTTCAACTTATGATAATTATTGTTTTATCGTTCATATTTCGTTACAAAACGTGCAAATTTGTCATGCGGTTTCTTCAGACTTCGGCTAAATTTATCTCAGTAGATAATTCCATAGAAAACCCGAAGCGTTCTTTTGATCTTCTTGTTTTAGAACTGAATAGTAAATTATCCATTTCAACGGAATATTTCTTCACACTTTTAGTACTGACCAATAAAGTTACAGTCTAAATTTTTAAGTAATAAATTCTGAACATGTTTATTGAAACTCTTGATCAACATATATCAAGAGACTGGATATTTTGAGCAAGAAATAATTATGAATTAAGTGGGATCAGGGAAAAATACAGAACAAAGTGAAAATTCCAACAGAATGTCACTGCCAGAAATTTTCTATTCCAGCACTGCTAAAAAAGAAATTAATAGGACAATGCATTGCAAGAAGCTTTGTTTTATTCAGTCATATATTAATTTTGCTGTATTAAACTTTGTAAGGGGGACTAGAGATATAGATTAGAAAAGGAATTTCATAAAAATATAATACAGTCAATCATTCAGTTAGCAGGCTATTTTCATTTTGTCGGAAGTATTTAGTTACTTACTGTACATATGTAGCTTAAAGAAGAAGTAACATTTATCTCAATAAAAGAAAATAAACATGAAAATGCCTGCTTATATTGTGTTCATTCAAGTAACATATAATACATACAATTATAAAAAAGCATTAGCAAATGATGCACATACATCATTCACTTCCCCTGAAAGAGAAGTAACTTCACCTTGTTTTTCTCGAGTATCTTGAGCCCTGGGCATATGATGTGTTTCTGTCCACTGTTAAATATTTTCCCAATGTGTTGAAAATACTGCAAAAAATTCCCCAAAATAAATGGGTTGGGTCAGCTTTTAAAACAAAATCACTTCAGTACTTATACTGGACAGATGCTGACTGGACCACTTGCATCGTCACCTGGTGCATTCTGCAGGGAAGATACTTCAGATGACAGTCTAGTTTGAAATAAATTCAGACCCATATATATATTAGTACCAATATGAATTATGAATTATAAACTAGAAATTTTCTTGTTAAAAAGAGGTACAAAGGTATTTGCATATGAGGCTGTGTGCGTCAAACCATTATAAATTACTGTTATCAGGGATAATTTTATGAGGACATCAAACAAAGCGCAAGTTGGTAAAATTGGAAATAAATAAACAGTAAAAAAAAGAATCGTAACGGTAAAATCTGGATTTCAATTAGTGTAATTCTGCTAAAAAGGTGAAAAAAATCATCCCTGTGTTATACACTTACAGAATAATTTAATTGTATAATACACATTACGATCTGTATGTGCATTAGTACTAGTCTGTGTTCTTTCAATCATTATACATTAAGGCTTTTTCTTATTGTAACTGTTGTGTTTTCATGTTCACTCTGTACAATGCACCCAGTAGGTCACGGATTTGTGAATAAAGTAATTGTGTCATTTTACTAAAGAATCTGTTAAACTTCATTAAATTCCATTCAGCGGTTTCAGAGGTGTAACTGGTTAGAAAAGTCATTCCCCCCCCCCAATACACACACACCCTGCCAAATGACAAAGTCCATATTTGTGGCTGAAAACCCCAAAAATACAGAACTGGAGGTGAACAATGCCAATGCCAATGACAAAGTCCATATTTGTGGCTGAAAACCCCCAGAATACCAAATAAGAGGTGCACAATGCCATGGTACCATGATGTGTTATTAGGGTCTGAGAAAGTTTCATAAAATTTCACTGAGCGGTTTCAGAGGAGTTGCAGATTAGGACAGGGAATGGACGAACGAATGAACGGACGGATACTATGACCACTGTATACCTCACGCTTTTCAAGCGATGTATAATAATACTAAACACGTGCACCTGTTGTTATTGTTGCCATTTCTTACATGCCTCGGTTGTTTTCTTCTTGCATCACGAAGAATTGATATTCGGAACAACGTCGATAACTCGCCACATCTATACTTCGTAACCTTTTTCCTCGCGCTCGAGCAATTTATTTGATGTGAATGATTGTTGCCGACAGATAAAAAAAAATGAAAACTTTTTACTACTTAAAGAATAAGTTAGGAGTGAAAAACCTGCTCCCTTTTATTAATCCACGAGCTTGTGATAGTTGTATGTGGGGTGGAAAATAATGCTTGGACAGAACAGGGACTTCATATATTCTAATATACACTCCCTGATCAGAATTAAATTGTATATATATCTCTGCTCTGAGAAAAACAATTAAATCTCATGATGAATATAGGTATAATGAACTTATATTCCGATTGGTGGTTTAAACGGTCTTGACTATCCTTGCGGATCTCGCACGACCGCCCATTGCGGGGATTGTGTTAGTAGAAGTCTGTTAGTAGTTGGAGGTAGCGAAGCCCAGCCTCTTGGATACCTAACCGAAGAACTTAGTCAGAGTATGTCCTACTAACGGCTGGACTACTCTGTTGACGCTCTGGCCTACTCCAGACCCCACGTAAGTGGATCCGAGAGCATTTCCCCACTCTATTTGGGAGTATGTCAACGTGTAGAGTGATGAACTTATATTGAATTCGATCGCCTTTTATTATGTTCATCTACTTGCCGATATCACATTGTTTCCCATTCAAAATTCAAGAGCATGCATTATAGAAACGTAGTTCCAAGCAGCGACCAAGGGGTGACTCCTTTTGTTCTGGCGTTCCTTAATTTCATGCATTATTTTAGAAAAATATCGAATGTTCTAGTATCAAACCAGAGACTTTATACACTCATTGATCAGACTAATTTGTCTAATACAATCATCTTATTTTTTTAAATATTGACTGGGGTAGTAGTATGTGTGTATTCTTTCCAATGATTAGTCACAGAAACTGAAAATACGATTTTTGTCAATGAAGCCACGGCAGTGGCTGAAATTGAACTAGGCATCACATTGAAATCTTGATTCGTTAAGCAATATTATATGTTACAGCAGCACTCACAAGCATCCTGCATTAAGTTTCTAGGCACTGACCATTGTCGATGGAAAGGAGTGGAACGTGAAATGAAAAGGATTTAAAATAACCATAACATTTATAGATTATAAAAATTAGCATGCAAGAGAATTTTCGCATCTTTCATTTCATTTAAAAGTCCGTATAATAATTTTGCACTATTTGATGACCTGTTTGTTCACGTGGTGACAGTCTAACAGTCGCCAACCATAACATGCGTATTAATTTCTCACTTGACCTTAGGAGAAAAGTAATCTGGTTCCCTGGTCAATATTTGAAGCGACCCTAGGATCGCTAAAAATATATATTTGAGAGAAGCTTGTGGAACAAAAATATTACCCGGGCTACCAGGTTAAGGAGAAGGAAAGAGTTGCTGAAGCTGAAGGGGACGGCATTCGGGAAACAGTTTTACTAATTTTAAAAGATGGGTAACTTCTGTAAAAAAAAGTCTACTAGTACTGGTATTTATTATGATCTGTTGTTTGATACTTTTGAACAAAATGTGTATTTTTTTCAAATACCTTTTAAGAGAACATCAACTTAAAATCATATGCAATAATTTGAAGTACACGTATTATTTCAGTCATTCTATATTTTTTATTAGATCTGATTTATGAAATATTGTAATTATGGAAAACTTTTATCAATGTATAATGATTGTAGTCTTCTTTGCACCGAGTTAGCTTATGATAAATATATAAGAAACTATTATAATTACCTATTTGTTCTGATGCTTTGCTTTTTTCTGATGTTTACAGCATGATTTTATAGTTATGTTACTAACCTAGCTAAAAAGTTTTGAACATCTAAAGTATAGATATTGCATACCACACATACCAACGAACATGCTACACGGAACTCTTTTTTACACCCTGTTACTTGTAAATAGTATCAAAATCTTTGTAACAAGCTCAGTTTCCATAATTACATTCCTATTATTATTTGTTATCTTAACACATTAACGCATAACAACTAGCAACGCCCGTTGAAAACTGTGTAACACATTAGTTCTTGTTAATTAGAATTGGACTTGATAATTTTCTGATTTAGTACATGGAATCCAAAAGTACTGAAAGATACAAGTTCCTTGAATACCCTTTTGAATCTCTCAAGACTGCTCCATAAATTATTGGGATTCTGTTAGTAACTATATTTAGTACTGTAGAGGTGACAGAATCGAGCCTTGGGATAATCGGATAGAACTCAGAATATGTCCTACTACTGGTAAGGCTGCTGTGTTGATGCTCTGGCCTGATTGTATGGTCATGTAATTCACATTGATGGTAATTAGACAGAAAAAAGGAAAAATTTACATGCTTTTGTGGTAGACAGTAATTTGATAGGTTTCACTGTATTTGTTGTTTTCGTTTTTATATTTTATTTGTATTTGCTTAGGCTACTAAAGATGGTTTCATGGATATTTCAATGGAACTGGTTATCAAATAATTATAGTTTATATTTAATTGACGATTTACGGTTATATGACTTATTGACCGATGACTATTTTTGTGGTTCTGTTAATTTTTATCTCAATGTATTGAATTCAAAGGGTTTTCCATTTCATGGTTGATTTGACCGCTCTCTTTCTTTAAATTCTATTGGATATATTTTCGGCGCTAAAGTTCTTTTGTTCTTTTATATGGCACTCTTCAATAATATCTCGGATAGACAAGATGTGTTTTGGAAATATTTAATTCAACTCATATCTTACTATATTCTTGGAGTTTTTCTACTGCAACTTTACAGGTTAGTTCTACTCCTAAATTACTAATATATTTATATAATATGCCAGAATTCTGAATATTTTAATTGGAATGAGTTTGCATGATTTTCCCCTATTTAAATGATGATTGAGCGATGTGCGTTGTGTAGATGTTAAACGCTTAAATCTAATGATAAAGTGCATGTTTATTAAAAGAATAACGTTTATTGTTTTTCATGCATTTTTCATAAATAAGCAAGTTTAACGTAATTCCAGTATAAAGAATGTGTAAATAAATAAACTGAGTGAATGCGTATTCGAGCGCTCCGGAATGAATGATTTATTGTCTTGATCATTTTAAAGGGCAATCGTAAACATTTTCGTTAATACTTTTGTTAACTGGATCAATTATATTTTTATCGTAAAAGTACAAATCAGTTTTACAGGTGATTTAATACAGGTGACAAAATATTATATGTAAGGTATTTTTGTTCTACAGGTATTTTGATATGTCACCTATAGTATAGACCTGTTTGTGATTTAGGTTTGGCATGTAGACTGTAGACGATTTTGCAGCCTTTGCACCTTGATGTAAGGTAAGCAGAGTGTCAATTTATTGTATAGTTATTTATGTATGTATATAGTTAATTAGTTTGCTTACCGCATAATATAGAAGATATAGCGTGTTACGATTTTATATGCGTTTATATTGTTGAAGTTTGTAAAAACTACAAGCGTACTTTATTTTTCATATTTGGTAATATTTATATATGTAGCTTGATGCGAATATCAAGTGGCAAGATGCGAATATTTTATATACATGTAAGCTGGAATAAATGTGGCATGGAACAAAGTCTGTGTTAAAAATCAGAATTTACATGTACACGGTTAATACTGATGTTTTATGTATAAATTGTATTTTGTCTAATATTATAGGGTTATTAAATGGTTATTTTCATATTAATCCTGTATTATGTCCAAGTACAGTTGTATTGGATTGACATCACTTGTATTGGCCCGAGGCGAAGCCGAGGGCCAATATAAGTGGTCGAAACCCAATACAACTGTACGAGGACATAATACAGGATTAATATGAAAATAACCATTTTATGATCCCTTTATTAACTGATGACTTAAAATAACAGGAGTTATCTGTACAAACCTTTAAATACAGCTCAGTATGACATATTTCCTATAGTCTGTTTCAAACAAAATGGCGGACAAGTTTAACTTTTATACAGGGCCAGAATTAATACAGGGCATGTGCCCTGTATTAAATTAATACAGGGCAATTGCCCTGTATAAATTATGGTTGCTAAAACCTCCTGTTGTATTAAAGGAGCAATTTACATTGTATTTTAAGTCATCAGTTAATAAAGAATTGATATTTTCTGCAAAGTTTGTAAGTTAGAGTACTTATGATTGTATTTATTTTGCAGGGCCTTTTTTTCCTTGTAATATCCAGACATCCAGTGTCATTGTTAGAAATAAAATATGTAACCCTACCCTGTCTCTTGATGTTTTGCGCCCAACTTTAA
Source organism: Perna viridis (assembly GCA_037379345.1). NCBI lineage: Eukaryota > Metazoa > Mollusca > Bivalvia > Mytilida > Mytilidae > Perna > Perna viridis. Next base: position 51,837,006 of record CM074511.1, on the reverse strand, counting down.
GAGCTATTACACTATGACTGGATTCAACAGTGGTTTAGCTACAAAAACCTACAATGCACTTACATGACTGGGAGAACCCTAATTTTAAAGCCATTTAGACATACATGTAAAAATATTTGGTTCAATCCTATGATAAGCAGAAGCAAATGTTGTGCAGTGAAAATGTTAAATAATACTATAACAATAAAGTTGAAAAAGATAGTACTTTCCGTTATACCCTTTATTTCGTGCATTATAAAGCTAGGACATCGTTGCTTCTAGGAGATAATTCGACTGTCTTTGTGGATGTAAACCACTAAAATCCCCCAAAATCGTTCTAACACAGTGTTAACCAACCATTTGCACGATATGAGTGACGCTGACCATCAGCTGACTATTAAAACACTTGGTTTGATTTTCGTTTTCGTGATAACATATATACTCAATACTGTTAGACCCGGTTTGCACTCATACGTGGTATTTGTAATACATGACAGCCCGAATGGGTTTCTTAATGCCCTTGGCTATCAATTGGGATCTCTCAAGGACGATGTAAAGCACCGAAGCGTTAACACAGTCCCCAGGCATAGTCATACCCGTGAATGCGGGTCATAGTGTATTCGGGGAAATTAGTTGTCATGCGATCACGTTTCTTCGTAAATTTATTAAATGCATTATCACGTGATTTCATGTTTATCCGTGACCTAACGATCCATTTAGTGATCTCAAAAAATGTCTGGAATGTCGAATCCCAAAAGGGATTATCCACGACCAAGAGTACACTCACGGCATGTTTAAATTGATTCTAAATAATAAACAACCAGTATTTCTCACTCTTTGTTTTTCCATCTAGGATAGAAAAAAAAACAGCTTTGGCTTTCTTTTCTTTATTTTCTAAAAGACAATAGGCAGACTTTTTAACTTATGATTTTTAATCACAAATAAAAACTTTTGGGTAGGGGGTCTGACGGAGGGTCGGTAGCGTGACCGGAAACATAGGCAGACTTTTTAACTTATGTTTTTTAATCATAAATAAAAATTTTTGGGTAGGGGGTCTGAAGGAGGGTCGGTAGGGTGACCGGAAACATTTTTTAGGCCTAAATGGACGGTCTATTTATTACTCCAGCAGTGCTAGAGGTTGTCTGGTAAGCTATTTTCTGACTTGGCTCTGAAATCGATTTTTTTCAAATTTTTAAATATTTTTTTCAATGGAAAAAATGCGCATAATTAAACAGTCCCGGAGGTAGGTAAGATTATTTACATTGCGTTCTGTTAAGAACACAAGTTGAATATGGTCGTCTTTCTTCACATTTTGCTGGAGGAAAAACTTGGGGTCCGAGGTAAAATAGGACCTTCCTTTTACATATCTTTTAGGAGTTTATGTTCCATACATGTACGCGTATATCATGTATACGAACTTTTCGACGTTTTGTTGCAAAACACATGGCATTGAGGAATCTGTTAAGTTAGGGTAGTCCAATAAACTGCCAATTACTGTAACATTAAGTTTCGGGGACTCTACATGATACATATGGAGGTTATGTACACATAAAAGTACAGTGTACACATAAGTACATTTCCGAGATTTTTAGTTTTGCTATATATGTATATCTCAAACTGCACGTACTGACACTCTTAATATGATTTTTAGTTTACCCATTTTTGTTTATGACTTCGTGCCAATAAAGTAAAGTTTGTACATGTACATAAAATGTAATTTTAGTCACCTATATACTTAAAAATTGTACTTGTAAATATTACTCTTTTTAAGATGTTTACCGCAGGATTTCTTTTATAATACTTAAAGTTTACTTTCCATTTTTTGTTTAATTTCCGATTCATAGAAAACCATCATATTATGACTTTATGTACATGTTATTGTGTGTAAATAGTTTATGAACTGTACAAGTATGACGGGTCCAACCAGCAAACTTAATGGGTATCGGATCGTCCAGTCATGACGATGCAGCACAAACAAAAATAATTATATAAGTCTAAAGGATTGTACAACGATACCGATAAAGATGTTAACACACTATAATAAAATATATAATGGGCAAAATTTTCAGTCAACAAATGACCTCCTTCAGTGCCTTAAATAAACTGAGTGTGTATGAAAGTAAATGGTCTGTGAACACAACTCACTACCTAATCAGGTGAATACCTGTGACGTAAAAAATTTTACCGACAGTAACAAAGATCTTGAACATTGTGCTATAGATACACGTTGTGTGTTGATCTTGAATACTGAACTATAAAACTAAAAATATTTATAAACACTGTTATAAGAAACCATACAAAATAGGAAGAACTTAATGTTTTTTTGTTAATTCCGTGTGGGTGTAAAACACGGAGTTCTTTTATCCAAAATCCCTCCCACTTCACTCTCTGTAGATCGCTCCAGATCGTGTTTTGTTCCACGATGAAGATTTTCATTTTGTTGAAATCATCGAAGCAGTGGTTAGGTAATCTGAAGTGTTGATCACTGGGAGTAAAGGCTTTTTTGTTAGGTCGCTCCTGTGTCCGTTCAAGCGCTTGTGAAAAGGCTGTTTAGATTCACCAACATATTGAAGGCCACAGATGGGACAATGGAGAAAATATATTACATTAGCACTCTTGCAGTGCACGTTGCAAAATATTTTGTAGCGTTTCCCCGTGACTGTACGTCATTCACCAGCACAGTCACGGGGAAACGCTACAGACCATTTACTTTCATACACACTCAGTTTATTTAAGGCACTGAAGAAGGTCATTTGCCCATTATATATTTTATTATAGTGTGTTAACATCTTTATCGGTATCGTTGTACAATTCTTTAGATATATATATATATATATACATAAAAAGTTGATAAAATTTTAGTTGAAATATTGATTATGAGGTGTTTAGCCTTAAAGTCATTCATATACCGGTATCGTAATTTTGTTTCATAGAAAATTCGAATGTTTTCATATTAATACATGACTGTAAGTGGGAAATTTTTCCATTTTGCAGTTTTATTCTCTTTTGCTAGAGAACTTTTTAACTAGGACTAACGTAAAAACAAAGACCTTACAGATGTAAATTCTTAGCAAGTCACACACTACTAATTTGGTCCTAAGGAAGAGTAATTGACAGGCTATTTTAGGATTTGAAAATGGAGCATGTCCAAATCCCGAATTTGTCTATATTTATGTATATATTTAATATAATAGTGTCACCGCAGAAAAATTGCGATCGTGTATATAGGTATGGGGGCTGACAGCGGCGTCCTGGTCGTCGTCGTCCATATTCACTTGGTTTTCGTGTGATGACTATAGTTATGGTTGATCAATTGTTTTGAAATTTCGATATGACTTTACTAACTACTATTTAATTTTGAGTTTATGGCCCTTACCATTTTAAGATACCACACTGTTGGTTTCTGTCAATCTAAACAAAAAACTGAGAGTCCAGAATTTTACCAAGCTAACCTACATAAAGTGAAATGGCCAGTACTTAACATGACACAGAAAGTTCAACAAATCCATGCAGGTACACCTTCAAGAAAAAGGCATTGTAATGTGTATTTGACTTGTCTTATGGTTATGGCAAGCCATTGTGGAATTTTTTTCCCATTTATTGATATCAGTAGATATTTAGTAACATTTGTTAATAGATATTTATCAACATGTGCATTATTTAATTATTGATATCAATAAATGGAGGAGTTTTCTAGACATTGCAAACCCGTTCACCCTACCAGTGCACCTGGTCCATGCTCCCAGTTTTTAGTGGAGTCCGAGTTGCTCATTTACTTTTGTTACTTTGTATGCATTATTTTAGTTGATTTATATTCTTTGTTGTGTTTGTCTGTTGTTCATGTCTGGTCTTTGTCACTGGATTACATTCATTTGATTCCCAATAGAATCTCGGTGTTAAATAATCGAATATAAATGCCGTACCCAGGTTAAAATGAGTACAAATCTACCCCCTCCATGAATTATTTCTTAATTTTACACTTATGACTTTTTGTGAAATTGACACCAGAAAAACTGTAAAACAATACGACGTTAAAATGGCAATGAAACGAGGAAAAAAAAACGTTCTGATTTTGATGACAGTGTCAAAGATGTAAAATATGCGTATAAATTATTTCCAGCATTCCGTAAATTGTTAGACTAAACAGAAAATATAGTCAAACATTATTCTATTCTGTAAGTTGGCTACTTCCCTATTGGGTTATCTGTTTGCATCCCATAGAAACAAATGACGCCCTTTTAATTATTTACAGCTGTAATGCGATTCGTGCGGAAATGTTCATTATATGAGGGAGTGCGCAGGGGGAGAGAGTGCGGATGCTCCGGGTAAAGGCGGACATTTTTGGTTTGAGAAAATTTTTTGATAAAAATACAATTTTATCGCCTATTCCTCATATTTTTGGCATATAATAAGCACCAACAACACCTGCTTATCACACTCACACCAACAGATCAAAATTATTTTTTGAAAATTTCATTTTTCGATCAAACTTGATCAGCTGGCTACACAACTCGCCACTTACCTCGCCACATACATACAAAAATTTTAATTTTTGACATCCGGTCACAACATCGCTGTGGTACATTTCATTTTTTTTACCACTTTCATCTTTACTTTTCATGTTACTAACATTGCTCCATCACCATTAAGTGCCTTTGGGTAAGCACAAAGGACAAAATAACATATAATCATTTACTTACGCCACAGAGTAAGGGAGCACAATATCCATCTCGAGCACGTACCATCCGAGGCAGCAAACAATATGTATAATATTAAGTTAGTACACCTTATCCTAGTGTTTATACTCTATCAAATGAAAACATCAACCAGTTACAACAAGTCAGTTGTCAGCAACTACACAAATATTCTGAACAGTACGTTGGGCAACAACATACATGTACGTACATACTCCATCACTAGAACATCTGATCTAGTCAAACATGCTGACATAAAGCTAAATCACTATAGTACTATTGAAATACCACAAGATTTAAAAAAACACGAACAGTCTAAACCTTCTAAATGATACCATCAGACATGGACATTCGTTTTCACCATACAAAAACAAACACAGATCAGTCCTTTTATACCTGTGCATTTTGCTACTTAGTACATCATCAGACATTCACCCAAACCCCGGTCCCTCAATGAATAACACAAAATATGACTGCGGATACTGTAACTCCGAAGCTACCTGGGACGACAATGGTATAATGTGTGATCACTGTGAAGTATGGTACCACAGTTCATGTCAAGGTATAGGTAATGATACTTATAATATGTTATCTGATAGCAGACATGTTTGGCTATGCCTAAGATGTGCACTACCAAATTACTCAAACGGGTTGTATGAATCACTTGATTCACTAACTAATACCACAATCTTTGAGTCCTTACACTTAGACACGTCAACATGCTCAGATATCATTGATCAACCACAGGCAACATCGTCACTAAACCAAGCGAGAAATAAGAACATAAAAAAGACTAAAACTAAGAGACCACCTAAAAAACGCCTCACTATACTTAACATCAATTGCCAATCAATGAAATCTAAAGTCCCCGAATTACATCAAGTCATTAATCAAGTTAAACCTGACATTATCGTGGGAACTGAATCATGGCTAAAACCAGATATTAAAGATGCCGAAATATTCCCCAGAGACACATATAACATTTATAGAAACGAACTGGGGGAGGTGTATTTCTTGCCATCACTACAGATATGATTTCATCAAAACAACCTCAGCTAGAAACAATCTGTGAAACAACATGGGCCAAAATAGACATCACAGGTCAAAAATCAATTTATATATAAGCTTACTACAAACCACAAGAAAATGATATTGAAAGTGTAAACCAGTTTAGCAAATCACTACAAGCAGTGCACTTGAAACTGGACACACTTGGGTAATTGGTGACTTTATTCTCCTAAACTACAACTGGGTAACTGATGAATATAAACCAAACTGTAAATACTCAAATCTATACAATGCATTTTTTTGACATCATGAATGACAATAATCTTGAACAAGTTGTAAAAATACCCACACGAAATGAAAACACACTTGATTTGTTCTATACCAATCAGCCGTCACTAGTTCACAACACCAGAACACTTCCACCACTTGGCAACTCAGATCATGACATAGTCTTTCATGAATTATGCATTGAACTTGGTAGAAAATTAAAGACTCCCAGAACAATACACCAATACAAAAAGGCAGACTGGGAAAAGATAAAAGCAAGTATCATCTCATACAAAGAGTTTTATTTTAAAACAACAAAAAATAGTACAGTAGAAGAGAAATGGCAAAACATCAAGTCTGAAATAGATAGTCTAATTAAAAAATTTGTTCCCACAAAGCAAACCAAAACCAAACAAGACTGAAATCAAAAGAACCATAAGAAAAAGAGACCAAAAATACAGGAAATATAAATCAGCCAAAGCAGAGAAAAAACCAAACCTGCTAAATCAGTACAAGTCACTAAAGAAACAAGTGCAACACCAACTTAGAAATGCTTACTGGTCCTACAAAGAATCAATCATAGTCACTGACAGTAAAAATGAGGAAAACAATGGAAAACCAAGCAAAAAACCATGGTCATTCATAAAACCACAAAAGAGTGAAAATACAGGAGTATCACCACTGAAAGTAAATGGAGTCACCCACACAAAACCATCAGAACAAGCAGAAGCATTAAACAAACAGTTTCACTCAGTCTTTACAATTCCAAAACCAATGAAACTGTCACATATCACTGAACTAAACATCCTGAAGTCCAAAAAACATCCACAACATCATATGGAAGACATTCTAATAACATCGGAAGGGGTAGACAGACTACTTAAAAAACCTTAACCCCAACAAAGCCATCGGTCCAGACAAAATCTCACCACAATTCCTTAAAGAAACACACTTAGAACTTGCACCAGTAATTACAGATCTCTTAAGTTCATCATTAGACACAGGAATCGTACCATCAGACTGGAAACAAGCTAAAGTCACACCAGTGTTTAAAAAAGGTGCTAAAAGCAAACCTGAAAACTACCGACCAATTTCACTCACTTGTATTCTCAGCAAAGTCATGGAACATATCTTAGTATCAAACATCATCAAACATTTGGACAAGCATAACTTACTCTACGAATTCCAACATGGTTTTCGATCTAAATTATCCTGTGAAACTCAGCTAGTTACATTTATCCAAGAAATTACTGACAACTTGTCTCATGGAATACAAACAGACGTAGCCGTTATGGATTTTTCAAAGGCCTTCGACAAAGTCGACCATCAAAGAATTGTCTCTTAAAACTCAAACGCATGGGCATAAGTAACAAAACAGTCAACTGGATCGAATCTTTCCTTAACAATAGGCAACAGAAGGTAGTCGTTGATGGTCAAGAGTCTGGCAATTGCCCTGTTCTATCCGGAGTCCCTCAGGGTTCGGTACTGGGCCCGTGCCTCTTCTTGATTTACATCAACGACATGCCAAACACCTTATCAAGTAAAACACGTCTCTTCGCCGATGACACTATAGTCTATTTCACCGTAACTTCAAAAACTGACTGCAATACACTTCAAACCGACTTAAATAAATTGCAAAAGTGGGAAGAAGAGTGGGTGATGTCCTTCAACCCAGGCAAATGTGAAATCATCCACATATCTAGAAAGAAGAACCCTATAAACTTTGAATACACCTTACATAATAAAATTTTAAAATCTGCAGACAAAGTTAAATATTTAGGACTCACCATATCAAAAGATCTATCATGGAACAGCCACATAAATAACATCACGAATAAAGCCAACAACACTTTAAGATTTGTCAAGAGAAATATTAAAACCAATAACATCAAGACTAAAGAACTAGCATATAAAACCTATGTAAGACCTCAGTTAGAATATTGTAACATCGTTTGGGATCCTTGGCAGCAAACATACATTCATAAAATAGAAATGGTTCAGAGAAGGGCAGCTAGGTACACACTAAATCTATACAGTTATCAAGATAGTATCACAAAAATGTTACAACAACTCAGCTGGCCAACACTACAAGAGCGCCGGCAATTTTCTTCACTCGTCATGCTATATAAAATAAACAATAACTTAGTCAACATAAATAGTCAAGTGTACCTTATACCATCAAGAGATCATAAATTTGTACTGCCTTATTCACCAACAAATTACCACTCTTCATCCTACTTTCCACGCACCATAAGAATGTGGAATAATTTACCATCAGAAGTGGCTCTCAGTCCAGATCTACCATCATTTAAGTCTGGGCTGCAACAAATCATCTATAACTAACCAATCTCTACGTTTTTATCTTTTAGCAAAAAAAAAATTTTTTAAAAATGTAACTTATCACTTGTAAATATCTTTGCACTAATTATAAGTTTTTATTTTACCCACATGCGCCTCCTAGTATTCTTCAACAGATTGAAGTTAAGGAGTAATCCGTAGATGTAGATATAGGTTACAGACCAATGAGCATTTGGAACGTACGCAAAAATAGTCCTACGCAGAAATTACCCTTGTTCCTCATAGTGCTGTGAAAAAAGTTCTCATCTTATTTTAAAAATTAAAACAGTTTCTGAAAGGAAAAACATTTCTGTACATTTTATAGGTGCATTTTGCTTCTTGTGATGTGAAGCCTAATCTCCATAATGATTTCTAAATATACCCCTATCTTGTAAAAACACCTGGATTTCCCATGCTATTTATATACCACTTCTGGTGACCAGTACTGCTCTGCAAGTCTGCTAACCCCACATGCCATTCTGAGGATTGTGAGCTGACATATGTAGAATCATGCTGATACATAGTCCTCTGCCGGTTAAAGTTAAGGTAAAGTCCAGGGAAACCTTTGAATATAGTGAAATTAGCATAGAAGCCTATGGGAAGTGGAATTAGTGGTTTCTAGCCTATATACATTGAGAAAATCAATACGCAAAAAAGTGAATTTGGAAGAAGATCAAATCAGACTGTGTGCATGCAAGGTCGAAATATAAGTTATGTACAACTTAGAGAAAAAATATTAAAGGTATTTGATGGTATTTAGCAAAAATGTTTTTCCATTTCGTAATTTTGTATTTACTAGCTTTAAAGGATAGTATAGCAAACGGTACTATTTGTAAAAAGTGTCGCTGTACTAGAAATTGATTGCACAGGACAGGGTAAAAATCGTTTCCCAAACTTGAGTGGATTTACACATGTGAAAGAGTTAAACTTCAGCATCAATAATATAAAACTTTCACCGGATGCCGAAATCCTACCTCCGGATAAGGCGGTGTTAGATTTATCGTTTAATTCAATTCGAAATCTTAGTAACAGTTAGATACTTTAGTTTTAATTACATCATACGTTTACCAGACAGTGAGAAATTGCCTAAAACACTACAGAATTTGAATCTATCTGGAAACATCATACACGATTTTGGAAGCAACCCTTTTAGTAATGTACAAAACTTGAAGACACTGGATCTTTATAATAATAGCTTACAATGTAATAAAGTTGTATTTTATAAGGGATTGTGCAAACACTTGACATCGTTGGAGTATCTAAATATTGGTTTTAACGCAGACAGGATAAGAAAAGCTGTCAAGTACCCAGATGAAGTTTTAAACTTGGTCAAACTTCGACATTTAGTGATCGATGGACAGTCAGGTTGTCATTTCACTCTGGATTCAAATTCCGAACAAAACTTAGAAATCTAAATATTATGAATATGAATCTGAGTCAAAGCAAATCGGATTATTTTGAAAATTTGACCCAAATAACTAACCTGACAATATCATGCCACGACGCGTTGATTGACTTTTGTTTTACGTGTGGCACTAATTTGAACCTATGTTATGTTTTAGAGGGAATAGAAAAAGGTGCCATTGCCGCATGACAACATTTAGAGTACTTAGATGTCTCTTATAACTTACAACTTGGTTTTTGTGCTCTACGAAACATCACCGAAGATTTACGATTCACCTCAATTAAATTACTCAAGGCTAGCAAAATACATTGTCCCTTTGGTATGAGTACCATTATGTTTGTAGATGACATTATACCTCTGAAGAACACAAGCCTTGAAGAGCTCTATCTCGACGAAAATCGGATAGAAATGGGTGGACTTGTCAGCTTCCTTTTTGCCATAATCACTTAAAGTTTTAAGTCTTAACAATAATATAGTCCGCCTTGAGTGGTACAAAAATGGCATATCAAACTTAAAATGAATTGAATTCATGTATTGAAATCATCAGGATGAAACTGAATGGTCGGATTATTCACACTGGTTTAGTTGTGTTGATTTCGAAAATATTATCATTGTGCTAGCAAGAGAAAAAATTGGAAAGCTGATTGTAATACTCTTCAAGTTGATTCTGGAGGTAGGAGGTGTATGTTTGATAAGTCTATGAGTAAGCTGAACTATTACATTGTCGCAAATAAAGATATAACAATGAAAAGTTCTAGAAAACTATTAAATGTTAACTTTGATCTCCATCCAAATCAACAGCCTATCAACTGCAGCACATTTAGTGATGATTTGTTTTATCGAGCTACTATACCACCAAATACAAAACATATTGAATTTGTAAACTCTGACCTAGGAGATACCGTTTTGCAATACTTCTAATCTTCAGATTAATTGAAAACACTCAATTTGAGCGGTAACCGTTTGCTCTATCTGAAAGGACCAATGTGCAACGTATCAATGGTTGAAACGCTCGACTTTTTTCAATATAACACAAGTATTTTTCTTATTGGATTTAATGGTCTGAAGAAGCTTCCAGAACAATGTCTTAGGCGATGCAGTTTCGAAATTTGAAAATGGAGAATTGTTTTTAAAATATCAAAGTTTTTAAATGTCTTAGATTTATCAGGTAATGTAATTTCTGTTCTCAAAACTTTTTGCAGTATACAAAATGGGTTAGGGTATTGAAGTTAGGTTACAATTTACTAACAGACTGGGACATGTCAATTTCTTATTTATATGACCTGCAGTTCATAGATTTGTCTTTCAACCAAATATATTTCATTTCACCTAGAGGTTTTGAAAAGTTAAGTCAGATATTAGATGTAACGAAAGTTCAAATCGATATACAGGATAACGATTTCCAGTGCTCTTGTGAATCTCTCGATTTTTTTATCCGGTTGCAAAAATATCATACACATGTTCAAGGGTTCAACAATTTAAGTTGTCAATCGGAAAATAGAAAATATCAAAATCTAGCAACTGTAATAGAAAAATTAAAATTGATATGCAATTCTAAGATTGCATTAATCTTATCCACGTCAGCTTGTATCCTACTTTCTCTCGCCATTATTATCGGAGCTTTGATTTATAGATACAGGTGGCAAATTCGATACTGGTATTATGTAGCTAAAAGGCGCAATCATAATGGATATGAGAGGCTTCACAATTCCAAAGGATACGTGTTTGACGCTTTCATGTACTATGCAGATGACGATCGCCATTTTATTGCCATTTTATTTCATTGTGGGGTGTGACCTTGCTGATAATACCATAAATGCCATTCATCAAAGTCGTAAAGTCATCTGCTTAATGTCGCGTGCATATCTAAAATCTGAGTGGTGTATATACGGACTTAAGATAGTGCGTGTTGAAGCCATGTTGTCACGCGATGGTAACAACATAGTAATAATCGTCCATGTTGATAATTTTCCAGCAAAAGATCTTTGATTAAAGTAAAAAAAGTTGCAATGGAGATAATTGATATGGCAATCGACCATTAGTTTTGGCAAAGATGATTAGAATTATGCTCGTATTGCGGCTTTTGTTTAAATTTTAAGGCGATCGAAAACATGCGTCAATAAATAAAAGCACTGTATATTTCATCTCAATTGGTTTTACAAACGAAGTTTTGCGACTTATTGTTTTTGCTCCGTTTCTTATTATTATTATTATTATGCTTCTTCTTCTGCACGTAAAAATGTCCTGGCGATTTCTGGAAGACCGTTTATTCGATTTATACCAAACTTGTGAAAATCAAGCATGCTCAAGGGGTGTGCAAACCACTTCCGGTATTTCAAAATAGAAATAACTCAGAACGCTGTTTTAGACTTGCTGACATCATAAGCGTAAAAGAAAATTCTAGAATGCCGCCATTTTTTTTCAAAATGGCCGCCAAAATCGGCAAAATTTTAACATTGTTCGATTTCAATGAAAATTGATATCTAGGGTAAACATGACATTCTAAATTCAATGGCGGCTTCTGATTTTGTCAAAAAGCCGCCATTTGTTTTCAAAATGGCCGCCAAAATTGGCAAAATGTCAACATTGTTGGATTTCAATGAAAATTGATTTTTAGGGTAAACATTGCATTCTAAATTCAATGGCGGCTTCATAATTTGAATAAATTCGACTACTTGCCGGTTTTGGCGACTTTTGTGTTTTGCTTGCAAACACAGTATCACTTCTTGTTATCATCATCATCATCATCATCATCATCAGTATAATTCATCTTTTGGCAGTGTTTGTTCAGGATTTGATATCTCTATAGCCAACAATCTTTTAGATAACTTCACCGTTTTTTATCCATTGATATTTTCTACAAATTATCAGTTTAGTAGGTATTTTTAGAAAAGCATCGGATTCTTACTCTACCGTTGCACTTGATTCATGCTGTCAGTTTGTAGTGGAATCAAAGTTACTCATTTATTTTTGATTCATGTTCGTACTATTTTTTTTTTTTATTTCATGCTTTTGTCTTGTGTGTTTTCTTTTAGTTCTGTGTACATTATCCCTAGATTTTTTTTTTTATTATCGCTTGAATCCTGGTTCTCTTGGTTTCCCCTTTTCTATTTTTAAAATCCTGGTAAGTAGGTATCTTGGTCTAGCATAGCCTTATTCCCTTAATTACTATTTAAGTATATGCATCTTGACACTTTAACAATTGTCTACGCATTTCAAGTTACACAATGTATGTATTTGCTAATAACAATTCCCTAGACTGAGCTTTCTTTTCCATGTCGAACATATCATAAACTTAAGAATTTTAACTTCTGTACGAATTGACTTTATAAAATATATTTCATTATTTTTACACGTACTTGAATTAAAAACATACGTGCATACTCTTGCGGTTTTTTATCATTAAGAAAATAATTAACTTATTTTGGAACAGATTGACGTGGGCTTTTTACATATTTTATTAATTAAATGCACGTCTTCGTGGTCTCATTCACAACTAAAATATTGATCTTTAGAAATTGATTAGTTGATACTATTTTCCAAAGCTTAATTTAACCCTAAGCATTAAGTTACTACATTGTGACATTCAAAATATTCATGATTTATTTTCGGTTTTATTTCGCGGAAACCATATCAATGTCTACATGTTTAGACAACAAAATAATAAAAATGGACGCATCTGATGTGTTATTTTGGTTATTACATGTTCTTTGTTGTGTGTGTCTTTTTTCCCTGTCTATGAACCACAGATAAGACTCCATTTAATACAACTTATACAGGTTATATACGCGGCTTATTATGTTTGTGTCAACCGCAAGTCTGTTATAAATTAAAATAAACGACAATTGGAGTTTTTCTGATAAAAGGGGAATATCTTTAACCACCATCCGGTGAAATCATTTTACAATGTTACAATAATCTTTAGTAGGACTAGAAATATTAAATGTTTCTAATTCTTGAACAGGTTACACAAAATAAGCTGGTTTGCAACAGTTTACACTTATAAATCGCGATTGGAAGACAGTTCAAATATTAATAATTTTGTTCGGGATTATTTAAAGCCCGGCGTACGGACCAGTCGACGTTGATAACGTCATAATTCCAGACCTGGATATACAAAATAACATGACCTGCTCATGAAGAACCTACCAATCAGAAACCTTGTAAAGAAACAAATTAAGTCATAAATCGGTAAAACAACACATTGCCACAAATAGTTAAACATATTTGAGCACAACGGTTACTGCTGTAAGAAATTTCCTTATTGTAATTTGAGTTGAATAATGAAGATATTTCTAATAAAATTTTAGAATTTTAGTCAAATCAACATAAAATAGATACGAGTTTCTTTGCTGTACTAAATGAGTCACCTATCCTACCAGGTTAATAACTGGATAAAAGCAATTATTATAAGATATATTAGATATTTAGAATCAAAATTTGAAGGTTTTTTTTTCTTTTTTAAAATCACCATTTCCTTTATACCAAGATCACCATGGCAAGTTTTTATGACAAAAGTTACACGCATTTTGTGGTTTAAAAATTATTTCCATTAAGGATATTATTTGATACAATCAACAGGGATATTCATTCACACATTATTCATCTTTTTTTTTCTAAAATCAGAGCGTATTTATGAATAATTTTTACAATAAAATAAAACGATATTAAAAGTTGCGAATTATTGTTATTATAGAAAGCAAAAAAATACTGTGTTGTTTTAAAGGTAACCAGTAAAGTTTCTTTTTTTTTCACAAGCAGAGGAAGACAATATTTGAAAAGATGGACAAAAACATTGGTTTCAGGCGCGTAGCTGAGGCCAAATTGAAGTGTAGGCAAAATTACGGCAGGGGGTCTGGGGCAGCAGGTTCAGGACGGAGCCCTGGTAGGGTGTCCAGGGGGGGGCGAATCCCCCCCCCCCCCGAAGCTCCGCGGAGAAAGCGTTTTAGAGCATCATTTATGCCTATCCTGGATGTATTTTATCTCAACATAAAATTTTTTAAAAAATTGGCAAAATTAAGTACAGGCAAAAGCTTTTTTGCCTAACGGCAGCTACGCGCCTGGGTTTCCTCAGGAATTTATTCCCTTATTCAACATAAATTTTGAAAAAGTAATCAAGGGAACCAATGTCTCACTAACCACTTCTAACGTTTCCTTTACTTCATATGTTAAACAAGTAATTGTCAAAGTTTCATTATGAATTCACAGGACAAATGACATAAAACATTTGCATACTATTGCGAAGCTTGCAAAATAAGGTAGAAGTTCTTCACAAAATTTACTTGAATAAGTAATACTCCCATTTTTACCTGCTAAGTGAAAGCATGGGGCAAATTAATCACGCATGTATACAACATTCATACACTTTTTTAGTAAATTACAAATATGATTTTAAAGTACACATTCTCAGCTCTATTTTGACTACTTTTGATCAGAATACACACAAATAATGCACTTACAATACATAGATCTAGGTTCAGTGTGTTTTTGGTACTAAATAGGGGGTGGCCATTGACCCGGAAGTGGTAAGTAAGACCCAAGATTTTAGCGGAAATCAAAAGAATATAATCCAAGGACAAAGACAGAAAAAACAGACACACACAACAAAGAATATAAAATAACCAATGTACAAGACAACACAAGTCTATAGGTAACTTGGACTTACTAAAACTGGAGGCTTAGGCCAGGTGCACTGGTAGGGTAAGCGTCTTTTTCATTTCTTGAAACACCAGCATAGTTGCTCATAAAAAGTCTAGTCCGGGGTAGTCGAAAGAGGACAGGAAAACTATGACATGTTAAACAAATAGGTTCTCATGGTGCAGATGGATACTCCGTAACGATCCATGAGTTTTCGATGACGATCATAAAACTTCTGTAGTGATGACTTCAATTTAATAGCAACATAACCCTGTTCCAGAAGCCTAATTGTAAGAAGTCTAGCGCGGTACAAAAAGTCAGCATTGTTACTTCAAGCTCTGGCATAACGTAAGAGTTGTGATATGAAAACTCCATACGCAGGCGCTGAAGAGATGTCACCAAAGGTGAAATGGGTTCAGTATATAGTACAACTATAATTCAAATAGATTACCAAATGTACATAGACAAGAAAAACTACGATATTTTAAGGGCGGCTATGATTCCAAAATTAGGACGCTATCTAGTGTAAATTGGGAACCGTTTCCAGATACCAGTATGGAAATCTACACCAAAGTCGTATGACACACCATGGATGGACAAAGAAACATTGTCAATAGTCCGAGAAAAATGTAAACTACGGATGAAATACATTCACTGCAGGAATCCACAAAACAAACAAAACTATGATCAAGCAAATAGAATAGCAAGCGCCAAAGTAAGGGAAGCTCAGATAAAATATGAGAAATCAGTAGCTGAAAAAACCAAAACCGACCAAAAAGCCTTCTGGAAATATGTCCAATCAAAAACCAAAGTTAAAGAAAACAGAATGTATTATGGACGAAAATGGGGAGATACATAGAAGTAATAGTACAAAAGCTGAAGTCCTAAATACATTTTTCCCAAAATGTCTTCACAAATGAAACAAATCTGGACAATCTGCCACCCTTCAATGCCAGAACAGAAGAAAAAATGGAAGATATCGTCGTTACGGAAGACATGGTGAAAACATCTCAACAAAGTAAACGAAAATAAATCGCAAGGTGCAGATGCAGTACACACAAAACTAATAAAAAAAGACAGTAGATAGAATTACCGAACCAGTAACAAACATTATATTCAAAATGTCTTTAGAAACTGGTGAACTGCCTGAAGTTTGGAAAACCGCCAACATCACACCGATACAAAAGAAGGGTCCAAAACATCAAGCCGCCAACTATAGACCAATAAGCTTAACTTCAATCATCTGTAAAACCTTGGAGATAATAGTGAGGGACCAATTGGTAGAATATATGGAAACAAGCGAACTTTTCACCAAGCACCAACATGGTTTCAGAAAAGGTCGATCCTGTGTCACTCAACTTATAGAAGTAAAATTGACGGAAGAGCTAGATAAACAAAATGTTATAAATTGTATATGCCTCGATTTCCAGAAGGTTTTTGATACAGGTCCGCACCAGCGTCTTATTTACAAATTAAACTATTGAAATGGATAAAAAAAAAATTCTGTCAGATAGAAAACAACTGGTCGTACTCAATGATGAACACTCAGAATGGACTCAATTAATGACCTCCCAGATGCAATCGAAAATATGGCAAAGCTATTTGCGGACGATACAAAAATTAAGCAAAAGTGAATACAAACGACGATCAGAACAGCTTGCAAAGGGATATTTATAGCCTAATGGACTGGTCAGATAAATGGCTTCTTAAATTCAACAAATCAAAACATATCCACCTAGGGCAAGATAACGGAGCACAATACACCATGAACCAATTGAAACTACTATACAAGAAAAAGACCTTGGCATAAATATAGACAGTAAATTAAATGTCCAGGATATGAACATAGAAGTTAAAAAAAGCAAACCAAAAATTTGGAATGATCAACAGCACATCCAAGTATATAAATAAAAATATGTTTCTTGTGCTTTTCAAGAGTATAGTGCGTCCCCGTCTAGAGTATGGGAGCTCAGTATGGTCTTTCATAAGCAAAAAAAGAAGCGGTATAAATAGAAAACGTACAGAGAAGGGCTACAAGACTACTCAAAAACATCCAACATATAAGTCACTGGGAGAGACTGGTTATCTATGATCACCGACACTACAGTATAGAAGGGAGAGATCAGACCTAGTAGGAACATATAAGATCCTCAATAACATTGACAAAGTTGAATGCAAAAACCTATTTCCAATGCGTGAATCAAACACCAGAGGTCACCAGCAAATATATATAAGCAACACTGTCGAACAAATAAAAGGAAGGCACGCAAAGTGGTTGGTAATTGGAACGGATTACCAGACAATGTTATAAAATCCAAAACTGTAAATAATTTTTTATGGCCGGAAGTAGGCATTAGGAGGGAAAACTTTGTCAATATGGATCTGAGACGCGATGAAGCGTAGTTACCAATCAACCGATCTCGGGTTTGATGAACTGATGATGAATAAGGATTTTTAAAAATATTTCATAAATTCAATAAAGGCGAAATGTTGTTCGAGTACAATTTGAGTTCGTATACAGTTCAATATTCGAGATATATATTTTTTAAACTTCAAGTTTATTCTTCAATTACATATAAAAAGTCGCAAATGCAACGTGTTCGTTGGTACATTTCTACCATTTATTGAGACATAATCTTTTTCTCTAAGTATATCATTGTATTGTGTCCGATTGTCATTACTTTAAATGGTATCCGAATCAGAATGCACAACATCTGTCAAAATTCAGTGAAAATGTTAAGTATCTAATTCATTGGCCAGATACAAATAATGTGTTCATTATAAAGATCAGCAAAAGTTGGGTCATAAGTCTCTTAGTCTGCAGAGTCTATGTTGCTCGTATCGTTATAACAAAAATCAATATTCTTTTATGTTTATTATCCATATTTTTGACGTACTATTATTATCAAGGAAATAAATACAATAACTTGGAACGGATCGTTCGGTTAGGGGTCTTATCCATTTGTACCAACTGCAAATCATTGTAGGATGAGTGACAAATATACTTATCATTTTTTCAAAAAAAAAATACATTTTCGGTGACACCAATTTACCAACGCTAAACTTATTTAAAACAGATATTGGACACTTAAAATATTACGCTAAGACGACACAAAGAATATTTTTATTTTTGATTTATATTTCGCGGAAACCATATTGATTTCTGTATGATAGTAGTAGTAAACAACAAAATGAGTAAAGTGAAACCTCAAAGTTCATTTTTGTCCACATTCTATGAGACATGAACAGAATGAAACCCTCAGAAAATTACTTCAGTCAGAATTCGATTCTTGATACATTCGGAAATGGAAATACCTTAGATCCAACATGGAGTCGTCTCACGGAAGATCCTAAGAGGATAGCAGAGATTCCTGTAATTAAAGTTTGTTTCAAAAATAATAAATGGTTCACCTTAGATAACAGGCGTTTGTGGGTATTCAAAACTTTAGAAGAAGACAGATATATTTCTGATATCGAGTTGAAAATTGTAAGTGAAAGCGAATTACCGGAGAGCAAATTTACGACCATTCATGATGGAACAAGTGTTGTGACCAGAATAAAAGATACCGACGATTATTTCTGTTAAATAAGTACACGGTTGTGATAGTGAAAAGAAAAAAATACACATTTATAGTGCATTATTTTATAAAATCAAATAACTTTGGCTTTTAAATGAAACTACTTGGAATGATTTGTTTGACTTTGTACGTGAATTTACAATGCTTAATAGAAATTGAATAGTGTAGAAAGTAAGTCAACAAGCTCTGTTTAAAGTAATATCATACAAACTTGATGTAACACTTTTTCTTTCAACAACTCGTGACTATATAATATGACTTTATGGTTTGCTTACCAGGGACGGAACTATTTGAATCGAACCGCATGTTGATACACATAGTAAGAGTTACACCACCCGTTCAAAACCGTATTCTCTCGGTCGAAATACATGTAGAAATTTTTTTTTTTTTTTTGTTGATTTTGAATATTTAATTAGAAGGGATTTTGGTCAATAGATAATAAAACTGACTTGCATGATTCATTTTCACAAACACATTACATTAACTTGTTGGAACATTCAAAAACAACTTTCATGATGATGCAATGCCATGTTGCTATGGGTGATGTCTTAAACAACTGGGACTCAGACTCTTTCTGAAAAGACAAATATTACCCTTACGTCAACGCCTTGAACTTTGCTATTATTTGAAATATAAGTCTGTAGTTACAAATACCTGTTGCTTCTTTGTTTTCCTCAATAACATGCTAAAGTAATGACATCCACACTGTTCCTAAATGAAAGGTCCAACAATTATTTCTGACAAAGCGATTTTGAGCCATTCATGTTTCATATCCCCATTATAAGTCGCTGATGCCCCGTCTCAATAAAAGATATGTTACATTCATTTATCGTGTACTTAAATTTGCAATATCACCGTTGTCTCAAATCATTCCATGAATACTCAATAAGATTTATACATGGAACGCATCAAAGTGAACTCCATGACAAAAACGTGTACAGCATCACCACTAACAGAACACTTAAAAAAAACGAATAACAGAGGAAATAAGAATTAACAAACAACTACAAACACGGGCTTTGGACACTTGTTGATATTTATATAAGATTGGTATTTTTTTTTAATTTAAATAAAATTATTTGGGTTTTTTTCTGCTTACAAGTTGATTGTATCAACTCAGTGGTAAAAAATACCAAAAAAAAAAACAATTATCATCATTTATAACAATAGAAACATTGTATGTTTATTAATTAATGACTTTTAACGAAATCAATACGTTATATATGAACCTGTTCAGATTATATTGCCCGAGGAGGAAGTCCGCTGTCCATATATATAACGTATTGACTGGCTAACAGTCCCTAATTTATATATTACATATACAGATAATGTATTTTCTTTTTGCTTGCTTCGTCTGCGGCGTTTCCGTCATGGTTGGGTGAGAGTAATTACGGAACGGAACTGTTTATATGCGGATCTAAATTTAGATATTTTCAGTCAATATACATATAAAAAAACATAGCGCCAAAATAATTAAAAATAGAAACAAGGCTTCATGTATGGGGATTATCTTTGCATCACGTGATCATAATAACCAATAAACAAAGAAGACTTTTACACCATATGTAACATTTAAGACTATTTATATTTTCTGTTTTCATCTTTTGGAAATATATATTTTGTTTTATTTTTGCCGAGTAAATACAGTACGTATGGACGCGGTATCGCCACTATACATCACCTAAGTTACATAATGTCTCCATAGATGGTCTCCTTCCCTTATACAAAAACCTCTTGGACTTCATCACATTAGAACCAAACTTTATTCTATACCACTCACTCTGCTACACTCCCTTTACAAAACAAGTCTTGACACTCCCTTTTCTGACCCTACCTCTTCATTAAACAGACTTGTTGCTATCATTTTGGATATTGGTTTCCACAGACTCTTTAAACCAGTTTGTGTGAAAGTTAACATGAAGCAAAAAGATCATTTCTTCCACTACCATTTGTCAACAAAGGTATAGATGCAATTAATTTGGCTAACATCCTCCATCGCAAAAACGTTACCAACAAAATTCCCCCATATTTCAAAGACAAATCCATACCAATTATTTCATATTCCTATACTTCACCCATTGTATCCAAAATTTTTAATTATAAAAAGCTATTGCAGAGCCTCGAGATTGAGGTATTCAAGGCTAAACCACGCTTCATAAATTGGAATTATAACTTTAAAGTTCTTATGGATGCCGTCGAGGACTGCAAGAAAATGGATAAAACGATAACAAGAAGACATTGATGCGCTGTCAGAGTGGTTAAAGCCTGTGAGGTCTTCAATTTTGAAACGAATGAAAGTTTTAAGTAGGTCAATGAGTGCCAAGGCTACATCAGTTTTCAAAGACCCCGATGTAGCAAAAACATTGTCTACTATAGATGACAAATATGTTGTCGTACCAGCAGACAAAGCCCAAAACAACATTGTTTTTGTCTGCAAAACGTCTTATATCCAATGTTTATTATCGGAGGTAGACGTAGAAAATAATAGCAGTGATAAGACCTACACTGCTACCACTCTTTCCAAAGAAGAGATTGTGGAAGACCACAAATCTGTGCTATCCTCTTTTGGTCTCTCTACCAAGGACGATGATTGTGATTTACCGTCTATGTACTGGATTCCTGAACTTCACAAGAATCCATACAAACAACGTTTCATAGCTGGATCTGCAAAATGTACCACCAAACCTCTTTCAATACGTTTACCTTCTATACTCACAACTGTCAAAGAGGTTCTGCAGTCCTACCACAACACTTGTTACTCCCGCAGTGGTATTCATTCAATGTGGACCCTGAAAAATTCGAAAGATCTTGTACAGACAATCAGTTCAAGACTATTATCGGAATATTAGTAGCATTAAAACCTATGATTTTTAACACTTCTATTCCCCATACTCAGTTAAAATCCCGACTTAAAACATTATACATCGTCGTTTTTTCCAAAAAAAGATGGTACACCTAGATACAAATACATGTATATAGTTCTTGAAAAGATTCCTCAAACTTTGTAAGAAATAATTCCAAATCATCTTCCAAATATACAGAGGAAGATGTTTACAATATGCTGGAATTTTTAATCGACAACATATGTGTCCAGTGTGGTGGACGTGTTTTTCAACAAACGGTCGGCATTCAAATGGAAACAAATTGTGCTCCTTTACTTGCTGACCTATTCCTTCACTCTTATGAGGCTGACTTTATAGCTGATCTGATTCGAAAGAAAGAATATCATTTGGCTAGATCTTTTAATCTCAGTTTCTGCTATATAGATGACGTATTATCTTTAAACAATCACAATTTCGGGGACTTGATACTTGAATCTACCCCAAAGAACTTGAGATAAAGGATACTACAGACACTGTGAAGTCAGCCTCATATCTTGACCTACACTTAGACATCGATGGAAAAGGAAAACTATTGACCAAACTTTACGACAAAAGTGATGACTTTTCATTCAAAATTTCCTTTCATCTGTGGCAACATCCCTTCAGCACCTGCGTATGGAGTGTTCATATCACATCTCATACGTTATGCCAGAGCTTGCAGAAACTACGCAGACTTTGTGTATCGCGCTAGAACTCTACCCAGACGCGTAGCTGAGGCCAAATTGAAGTGTAGGCAAAATTACGGCAGGGGGTCTGGGGGCCCCAGCAAGTCCAGGGGGCAAAGCCCCATCCCCCCTCCCCCCGAAGCTCCGCGGAGACAGCGTTTTAGAGCATCATTTATGCCTCTCCTGGATGTATTTTATCTAAAAAAAAATGGCAAAATTAAGTGCAGGCAAAAGCTTGTTTGCCTAACTGCAGCTACGCGCCTAACAAATAGGCTTCTGGAACAAGGTTATGTTGCTACAAGATTGAAGTCATCACTACAGAAGTTTTATGGTTGTCATCATGAACTCGTGGATCTTTATGGTGTATCCATCAGCACCATGAAAACTGATTTATTCAACGGGTCTTAGTTTTCCTTTCCTCGTTTGTCTAACCCGGACTTGACTATTCATGAGCAACTCGGCGGGTGTTTCTAGAAAAGCAGAGGACGCTTACCCTATCGGTGCACCTGGTCCATGCTCCCAGTTTTTAGTGGAGTCCGAGTTGCTCATTTGCTTTTGTTACTTTGTATGTATGATTTTAGTTACTTTATGTTCTTTGTTGTGTATTTTTGTTTTCCTTGTCTGGTCTTTGTCACTGAATTACTTTCTTTTGATTACTGCTATAACCTTGGTTCCCTTGATTACTCTTTGATATCATGTTTACTAGAATTATGCAATGTACACATCTTGCGTTATACCAATGATTCTTTTCGGATGAGCTACCAGAAAATTTTATTTGATTAAAAAATATATATTTAAGAACTAACACCATAACAATAACGAAAGTAACGTAACAAAATCATTACAGTCAAGAATAAATATCACAATTGATACACACTATAAGAAACTCACAATGCCTGTGTCAAAGAATACCAACTTTGATAAGTGTTTGTCAGATCGGACGTGTTTTCAACAAACGTACATTGTGTTATAGTGAGAGAAAAAAAACCGATATAATTCATACTAAATCTTTGGCTGTTAAATGAAACTACTGTAAATGGTTTGTTGTACTTCAATTTACAAGGATTAATATTGTCAGTCTACATTATAGAAGGTAATTTAACAAACTCTAATGACAGTAATATCATAACAATTTTTCTTTTAAGTCTGTGCAATACAGAGGACGGAACTATTTGTAGTTATAGGTTCACACGCATTCAAAACCGTTTATCCGTTAAAGTTATTGTATATAATATATATTTTTAAATACTTTAATTGACATGCCTTTAGTGATGATATGAAATGAAAGTTACTTACATGATTCACTTTGACAAAACCCATTACATTTACTTGAGGAAATACTCAACGACAACTTTGTTGATGACACACTGTCATGTTGTTATGGATGATGCCAATACCAGCGGGGTACTCGAACTACCTTCTGAGAAAAATAACTAATTACACTTCAAACACAGTCTTATTTTTAATGACAGAGCATGTAGCTGCATATATACCTGTTATATATTTATTTATAAACAAATAAACAATAATCAAATAAAACACCCACTCTGCGTCTGCGTTTAAGGTCAAACAGTTATTTCTGTCAAACCAATGTCAAATAGTTCCATATTCACTTTTTAAATTTATACGTAGAGCGAATCAAAGTGAAGACCAGGACAAAAAAGTGTACAAAATCATCACTAACAAAACACTTAAAGAAAAACAAATAACACAGGAAATCAGAAACAACTAGAACATTTGTTGATATTTATTTGATTAGCATTTTTTTTTTTGGGGGGGGGGGGGTTGAGTAAACATGATTATTTGTTTTCCGCTTACAATTAACTTGATTGTATCATAACTTTGGTCTATTTTAGACAAAATATATAATCATAATGTATGCATACTCAATGTCATGTGCTTTTGTAAGGCTTTTTGATGACATAATATTTTTGGTTTTTTCCCAGTAATTACATTCGGACCTCCTTATTTGATACTGTGTTAATAGACCGTATAATACATGCATGTTGCGTAATTGCAACGATTATTTTCGACTACTTCATGAAAATCCTGTTTGATTTTCAGGAAGTCTATAAGAACTTACGCCATATCAATATCGAAATTTAGTACCAAGTTGTCGTCAAAACAGAGAGAAGTATGAAGCCATCGAACATTTATTACAGTCAAGACTCCATAAAAGACAAATTTGACAATGGATACACAATATATGGCACTTATAATGCTTGTGTCAAACATACATTTGTTATAGATAAAATACCAACGATAAGAGTTTGTCAAATCGGAGGAAAATTTTACACACTGGATAATCGCAGACTTTGGGTGTTCAGAAAACTTGAGGCCAATGGATATATCACAAATATTCCTGTAAGAACGGTTAGCCGCAGTCAACTTCCAGACAGAAAGTTCACAACAACAAATGGTGGAACAGATGTCACTGTGAGATGTACCACCATTTTTTATGACTTTTGAAAATAATCAATAACTGTGTATATGTCATGATTTAAGACAAGTCGTGTAAATATTTAGTGTTCAATATCTTAGCAACACGAAGTTTTTCTGCATCATTTATTCGTATTTTGAATTGATCAACTTTGCTTTACTCATAGGCAGATAAATTTTAACTTATTTAACGTACTTAAACTTTCGATTTTATGATTCTTTAAAGACGTATTTCATTATATTCTTCTCTTCAGTAAAATTGCAAATACAGACAGATGTGTAACTGATATCGAGCAAGTATTTCTAACTTTTGAGGGGTGCAGCTGGCGGAGTATGACATGCTTATTCTTCCGGAGCACTTGATGTCACTCCCGGTTTAGGGAGTTCATGTTAATTTAATATATTGCTAGTGATTTAACTTATTTATGCAATACTTTTTTGCATTGAATGTATTCCACTGATATGTGTCTGTCTAATTCTTAATTGTATCACATCATTAAAAGTTGTCTATTTACCACAGTTAATTTATTAACGATTAAATCTCTATTACTGATAGGAGTATACGAAGTATTCCAGGGTGATTTCTACGTTTCAGCAACTCTTATTTATCTGAAACGAGGAGATCAACTCCCACTCTAGTTTTAAATATCTGGATCCCAAATTAACAACAATTCGGACAGAAACAACAAATAACAAATAGAAATCGGGAGAAACAAGATTTTAGGGGAAATCAAATGAATATAGTCCTTGGACCAAGACCAGTTAATGAGCAACATGGACTCCACTAAAAACTACGAGCATGCACTGGTTGCATCGGTAGGGTAAACTGCTAAAAAGAAAGAATTGTAAAGTGGTAACACGAAACAAATGCACCGATTTAGATTAAGTTTATGGTGAATTGCAAAAAGGAGGTTTTGTTATGATGATGGAACGACAATCCAGTCCTCGCAGTTATGATGAACGTATTATATCGAATGATTGATTGTTTGTTTGGGCTTAACGCCCGAACAGCAATATTCCAGTTATATCCAAGCGATGAACATGAAATGGACGATAAAATGAACATGAAATGATGATGAAACATGTTGCACCACTATGGTTTGCAGTTTTTAGTGGAGTCCGAGATGCTCATTTGCTTTTGTTACTTTGTATGTATGATTTTAGTTACTCTATGTTCTTTGTTGTGTATGTCTGTTTCCCATGTCTGGTCCTTATCCCTGGATTACCTTCTTTTGATTACCGCTATAACCTTGGTTCCCTTGATTACTCTTTTGCAATCAGGTTTTCCGTGTTATAGCCTGACGACCCCAGCATGTAACATGCCTGGGGTACCCCATTCCACCACCTGGGGCACACACAATCCAGTTGCTCTGTGGGTAGAACACTCTAGCTCCCGGCCAAAGTTCTGAGCACATTTTAGTTGCCTTTTACGACAAGCTTCGTGCTGCTGCGGGTCAATTCTTTTGACACCCGGACCCGCATTATATCGAATAAAAAGTTTAATGTGGTCTTTGTATTCTTAAAAGACTGTAACAAAGATATTTCGAGTTTACTTTTAAATAATTAAGGATGTTTCAAAACTTTTATACATAAATTTTGCAAGCTATGAGCAAGAGCATGTAAAAAGTAAACAAAATCGTCGTGAATATTAGATATAAGTTTGTACTTAAACTATTTGTTCTACAAATTACTTGCGTTTAAAGATGGCAATAACGACTCCATATCTGTCAAAAGGAATGAAATTTAGAGAAACAATCATATTCAGATAAAAGTGACACTTTGGGACGGAGTACACAAATACTTGATTTACCAATTTTTTTTATAGTGCGTCCACGTGATGTCAATTATTTTTATTTGTTTATTTTCTCTGTGCATGGTATATTGGAATGCATTTTTCAAAATTTCGGTTACCAATAATTTACTTTCGGTTTTCATTTGTCTTATTTTGTCAAATACTATACAGTTTGCCAAATGCAAGATATTATCCAAATAATTTGACCGGAACGAATGGCTTAAGAAAATAATCTATTGTAAGAGTAATCAAGGGAACCAAGGTTATAGGGTAATCAAAAGAATGTAATCCAGGGACAAAGACCAGACATGGAAAACAGACATATACAACAAAGAACATAAAGTAACGAAAGTAAATGAGCAACTCGGACTCCACTAAAAACTGGGAGCATGGACCAGGTGCACCGATAGGGTAAGCGTCCTCTGCTTTTCTAGAAACACCCGCCGAGTTGCTCATAAAAAGTCAAGTCCGGGTTAGACAAACGAGGAAAGGAAAACTATGACCCGTTGAATAAATCAGTTTTCATGGTGCTGATGGATATACCGTAACGATCCACGAGTTCATGATGACAACCATAAAACTTCTGTAGTGATGACTTCAATCTTGTAGCAACATAACCCTGTTCTAGAAGCCTATTTGTTATAGTTCTAGCGCGATACCAAAAGTTTGCATAGTTTCGGCAAACTCTGGCATAACGTATGAGTTGTGATATGAACACTCCATACGCAGGAGCCGAAGGGATGTTGCCACAGATGAAAGGAAAGTTGACAATTCTGAATGAAAAGTCATCACGTTTGTCGTAAAGTTTGGTCAATAGTTTTCCTTTACCATCGATTTCTAAGTGTAGGTCAAGATATGAGACTGACTTCACAGTGTCTCTAGTATCCTTTATCTCAAGTTCTTTTGGGTAGATGCGATGTATCAAGTCCCCGAAATTAGGATTGTTTAAAGATAATACGTCATCTACATAGCGGAAACTGAGATTAAAAAATCTAGCCAAACGATATTCTTTCTTTCGAATCAGATCAGCTATAAAGTCAGCCTCATAAGAGTGAAGGAATAGGTCAGAAAGTAAAGGAGCACAATTTGTTCCCATTGGAATGCCGACCATTTCTTGAAAACATGTCCACCACACTGGACACATATGTTGTCGATTAAAAATTCCAGCATTTGGTAAACATCTTCCTCTGTATATTTGGAAGATGATTTGGAATTATTTCTTACAAAGTATGAGGAATCTCTACCAAGAACTATATATTTGTATCTAGGTATACCATCTTTTTTGGAAAAACAACGATGTATAATGTTTTAAGTCGGGATTTTAACTGAGTATGGGGAATAGAAGTATACAGTGTTGAAAAATCATAGGTTTTAATGCTATTATATTTAGATAATAGTCTTGAACTGAATGTCTCCAAAAGATCTTTCGAATTTTTCAGGATCCACATTGAATTAATACCACTACGTGAGTAACAAGTGTTGTGGTAGGACTGCAGAACCTCTTTGACACTTGGAGTATAGAAGTTAAAAGTTTTGAAAGAGGTTTGGTGGTACATTTTGCAGATCCAGCTATGAAACGTTGTTTGTATGGATTCTTGTGAAGTTCAGGAATCCAGTACATAGACGGTAAATCACAATCATCGTCCTTGGTAGAGAGACCAAAAGAGAATAGCACAGATTTATGGTTTTCCACAATCTCTTCTTTGGAAAGAGTGGTAGCAATGTAGGTCTTATCACTGCTATTATTTTCTACGTCTACCTCTGATAATAAACATTGGATATAAAACGTTTTGCAGACAAAAACAACGTTGTTTTGGGCTTTGTCTGCTGGTACGACAACATATTTGTCATGTATAATAGACAATGTTTTTGCTACATCGGGGTCTTTGAAAACTGATGTAGCCTTGGCATTCAATCACCTACTTAAAACTTTCATTCGTTTCAAAATTGAAGACCTCACAGCCTTTAACCACTCTGACAGCGCATCAATGTCTTCTTGTTCTCGTTTTTTTCCATTTTCTTGCATAGTCCTCGACGGCATCCATAAGAACTTTAAAGTTATAATTCCAATTTATGGAGCGTGGTTCACGGTACTTGGGACCTTTAGAAAGAATAGTACGCAGAGATTCGTTTTCGATAATGGTTAAATCTCCCGTAACGACGGACCATATTTGAATGGAGAGGTTTTGCAAGAACAGTCAGGTAGTTTAGCCTTGAAGTCCTCAATCTCGAGGTTCTGCAATAGCATTTTATAATTGAAAATTTCGGATGCGACGGGTGAAGTATAGGTATATGAAATAATTGGTATGGATTTGTCTTTGAAATATGGGGGAATTTTGTTGGTAACGTTTTTGTGATGGAGGATGTTAGCCAAATTAATTGCATCTATACCTTTGTTGACAAACGGTAGTGGAAGAAATGATCGTTTTTCTTCATCTTGACTTTTCACACAAACTGGTTTAAAGAGTCTGTGGAAACCAATATCCAAAATGATGGCAACAAGTCTGTATAATGATGAGGTAGGGTCAGAAACAGGAGTGTCAAGACTTGTTTTGTAAAGGGAGTGTAGTAGAGTGAGAGATATAGAATAAAGTTCTAATGTGATGAAGTCCAAGAGGTTTTTGTATGAAAGGAAGGAGACCATCTATGGAGACATCATGTAACTTAGGTGACGTATAGTGGCGATGGCCATGACTCCTTTCCCGTCTTGGATTTTTGTCAAATAAATTCATCACATTTATGCTATTGTTATATTGGCTATAAATGTTTCCTGTTTGTGTATCATATCCAATGATCTAAATTCTAAATATAAAGACGGCCTCCAGAAATTTGAAATGATATTTTTAAAACAGGTATTCTGAAGATTGTTTCTTTTGGAATCAAAAGTAAAAAGGTGCATTCAAGACGAGTAGGTATAAAAAAAAACTGTGTGTGTGTGTGTGCGTGTGCGTGTGTGTGTGTGAAGAAGCGAGTTCCAAATAACCCTTCTTGTATCGTTTCATGTTACACTTACCTTTACAGAATTTTTCTCGAGCTAAACTCTTTGATCCATTTCATCTGTTGTATCCCTAATGCAAATGATTCGATTTGATTTAGATTTCGTTCCCATTTTATTTCACATGCGTTAATGCTAGTCATTGAAATACAAAGACCAGAGGTAAATATAAAACCAAAAAAACAAGATAAAAATGGAGGAAAAACAAATTTAAAGAGGTCAATTGTAAAAAAGGGACAGAAATCAGATGTAATGGTAAAGTAAGTTTGCTAGCAGTAACTGTAAACTTGCTCATATAATGTCACTGAACAAGTGTCATGTAGAGCCAACTGATATTTAAAAAAAAACAATCACATTCGATAAAAATATCACTTTCCTTATGCATGGTATACAGTGTTTTGACTGTTTCCAATTTATGATTCATTTAAACTTAGTTTTCTATGTTTTTAGTTGGTTGTTCCTTTTTTTTTTTTTTTTTTTTTGGTTGATGGATTATTCGAAAATAATTGTTGAAACTATACTTCGGTTTTCCTCAATCTTATTTTGTCAAATAAATCGAGTATGCATGATTTAAGGGAGCTTAAGTGCACTTTGTCAAATAAAGAACAATAAAAATACTATAATTTAAAAAAGTACAGAACGGACGATCTTAACAGACAATGTGCTGTAATTAAAAAGTCTACAGGCAATTTATAAAACCGTCATTCAAAATACTGTGTGTTTCAAAAGTGAAAAAAAAGTGTTACAGAGTAATACAGTAATTTTGATTGTTTTTACCAGGAAAAGGATATTGGACATATCTTAAATTGAGCTATGACAGCAGTTTCTGAAGAAGCACATTTGGTGAAAAAAAAAACATTCTTGTGGCTAGAAGTATGACAAGGTATTTTCTGTGAAACTACAAGATTTTGCTAAACAAAAATAAATCACTGTTTCCTGCAAAACAGCGTGAATTGTTTTGACGAGACCTCTGTCGGGGAGCTGCATTATTGTTCATAGACTATTATCGGATTATGCTCACAATAAAATAGGATTACCCTCGCAGAGCACCTGATGTCACTCCCAGATTTTGTGGGAGTTTATATTGCTAATGCTTTAGTTTTTGTGTGACGTCTTGTTTTCCTTATCTTCAGCTTTTATGTGTAATCTATTTTATTCGGTTGGTTGCATTGTGTATGCAGATTGTCTTTGTTAATGTTCTTATGTTCATCCCAAGTTTTTTTTAATTATCCCACAGCAGACGCTTTGGTTGTTTTTTTTCGATATTTCCCCTGGACTACTAATATTGATTTGAACTATAAGGAGGAATTAGATACCGTCACTACGTGGCTGAAGTGTGGTAAGTGATAGCAGATGTGATGACATCTTATTAGGGAAACTATACAAATTTGTGCAGTTTTTCTTGCTTGCAATAATCATTCTAAAAATGTAGTTTAATAAGACTTCTGTAACATTCTCACTGTTCATTTTTTTCAGTTTTTAAGATATGCTATTAACCTCTTTAGAATTTAAAGAGGTTATTTAACTTTTTTCAATATTGTTTTACTGTCACGAGATCAAGAAATAAGTGAGATGATTGACGCTGATCACCATATAGAAAAATGAAAACAAAACAATCAGAATACTGAAAGAGCAACTAACTGACATCATGACTACTCTGCTAATGTAAAATATAACGTTCAATTGTTTATATCTGGTGCCTAAAAAGTTAAATGTGTAGATAAAATATGTCTTTTGGTTCATCAGACTTTAATTATACAAAGGTTAACGGTGGTTTTTTTTGCATTAATACAATTGTCGTATTATCTGCACAACGATACAAAAATCGAAAGGGGTTAAACACTATACTAGTGAATATTTGTTTTACTACTGATGGAAAATTGGTAAAGAGTAATCAAGGGAACCAGGATTCTAGCGGAAATCAAAAGAATGTAATCCTGGGACAAAGACCAGACAAGAAAAACAGACACACACAACAAAGAACATAAAGTAACTAAAATATTACACACAAAGTAACAAAAGTAACTGAGCAACTCGGACTCCATTAAAAACTGGGAAAATATACAGCTTCGGGACAACGAAATAAGGAAAGTCAAAGTTCTTAAAATACTACCTTTAAAATTATTTCAAATTATTGAGGTTACATATTTACATTTAAAACAAACTTCTATTTCAAGTATTTTTATTCATATTTCTGGGTATTTCACAACTATTTTTCGAAGACTGACAAGTACATCTGACATAATACTGGAGACCAAAATATGAGCTACATCAGCAATGGTGTACCTACATTCTGGCAGTGTAGAAAAGTTTCTTGATCCTGAAAAATATGAACTAGTTATTGTATTAATATTGAAATACATAATAATTGTAGGTTTTGTATCATATGATTACAAAACGACCTAAAAATATATAATATAGACAAATCCTTTTAAAGCAAAACGATTAGTACAATAAACTCGTTCGAATTAACTGCCAGGTAATCGAAGAGTATGTATGCATAATATGCACTTCTGCGAGGAAAATTCTTTTGTTTTGTAAATATGGACATTTTACAAGTATTCCCCAACAATTTTTTTTATTATTATTTTAAACATTGACTATTAGAATGTGTATGTAAAATATAAAAAAATGTAATAAGGTTACAATTTTGTTTTCACGATGGAATTCTTCATATTCCAACTTTTCTTAAGTATGTTTTAATTAATCTGTTCAACTGAATTCAATAGCTAAGGCAGCAAGAAAACACACACATATAAAACAAGACTGTTTCTTATCATCAACAATTTGTATCATCAAAAGGTTGAAAACACACATCGGTTAAATTCTTACATTTTTCAATATTTAGTTGCTGAATATAAAGCTGCTACCTTACCGGTCAACGGGGACACGTGCCTGACTTGATAATACCCCGCTTTGTCTTTTGGTTCAAACATGGAACAAAGTTGTAACCCCGTAACGAGCTGTTTTCCAAAGTGATGTTCTTTGTATGCTGCATACGTTACTGGCTCTATTTGCTTCACTAAAATATTTAAAAGAATAGCTAAAATTGGACAAAGGAAAGAATAAGTTCTCCCTCAATAAACACAGCAAGTATTTAGGATTAAATGTAATAATCGTAATCAACAAAAAGCAACCAATGCATACACATAGTACATCTAGAACCCCGTTCTCGTGACGAAGATAAACATATGTGAGCATTTGCGTACATGTACAACGTCATAAGCATGGAACTTTGTCGTCAAAAGCAAAACAAATATTATAACAGTATGTGTTCAGTTTTCATTAGATAGTATACTAACGCCCTAATAGTTTTCAAATTTATGTTTTATCTATAACTTTTTATATATATATCAGACCTTTCTATACGTTTAGGTATCTTCCCTGTATCAATTTGATCCGATGGAGCAGTGTAGTGAATAGAGTCGTCACATGCTGAGACGTTGTATATATATATATAGATAGATAGATAGATATCTCAGATCTTTTCTAGCACATTAAATTCACTATTATCTACTGATAAACCCAAAAAAAAATAAAAATTCGTTACCTTTTTTTCACATAAGTTTCCCTTTCCTAAGTGAATGGTAAAAGGAAGTTTTGAGCATTGTACGCTATTTTGTCTGTTTTAACTCTATTATTTATACTTTTTCATTGCATTACCTTTCTTCTTAATTTGAAAGCTAACTTTAGAAAGCTTAGCGATAGTGATATGTGGTGTAAAACCTTTTCCATCAGATGGTGGCACATGGTTCTTCTGACAACATTCTTGTAAGAATTCTGAAAATTCAAACAACCCAATCAATTTTCCAAAGTTTTGCTTATACTCTTTAAACAGCACTTTCATTTTTACAGATAGTTTTTACTATGCATCTGTCAATACGTTTTAAACAATAAGTTACTGTTATACACAGCACTAGCAAAACATAAGAATAAAATTAGCAAGTTGTTATATAACGAATGGTATGATACTAGGTCTTCATAAGGAAATGTCAACATCCCGAATCAGTAATCTTCTCGTGCATAAGAAGAATTAAGTAGGATAATCCATGCAGTTTTCATAACAGAACCTCTTTTTTTTTCCTTAATCAGTATCAAATAAACAACAAACCTGATAGTTTATTAATTCTAGACAGATTTTCATCCTTAGTAACGCTGGCAAAGACAACATTATTCCTAAAGTTGTCTACATCCTTCACATCTAGTACTACCAAATCTTTATTTTCGTTGTTGAAAACCTCTGTGCACTGGTTCAGTGCTCTCACCATTCTTAAATATTATCACTAAGAATAACGACTTGTCAATATAATTTATGATGATTGTATCAGTAAAAAAGCTTTAGAAGGTTGGGTGTTGGTAATAAAAGTAAACATGGAAGTGAAAACAAATTGAAATAAATAATTCGTATTTTCAAACTCATAGACATCGAATTCTCTATATGGATGCTTCTTTCAGTACTTTTCCAAGTAGTGTTTTGGTAGTCGTTTTTTTAACCAATGATCTTATTTTGGTTTCGTCTACATTTCAATTTTTCAAATTTCAACATCTGGAATTGTTCAATTTCTAATTTTAAAAAAAGACTTTTTATGTAGGTGATCCTAAACAATTAATGTCGTTTGTGCAATATTTTTCCTAGTTTTTACCTTGCAATATGTTCTTCATTTTCTAAACATGCTACCCTTACAGTAAGATGCAGTTTAGGCAGAGATATCATGGCAGATTTTAAATCGTTGTTTGCTTCACACATCATCGTTTGTACTTTACCTACACCTCTGATAATCTGGAAGTGATAGTATAAAAAAATACTCAAATAAATTTTTAATTGTTCTATGTACATCTTTGTATTGATATAAATTCACTGTTAATGACTGATTGATTCAGTTTACTCTTCAAGATTACATGATGATACTGTATATAGATAAAGGTACAATGATGTTCTTGTACAAGCAAGGGAACATTAGATTTTTTTGCCAAGCCAAGCTGGGTCCAACGGATTCAATGACAAACAAGGTCAACGACAGACCATAATGCATAGTATATCAAAGTGGTGATTGTGCAGATTGTTTAGCAAAAATCATCAAGAGAACTTGATGATGCTCTATATATGAACCAAGCCAAACATCACCCTGTGTCTAATACAAATATAGCTATCTATGAGAAAAAAAGGAGAACAGACAGAAATCAAAAGAAGTATCAAGTTCATTTAAGAACAACAAAAACAAAGCAATGAATTATTTAAAATACTTAGTAGTTTGATAGTGATGAATTACCTCTGGATTGGTAATCTGTATTGCTACAAAATAGTTTGGACGTTTTCTCGCCTCGCGCTTTTCATCGTTTTTATCCCGTCTCCGTGATTTTATATCTCTTTTCCGTCTTCTCTCATACTTCTTGTCCAAAGTTCCTAGATTTAAATTTTTAGAATAATTGTTTGTGAACATTATTATTGAATTGATATGAAATAAAACCAAAGAAAATGGACCTAGATTATTGCTGCAAAAATGGCTTTTCTGTTCTTCCAGCAAAATAAAGGTTAGGTACGTGAATGCCACATAGCGATTACTCTAAGCGAACGTAACGTCACTACAAATAAATAAAATCATTTTGCAGGCGCGAAATTGATCGTCACATATCATCTATTCATTGGCTTCTCGGCTTGTTTTACATTGTAATTATGATCATATATTCAAAGAAAAATACTCATTTTTCAGTGAAGTACGCAATCATTTCTCTGTGAATCTTTTTAGACGAATCATGGCATTATTTTGTATATATTGCAATCATTATGTATATACGCAGTTAGCAAAATGAAAAGTTTAAAATATAACAGAAATTGAAAAAAAAATCATGCGATTGCGTACAAAATGTGACAAATATCCTTTTCATATTTGTCACTCCCGCTTGTTTCCTGTTTTCGCGTTCAAGCCATGTTTTTAGATTTTGATGTATTTGAATTATCCCACTGCTAACGCTTCCGGTAAATAAATCGGTATTTTAAAGCTGATTTTTAAAGAAAATAGTTCTTCTTGAGTATACTAATATTGTGTTTCAAATAAGTTTTAAAAAACTGTCTAGTGTGCCATATAAATAAAATATTTACCATTAAATAATTCTTCCAAGTAGAAGAAGTCTTTATCGGGATGTTCTGATTCATTCAACACGTCTGGAGTAATCAACGACAAGAAGTCTTGATGTAAATTGGTGTCTTTTCTTGCGCTAAGCTCGAGTTTTGATAATTGTTTCACAGGTTTTCGTTCGTTTACGTTCCTTTGCAATCCTCTAGTCTTTCCCGCCATTTTGGAATTTGTATTTGTTGTGCTATTTATTTTAGTTGGTGAATTTCTACCATTCTTCGAAGTTTGACTCTTTTGACATTTATTATTCTTTTTACTATCATTCATTAGTAGCTCTCGTGTTTTATTAACAACTCCATTCCTACTTTTCTGTGATGCTTCTGTGAATTTCGTCCTTAAAGGGCTTCCCTGATCAGCAGTTTCATTTGAAAATTGTTTTCTTTCAAGAGCTCTTTTCGTTGATTTTGAAGCAGGGACCGGCAAATTTGATGAAACAACTGTAGCTTTTGTTGTACATGTAGGCTTTACTTTATTTTTATCCAACTTTTCACCCAATTTCCCCCTTTCAGACTTTCTTGATGATTGCGAATTACTATCGGTTTTGTCTTGGTAACCATTAAAGTATCTATTGAAGGATATAACTTCGTTGTTTTCATATGCCAATCGTACAATCATTGTAACCTTGTCTAATAGATCTGTAGGAAGGACAGTTATTGACTTATGTACAGGTTTCCACTTTGACATCAATGCTCTCTCTGAGCTGTTTGAATTGGTTTTGTAAGTTTCTATTCCAATACTGTCTGAACGGGTCATCTCGAAAGATTTGTCAGGTTTGCTGTGATTTTTTTCGGAACCATCTCGGATCGTTTTCACGGACAACTCCGACATACTGGTCACGCATGTGACAGGTATATTATCTTCATTTTTTACAGTCATAGCTTTCGCTGAACCTTTGGAGGCACTAGTTTTTTCATTCGTAGCTTTCGCTGAACCTTTGGAGGCACCAGTTTTTACAGTCACAGCTTTCGCTAAACCTTTGGATGTACCAGTTTTTACAGTCATAGCTTTCGCTAAACCTTTGGATGCACCAATTTTTAGGTAAGGGTCGGGTATTTTATTCTTTTCGATTATATCGTGTTTACAATCGTTAGATGTCCCAACTGGAAATGTGTTCTTTTCTTGTTTATTGCTGGTTGCCGTGGAAATATGAATCAAGCGCGTCTTCTCCGATTTGATAACAGCCTTAGTTGGTAGTGGACGGGTTTTTACAGCGGATATCGGAGGCTTCTTTGCGCTCATTGTTGAGAATTGCATAAAGCGAGGTCTTGACTGAATCACAAGACTTATTAAGACCCTCATATAACTAAAGTACGATAACAAGTAATGGGACACAGTCACTCCTGAACAGTCATGTATAACGTTTTAACATAACCATTTGCGAGGTCTTCATTGCTAATTTCCTGTAATAAAAAATTCCACTAGTAAATGTATTCTCACAATTTAAAAAAAAATCACACAAGTGCATGATTAAATAGTTCCGTGTGACTCTAATACTGGTATGCCATAACATTCAAGGACGGCGTCCGGCAAGAAGCACAAATTGCTAACCCTTCATGGCCATTTGAATTAATCACTGATTTCACTGAGGTACATTCTGCTCATTTTTGTGTGTGATTTGTTCTTTTTCAGTAGTCCTTTAGGATTTCTTCTTTAACACTTCTGTAGTCCTATTACATAAAAGACAAGATGTAAATAATGTGCTCTTTTAGCTCAGGTGTATACAGAACCAAGTGAGCTGGGTTCTGTTTCATTGTAGCTAGTGTGATGTGTTCCCTAAATAGTGCAACCCACGATTATACACGTATATTTGTAGTTCCACAGTTGTTATTTTTGCAGTTACCATGCAAAATTATTCTTGATTGATTGATTGTTGGTTTTAATGCCATTCCGGCGACTAGGGCCATATCACGGCAAGAACATTTAACAAAATGAAAATATTAAAAGCAAAATCAGTCTTCATAAAATAATGAAATTAAAACAAAAAGCTATTTACATATAAAACGGTACATAAAAAGGTAAATCTAAGATGTAAAATACACATAGAAACATTAAAAATTACTCATACAAACATTACTACTTACAAAATTTCGTCACTTTATGTTTCTCCAGATTACAGAGGAAGGTTGAACATTTCAGATTTTGATAAAATGCTTCGCAAGGCACAGCTTGATACAAGCACAGAAGTCGAATAATGAACAGTCGAGGCAAGTATGGACACTACATTCAAGCTTGATACTGCTCTGGAATTTTGATTGACACAGGAAAAATATTAAAGAATTTGATACTTATTTCTCAATAAGCAGAATCCCTAAAGCCAATCCAAGCCTTCCATTGAGGATAAGCACATCTGGAACATTTTCAAGTGGATCCAACTTTTGTGTTTTATAAACAATCCCTCTCCTACTTTTCTGTGATGCTTCTGTGGATTCACTGATGAATTAATTGTAACTTTTGGTGTACACGAAGGCTCAACTTTCTGTTTGTCAAACTTATTACCCATTTTCCCCCTTTTACATTTTTCTGTACAAATACATGAGGAAAATGCTTGGTGATTTTTATTTGCTCCTCAATCCTTATCAGTTCAAGTCACAGCATCCAAACTCAATCCCATGGATTATTTTGTGTACGGCACCTAAAGTACTACAATTTCAAAGAGATCCATTCACATTTAATCAAGATATATTATTGTCCCGGCACTGCGAAAATACTTGTTTCTGATCTTTTTTGCTCCTAATTTAAATTTCTTGTTTTAGGCCCCTTTTGGTCCCTAATCCTAAACGGGTTGCGTCACAACCCTCAAAATCCCAAGCTTCCATTCTTGTGGTATGATCATTAATAAAGTTCTATATACACTAAAATATACTCAAGTTATTGTAAGGACATGAACGGACGATAACGACGACGATGACGGCATGATACTATTATACGGCTACATTTTTTGCGGTCGTATAAAAAACACCTGCATTTGAAAAAGGCCTGAAATAATGGAACCCTAAAATTCTCGAAGCGCAGTTCATCATTATTCATACATTGTGTTTGCATGCAACATCAACGTGATAGTGTTCCTAGTTAACATACACTGTCATATAAATTTCTAATTTCGTGATATATGTAAATCCAGCGTCTTGTCGCTTCATGAGATACAATGTAACTCGAAATGTAATAACTCGTCTCAAATTAGACGACTCAAGTACTCCGCAATTAAATTAAATTACAGGTCTATATGGTAAAGTTTGATCTGCGGCTGAAAGTCGAACATCATTTTCCACAGTTTTTACGTTTGTATTCAGAAAATAGAGCAAATACTTACAAAAACTTACAACTTATAACAAATTAAGTTTGTTTACAATAAGGGATAGAGTAAATGTGTAAACTGAGTGTGGAGCGGACAAGTTAAATTCCGTGCTTTTTAGCGTAGTAAAGTACAAATTTTCTCATTCGTCAATTTAAAGCAAAAAACTAACCTTAATTTTTTGTAAGTTTAAAAACAGAAATGCTTGTATGGCCATTTACGTTTATCACTTTATCCATTTATTAAACTTAAAGTTTTCTATATCTTATTTAAAATTATTCTGTATTCTTAATGTAAGAAGTATGATTAAATTTTCAAAAGAAAAAAGGAAAGGATGATGTAAGAATAGTTATTTTATTCTTAGACAATACTGATATATCTCAATTGGCCGCAATCAAAACTTTTAGTGCATCTATATAAACCCTCTATTATTGTCGATACTGTCATGTATAGAAAGGTATTTATTCCGGGCACCTGGTCCATGTTCCCTGTTTTTAATGGAGTCCGAGTTGCTCATTTACTTTTGTTACTTTGAATGTATTATTTTAGTTACTTTATGTTCTTTGTTGTGTTTGTCTGTTTTCTATATCTATATCTGGTCTTTGTCCCTGGGTTATATTCTTTTGATTTCTGCTAGAATTTTGTTCCCTTGATTACTCTTCCAATGATATATATTAAAATTGACATTACGCCACTTCAGCATTCCACAGCCTCAAATCCAGGACAAATTGTAAATGGATTACAGTCACTGATAACTGTCTGGCATGTGGTTGTCCTGCTATAATGACACACTCTGATAAAAGTAAAGCATGATAATCCACGTTTTCTCTGGAATGGCATGATTTTCAACGTGACAGTGACTGGTTATACAATCAAAGCTATAAAGGACAGCGATCTGATTTTATAATTCCTTAATCTATGTCAAGCCATACTGTCATCATGTTGGTTTTACTTTTGTCTCTTACTGCCGTTACAGCACTTCAACAGAATCAAGGCTAGTGTTCAACTTAACTCATATTATTAACTAATAAAACCATTGTCTATAACCTTTTTGGGTTCGCAGAAAAATCGACTTTTAATTTTGAAATTAGTTAAAGTTATAGTGTTGGAAGTTAAAGTTAGGCCAACTATTCTTTGTTATTTGTAACTCTAAAAATGTATCTTTTGAGGTGTGTATATAAATGCAATGTTTGTACAGATGTTTAACTTCTGATTGGAACTTCTGTTTTAAAATTATGAATTTCACAGTTTCGATGTTCGAATTTTCTACCGAACAGCTGTATGACATTTCTTTCAAAATATTCATTGTATGCATGAAGAAAAAGTCTATATATATTTTAGGATGTTTGTTTGATGGTAAAATGTACTCAGCCGGAGAACAAATTATCTTCGGTGGCTGTCTTGGAGCCATGACATGTATGGGGGACAATTTATACGCCAATCTCAAACAATACGGGTAGGTTCTAAATGTACCTTTCTATAAAAGTAAAAACTTAAGATGTGTTTTAACAGCATGGTTACACCAGGGGCGGATCTAGACTCTTTGAAAGGGGGTTGTCAGCCGGGGTGCTAAATCATCATTTACTATTTTTTTGTTAATTTTATACATGGAAATGACAAATTTTCCAACAAAAAGGAGGGGTGCCAACCTCCTGCACCCTCCCTCGTTTTGGATCCACCGCTGACCAGTGAAATCGAGAATTGCATGCAGAGTGAAATCAAAATATATTATTTACATTGATTTTGTTTGGCGTTACAATATTTTATAGCTTGCTAATTTGTTCAATTGAATTTGTAATATTAGAAAATGAATTTGTAGTATTACAAAATAAATTTGTAATATTAGAAAATTAATTTGTTATATTAGAAAATGAATTTGTAATATTAGAAAATCAGTCACATTTTTTTAATATTACAAAATGATTTTCTAATATTAAAAAATCGTAATTGAATATGACAAATCCATTTCTAATATTAGAAAATCAATTTTTTTTATTATTAAAAAGTGTTTTGTGATATAAGAAATTTAATTTGTAATATTAGAAAACGAATTTGTAACATTAGAAAATGAATTCGTAATATTAAAAAATCATTTTTTAATATTAGAAAATGCTCATTTTTGTCCACTTTGGCTTGCCATATATATTTTGATTTTCTAGAGGAGTGTGCCCTGTAGTCAAAAGATCAGACGGACAAAGTAAGTCATTTCGTAAAGTTTCCGATGATGTATGACGTCTTTTCGAAAAGTTTCTGATGATATCTGACACTTTTTTGTAAAACGTCTGATGATGTCTAACGTCATTCCGTAAAGTTTCTGATTATTTCTGACGTCATTTCGTATGGTTTATGATTATTTCAAAGTTTCCGATGATGTCTTAACACCATATCGAAAATTTCTACTGATGTCTAACGCCATTCCGTAAAGTTTCTGATGAAGTCCTACTTCTTTTCGTAAGATTTCTGATGATGTATGTCGTCATTTCGTCAAATTATTGACTATGTCTGAGACAATACATTTCGATCGTTCATCTTCAGTATACGAGGATCAAGGGAAATAAACTTAATTTTACTATCCATATTATTTGTAGCAAGAGAACTCGACAATACAATCAAAGTTTCAGAACATTTCTCGAAAATGTTACGACGTAAAAATATTTACTTAGAACCATATTTTAATTTTATTACAATATGAGTGCTACTTGTCGCTTTTTTATTTATTTATTTATTTATTTATTTATTTATTTATTTATTTATCTATTTATTTATTGCTTCATCAAATATATCTTCCGTATTTGTATTTGTATCTTTGTCTTGTTCTTCAATGCAGCTGGATGTCTGTTTGATGGCAAGATCTACAACAAAAATGACGTCATTACCATTGGTGATTGCCTAGCACAAATGACGTGTTTGGGTAACAATCTCTATGGCGCAATAAAATCCCTTGGGTAAGAACATAAAGTACTTTGAACTATAATAT
The DNA here is from genome assembly GCA_037379345.1 of Perna viridis. Taxonomy (NCBI): domain Eukaryota; kingdom Metazoa; phylum Mollusca; class Bivalvia; order Mytilida; family Mytilidae; genus Perna; species Perna viridis. The sequence continues at coordinate 51,794,925 of CM074511.1, read as the reverse complement.
ATATGTAAAGTAAATTTAGTAAACCAAAATTAAATTTAACTTAGTAAATCCTAGAACTGTCCTTGTTATTTCAAAGAGAAAGCAAGTCATGTCTTTTGTTGGTTTTCTTAGTTTTCTAGATAGAACAATTTAAATTAAACATTATGATACAAATTTAGTCTAGCTAAGAGTCATTTCATTTATTCATTTTTCAGGGGAGTTTGTCCAACGAATAAGAGAGACGTTAATGGACAAAGTAAGTTAGGCTGTTATTGTTTTTCTACATACCTCACGTCTTGCATATTTCTGCATCACTCACGTCTTAAATGTTTCCTTAAATTCAAATGTCAAAATTTTGTTTTTAGCTATTGTTTGCGTTAGAAAGTACACACCCAGTTTTATTTTAAAGAATCCATAATTTTCAGTAATCTTTTTCATATTTCATGTTTATATTCTATTATGAAATACTTCAATACTACAAATAATTTTACTATATACAATTGTGAATTTATGACGGAAAAATACTCGTGGTTTTACTGTTTATAACCACTAATTCATTTTGAACAAATTTCAGACGGCTGTCTGTTTGATGGCAGAGTGTACGCCGCTAGTGAGGAAATCATAATTCCTTCCTGTTTGGGTAAAATGACATGCCTCGGAAACAACAACCTCAGTAACATAACTCCCTTGTAGTAAGTCCATTTCATCCCCAAGTTGAACTGTTCAATCATGCTTACATACGTAAAAAAACAAGCTCTCGATCTGTATCAAATGTAAAGAAACACGTCAAATCGGGCTCTTTTAAGTTCTTAAAACTTAGGGAATCCTGCCTACTATATTGGAGTGTTATGTTTTGCAACAAATAAGAACGATATGTTGGGCAATATGAAAAACAAAAACAAAAGGATCTAAGTCGGCACTTGGCAAAAAGACGAAAAATAACATTTTTGATGCAAAATGACAAATGCTTATTTCATCTGTTTGGGAAAATAATGTTTTCTCAAACTTTTTTAAAATATTATTTAAAATACCTCTATCGTAAGTTAAAAATCTGTAAAAAGAGTATTTATTATTATTATTATTATTATTAATATAGCGGAATATGTCCAGAAAATAAAAGAGCTGTGGATGGACAGAGTAAGTGAATTTGAAGATAGATAAAATTCATCGATCACTATATCATGGACTAACGGAGGTGTCTGGGAATTTAACAATATTTCACCCGTGGGTATTTATATACCCCAACCTTTTTCGAATTTATTTGCAGCATTCATATTTAATTCTTATTGATCCTTTTTGTTGTTGTGTGTTTTATGGTGGATCCTATACTATTCTTTGATAAGCATCACATATACGAAGATATATGTAATACTGTCTTGGCTCTTGTTTCAGTCTTTTGAAAATAGTTTAAACCGCTACTTCTCTGTGATAGTTTCCCTTTCCTCTTATATCTTAGACCCATGGGTTGTCTTTGTCGACAATGTATCATAAAGCATGCAGTTGTTATTTCTCGATACAAAAACATGACCTAATGAATAAATCATACTAATCTCCATAAAACAAACTTATTAGGTGGCTGTTGGTTTGAAAGCAAAGAATATGCCGTCGGAGACATCATTCCAGTAAGAGGTACAACCACCAGCCTAGTCTGCAAGGGAAATAACTACTTTACCGAACAATTCTGAACAGTAAGTTATTAGCATTATCTTGATAAAAGGGAAGGAAATTAAGCCAAATCCGTTCTTCTGACGAATTTTGATGTAAGAAAGTTTCATTCAATCCGAAAACAAGTTTAATTTCTGCACGTTTAATTTCGTCTGAAGACATTTAGTTTAGGCGGTTTCTATAAGCTCTTACATCACTATATATGTGTATGCCTACTTTCATGTCTTCATTGTTTAGATCCCTGCAAATGACACTTTGGTTTTATCACCAAGACTTCCCTTTACTATAAATAGCGAAGGGGCAGGGTCACATACAATTGCAAAAAATTGAAAAAAAATGTAAAACAAATTATAATGTATGTAAACGCGATGACTTCGTATTTATGTTCATTTATATATTTGTAGATGTTCGTTATAATATAAGTTAAATGTGTCTAATCCAATTATGTTGCAAAATGGCGCTTACAATTCAACGTCGAGTTACCGTAAAATTAATCCCGATACCCGGTAGTTCTATTTCATGAAACACAATGCAATAGAAACATCATGGACATTGTAATTCTAAATATTGATTCATTTATTTTTCAGATATATACACAGAACACCATTCATTCAAACATTTTCACTGTAAAATAAAACATTCAAAAACTTTATATAAATGTTTCTGTTTTATCTTTTTATTGTCATCTTTCTACCTATGTTCATGGCTAGATGTTTTGTGCTCCATTTATTCCTAAAGTATTCGTTAATAGAGTTCATAACCACAATATACCCTTTTGTGGCAAGTTCCACAGTTAGCACAAAATGATCTACTTCCTATAATGATCCTATAATGATCAGTGGAAAATGAGCACTTATGTCATCAATAATGCTCACCAAAAGAAAATCAAGAGTGTGATAAATTAATCCTATATGACCATACTGATAGATTGGTTCTAGACGAGCATTTAAGTCAAGCTTAAATTGATTTAGAGAAAAAATAACACAGATGTGGAAAACCTCATTTCTTTGAAACCGTTGGTCAACCATGCTACCATGCATATACTGTATTGCCTCCATTTAGAGAAAATAATGGAACTGTTTAATAAAAAATAGAGAAACACAATCGATATTTATTTAGTTGATTGTCTGTATCGCACGAAATTAGAGTACAAGTCAGTTCATAATCAGACTTACGTCCAAGATGCTCACTAAAATAATCGGTTCAATGTTTATTATTTAAAACCAAAAGTCGTCTCAGATTTCGTTATACATCTTCAAATGAGCTGAAAGTATGAAAACGCGGGTCTCGAAAAAGTTTGCTATAATGACCGCATAAAACTTCTGTATTTTTGTTGTATACACGAGTTAACTAAAAAACTAAAAAGAGTGTCTGCTTACGTCTATGCTGGATCAGACTAATGTTCAATTACAAGAATCTTCCAGATCTTTGTCTGATTAAAAGTGGTTTTTTTTCTATTTTAGTTTTATTATTATCTATTGACTGTAATGGGTTCCAACCAAAATATTTTTGAGTTGGTTTTCTCATATTTTAACGTGTTTGTACAAACAATGAAAAATATAATATATTCAATGTTATTGGCCGACAAAAAGATAGACAGTGAATAATAATGGACATAAAAAATAACACACACCAAATTCATGGTGAATTGCAGCAGTGCGCCAGTTTGCGTAATATTCAGGTTCGATGTCTTTTTTCATGGAATACCTAGAAGCATGAACACAAAACTATCCGACATACTGTACTTGAAATACAAACTACCAGTTGACCTTTCCCAGTTTCTATATTTTTTTTTTTAAGTCGACATTCAATTTATCGACCTCCTGGTCAAAAATATCAATCAGTGAATAAACACAAAACTCCCCATCTCTGCATCATTGAACAACAAACTACTAGTTGGCTTTTCCTGTAGTTTCTAAATTTTCAAGTCGAAATTCAATTTAAAGATCTCAAGGTCGAAACTGTCTGTCAAATCATTCAAACTTAAGCCACAATCATCGAAATAAAGCATTCCTTAGATACATGTCCCTCTCAACCAGCCAACTGCATTTCTTAGTTGATAAGCTGTACAGCTTAAGCCCTACAAGTTATCGCATAGACACCTATGTGTCATGTAAAAGAGCTAGTATCTAGGCACATAATTCCAGAGGCACGCACATTAACATAAACGCCATTTGAATAGTCTTAGAATATAATTTCAACAATTATGTCTTGTGCAGAAATCACTGGACATGCACTGGCCCGGGAGTACCTGCACCTCTATTATCTCTACACGTGACCAAAATAGCCAAATAGAATGATAATTACAAAAAGCAATATCACCATACCATAAACTGAAACCATTACTAAGAAATGCATTATCGAAATTCCTGTACCATCGTCTAAGCAAATTTCGTTTTAATTTGCCATCTCCGGGCTTCCGATGTCACAAAGCGGTAACCCAGGGTAACCGTAATAAAAATACACAATACAGTGAGTGATACATCGGGATGGTTTTGAGGGTTATGCTACATTTTTGTGAAAGATTTGGCAAAATAATAGCATGGGACCCCTTTTTATATAACTTTCTTGATCGGATCCACTACCCCTTTTTGAAAAGATTTGGATCCACCGGGCCTGCATGAAGTATCTGAAGACTGCTCTTCCAATTGGTACTAAGCATTCTTCTTTATGCATTGTATTTCAATTCTATTATCGATAACTTTTTTATAGTCTCGCAGGGTTTTCCTAGACATCATGCGTCTGAATTGAATATATCAACAGTGAACGACTGGTTTATTCGGGTAAACAAGTACTGATAAGAGGTTAGAGGTGAAATATTTTTAATTGAATCGTTGTTAATACAATAATTAATCAGCATATTTAGTTTAAAAGTTGCTTATTGGGTTGGTTAATGATTGGCATAAAAAAATCGATATACTTAGGATTACATATAAAATGGACCTATTAGTATTTGAAGCTAAATGGGGTATGCAAATAGGACTATTTAGTGTATGATAATGCATAACCTATCAGGCTTTACTAAAGGTTCTGGCGGCTGATCTTCGATCCGTTAAAAAGTACCAGCTTCCGGTGTACAGATGGTAGTTATCTATCTTGACTGACGTCATCATAGTATGGAGGTACTTTGATAGGTGTGTACGGAAGCATAAAAAGGTTTGTATACTCATTAATCTAAAAATATACACATCATAACTTGTTGAGTAATAATTTTTTTGGGGGCCAATTTTTATCAGAATACATTGATCGCGCCTAGTGGCACGTATTACCGAGTACAATCGAGGTAAGCTCAACTTCATTGACCGTTTTCATTTTTGTTTACATTTTCATAATGCCACTTCTTTCTATAAATGTCATTAGCTGATACCGTTCTATACATTTAATTACTTTCATTAATACAAAGATTGTTTTCTTCACTGTATTGAGAGTTTACAGCCTAAGATATATAATAAATATTTCCTACATGTTGGTAGCATATCCTGAAATGAGGGTTAACCCCCAATTACTTGGATACTTATTTTCACTGCGACGGTGGTGGGTTTTTGTGCATTCGCAAAAAAAAATGCAGTCATATAATGGTATCATGCTGTTGTTGTGGTCCATAGCAAGGTAGGCATTTCATGTCTGGACAATGACTTGACTGCAAGTGTATAAATCTTTATGAAATTATACCACAATATGCCATTTACCACTGAAGGTACATGTAGCCTGGGTCTGGGATTGGTTTTGAGGGTTGTGACTAAAAAGTGCCAGAAACAAGCATTTTCATTATGACTGGACAATAACTTGAGTAAATGTGAATATATATCTGAAATTGTACCACAAGGTATCAAGCATGTACATCTAAAGGAAGACTGGGAGGTTTTGTTTTTTTGTGGGGGGGGGGGTTGACTTGTGACATTAACTATTGAGGAATGAGGGGGACCATAAACAAATAATAGCATGATGTCTAGACAATAACTTGAGTAAATGTGAATGGATATTTTTGAAATTGTACCGCAATTATATTAGGGAATAGGGAAAGTAATAGTAAATGCTTTATTTTGGCCGGTTTGCTTGGCTTTTGGTGGATGACTGTCTCATTTGCAATCATACCATATCTCCTATTTCTGTATTAACAGTTCAGTTACAGTGTGGCCAATACACATTTTGATTGTGCAAGGTTAATGAAACTTTCTATTGATGTTCTAGTTATCCCCTTACAATGAATGAATGTACATGTATGTTAGATAGAAAATTTTAGGTACTTTTTGTACTCTGTTCACAAAATGTAAGTGAAAATTTGAATAGTACATCCATCAACTGATCAATCTTTAGTCTCTTTAAATGCTACATACATGTACTTGTACAAAGACTATATATGTCAATTTGTTACGTCTTTTGTAGCATTTTATCTTATTGAATACCTAAAGATGACTTCTTATGGCAGGGGAGAGTTTGATGGTTTCTCATCTTACCAAGCTGGTGGTGGTAGGAGTAAGTACTTAAATTTAAAAAAAAAAACATTCATCATACTTCTTAAGAATGGTCGAGATTAAGAGTCACAAGAAATACACAATATTTGATGAAAGCAGTATACATTTTGTAGGTGTTAAAGTCTCCTGCTTTCTGTGGGGCCTCCCAGCATGTCATTAAACATTCAACAATCTCCCGCTTTCATGCCCATATCAAAGTGGTAGATTAAGTCATATTCGCTGAAATTCTGCCGTCTTCTTTTTCAGCTCAAAATCATAATAAATTACTTCAATTCATGTCAAAACATGTTGTGAAAACAAGAACTAGGCAAATATCTCACTTAGAGAGGAACTCCAACTTTTGAATTTTACCACCTACAGATATCAGGCATAGTATGAGGAGTTAATTTCTGTTTGATCTCGACTTTTGGCAAAATTTAAAAGCACAGAATAATTTACCAAGGAAAAGTATTGAACATAATTTCATAGAAAAAAATGTCTAATTCTTTCAGTATGAAAGTTCTGTAACACGTTACACATATACTCGTAGCTGTAAAAGTTTTTGATGTTACAAAATGTGTGCATAGCATACAATCTATGTACATATTTTCAGGAAGAACCAAAAATTTATTTTTATTTATAAAACCTTCCAAATCTAATTATTAAGTCTTATATTTTCATAGATAATGAAGGTGGTAGTGAATTCAGCAGATTATCAAACACTATAGGAAGTAACATACAGAAAATCACACAGAATGGTAATAAAATGGATATGTTTATATGTTCAAACATTTTTTATGTCTAGGCATTTATTCCTTGTTATTCCAAATATTCTATGTACACTAGAGTACATTAAAGACTTAGAGACCACAATTTTAATAAACCATTAGATAAACTTATGAGTTGCAAGTGGAATAAGTTTTGTGTCTATTTCAAATAAATGCAAATGGATACATTCAACATTACAAGCAATTAAAGTTTTGTTTGCCACTCATTTTGATGGTACATGTATTAAGAAATTTTAATAAAGTAGAGTAGATAAAAAGCAGCAGTTGTTATTGTTTACCTCAGACTGGTCATTTATGGGTGTAAATAGAAAAATATCTAAAATATCTCACTGGGATGCATTATATTCTGACTTCTGACTAGATAAATTTGAGGTTAATTGATAGTGATACAGACGATGCATACTGTTTGTACCTGCTTACTCATGGTGAGCTTAAATTACTTTAGGTCTGAAAATACCGGTATACAACAAAAAAAATGCAGGAGCTATCATACTAAATACAGAGACTTGAAGTTGAGTTTCACATGGTTTTACCATTTTAGTAATTGTTTTACCCCTCACTTTTGCACACGAAGTGATAATTTTAAAGTAGGTTATGGATACTCTGGTTCGTCACTTCTTTAACTTTAGACTGAACATTTGTTGAGATTATTTTACCTTTAGTACTGCAAAAAATATGTGATAAAGTTTTTCATGATATTGGTAGCCACTGTCAGTATTATTTATAAAAAAAAAGTCATGTACAGGACATAAAACTCATCAACGGATAAATTGAGTGGGTATGTGTTCATTTCTTGTTTCATATCATTACAGTGTCACAGATACAAAGGCTTGTTGGGCAGATAGGTACATCACAAGATTCTAATGAAATCAGAGATAGAGTGTAAGAATCGATACTAGTAGAATGTACATGTATATATATGTTTCAGCAATTGATATTAAATAAATCATTTTTAAGTAAACACCTAGGCTAGTTAAGTTGGATTTTATAGGTGCTAAAAGTATTGTTTCCTTGATTCTTTTGTTTAAATTTTTTCCGTCTATATTTGACAACAACATGTTCTTAAATTCAACAAAACTAGATACAATAAACATGTATCTTTTACGAAATCTGCTTTGGAGCATTAAAGTCAATTTTATTCATTTTCAGTCATCAATTGACACATTATACTCATCAATTAGCCAAGGAGACAAACACAGATCTGAAAGCATTCTCCAGACTACATGTGACTCCATCAGAGCAGGTAATACAATTTTATTTTGTAGCTGACACAGATTATCATGTCTTACTGCTCCTACAAAGTTTTGAGGTATTATTACCCTATCTGCCAGTCTTTTTATTGTAAATGCGGCTCCTCAAAAACTACTAAATGTGATGCATTATGTCATAAATGTACATGGAGGAATATGATTATTGACCAGTGTCGGTGAAGGGATATAATCTAACTTAAGCATTTAACATCTTAAAACCTTCAACTCTTCCCACGTAATGGATTTTAGGAAGATTAGGTTATGTAGGTGTGCAACAAGGGTCCTGAAATTTTGGCAGCCCATGTCGGTCATTTTATCAAACTTCAGCAGACGTTTGTGTCAGTCTTGCTCAGATAAAAAAACTTTTAAAAAAACTTGTTCATGTACATGTAGTTATTTTAAGATAAATATTGGAATTTGTGTTATTTTATCACTTACGCTGTCTTTTATAAAATATCTGAACAAGTTTGGTTTAGACCACATGTGGACGTTCCATCATGTAAACAAAACATTGTATTTCTCGGACTTTTTCATCACATCGGCAAACAGCCGAAAACTTCTGAGTTATGAAAAAACTGGATTACATTCTGTATATTGATTTAAATGGGCTGTTGACTAATGCATTAAAAAGATTCAATCGGCAAATTAATAATTACAAACTACAACTGATTCGTAATTTCAGCACCATATGTGCTTTTGTTACCTCTGAAAGATTGGCGGGAAAATGATCGATGGACATCTCAGTCTTTTTCTTAACAAATCAAGTAATAAATGTATGAAAATTGTCCAAGTCACTTCTATTAACTTGTTTATGTAATGGAGCTGCATGTGTATCGTTAAGTCTATTATGCAATCAGCTGATCAGTTAGAGGTAAATCACAGTTGCAGGTGGCTGCACATCGGCTAAAATTGACACCTGTCAATTTCCAATAAACAATTAGGAGACAGGTAGACAGGATGTTTATACATGAATAAAACCATGTGGACTGAAATTTATAAGGGTTCACAATTTTTAATGTCCGATATTGGAAGATGGTCGTCGGACATTTGCAAAATTTGTCGGTCAATGACCAGCATTTTTTACCGTTTCCAGACCCATGGCATGCAGTAAAGAAAGATATTTAATGTCAAATGTCTTGTGATGCAGTTAATTCAAGTAAAAAGATTAATATGTTGAAACCTTGAAACTGCAATTTCACCTAAACAACCGAATGGATTTTTATGAAATTTTATACAAATGTAGTAGTACATAAATATAGTTTAATATCAGATTGCTGCAAAGGCAGATTATCCAACTTAGAGTTTAATATTATTTAAGGCCACATGAAAGTGGGAAGTATCCTCTTTTTGATCTTGCTCACAAACTTGTAATTTGTAATTGAAAATAGCTTGACTTGTAAAATTTATTTTAAATGACTTTTTTGGATCATGAACTCCCCAGGAATTATTTCTGATGGTTTGGATTTAATAGTGACTAGTCTTATACTTTTATAATGTTATGTGGTTTTGCTAGTATAATTTTTTAACCACTGCTATTAAATACAAAAAAGTTTCTTATTATTGTAGTCAAAATGGAAAATGCAGAAAGATCGTTATACTGAAGAATTCAGCAATGCTTTAACTAACTTCCAAACTACTCAAAGAACTGCTGCAGAAAAAGAGAAAGCTAGTGTTGCACGGGCAAGGGCACATTCCACTACCAGGGTAAATATCAATTATGTATTTTATTTACTTTAAAAAAAAAGAAACAACTGACTTAAATACTGTTTATTATTGACTGAGATCTTTTTGCTTTGGTACAATTTTGTAAAAAAAGAAAACAGCTCTATTTGTTTTGCTGAAATGTGTATAACTACAACTTATAAAATACTGCTTACACACTTACATTTGTTTTACCATTTTTGTGGTTCACATTTTTATTGTTAACTACATGTATTTTATATTCATTTTATTATAGTCACCATATGAAGATGAACCAAGAGATGATTTCGCCACACCAGGGTATGTCTGAATAATGCTGATGTGTCATTAGTCTTGTTCAATAGTATATTTTAAATTTAAAAAGTTGAATATGTAGAAATAACGTAACACTTTCCATACTTATTTCAGCTGATTTTTACCAAAATGTAGGTATATTTTTGTTGTTGTATGCATTTATTTTACTCCCTACAAAGAAAGTTTTTGGAGGTAAATAACCCTTGTTTCAATCGTTTCATCTGTTTGTTTGCCAAAAGTCTTGAAAGCACAGCTCCACCTAAACCACTCAGTAAATTTTGATGCAATTTCATAAGAAGATTGATATGCATGAAGGGAGATAAGCCTGTGTCTGATGTTTACTTAGGGAGATAATCCAAAATAAGGCATTTACTTGATGAAAACTTATAAAAATGCAACTCCTACTTTTCGCCATGAATGTTAGAGAAATATAAGGAAAGATTAAGCATTTTATGTAGATGTGAAAGTTAACCGTTTTCTCAAAGTTAAGTGTACAATGTAGTACATTGTATAATGAAATTTAATAGGCGGTTTGAGTATCATATGTAGATATGCATGGATTAAGATTGTTAATGCCAGATCTCAGCAACAGGATTTTATCTAACTGAATAGGTTAACAAGATATAAATCTACATGAAGCTGGGTATTCTCTTTTGGAGTTTGGTCATTATTACTATATGTGTAAACAATTACCTGTACCAAATAAAATGTTTTAATGTCCTAAGGTTTTAAGGTGAATGAGGAATCATGTCCTCAGTGTTAGTTATGATATGATAATAAAGAATCGATTTAGATCTTGTTTGCATGTAAAATCAATATTAGAAATTTGTTCACGATATTTTTATAGATTTTATTAGAAATTAATTTTTAGTATAATATTATATAGGTTTTCACAGACTAAACAAGTGTTACAAATGGAAGAAGATGTGGATTTAGAAATGATTCAGGAGCGAGAAAATGCAATCAAACAGTTGGAGGTAGGTAGTTCAACACTTTTAAAAAGTATGTCGCATTTTCATAAACATATTATTTTAAAACATGCGGTTGATGCATTTGATACTCCTTAAGAAAACCCCTGGTTAATATCAAGAATTCCAGTACTTAGGAAAAGAATAAAAACTGATTATATTTGAAATACCCGTAACTTAATATGGTAATATCACTCCATGGTTTAAAGGTCAGTTTGTCTTGACTTTAGAATTGTTCAATCAATTTATCACTCCATAAGTCTTTCTAAACCATTTAGCAGTGCAGACACATTTTCCCTTTCCTTAAACTCTTGTAATCATTCTATAGATCCAACTAAGAATATGTTTCAGATAAATTAGATTCTTTTTTTTTTTCAACAATTGAAATGCCACAAAGATGACCCATAAAGGATGCCTTTCAGACCATGACTTCTGTAGATTTCTGGATTTTATTTTTACATCACACACACATTAAAAAAAAGTTCATCAAATAAATTGATTTGAACATTTTGTTTACTATACTATGTATATAGTGTATGCAATTTATCTGTAGACAGAAGTTTTCCTCTATGAAAACTTACAAGATAAGCTTTTTAAATAAGCTGAGTCCATCTGCTTCGTCGTTTTTCAAAAATAAAAGAAGTATTCGTCTTATTTAGTTGTAAAAGATTGGCAAAATTATATGAACCTTATACATTCGTGAGATTTTGGCCTGCACATGTAATGGCTATTAGTCATTTCTAACACTGACTAGCTCAAATTGTAATGCATGTATCCATAGTACCATAGACCTATAAAAAAAGGTCCTTAACAAAAGAAAACTGCAGGACTATATAATATAGATCAATATTTAATACTTAAGTCATTATTAAATGGTCAATATATTCACAAGCAAATGCCATCTAATACATTTTAAATCAATTTATCAGTGACAAACTTCATTTTTGGAATAAAAGGGGAAAAAATGACAAACCATATCTACTTCTTCTCTGGTATACATCAAAAGTAAAGTGTGTAAACTACAAAGATTTCTATTGATAAATTTTGGTATACTGTCAATACACAATTATCTGTGTCTGAGAGACAAAGTATCTTATATTGGAGATCAATCGAACGCAAATTTTGAAAAAATAATTGTATACAGATAGATAAAAAACATTTTAAAAAGTTTGGTTCTTGTTTAGTGAGTAGAGATTCATGCTTTATAGGTCTTTTCATAGTAATATCTTACATAATTTTCAAAGGTCACATTATCCAGTTGATTTCGAAAACAAATTATTCTCAGATATTAATTCTTTTGTCATTTAAAGTCTGGCAATAAAATATTAACTATAAGAATTTGTTTAAGGAAAGACATGAAAAAAAACTTTATTTAGCTTACTGTACAATGAATTTTATCAACAAAATAACTTTTGATCTTCACACTTTTCAAAAATGAACACTTGACCCACCGGCTTTACAGTAAATCAAAAGTAGAATGTGTCATTATATAAGTCATTCCACTGAGGCTGATGGCAAGAAGCTTTTTTCATACTTGTAATATCAGTAGAAATTTAATGACAAGAAATGTATTTTTGTTTACAGAGGGATATAACAGATGTAAACCAGATATTCAAAGATCTCGGAATGTTAGTTCATGAACAAGGAGATATGTTAGGTATGTTAGATATGTTCTTCAGAAGTCAATGCAAAATATGCAGTTCATGTTTTAAGTACCAGTCCATATAAAATTCAGACAATGCTTAGGTAAGAGGGAGTTCATGGAGCAAAACAAAACATGCATTTTTGGTCTACATCTACATAAGCTATATTTTTACACAACAATAGTTCTTTTTGTATTCAGGTCTGTATTTTTCAGAAAACCTTAAATTCATCTCCTTATAAAATCAACCAAATTAAACCAATTCAAAAAGAGACTCTTGCAAAGTGTCAATTCCATACACAATTCATATCTTTTCATCTGGAAAGAGCAACAACTGTAAGAAACTAAGATTGAGTATGTGGTCTATACCTGTTTCTGAGTTAGAAACAAAAGTGATTCTTATGGGTTTTTGACGTGCATGAATCACCTGACTGATTTTTATAAAAACTGCTACTTAATCTACTTGAAAATTAATAGATAATGCAATGTCTGTTTATTGGATCTTAACACTTTCATGTAGCAGTCTTTATAAAAATCAGACAGGGGTGATTCATGCATGTCAAAAACCCACCATGTTTACTTTTATCTCTAACTCGGTAAAGGTTACAGACCACAAAACTGGTCTTAGTTTGTCATTTGGTTCTTGCCCTTTTGAGATAAAAATTGTATAGATTGTGTAGGAAATTGGTAAGAGTTGTCGTTCTTGATTTGATTCGATTTGGTTGATTTTAGTGGGAGATGAATGTATGGATTTCTAAAAAGTACAGAACTGAATACAGAAAGGACTATCTTTACCCAAAAGTATAGTATATGTAGACCAAAAAAGCATCAATTGTCCTGTGGGTTTTCATACACCATGAATCACCTCTACATTAGACAGTGTCTGAATTTTACATGGACTGGTACTTAAGTTGTAACAATGAATTGTTATATTTTTGAGAGTTTAAATTGTGTACATGGGCTTGATTTGTTGAATGTCAGTCTGGTCTTTAAAGTGTAGTTTAGATTTATCAAATGAAAAAAACAAATGTTAAGAAAATGTCAAACATTTACTATTGGTTATCTTTTAAGATATACATGACAATTGTTGAATAAGTTTCAAATACTTAATGAATTTCATGGGCAAATTTATGTGAAGGATTTAAACTAGAATATTTGTGCATATTTACAAGTTTTAAATGATATTGATATTTTTTAAAAGGTCTAGATAAACTTGACATATCATTATCTAAGTGCTAATTTAATGGAAAAGATGTAATGTGGAAAATTAATTATATACCCATTTAATGTTGGCATTTCAGAAACTCATTAGTTATTATTATATTATGCTGCATTGGTGAAAAAAAGATTTAGCTCCGTTTTTTACATTTGTTTAAATTAAATCCTGTGTATTTGATAAAATTACTTTTTACAGACAGTATAGAAGCCAATGTGGAAACTGCACAGATACAAGTGCATGAGGGCAACAAACAACTGGCTAGTGCAGCATCATATCAGGTAACAGCTTAATACCTTGTTCCAACAGTCTTTTCTAGTCCAACCTAGTAATACAGATGTACTTTATTACTTAGTTCTCAGAGGAATATACAGTCAAGTTCACTTGCTCTAACTTGGATGGCTCAAACACAATTCAAAGTACCAAAATTTTCTCCTATAAAATCAATATAAATAACCATGGATTTCTCGAACAGTCGAACTGACTAGTCGGTCCGTTTGGTAATAAATCTTAGAGAATAACCCTCAATAACGTGAACTCATCAGCCATTTTGTCAGGTTGGGTAATAAAAGGTGTGAAAACTGAAACCCTATCATTAATCAGTCATTTTAATTAATTACAGGTAATTTTAAGTCATCACTAATTAGGTAGTTTTGATGTTAATATAGCATTGATTGAAGTTTGAGAATGTTCCGAAGTTGTTATAATGAAAAAATTTTTAAAAAATAGGATGAAAACAAATTATTGACCAAGTAACTCAAACTCTGAACGTTAAAAGGGAACACAGCATTTTTAACATAATCTTCCGAAATCAAGTGAAAAAGATCCACAAACTAACAAAACTTCATAGGAAGTAAGCAATTTCTAACAATAAAGTCGAACTCGGACCAACAAGGAAAAAAAATCGGGAAAGATACAAACTTCAATTTCTCGAACTCCCAATTACTCGAACACATTACAATGGTCCCCTTGGAGTTTGAGCTACTGAGGTTTGACTGTATGTTTTTCTTTTAATTATTGTCCAACCTTCTTTTTAAATAGGCATATTTTAACAGTGGAAAATAAGGAAGTATATGTTTGATGACTCCCCAAAACGCCAAAGAATATCTCTTTCCCAAGAAATGTAAAATAGAAATTATTTTAAAACTAACAGATCACTTGTTAGTTCAACTTCAGATTGGACTTGTTAGACCAAGGCAAAGAGGGTCATCAATTGTCAAAATTTTGATACCTATATTCTAGTAGTAGAGTCAAACTAAATACAGGAACAGCTTATTCAAATTTAAGACTTGCTTAATTTAAAAAAAAATATCAGGGTTTTTGTCTTCTTTTTTTTAGATTCCCACATAAAGGCCTCTAAGTCACACAAAAATCTCTTATGTTATCTCTGTAAGGTATGCCCAGTCTTGATGGCAGAGGCATTGTGACTTACCCTTATCTGTCAATATTAGTTCATATATTATATATTCTCTGACATTTTTATCCTATTTTGAAATTCCTGCATATATATCCCATATCCCAAGGACTCCTCTGAAGGGGAAGAGCTTGAAATGTCTGTATCACTGAAGGAGGAATATAATGATGAACCTAGTGAAAAACCAAAAGAATGTACATGTATAGGGGTAATTTGTCTTTGCTCTTTCACTTTTTTCAGACCTGACCCCAGGACCACAAAACTTAAAAATTAACTCAAGTCTGAGAATATTCTTAACTTTCATGCTGACTCTAATCAAAGTCTTTGAAATTGATGACATCACAAACAGTTAAAATTTTCTCAGATTTAAGTGATTTTTCAAGTTTTGTGGCTCTAGGGCCTGTTCATTTATATCTATGGGAAGTGTTATACAAGGGAACCTTTCTTTTACTTTGGAAAAAGTTGTAGATCTGTGTATTCAATATTCTTCCTTTTTTTAATTAAAAGTTGTGCATGCTTTATATGCAACTTGGAAAAAAAGCATCTTAACTAGCATGAATTTCTCCGGAGTTGTAATCCTCTGATATTACTCTGCAAAATATCAACTTGCTTTGGAAGAACTGATATGATTCTTTAACGACTTATTATCATTCCCTTAAAGTAGGCTTGTTAAGTTGTAGCTACCATCTCATCCTCTTTGTTGTAATTTTTGCCTTTTTTTAAAATATTGATGTTGCTCAGTATTTATTGAACAGAATACCTTAAAACTTGTGATAGAAATTACCAAATGTTTACCCTTTCCTTACTCACCAAACAAGGTTATGAAAGTTGGTCTTTAGCTCACCTGGTCTAAAGCCATGTGTGCTATTGCCATCTCTTTGGAGTCTGTTCTTGTGGTGGTTGAATTTACTTTTAAAATCTTCTTCATGGATAATTACCCGACTTAGTCACCAGCATCATTAGGGTTTCTACTTTGATAATTGTTGATTATATTCATCAAGGGTAAAACATGGCCATGGTTGCTATTTTAGACAACACCAGTCAAGTCACCAACTTCTACATATTTATCAAAAACTGTATGAGATACTGGAAAAAATGTGATATCCCTTCTTCAGCTTGGAGAGTTGTACAAAAGTCTCCATTAGGTGGAAGTCGTTGAACAACACTTAGAGTTATTGCCCTTGAAAGGCCAAAAATGATTTTTGCAGTTTTTAGCTAACATCTCAAAAACTGGAGGAGATAGAAAAAACGTTCAATTGATTAAATTATACTTATGATATGGCCTACAGAAGTCTCCACTGAGTCATGGTTGTGGGACTCCTTGTTAGCATAAGCCAAAAATTATGGTTTTACTTTTTAAGATTTTATCCAATATTTTGAAAACTATAGTAAATAGGAAAAAAACATTGGGTTGTTGTAATGATCCATATGATAGTTTTTTTTGTGTAGAAGTTGTAGGATGACTCGTATCTAGAGTTATTGCCCTTGAAAGACAAAAGGTGAACCAGGTGAGTGATTCAGGCTTCTGAGTTTGAGAGCCTTAAGTTTAAGGAAAGTATGCATGCTTAATTTAATCAAAACCAATGAGGTAGGCAGACAAATATATTCTATGTTTTATGTACTCTTTGTTGATCTTTATTTTTTTGTTTTGTTCCTTAATTTATTTCTGCCCTTTGTGTTACATGTTTTCTTTGTTTTAGTTTTACCATTTAGTTTTATTTAATTTCAGTCGAAAGCACGACG
The DNA here is from genome assembly GCA_037379345.1 of Perna viridis. NCBI lineage: Eukaryota > Metazoa > Mollusca > Bivalvia > Mytilida > Mytilidae > Perna > Perna viridis. The sequence goes on along the minus strand of CM074511.1, from coordinate 51,777,811 downwards.
AAAAAAATGTATATGTTTGGTTATAGTACTGGTAGTAATTGCAGTTGTTGCGATTATTTTAATTGCAGTTTATTCAAATAAGTAAAAGGTATGATTCAACTACTTCATGTTTTTTAATTAGTAAATAATGAAGACAAAACTATACTTACATGTTGAAAGAAGTTTTAGATAGTTTGATTATTGTGTATAGTTAAACATTTGTGCCACAAAAATGCAACCATAATCTACTCAAGTTACAATTTCAGAGTTTTCTAAACTGTCTACTGAAGTTTACTTAAACTGCCTTTAATAGTGCTATGATATTTAAAGCAACTTAGTTTTCCTTGAACAATTAGTTGTATTTGTATTTGTTTTTTTTGTTTTTTGTTTTTTATTATGGTTCAAAGACCCTTCTCTATTCATCACTATGTAACTTAAAAAAAATTATGTTTGATTCAAATCTTTCATTATACAATGTACTACTGTTTCCTGCATGTTTTATCAGTTTTGTTTTGAATGATTCATTTTATCTGCATCCAAACTGCTTATTTGTTGCCATTGAAACAATAAGATAAAGTGTTACAATCTATGTTTTATATTGACAGAAGAAGAGCAGAAGAAAGAAGTGTATACTACTGGTCGTTGTTTTGGTCGTACTGATATTCCTGATACTTATCATATGGGCCGCAACATAATCAGATTAACTTTTCCAGCATGTCAAAAATTGGCTATTACCATCATACACAATACTTAGTAGAGATTGACTATTCACCCATCACAATCAAGTACAAAATTTACTACAACCACATGAACAGAGACCTAGTCTGGCCCTTGTTGAACATTTATGTATCACATTATGCAACTGTCAAAAACATGTTTGCTTTTTAAACCTGGACATTTTGGAACAATGAAGTTTTTATACTGTTCATCCACATTTTTTTTATTTTGTTACTGAGATGACTGTTTCATTGTTTTTTTTTTTACAATAGGTTTAGTTTTTGTACAGGCAAATGTTTAAGCACAGTTATGCTATGATTTGCCATAACATTCTGCTGGATGAGTTATGAGCTGTTTTCTTTGTCAGGTTTATATACTTCAATCATACAAAGGGAAGGTATATACAAACTTAAACAAATAAGTTTTTTAACTTAACAAGTTGAAATAAGAGCATAAAACTGTCTCTTAATTTTTTCAAAGAACTATATATATTTTTTTTCTGGCTCAAAATTAAAGTTAACTAATAAAGAACCCAAACGTTATATGACCTTTGAACTGGATATGTGTATTTGTTTTTAACCATATTGACAGTAATTCACTTCTAAGTTATTTAATACATTATTGTATTATTGTGAACCTATATGATTGAGATATAGATATGTTATTTGTATACTAGTGGATGGTTTGTGTGATTGGTTTGATGTATACTTGTACATGACAGTTTTAAGTAGAATGAAATTCAGCAAAATTTTTGAATGTTGTGACGATTTTGTTCTATATTTTAAAGCAGAAACCAGCAATTATTTTCTACATATACATGTAGATCACTGTCTTGGCTCTTCTATTGAAGGTGCATAGACTGCCCACAGCTGGGTTTTTTTTTTCAGTGCTTGATAGAGTGTAGTCTCTTTGATATATTCCTCATTACTTCTTTCTTTCTATTTAAGGCTATGGTATGCCATACTTTATACTTTAGGCATAAGCAGATGGTATATATATGGGAAATCTCTGTTTCACAATGCCTGTAAAAGTTTTTGAAAAATGGTACTTCTCTCAATACCCAGTTTTATAACCAATTTTTAGATTTACAAGCAGATAAAAAAGCTTCTAGTTTAAAATATAATGAAACCTGTCTTTTTGACTGGAGTTTTTTTTTTTTCAGTTTTATACAGGTTCAAAATGCATTAAAACTAACAGAAATGGACTCCATGTTCTACTAAGACAGGGTGCTGGCTTATTCTGGGTTCAGTTTAAATATCTATGTTTTGCTATATACTGTATCTCTGTATATGCAATCTTTTTGCATTAATAAACCACCTGTAGTTTAGAAAGTTTGCCAGGAGTTGCATTTTATCATTGCTGTGTTAAACTTACCATCATAATTTTTTTCTATAAAGCATTTATTTGTAATGTACTTGCACATGTTTTAGGAATTCTTCAAAGTAAAACACATTAAGTGAATAGTCTATTTGGTCAATGACAGATTTAACAATTCTTGAGACCCTTGAATTCAGTGTTGTACACATTGACTTTCATATCAGGAATATTTGGGAAGAATTATTTACCAGCCCTAAGATAAAACAATTAGATTGATAAGGTTAACACAGCTTGCCAAGAATTCTTTATAGTTGCACCACAAAGTATTTCAAATATTTGTTGTCAAATTGAAGGATGCCCTGAATGTGTATGTTTGTGTGTAAATATTTTCTACATCTTCAAAAGTGTAATCCATTCAAATAACATTAGTATTTTATAAAAATGAGAGGAGATTCTAAAATGTATGTTTTAATTTTTGTAAAAGTTGGTTGCATTGATAATGTTGATTTGAATTAACAATTTTGATGAAAAATAGTGTTGTCATAAGAATATGATATTATCAAGGTTTTAAGGGAAAATATTGCCCATATTATCAGGATTTTAAGGGGAAAATACATTTGTCCTATATCAGGATAAAAAATCAGAAACTGAAGGGAGTAATATTTGTTATATTGTCTGGATACAATGTCAGGTACTTTTATATGGAAAAACAGATAAAAAATGTAATTACCAGATCGGAGGGAAATATTAAATAATACATGAACTGGTAACATCAGAAACCAGAAAAGTGAATATACCCACTGTGTTCCTGATTTGGTACTGGCATTTCAAAGTGAAATGGTGGGATAAACCGGGTTTTATGGCTAACTAAACCTCCCTTTGTAGCCATTAGCGTTCTGGCATGGGAAAATAATATCTGAAACCTGTAAGAGAACAAAAATTGTTTTAATATCAGAATATGATATTGAGAACATTAGGAAGAGCTATATAGACTGGTAAATTACACTGAACAATCTATAAGTTCTGTTTAACTTTATATAAAGGAATATTCCAAAATGAATCAACCATTGACTAACCATGCCTTATCATGCCAATTTAATGGAGTATATTTGTAATATACTAGTTGATATCTTGGTCTAATGTGAAGTGAGGTCAAATGATGTAATATTCTTAAATCTAATGAAAGTTTCATGTTTTACTGAAGATATTGGTGATAAATCAGCCTTATACCTCTCTTTTATAAGTGTATTATGTCATGCATAAATAATTGTGGTATTTAAATAATATATTCAATGAAGTTATGTTTTAGATATAGGTAGAATAGGTTAATAGTACTTTATCTGTATTGAAGATTTATGTTCCATACTAAATCTCAAGTTCTTGTACTATAATGTGCATCATATCAATAAGTCAAAGAGCTACCTATAACTTGAGTTAATACAAAGCAGGGATTCAAAATGATTTTAAAGTATTCATTATCACCAGCAATACTTAGAAATGTATGTGGCCAAGTGATTGCATTTTGTGGTTTTATTGTTGAGGTAAAAGGGAGAAAATATCGATGCGAGAAGAAGAGTATATTGTAATTAACATTTCCACGCTTTTCACCTTCTTAGGGTATCTTTTCCATTTCACTATAATGAATTGTTAAATAACAAACCTATATGAAATGATAGCTTTTAGAAGAATTAGTATATATTTATTCAGATTATTGGTGCATTAAATTATAGATATAAAAAAATGTAATTGTAGAGTACTTGGTACATTTGTCTTGGTTTTATGTGAAGGCATGGAATGTGACAGACCGTAGGTACTAGAATTTGACTCAGTTTTATATATCTTCCTCTTCTGGTTAGGAATGTGACAGACCGTAGGTACTAGAATTTGACTCAGTTTTATATATCTTCCTCTTCTGGTTACTGTTATGCATTCCTGAGTGGTGTGAATGTTAAAAGTGCAATAGTAATATCATTGATTATATGTGCTTTTTGTCATAGATTATTATTTGTATACAAATCCATTTGGTTGTTATTCTGTTTTGTTATAGAACGTATAAAATAAATGTGATACAAAATATTGCAGTTATAGTTTCTTTTCTATCATCTTCCTCAGCACTAGAATACTGCTATGTTGGTACTTTATAGGTAGATTAAAAGACTAAATTATAGTTTAGAGACTTTGATTTTTGAAGCATTGGTTGTTCTTAGGGACAGGAATATTATATCCTTATGAAAGTGTCTTTACGGTCACTGTGCATTCAATGCTCTGCTATCAAATGTTTGGTATTATTTATTTCATTCCCGGTATCAGCTTATGCTGACTAAGTACTGCCTTAAACCTAGATTAATATGTTGAATATTGTAGTATGATTTTTTTTTTAATTCGATGTAACATTTGAAATGCAACATTTATTATAGTAGGTTTGCCGCGGGAACATGCCTTGAAACGCCCTGTCTTCATTTTTCATACGAATTAATGTCTGGATATAAATTTGTGTATGCAATATTGATATGATTTAGGACTACAACATTTAGTGTCAAAGGAACCCTCTGTTTTACCAAGTGTTACTGACAGGTTTAGATTTTTAAATAAACTGAACACCAACATTGATTTTAATCAAACAAAGAATGTGACATTTTGTTGCTATACATTGATGAGGACTTACACTTATACACCCACTATTCTAATTAGACATTTTTTTATCATAGTGGACATTCTTTTGAAGAATCATTATAACTTTTCAAAGGACCCGAAAGGGCTTATTTTAATTTTATACGGGAAAGGATTGAAACATTACTGAAAGAGTTGACGTCACTGGTATACTTAACATTTTTTTTGACTGCTTATTATACAGTGTAAACAAAGGGGCTATTGAATTATCACAAACACAGACATACAGTAAATAGACGTTAATTGTTCGTAAAACATTTATTTTACATTATTTGATTCTTATGTTAAAATTTTACTCAGAAACACTTATGCACTCTAATGTAGACAGTATTTTGGCTTGTTGATTTAAGTTTTGCGCGGCGTCGCTTAAACATGTTAGGGGTTTTTAAGGTGGTTTAATTCTATACAGTCGTGTGGGGTTTAATGATGGATTATTTATTTAAATTTTATTTAGCAGGTGCCATAATGTGCCTATTTCACTGGTTAACCTTTATAAATTAACTTGCGTTTAGATCATAGTAAAGATGTGTATTCTGTTACATTGTATCCCAGAAGGGGGGTCTTCAGGAGTCAGAATCCTACTTCTGTTAGAAAACGTTAATTTTATGCAAAATTGAGCATATGGTACCCTGGAAACCCTCCCCCTTTTCTCAATATAATTTTCTAGATCGTATTATATAGGTGTGAAACCGTAATTTGGGAAAAGCTTTGGAACTTGATACACATTGTACACATTTTTGAAGTAGTTCCTTGGTACGAATTTCATTTCAGCGCTTAGTTAATGATTGATACTTCGAGTATATGGATTGAAATAATGTTGTACATGTAGTCCTTTACAACCAGTCAAAAAATATATATTCTTGAGGTGACCAACATTTGTTTTTATAAGTAGCTCGGATGAAATTTGAAATAAAAAGGAGGGATAGGCTATTTAAGGGTCCTGTGTTTTCTTTTCTTTTCTTTTTTTTTCAATATGAAATAGAATGATACAAAAAGTCATCGGTATTCTCAAAAATAATTACAATTCAAATGTGACATGTGAAAGATTGTATTTGATCTTACATTTTTTTTGAAAAACAACGTTTAAATATAGTATGACTCGTTTCCATGTAGTTCATTACCATGTTTTCAATCATATGGGTTATGTTCCTGATTTTTTTTATCTTCATCATTTTGTACATCGTACCACCTAAGTAAGTTACCCTTAATTTAATGGGCAAAATTTGATGAACGATGTAAACGTATTTTTATTGAACTTAGATTACTTTAAAATATCCTTTATGTTGATATGTCATGGTATTTTTTTTCAATAATACAACCATGTCGAAAGTTGCGATAAGTTTGTTCAGGTTTCAATAACCTTTCTTAATGATATTTGTTATTATACTTCTGATTTATTATTTGATCATGAATTCTGATATATATATATTTCAAAAATAGAAGTCTTTTAACGGGTATCGGTTACACAATACAGCCTTTCAGTGAGCTTAGTTACATGTAGGTTTTTTAAGAACACGACCTTATAAGGATTAGAATCGTACTTTAATTATAGTGTTTTTTAACAGTATTAATATAGATTAAATCTATATGGATTTGGTCTCGAACAATAAACTAATTAATACTGTTAGGCAATTGTGCTCCCGTTAGAAGATTATGTATATTAATGTATATTAGGTCAGCTTTCTCCAAAATAAAAAGCATATCTTTTCTTATGTTTTTATTAACAATTTCTAACAAAAACTAGAACAACTTTGTTCCGACACACATTGCTGATGTATAAATACTGATGATATAATACTGATTGGAGACAGAACAAAGATAGGAAAAACAAAAAAATGCCAACTTGTACGAATCTAGGGCGTTCTGCATGTACGCACTTGAAACAGCGCTCAGCGTCATTGATTCTTGGGGTGACGCGTTTTCGGAATTATGAATTCCATATAATATCAATTCATGTTACCACAGTCTGAAAGGCTAAATGATTCAAAACTCTAACTGGTTTCCTATTGGTATAGCACTTTCTTCTTGTCCTTCTTTTTCCATTAATGCTAGCTGCTTACGTTGTCTGACTTTCTCTGCTCGTCTTTCGCGCTCCAATTGTTTTGCCTTCAATTCTTGTAATTTCTTTTCTTTATTTTCAGCGGCAGTGTCCAGTTTTTTATGCACAGTTTCTTCTTTCTGTTTTTGCATTTCCATAAATAAGTTAAGACACGTATTTGTGTTGGATTTTTCAAGTTCTTTAATTTTAGCCAATCTCTCCTCTTCCTTTTTCTGTAAACAAAAATTATTTCGAATAAATCACAGGCGAAAATATTCAGACGTGAGATATGAGTAGCTTAAGGTGACCTTCATGCATTTGTTTAGATAAATTTTATTTTAATGTATGCGTTTTTATTTGAAGTTGAGGAAATAAAGGTTTCTGTAAATTTGTCCTCTATTTTTATTCTGACAGCTTATCATTTATTGATAGCTGTTTTTGTGTTTTTTATTTGGTAGAAAAAGCATTTCTTTTTTTTCCTTGTCAATAGTGCTTACCCTTTTTCGCCTCTCTGCCCGTTCGAGTTTTTCTTTGATTTCTTCCTCGGTGAGTTGTTTTTTCTTTTTTCTTCTTTTTTCCAGTTTTTCCAACCTTGGCGGAGGCCTAGCATCACCTGGAGTATTAGCAGCTACGATTTCAAAAGTAGCGAAGTTTGAGCTTTCCCTCTTTGGTCGAGTAATCAATCCTTCTTCCCTCAATGACTGAAGTATCATGGATTCCTCCATTCGCTCTCTGTCTTTGGCACTTGTTCTCACGGGACATGGTGTTCCGGTTAATGCCAAGTCTAAAAAAGTATGACGAAATGAATAATACATTATATGAATAATAGAATGAATACTAAAAACCAATTTCCCATCAAATGTAACATTAGATTGTTAGATAGTATTTTAGGGAAAGCAATAATTTCAGATGGTGGGGAAATTGTAAAAGCTATAGGTTGTTTTTAACAAAATATGCGAATAAACTTTTTATAACGTTACAATATTCATGGAGTTTTTTGGTTCTTTGTATGATGTATTTACCACGCACTAAATTTTAAACACCAACCCTTTTCGTGTACGTTTAGTGTATTTTGTTTTTATTTATTTATTTATTTATTTATTTATTTTTATTTTTTTTTTCCATTCCAGTGGGATATTAGTTTAAAAACAACATTGACTTTAAAACTCAATCACTTACCTAGATTTTCATTATTGGTGAATTCGTGCTCAACTGTTCTGACTTTATCAGGATCAGAATCCTCTGTGATGACGAAGGCGTAGTCGGCTTCTAATCCAGAATCACCGCTCTGTTTTGAAAATTTAGACTGAGCTGAAAATCCTCGATCAGAATCTGCTAATGATCTGTCCTCATCTAAGCTCACGCTCGATCCAAACCCTTTGCTTGTCTGTGATTTTGTTTTTCTAATTTTCTTTCCTGTTTTGTCATCAATTTGTACTTCTCCCCGGTGTCTTTTAGTATTGTCTGTTTTATCTCTAGCTGGTCCTACTGGTTGAATTCTGCCTGCAAGTTTAGACTGTTTGCATCCCATCTTTGTTCTGTGGCCAAGAAAGTTCGAATGAAATTTCGATGAAATCGGAGAAGTATTTAACGACACCAAAACAATCCGATTTAAAGTTTCAATTGTTCTTATCAGAATAATGATAAATATTTTACCCGTTGTCAAGTTGTAACTATAAACTATCTACGTAAATTGCCGAACAACACTGACGGAAATTTCCGACGACCGAGTATTGAACTTAATTTTTTAAATGTCATATTGAATATTTTCTATATTGATCACACTTTGAAGGGCGCTTTACCTGTTCTGTCAAGTCATGACCATCATAAGCTAATTATACACCATAATGTTTTTGTTGATTGGATTAATATGATATTTACATGGGTTAATTAATAATTAATCTATTGATTAGATAAAAAAATTCATGTAATCAAAGTTATGATTTAATGACCAAAGTGTTCCACAGTAATCTCAGAAAGCACACGACATACACAACATGTTCAAACTATCATAAGTTTCTCATTTTAATTTATTTTCATTATTTTATCATAATTTTATACATATTAATTATTGAACCAATAATATACCACAAATATTTTACTTCAAACTTGTAATTAAATATGTGCAAAAAAAATTTAAGTAAATTTTCTACTTAGACTTAAGTGGACTCAAAATTCCCTTATCTCTGTGATATTTTTTATGTAAAAAAAATATAGATAAACTTTGTATATCAATGTTTAGAGAGATATGTTCCATAAACAGTTGCTTTGTTCAGGAAAGTGTCTAAGTATTATTTTCTTCAGAATTTGTTTCAAAGTTTATAGTTGGTAGCAACACATGACTTGCTCGTTGTTTATATGACACATGTCTATAAAAACAGGAAGTCCATCTGATTGTTACATGTCAGTAATAAAGAGTTAAAGATCGCAGAAAACAATACAAAGGCTACATTTACGTTATTTTATTTTTTTTTTTTTCAAAAGAGGCCTTCCTTTGAGAGGTACACGGGAGCAACCATTTGATTTTTATGGGGCGGCTATGATCAAATTTTCTGCATTTTGGGAAAATTTAGATCCTGCCATCTTTTCTTTGGCGCCAACGAAAAAAAAATTAGGACAAAAATAGATCCTGCCTTTTTTGCAAATTTTATCCTAGCTCCCCTAAAAATCAAGTGGTAGTTCCCTAACTGATCTGCTCTTTATTTGACTTTATTTATCCATCACTATTTCCATCGACAACGAACCTAATAACAGAAGCAAAAAAAGATTTGTACCGTGCTATCATTTATGTTTACCACTTTTTTGATAAGGATAAAAATATGGGATGTTTTAAGACGGTTTGCATCGAACACAAACGTCACTTGTAAGACGCGTGAAAAACAGCTTTTGTGTTTTCTAATTATCAGCAAATCTTGTAATGAAGATTGTGCCATAGCTGTGACACACAGGCAATAGGCGAAATAGGATTGATGACAAATGTACAAAGTGCGTTTACATACTGCAGAACGATTTTTATCAATTTAGATCGAAAAACAGAATTGATATAGCAGTCGCCAGAGCATTTAGATTTGTGAAGCCTGTTAGCATCTGCAATTATCTTACACTACCGCAGGAAAATAGTCCCATTGGCATACCCTATAGAGGTTCAAATGCAAATTGTTAGGTCCACTTTAAAGGTATTTTAATACATCACATTTAATTTTATGCTATTTAAACCAATAAACAACTTTTACTGCGAACTAAATGTACTGATTAATTTGGTTTGTATTAACAACGATCCAATCAAAATAGCTGACCTCTAACCTCATCAGTACCTGTTTTCATGTACTTCTATTCATTTACCCGAATTAACTAATCGTTCATTATATCATATGAAATGTATATATTTATAAACAAGTTACCTAATAAACCATATGATGTTAAGCTTGAAATGAAAACCATGCGAGATTATAAATAGTCATCGATCATAAAAATGAAAAAGAACAATGTTGACTACCAATTGGAAGAGCTGTTTTAGATATTTCATGCAGGGCTTTGCAGATCCATATATTTACAAAAGGGGCAGTGGTTCCGATCAAGAAACATATAAAGAAAGAGATTCCAGACAGGGACTACACTTCCTGTTCCAGGCTATTATTTGCCGCTCATTTTTTGCTAAATTATAACAAAAGGGTAGCATTACCCACGAAACCATCCTGATCTATCAATCACCATATCGTACATTTTATTACGGTTACCGCCTCGTGACATCGGAAGCTGAAGATGAAATGAACTTTGCTTATTGACGATGGCATACAGAGGCGGATCCAGGATGTTAGATTAGGGGGGCGCACAGTTAAAATTTCTTGAGGTTATTTTTTTTAAATATTCTTCTAGAGTGGGTGCAATGTAGATATCTTTTTGGTAAAATTATCGAGAAATTAAAGTTTCAACCTAAAACCGTCTAAATCTCAGGGCATAATCTATGATTCAGTGAATAGGAAAAGTGACTTCTCCCTCCCTTCATAATCTATCCCTGACAACTCATGCTTTGCAAACTTTAGGGGGCGCACGCCCGCCACGCCCCCGCCTGAACCCGCCCTTGGCATAGGAATTTCGATAATGCATTTCTCAGGAATGGTGTCAGTCTGTGGTCTGGTGCTATTGCTTTGTGTAATAATCGTTCTATTTGGCTATTTGGCAATGTTTTATAATGATTGAGTTGTAGGTGCTTCAGAGTCTTAAAAGTGCACGGCGAGTGTTTCCCGCACAAGATATGATTGTTGAAATTATATTCTAAGACGTCGGCGTTTATGTTAATGTACGTGTCTCTGAAACTAGGTGCCCTGAAACTAAGCGTTTTTACATGACACATAAGTTTCTATGCGCTGACTTGTGGGACTTGAGCTATGTAGCTTATCAACTGAGAAATTTACCTAGTTGAGAGAGACATATATCTACGGAAATGCTTTATTTCAATAATTGTTTGAGAGTTTGAATGATTTGACGGTTTCGACCTGGAAATCTTTAAACTGAATTTCGATTTGAAAATTTAGAAACTTGGAAAGGCCAACTAGTAGTTTGTAGTTCAATTATGCTGCGTGTTGGATGTTTTTGGTTAATTCATCTAGGTGTTCCATGTAAACCAACATCGAATCTGAATATTTCGCAAACTGGTGCACCGCATGCTACATTGCATCACAAATTTTGTTGTGTGTTTATTAAATGTCATTCGTAATCAGAATAGTAAACTAAAAATAAAAGATCAATATTAATCATTTAAAACAATAAGCTTGTGTATCAGATCCTGTACTTTCCTTTTATCCTGCTTTCATCCCATATTTTTTGAATTTGACGATTATTTACGGCACGGGTGTGCGGCCCCGAAAATTTTTACCCACCCCATTCATATATTCTGACAATGAAAAACGGACACCCATTCAAATATATGCAATGCATATATGTAATCCATTCATATATAACATGTATATATGCATGGCACTTATCAGTGTCTACATATCACAGCAGGATTCTAATCAGAATAAATGACATTGTATTTAAAGACATCATTAACATGTCAGAGCTAACTGGAACCCTTCCTGCTTATCAGTCAAGTGTTAATCTTTATTTACTTTGATAATTTTAAGGATCATGATTTAATTGAAGTCAATAACCATGGGTAACCATGGGTAACCATATAGCCTATTTGTAAATGTTGACCCCAATAACATATACTGCAACTAAAATACCTACCCTTTTCGTATATTACCAATCATAAAAGTAGACCGATACTGGCCGCACATCTGTACCTACCCATTGAAATTAATTTAATCCCCCCCCCTTCCACCCACACACACACACACACCGTTTTCTTGGTGTGTGGATTGAAGTGTATTTGCTTTGTGTAGTTTCCTTCATTTCACAATTATCAGACATACAGAAAGATAATTAAACAATCAATAAATCATAGAATGTTTTAGTTTATTCTAGTATTTCATATTGTGTTGGCGAATTCATGTGAAATAGAAGTAGGAACATGTCTTGAGCTATTTCCTCTCCCATCCCTGTAGAAGTCATTGGTCGCTTACATCTCCAAAGCGACAGTGACATCCGTAGATTCCAAAGAACGCGCTTCTCTAGGACAATTATGTTCTAAATTTCCCTTTTAAATACCTGGGAAGCGCAGTATGTTATTAGGACACGAATATTTTATCAAATAACACGATAAAAAAACTTAATAATGGTTATATAGTGCGCTGAATATTGTTGTCTTGTGCGCACAAAACAATTATATTGCGCGCACATCATCGTAAGTGGGTGAGTAGAGCACTACATATGACTAAAAATACCATATACGTACACTGAATTACCAAGCCAACGCTTTAGATCTTATGTACAAAGTAACTTGATTTCGTCGATGAAACATATTTGTCACCTAGAAGCATCTTAAAGACGTAAGGAAATATACGGGTGCATGACATTTTGAAATATTCGTCATTAGACTTTTAGAAAAAAAAATAACAAATATGTTTCATTCGGCCGTTATGATAAGTCTGTTATTTGATAATAGAGGTTCACGTTTTAGTGGGCATGTTTAAACTAAGTTATCTCTCTTGATACAAAGAATTTTTAATTTGTGATAGTATATCGAGCAATATTTAGTATTAGTGTCCATGGCGAAACGTGTGAAACTTAAAAAAAAAGTTTTTTTTGGTTATTTACATTATATGGCTTTCTGACAGCGCTCGTGGTACCCTACCGAAGTCCCATGCAATTAAGACCCCAACATCACGACACGCCAGCGGCGGATCCAGAGAATTGCCTAATGAGTGCCCACCAGTGGGACAAAAAAAAATCTTGATAAACAAATTATAATGTATGCAATTACGCACAAAAATAGTTATTTTCATAAATTTTGCAAATTGATAAGCCCCCTCTTCTGATCCGCCTATGCACTCTCTATTTACTCCCCTCCGAACCTGAAATCATAGATCCGCTATTGGGTCTACTTGAAACTTCATAAGCCTTACCTCTTTTCTGATTGCCGTACCTTCCTTCAAAAATGTTTTGTTTCAATTTCTAATTTTCAACACTATTTATCAGTGATATTTCCACAGATCCTTATTTGCTATGCAAAATATGTAAATTCATTTTATAGAGAAAAACAGAAACTTATTGGGATTTTAGCACACCAAATTTTACCGAAAATATTAGTGGTTGCATGTTCTTAAACCGGGAAAGTTACTTTAACAAGCAGAACACGGATTAATGGGGTTAAAGAAAAAGTAGAGGGTCTCGAAAAAGATAAGAAAGTTGAAATAGAAACTAGTGAGCAAAAAAATGAAGAAACATACAAATCTTTAAGAACGCCACAAAAAACCACCGAGCATGGACCAAATGCACTGGTAGAGTAATCAGCCTTTGCTTTCCTAGATTCTTCATTAAAGCTGCTCGTGTCATCTCTGGTATGAAATAGAAACAAGAGGCTCTCGAAGAGCCAGAATCGCTCACCTGACAAACCATACCGTATTGATTAAGTATGTAAAGGTATCACGCTTTGTTACCATGTTTGACAAAAAAAATTACTGAAAAAAAGCATATATTGAAGAATGCTGTAAGTTCAAAAAAGTACCTAAGGCACTGAAAAATGTTGGAAATGCCTTCAACGTGTTTTTAGAACCTCTGGAAGAAATTTTCGCAGGGGTCCCCATGCCTTATTATTCCACCAGTTCTGAGCAGGCAATATCTTGGTATAGATTTGCTGAAAAAAAAGAACATGAAATGAGGTTAAACCACGGCTATCCAAAATGTTCATCATCACCATTCATATCAGGAGACCATGTTTACTATATAAACCAATTATTGTTGAAATCAAAGCAAGTATAAAAAATTGCAGAAAAGTGGCTGCACAGAACAATCTTTCGTCATCACTTTTCAACTTAAAGTACCTAGTTTCCTAAGAATGGAATCTGAGCAACTGGTGAAAATGGTCGTAAATAGGCAGCCATTTTGAAAATGGCCGCCTAAGAAATAAATTCAATACTACCTGTCAACTTATGTTTATCTTATGGATAGCTTTCATTCTCATTATTTTTCTATAGTTTAGGGGGAAAAAGCAAAAAAAAAGCATTTTGACTCCAAGTTATATTTTAGTAACGACGGCCATGTTGTTTGAAAAATTTTAAATGATCAGTTTATGGAGGAAACCCTAAAAAATCATGCATGCCAACTTTCATTAAATTTTGTTGCAGTTGCAATTGGTTTCAGAGAGTTGTACACATTAAAACAACAAAAAAATCCTACAATAGGGAACAAATCATTTTGAAAATTTTGGCAAAGGTCCGTCTTCTGATGGTTAACAATATTACTCTCACTAGGAATTTGGCAAAATTCATGTTTTTGAGTTATTTGTTAAAAACTGTATTTCGACCCCTTTGTTTTACTTTTAGTAACAGCGGCCATGTTTTTTAACAGATCAAAAATCCAAACGGACATTTTGTTAAGGATGCCCTTTAAAACAAAAATACCAACTTTCATTGAATTCTGTAGAGCAGTTTCTGAGGAGACTCTAGGGAACAATCTTAAGTTTCATCTTTCATTTTGTAGTTTCAGAGATTTTTGAAGAATTGTTAACGACGATCACGACGGACGCCAAGTGATGGCAATAGCTCACATGACCAATGGCCAGGTGAACTAAAAAGCCGGTTACCGGTATGACAAATGAACCAAATTGAGTTCATTATATCAAAAACAATTACACTCATTTATTTTGCAAATTTTGGTATGCTGTACACGTGTTTCCAGGAATAACCTCTCATCAGTGGCATTGATAGAACAAGTACATAGGAAGGTCTTAATAAAAAAAAAGCATATATATACCAAGAGTTATTAATGCCTACGCTTCATATCTTTTGGAGTGAAAATTTTAGAACCCAAGATATAGAAGGCGACACGTCACCTAAAGCTCATCAGTAACACAGCTTATGCAAGTTCTTGAAAACTAATTTACATTGAAATGAGGGAAACATATGTTACTATCGTATATTTCAATTGTCCTTTCCAGCCAGGAACGGATCCTTGTTTCTAATGTCATAAATTGTCGAAAATAAGAATGTATTGTGTATGGCTTTCCATACTTGCAATTTTCGACTGAAAAATCTGGTTACAAATTCTTATTACGTCGTGTATAAAAGAATAAATTACAGAATTCAGCATAATGCTATCTCAGTTTGTTTAGAAATTATATAATGTTTATGATTTGTCATGATAAACTTCCAATATTACTGAAAAAAACATTTTTAAAAATGCATCATCAAAGATCGTCCGAAATGTCTTTAATGAATTCTTCTTTGAAACTAATTGTGACAATTATCAAGTTGACAGCACATATATACCGATTATTTTCTTATCAGTTTCCGAAAGTTCAAAAGCCTGTCGCCGACGATGAAGTACTTCTCACGGCTTCATACAACCACGTATTACCGTAATAGCACGTTTTTTTAATCATATTAGGAATCCATTGTTTTTATTTTCTTTTTTGTACAGAGGTACAAATACTACTACTATCCATGCCCTGAGTATAATATTTCTCCATGACTACCCATTCGAAAGAAATAATAGGGTATCTTCTATTCTTCGCCTTTCTATAGAAAATAGACAAATTCATTGTACTTTTTGTTTTTATTTTACAACAATTTTATGTTAAACTTCTCAACAAATTAACAATATCTTATAAACATTCCGATACTACATGTGACGTAAAAAGTTAACAGCATTGTAATAGTAAGCACCAATCGGGTGTACGCACGACAAACCTTACATGTACATGTATATTATCTGATCAATGGAGATTCTTCTGTTGTCTCTGATTATCAGCATCTTCGTCTACCTGATCTTTCACCTCTTCATGACGTCACAGAACAATTCCGTTAAATAAACAGGTGGAACTTAAGTGTTGTGGTTTATATTGATTTGTGAGAGAGAAAGAAGTTTTTTCCTCCATTTACCTATCTTGTCGAGGAACTGTCAGCAGCATAAATAAGCGTTTAATAAATCGAAGCGAACATTTTACCACTGTTAATCTTTATATAAATATGGAAATTGGCACAGTCAGTTGAAAAGGATTTAAATACATTAAATGTTTTGCTGTATTGGTTAGTGTGTTTAAAAAGATTGCACGGAAAAGTAAACTTCAATCTTCTGTATCAGTTTATACGAATCTTCAGCTTCAGTTGTTTACTCTATGATGGGAAGGTTCGCTGGATATTCACATATGAGCTGCTGATGACCCTATAATGATGTCTAGTCCTATACGGCAGATGAACCAACGCCGGCTACCCCCATTACCAGGGGTATCGCCGGGAAAATCTCCATGTCGAGGGAGGGACAGACCAATGCATACACCCACAGAGGAGATGATGATAACAGGTAAGTCATATTCGTACCTCCTTTCCATTCTATTTTCTCTTTAAAATTGATTATTTTATTATCATGTTGACGATCTATCACAGTTTCACGTCCAACATAATTGTATGCCAAACTACCAACCCTATGGCATGAAATTGTCATAAAAATACCAAGTGGTAAATATCAAACCGTCCTTACAGTTACAATAATATACAATCAAAGTGACATTAATGCCTAAGCTTGGAACTTATCATACAAAACTTAATATCGCCATGTAATATATTTCATTGCACGATTAAACCATTAAGTATTTTATGTCCAGCCTGTTAAAAATCACATAGCAAATTCTTATTAGGAAAACCTTTTAAAGTTTTATCATGGCTAATTAAACAAGTAGTTAAAATATCAAAATCAATATTTTTCGGTCATTTCTAATTACTTGTTTATATTGACTGTTAAAATTTAAACATTGACCAATACAAAACAATATTTTACTTGGTGTTATATTCCATCTGTAAAATATCTTAAAGTGCCAAGCATAAGAAAGTCTAATTACTGATAATTCCATGATGACGCAACAGCAAATTCACGTCATGTAAGGCCGAGATTTAAAAAGTTCACCTTATTGCAGAGTCATGACAACTTATTTAAATCATCTTTATTCGATCAGATGTGAAAAAAAGACTTAAGAAATTTTTTTTCGCTTATTTCAAGACCAAGCAAAGATCGCGAAAAAAATCGTTGTGAATAAGTCCCTTTGTCAAGTAACACTTGTAAACAGTGTTATTCGTGAATATGAATATTGGCGAAATCGACTTTGTACCTTTCTTTTCACTTTAACCGAATCAAATTATTTTCTGATTTTTGAACACCTACAGAAAATATCGTAAATTGAAAATTGGAAACTAAAACAAAAAGACGCAAAAGGAAACCGAAAATCAATAAACTTAAACACATACTTCACAATCATTGAATTCTAGATACGTGTACTTTCATATATTTCTGGTCGTAATTGTCTGTCAAACATTAAATAATTACTGGTTTAACATGGTTAAAATAAAAGTTTTACGCTTCGTGTTACTAAGACAACAAATATATCTACTATAAGTGTTTATGTGTATATTGATATATGTGTGGAAATGGACCTGTAGACATTTTCATATCAGCTTTTTGGCTCAGTGTGAGGTTTAACACATCGGCAAACTAAAGAAGATTCATGAGTTGTTATGTGTCAAAGTGCCTCAACGTATCTTTTCTATGCAAATTTCATTAATCTTATACGAAATTTAGAACTTTGCAAGTGTTTTTTTTTTTTTTATCCGGACATATAGACCACACGCTTCAACAGACTAAATATGCCGTCAAAAGTTTTCTGATACACTAGGCTTTCATGGGAATATATATTTTTGTTGCTGAAGCATGTGACCAAACTCTCCTGTAAGGAAAATATAATGAAAGCAAGTATACCCCCTCCCCAATTTGGCATAATTTACAGATTTGGCTACTTATGCACCAAGGTTTTCATATTATATATCGCGAATGAACTGCATACATGTACTGTCTTTCAAAAAAGATAACCAAAGCAGTAAAATTTTCTATGTTGGCAAATAAGTAAACACATATTTTACTATATATATTTCTGATTTGACTTGAAATAAACCGAACATATATCTTTTTCGCTTTACATAAATGCAATGATATACCGAAACTAAATATAAATAATGTGCAAATTCCAAAGCGACACAATATAGGAAAATTGACAACTGAAGCTTTCAGGTGAAACAGAAAACGCTTTAACACCAGCCTTTTTTACAAAGGCATAAATTTCGATTACATTACTATCCCAGACTATTACAATTAATTCAGACAAAGTATTGCGATTCGTTATAAAAATGATTTTGGATTGGCTTTGCAAATTATGTACGGAGTGGTCTATGGATGTGTTAAATGGACAATATCTTTCTCCGCCTTCTTGATTAAAAAACCGCATTTGTATGAAATAAAAAAGTCTATCAAGGAGTCATGACAGTGTCATCTTGGTCTGTGGTAAAAATGAATAATTCACAGACAATCTACAGAAGATTTGTTGCACGAAAAAGTGCAAAATATTCTTAGTTCCTGAAAAATACGTCAGATAAAATAAAATTGTTTCATATATAATTAACTAAATCTCATTTCTTACATGAAATTAATAAATGGAAGTGATGTTTTATGATCTGCCAGCCTTGGTATCAATGTCAACACACATGTAACGATACATACTTTAAATCTGCAAAGAAACAATCTCCACATGGTACAATGGCTATTGTCATTTTTTTTAAATAAGGATAACAAATATCTGAGATAATGATGCAGTAAGGGTTTGACACGTCTTTGTATTCCTTATAAGGTAACAAGAAAACTGGCACATACACGCGTCAGCGGTGTGTTCAGTAGGCGATCAAGAAAACCCGTTTCTTTGAGGTGGTAAAATTATTGATATGATGGCAACATTTAATGAAGAATATCCTTTAAAAGGATTCGAAATAAATATCAGGTAAGGACAGTCAAGTTCAGAATTATTTCATAATGTCTGACGAACTTGAATTTGCCAATAACATGTGACCCGAAGCCATTAGCAACACTGTTTTAGTGAATTGCTCGTATCTCAGTTATGATTGCTTATAATTCTTGTTATGTCTTTCTAAATATAGTTGTTATAAGAATTGTCTGTCTGTGTGTCTAGGCCCTAATCATTCAAATCAATAAAATTCCGGGACAGTTGGTGTTGAACCTAATTGTAGTCCGTTCGAAAATTAAATAAAGGACAAGTTAGGGTAAATGTCACGTTTATCAAGGTTTTGATGTAATTTATCCATTTTCACTGCTAATACAGTCAAAGCATAATGAGTATAAATTATTTCAGGTCATCACAAGAAACGAAAGTTGAAAGGTAATTCGTTGAAAATAAATTTATTAACCTGTTGTTGAGTTTGACTAATGGTTTGAAAATTGCTTGCATGCTCTCGATTGTTCTATTATATCCATACTTTTTATTGTGATTTTATTTTCGGGTATTTACCTTTTCTTGCTATTACGCCGATGAAGCCCTTAACAACGTTGTTTAGTTTAATAAGTTACAATTTCATTTTTGCGCCAAATCCGTACGTTGTGTATTGATATTTCACATTCTTATGCTTTTCTAGAGGATTTAAAACATCATCTTTTATATTGAAATTTGCGAATTGCAAATCACCAAATGCGAATACAGGATCGGGGCGCACCGAACTTGTGTCCGAAGGTTTGAAAGTATCTGTATCCGCCTCTAGTCATGACTAAATTCCAGAAAGGTATTTTATGTGGGAAGAACATGGAATTTAATTATATATTTCCATAAATGTTTATGCTGTCCTTTATCATTGATCAAAGTTACATGAAGTTTCAAATATGCATGTATCCAAATGTTGCTAAGATTCTTTGGAAAATAAATTACTAACATATCTAGGATCATGATGTTTTATACTTATAGATATTTAATAGTGAACAAATAAGATATAAATCAAAATGCATTCATATGTACTAAATAGAGAAATGGCCATTCAATATTTTCATATCCAGTAAAGCATAATGTTTTTTAGATGCGTTTCCCACTGATATATATATATATCTACCGAGTATTAAGTGGTCACATTCTTTATATATTTGCAAGAAAAATTAATTCGGGTTACTTCGATATCCTCTTACTATCATTTGCCTGTTTCATTTATTAGAGTTTTATAATTAGAAACTGTTTTTTTTATGGAATGAATCGGAACAGACATATTCTAATATAACTAGACAAATTATGTGCATAGCTCACTTGGTGGTACACCTGCTCCCCTCCCTAGAAACCATATACTGAAACCCCAATGAAAAAAAAAACAAAATAGAAATTGCACAATGGTATCGTGTGATAAAGAAAGTGTGAAAGTTGAATCAAAGTCCATTCAGTGGTTTAAGGGGGGTTGCGGATCTGAACTGGGGACGGACAACATGATCAATCTTTAAGCGGGCAGGGGTATAATAAATACTACCAGTATTTGAATTGTCACGTGAAATCGCCATTTTATACGATGTGTGATTTCTCTCTTTTTTCTTTCATCATTGAGATTTGTTTAGAATGTGTTGGGCACAAATGTGTTTTCCTTTATTCAATAGAAATGTTGATATTTTCTAAATCGTATTTGTCTTAAACCATTAAAATAAGATATCTCAACATCGGGTTAGCAAGCACGAAGAAATCTCTTATTATCACAGAAGTCTACTATAACAATAGACTCTGTTAAGTTAGCTTCATTCATCGACTTATTTATAGAAATTGATAACAGACGCGATGGTTTCACCTGTCGGTATGTGTTCAACCGCCGTTATTTATGCATCTACCAATATTAAGTCCACCAGTCCATGAAGACTGAAATATAGTTCTCCACCACGAGAATTGAAATAGCATTTCACTGAAATCTCAGTCTCCACCACGCGGACTGAATTGAACATTCTACCTCCATGAAGACTGAAGTATAATTTATATCTTGAGGACTGAAATATTAATCACCACCATTAAGTCTGAAATATCACTCTACTGATATCATTTTTTACACTGAGGACTGATATATCATTTTCCATCAAAAGGACTGAAATTTCATTCTCTACCATGACGACTGAAATCCCGTTCCCCACCATGAAGATTGAAATGCCGTTCTCCTCTCGAGGACTGAAATATCGGACTCCATAATGATAACTCGACAGGAAATTCTGTTAAGGTTTTGGACGATTTCCTTATTTTTGCTACTGATTAATGACCGCTTTGTTTATGAACATTCGGTTGCATTTTTTATTCTGTTTTTGTGTGATTTTTATTCTTTCGTTTTTTTGTTTTTTGTTTTAGTGTATTTCTTGTTTTTGGATTGGCCTCGATCCTGTGGCGGTTTCGCTTATTTTACTTTCCCGTTTAATATAGAATTATTTCTGTATAATTATGTAGAACTAAAACGGAACCGTTCCAAATGTAATATAGCCTTGCAAAACTATATCGACACTGTGTATTAAAACCAATTTAGGAAACTTCAATTCCTTCAATGATATTTACTAACCACTTATGAAAAGCGTATAATTATCATGTGGGTGCAACGAATTCGAAATCTATCGAATTTGGCTAAAACAGAATAATTGAACATGTTCTCACGAATAAAACATTTTGAAATGATTTTTATTAATTTTTTTTTCCACAATTCTTTGGTGTAAAGATTATGTTCTACTTAATAGTTCTGTAATATCTTAATTCTATGTATGAAAGTTGTCAAGTTGATATACATGTATTATCGTATTAGAAAAGAATTAAAATCAGAATAGCGGTGTTAAATACAAAATAAATGGCGGTCTGTGTGAAAAATAAGTCTGTGTAGATCTAGATGGTAAGGATCCCATATTAATAAAAAAAACCGAAAACATTCAAACGACTCGACAATTTTACACGTTTAACGTGTAATGAAACATCATTGTTTATTCAGACTACATCCATGCAACGTTTTTTTTCAAGTTCAATTTTAATCCTAGCCGACGTCTCAATAACTACAACTGGTTTCTGAATCAGATACACGTTGTCCACTTACTGCCATTATGTCTGTAATCAGTGTTCGCACTAACAAGCCATGAATTACAGTTATACATATTTTTGCTATAATATGGAGTAGGCAATGCCTAAATCAGCGAGCACCGTGGGCTGTACCATACATGTGCCATCTGTGTGAGACTCATAAAAATAATAAAGGACATTGCAATAAATAAATATTTATATTTAAGCAACAAGCGAAATCAATATTTTTATTTGAAAATCTGCCTTGTTAAATAATGGGAGAGTTTTTTTTTAATGAATGAGTGACTGGAAAAATCCTAGCCCCATACACCCTTTCCCATTTCTTTCAAAGTGGTCGATAACTTTATAGCACTTCGCAATACTTCACATGTTTAACCCTTAAAAGCACCTCTAGCAACATCCTTTTCAGTTTTGGCCGGTCAGATTAATCTGTACTGAGAACCTTAAATATTACAGTTCTCCACGGATGGTAGGACTATTTTACACACATCATGCGACGTAAAGAAAATTCAGACGACAGTTCCAAATTCCAAATGATTGCCTTCCCTGTCTTAGAAAAGCTATGCTTCGACTTGGATAATACAATCGGAGTTATATTTTTTCCAAGGCGGGTTAGGTTCTTGACAACAGCAACAGTGTGGAACAGCGGAGATACACGTACGTACATCCACGGGTTTCCCGAAGTTTTTAAAAACACCGCATTCACTTCTTTATGTAAAAAATACAGAAAAAGACTTGAAAACTATCAGAAAAGATGAATTTATTTTTCCTGAAACGTAATCTTAACCTATATATTTTTCATTTGTTTGGTTGAAGGAAATAATGAATTTTCTCCGTAAGGACAGTCACTTTTTGTTACTTCCGGGACATGACTTTTTTTTTCGTAAGTATATTGTGGAACCTTAAGGGAAAATTAGAAAGTACACGTAATAAAGGTAGAGCCAACACCGCTTCTCGGCGCTCGCTATTACCCTGCGCCCATATGATGAGTTCTGTTGTTCTGACTTACGTTATTCTGTTCATGGGGGAAGTCATAACGGAGACATTAGGAAGTGCCGAAATTTCTTAGAATCATGATAGCACCCTGGGATAGAAAATATCCGTCAGAAGGAAAAATGGGGAGAAAAAACGATAAACAACATTATGGTTCTTCCAAAGTCAAAACCTATAGGACATACACATACACACATAAGAATGTTAATATATTCATTATTTAAATACGTTCTAATTTTTTTATATTTTGCAAACTCCAAAATGCAATTTCACTATTATTTTAAATTTATGAAAATATGATTTTTATGCACATACATTAAACTTTAAAAATGCACAATCAAGCGAAATAGTAATTTCATTTCATTATACTCGTCAACTGTCCCTTTGACATCTTGTTGAGATCTCAATCTTGATTTAATGCGGGAATACATTTAAACGAGTGAATGTCCTCGGCCAAAAAATACATAGAAAAAATAAAAATATGTGTATTTTCAATTTATGCGATTTTTATCATTCCAACATTGATAGGACCTCAACAGAAGAAGACAAGCAAAGGGTAATGACAAATGTTAAAAACAATGAATTAGGAATCATTGTTTCAAATGCTTGAGATTAACTTGTAATATGCATGGCTCAATTTTAGGCGACTGTTTGAAGAGTAACTGTGTGTTCTGTTCATAGTTTGCTCCTCAGCGTTCGTGATTATCATTTTGTGGCTTTTTACATTTCTTGTAATTCCGTTGGACTTACACTGGTTGATAATCTTACTTTTTTCTAGAACCGTTTTTTTAATTTTAGGTAAATCATGATATCAAAATTCCGAGCGGAGATCTAATGACTAACTCAAGTAATCAGTTTCCCTCACTAGATCAGAGCAAGACGATTCATTAGAATAAATCCTTTATATTTACATCAACAGACTTCTTCAAGTTCCACAAATACGTTCATTGCTGTAAACCAATTACGCAAATGAACACGCTAAGCACACGAGTTGCTCAATGATTATTAAACCCAGTCATTCCTGCAATAATACATGCGCTAATTAACTTGCTTCCTTTGTATTTTACAGGAATTAGCTCAGTTTTTAACGATCAGACGATGACGTCAAGCCGTGGTCGTCATTATATGGGTACAGGTGAGTTCTCCAATAAAAATTCTCTAACATGTCTTTTCCTTTAAAATTGTATGGACAACGCTAATAGAAGGAACAGTCTCAGATCAGTATTACATCTTTTGCCATAGAAAATCTACTATTTATGCCTTTGCATAAAACTTGTGTTCTTTGTAAAATCAGCAGTGTTTCCTGACTAAAACGATATTAGATATGTTTGTGAAGCAAATTAATCGATTAATGGAGTAAAATCACATTGTAGAATATAAAGACGCTGACGTTATCTAACGTTTGATCGTTTACTATAAAGTTAAGTGATTCGGATTTGCCTTTAGAGCACTGAACACCCGTGCAATTGTCTAGAAATGTGTATTGTTCATTGATTTAGCACACTAAGTTATATATTTCATTGCATTAAATACATCTTGTTTTAATTTTGACTATTTTTTGTTATTTCGTAATCACATATTTGTAAGTTCCACAAATGAAGCTAGCGAACGATCACAAGTCGTCTTTGTGTATGTCTCTGGTGGTTCCCAAATCTCTGTCTCCATGGCGTTTATTTTGTGTTAAGTTGTCTCTTAATTTGTTTTTTTTTTTTTTATTTTTGGGGACGGAGGTAGTATAGGCTCATTGCAATATTGATCGAGAGGCAAGTTTTAAATATATGATGACTCTGTCTGGAAGAGTGGCCACTGTTGTTACTAGTAGTGCCTAGCATAAATGAGTACGGAAGTGTTTTGTAGCGCCACTTTGGATCCGATCACTGTATACAATCAGACTAGCGATCGTTTCTCCAAATAGCTTATATAAATAATTTCCAAAGTATCTGAACTCACAATAAGTGCATAATATCATGATTCCTAATTTCGTGATTCACGGTGTAAATATCTAGATTATCACAGATTGATTCGTCTCGTCATAGATTTCCCCCCTTGTTGCACTGGCAATTTGTGCGTTTCACAGGCAACTTAACGTTCTAGCACAGCATGGGACGCTTACCCACTAATGTTTCTAGTTCATTTTAGTAGAACCTGTGATACTCCCATACTAGTATTTTCTGTGTTTTCTTGCTGCTCGAAAACACAAAGAACACTAATATCTCAGCTAGTAGTACGTGACTATTGTGTTCGTTATAATTACACGTATTTCATTTTCTTTGCTTTGTTTTTTTGCTTCATGACAGTTAAGTCTCAATATCGCTGTCACGATGGCTTCCAAAGATTTAGCTCTCACTTCTAGGAATATTGTAGTAATTCTCTTATTTTCATTGTTCATATGGTCATTTTACTTCTGTACGTGTGTGTTAGTGTTTTATTGCTTTAAAGATTGAGAACACGTCAAAGGGAGTTGGTTTGATCTGAAAAATCTAACAGGAAAATAAGCATCCGTTTATTACTTAGTGTTTACGTAGATACAATTATTAATTAGAAATGAAGTCCGTGGATCAAAGAATCAATTGTCGTTGATTTGATGGAAACAGTCATTAATGTAGCCTATGACAGATAAGTCTTTTAATAAGCGTGTACGAGCCTTCCTGGATATAATGCATGTTCCGTTAGATAATAGAAGCCAGATCTAAATCTGCACCATCCTTTGATTATTTCTGATTAGTATTTGTCTTGTCAGTTAGTTATGCGACCTATGGAGTTCTATTTTGATGTTAATTTCCATATTCACGTAGAGTACATATTTCAAGTAATGGCTTGACTTCCTGCACTTTGTTTATTCCTGTCAAAGTTGTTTTGTTTTCCTATAACATACTGAATATTACATATCAAAATCTGTATCGCATGCTGTATCAACCCTAGACCTATATCACCCCTCGGGCTGGTGGCCCTTTGGATAACATAGGAGTTTCGGGTTGATACAGCATGTGATACAGATTTTGACGTGTCACATTCATTATATCATATATTTTAACCGTACTTCCAGTATGGTCTGTAAAGGGGTGAGATTTGGGGTATGCGATATAGGTATAGGGGTGTGATACAGGGTACGCGATATAGGGTAGACAATATAGGGTTCAAACAAATACTTATAATTCATATACAAAAAAGTTATATTTCAATCTAAATATATGATAAACATTGATATTATTCCAATTATGAATTAGCCTCGCAATAACAATTTGATTTCTTTAAGGGTTTGTGTTATGTTCTGGTTGTGTTTTTCTCTGTAATTTCTTACTATAGCTTTACTTCTCCCTCTTTCCCAATATATATTACAAGTACCACCGAAGTTTCTTCCTCATGGATTTTAGTCCTGAATTTTATTTCGGTTTGAAACCCAACTTTTTAAAAATTTGGAATTTATATCTGAGATAGAAATTGATTAACACTATATTACGATATCTATTTATGATTCATACGTATAGTTTTTTTAAGATTTTATTGACATCGGGTTGATTTCCTTTCATATCGACGCCAAACATTTAGTCAGTTTGAGTGAATTGAATACCGAAATAAAACGTTTTTTTTCTATTATTTTTCATTTGTTTTTATACAACGTGAGACTGCTGAAATGCAGGAGTAAGTTCTCGAAATGAAGAAAAGAAGATGGTATGGCTTTACTGTAACTGTCGTATAGATTACTATCATCGAATCGCTCATTGTTTCTAGATCTTGAGCTCCTCCAAAGAGATTTTAAGGTTGCAGATTTTTTTTCTGATTCATTTACACTCCTTGACGTTTAGGTTTCACGCACACACGCACGATACCTAAACCCACGCTGAACGCTTCACTAAACGCACGATGAACGAACGCTTCTATCGTGCGTTTAAAATGCACGATAAACGAACGCTTCCAGTGTTAAGGATTTCTGTATTATAAAATTTTACGCATTTTAAAAAAAATAATTCCTTCCTTTTGCCTGTTTGTCCATTTTTCGGGGCATCTGACCTACTTGAATGTAGAAGCTGTTTGTTTTACTGTAGTTAAAATATGTTATACTTTTTTAAGTAGAATTTCTGATCATGTAAGCTTTTTAAATAGACTGAAATTGAATAACTTTTTTGAGTGGTTCAAAATTTTGCTTGAGTATTTTTTATTACATTAAGTACATTATAGCGATTAAAACAGTAACTTTGTCTTGATCTGCGATTGAATGACCGATACACGTGTGCCTGGTAGTTAACTGGACAATGCATTGAGAAGGAGCAATACCTATGGAAATCCAGGTAACTACTTAAAGCAGTTCATCGAGTGGGGTCATTTAATCAAAAGAAAATCAAAAGAAAACAAACTATATCCAAGAAATGTACTATTATACTCGCTGTAAGACCAGCATTAATATCGACAAGTACCAGAAGATACGATCATAGTGGTGCCATTTTAGAAATGGCTTTACAGGATTTGTTTGAAATTTCTTTTATTATAATGGATACGTTCCCAGAGTCTCTGCATATATTAAAGAGTCTCCTTTATGTTCGATGTGTGGAAAATTGGTTAAAACCCCATTTAACTACGAAGACTAATGGCGGAACTGCAGGCTCTTTGTGGGGTTCTCTTGCTATGAAAAGAAGAAAGTTTTGTGAATCTACATAAGAAAACTACGTGATGATATATTTGGAATGAATATGAATGTTTTGTATGACAATTTTATTATTTATTCTTGTCTCGTATGTAAAATAGCCATAAATCAAACAACCTTACATACTATGTTTTAAAAGCTAACAATTAATTCAAGAATGATACGAAGATATGTATATTTTATGTCTTACTTTTTCAACGAGAATGAACTGCAGTTTTAGAAGTAAATTTATTTTAATGTGCAACAGAAGTATATAAATGAACGCGAGTAAAGGTGTATCGTGAATTGAGTAAACAAATTAGACTCGACCGACTTGATCAGAATTTAAATTCCAGGTTTAGATATGAATTCTATAACTAATTTATCTGGCGGTCCAAGTACGACCGTTTAAATTAAAATGTATATTTGACTTGTGCGTACGGATTTCACGGTTCTTGGACATTCGAGTTTATGTTATGGATAAGTTTAATATTTGGCAGTACTAACAATAATCTGCTTATACCAATATACTGTTCTATATGCCCTTTCTGCTAACAAATAGAAAATCGATTTTAAAAAGTGTACCGTGAATTTAATGACGGAAAAGTGTTGTCAATACCCGCGGAGGATATTTTTACCGTAAATGTGTGTTAGAAAGTGGCTTTGGACTGTGGTATAATGGTCATTCTTTTAGTATGGCAGGTAATATATCACTATGGATATATAATGTAACCTTTCAAGTAGGTTATGATATATTGTTCTGTTGAATGCATTCAGTCGCTTTGATTTTTTTTAAAATTTAGATCATATGGATTAGAAATACATATTCATCTGACAACTTTAGATTTGATGAATATATATTTTCGCATTTAGTCAAATGTTATTGTAATTAGTATGTAAGCTATGAATATTCGGAAAACATATTCCTTGGGAAAGGTCTACAAAGTGCAATAGCTCGGGAAAGGTTATGCCATTGTAAAATAATTAAGCATTATTACCAAGACAATGTGGAGTATTTAATGTATTGTTCATGTGACTTAATTGACAATATTATAGCTACAATACGCAATAACCTTATTCAAGGTTTATGCCTGGATGGTCTTAACAAACAACAATGGTTCCGCCGCTTGAATGTCGTCATGATCCATTTTATCATTATAAACAAAAGTCGGTTATCAGTCATATTATCAGTAGTAAATTGCAAAACGTATGTATGGGTTATTTATTTGTTTGTATTCTGGTTGAAAATGTAAAAGCGAATATATAAGTTGGTCAAAATTCATACTAAATGGGGGAAATGCTTAAATAATTATATCTCCTGTTGAATAAGTGTTTTAAAGTTGGTTCTTTTATTTTATATCGTAAGAAATCCTTACAAAACAACCCATGAAATGAGTTACCGAATAATATCCTAATGCAGTGAACCCGTTAAGTTTCTTATTCGGTCTTGTAAAACTGTCCTAATTCATTGCTGCTCTGGTGGTGCTGATCGTGAGCGGCATTGCTCTTACTGTACCAGGCGATAATCACTTGTTTTTTTGTTTTTTTTTCATTGGCATACGCTATCATGTGGTAGTCAAGACAAGTAATTGCGAGCAAACACTGTAATGGTTTGTCACGACTATTGTGATTATAAACATCTAGACCTGTATAGACACCTGCATTCTTAGAACATTATCGCTGATTAGTATACCAGAACCATAGTTATGTCATGTCAAAAGTAATTTGTCAGGAATGAAATCATCTAACACTCAATTTAATTAGGCTCGAAAATCTTCTGCTTTATTTCATAGAAAGGAATTTAAGGATCGACTTTGGAACAATATTATGGAGGTATGTTGCATTTATATATAACGAGCAGCATTATAAATGGCTATAAATGCAACTGTTCGGACTGGCGTCATAATTATAAATGGTCCCACAACTGTCCGGACTTACAGCACTGAAGTCATAATTATAAATGGTTCCACAATTGTTCGGTCTTGCAGCACTGGAGTCATAATTGTGAACTGTATCGAAGTTATAGAGAAAACATACCAATGTTTGTTTGGTTTGATGATCTGTCAATAAAAAGTGTATTCATCATGCTTTTATGTAAGATTTGCGATAAACTTATTAGAACATATAATACAATATTTAACTGATTGACTTGTGTGTGTTATTCATTTTTTTATATTGTTTTTGTTCTTTTTTTTTTGTGGGGGGGGGTACTTTTTTATCGTATTACTACTTTTTAAGCAAACAGTGTCCTTTGTGTCAAAATGTTTTCCAGAACTTTGTATCCTAATTTTAATATACAAAATGTTATCCTGCTTACTCGTGTTACGTTGGTTTCCCCCAGAAATGTCACCTGGAGGGTTTGCTTATTCTTGTTTGTAAGTTACTATTAGAAAACGAATACCAATTTAACGTTGATCTGAGTTATTACGGGATTTGATGTTAAGTTTTCAATGGACGTCACAGTAAAATGTTTGCATTGTTATTGTCAAAAATAAAAACTTATCAAGAAATTTCGCTAAATAAATATTTACTGTTCCGACGACCGTGCTTAGAAAATGTGTAAAGGGACTTCATAAATGTGTTTGGATTATAGATTGGTTTTAAATGTACCACTAAGTAGAAAATCGATCTCGACATTTCTATCACTCAAATGGAATGACTTAATTTTATATATCACTTACTGTGAAATCTCATGAATCAAACGTGTGTATGTCAAGGCATTTCAGAATACTATTTAGTTGCTGAGAAACATTACTATAGGCACTAGTAACAACATCAGTTGCATATCTTTAAATTACTTTTACCCAATTAATGAATTATTAACCTTATCGCGGAATAGGAACTCTTCATTACATCAAGACATTTATTTTATTACAGTTCAATTTCCATGGGCGGATCTCACGCGTGAATGGTCCCGCTCCCATTATCCCTTGTGAAATTGGAAAATTGAAAAAAAAAATAAATATGATGTAAATTGTTCACATCTTTCAAAAATTGGGGCTTTAAGTATAATTCACTAACTTTGTTTCGAGAGAGGTAAAAGAGTAGAATGACGCTTACTTTACAATGCCCGTTCAGGGACTTTCTATTACGGAAAGTGTTAGTTTTACACTCCTTGAGACGTTTAGGTTTCGCGCACGCACGATACCTAAACGCACGCTAAATGCTCACCTAACGCACGACAAACGAACGCTCTCAGCGTGCGTTTAAACGCACGATAGGTGATCGATCAAAAATAATAATATTAACAAATAATTAATAAAGAAAAAATAGTAAATAGAAATACTGAAAAAGCTAACAATAATGATGGCAAAAAATATAAAAATAACAGTTGAATAAAGGAAATAATGAATGTACAAAAAGAAACGCACGCTCCTATCGTGCGTTCATCGTGTGTCTGAACGAACGCCAAAATGGGAAACGTGAACGTTTCAAGGATTGTTTTTAAAACCTGGTCTGTTGAAGCATATTTAAGATTCTTTATTATTTCAGATGTTTCTCCGGAATTAGTTACGCACTTTTTGAATGAGAACCCGGACTTCTTAGACAGATATGTAGTTACACATGTACCCGAGGATAGAGTAAGACAATGGTCACTACGCAAGGGCAAAAACGTCTACACAAAACAACTTGGTCACAACATCAATGGTGAGATTTTTTTTATGTGAACAAATTACTTTTGAGTTATTCATATTCATTAAATCTTAGGTGCATTTATCTCTCCAAGTCGGACTCAAACTAGCGATTAGGGCGGATTCAGGCTGGGGCGTGACGGGCGTGCGTCCCCCCTAAAATTTGCAAAGCAAGGATTGTCAGGGGAAGATTTCGGCGGTTTTAGGTTGAAACTTTAATATCTCGCTAATTTTACCACAAAAGATATCTACAATGCACCCATTCTTGAAGAATATTTGAAAAAATTAACCCCCAAAAGTTTTTCGCCGAGCGGAGCGAGGCGAAATTTTAACTGCGCTCCCTAATCTAAAATCCTGGATCCGCCCTGCCAATATCTAGCAATAACTTCAGAGCAAACAATGGGTGCATTACTGTGTTCTAAATATTTCGACTTAATAATAACAATTAAGAATTGGATGATAAAAATTTTGTCTATCGAAAAATAACAAATTTTCCATGTGCATATGTTAATTGCGCGAAGTGCAATAAACAAAATATGCACAAGGAAAATTTGTTATTTTTCAATAGACAAAATTTTTATCATAGCCAATTCTTATACATTAATTTTAAAACATATTATTATCTTTAAACATGAGAAAAGTAGCTCTGAATTTAACTGAATAAGGGCGTGTCAATATTTTTTTATCCATTGAGATATAACAAAATTATTTTGACCAGATAACAGTATTTATCTCAAATTAATTTATACAATGATAATCTAACGATAAAGTTTTTTTTTGCGCCATCCATGATTAATCTTGGAGATCAATTATAAACATGTATGTGGGGCGAACCATAGCGTAAGGGCCGATTCAATGGACTTGTAAACGTCTTAAGCTTGTTGTTACACCCCGATGTCTAATGGTACCCTACTCTAGTAGGTCTCAGTATCGTATTAATTTTCTCATAGACTTCTGTAGTGAAGTGCATATTTTTAGGATTTAAAAAAAATATGCAAATTGATTCAATAAAACTTTCACTTATGTAGCATTTTTAAGGACATGTGAAAAAATAATTTCCCGCAAAGAAAATAGGGTGAGTCCACGAAGATCGGACAGAAAAGTAGTCTTGAACTGTAAATAGCCATTTTCCCTACTTTCACTTTCGTTTTGCACTCACCAAACCAACCTTTTCAGTGGAACATTTTTATGATATTATGTTAGATTTTCTTTTAAAAAAGTTCTTCATCTTACAGTGTGATGTTTGCTCTATTTTATAAGTCATTGTTCATATCTGTTGACAAAACATTAGTTTATAGAGAGGCAAAAAGAAAATGCACTATATTTTTATAGCATCCATGTTTTGAACAAGTTCAGAATCATTAAGTTGAATAAAAAAATTAGAAGTATCAAATCTTAACCATCTTGGGGCTTGAAACTAGTCAAGCTCATCATTGGCCACAGGTAGTTGGCACTGGTCTTAAACATATCACTTTCCAGGGATACTCCGGAAATATTCCAGCAAGTGAGCAATGCTAGAGATAATCCCTTTTGTGATTCGGTGCTGGAGATATGGTTCTGTTTTGACCACCAGCATCGGTCAAAACAAAAAGATATCTCCAGCAACCAATATCAGAAGGGATTATGCTAGAGGTGTCTGGCAAACCATTTTCGGACTTGATGTGTTGGGGTATGTAGGAAAGGGATTCCCATCTCTAACGTTATGGGAGTATTGTAATGGAATGACCTAAACATAAGTATCAGGTATGTTGGAATTTCTTTCATCAAAGTTGTTGAAGTTTCACTTTTGTTAAAATTGGCTGTAGAAATGTTAAGTTGAATGCAAATCCTTATTTTGATGCAATGAGAAGTACATTTTTTATGGTGAAAGCTGCATTTATTTCTTGGATTTATCCTTTGTTTAGTGGGTATAGAGCAGTAAATAGTAATATGCTTAACATATTTATTTGAATTGAAACATCTCCTATCTGGGATCACCCTTATCATGTTTATAAACTAGTTAAGCAGCATATCTTGTGCGTCGTTTGCTCTTTATTGAGTGAGGTCCCTTTATAGAATTACACATTTCTTTGAAGTAGACTAAAACTGGAAAATTCATTTTTGCTCATGGATCTATGGTGTATGAACAGTTTCAAAAATATTTTTATTTGCATATGCTGTAAAAATTGTAGCATAAGCTACAAAAAATGTAGCACATACTATATTTTGTAGCATATGCAATATATTTTTACAGCTAACACTATATCTCGGTTTTGTTGCATTTACATGCCTAGAGGTTCATTAAAAAAAGGTAGCATATGCAATGTATGCTGTATTAAATATACCGTATGCTGTACTATATGTACCATATGCGGTAATTTTTAACCTGAGTTGTTTCTGTATGTAGCATATGCATTTAGTTTATGTATACTGTAATTATCAAATATTATTTTGTTGCAAATGCCTCAAAAACAAAATGTGTTATGAATATGTGTTAAAGACGCTGAGTATGAATCGGTGTACTCGTAAGAATAATAAAAGCACCCTAATGGTTCATTGTTAGCTTTATAACGAATTAATTCACTATGGGAGAAACAAAGTATATTTAACATTTACAAACATATTAAAATTATGCAGGAATGTGCATTAGAATAAACAAAGAAGTGCATATGCTTTACAATATATTTGAATCTTTGAACATTAGGAAATAAGATATGATCAAATTGAAATAAATTACAGCATATGCTAAACTTGTACCATAAGCTTTAAAACTATTTTTGAACCATACAGCATTGTACAGTAGAAAATGGAGCATATGCTAAAATGTAACATATCCTACATTATTGGCAGCATATGCTGCTTCATTTTTTATGGCATATGCAATAAAAATACTTTTGAGCCTCTTGGTACACCATATATGCAATGCACATATAGTGTTGATTTCCAGTTATTTTAATTTAGATATGATTTGTCCTCTGTGTAACTTGTTTGTCATAATACATTTGTACCAAGTAATACTAAAGTATGACAGTACTGATGATATGATAAGCTTTAATTAAGCAGATAAATTGTAAGAAGATATGTGCACCTAATGGAACTAACTGTGTAAAATATGAAAAGATTCAGTTAATTAGTGTGATGCATTGTGCTTGCATGTTGAAAACAATGTATGATTGGGGTATAGTTTAGTTACTACATCATATAATCAATTTTATTATTACTCAGCTAAATTGCAGTGAAAAATAAGTACTTCCCTGAACTATTACTGAAATTTTAGCTCTTTGTATTTTGTGTTTTTTTCTTTTCAGTAGTTCTTGAAAACCCATTATGAACATAAATATTACAAAAAAATGGTAATGATAACTAAAATACTCACATGTTTGACCTGTATGCTAATTGTTGAAGTGGTTATAAGCAGTTATTTTGTTTGACTTTCTATCTCACTTAATACACTATTAATGTTTTTTTTTTCTAGGAGATGTCTTAAGAGATAAGAAAAGCAGTAAATGGAAGGTAATTCAATGACTATACTTAAAATGTTTGATTTTAAACCAAATGACTCTGAGTCCTTATTTAAGGGGTTGCTGTCTCTGACGACCTTTGACATGTCACTTGATGCTAAATGAACTACTGTAATTTTCACAGTTGCCATTTTTTGTAGCTTCTTGCAATGAAACATTTTGGTGGGGATCAAAATGGTTTTGAAAAAAATTGTCACTTCATTCCTGTAGTGTAAAAGATCAATTTTGTAGGTTCTATTTTGTGCGATTATTTTACTATCAAGAAAATTAGTACACTGTGAAAATGTATACGTTTATACTACTGTTTTGAGTCCAAACAAAGCAGGATCATATCATACACATGCAGAGTATCCATAGTAACTGAGAGAAGTGATAACCAATGAGTAAGACAGTTAAACCACCAAGGCCACACTGAATGTGCTTTGCAGGGCTGGTGCATCCTTCTCCTGATTGCCGTTTAATGTATTATGAGGGGATATAGCTCATGGTTTTATTAGGGGGATATAGCTCATGTTTGTATTAGGGAAGGGATATAGCTCATGGTTGTATTAGGAGGGATATAGCTCATGTTTGTATTAGGGAAGGGATATAGCTCATGGTTGTATTAAGGGAGGGATATAGCTCATGGTTTTATTAGGGGGATATAGCTCATGTTTGTATTAGGGAAGGGATATAGCTCATGGTTGTATTAGGAGGGATATAGCTCATGTTTGTATTAGGGAAGGGATATAGCTCATGGTTGTATTAGGGGGAATATAGCTCATGTTTGTATTAGGGAAGGGATATAGCTCATGGTTGTATTAAGGGAGGGATATAGCTCATGGTTGTATTAGGGGGGAATATAGCTCATGTTTGTATTAGGGAAGGGATATAGCTCATGGTTGTATTAGAGGGGATATAGCTTATGTTTGTATTAGGGAAGGGATATAGCTCATGGTTGTATTATGGGGGAATATAGCTCATGGTTGTATTGGGGGGAATAAAGCTCATGGTGTAATGTTTGTGATAAGTTTCCTGTAGATATTTTGCACAGGTGATGGACATATTCAAGCTTAACACAAATGCTAGGTTTGTCTTTATATACAGTACACTTTGTTATAATAGTTTTTATAAGCTATTCAAGTCTTTCTAAAAATTGTTAAGAATCTGGGTGTGTAAGGTGAATGGTTTAAGGTTTCTTGTCCAAGTTAAAGTTATAATATATACATATGAATGAACTGCTTTCTATATAAGCCTTTGTTAAGAGCAATAAACAAAACAGGTAATGCTATAATTATAGGATTGGTACATATATACTGCCTAAAATTTGTTTGGATTTGGAATCTGGCCCATGTTAAGTGATTACTGTGCAAAATATCTGAATATTACATGCATATTTTTAAGTTATCTAAATTTTTTGCTTTTGTATTTGTACCTGAAATTAGTTCCATATTTGTCAGTTAAAGAGGAGATTTCTGTAAGGAACTATAAACTAATTATTTTTTTTACTGATAGTCATTTTATTTTTGGGGAAAATATTTTTGTGATTTTTTTAAAGACCATGGTGGTACCAGCTGCTGTGGTGGTGTAATATCTATTTTGCCTGATTTATTTTAGACTTGACTTGATTATGAATCGAATTCAGTAATTTTATTGTTACCCTTATTTTGTAAAATGTACTAAATTTCCAAATTGAAAACTTACTGGCCTAATGAAATATTAAGTTGATGTTAATTGGTGTGCCTTTTTCTTTCACTAAGGCTTTACGTACATGAAGCAAAGTTAAAACCTGTCATAGTTAAGAGTCTAGAAGTATAAGCTATTATCAAAAACAATTTTTTTATCAACAATAATCAAAATGTATCATTTGTGTTATTTTACAGGTGTTTTAAAAAAAAACGTGATCTTGTATTTTTTCTAGTTTTATTCTTTTCTGCCCAGCTGTCCTTTTGTCCTTTCCCAACAAACAGTTTTCTGGACATTTTTCTCAACCCATGAATATATTGAGTATAAGTATTTAGAACTCTGAACAAACAACAAGTTATATGCATTATCAGTTTGCGCTGAAGGTTTGAAGTTAAGACTTGTGTGTTCTGTTAGATTGTTGACATGTTTCTCACATGACTCTAAAGATTAAACAAACTTAAATTTATTAGCATGGACTTATAGGTAGATTACCAGTTTTTATTAAATTTCCCTTGAAGAGTTATGACCAAAAAGTGTACCATAAATTCCCATGGCTTAATAGTTATGTAGAGAGTTGTTTATTTATTGGACAGATCCACTTTAAGTTATTTGTAGTATGAATGAAGTAAACTAGTGTCAAGATTTTTTAAAATGAGATTTTGGTATTTTTGTGATGGTCTGAATGAAACTAAGATCACTCTATTTATGTTTTTTCTACAGTTGCCACAGAAAGAGTATTAATTGTTGTACAATGTATTAATTTTCATTAGTTAATTGCGTTTCAAATTTTGAAATAAACTTGAATCTCGATTGAAAATTTTATTAAAACTGTGCCAAAACCATAAAATTAAGCTGGTAATATCTCACCTCACAATATTGCCCATGGTAAGTGTCCTCCACTGCACAGGTAGAAGGTACAACTACTAATTAGTATAAGTTTACTATATTTCTCCATATTTTTGCCAGGGATGGATGCAGAGATTCTTAAAGTGGACCCAGGCCATTTTTTCTCATTTTTGTCCAATTTTGCAAGAAGTATAATTAAAAAAAATCCAATAAAGAGGGAGGAGAGGTTCTAACCTCCAGAACCCTTTCCTGGTTTAGTGCTGACTGAAGTTTTTGTGTTATATGTACATTTGTAGCTACTAGATTGATGATATGTTTTTCCTTGCTTTCTTCTTCTCCCGATACAATACAGTCCTCCCCAGGGATTATTGTTGTATTACATATACATGTTTAATAATCATACTGCATTTGATAAACTTTGATGCATTGTGTCTGAAAAAAAAATTGCTTTTCTACTTGTAATTGTACCTGAGTGTTGAAACCTAATTAGGACTAATTTAGAAACATTTGATATAGTAGTTAAAGCTGAAAGGTAAATTATTAAATATATTTTTAGAAGAATAGTTTGGTGGCAATGAAATTTAATCATTTTCATGACTAAATAAGTCTTAATAATTAAAGTGTTTTTCATTTTAGTTGTCTGTGCACCATTTTACCATTGTATCATAATGGACAGTTGATGGCACTTGTAATTAAACTCCTGAAACTATTCATATTTTTTTTTTCTGTAGGAAAATATTTCCCCGTATGCATGTTAGGGTTGAGGATATTGAACAAAGCTACATTTGGGATTGACTATAAGCTGAATGGTTGATAATTATGTATAATGGCACTTTAATAAAATAACTAAAGGTGTTAGTAAATCTTCATAGTTTGTTCATCAACAGCGTTTTCTGCAATGACTTATCACAGCCATTTAATATTTTGATAGAAGTTTTGTTATATCATAGGATTTGATATCAGACTTTGGCAACATTAACTTCTTTTTGGGAAGTGGATGGTGATTTTTGCTAATAGATTTTTCTAGTTGGACATTAGATTTAGAACAGACCAACACCAGAAAACATGATAAGGTGACATTAGCCCAGTTTGTCAGACCTGACCTTCCTCTATTTATAGTCTAAGCTTTAATCTGTACTTTAAATATTATAATTCACTAAAACATCTTGTAGCAAAATGTCAAAAAAAATTGAGAGAAAGATTTATAAAGCAAATGTTTTAATAACTTAAATGTTTTTACAAAAGGTGTCAAGAGGAGAAAATAAAATGTCTATGTGGTTTTATGTCATAAGATGTATACAAAGTTTATTGCCCCCTATAAATCTACAACCAATCACTCTTACTTCATTTCTTATTTATATTGTACAATAGGGAGCATTTAAATGTTCAAATAGTCTCATAAATCCATCTACTTGTTTTCCTTGACAATCTCATTTTATTGTAATTTTTTTTGCTTAAAAATTCTGATTTGGTTAAAAATATGCAAGTTTTGTCAAAATGAGTTTCACAAATATTTTACCTATGTTGTTTATTGTGAATCAAAATAAAATGAAATCTATACTGACTGAAGATATTGTACCATCAGGACTTGTTGACATTTTTTGCTAAGATTTAAAATGGATTGTAAGCCTAGGTGCACTTTTGATAAAAATTTTGATAGTTTTGAAAAGGCCAGCAGTATCACTGTCAGCTTATTATTTGTATACCCCTTTAAGAGAAGTTGATAGGTATTTGAAATCTGTCTGTCTGTCCATCTATCTGTCTGTTCTCATATCTTGCAAGTGCAACTTCTTCAATTTTGATGAAATTTTCGAGGGGGTACAGGCACCATATGTAAATATGTATGAAGGAGAACATAAATGCCTGTAAAGGTAGTTGTTTATATATATTCAAACCATATAAGCACAACTCCTTACGGGTAATTTAAATTTAAATGTATTTTCCTTTTGTTTTAACTGCAAGTTTTGTTATTGTGTATATTAAGATTATTCTGTATATTGAATGTCAAAAGCAGTCATTTATACAGGAGAATAACCCCTTCAATAGAAAACAATGATTCCCACTAAAGAGACAAGGATATTCTTATATTTAGCCATGTAAGATTTTGTAATCTCACCCATGGTTGAATCAAAAACACACAACATTGTGAGGTCACAATAAAACATTTTATGATGTATTATACATAAAAAGAATTTCAATAAGCAGGGCTTCCAGAATTGGTAGAAGTAAGAACAAAATAAAAATCAAACACATCTAGGTTAGAAGATTTCAGTGTTCTCTGAGCCAAAATCTGATTAAAAGTGGGCTTGTTGTTTGGTTTCTAAATTTTTTTCTGTCTTGCACTTTCAGAAGTGTTAGATTCTTAATGTCTCAGTTACTGATCTAAAGTTCAGTCATGGATTTCAGTGATGCTTTTTCATATTTTACTTGAAGAGTTTTTGTTCGTTTTCCACTACTTCAATCCTTGCATTTGTTAGAATAAGATAGTTTAACATATTTCATAGGATAAATATTCTTCTAGTGATGTGTGAAAGACCTTCATTAAATTCAAATCTGAAGATACATTTTGTTAAGGGTCTTTATGGAGGATTTTGCATAGTAATCGATGAATTGATGTTTTCAAGGAGTTTTCTTTTCTTTGTTGACAAGATATTAAGTGAGGATTATTTTTAATAGACTTCATTTTGATGATCTATTGAGTTTATTTGCATATCACTAGGTAACATATAATCTGAAAAGATTTTGGCAGAAGAGAAACGGGTAGTGTAAGTTGGGGATTTATTTAAAAGGTGTTTCAGGTTATTTCTCACACATGGTTTAAATCTCTTTTTGATCATATACTGCACGGAAAGAATATCTCATTAAACTGTTAAGCGGTGTGACGTAAAGTTTGACACAGTTTAGACATGCGGATAAGAGTCGTTACACTTGCTAGGATAATAAAGTATGCGCTTTGATAACCCATACAAGTTAATTGATATGAGTGTATCATTGATTATTTATGATTGATACTTTGAACTTCACAGATATTTGCTATGCGTACATTGCTTATATATTTTTTGATAACTGAGAAGTTCTGTGGAAAGGTCGTTTGAGGTCAGGAACAAGTCTCTTGAAATATTGGATGACTATCATCATGTTCCTGTCTGTTTTATTGGTAAAAAAGGGAGGGTCAAGCAGTTGTTTTCTTATCTATCTTGTAAAAGCAGTGTGGAGAAAGCTGAGATGTATACTTTTATGTCATTATGCCTATGAAGTTAGAAAGAAAACTGCTTGCTTTCTTCAAAAGTTATAGGTTGGAAACAGAAAACAGTTCGGGTTATCAGTATATATCATTGTTGACCAAGGAAAAATCCAATTTCCTCAATCAATGTAGGAATTTTAGGATTATTAAAATAATTCTAAATGGATGTCCAGCAATTATCAGACTTTTGAAATATGATACCACCTATTTCTTATTAACAGTGACAATTTTTTGGAAAACTATCCTGTTTTCATATCAGTCTCTTAAAAATGTATTATACTGCATGAATAGAAGAAGACAAAAATTATAGGAAGCACATAATTCAAAATGAAATGAATTGAAATTTTTTTTTAGCTCATACAAATGATTTGAAGTAGATTTCCTGTCTGACTTTGATGTCACAGTCATTGTCATTTTGTTTAGGAATATGAAAATTGCACATTTTAAGTCTTTATTTCCATTAATATGCCTGTCAATGCATTCATCATCTTTTAAACGTTTATTTTATGAAAGCACTGAATTTATTAAATTTTCTCCTGGCATTTGTGTTCAGTGATTTATTCTTTATTCCATGTTGTTTAGTGGGTTGAAGTTTCTCAATACTTTTTGTTCTCAATTGAACACAAAAATATCAAAGATTAAATTTGACTTTTCTTTTAAGTTGTCGATCATTTTAAAACATGGTAAAGACCAAAGAAACCCTCAAGCTAACAAGTAAGAATAGTAAAGAAATATTTTGGGTGGATTATGTTGGAACTCCAGTTCAGGTGAAGGCATTTTGACATATTTATTTAAAATGACTTGGTTGAGAAATTGTGTGTATTTTAATGAAATCTATGTACATGTTACTTGACATGACTTTTTATGAGCAACTCGGCGGGTGTTTCTAGAAAAGCAGAGGATGCTTACCCTACCGGTGCACCTGGTCCATGCTCCCAGTTTTTAGCGGAGTCCGAGTTGCTAATTTACTTTTGTTACTTTGTATGTATGATTTAGTTACTTTATGTTCTTTGTTGTGTGTGTTTGTTTTCCATGTGTGGTCATTGTCCCTGAATTACATTCTTTTGATTACCGCTATAACCTTGGTTCCCTTGATTACTCTCTTACAGATCCTTTAATCCTAAGAGCCATCATGAATCTTGCCTAATGGAACAGAAAAATCCCAATCTTACTTTATCATCTGCATCCAGTGATTGTTCCTTGTAGATTAATTATATTGTGTACCATAGGAATAACACATTGGAACTTTCTTATCTGTTCATTTTATAATGTTCTGTTTTCATTTTTTTTTTAAATTATTTCCATTGTAAAAGTACATGTTATCTGTGATATAAAGGTCTGAACTTATTGATATAAGTTAAGTTCAGCTAGCATTATTATGTTGTTGATTTTTTTAATATCCCTGTTTGCAGAAATTGGAGTTACCAATACATTACATTAAACCATATATACTGCAATTATCGAAAAAGGGCAGAAATTACTTACAGATTGAAAAAAAATGAGATTTAGTAGTTTTTATGCTTTTTGATTAAGGTAAACAATATAATTATACCTGGGCGGTAAACATATAAAAAAATTGCCAAAAATGAAGAGATATTGCTCTTTTAGATCAGCGCAACATACTCTTCCAAAGGGTGAAAACTCCTCTAAGAAGGGATTTACTTGGAATATACAGATGAGTTTTCTCAAAACTCTTATACTCTATAGTTTAGATTTTAATGCAATATATAAAACTAATGAGATAATGTTTCTTTAGTATTTGTCTGAAAACATTGGTAAAAAATGTTAATTATAGCCCATCAGAGCTCTATAAAACCTAATCAGAGAACTCTGATAAGGACAATGACACTGTATATCCGGTACCTGTAAAGTATGTCTTAAAAATAAAGAAACTATCGTAGCTGAAGTTCACCTGGAGTTCAAGTCAAGAAAAAACTTTTAAAATCTCAGATATTATTGTTCAGGAAAGTGGCTTGTGTGTGTGCTCTTTTTAATTAATTTTATGTGAATTGTTTGATCCAGAAACTGGCTATTTATTACAATCTAAAAAAATTCTATATTGGTGTTTTCAGAAGCATTCACCAAGCAATTTACAGGTAACAAGGTCCACTTTCACTTACTACTAAGCACAATTATCTCTGTGATTTTCTCACTTGAAGAATGTCTAATTCACTATATCATCTGAATGACCATAGTTTCAAACTTATTTTAATGCAGTTAATTCATTTTACACCAGATTTTGACCTTTTAGATTCTAGCTTTTTTTGTCCCTGTAAAAAAAGAGAGATATTATAATTAGTATGCTTGTGCAATAGGCATATAAAACAATATTGCAAATTATATAAGTTGGTCATTTTAATGATTTTAGTAGAAACTGCATTAGAGAAGCTTGTTTCTACTTGAAGAACATCTAGTTGATGTGGTGTGAAACAAATCAATAAATTTGACCAAGCTTTGAAAAAGCATCTGACATTCGAAATTCACTCTAGACCCTGCTGCAAGCCTTCTCAGATAAAAAAGAATCTTGCAAAGTCGGGAATATGTGAATGATTTTACGTGAGGTTATCCAGTTGTCAAATAACGTTTGACATGAATTATGTTGGAGAACTTTGAAAGGCCTGTCTGCAGCGGTTAGTAAAAGAGGAAACAAACGACCGCCCTTGCATGGAGCTTGAAAGTTTACACTGAGGTTGCTATACTTATTTTAATTCCTACCAGTTAACCTTTTTATACCCCAGCTTATTATATTGTGAGCTATACTGCAATCACCTTTGTTGTCCATCTGTCTGTTACACTTTTTTTTAATAGATTGCTCAGCTTCTATTGGAGGGAATGCTTAGATATTTTGGACATGACTTATGATGACTTGTACCATGTCGCCTCTTTCCAGATTCCTCACTTATCTACTTCCTCTTTACTGTATGACTGTTAATTGTAAACATGTAGTTCTTTAATGCATAAAATGACAGAAATTGTTGAGTAGTGATAATCTTAGCGCGATGTACCATACAACATCTTGTTTTAGATCTTCTGTTCCTGTTGTAATAAGTATGTTGTGATAGAATTTCAGTTGGCTTATGTCTTTCTGTACTCTATTGATAAGATCACACTGAACGTAACTTTTCATGCGCATAGGTGGTACCATTTACAGTTCATTTCATGTAAAATCTGTTTATCAAGTATACCTTCAAAAACTTCAGTAACAGATTTTATATATAAAATAATAAAATGAAAAAATTAATGCAGATATTTTTTTTTTAAATTGAAGTAAAACTCTTCTATTTATAGTAAAGAGTAGGCAACATGATTTTGATAACTGAATTTTCATAGAAGTATACAAGTAAAAATTTTGTTCTACAGATTAAAAAAAATACTATAAATAAGTTTATTTTCATATTAATTCTTTGAAACCCAAAGAAAAAAATAGGTGTTACCATAGATGAAAACTCAGAAATATGGTCATCACTGTCTTCCATAAGATTTTTCTATTAATACACTTTTTTCCATTGTTGAATAAAAAAAACTCTAAATTTGAATGTCTGATAATTGAAGTTAATTTGCTATTACATGTACAGGTACTACATACTTATAAATATTTTTAGATTGAT
Source organism: Perna viridis (assembly GCA_037379345.1). Taxonomy (NCBI): domain Eukaryota; kingdom Metazoa; phylum Mollusca; class Bivalvia; order Mytilida; family Mytilidae; genus Perna; species Perna viridis. The sequence continues at coordinate 51,733,485 of CM074511.1, read as the reverse complement.
AAATTGAAATATCTAGAGCAAAGGTGGATCCAGAAATTTAGAAAAAGTTGGGGGGTCTAGAGGGGTTCCAGGGAAATATTTTCTCTTTAGCTCGAATTTTTTACAACGTTTATAAAAGTTTCCAATAAAAGTGGGTATGGGGTTGGACTGTCAGTACATCCTGGATCAACCATGATGTAATATATTTTTATGTCAGCTAAATGATTGATAGATTAAAAATTATGGATAATTACGAATACCTGTACTAAGCTACATGTACTTTGATAATGCCATTAATTTGATTTGTTTAATTTAGACTTGTGTACAGTCAAACAAATGGAAGGTGTTACATGAGATGACTAGAGATATCAGCTATCAAACAGACAAATTACAGATCTTAGCTGAGCTTGCGCAGTGTGCTGTTGATTGTAAGTACCTTACATATATCAGTTAACCCTCCCTTATTAGGGGGGAGACAACCACAAAATTAATGAAAAATTAAGAATCTTCCACATAAAAATGTAAGTTTTGTGGGAAGTTGGTACTTTATATTCTGTGAAAAGTACTGAATAAGTGAAATTTATTACATTATTATTTTGGTATTAAATATTAATACATGTGAATATGCTTGCTGAGATATGCACCTCTTATCAGTCTAACAGAACTCTTAATAAGTTTTTTAGTCACATAAAGTTCTTCAATAAAATAAACTGAATTGTTACTTTTCATTGATCATTATTGTGAAATGAGGACTGTCCAAGGGAGAGTACAATTAGCTGAAATAGAGCCCACAATATCATTAATTACTATAAGCGAGGGTAGTATTGGCTGAAACCCTGGTTATACCCAAGCCAAAATAGTGCATGCAATTTAAGGTCACCAGACAGAGAACAGGATTGTAAATTTTGTGATGAATTAAGTAACTTATCTTTTCCATGAAAAATTTCATTTATTTATGATAGGTCGTCTAGTAAAATCATTTATCTATGCTGTATAAGGCTACGGAAGGAAACCTATTAGAAACATTACAAACCCTATATGTTGACAGTTTAACAGCTCAAATACCATTAGATTTAGTTTATAATGGTTATAGACTTCCTCTTTTCTGTCTTGTAAGGAATATATAATGGTTTCATGTGCCATAACACTTAATAATTAACATAGAACTTGCAAGTGCATTATGAGGGCTTCTCATGTCTCCTAATTTTTCATTAAATTCCTGATTGGAAAAGAGCTTTTCAGTGGTGCTTACATAATTCTATGAATATAATAATCATGGTTTTCAAGGACAGACTATCTTGGAAACTTGCCATTTGAAGTACTAATTTACTGTTTTTCTTGGTTAAGACAGCAATTGAAGTTCAGTACCTCTTGATATGTAATGTAATCACATTTATAATACATCATATATCTAAACTGTGTCAAATACATGGTCAAGTAAAGAGATGCATCAAGCTTGGTGATGGTGTCCAAATTTGTCTATGCACATTGTTCAAGGTTTGAAATGGGTAGATTTTAAGGCCAATTATTTTTTCAAACTGATTTTCATATTTAAAAATTACTCCGTGTAAACATAATTTGCATTCTGTTGCATCACAATATTGATAACGATGATCCTTATTGTCCACTATAAGGACATCACAATATATTACTTTATATAGTTTTCAAAGTTAGGGATAAAGTGGTGGGTTATAGAATGCATGCTTTTTACAACTTAAAATATTTTGCCAGGAATTGTCATAATTCAAATGACATTCATTATGTAAGATTTTGGCACATGTGTTCCATATCTCTTAAAAATGATTTTTATAAAAAAAAGTCATTTTTCATCAGTTTGGATGTATTTTTAACTTCCTTTTGTTTCCAATTCATGTAAAGACTGCTGTAAAAAAAACTTTGTTTTCAACAAAGGCACACATAAATGCAGTGTGATTTTCTAATAAATTTTGAATACCTAAATTTTTACCTTTGTCACCCACTGGGAAAGCAGGTTAAGGAGCTGTCTGTCCAACTATCTGTCATACTTAGGGGTACCTACATTATGTAATCTGTAACTCAAAAGGTATGAAACCAGTATTATTCAAACTTTGCACAGTGTTTATATACATATTGAAGATAAGTACCTTTTATTATGAAGTAACATGTGAATAATGTCTTCCTCTCTTTTTAGCATGTTGAACTTAACCATATTTTCAACAGCATTTGCTATCATTAGTACATTACTAATTTGTAACCCACACTATAATTATTTCACTTGCTTAGTTTTTATATACATGTTAATGATACTTATGTGCTGGCAAAACAGGTCCAGATATGTTAGTCATAACTTAAGACTGCACAATAATTTGATCTATTATGACATCATCACTTACACCTAAGTTTGCTCTTAAGATTTTTTTGTGAAAATGACTGCAGATGTGCTCTGTTTAGGAGCATTTTATAAATTGACAAAATTTGGATAGGTAAAGCATCTAATTGTGATCACCAGATGTGCTTTCTCAAGTCAAAATTGAAGTAAAAGAGCATTTAATGTTGTATAATTTGTTATGATATTGAACAATTAGTATGTACATAAAATAATATGTTTATTTTATGGATTCCATGGTAAAAATGCTTAGATACTGATCATATGAAAATGGAACAGAAAGTAAGTATTATTCTGCATATTTTTGTATTTTATATAATTTCAGCTACAAATGGAGATGGATTTAATTTATACCTGGCTGACAGCAATCAACAGGTAAAGACAAATTAATCTTACTTTCTTATTGCTATGAAAAATATTCAATTTCCATAAATAGCCTAAAATGAAAAAATCAAATTGATTTTTAAAAAGATTTCTATGTTTTCAGTGAAGGAAAACAGAATGAGATTTTTATATCCATCAATTTTCTGGACATTTTCTATTTGTATTATAAACTGTATTGAAAAACCCTGTATGACATCTCATTAGTCAAAGATTTTCCTGAATTAAACTTAATTTAGCTGTATTTATCAGGGATGACTACATTTCATATTTCACAACAACTCCAGTTCGTTCTTTAGATGCATGATAAGACTGTGGTTCACATGGCCTTGCTTTTGTTTGGGAGCTTCCTATGGGTAAAAGGTTTAGCAGGTCCATAGTTTTTATTTTATACTTTAAATCACCTGTTACCTAGGATCTTTTTTATCAAAGCTATATGTGTTTACTACATGTACTTTGAAACGTAATGATAAGTTTTTACTATATTTGAGGGGTTCATTACATACCTGAAATTTAATTAAGTATTTATTTCCTATCATTTCAGTTGTATCATCACAAAGTTTCTTCAATATCATCCAGCAGGTGAGAAATTGATATTAAACAGTAAAAAATATCAAGCCATGCATTGATGTCCCCTTGTTTTCTTGAATCTGTAGAATAACATACATTTTTATAAGTTCAGTGGTGTCTATGTGTACCAAGTTCTTACATGATTTTACCCAATCTTCAAAGAAAGCTTCAGTGCCTATTTTACACTGGGTACACTGGGTATGTGTGCATTTATGTTATCACAGAGTTTCTTTTTGTGAGCTTTGTTTACAGTAATTCTAGATTCACAAAAAAAGGTGTAATATTAATTGTTAGTAATGACATCATAACAGAAATTGAAAAAAGCATTGTGATGGCATATCCTACAACACATTGTACACTTTTTGTGAAATCATATACAGAAGCTCAACTTTCCTGTCCCAACATTAGTCTGTAAGACCTTTGTTCAAAGAATCCTGAAAAAAGTTCTTAAATAAATACAACATTAATAAGGAAATGACAAAGAGGTTAATATTGTACAGATTTATGTTAACTTTTGGTAGATTCTTTTGGATTGCAGCAGTATCTCAAAAAAGGCTTAAAGATGTTTACATTTACTGAATGGTAGAAGCAAATAAGTTGATGCAGACTGAAGTGGTCATGTCATATTTATTCAGTAATTGAAATGCAAGTGGTGCTTGGAATAGATATTAATATGCATGTATATTTGTTTATGAATATCTCCTTTTTTAGTTGTCCTCCACTGCACAATGAAAGGGGTCATAGTAATATCAATTTCCATTGAATCTGTAGAATGAAATAATATCAATTTCCTTGAATCTGTAGAATAACAAACATTTATGTATGTTATTGTTGTGGTGACACAACAGATTTTGTTCAAATTTTGTAGGATTGTAAGTCATAATATTGCCATATCATTTTGATAAAAGAAATTTTAACATGAGTTATGGAACTTTGTTGTTGAATTTATACATGTTACACTAGAGTAGTACATTGTAGATGCAACTCCTTGGAAAGCACTTGACAGATTTTGTTCAAATTTTGTAGGATTCTTAGTCATCATATGTAATTAATCATTTGCACTGCCATTTTGATTCTACAAGTAGTGTAGAAGTTATGGGATTTTTGCACTTGATCTTTGCCAAAGCAGGGGACATGTTTCTATGTTTAAATATTTTGTTACATAAAAAAATTATGTAATTTTTTGATTGAGGTACATGATGCAGCATTGGTGATATAAATTGCTGCTGTTTATTGATTAATGAATCTCTCCCTCTTCAGACTGACTAATATGTAAAAACATTAGCACAGTTTGTTCTCACAACTATGTGATAATTTTGCCACTTTGCACTGAGGTACAGCAGAAGAAAACACCTGCCATATTAACAATCAGAAGAAGTTGTTAATTATAGAGGGTAACCTTTAACATAAACATGCACTGCTTTGTCCTTTACAATGACAGATTCATTGTTACTTCCTTTTATACTCTTGTATTTAATACAGTGAGTAGGGAGAATATAGAGATTATCTATTTGTGCCCTTAGCTGTTGATATTCTCTTTAGCTGTCCATTACTCATTATATCTTTGGCTTACTTTTTTGTTTTTTTTAAGTTTTTTTTTTTAGATCATGATGATCATATTGCCACAGTAGAACTTTTACATTTTTTTATGCTGTCTACTTTTCCCAGGAACTTGTAGTCCAGTGGTTGTCATTTTTTTAATGTCTATTGTTATTCATGTTATGTTTTTTCTGTAGATTAGGTTAATTTTCATTTTTTATGAATAATTTTCTTCACTCATTTTGAGGAATTTCACAGCTTGCTTTATGGTATGGCTTTGCCCATCATTGAAAACCATGTGGTGCCCTGTAGAAGTATAATTGTTCGTTGCTTGGCTTCTGAAGGATGACATACCACATCTCCTATTTATATATTTTTGACATTAGGTTTAATGCTAGAATATCTTTGTGGAAGTTAAATTGCATGTTCGAAGAACACTTTCATTGTTTGCTGCAAATAACAGCAGGAAACAAGATAGAGCCATATACTGTTGATAGGACATGAAAGTGTTGTGTAGGCAGGACAGCAAGTTACGGCTTGTGTTGTGTGGGCAGGACAGCCAGTGAGGGCTAGTGTTGTGTAGGAAGGACAGCCAGTTAGGGCTTGTGTTGTGTAGGCAGGGCAGCCAGTTGTGGCTTGTGTTGTGTGGGCAGGACAGCCAGTTAGGGCTAGTTTTATTTGGGCAGGACAGCCAGTTAGGGCTTGTGTTGTGTAGACAGGACAGTCAGGACTAGTGTTGTGTAGACAGGACAGTCAGTTAGGGCTTGTGTTGTGTGGGCATGACAGTCAGGACTAGTGTTGTGTAGGAAGGACAGCCAGTTAGGGCTTGTGTTGTGTAGACAGGACAGTCAGTTAAGGCTTGTGTTGTGTAGCAGGACAGTCAGGACTAGTGTTGTGTAGACAGGACAGTCAGTTAGGGCTTGTGTTGTGTAGATAGGACAGTCAGTTAGGGCTTGTGTTGTGTAGACAGGACAGTCAGTTAGGGCTTGTGTTGTGTAGATAGGACAGTCAGTTAGGGCTTGTGTTGTGTAGACAGGACAGTCAGTTAGGGCTTGTGTTGTGTAGACAGGACAGTCAGTTAGGGCTTGTGTTGTGTAGGCAGGACAGTCAGGACTAGTGTTGTGTAGACAGGACAGTCAGTTAGGGCTTGTGTTGTGTAGACAGGACAGTCAGTTAGGGCTTGTGTTGTTTAGACAGGACAGTCAGTTAGGGCTTGTGTTGTGTAGGCAGGACAGTCAGGACTAGTGTTGTGTAGGCAGGACAGTCAGGACTAGTGTTGTGTAGACAGGACAGTCAGTTAGGGCTATATATAGTGTTATGTGGTCAGGGTGATCATGGCCAGTATTGCGTGAACAGAACAATCAGTAGGGGCTGGATGATAAACTGTTGATTTGGGGAAAACTGAATTCTTCAAATGCTAAATAAATCAAGGTGTAGTGTCCTCTAATAATACTTTATTTTTATTGGTTTAGAATTGTCATATTACTTTCATCTGTTTGTGTTTCAGGGGTTCGAGGTCACATGATAAACACAAATCATCTACTGGTTCCTACATTGGTAACATAGAAACAGGAACTTCTCTGCCCTCTTATGTTGCCAAGACGAAAGATACAATTAGAACCAATCATGTGCAAGGGGTAAGTCACATGAAGTTTTCTGCTCATATTGACAAAAATATGACATTGTTTAAAAATGTGATGCATATCACATGGTAACTGTAAAGTGTTCTTGGTTTCTTTATTACTTCCTGTCCAATTTCAATTACTTGGTTTTGTTTAAGTTAAAGTTGTAGTTTATTTTACACCCGTCTTATACAATAATTTACAGTTTATTCATTGAGTGTAAATTTCCAGTAGGAACAAAATATCACAATTTTTATTATAAATTTACAGAGGGTTTAATGTTATTGAAGTGTCAGTCCTTCAGCCCTCTTTTTTGTCATCACAAATCCACTGAAACTGCTGAACAGAATTTCATTTTTATTTTAACAAACTTATCTTCTTTTACATAGTAATACTTGTAGTAACTACCTGGTATGCACCTAAATTTGCTTTAAACAACTTAAAAATACCAATTTAACTTTGTATAGAATTGTATGAAAACAAAATATAAGAACAATTTAGCATTTATGATGAAGACATATCAAACTACAAAAAATATCCAATAATGTCTCAGAATTATACATTTCAGACAACTCCATTTGTGTTTTATTTCATCTTAACTGGCATTTGAATTTGTAGGACTACTTAAAATCCTTTGAAGTCAAATCATTATAAGGGGAAAAGTTAAAGTCCATATAACAATTATGTTTTCATCTGATGAATCATCAGCAATGGATAGAAGTATCATTTATCTGTAACAGAAACAGATTTGAAATTTATTGAAATGAACTGTATTTTAGAGCTAAAAGTATTTTCCCTCATAATAATAAAACTGAGTGCAATTTAAGGATAAGACTTCGTTTCCATGGAAGACGCTTACATGGATAAAATGTTTGTGAAATGTTACAAAACACAATTCAATGAAATATTTTGGCCCTTGAAGTCAAATGAAATGGAAAGGACATTGGTCTTTGGGTCTTTTAATACAATATTTTGACAGAACCACTTAAATACTCTCATGTTTGTATTGGTTTTCTACTTTTTCAATTATTTGATCAATGACATCTCTAAAACTACTAGTACATGGAATTCTGAAGAGTAAATTTGAATTCTAAATAATCAAAATAGGTTTAAACCATATACACCAGATGAAACCAGTAAGCAAATAGACCCAAGAAAGTGAGAATACTTTCATTATGTTTCTTTCTATCTCAAATGTCATTGAACTTTGTGTGTTTTAGGACATGAGGTTCCCAGCAGGTTTGGGTATTAAGATGGACCATGTCCAGACTGTGTTAGCTGTTCCTATTTTACAGGAAGACTCAGGGGTTCTTGGTATGTACCCTGTTTATGAAGTTGATAAAGATATCAAACACAAGGAAATGGTGGTTTGCTACTTATCCTTTGTTCTGAATTATATTGAGGGTCTAAGCTTCACTGGAAAAGCATTCCTAATGTACTTCCTTAAAAATCTTAGCTATATGCCTGCACAAAGGATTTCATCCTCTATATTTGTCTTTCTGTCTGTCACATCCTCTGAAATAGTGACATAATCTATAGTGAAGTTTTACAAATGACATAACATTTTAAAGAAGAAATAACTATACTTATATAAAGAAATACTGAAAATTTCTGTATTAGAAAGTTGAAATTTAAATTATCTCATGGATTTAGTGATTTATAACAATAGGCTATTGCCTAATGATTAACTTAAAGTGCCTTTACTTGTATATTTATTTAAAGAATACTGCTAGATTGTAAATTGGGGATCTCCATTAAAAATGTGAACACATTAACCAAAACTTTGATATATGCATTTGGCTCGATCATTGAAGATGCTCGGCACAGACTCATATTTTCCCACAGTTCTAAGCCTTGTCTGTATATCAGAGTGCACTGTTATTACCTATGACCTTGACTTTGTTATTATAGGTGTGGTAGAGTTGTACAGACAGTTCAGTGCTGAACCTTTTACTCAGGAAGATGAAGAGGTAGGACAGAAGTCAATTAAAAAAAATCAATTTTTTGTGGAATTTTCTGATGTGTCCATTTCAGATAGTTATACTAAATTTTATTTGGAAGGTCTTCAAATTGTATAAGAAACTTAGCTCTCCTTGCAGCTAGTGCCTGAAATAAGAACCAACTAGATTATACCCCCCACCCAATGCGTTTTGATATCAGTTTGTCTGTGTCTCTGTTCATCAGTCCATCTTTTGGTTATTCTGTCTGCTCTAATTTCACCAAAATTATCTCAATTCCCAATGAATGGATCAATTTCATATTTGGTAAGTGACTATATAGACCAGACATACATTTAAGTTATTGGATATCAACTTCCTCTATCAGTGGGGTCATGACAGCACATGACATGTTATTGGTGACTTTATTAAATTGTGAAAACCAACAAAATGTTACCTGTATAACATGTTAATAAAATTGTTGACAAAAGTAATTGGCTAAATGCAATGAGCAAATATAATAGTTCAAATTGATATACAACTTTTTTTTTTAATAAAATCAAATTTTACTTATCATTTTTATGTTGATAGCCTGTTTGACATATTGATGCATTATCATGGAAATAATTGTATTTTTTACTTAAAACTCTAAGTACTTCTGTTGTTGTTCCAATGTTTCTGTGTTGTGATCTTTCTTCCCTGTATTTTACATGTTGTATTTTGTATTTCTTTATATTGAGTAGAATTAATGGTTGTGTGTAATAAATACCAATTTTAAACATAATGACATAATACTTAAGAAAGTTTATGATAATTGATAAAGATGGTATTCATGAAGTCCCTGTTTTTTTTATACTTGTATGACAAATGTTGTGTGCATGTTTTATTGTTGTGTGTTCTAGGTGACTGCTACATTGTTAGTATGGGCTGATGTTTGTGTGGAGTATGTTCAGGTAAACATTGATGTACAGTTTATGCCAGCTATTGATATATATAATCCATTCTCACTGATACAGGAGTTATCTCCCATTTAAATGATGTAGGATGTATCTTGAATTTACATTTTCCAAATTCAGTTGTTCTATCTTTCATTTGTATATTTTAGTTAGCAGCCTTCATAAAAATTAGGAAGTGGGTGAATCAATCATGTCAAACACCCACACACAAAATTTACCTTTATTTCTAATTCGCAAACAGACTTCACTACCAGTCTAAGTTTGTCAATCAGTTGTTGTATTTCTGAGACAAAATCTAATTAGTGGCACTTTGCAAGAGTTACCTTTCTTGATATTGTTGATGAATGTACGATTTTCTCAAAAATATATACCTACCGGTATATGCAGAAAGGGCAATAGTTTTGTAAGAACCGGTAGTATGTAGAGTGAACAAAACATTGTTGGTACAATGTACCAGTATTTTTCTGCACCTGTTATGACCTCTGTCATTGTCAGTGTCTGAATTTTACATGGTTTTGGTACTTATCAAATTATGGCAATGGTGTCTATCATTGGATAATAGTTACTCTGCGTGAATGTTCGATTTTTTTTTTGGTTCATTCCGACTCAGTGTTGATGGTTAAGGCTTTGTATTGTATATTCATAAGCATCTTGGAGATTGTTGTGTAATTGGCATTTCCTTCACATCTTATGAAATGGAAACCAGACCTGATACACTGCAAACCTGTCTATACCACACCACTTTTTGACTTAAAAATTGGTCTGGTTAAGGCAGGTTTTAAGTTAAGGAATGTTCAGAATAATTTTAAACTGGTTTAGACAGGTTTTCAGATTTTTTTGGGGTTTGGTTTAGACCAGTTTCACTGCATGAGAGAATTATTGGAAGAAGTGACTGACCAGTACTACATTTTCCCTATTATTGTTTCTTACCAAATGAAATTGAAAACAGCAAAGATAAGTGAAAATTGATACATTCATCAGGAATGCTATATCACTATTAGGATTAACAGGAAACAAATAATAAATTTACACCTGTAAGAATTATATTACTGGAAGGGTCATATCAATATATGATTGGGAAATGACTCCTGTGTGCTAAACCTGTAAGAGTTTGTGCTTAATACCATAATCTGCTTAGAACCAAGAAATTAATTTTATACAATATAACATTCTGCAGATATTAAAACATCATGACGACATTTGATAATGGCAGATTTATGGTATTGACAGCAGCAAACTCCTACTACAATATAAAGCTATTGGAAAAACATGTACCAGATCAGAAATAGAAGTATATAAGGTTTCAAGTAAGAAACTGAAACTGAAAGATAACAACTTCAGTGAAACCTATCCGAACCAAATCTCTTTTGAACTGTACATTGGTTTTGTGTAAGAGGTAGACCTAGGGTAAGGGACACAACTCTTACAAAACATTGGAATATTTGTATTCAGCATTTGACATCAATCTCATGTAAGCATCAAAGTAACTTGGACTGATTTTATTCTGTTTCAAATGAAAACTTGATAGGCTTTGGTGAAATTGAATATGATACAAACATATCACTGATTTCAAGAGTTATGTCCCTTATCCTAGGTCTACCTCCTTGAACAAGTGTTTGGTTAATTCATATTCAGACCACTTTTAAACTGCCACAAAGGATATAAAAGTGAGCTAGGTTCGACAGATTTTTGGTTTATTTAGGGTTTGGTTTTGACAGGTTTCCCTTTATTTCCATTTTACATGTAGGAAATTTACAATTCAGGCATCAATTTCACAAAAAGTCATAAGTGTAAAGTTGATCGTAGTAATGACATCATAAAAGAAAATAACATTGTTACATCATAACTTAAGATCAATTTTCCACTTACGACTTTTTATGAAATTGACACCAGTTGTTTGAACCAATGTTTCTCCTCCAGCTTTTTATCCATACCTCTTTGTATAAATGAGTGATTAGAACAGTTACATAATCATTGTGTAGTGTAGATTGGCAAGTATCTACTTGTTGGGTTCTGATTTGTAGTGCTTTAAGTTAAACTAACACCTTTATGGTTTTATTTTGACTAACATGAGTATTTTGCTTTAGATTGCAGCTAACCTGATTTTCTGGGGAAGCTTTGCTGCCTATTTCATAGAGGTAGTGTGTCATGTTGTCACTGCATGATCCTACCCTGTTTATTGTCATTTCTTGAGTGCAATAATAAATGGGTTGTTGTCTATATAGATTCAAACAGAGATTGTGAGTGACACAGTTGCTGCCACTAATTCTGTATCGTGTAACTGTATCTCTGAGCAATACCTTGCCACATTTCAGGAGAATTATTTTTGTCAAACCATAACGAGCTTTTAAATAAAGAAATCACACTGAATCATTATTAGGCACAGCTCATTGTTGAATTTTGCTGTAATTCGTGAAGATCTCGGTTATAGTGGTTTTCTTCTGATAAAAAAAATTCCCTTCATTTTGTATTAAAGTGTATTACTATATTTGTATTAAAATATGGAGAGAAAATACGTTTATTTTAAATAAGAATATTTCTTTTAAGTTTAATTTTAATTTTTTATGTGACACTGTGTGTTATATTCTTGTTCATATACAGTCAAAATGATCATATTTTTAATGCATTATATCAGAATTTCACATAACTTCTCTCATAAATAGAATTGATAAAATATTAACCACCAGACATTCTTACTCTGACCATTTGTTCTGTTGTGAATTGATATTTCACAACAATATGCAAAATACAGTTTAAAAAAAAATAGGATTTCATTTCTAAACATGAGAGAGGTTATAGCATATGATGATGAGTGTTATTTTTTTATAGATGTATAACAGTATGATGCGACAGAGGAAGTTAAATGACTTTTTGTTGGCTGTCACAAAGTAAGTCCCAAGTTGTTTAAAGTTGCCATGTTTTATGTAGGTAACAAACTGATTAATGGGTATTACACAATTCTATCTTAAGCTTGTTTAAACCATTAAACAGAAAATCTCAATTTCAATTTCTATTTTATTTTCTGCTTGCATTCTATAGAGGCATTAATCAAACTGTGATGCAGAGATCTTACATTAAAATATGGCATGTTGAGGATTTCTATAGAAATAAACTGCAAAAAATTACATTGATGATTGGATTAATACAAAGTAAGGGTTATCTGTGTTTACTTTGAAGTTTAGAAATAGCTTCAGAGACTCATAAAATGAGTCCTGTATAGAATTAAATGATGTTAATGATATTTCAGGTCGATATTTCAAGACATTGTTAGTATGGACACTGTTATCATGAAAATAATGGTAGGTACACTAGAAAGCAGAAATTGAGCACTCGAGTACATGTTATGTACTGTAATAATATGGATGAAAATCAGATAATTGTTACATAAAATATTTTTATCTGTGTATATGCATGTATTTTTGTGTGCTAGCCATAACATAATTTACAATTACAAAATGATAATGTTTCCTAATGCCAGGAGTGTATATTTCTAAATGATGAGATGGTTATACAAAGAGATTTAAAAAAACAAGAATACCTTAAATATTTTTTTTTATTTAAAAAAATGAATAAAATTAAGGTAAAAGAAAGCACTTCTTTTTCACAGTGACTGAATCAAGATTATTTTTAATACAAGAAATTGCATATGTTTATTAATTCATGCAAATAGAAAGTACAAGAAGGAAGTAGAAATACTAGTGTCAGATGAGAGTAAATTCTAGAAGAGAAAGAAATTAGGAACATCAAACTGACAACAGACAAATCATTAGAAAAACAACCAAAAATGTCAAATAGACAACAGACAAATTGCTAGACAAAATACATCCAAAACATCAAATAAACAACAAACATTTAAACAAAATACAACCAGAAACATAACATGGACAACAGAAAAACATTTGGACGACATCAAAGAAACAACAAACATTTAAACAAAATACAACCAGAAACATCACATGGACAACAGAAAAACATTTGGACAACATCAAAGAAACAACAAACATTTAAACAAAATACAACCAGAAACATCACATGAACAACAGAAAAACACTTGGACAACATCAAATAGACAACAGACAAACCTTAAGACAAAACACAACCAATTATATAGACAAAAGTGAAACCTTCAGATAAAACACAACCAATTATATAGACGAAAGTGAAACCTTCAGATAAAACACAACCAATTATATAGACAAAAGTGAAACCTTCAGATAAAACACAACCAATTATATAGACAAAAGTGAAACCTTCAGATAAAACACAACCAATTATATAGACAAAAGTGAAACCTTCAGATAAAACACAACCAATTATATAGACAAAAGTGAAACCTTCAGATAAAATACAACCAATTATATAGACAAAAGTGAAACCTTCAGATAAAATACAACCAAAAACATCAAATATTGAAATAATATTATATTTCACAGTTGCTAAATACAAATCAATTTTGCAGGTACCATTTTTCATGCTTTTCTTTCTGAAAATGGCAGAAATTGGTACACCGCAAAAATTAGTACATTTACAGTAGAGAGGAACACCAAAAGACAAAACATTACAAAGGAACTTATACATACAAAGGACAAGCCGCATAAATATCACTCAAAACTAGAGGTTGCAAGTAAAATGTACGTGAATCGGCAAATATCATACCCCTAACTATGGAATACCAGTACAAATGAACATGGAATTTTTTGCTTTTGAATGTACCATTAATTTATGATATGTTTACAGAACTATGCCAAGAAATTGGTCAATGCTGACAGAGCATCTTTGTTTCTAGTAGATACTAAGACTAGTGAATTATATGCTCGGATATTTGATACGGGTAAAGAGCATGTACCACAAAAGGAAATTAGGTAATTATATAAGGTGTTTTATTCATAATGTTGCTATGTATATTGTTTCTTATATGCAGCCCTTATCATACATTGTAAGTTTCTAAATACTCTTATTTTTCTTGCAAAAACTTTGGTTGTTATATTTTATCTTTTCAAGTTTTTAAAACTTTTCTAGCTGTGTATAATGGATGACTTGATATATGTATTTTTTTTTATGAATTTCAGATTTCCAATGGACAAAGGTGTTGCTGGACATGTTGCTTCCACAGGGCAGGTGCTAAATATTATGGATGCCTATGGAGATGGGAGGTTTAATAGGTAAGTAACAGTACTTTGGAAGGGTTGTAAATATTATTAGTATCTATTGCAATAGGAGGTCTAGTGGTTGAATGACTCTGTTTTAGGAGGAATGCAGATATTGTAGATTCAGATGGTGATATGTTATTGAATGGGGCTAATCTTTATTTGTTCTCTTTTTTTCATGTCATTTGACATTACATTGAGTTCTACCGTATATGGAGATGATTTTATTATGCAAACTTAAGATATTTGAATATTGTGCAGGAAATTCAATCTGTTGAATGACTTATAAATACACTGTTTTTAATGAAAAGGTTGTTTTGGGTTGCTTACAATATATTTTAGCAAATTGAAGTACAAAAGAGTTTGAATTTTAGCCAACAATTTCAAGCATTATATAAATGTGTACATTTTCTTACACTTATTTTTCTGTTGTTTTTGTTTTCAGAGAAGTTGATATGCAAACAGGGTACAGAACAAAGTCAATATTGTGTATGCCAATATATATCAGGGGAAGGTATGTAGATTAAAGATGAAAATGTGAGGTTGTTTCTGTGTGTTGATCAAACCATGAAATTGTATTTTTTGTAGAATGGAACCATGTAGATGCTGAAATAGCATTAATCATAAAAAATGTCTGTTAGGGCAATTTTACGTCTATGAAATTTTTTTAAAAACAATTGAACAAAAGTCTTAGTCTGTGATAACATAAAATTTAAAAAGAACTGTTAAACAAATAAAGATATGTTGTATTTGAGCATTTTGATCATGAAAAAGTTGTATTGTGAAAGAATATGGTATTTTCATCATTATTTATGTACAAGTATTTATATTCTACAACTAGAACATTAAGTTAAATTAGGTAGATACATTATTGATAAAAAAATGTACACTACCCCTTTAATGTAGATCATACCTATTACATTGAGCATTCTTCTCTGTCATCTTACAAAATTATACAGACATGTATATTTTCAATGAACTAAAAATGTTTTAAATGGCTTAAAAATATTATGTTTAAATTTTTTTTTTTTAAATGTTTGAACTAAAAAAATTTATGGTAAAATTACTATCATTACTTGTATAAGGCCTGTTTTAAGGGGAGATAATTGGAGGGAAAATGTTCTATAGAAATGTAATGGGAATATTGTTTTTTTTAATAGTACAGAAAGAGTTCAGTGAACCCAAAATTAATTTTGAAATATGAAAGAATGTCAATTAAATGTTCTTTATGTAAATTGGGAAGAAATTTTATCTACTATTTCTTGATAGTTTGCAAAATAGTGAAATTCTGCTTAGAATTCAGATCAAATTATCTTTTTAAGGCTCAATTATCTCAAAATCAAGCTCGATGACCTCTGTTTTTACATCCAAATCCTGAAGTACGTTCATTCAAGGTCATCCTCCAGAAAAATAAGAAAACTTATAGATTAGAAATATGCGGTATGATCTACCTTAATAATGATTTGTAGAGCTTTCCTGAATTGTGGAACCGTGTAACTCAGATTTCAATAATAGTTTTTGTTGATATTACAGTATAATAGGTGTAGTACAGATGGTAAACAAGAAAGAGGGAACATTCACATTGGCTGATGAAGAGTCATTTGAAACATTTGCAATTTATTGTGGACTGGCACTTCATCATGCCAAGGTAAGCAAGTACTAAAGTAAAACATATTAAATTTATTTGCAACTTATCAGTTGTTCTTAATGACTGATATTGAAAAACTTTGGTAATTTCAAATGTCATCGTTATATCAAATCAATCGTTATATCGCCAATAAACATAATATCACCTGCTTTGTACTATAAGACAAAACTTCATATTTTGCCCTATCTGGCACACTGTGATAAATTCTGTCAAAACTTGTTATGCTGTATTTATGATGAACCAGGTACTATGAAAGTATTATTGTTCATGGGTACAAATTTTTGTGGTATTGGTGGGCTTGGTAGACCACGTAATTTGGTTCCCAATGAAAGGGAAATTTTCCATTCATTTGTATGGTACAGTTGTCAAATCCACCATTTCAAGAATATGTGGACTGATAATTTTTTTTCAGAAACCATGAAAATTGGTACCCACAAATAAAGGTATGGTTACAGTATTTCAAATTTTAAAGTATTTTCATTCTTTGATTTGACATCTGTCTATTCATTCATACCACCATGTATTTTCAGCTGTATGACAAAATCAGGAGATCGGAACAGAAATATAAAGTAGCATTAGAAGTTCTGTCATACCATGCCCAATGTACTGATGATGAATATAAAATGATCAAATCCAATCCACTTCCTGAAAAAATACCGGGTATTGTCAAGTAAGTGTATACTGAAACACTGGGAAATTGTTGAATAATGAGTATTATACTGATATACTTGGGTTGTCAACCCAGTTAAGACAGAACATTGTAGTCAAGTCAGCTTATACTGATATACCTAGAATTGTCAAGTCAGTTTACAAATAAAAACAGGGTGTTGCCAAGTCAGTTTATCTAAGAACTGTTTTTTCCTAAAAAATATTATTATGCAATCTTTCTTATCTTTCTGTGTTATTGAGCAAAAATAGTCTAAATCCCAGGAACTAAGGAATTGTTGTACTGAAGAACACAACTGGTGTCATTGTACAAGGGGGATAATTCATAAATGACTTTGGACAAATACATGGCAGTCCCAATTATTAAAATTGTTTCTGTATGGTATTGTTCATTAAGAATCAGTTGTTATTTTAGTTATGAGTTTTCTCCATGGGCAGTCGAAGATATGGCTAAGAGTGTACATGTATTGTATATGATGAAAGACATTTTCTGTATGGCCACCAAGTAAGTATTACAGACATCATGTAACTCACCAATGTCATCAGTCACTGAACTTATAATTTTCTATTTGTCTACCACCAAATCTGCTGTCAGTGAGGGTCAATCAAACTATCACTACAATGCTACAATTATTTTTTCATCACCAGAAACATATTTTTTATCGAAAGGATCAAATTTCAAATCAAAATTACTTTCTAGGCTTAAAATCAAATGTTAAAATTGTTACATTTTTTTTTCTTAATTTACGTTGAGTTTTGTTTCTATCTACACAAAGAAAAAATCTAAAGTTTACAAGCCATGTGATAAATCTTGATTTGCAATTAATTTCTTGTTATTTTTCAAATTATTGAATGAACTTGAATATTTTCAGCAATATTAAAGGGTGAGATATTGTTTTAATCGAGTGACATGATATCTTTGATATTTTGTGTATTGATTGCTAACACTGGAGATAAACTTTTTCTCAATCCCACTTCATAGTCCTAAAGCTTGGTTCCTACCAAATTCAGTGCCAAACAATGCTTCATTTCCACCCTGATGCTTCAGCTTTTAGACATTGATCTTAGTTTCACTTTTTAGGGGGGTACAAAATGAATCGGGTTAAAGAGTAGAAAATACAATGCTTAATTAGTAGCCACAGAAGTACTTGTAGTAGAAATTATATTTTCTCCTTTGATTTTGTTTAGAATTTACTTTTATTTTTTATTAGATACATCAGTATATTTTTTTAGAGTTATTTGATTGTTTATTGTGTTTTTGCAGAAGGAATGAAAATGAGAAAAGGTATATCCATTTAAGTCACACTGGTAGACAAAATAGACTGTTTGCAGTGGATCACTCACTTATCCATTTCTCATTTTCTCTCTTCACACATGTTATAACCTGATCTGCTATCTAATTTCTTACTTTTGACTAACAATCTTATTGAAGAAAAACATTATTCTTTATTATTATTATTAGGGGAGATAATTCAACTTGTTATCTTGGGTCAGCTGTAGTGATGTTTACTCACATGATCATTTGGTCATATGACAGTACAAGCCCTTTTTCACTAATTTGATTGTAATGTTTTTTAGGAAATTAATATCTATTAAAATGTCTCTACCTAAAGCTATCAGTTTCTATTGTTGGCCCTAAATACTGTTAAAAAAGGTATTATTGGATTCCACATGACTTAAATATACATCAAGTGGTGATATCTTTTTTTTCAAACTAAAGTGTAAGGTTTCAAATTAACAGGAGATTCAAAACAATGGGTATCTTGCAAAAAACTTGATAAGGAGTTCTTAAGAATAATTGTTAATTTAAAAAAAAAGGTAATATTCCAGTAAGATTGTAGACTGCAGTAGTATGCAATGCTGTACTGTTCTCTTTAGTTTACTAGATACTCCATTATGCAGTTGTTACTATCTTTCCCTATATTCATTCATATGTGTTGATTTCTACAAACTTTAGTAGATATGTACATGTACTGTTCGATAATGCAAGAATATGTACCTTCTGTTGAATCATGATTCAACTGCATATGGGAGAATATTCTTTCTTAGCTTTTTGGCAGTTATAAATCTGCTGTTAGTTTTGCACAAATCTTAAGCCTCTATAAGAAATTTGTATAAGCTGTGGCAGTTATAAGTCTGCTATTGGTAGTCCATAGTCCTCTGTAAGAAATTTGTATACTCATTGGCAGTTATAAGTGTGCTATTGGTAGTCCATAGTCCTCTATAAGAAATTTGTATACTCATTGGCAGTTATAAGTCTGCTATTGGTGGTCCATAGTCCTCTATAAGAAATTTGTATAACTTTTGGCAGTTATAAGTCTGCTATTGGTAGTCCATAGTCCTCTATAAGAAATTTGTATACTCATTGGCAGTAATGTCAGCTATTGGTAGTCCATAGTCCTCTATAAGAAATTTGTATAACCTTTGGCAGTTAAAAGTCTGCTATTGGTAAGCTTAAGCCTCTATAAGAAATTTGTACACCCATAGGCAGTTATAAGTCTGCTATTGGTAGTCCAATGTTTTTAAGCCTCTATAAGAAATTTGTACACCCATAGGCAGTTATAAGTCTGCTATTGGTAGTCCAAAGCTTAAGCCTCTGTAAGTAATTTGTACACACATTGGCAGTTACAAGTCTGCTATTGGTAGGTAGTCCTGTAATAGACAGATTTAATTATTTACCTACAAATAATGCCCTGGACATTTGCTATTTTCCAAATCACATTTTATTTATCTAGATTCAACTGATGTCATTTGATTTTTGAAATGTCAGTCAGATTGCATAAAGCTGCAATTAAGATCATTAGGACTTAAGTACAGCTAAACTTATATCATCACTTTTTTGTCAACTTTTCCCTTGTTTTTCTTACTTCTTTAAAACCACTTGTTCAGTCCTAACCAATTTTGGCAGGAATGATCTATAGAAGGACATCTACAAACAATCTGTGTCCTCTGTTATCCAAATTTCAACTCATATGCCAATGTTTTGATACTTTGTAGTGTTGTTAATTTCTGTAAATGATTATCTTTTGATGTTCCCTTGAATAGCACCTATGCTGACTGTGGCCACTTAAATTTGCAACTTAAACTCTGTGGGAAACACATTTTAGCCTATATCTCTAGCAATATTTGGTCAGTTGTAATCAAACTTAGCTGAAATGGTGTATAGTTTCCAGGAATGATTCCCCTTTGGTTCCACTTCAACGATCAGAGTTGTACTAGACTCCTCTGTAACTGTATTTGCCCTTGTTCGAAATTCTTCACAGTAGTTTTTTCAAGGCTTCTACAAACGGTTCACTTTTGATAGATGCCACTCTAATGACCCCATTGTGGTTATGGAAGCTTAAAATTACCATTGAAAGTATATAGGAATACATATGTTGCAGGAATCTTTGAAATTTTGTTTTCTTTTGTTTCTCTTTCATTTGGGTTATATTCATGCTCCTACATGCCAGTCCTAATGGCATGGATTCCCTTAGGGAAGTTTTCAAAGGGTTGACAATACGGTGAATGATATGTTGATATGCTTTTCATGCAGTTAGCAGGTTTGGAAGTCGGATACATTCCACAGATATTTATAAGGAAAAAAAACTATGCTGGACCATTTATTAGGGGAGATAATTCAACTATCTGGACTTGGTGAAGGTTTTTCATTGTAATGTTCACATATACAAAACATTGTCTCCCTCACCTGATGTGACATCTGAAATCCTGTCATTTTTAAGTAAATAGTGAGATTATTTTTTGAGTTTAGATATAGACTGTATGTGTTGATTGAAGTTATAAAATATTATTGAGATGCTACTAATAAGAAAAAAATATGTTCTGAAAGAGCATACCAAATAATCTGTGTTAGATGTATCGGTAGTAATTTATATAATTAAGAAGACAAAGCCAATAAAATAGTTGTTATTAATGCACACTGATATAACTTGCATGAAAGGTGCAGGATAATACATTCATGAACAGCCTGAGCCTTTACCATAATAATACTTCTACTCATTAGAGTAGGACTGTAATCACCTTGTCTTTTTCTGTTCCTCAATTACCCTTTACTATAACAGAGTTTCAGTTTCTATCAGAAGGAATGCTTAGATATTTGGTAAATTGCTTGATGACTTGTACCACATCTCTCCTTTCCAGGTAACTCACTAATCTACCTCTTATTTATTGTATGACTTAGCAATGTTTTAGGTGATGCATGATAGAAGTTTTCTGTTTCTATTGGAAGGAATGCTTAGATATTTGGTACATTGATTTTGCATGATGAGTTGTGTATCTCCCTTTCCAGATTCCTCACTTACTGGCATCTATTTCCTGTTTAATGAAAATGGTTGAATGGGGATATTCTTAGCACAACTTAACAATTAAAATCTCATTAGATTTAAATGTTTCATTGTAACTTACTGAGTAATCATACCAGGTGCTTATTTAAAAAAAACTCAAAAATTTCTTATTGAAGTATTGATATCAGTCTTATATTTCCCATTTCAGAGATTTCATGATGGAGAAGTAATTTTAAGATTTTTTTTTTAATTTGGCAAAGGCTCTATCTACCAACTTTACAAAGGGCAATCAAGGGAACCAAGATTCTAGTGGAAATAAAAAAAATGTAATCCAGGGACAAAAACAAGATACATACACAATAAAGAACATAAAATAACAAAAATAATAAATACAAAGCAACAGAAGTAAATAAGCAACTTGGACTCCACTAAAAATTGGGAGCATGGACCAGGTGCACCAGTATGGTAAGCATCTTCTGCTTTTCTAGAAACACCTGCTGAGTTGCTCATAAAAAATCAAATAATCAAATCCTGGGTATACCAAAGAGGGAAGGAAAACTATGACATATTGAACAAATTGATTTGCATGGTGAAGATGGATACACCATAACAATCCATGAGTTCATGATGATAATCATTAAACTTCTTTAGTGATGACTTCAATCTTGTAGCAACATAACCCTGTTCCAGAAGCCTAATTGTGAGAAGTCTTACATGGTACAAAAAGTCTGCAGGGATATAGCAAGCTATGGCATAACGTATGAGTTGTGATGAAAACTCCATATGCAGGTTGTGATGGGATGTTGCCGCAGCTGAAAGGAAAGTTGACAATACGGAATAAAAAGTCATCATGTTTGTCATATAGTTTAGTCAATAGTTTTACTTTACCATCGATCTCTAAGTGTTAGTCAAGATATGAGGCTGACTTCACAGTTTCTGTAGTATCCTTTATCTCAAGTTCTTGTGATATGTGATGTATAAAACTCCTGAAACTAGGATTGTTTAATGATAATGCGTCATCTATATAGCGGAAATTGAGATCAAAGGATCTGGCTAGATGATGTTCCTTCCTTTGGATTAGATCAGCTATAAAGTCAGCCTCATAAGAGTGAAGGAATGGGACAGCAAGAAGAGGAGCTTAATTTGTTCCCATTGGAATGTTCACCACACTGGACAAATATGTTGTCAGTAAAAAATTCCAGCATTTTGAAAACCTCTTTTTCGGTATATATGGAAGATGATTTGAATTTTTTTTTCCAAAGTATGAAGAATCTCTATGAAATAGTACATATCTGTGTCTAGGTATATTGTCTAACGATGTATAATGGTTTTCAGTTAGGATTTTAACTGAGTATGGGGAATAGAAGTATACAGAGTTGAAAATCCTAGGTTTCAATGCTATTGTATTCTGATAATAATCTTGAATTGAGGGTTTTCAGAAGATCTTTCGAATTTTTCAGGATCCACATTGAATTAATACCACTACGGGAGTAACAAATAAAAACAGCAGATATTTGAACTTAAATATCTCTCATTAACATATCGAGGAGGATTTTGGAGATGTAGAACTCAGGGCTTTAATGGCCATTTATCATTATATGTATTTTTTTTACATGATTAAGCATTGTAAAATTAAAATGCCCATGAGTCATTTTTTATTGTCCTAAAACAAAGATAAATTGATAACTTACACTTACAAAGTAATTGATAACTGGTGGAATTGTGGTTAACATGAGTGATAGAGAAATTTTGATGTTGTTTAAAATCTCTGTTAAGCTGAGATTGCATTTTGCTTTAATTTTTAACAATATGCATGAGTGTTTTGTTGTAATAATTAAACCTCTATGAAGAGGAGCATTTTTGAAAGAATGGGAATGAATGTTTGTACTTTTGATATTCGAAAGATGTTTGTATTTCATTTTTTTAAGTATTTAAAACATACCGTAGTTAACTCAGTTAAAAACAATCTCATGAAGAGCTTTATTGAATTCATTTATTGTAAAACCTCTCGATCTTAAAAAACCATTTCTTCTTGTTTTCACTTGATCTCATTACTCTGCCTTCCACAATCACAGGTCATTTAGATAGTGAAATCAAACAAAGAATAGCCAACTTGTGCTTATCACCGCTTTTTATGCTATAAAATGGGAACTGCATTAAGGCTTTAGTATAAATACACCATTTACTGCCCATGCAGAATAAATTTGATGTGTCCAGACCACTGAATAACATTTGATCATATAATTGCATATATGGGTGAAATTTGTCTGAACCATGTAACCTAAAATTCTTGAAACAAGTTAGTTATTTGGAAGGAGTTTTCTGTCTTCTTATAAGGTTTGGGCAGGTTTCACTGATATATCTGTGTTTATGTCTTGTCTAAACAGCTGTCAATATGAGAGTAGGGATTTATATACTTTTAGATATGATATAGATGACATGATCCGGTTCACGCTAACTGTGAAGAAAAACTACCGCAATGTTCCCTATCATAATTGGGCCCATGCTTTCTCTGTGGCACATGCTGTGTATACTGTGATTAAGACAACAAAACATTGCTTCACACCTGTGGAGGTTAGTATTATGTGTCATTATGATACAGTCAAGTCATTTTTTCAGTCCTAGATGACTGGGTCTAAATTGTTGTGTGTTATGGATAACATTTTTTGTGCCATAAACATGTACTATTTGAGTAGTTTGTATAATAGTATATAAGCTAGGCACTCTATCTTAACATTAAAAGCTGTGTAGGTCAAAAAGTAGAGTTTTTTTTGTGGTTTTATTACCTGTCTCTTATAAATTCTTTTCAGTTAAATTGCATATGTCATGAGGGATATTTTTCTGTAAAAAGAATTGATACACTGGATATATTTATGGTATTGTATTTATTTGTAGTGTTTGGCCTTGTATGTGGCCTGTTTATGCCATGACTTAGATCACCGTGGGAAGACCAATGCCTTCATGGTGAAGAGTGCATCACCACTGGCAGCTATATATTCTACCTCAACAATGGAACACCACCATTTCAACCATACAGTTACAATTCTACAAGTTAGTTCTAGATACTAAATTATTATACTTATTATATAGATAACACTGAATTATCCAATGTTCCCTACGTGTAAATAATTTTGATACCCCAGTAAAATTTATCACTAGTGAAATAAATTCTGTATTTTCACTCTACCAACTAAAACCAATAGTCCAATCACAAAAATTTAAGAATTTTGCTGGTAGTAAAATATTTTTGAGAAAATATATATAAGCAGATAGGTTAGTCAATTGGTTATCATGAATAACTCAAGTAAAATCACTTGGTGATCGTTTCTTTGTTCTTCACTCTTTCTAATTAAGTACCATTCTGCGTAAGAATCAGGCAATGGATGGCACTTCATTTTTCCCAATTTAATCATTTTTGCCTAAAATATATTCATTACATCTAGAAAACAAACAAAAAGCTTTTTAAATTTATTTATCATTAGATATACATCAACCCTACTTTCTGTGACAATTAGCATTTTGCACTTATTAACCCCAACTGGTTTATTTTTCTTTATAACAAATTTGATATTTGTGATGTACACATTATGACCTGCAATATTTTTACTGCTTATATAGGGAAAAAGTGCAGGAAAATTTTCCCACCATTTTTTCATAGTGCATTTCAGCTAAACTCAATGAATCAATATCTTTTTAATAAATTGGAACAATGTTCTTTTATTTTCTGTCATTTCAGAATGAAGGCCATAATATTTTCAAGCATCTGACATCTGATCAATACAAACAGGTTAGTTCACAATTTTTGTCATGTTAGAACAAATCAGAACTATGATTTTATAATCAAATAGTAGCTATTTCAAAAAGGTAGAATAGATAACTCCAAATCTTGTTAGAATCTTTCTCCTATAATAAATGACATTTATATTCTCTTCTTCAATACACTGATTGCTCCTAGTCAGGAAATAGCTTGCCAGACAACCTCTAGCATCAAAACAATATAAACTACTGTAAACATACTTGTTGTGTTTCACCATATCTGTTCCTTTTTCTACTAGTTTTGCAAGCAATAATGTCTGTCTAATTTGTGCATAAGAAAAAAATCTCAAAAATAAATTGCCATGATTAATTTAATTTCCACATTGAAAAAATTTACTGCACCTGAATATATTGCAATCTAATCAAAATTAGACCAATCAGTTGTTCTATTGAGTCAAGGCATGTAAGGACTAACAACACTCCATTCTACGATCTGTTCAGATGACCTTTTCAGAGTCCTTGAGATTTTCCCTTTGAATAATATGCTGTGATTGGCTGATCAGAAAGGTCATCTGAACAGAAAGTAGAATGGAGTTAATTGGAGCCAGCTGCAGCCTGCCATTTGGTGTGAGGTTTTCCTCAACATTTAGACTCATGGGTGGCCTTAGGGTGACATTTTTCATCCCAATGGGATCTCTTTGACATATCCCAATATCCATTCTCGTTATATGCCAAACAGAGTGTTCATGAAAATAAAAGCGAAATTGAATTGATATCCTGAAATGTGAAACATGAAAATGAGTACTCACATTAATAAGTTGATTTTCATTAGTTTTGTCTACTTTTAACAATGGAAGATCTGGAGGAGAAAATGAAACAATGCTTACAGAATTATTTAATAAAATTGACAACTAATTTTTATCTTTTTCATATTATTTTTAGATCTTAGGTGATATTAGACAATGCATATTAGCAACAGATTTAGCCTTATTTTTTGGTAACAGAGCCAGACTTCAGGAAGTGTGTGATAAAAATGAATTTTCATGGGACAACACTGAGCACAGGTTTGTTGGTTTACTAATCATTATATACGGGAGAATCTATGTTAAGTTACTGATGGTGTTGAGATATTCTAAGGAAGCATTGTGAAATTTTACAGGAGTTTTCCTTGTATACAATGTACATTTCAGTTATAATATTTATGGGACTTTTTAACCATGTTTCGATATTGGTAATTGACTAAAAAAACAGAATTCCCTTGCCAAACCTTTTCATTATAATTAGTCTTGGGAAAAAAGGCTAGCTGTTTATAAAAGTTCAAATGCTTGCGAAAATAAGCTTTAAGACTTAAAAAGATTTTCTAATTTATCCCACTACAGAAAATTACTTCGATCAGTAACTATAACTGCTTGTGACTTATGTGCGAGTTCTAAGCCATGGAACATACAAGTTCAGACTGTGCACACTATATTTGATGAATTCTATCAACAGGTATTGACACACAGCATGACATTTCTGCATGGAATTATATTTAGTTCTGCTGAACTTGCATTATTCACTCTTTTGAAAATATCTGTTTGCTTTGCATGAACTTTTAATTTTTGTTCCCAAGCATATATTCTCTACTTCCAAATAACAAATAAGATAATTTTAATACGAAAAATATGGCCTCTTCAGACATAAACAACATAGGCGCTTTTACTGTACGATAATTACCTACAAGTTAGTTAGCCATGTGTTCATAATAAGGTACTGTGAAAATTCTATTATTCATGGGGTACCAGATTTCATGGTTTTCATGGGTAGGCAAAAACACGAAATTTGGTTCCCAGGGATAAGGAGATTTCAATTGATGTGTATATGGAAAACCTCGAAACCACGAATTCAAGAATCCACAAATTTGTTTTTCTTCTCTAATCCACAAATATTGGTATCCATAAATTAAAGAACTTTAACAGTAGTATAAAAGTTTAAGCCCTGAAATATCTTTCATATGCTTTAGCTTCTTTCTCCAAATCTACCATTATTTTAATTTTATTGCCAGTATACAAAATTCTTTATGATTTAAACAAGTTAATTTTAAGTTTGGTTTATTTATCCATCACTTTGATGGGGAGACAATGATTTAGTCCTGTCTTGAGGGCGTTATAGCCTTTTGAACTATTGAAAAGACGAAACATACTTTTTTGTAGGGAGAAACATTTAATTTTGCCTGTTTCGGAGCACCAGGTTTAAAAGTTTTATAAGACCTTTGATACTAACACTTTTCATTGAACACATGTCTAGACAGAATCCTTTTTCTATATAATTTTCTGCTATGTTTGCCCTATATTTCCAGGCATGTATTGATGGCTATAAGTATGACTGCATGTGATTTATGTTCTATGTATAAACCTTGGAATATACAACTTCAAGTTGTCAATGTTATCATGGAGGAATTCTGGCTTCAGGTTTGTTATATCATAAGTAAATTGGATATTGTTAAGGAGAATTTTATAAAAGCATTGGCTGTTGTTGGGAGAATTTTACAAGTGCATTGGAAACTGTTGGGAGAATTTGTTTAATGTATTTATTGGCCATTGCTAAGAGAAGTTGATAGATGTTATGAGTATATTGAGAAGAATTGAGCTTTTGTTATGAGAATATTATAGTAGTATCTTGTGATTCATAGTAGGGATATGGATCATTGAATATTTAAAGTTGCCTTCTTGTACTGATGTCATTCTACTGTCATTTTTGCATCTAGGTGTATTGGCCATATTTATTCATAGATGAATAATAATAATAATAATAATAATATTACTTTAACCAGAGGGAAACACAGCTAGTAGATACTTTAATATTCCATGAAGCCCTCTAAAATAAACACATAAAAGTTCAATAATACATTTTTTTAAATGCACACTAACATGGTCACACAAAAACATCTACTCTGTTTGCTGAGTAAATGGCATCTTAATCTGTTTTAAAATTTTAGCAGTTTTGGGACTTTCTTACTGTTGTTTGAAGATTGTTCCACAGAGGTGGACCAAAGTAACTTAAAATCTTTCCTACAGTTGAGCTTTCGTTCTGGAAATTGATCAGTTACTTTTGATTGTGTTTTGTAATGAGTAAAAGTTGAATCATTATAGTATTTGATTAAGGTGAATGTTTGGGATTTTAAATGATCATATAGTTTGCTGTGTATTTCCACTTTAAAATATGATTTGATTTTTCCCTTTTTGAAGCTTATTGCATGGACATTTTGATGTTTATTCAAAGCGCTGATGTCTTGTCACCTTTTGATATTTTGTTAAGTAGAATATATATTCAGATAATAATAAGTGTTTCATAAAACTTATAAGAGATCAACAAACTTCATGGTCAATAACAGCAATGAAAATGTATAACCTAAAATAAATGTTAATTATAGTGTCTTTGATCATACCAATTTGAAAGTAATTTTCCTCAACAAATCAATACTTAAAGTATAAAATATCTTAATCATTTTTTTGCTGTGCTTTAAATAAGTTAAATTATTCTAGAGCTATTAGTTTGGTCCTTTCTGTTAAAGGAATAAAGCTGGTAAACACATATTTAATTATAATAGCTCTATTTTGATTTACCAAGAGTAAAGACCATTGACTTAGAAATGGTTGAATATACATGTACATGTATTTGGTTTTTAGATTAGTGTTATCATGTGACAAAATTTGAATGGTCTCTTGATATCTGTGAACAAAAAAATTGCAGGTTTCTTACTTCACCATTTTGCTTAAGTCAAGATCACCTTAAGTTTGAACGGTAATTAAGACACAGACAATTTTTTTTTCTCAGAGGACAGGGAGGAGGGGGGGATGCTGGTTCAGATTTTTTTTTGTATTTTTGTGCAGCAGCCAGAGGTAGCATATTTTATTTGAAAATCTACATTGTTAAGAAATGGGGGAAATTTTGTATCATATTTTTTGCTGTCCGTGGCTGGGTAAAAAAAAGTTTTAAGCTTGAAATTTTGATTTTTTTGTTTTAAATAATCCTAGACCTCCTCAGTATAAAAGTGGTTGCTGTCTAACTTTTTTTGAAGTATTGTGAGGGAGACAAATCATTGTAGTGATAGTTATTGACTGGAATTTTAGGGAGATGAAGAGAAATCACAAGGTTTAACTCCGGTACCAATGATGGATAGAGACAAAAAAGATGAACTGCCACATTTAGAGGTATCTACGTATATAAGTATTTCTATTAAAATATTTAGTTCCATGCCCCTCTAAGCAGTGATATGAGTCTGTTGTTAGTTCATCTTTGTATGTAATTTTTAAATTCATAGTTTTTCCATCAACCCTACTTTCTCAGAGGTGAATGTCAAGGTTTTACATGATGATTAGTAGATCTTGTAAATTTATTTTTTAATTTGACTAGGAATGGGAAATACCTTGTTAGTTTATTAAAGATGTAGTTAATTTCTTGTGTATGCTTTTTTTGTTTGTTTTGGTTACACACCAATTAGCAGAGAAATCTCACCCTACTGGTGCACCTGGTCCATGTTCCCAGTTTTTAGTGGAGTCCGAGTTGCTCATTTACTTTAGTTACTTTGTATATATTAATATAGTTACTTTATGTTTTTTGATGTGTTTGACTTTTTCCATGTCTGGTTATTGTCCCTGGATTACATTCTTTTGCTTTCCACTAGAATCTTGGTTCCTATGATTACTCCTTAGTAATATTTTGAATTACAGGTTGGATTTTTAGTTGGTATATGTCTACCCTGTTATGAACTAATGGCACAAGTTTTACCTAATACCAAACCCATGGTCGATGGTGCTAGGTGAGTACTCTAAGTTTAGTTAGCTTCAAATCATGCTTTGGTGTTAAAAGATGTTGTTTTGATCATCAACACATACCTTTTGGGTTATCCAAACTTTTTGCAGGAAATGAAGACTTCATATTAAACTTTTCTTTAAATATTTGTTTCATACAGAGAAGAAATTAAAAAAACAGATAGGAATAAGAGCAATTCAATAATGTTTACCATAATTTTTTTTTGTTCTATTGTGCTGTGCCAACAGATGTGGATGATACTGGTACATTCTGTCTTTCTTTTTTCCAGGTCCAACTTGAAGAAATGGAAATATTTAGCAGAAAATAAACTTACAGTAGATCAATTACCTGCTAATCAGTTAGATGATAAACTTGCTATTGAATATAGTGAACAAGTGTCAGAAGAAAAGGAATTGACAGACAAAAATGAAAATGAATGTTCAGAGGAGAGTAATAATCATGCAAAAAATGAGGACGAAGCTGTATCAGGAGAAGGGGGCGGTATAATCAATGAAGAGAATAAATCTGAATCTTCTATTGTTGTACATAGTGATAATGATAATTTGACAGAGCTGTCACATGATTAATTCTCAAACAATTATATTCCTCATTTTACATGATCAAATGACAAAGAATGAACTGTGCCATTATTCCAAATAAACTTGTGATATTATGTTCCTTGATTATTTGTCAAAAAGGGGCATTTATTTAAGCAAAAAAAAATAGTTCATGTGTTGAATATATATAGTTAAAGCTTTGTTTCATTTGGATCAATCAATGTTCTATTTTTCATTATCAGTGACTTAATATGTTTTATAAACATCTAGGGAATTAACCTTTTAGTCAAATTTATAGGTTTACTCTATACTGAAAATAACATAATTAAGTCCATGAATTATAACTATATAAATTTTGTCAAATTATGAACTTGACTCTTTTTATATCTTTCACTGAAGCCTGATGAAGCACATAAGTTATTTGTACTAAAAATTGAGTTACTTTACATTTTCTGATATTGGTTGTTGGTATATCGTCTATTTTAACTCTGTTATCACTCAGTTCTTTTTTTGCAACATTATCTATGACTTGGTCAATAGACTTATTTTTGACCTTTTTATTTCATTTTTGTGCAAAAGTCAAATTCATAATAAAAATCTTGCTTTTAATGGTAATCAACTTTGCTTCTGCTTAATGTACGGGTAACGAGTGCCGACACATTCTAGTATGTAACATCTTCCATTTGATGAAGAAGTACTTGATGCTTGCTTAAAGCAATTTGTATTTGGTACATATATTTTTTGTAAATGGACAATTTAGGGTAAGTATGAGTGTAGGATAAGTCAATAATTAGACGTAACTAATAATGTACTTAGAGATTTTGTGTAGATATTTTAATGGTAGATCTTCATGCAGTTATGAAGAATACTTACAATATGAGGATGTATGCGGCTTTCTAAAAAAAACATTTTTGACATCACTTTTATTTATAATTCATGTTATGCATCCATCTTTCCTAAGGCCCAATACATATTTGAAAATTTTGAACAGCTATTTATAATTTTACAAGTAGCATTATTGGAAACTCTCCTTGGATAATTCAGCAAATAAATTCTGCTAAATGTATTATCTATACAGATTGGAGAAGAAACCCTCATAATAACTTGTATGATTTTTTTTGTAAAGTGATATCCTAAGCAATAAAAGTGTAACTTTGTGTCAATTGAAAATTAAAAAAAAAATGTTTTATTTTTTTGTTTATGATATGATACTTTTTGAGGTTGAAAGTTTAAAAAACATTCATTTAATTTTGTATGAAGAGCAATTGTTGTTTTTCCGTTGCCAAATGAATTTATTTCTTGAGCATTTCCACTGATTAACATCAACAATATCAAACATGACTGTAATTACATTGTAATTTTGTTATTTATTCATTAAATATATTATTTATTATTTCTTGTATTATTTCTGAAAAAAAACTATGGCTTCTAAAATATATTTTCTATTTGAGGATACTTAGGAAAAATTCAGGTTTTTTTTTATCTTTTATGCATGATAGATTTGTCTAGCTTCTTTGCAGTTTGTCTAGCCCTGGTCTTTTCTTTTTCCCAATCCCACAGTCTTTTATCCATTTTCCCACTTTTCAATGCTAGCACACCAGCTGTTTTTCACATTTTGTCAATAAAGGTTGTTTTTTTTTTATCAATTTCACTTAAACAATCTGTATTTAGTGTTGCATATGACAGAAAATAGTTATGGGTTTATCAGTTTGCTATTGTATCTATTGACATAAGCTCCCTTTTGATTTTTAAAATTTTCAGATTTATCGTTTCTGTGTTATGAATTTTTATACTAACAAAAGGGTGATTTTCAAGTTTTCGCAGAATTACTCAAAAACACTTTCACTAACTTTTATGAAACTGGGGAATTGTTCATATCTATTGAAGTAAGCTCCCTTCTGATTTGTATAAATGTCAAATTTTATGTTTCCGTGTCAGAAAAGTGTGTTTAAACAAGATAGAAATGTATGGGTGATAAATCAAGACAACAAACTTTGTTAAACTTGAGGTGGCCTTGATAGTGCCAAATTTTTTGTGCGTTTTTTTTATTTATTTTTTGGGGGGTGAGGGTATTTGACAGGGCTTACAGTATTTCTAGTTGATTACATAAATTTATTAAAAGTATGAGGACAAGCTAAAAGTGCAACGGGGGTATCATGCGCTTAAAGCGCAGCTCTTTATTAATGTTGCAGCAAAGCGAGAATATTCGGTCCTTTATATCTGTAAACGGTAAAAAATTCTTTTCTTTATATACTGAACAAGATTTATCCGTGTTTGTGATATTCAATACTGTTTTATCAATACTCCAATATGTCCGTGTACTTATTTTATGGTATAAATCCACTTAACGCGACCAATAATCGGTTTTAAATAATTTTAACCCAGTAATTCCACAATGAATACTGTGTATTCAAAACCAAAGTTAGTTGTTTCATGCATTGTCATTATACCATTTAAAGTAACTATTATGGAGTAAATTTTGGTTTTATCATAATCTCTGGTAACATTAGTAATTTTGCTCCAAATACACGTAGGATCTTGCATATTAATCGGCGACGTGACCTTATTTTAGGAAATTCGGTAGAAGGTATCCAAAGATTATGTATAAAAAAGAACAAATATTATCATACATGTAATTAGTTTTATCTTGATGTCGTGGACAAGCATCTTTAAAAAAAAAACTATCCAATCCTAGTGGACATACGGACGGGCACCACGTTTTACACACATCGATACAGCTAGGACATGGTAAAATGTCTAGGCAAACCAGAGAGTGTATATTAGAAAGTCCCTGGGCAAACGTACGGACTTGAGTGTTTTTATACACCTCTTCTTGTGTGTTAGGAGGTTGTTAAATGGTTGCCTTTTCTCTTATATTTATGTATTAGATTTCAGGTAAAGTGCCTTCTTCCAAAAAAGTAGCGCTTTCTGTTTAGTGCGAATTCCGCATAACACTAGATGCTTGGTGGCGCCTCTCCGTGATAATTTTGGTTGGATCTGTTGTTTCATTTCCAAGGAGAATTTTCAGAAATGATAAAGCTAAAGACAACATAACAAAAATCCTCCCGTTCTTCGCGTGTTCAACTAACGGGGTTTTAACCACTGGTTTTCAAGCCAATATAAAACAAAGAAATCATTTAATAACATCAATATGAACCCATTTGACCTATGTCATGATGAAAAAGTATGAACAAAATATATTTGTGGTTTACTCTACATAACAGGTATTTAATTGTATACTATGTTTGTCAGTAGGGTGAGGAAGTAAACAGACGTGAATTCACCGACTTTCTGAAAAAGAAAACATTGTATCCATGTGTAACGACACTGAACGTGTTGTAGAAGTCTAAGACTTCTTGTAGACTGTCTATGGTAGACTGGTTTGACTTTGTATTCGATTTCCAAATTAATAAATTGGATTTGTTTTCAGATTTGAAATAATTCGTTTAAGATTACAAGTTTTAGAAGAAGAAGAAACATGCATGTAGTACCAAGACATTGTTCGTAAAATTGGACGTTTTCACAGTTCGATGGCTCGGTACATGTAACCTTAAAATGTTGGCGGAAAATATGAACATTTTAAAACCGATTATCTATTATGACAAGTTACTCTCCTGGCAGGCTATGAAATATATCCTTTGTAAAAATATTATCCTGTTGGTTTCAATGAATACAAAGGTATTTGAAGATAGTTTGACCGAATATATACCGGCCTTAGGACACACTTGGTGTGTTTGCACTTATTGAAAACCTTTTGATGATCTCTGAAAATATTACTATTTCGTATTTAGGTTAAACTCTGTCGTATTTGTTGTCTTTTTTTCCATTTGAACTATTTCTGTTACTACAGCTGATAAATAATTTAAAGCAATATTTAACATGATATGTGTTTTGGTATGTGCTGACTAGGTCAATATCACCAGACATTGATGCATGCAAACATAAACCAGAAGCAAGGAAAATCAACTGACATTTTGTCCTCTTGGTAAAGACATGAATGTCTTATAAGTCTATAATTACATATAGTGGTAATTTTCGTAGCCCCTGCAACCTTTTTTTTTCGTATTTTCTAGGATATTATTGAGAAAAGGTTTATAAAAAGGAGGGGTTTATGTTAGGAGATATTCGGAAAAGCCCACTCTTTTGGACCCCTTTATTGAGGACATTATCATAATCCTGAGAACATTAAGATGTTAGACATTTTACTTTTTAAAAAAAATGTAAAAATATCATAAATTGACAACATGAAGTCTGTTAAATTATACCTTTAAATGAACAAATATGCCGACTTTTGAATACATGAAAAATTCTCTCACACAGATGACTAGGATTCACAAAACA
The DNA here is from genome assembly GCA_037379345.1 of Perna viridis. Taxonomy (NCBI): domain Eukaryota; kingdom Metazoa; phylum Mollusca; class Bivalvia; order Mytilida; family Mytilidae; genus Perna; species Perna viridis. Next base: position 51,698,944 of record CM074511.1, on the reverse strand, counting down.
CAAATGCTGTTCACTCACACCATAACCTGTCATAAAGACCATGATTATTTGGCACTTTTCTAGAACATATTTTAAGAATCACAGATACAATGTATGTAACGAATGTCTTCTGGTCCCCGAAGACCCAGTTCTTATACTTCGATTGTCCTCTTGTTGTTGTTTTGGTTTGTAATTATCCTTGTGTTTCATTGGTGTTCTTTTTCGCATCAGTGTGGCATCACTCACAACTCGATGCATTTCCTTAGAACTTGACCCACTAGAAGATCCTGTAGGGTGAGTATCTAATAAAGGTACGGAATCAGACCGGTTCATTTTCCTTGGAGGAGGCACCGGGGGTGCAACATCTTTAACATGAGGCCCCTTAGTTTCTATTTTGACATAATTAGGTGCACCAGTGTCATTAGATAGTCTATATTTACCATTGTTAAGATCATGTTTTCCTAACTCTAGCATTTCCATTCGAGCTCGAAAATCGTCCAACCGTTCGTAAGCAGGCTCCTCGAAGAAACTCTCTTCATCGGATTCGTACGTGAATTTACTTTTGGGTGGCATTTTTCCTTCTCTGAGATACTGGTAGAGGTCATCAACTTGGTCGTTCAGAATGTCCTCTCGACTGCTTGCTCGTTTCAACTTATTTTCATTTTCTGGTGGTTTTGGTTTATTTGGTGAAAATATATTGACTAGTGAATGAGTCCTATTTTTCATCACAGATTCTGGGACAGAGATTATAAGGTGAATTGTATTGTAATAGTTAGCTACCATTTTGTTGCACTTAAGCATTATGTCCTGGTATGGAACAGACATACTAATATCTGCCATGTTTTTGGCTGTCACTAACCTCAACGGAATTTCTGAAGGCACGGGGGTAATTCTTACATTACCTTTATCGGTAGGACAAATAAAGGCAGTCTCATCCGTGTATGCCCAATCGAACCTTATCATTCCAGTAAAGCGGTTCTTTTCAACATTTGGCCAGACCCCTTGCACAAGTTTAACCGTTAAAGGCATACGGAAACGGCTTAAAATATCCTTAATCATGAATACGCCGGTAACATCTTTTGGTCCTGCTATTGGAGTAAACAGTCCATTTTGATCATAGCTTAGGAACAATGTATTGTTTCTGGAATCTGTACATTTCAAGAATCTAAGTCTCTCACCTGAGGATGTGACTGTGCTAATCTCTCCAGACAGAATTAATTTTTCGCCAGCGGGGATCACATTAGAAATGTCGTAAGTCAATTTCCCCTCACTGTTAGCAACAAAGCCTTTAACATTTTGTCGCACAAGACATTTGTTTGGCAATTCTTTGGCTAGTCGCTGAACACTATCTATTGGTCTGGAGGCCCTGCCATCCTCCGAGAGAACTTCAAACCAGCCCTGATATGTTATTGGTATAGAAAGCCTTTGGTCCAGTGGTATTATTCGACACAAACCTTCTTTGGTTTCAAATCTTTGAACACTATGTGCTAGAATCTTAACTCCTGACTTAACGGAATGAATCAACACATCCTGATGCAGCTTCCGTAATGGAATCTTAGAAACTCCTAAATTATGAAATTGTCCCTTGGTTATCTTAGCAACGACGGGCACTTGTGAATTCACTAATATGTCTTTGAGTAATGTCTGATTGCCGTTCCACTCTGGGGTTATGGTACCTTGTTTTTCTCTCCCGTTCGCCATGATCAGTGTGTATCTACTATAGACATGTCAATTCCAAATGTTATTATGTTTACCTGAAGATTTACCTGTACTATTGTAATTAGCATACCTGTTGGACGAGTTTAAATAGTCGATTGACTCACGTTTACCAAATGAAGCAGAAAGACAGGAAGTCATTTGTTGGTATAGATTAATCCACTATATACATCGATGACTTGTCAACTAAAATCACAAATAAAATGAAAATAAATTTTACGCACACAAAGGAACGGATGCTGTGCTTTTAAACACGTTATAAATTGGCTTCCAACTATCTTGAAGTGAGCAGACCATCGTGATTGTTTTTGCAATGTTACAAACAAGCATACTATGTAACGCCATAGCAAAGCAACCGAAGTAAAACCGCACTCACTAGCAAAAATACCCGAAATAATCGGACATGATGCCATTACAAATGATGCGACAAAACATGTATGACTATGAACAAGGAGTCACAAAGATCATCGATATGATAGGAACAAATCTTTAAAAAAAAAACTATAAAAATTATGATAGAATCAGAAGAGAAAAAAATGAAAATGTGTTGTTTTTTTTTTCTCTTGTAATCGTGCTTTTTAAGTAATTGGAAAATGATCATACAAGAGAGTTACGAAAATCCAAAGTTCTGGTAATTTACGTTTGTTCTCACTGTTTAAAACAAGAGTGTTGGTTGTTGCATGCTTATGAAATTGTGAGATTGTAGTACAAGTTATCATTTTTTCCACGCTGACATATAATTCCATGGCATCGAAGATAATTAAAGACACGTATGTTACAGATGAATAATTAAGAGCTTTTATTATCGCATTATCACCTTACTATCATTATAAAATACGGTCAGTATTCGCACTTCTCAAGAATCCGTATGTTTCATTAGCATATTAATCGATGTTGAAATCACTTGTTAAACCAAATTATAGCTTCGTCACCCTCAGTAACATAGTAACATTTCGTTCCCAAGGAAACACTTCAAACAAAATCAAAACACTTATACATGTATATTGATTACTTCAAGATCGTCTACTACCAGCAAAGAGCAAATGTTTCATACATGTAAAACAAGATAAAAATCAAATTTAATCGTGACGATATATTTGACATGATGTTTTGTAATTGACAAACTGCTGTTATGGACTTAGGTCGGCTCATGTTATATATCTTTTTTAACTGCAAAAATACGAACATATTGATAAGGAATCATATTTCTAGTGATTATGATTAATAAATGCAAGCAACATGTCAATTTTTTTACAAGCAAATTGATATTTTATTGGGGAGTCGTTAGAACTTTCATATAAATAATAAACATTTAACTATTCATATTTTATCAGAAATTACCCACGTAAATGGTTTTTCAATATAGATTTAAGGTATACATGTACCTCCAAACTAAAGCTCCCCCATTACAATCCTTATCTGATTTCCATGATCTTTGTCATAGCAAGACACTAATTTGTTTTTGCAGCAATGATTGTCAGGAAGGATTATCTCCTCTTTGTAAATCAAAACGTGTCGGTGTGTGAAAACGGTCAAGAACCCTTATCTTAACAATAGCATTAAATGACTAAACTATCCTTTGTAAGAACATGTATTTAAAATACTTAGAAAAAAATACTAGCTTAACAAAAATAAACTCCTACACAGTTTTAAATCGGCATCTATTTTGGTATTCTTATTGAGTTCTCACAATTATGTCACAATAAAAATGAGTGTGTGCCAAAGAAATACATATTGAGTCATACAAAAATATTTGAACAACAAATGGTATTCAAGGTCTTCAATACGATTATTAAAACTTGGGGTTTGGTCTTTGACTAAGTTCAAGGTTTATGCTTCAATTAATCATAAAAATCAAAGACCTATTTATTCCATGCCCTAATTGTTTGTGTTTAATTAAATATCTGTAAACATTTCTGAAGTGTTTGTAATTGAGCATTAACTATTTAACAGGTTTTCCTCATGAACAAAATTAAAGATGTTTAGAAGAAACTAGTTCACGAGAACTTTAAAATGACAGCCAGCAGAAATTGGGTTAGGTAGAACATTAACCACAAAATAGACATCATTAAGAATAAATAAAAAGAAATGGCATGAAACTAGCATCCCTTTGTTTCTTCTTTATATACAATACTATTATAAAGGAACAGGAGAAATTTACACTGACCAACAAGAAACAACATCTGTCTCCCTAAACACTAGTTTTCCATACATGGACAGTTTTAAACTTACGGTAGACTTGCTACGAGTCCCTATTTATTACTAACTGCTCTTCTGCAATTAATAGTAGATTTGCAGTCAGAGAGATACATGCAATTAATGAAGTTTTTCATTTATTAAAGTGAGGGACTAAACACAAGTCCACATTTTCTGGTATACATCTGAATACACCTTGGCACTGTAAGTATATTATCTGAAACTATGTCTTTAGATATGCCATTGTAGACATTTTCCATAAGAGGACATGTAAAAGTAAAAAATCATGTCATTTGAACAGTTCCATTATTTAGTTGGTAAAATGTTTGGATTTTAAGATAATGTTGATAAACAAAGTGTTGTGTTATGTTAAACTAATATCTATAGCAGGAATGAGAGACCTGAAAACATGAAAAGTTACTGTCCAACTCTATTTGGACTGTATAAAGTGGTTGAAATCTGACATGTATACTACCTTTTATGTATTCATAGAAAACACAAATATTGAGCTTAATCCTTATAGTAAAGAAAAGCTATTCTCCCTAAAATATCTGAAGTTGCCAAATTATAACAACTAACTAAACAACAAGCGAAACGTAAAGAAGACACAACAGCTTTCAAATGAGCCAACATGACACACTAGAAGTTAAAACATTCAAAGTTTTGAAACTTTTTTCAGAAATAGTTATAATTTTCCTACATTGTATTAAAAGAGAACATGTTGAGAAAAGGGAATCAAGGTCAAATATTAAACATTTTCAATTGTGGAATTTCAATAGAAGAATTACAATTGCCAAATGTAGTACTGACTTTATAATTAAAACATCAATATAATCAGATAATATATAGTAATCAAGGCTGTAAACAGGTAACTAAAGAAATTCTCTGACAATAAACAAATCGGTGAGATATAGAAAACAGCTGATAGAATGTCCCCAGGCTTTCACACGTTATATTTTCTTACTTTTGATACACATGTAACTTGTCTGTTGGCTAGACTGATTAGTCTTGTTAAAATTCATTGGGTAGAATGTTATAAAGTGGATAAATACTTTGTAAATTAAAGAGACAGCCGTATTAGACAGTGGGGACAGATAACTTAATGGGATACATTATACTCAAGGAAGTATAGACTTTTAAATGTTAAAATGACTCAGGATTGAACCAAATTTCTATAATATCAGTCAATAAAAATAAAGTATAGAAATCAATTTAAACATATTCAATATCATAGAGTTATTGATTAATAGGTGGTTCAGGGATTAAGTAAGTGATAAAAGACATTAAAGGGCTCATGCACGAATTGCATAATCATTTTTAAAATTAGTCAAAAAGGTTTCAATATTCATCTAGAATTTTAAAAGCATTGAATCCACCTACACTAGCTATACAATCATTTACTTACACTTAAGAAATTATTCTTTAAATTTTGCAATTGATGTAAACGAACATACACATGTAAACATATAAATAATGCTTCATAAGCATTTGTTTTGAACTGCTTGATTTAAAACGAGCCTTAGATCTCAGATCATACTTCTTGTTATTTCTTCATATAAAAGATTAAGTAATATGTAAACCCTAACAAGTCATTAAAACATATGTAATTGAACACAATTAAAAACATCTTAACAATTCATTGATTTAAAACATCATAATTAGAGATAATATAATCACATTATAGAAACAATACAATAAAATATACATTCCATATGTACCTTCATTCTGACTTTTATTGCACAGATGTCAGAGGACCCCATTTGGCCTCATAATTTGTGCTTTTTTTTTAAAATTTGATTAAAACTGATTTCATGAAAGTATTGGTACAGTAAAATGGTTGCAAACACTGAATACAAGCTGTTTTTGACAAGATTTGTAACATTATTCCACAAAATAACAGTATGCATTTTTGTAACTTTTACAAAAACCTTAAATTTTTAAGATTTCTGCAATTTTTAAGATGCTGTTTGTGTGAAACGGAAGTGGCCATACATTTGTTCACTCAAGATATTTTCACATGAGTTGTAATTAACAATCATACACAAAATATACCAAGCATGAGAATGAACATGCACATGGCCATTGCTAAAAGAATGAAATAATACTGCACAAAACTTAGTGTTTTCCAGCCTTTTTAACAGATTTTTCCAATTTCAGGCAAGTTTGAAAGGCATATTTAACCGTATATGAAATATCATTAAATTTTCTTCAAGTAAACTTTGATTATGAGGCCAAATTTGGGCCTTATTAGACCAACTTCTTTGTTTCCACTCGACAGAAATGTGAGTGTAAAACATGCAAAATTATTTAATAAAATTTACAAACATCATATGATAAATGCCCAGTTAAAAAAAATGCAATATGAATATCAATTCCTCCAAATAATATTTTGTAAGTGCATTGTACCAGGTAATTACAGGCTATATATTCAAGATACCAAGGAAAGTCTTCCCAAATAAATCCTTCAAGTTTTAAAATTCTACAAAATACAGTACATATTTATATCAAATATTTTTTTAATCATTACTGAGTAAACAGAAACTTCATTTTTCAGATTTTTGCTCCAGGGGAAAATATGTAAAAAAATCCACATAAATCTTCATGAACATATTTCCTCTTTTTAGTGCCAGCTGATGTCACCTTTTAAATAATATATAAATTTGATTTATGCCTAAATTAAAACATAGATAAAGTAGGAGAACAAATTTCAGTCAGAGGTCAGTAACCTCAATAACACAGGTACCAGCTCTAACAACTGACAATAAAATATAAAGATATGGTCACATAGTTCTAACAATAAAAAAAATGATGCTTGTTAGCAATGAGGCCACACAAAAAATTGTTAGATTATCATCCAAAACAATAACAAATTGAATGTTGCATTATTACTGCCTCAGGAAACTTTAATATTTTGAACACACACACACACAAAGAATAAAAACATGGACAATCAATCATATTTTTAAAAAAATGTTAAATTTCACATTTTTAGCACAACCAGGCATCAGTTTGTTAAAGATTTACAGTAAAATGACAATAAACTTAGTCAATGGTCCTTAAATTATTTTTTAAAGTGAGCAACTGGTAATAAACTATGTAAAATGGCCTAGATATCAATATAGACAGATAGAGTGTAGTAGTAGACAGTGATAGTGTATTAACAATATCTACCCAGAAGAATTACTTTGTAGCATTACAAAAATCATTCTGATAATACAGTCATTGAGTATGCGTCCCTGTAAGAAGCAGGCAAACTGTTTTTTTTTTTTTGCTGAAATTTATGCAAGACATAAAACAATCTAGACACAAGAAGAAGTGCTTAGATTGCAAAGAGATATTCTTTTGGTTCATAAAAACTTTTTTTTTATTTTGCCATAAAAACAAAATTCCTTTTTTTTTTGTTACCATAACATGCTGGTTTTAAGTATCACATATCAAAAATTTTATAACATTACATGAAAAAAGAACTTTAATTGGCTGAGTAGATGTAATTTACAACTTGCAACTGAGATCATTATTTTAACAAAAGAGGGAAACAAAATTGATTTGTCGGACATAAACCATTACTATTTAAAAAAATAAATACTATTCATATTTTTAACCTGAAATAGAGAAATATTCTGCTCAAGTGAGAATGTTCTATGGTTATTTGACTTTGACTGCTGTAAGGACATATAAAGAACTGATTTCCAATTTAACAATTCAGGAGCGACAGAATTTATTTTCATTCACAAAGGTAATTATTTTTTTTTTGGTTTCTTAATTTGGTGGTTCTACACTGCCCAAGAAAACCATAAAAATTGAGACCCCATAAATAACAAGAAATTTGCGAGCAATGTCTCACTAATGATATCCCCACTTTCAATCACGAAATATGGAACATATAAAAAAGTCCTCAGTCAACAGGAAGTTTACTTGAATTTTTTCCTGAAAATAAATCTCACCATATGGCATACCTCCAGGAATGATGTGTTAAAATTTTAAACTGTTGTTATGAGTAGTTGCTGAGAAAACTGTGACAAATAAAAGTGTTACAGAAACACAGAAACACTGACAAGGCTTCTCAGCATAACCTCAAAATTTACAACTGTAAAAAGATGATACTCAACTACTAATAGAGTAAGGTTCTACTTTTAGTTTTGGCAAAGAAATCTGATATACAGGTAAATAATCAAAATTTGGCAAAAACATGTATCTAAAAATAAATAATTATTTTTGTTAAAAAATGAGGAACAAAAACAAATTGATAATAGGGTTTGTAAGTCTCAAACTAGTTTCATTTTCCTTTCTGGAATTTCCTATGCAGAACATATCAAACTCCAAAGACTGCTCTGCATTTTATTGGTTATTTCCAAGATCTGGAAACACTGCATTACAATCTTCCATTTTGTGCTCTTTCTTAACAATTTTTATAATGTAGAACTATATATGGTAGACAAGAACCCATTCTTCAAAACCACGGAGTCACATGACGTACATACCCTATTGTGGAACAATTGTATAAGTTTTATCATTGCATATACTGTGACTGAATCATTCTTGTAATAAAAAAATAAATTTATACAGCAACTTAAAGCTGTAAGCAATCTGAGCATAACAAATAAAATATAATTGAAATTGAGAAAATTGTTATCTCCACTAAAGAAATAATGAGCAATACTTTAAAGCATGGGAAGTAAATTTGAAAGATCTACTGTTTAAAAACATTAAATACATCCAAGTCATACATAATTGAAGGTATTTTGGCAAAATACTGCAAGACAGTTTGAGCAAAAATGACAGAAAGTTAAAAAGTGGATTTCACTGATCATCACTATGATTTAAATAAAATTATTCAAATTAGTTACTATTATTAAATTCATAGCTGAAAGTCATACAATGAGATTTTTGGAGTACGATACCAGATCATTAGAGAATCAAACATTGTATTTACAGGACACAACACTACTTCCGATGATAACATGGCATGACTTGACTTAATTTTTTCCATGAGGAACATAAGTCAAAATGAAGTTATTATGGCACTTTGTTAACTACACAGAAAATACATCCATTTAAACACAGCAGACATATGTTTTTAAATACTTTCTTTCCTTCATTCCCAAAAGAATATAAATATATGTACATGAAGTACAAACAAAATTTTATATTATATACTTTTTCAGGACCAAAATTTTAATATTAAAACAATTCTATTGGATCATTCAAAATGACAAACATTCATTTACTCATTTGACCTGCTAATATGGAGAGAGAATTACAATGCCATAAAAAAAACTATAAAAAAAACAAAAAAAACTTCATATCAACTCTTCCAAAATTAAAATTTATGTATGAATACAAGAATACATAAACCTCTAACAAAGTGTCATTAGAACAAATCAGCATTTAGTTGCTTCATAAGTTATATACTATACTTCCATTCTTCTTCGACATGTAACACATCAGCATTTGGTTGATTCATGCTCTATTTTATACCTGGTATTTCTTTTGTTCATATTTCTGACTTGAAACCATCAGAGTTTTTCTCAATTCATAAGCCACAACTCGGCATTAGCACCAAAGTGAGAAGAACCAGCCTAAGGTACCTGTGACTCATCCTTTCATCATGACTTCTTTGTAGGTTCAGGAATGTTTATTGGTTTAACAGTATCTGGCATGTGTATTCTATAATACATAACAAGACAGTTATGATCCAATGTTAACTGGATGGATTTTATTATTTGTTTCAAGAAAAACTGTAATAATTTTTTTTAATAAAGAATTATATTTTGTTTAATGTGACTGGCTGTATCATGTTATTTAAAAATTTTAATATACTACATGTATTTAAGTAAAGAACACTTTGTCATATGATTATTTTTATACATTATGGCCGTTACACCATTCTTCAGATAGCACACTGAATAATATAAACAAATATGCTTGGATTTCAAATTTATGTAAAGTAAGATAATCAAGTCAAATATCAAACGAAAATAATTAAAAACCGTGCATACATTCTATTTTATTCTGAAATGTCTCAAATGAAGTGTTTCAAAGACTATTGAGGGAATAAAATGTTCTGCCAGAGCACCTTGATGTGACCACAGATGTCAAACCTTGAACATTTGTAGCAAGTACTGACAGATTGAACAAATCTTCATTTTGATTAAAAACTTGACACAACACAGTCTTCTGTTGAAGAGTAACCGGAATTATTAATCTTTAAGTAAATTTTATTTGCTGTTGTACATAAAATGAATGAAATGGTAGCTATAGTCTGTACACATTTACCTGTAAGGAGATGCAGGAACTCCTACCATTACTACTGGTGTACCACGTATAAATAGTCTCCACATACTCTAAAAAGATAACAACAAAACATTCACTTGAACTACATCCTTTCAAGGAGAAATGTAATCGATTTTGATAAAATTATGGGTTAATGCCTCTCTACATAATAAACCAAAAACACAAATGTAGTGCATCCATCAGTATGCGTTGTTCTGCTATCAAATAACTGAGTAACTTGGAGAAAACATTACTGATAGTTTGATCTTAATGCATTTTGATCAAAATTTTGATTTGAAATTTCTCAATCATAAATATGAAAGATGCTTATTTGATTCAGATCTTTCATTTCAAACAATCTCATTGATCAAAAGGTGAGCTGAGGAAGAATTTGAGGAAACACTTAAAGTAATTAGACATATTTAAGAAAACTGGGCCCAGTAGTTGATTTAAAAAAAAAATGTTCTAACAATGAAATAAATTGTAAATAATGATGTCACAATGCTATTTCTATCATGATGTCATTACTTATTTGTTATTTTACACTTACAACTTTTTTTTAAATCAACTGCTGGTAGTATCATTCCAACAACTTTTAAAATTCAGTATATTTATGTTGAAATTATTATCTAAAAAGAAATATATAATAAATACCCTGTGAAAACCTCGAACATCTAAATCCCACAGATGATAGCACTGAAAACAGACAATGAAACAATTAAGCAGGGATAGAGACTAACTTGGTTGGCACTTATACTAAAAACCAATTTAATTTTCACATTTCAGGGTATCTTTTCTATTTTGCTACAGCTAATACCATGTTTTAAAAGAGGGACTTATTCACTGAAACTTATTTTTAAAATTTTTTTTCTTGGTACAAAATTAGAAAATAAATTGCTCACAAAAGTAACACAATTACTTTTCTGCTCATCTGACTGATGAAATTTTAAAAGGACACCTTACATTAAGGCCCATATTGGCCCCCTGCAAGACTAGAAAATAATCTGATATGGAGAACTTCTTTTCTGTTCTTTTTTTAAATGTTAACTATATGGTTTACCCACATATATTAGTATATCATCTTTCAATGGTTGAAAATATGATATCTGAAATTTGGAAATCTGTGAATTTCTGTCAAATATGCCAATATTGGGCACTTTTTGGGACAATTTCCATTTTTTCAGTGCCTCTGCCAACTTGACCCCACATTATTGTTTATGGTTTCTTAATGCCATAGTAACAAGAGTCAATATCAGTCAAGATATCCCTGAATCATGTTGGTGTAGACCTTTGAAAATAACAATTGTAGCAATAAAAAATTGCATTTTTTTCCCATTTTTTTGTTTTTGGTAGATTTTAAGCTTCCATAAAACTGACAATTAATGTAATTGTGAAAATTTAAAATAATTTTAAAACAATTCAATCATTCATCAAACAGTGCATATCACATTTTTGTCATTTAGTTCAAATATATTTTTTCTTAAAATAGAGGGTGCTAAATGTAGCCCTAATCATACCTTATCCCTTTCTATTCTACATGTTGTCAGTTGGCTGAAAATATATTAAAAAATCTTGGATATATGAAGAAAATAATTAATGTAAGAAAATATATACCTTGGCTAATTGTTTCCAAGTGACATAATCTGTGGATGTATTCATTGATATGTACATTATATGAGGTTCTGTCTGAAAATAAAAAAATGATCATTGTTCATGACATTTGTACACCATGATAATAGCACAACTGCATGATTACAAATGTTGAATACTATCAACAGTAAGTAAAGTATCTGAAAACCTTGTTCAATTTCACAATAGAAATAACTGTACATATACATTAAAGATTTGTATTTAATAGTATTTAACAGTGGGATAAATCCAAATATATAGAGGCAAAGAAAATGTAATGTAAGGGACATAACTGAATTTTTCTTCAGTTATATGATCTTACTAACTGTAAATGCAAAAAGCTTGAAGTGTTTGAGTGGCCAAACATTTCAGCACATTTATTTGTTTTATGTTACATTTACAGAAGTTAATGCAACTCAATCTTAATGATGATAGATATTTTAATTTGAATTAGGGTTCTTACGCAATCCAAAATATCTCTTATTATAATTCTACTGAATAGTTTACCTTATCATGAGGTATAAAGTTGTCAGAACAAGGATCAACAGTGTGATCCAATATCACAGCTGACTTAATTAATTCTGTAACTAAATCTTCATAGGAATCTTTCTTCATTCTGAAGATAAAATCATAAGATTATCAATGGTAGAAAATATGCCAAAAATATCAACTAACAGTTTAATAAATATTAATAACTATTGAATATTTATCCAACCTGTGTATAGTCATCGATTGTGATGATGACAAAAAAATGGCATATACAGAATTTCCATCTTTATTGTAGCTACACTGGTCACAACAAAAGTAAACCAATACAAAAAGATCATATTGGAAGATTTTGTTATATCACTTCAGATTCTCAAGATCTTCTAGCATCTTTACAATTTTTATAGGACAGTTTATTGGAAAGATATGATCATGAACTCAAAAATTTAAGAAGCACACAGAACTTATTCCATGCAAATTTAACTTATCAAGTAATTATATAACCAAATAATTACCCTATTTATCATGTAGATTTTTATCAATGATTTCTTGCTGTTTTCAAATATTATTGAAATTTTGTGATCTGTGGATTGATATTCCAAATCACAGTTTGTCAAGTACAGTTAACACCACAAGAGAAAAATGGTGTGATATTTTTGGCAGGAATTGAGAGTAAAATTACAGAATTTGTTTCACATGTGATTATCAAAATTTATCACACTAGGAACATTCAATAATTCAGTGCTACTTATAAATAACTCATTATAATCAACTAAAAGACTTACTTATCTACATCTTTCAACTTGACATTTGGTTTCATTTGAAATGAATGTTTCTTGAAATAAACTTCCTGGAAGTAGGGATTCATGTTGAGTCCTTTGGACCCGAAGTGATATGTTCTTGATATGTCAGGAATGATACATTCTCTGTCCTTGCGAATCATATTAGTTCTCATCCACATGTCCCAATCCCATTGCTACAATGGTAAACAAGAAATATCAAACTAAATCACTGAGTCAAACAATTGAAATGTTTTAAAAAGAAAAAAAATCTAGCAATAAAAATGATGAAGATTTGTAAATCTATAGTAAATATACTGCTTGTTACAAAGCAATATATCTTATACAAAAATTATGTCATCAAATAAATAGTCCATTAAACAATGTAAGAAGATATATCAAAATTTAAAAGACAGGGTATGTGATGAAATAACACAAATTCAAGTATTCATCTTTAAATAACAACAAAAAAAGGGTTTTTATTATGTTTATTCTTGATCTGAACGTGTAAAAGACTGACACAAATGTCTGCTGAAGTTTGATAAAATTACCAATATGGGCTGTCAAAATTTCTGATACCTATTTATTGTAATAGAGGTTGATGCAAAGAGATTCATCACCAATGCAAACAAAATGAAGGACAATATTACTTACTTTTTCTGGAGTAGGCCACTGAGGTTCTAGTTCTTCTTTATACATTTTTCTCTTCAGTAACCATCCCAAACCAGGCATGGTCTCTATTCTATATAACAATTCCTCATCTTTACAGGAATGATTATAACCCTGATAATAGACAACAACATTGCAAAAAGTATGAGACCATAAGTTATGCATTATAAAAAAAGGTGTGTGTCTTTATAATAGAAGTTTCTTATTGATGAACTTGACAGCTGAATGATAAATTAAATAGAAATGGGTTGCATTATTATAAGGTAAACTGCTTAAAATATTTACTAATCTTTTGACATTTTCAATAATGAATACTTTTTAAAGTACTAGTAAAACTTTACTGAAGAGTTTTATTCTTCCTTTGTTATACTACCACCTTGGGGAAGGTAAATAGTGATAATGGTGTCAATCCTTCAGTTCATCTATCCATCTGTCCGTAAGTCTGTTCACAACTTTTTAATTCAGTTTTCCATGCAAATACTTATCACATCCACTTGATATTTTGACAAAAGCATTATATAATTATGTCATAACGTGGATTTGATTTCAGACTGAAGTAATATCAATTTCTTGTAGAACAACTTTGTTAGAGTGGGGAGCAGTATACTTTCTAGTTTCTTTCAAAATGAATAGACATAAGAAAAAATCAGAAATATCATCATTCTTTATTAAATATCCTTAAAATTATAGAAATTAAAAAGTATACCTGGTCATTCCATGCTGAAATACAGTAAATTGTGGCATCTTCTTCTAACAAATGAACTGTCTGACTGAAATAACTGAATAAGAGGATATCTGTTAAATTATGGGTACTATCATTTAATCAAAGTAGGTCAAGCTGTTCAGAGTTCCTAATGTATTCTTTGATTCAACTTGTCCATAATTTTTAGAACATAATAGCTTTGTCTGTATATTGGAACAAGTAATAAGACCTCATAAGGCAAAAGAATTATTACCAAACAGTAAAAATAAACTTTCACTTACATGAAACAGACATAATGTCTATTAAAAGGACTCAATTTCAAAGTGATCTTTAAAGCAAGCTTAGTGGGTACAAATAAAAGTAGAAGAAAGGTCATAAGAATATAAATGATCCAAAATCCTAAAAAAACACAAACAAATATGTTTTGTTAACAGGAATAGAACGACACAAATTTCACTCTTAATACTTAATCTGCATACCAAATTTCAAACCACTCATGATGCTTAGTGGCAGTGCATAATATAAACAAGTGATAATTCATTTCATTTTAGGATACGCAACGATACATCTAAACTTACTTTAAGAAGTCAGGAGATACATCTAAATCTTCTTCTACAATGATTGCATATTTTGATTCCTAGAAAATAAAAAAAAATTCTTAGAAATATCATTTCATTCTAAACTACTGTAAATTCAGACATTATTGAGTGCATTTATTTTTGCAGAATGAGTCACCAAGAAAAAAAATATAAGGTTCAATTTTTGTGATTCACCATTTGAATGAAAAAATATAATCAGGAATTTTCTGCTTTTGCAGTTCATATTTACCTAGCAAAATCAAAGTTTATACCAAGGTTCCCTTCCCAGCATTGAAAAGTCATGTCAATTAAATGGTTGTTAATGGAAAGGCCAATGCCCATTAACTTAAACAAGGATAGAACCACAAATTAGTAAATTAGTGGGGATCTTGAAATTAAAAAAAAAAGTCACAAGTGTCAGATGGTTGTATATATTTGTGTTTGGAAGGGTCATAGATTCTACAGAAGATCAATCACATAAAAAACGTAAGTAAAACTACTTTAACTAGTGAATTATACTGAAGAAGTGATGTAAAATTTTAACAAGGCTTCTTTAACCCTCATATTAAGAGGTATTTGGTATTGGACATTGTTGTAAAATCATACCTTATAGTGCCCCAACTATCAAGTAGACATTCAAAATGCAAGTTTTTATTAATGTGATCGTCGAGCCATCACATTTTTCACATAAATAAAAACATCAGAGATATTTCTAAAATTACAGTAATTATAATTCTTGGTACAAAAAAATAATTATTATTACCCTGTTAGTTAGATTTCAAATAAAAATCAAAAGTTACACAATCTAAGTGCTTACAAAAAAGTTACAAATAAATATTAAGAAAAATATTAATTTGTGTAAACAGCAAAATTTTTAAACAGATTTTCACCAGTCAATCTACTTTCCTGCAGTTTTGAATTACAATCATTCTTCAAAGCAAATCACTAGACAAACTGTGAGCGATGCTCAATAACTTGATACCCCCACTCCCCAGAGGAGTCTCCACATGTTAATTGTACGTACCATTTGAACTCCATATTAATTTGGATCAAAATCTAAAATAGATTATGTAAAAGTTTCCTTCAGTGGTATAGGAGGAGTAATGGATAAGAGATGAGTTCCCACTGTGTAATGGAAGGAAGATAGTACAAGCAGAAGGACAGACACCCCCATCACTATATACCCGTAACTTTACAAGTGGGGTATAACAATGTAGTATTTCATTTTAATTTATTTCAAATACAAAACCCCATGATTCTTCAATTGCCTATAAACTGTGACAGTCCTTCAATAAAGTCAATCCATGATCAAGTAGTGTAACCCAATACTTACAGGGTAAAGATTATCCATGATCCAGCAGTGTAACCCAATACTTACAGGGTATAGATTATCCACAATCCAGTAGTGTAACCCAATACTTACAGGGTATAGATTATCCATGATCCAGTAGTGTAACCCAATACTTACAGGGTATAGATTATCCACGATCCAGTAGTGTAACCCAATACTTACAGGGTATAGATTATCCACGATCCAGTAGTGTAACCCAATACTTACAGGGTATAGATTGTCCATGATCCAGTAGTGTAACCCAATACTTACAGGGTATAGATTGAATGTGGCTGTAAGACTAGCTTTGTAATGTTGAGAAACTCTAGCATTTTTAATGCCCAAAGGTGTGTGCTGTATCCCTCGTAATCCAAACAACTTTGTCACTTGTAAAGGTTCCTACAAATAGAATCATTATTATCTTCAGTGAGAAACAAGGTATTACATACAAGTTCATGAGTCCTTTGAACATGCAAAATATAAAGCCATTTGGTCCAATAAATGCATTTTATTAAATTAGGATATACAAAAGTACCTAGGAACAAATAGTATTATCCACAAAACATATTCTCTAGTAGTTCATAAAAGAATATGCACATAAAAAAACTTAGAATAAGTAAGTCACTAGAATAAAACAGTCAGTATAATCATGAAGCTTTAAGTAGTAGTCTTTGTAAGAATCATGCAGGTTCTGTAATATGTGATACACCCCCAAAAAGGCTACATTTTTATTTTTGTCATTAAGTTGCTTTATAGGTCAATATGATGAAATGTATAATTAATCATTCCAATCTGCCTGCTCTTAGGAGATAATCCTCATGGAAAATTCAACAGCTTCTATTGTATTTTTGTGTCATTTACGGAGTTATCTTCCTTAATTTTGAATTTTACAGTACATAAGTACATTCTACATAATTTTTATCTCCCAAGAACAAGGGTTACATGAACAGCCACATGTTAATTTCTGTTAACTATATCATCTTAACAAAACATCAAAATAAAAAGCATTCTGAGAGAATTGCAAAATAATACATAGTCCCCTATCGGCTGTTTACAGCACTGACCCAAAACCTACTTTTGATAATCAAGTATAAATGACAAACTGAGGAAATGATCTACATTTTGAAACATTGGAAAAAATCAGCAAAGCAGAACAAAATGTTAACTTGGGTTTGTAACTCTTCGAGGTTAACTCAAATACCAAAAATCAGCTCAATATTCGCAAGCATTAAGAAAAAAAAGTGTGGGAAACTTAAATTTCAGTAAATCTTTCAAAGTTCAAGGGACATAACTTGGACAAAACTCAGGAAAGCAGAGCAACACCTAAACTTGATCTGTAACTCATCAAGGTTGACTCGAATACCAAAAATTAGCTCAATATCTGCAAGTGATTAGAAAAAAAAACATGGAAAACTTTTTTTCCTGACTGACAGACGGATGAATGGACAGAGTGAACTAAAGGCCTCTTCAGCTAAAGCTGATAGGGGACTAAAAATATGTAGGCTTTCCAAGCATGAATCTTAGATGAAGCACTACTTAAAATGATGACAAAATTGTTAGTGCTCAATTCTGAACATTCACACAAATGTAGCAATGAAAACATATACAGGTGTGCTTTCTGCTTGAAATACTTACATCAAAGTACCCATCAATGAAGACTGTGATCATTTTAGGATCAGCGCCAGATATCTGCAATAATGTCTTTAACATTCTGAAATAATTATCATTAAAATTTAATTTACAGAAAGCATTATTTACACACAAAAAAAACAGAAATATATCTTTATATGCTGGTATACACCCAATTGACATTTTTAACAATTTATGGGTTTTAGTATTAAAACTTCAGACATCTTCAAACACAAGATCATGAAACTATCATAAACTGAGTTCATACATAAAGTTAACCTTACATGACTCACCTAAACAAATAATGTGGTCTATCACTGGCTATAATCACAATAGGGACATCAGCTATATTGTTTGGCACCAACTGAAAAATATCAACATAAATATAAACTTTCTGCAAGGACTAAGCTAAACAGAGGCCCAATAGTCAATGCATTTTGTTGGGCCTCATCCTTCATACATCTCTGATGAATAAAATAACCTTTTGAAAAATATTGTCTTATTCTGAAATGTAAACCTTATTTTAATGATAATGAACTTTAATCTGTGATGTTAAGTACATTAACTTTACACATAACTTTAATAATACAAAAGTAGTCACCAGGGAATGAAAAAAATAGCAGTTATTTAGATATAGTATAGCAGAAATTTTTCATGACATTCTATTTGTTTTTTTTTTTTTGCTTTATTGGCAAAGTTTGGGGAATCACGAAAATAGTCATCAAATTTTAGTCTAGATATTTCACAGTTATCTCTGTTAAACCATATCAATAGACTCAAAATATAAAGAACGCAACAATTTAATACCCCTATTCATAGAGCTAATCTTGAAACTTGGCACCTGCAAAAATAACCCACTATACGGTATTTGTAAATCATTAGCACTAAAAGATGAAATTAATCAAGTACAGATTTCCTTATACATGTATTGAATTCATAGTGAAAATAAAACTAACCTTTTGTGGAGTAAACTGTATGGGGTGTGGATTTTGACAATTACATATATCACCATACCCTTCTACCTTATTACAGAATGACTTTCTTCTCTGGTTTAATACTGACTGGTCCCACTGACATTCACTATCTGATAAACCAGGATAAATACATTCATTACTTTGTATTGAAAATTTCATATGTTAAATTTCAGCTAGTAAAGTCAACCTATTTTTACCTCAGTTCATACTTTTTGTTGGTATAGTACAGTGCATTGTACAGGAAAATTTTAAAATGAAAAAAGTAAAAATTTAAAGGAATTGAAAGATATTGAATTCAAATAGACTGATAATCATATATCACTCCCTTCCTGCAAATCTGCATAAAAGCTATTTGCCATAGTAACTTACCTTTGACACGGACTAAATCAATGGTAGCTTGTATGGTGACCTTTTCACCCCAACTGTCCAGTGTGGGAGCTTTTCCATAGGTCTCAGCTATCTTCCTACCTACAATGCATGCATTTTTGATAAATAAGGATCCAGCAATATTTTTTCATGTTAATCTTGACTCTATTCAAACAAAAGAGACATTTAACAGGTGATCACATATACCTGTACCCCTACATTCTAAATATTCTTAACTCTGTAACAGTAAAGGAAGTATATACCATAATCAAACTTGACTTGTACTCTATAGCCAAAAACATTGTTTTAAAGACTGAAAAGAGTTGGTAGGGCATTTCTTTCATTATCATCCTCAATGAAAAAGTGTTATCTATGGGGTGACATGAGAATCAAGCAAGAAATATATATCATCATACCTCCTTTCTTCACAATGAAGGCCCATGTATCCCTGAAGGCTAAGTTTTCTATCTTCTCACTGCCCATTTCTTTAAGATATTGTCTAGCTTCTGACTTAAGATGAAATGAACCTTCATCCTGAAACAAACAGATTACTTCTATCAAGCATCATAATTTGACTTCCAGCAGTAAATATCATATTAAAGCAACAACATTAAACTAGATAATACAGCTGTCTACATTTTGGTGCTTTTATAAATTTTAACAAAACTAAAATGAAAAACAAAAAGAGACCACATACCATCAAGACATCTATTTTGAATTCTCTAATTATATTATTTAGTTATTAAGCATGTGGACAGATGGCAGAGTGGCAGAGGTACAGACTGCAAAGGGACATAAGTATACAATCATATGTCAAGTAAAAGATACACATATTAACTAGAAATACAGTCAAAAAGAATATTTCTCTATGAAAACAGATGTTATGTCTATCAGTCTGATTATTATTCCCCCTTGACAGTATCTGTCTTTCATGGTACCTCTTTTTTTTTAGACTCATAAAAAAAAATATCTATTAGGTAGTCTCATAGGAGTCGTTGCATTGATGAAAATATGATAACCTTATAATTAGATTGTATCCCCTTGAAGATATCCACAGATAACTTTCTTTTCTCATGCATTTTTTCATATGAAGCCTACCAGGTAACTGAACTCCATACTCCATTGTAAGAGATGTGCTTGCAAGATGTGAACATACAGATTGAAAAATAGACAGGGAGATTTATCCTCAACTTTGTTTATTAGAAAAAAGACCCATGTATTGAATTTAAGACCATTTTCACATGAAACCTTTATATCTTAAACATTTTTCATAAGACACAATTATTCAGCAAACTACATAAATAGGAGGAAATATTATGACAACAGAAATATTTGCCTTGTTACAATAAAACTATTTTAAAGTCTTTTTATATTATTTTTACTCAGATTATCCTGAATGTTTACCTTGATAGCAAAAACTATTATTCTGCCATTAGAGATCTTTTTTAAATATGATACGAGGGCTTCATCTTCATGTTGGCTGTAGGTATCAAATATTTCCTTAGACATCACACTGCCCTGTAATAAAATACAATCACTTTAGTCAAACACACATCTTTTAAAGCAAAAAAGATTTGTATTACAGTTTTATGAGATAAATTCTGTGAAGCTCATAATAAATGGAAGTGTCAAATTTCTCAAATTACCATAGATGGTTTTGTTTTATAAATTCAACGACAGATTAGTGAAATGTATATGTACAATGGACATTTTTTAAATAAAAATATGTCAATATTTCTGCTTCATAAAAATTGTGTTAATATGATACTGTAATAGTAAAGCATATCACTCAAACTTTAACAATAACTATAAGAACAAAGTCAGATCACTTTCCCATTCCTGACATTAAATACTACCCATCCTGTCAATGTAGCTTAGGGGTCATTTAATTATTTCCTAGTGAAGTATTTCCTATACAGTAAATGACAATGCATGTGTCGGGTAAATTTATTAAGTTAGCCATGTTGAAAAACGAGCCACACCAATCTTTCTTAGAAAGTAATTTTTCCCTATGAATACATACTGTTGCCTGGTTTAGTACAGCTACATGGATACCTCTGTTCTTGTCGAACTCCTCATCCTGAATTAACTGTGAAAAAAAAAAAAAAAACCAGTTAAAATCTATGGCATACTGAACCAAGGAAGTTTATTTTGGAGTGTGTAAAATATGGGCATTTTAAGGCAAAAAGGTATACGAAAATATTTTGATGTTTATAAATTTGGTGGATGCCAAGTAGTGAATTAAGTACTTTAGCCCCAAGTTAAAATTTGGTATATTTTTGGCTTTTTTAGACAGACTTCTAAAATATGCCAAAATTAGCACCCCACAAAAATTACCCACAATACAGTAATATCAAATAGAATATATGGGAGTTCTTTTTTTAATAAGTAATTCTGCTTTTGTAAATGCAAATAGCAAGCTGTAAATTTTTTTACTTATTACTTTTAATTACTTTGTTATGGTATTTCTACCTTGCATTTTTTTTTCTGGATAACATTTTACCATTATTATGTCTGACTGAGTATACTTTGACAGAAAAATGATACAGGTAATTAATTACAGGTAACACAAAATAACTAGGAAGAGGAAGCTCAGATGACAATCAAAATCTCTTTTCAATGCTTTAGAATTGATCAAATAACACCATTTACATGTCACAGAAGATCTTAATTATATAATACTAAACCATTGAAAACTCAAAATATTTATACCCCTAAATCACAAAAGCAATTATTCTAGTTAACAACAACAAAAAATCTAATTATAGAGCTAAACAGTTGAGTAAATATTTTAAAATGCCTGAATACCCTGGCAATTCATACTTACCACAGTATCATCAACATTGACCACCACTGAAGATTTACTGGACTGTACTACTACAGAGAGGGCCTTGTATCTGGTCATCTCTACCACGTTAGCTGGGGCCCCATGGTTTTTACTTACGCCACCAACTTCATCTGAAATCAAATAAATTGATGGTAACTACATGATTTATACATGTACTATATTAACATATTACACAAAAATTCACATGCTCCATCCCATATACCAGTGTTATAAATCTGGATACTTTAACTTCAACACAAAGCATCACACCATTACATGAAAAGGCTATGATTGAAAGTTGTTAAGTTCATACAGCTTCATAGCAGACAGACAGACCAGCAAAAGCATATATAACCCTTGGAAAATTGCCATGTAGTGTAAACCTAGTACTCAAAACTGCAGCAAGAATGATTAACTTCAGAATTTACAATGCACATGTTATTGATTCATTTTTAAGCTGTTAGTGGCTTTTAAGGACATTAGGACCATAATAACTTTTTTTCAACACTGTTCAGCTTTCTAGGATTTTTATAAAACTTCAGGTTTCCATTGGAAAACGTCAAATAAAGATTAATTTGATTAAAGTCTGCTTTCAGAAATTTAAGTTTTCTACCATCCAAAAAAAAAGTGGAACATAGTATACAACTTTCACACGTCAAATTGCACTTACCCAGGATGATGGGATAGTAGAAACATAGAACACTGATATTTGTGTTTTGGGTACATAAATAAAACCTGATTTTATTCATAATGGTCAATTTCAAACTTTCTATCAGAAATTAATTGAGACATCATCTGGATATGACATTACAGTACATTTTCTAATGCAATATTTCAACTTTGAGCTAACACAGTACAATCCACGCTAACCAAGAGCCAAGAATAACGTCAACAGATTACAGAAATATTTTATCTATCGATGAAAAAAAAAATAATGTGTTAAGCATAATTGGTTTTGTTCTAATTGTTAACCATCTATCAGAATATAATAAGATAGAGATTAGAACACCTGATACTGTTTTGGGGGATTTTAAAAAGGCCCCTTATCATATAATCATAGGTTGAACAAAATTTTTCCTAAACAATGAAAAAATGCAGTTTTAATCTAGAATGACAAAAATGCAATAATGCAATGCAGCATGCAAAAATTTATGTAGAAAAATGTTATACATGTGATTATACGGAAATATTTCTGAATCTAAAGACTAAGATGATTAATTTGTCAAATAATGAACAAATAATAAATTGTCAACTTGGATTAGTGGTCAAAATTAAATATCAAAAATGACTGTATCTGATCAATTTCAAATATAATATTTTTATTCAAACATCTGTGTCATTCTTTATAAACAACAGAGAAATAATGGGATAATTAGAATATATATTCTGATTAAATAACAGCATATGTGTTTTAGTAACTATCGGTACATGGTTGGCAGGTTGTTGTATAAAGTTACTAGTGCATTAACACTGATCAGGAACATGATAAAATTTGTGTGAAAAGAAAAAAAGCAGTTCATAATGATATAAATGTAACATTACATAATCATAATATCTTTATCTTATAACTATCAAGAAAAGGAAAATGACAAATCGAGAGTAAATATTTTTTGGTTTTAAATTTAAGCAAAATAGAAGTAAGATATAAAAATGCTTACATGAAACTTGTATTCCACACGTATGTAAGTCTGAGCAGTAAATTTCTACAGAGTGCACAAAATTGTACATCACAGTAAAAACTATCCAAAAAAACATCACGAAAAATACAACGTCTCATGACCGAATACTATGTCACAAAAATATCATATGTTCACTCTACTAATTTTTGTCCATTCCAAAGTTTCAATTTCTATATCTCCTGTAACTTTATCAGTGTTTTCCACGTCTACACTTGGATAGTGATTTTATCAGATAAAGTTTGACTATTGTTGTGATCTATCGGATTACCTCCAGCTACAGATGTTGGCATATTTACATAAAAAATAAACACTTAAATGGGTGTGTCTTATTGTATCTGGTAGAATGGGTGGACAACAACGACTTACAGTCAAGAAAGTACTATGAAATATTTCCATGACATATTTTACCTGGAATCAATTCAATATTAATTGACTTCAAATGATGTCAAAGCAGAGGAAATTATATAACATACAAAAGCCTTTACGTCCAATTGTATTACATAAAAAAGAAACAGAGTTAAGTTTTCTACCTCTCTCTTCAGTAAGTGTACTTCAAGACAGTTAAAGTGGGAAAACTCTCCCTAACCCACTTTGGGTCTGGGAGTATGCAAGAGTGTCAATGCAGCAGTCCAGTCACCAGTAGGACATACTTTAGAGTTCTTTGGTCAGGTATCCCACAGGGACTTGCTCCCACTATAAAAAATGCTGCCAAACTAATGTATAAACACCAGTTTTGTTGTATTTTTGATAGTCAGAGCAAGCCAGTGTGGGTATTCCGTAGACTTGGCTCCACCACCACCAACATTTGGTTTTATTAGCACCAACTGTAATATTTGGTTTTGTTCATTACAACGTTTAGACGTTTCTTCAAAAATTGTGTCCATAGAAATTAATTTTCATCAAAAAGCAATCAATTGCAACAGCTTGTTACTAAAAGCTACAAGTAAAGTTCATTGATTTATAAAATATGAGCATTACTAATGTACAATCAAAATAAGACATTTTTATAATGTATAGATTTTGCATGCTTTAGGAATCAATACATTACACCTGTTTAGAAGCTTTAATGATTTGACTTAATAATAATGATACATTTCCATCCTTTACTATCAGGGTTTTACATTGCTCCAATCAGCATACCACCTGCCAACTTTTTTACATTTGCACCTTTTGTGTTTTAAATACTTTAAAGATAAGCAATGATTTTTGTTATTTTTGTTATGTGTACATGATGTAACAGGGTTTAAAACACATCACATAACATTTCTATAACTGCAGAGATTGTAAAATTATGACAATACCGTGAGCCCTATTGAAATTCATCCATTTTCAGTTTGTTTGTTTGTTTGTTGGGGTTTAACGTCCGAGCAGCAATATTTCAGCTATATTGAGACGAGAGACTGGTATTTGAAACTTTGAATGTTAAAAAGAAGGCATTATTTTCTTTATCACTGAAATACTGTTGCATTGGGAATATATGTACCTAAAATGATAATACTAATTTATACTTCTATTAAAATAGTGTTCACATAAACATACAAGTTCTCAGTTGTTTTTTTTTTTTTTTTTTGAAATACTTAGTGCAAAAGAATTTTTAAAAATGTTACCAGTAAAAAACTCAAATCTCAGCTTAAAAGATCACAACATCAATAGTTTATGTTAAACATATCTAAACAAAAACAAAATCAAAACTGCTCAAGTTTCAGCTGTTTAACTGATTACTATCAATTTAGAAAATTTGGAAACCCTCATAAAATCTATAGTTAAGTAATAAATTAATTTTTGCAAAAGCTGTCACAAAAAATCAAACTGCTATTAGCACTGGAGGTCTTTGATTCATATAAAAATTGTAGTGTGAACAAAATTTCAAAGATTACATGATGTGAAATAAAACTTTTATCATACATTTGCATTTTTCATATAATTTAGAACTGTTTTTTATCCTAAAATATATAAAATGAATGTCAATTCATACTACAGTACTGATCCACCTTCACACATATTTACAAAATTTGTTCCATTTCATCTTTTTCCAAAATTTTTTAAACCTGTCCAAAAGTTGATTTGCATCTACATTCAAGTCTATATAAGCAGAGTATTGATCCTAATCTATAATTATACTCAAATAAAACCCATACCAGCTTAAGAAAATAATTTCCTTGATGAACATTTTGCAGTTATGTAATACCTGTGATATAATGCATTAGTAAAGAAATATCTTGAAGCAAAACCAAGCAATAACTTTTTCACTTCATTTATATAAAGAGCTTTGTTATTGTCCTTACTCTTTACTTACATGAGACTCAGTATAAGTTCATATTGAGTAAACAGACTTACTGACTTGTTGTGGATCCTTAACTTTTCTACTGGTTTCCAGTATAAATGTTATGTTGATTACTATGGTTACTATTAAGACAACAACAATCCCTCCCTGCAATATAAAATAAATCACTTTTTATGTGAAATTTTGGCAAATTTTACTCGCCACTACTTAACAAGTTCAAATTTTGGGGTAAAATATTGAAGTAAAAAAATATTAGATATATTTGAACATCTGAGAATACTTAAAGACAGTTATTTTATTCTCAAACTTGATACATGATACATGTAGTACAAAGGTAAAAAGAAATTAAACTGACTTGTGGTGAAGATCTTAAACTGAAATAATTGATGCATGTAACTGACCAGAGGTAACTCTGTACAGAAAAGGTGAACCTGTCTTAACTTTAATTGGTTATAATGTTTTATTGCCCATTAAAAAACAAAACAATTTTACACACAATAAAACACTGTTATACTTTAGTTGTATAATAAACAGGTAAATCTTTCTTAACACAGTCTTTGTTTAGATTTAGATCAACTAAAAGCACATTGTAATTTTATCTGACATTGTCATAAAATGAAAAAAGGCATTGTTATCTCAGCCTGTGCTTTTATCCACTTGCTACTGTTGTTAAATTATTATTTACTGGTTTTGTCATGCATGTATCATTTTTACTCAAAAACATTATTCAAATCTCAAATCTGAGTATTTATCATCCTGTTTATGTAAACATACCTGGAATATTTTTGAAATACATTTTCTTTTTGAAATATCTGTCAACCCTTGACTGGAAGCTCTAGGAACATTCCTCAGTCGTTTGGGTATGAATGGTTTAGCATTGGTGTTTGGTATCCAGTTGTCCATACAGCTTCTGGAAAAAAGACATATAAATTGGTCTGAAGTCATCTAGCTAAAGAATGTACATGAATCCCAAATCAGTATTGTTCACACATGTGCAGTACTTCAAGAGCAATGACTATTAAAAAAAAACTAGAAATACTGAGAACGAGTACACAAATAGAATACACTTACACATCTACATGATGCTCAACTTTCCTATAAAATTTTAAACAAATCCCTAGAGCATTTAGGGATGAATTGGGCTTACAAGAGGCTTACTGACAAACAGACAAGAGGGTATCTAACATGTAAAACATCCAAAATATGTTTCCTGGGGTATAAAAAATTGGAAAAGAACCTTCACCAAAAGCTTATAATTCATTAATCTACTTAACTCCTTTTATAATATTAGACAAGAAAATTTAAACCCATCTTAACCATCACATCTTTAAAGCAAAAACCTGTCTTATCAGATCATCATGTTTTACCATAATAGCATTTTTTTATCATTCTAAAATTTAATCCCCATATTTTTTAATTCAGAAATGACCATTTTGGTTCTAATGTAAAAGTTTAAATCTCTGATAAAACATGGATGTCTAAATCTTAATCTGAACTTACATGAATAGAACGTGACCTCTCAGAAACACCTCTCCTATAAATACCTCTTGAAATAAAGAACGAAAGCACTAAAAACCCATAAATATATAATCCTGAAGTATTGATTGAATGAAATTACATGGAAAAACCTCTCAGCCATACTATTTGCTCTGATGTCAATGCTTCATTTGAGAAAATAAAAAAAAGTACAAAGTAGTAATTGGCTAATTCTTGATAGTATTAATTTACGTGTATTCTCTGTTGCATGGTTAAGCATAGATTACAGGTAAAATGTAATTAAACATTAACATACCTATCATATATGATACTTGTATGGTCGCAAAAAGTACTTATGGATGATATATGAACAAGTAGCCTTAAGACAATATGAATAAATCATAAATCATTGCTATTTATAAATATTTTGCTCATTTTGCTCGATTTGCTCATTTGCTTTTTTTTCCCTTTGTATGCATGATTTTAGTTACTTTATGTTCTTTGTTTTATGTGTCTGTTTTCCATGTCTGGTCTCTGTCCCTGGTTTACATTCTTTTGATTACCGCTATAACCTTGGTTCCCTTGATTACTCTTTGTTTAGCTATTCATTATTTTTATTACAAAAAAAATACATGTTTTACTTGCATTTTTTGTTTTTCAAAGTAATCAAAGTGCTGTTAGCACTGGAGGGTTCTGATTCTTGTGAAAATTGTAGCATGAACAAAATCTAAAAGATTACATGATGTAAAATAAAACTATAATTATTAAGAACTAATTTCCTCATATGCATAAACTGAATTCAATCAATACTACTGTTTTCAAAAGTACAAATGTGGTAGAGAGGATTTTTACCCATTTTTGCTAATTCCACTGGTTATAGGCATGTTCTATTATATTTCACATTTTTCATTTAATTTAAACATCTATTTTCTGTTCTATTTAATACAAGGCAACATATTTACCTTAGTGATACCTATCTAAAGTAACCTGGTATAGATGTTCTACTTTTTAATTGGTTATTCTAGACATGTATTAATTTTCTAGGGAAATTTAGTACTGATGGCTGGTTATTGTGTTGGAATATTAAATGTTATCTAGTTATTTAATACTTTAGTTTCACATGCAAAATTTGCATGAACATTTAGAGTATTGTTCAGTGTAGTTGAATTACAATACATGTATGTTGTACATATTTTTGGAAGATTTATATGATCTATTGAATCTTGTATTTACTGTTGTGTTATTGTTTTGCGTGTGCTTATTACTCTAGTACCTGTGTAAGAATTTATTTCTTCTTGTTGAGTACAATGTAGCTGTTGTGATGTTTATATTTAAATGAGCTCAATTCCACAATTGGTGAGTTGATTGTATTGATTTCATTTACAATAAGTTTGACTCACTGTACAAGATATTTCATGGTTACTGGTATTTTGGATACGTTCTACTTGAGATTATCTCCCTTTATTTAAAGATCATACAAACATGTATGTAGAAACACTGAAGTGTATATTGTTACTTATGTAGGATGATTTTGAACTGTCCAAAAATTAATTTGCAATCACAATTGAAACTATTTCAACAGAGTATTATCCTACACTGTAATTATTCTAAAATGGAACAAATTTCAGCTGCAAATTTTTTTTTTTTTTATCAATATACATGTAACATTTTTTAAACTAGACACTTATTACCAATTTGAATTTTCCCATCAATTTTACTTGATTAAAATCACTGCTCTTTACTTCCTGTTTATTAATAATAAAATATTAATGATAGAACAGCGATTTTGACTGATAATTGTGTTAAATTGAACATGCTTAGCACATTTAATGCTTCTTGACACATTACTGCAAGAACTTAATTCTCCAAATGCAAATTTATTATTAAACATCTTTCAAGGCCAAAAAGGAGTCCCTCAAATCTTTGGTTCATTTGAAGACTATAGATCTTAAGTAAATTTGCAGAAATAATAGAATATTATTGAGCTGAATAATTACCAGAAATATATTTACAGGTTATAAAAAATATATTGAATGGTATAAAAGGAATTTTATTTGGACCATCTTTGTGTGAAGTGTTTAGAAACAGTAGGGAAGTTCTAGGCATGAACTTGCAACATAAGGTATTTTGATACTAAAATATAAAAAACCCAAAAAGCCAGAAAACAATATTCATAGTATTAAACAAGAAAATGTTTTAAAATTAAAACTTCTTCAATCAAGTTGTTTACACAAATCTTTTATCTCACTTAACAGCTAAATTGACAATAATCAGTTTACTGGTAATATTCCGAAGATCTCTTGTTTCATAGTTACAACAATACTACAGAAATGTGTGAGCAGGTTGAAATGACAGTGATACCAGTTTTATGCACATCTCCTTAATCATGAAATGAAAAGTTTGTGTGTTGGTACATATTCACAGGGGTCGAGTGCAGGCACTTTGACTTTCTGCCACTGGCTAGCCTTGGCAGTAAGATAAACCTTTTTTCTGCCAGTATATAGCCTCTACACTACCAACACTTTTATAGTGCCTACATGTGGCAATGCACAGTAACTGAAGTCATGCACTTCAAGTGAAATCTGTAAGAGATTTCAGAGTAGCAAGGACCCTAGAGGTGCACAGTGCAATGCTTTCACTTACCATCCCCCAGCTAAAGTTAAATTTTTGCCTTTCAAGGGCAATAACTCTAGACCAGGAATGATTTTATGAGGTCATCAAACAAAACAGAAATTGGAAAAATCAGAAATAAATAAACAGTAAATAAAGAATCATAACGGTAAAATCCGGATTTCAATTAGCAAAAAAAGCAGAGAAAATCATCCCTGTCTAACACAGAGTGGTCTGACAATTTTGATTTAAGTAGACTTTGGTTGGACTTATCATAAGGATCATTTCATCAATTGAAAGTTTCTTTCCATCTAATATAGTTTTCATGATATTGGCTGAAAACTGCTAAAAGCATAATTTTTCACATTTCAAGGGCAATAACTCTAACAAAGAGTCACCTTACAACTTGGATTGCTACACACTCCCGCAGGCCTTATCATAACGACCATTTCATCAATTGAAAGTCTAATTCTGTCTATCAAAGATATTGGCTGAAAACTAAAAAAAACTCCATTTCTCACCTTTCAAGGGCAATTACTTTAACAAGGAACCATCCAACAACTTTGACTCAATGCAGACTTTTGTAGGCCTTATGATGAGGATCAATTCAGCAATAAATAGAATTGGCTATACTTAATGGTTTTGGAGGTATATTTGGAAAACTTTTGTCTGACCCCTATGTTCTATTTTAAGTAACAGCAGCCCAGACCAGTCCTATGCAGAACATCCTGAAGGACATTCATACCAAGTTTGGTTTTGAATGGTATTGTAGTTTCAGAGGTGAAGATTTAAAAAAAAAAACATTAAAAAATGGAAAATATCTAAAAAGGAAAATAATACCAACATGGCTTCACAGATTAAACTAAAATTTGACCACATATAGATCTAACCATGCTGAACACTTTTAACCCATGTCAGAATTTGGCTAAACCTACCAGTTTTGGTGTTATATGTGAAAAAAATCTGTCTGACCCATTTGTTCTATTTTAAGTAACAGTGGCCATGTTTTTGACAGATCGAAAATCTATTTTATGCAGAATACCATAAGAAACATTCATACCAAATTTGGTTCTGATAGGTAGAGTAGTTTTAGAGAAGAAGATTGTAGAAAGAAATAACATTAAAAATAGAGAAAAAAATGTTTAATAGGGGAAATAACTCCAATATGGTTCCACAGATTAAAACGAAAATTTAAACAGATAGATCTCATCATGCTGAACACATTTACCCTGTGAAAATTTAGCAAAACTTAATTGTTATGGAGATGTAGGCGAAAAACTTTTGTCTGACCCATATGTTTTTGACAGATCAAAAATCCCATCATCAGTTCTATGCAGGATACCCCAAGGAGCATTCATACTAAGTTTGGTTCCAATTGGTCAAGTAGTGTCAGAGGAGAAGAGTTTTGAAAAATTGTTAAGGACAACGGACTCCAAGTGATGGCAATAGCTTACATGGCCTATGAC
This sequence comes from Perna viridis, assembly GCA_037379345.1. Taxonomy (NCBI): domain Eukaryota; kingdom Metazoa; phylum Mollusca; class Bivalvia; order Mytilida; family Mytilidae; genus Perna; species Perna viridis. The sequence goes on along the minus strand of CM074511.1, from coordinate 51,667,295 downwards.
CAGGGAGCTATAAGTGATCAGTTTGTGAAGGATACCCTAGGGAACAATTATAACTTTTGTTATATTTTGCTGCATGGTTTCAGAGAAGATTATCGAAGTATTACACAAGAAAAACAACAATAAAATCTGTTTAAGAGGCCATAACTCCTACATAGATCAACAAATCATTTGAAAAATTTTAGCTGAACAATATTACCCTCCATCGTAATTTTGCTACATTCAACAGTTTCTGAGTGAATAGCAAAAAACTGTACTTTGACTATGTTCTATTTTTAGTAACAGGGTTCATGTTTTTCAAAGTTTCAAACATTTTTAACCATTATTTTGTGCTGGCTACGCTAAGGAACAACCATGTTTCATTCCAATTGGTGAAGTTGTTTCAGAGGAGAGGATGTTTGAAAAAAAGCTTAGACGATGACAGATGATGATGGATGCAAAATGATGACAGTAGCTCAAATTCTAATATTCAAGTATATATATAATAGAGTTTCAAAAATGCATATCTAGAAAATTATTTTAGAAATGTTACTGATAATATGTAATACATTATTACCATATGTGTAGTAAATATTTTATGTCATTTATCAGTGTTACTTTTAATTAAGGTATTTTCCTACTTTATTGTATTTCTAATGTTTTTTTTTCTTCTGACATATCCAAAATTTACTTTGACATGGTCCCCCTATTATTTTCCAAGATATCATTAACACATTTGAACCATTGACAGAAGTCATTTAGGACTTTTATGGGATGACCCTATGAAGAATAATGTCCTCCATTGTAGAAGTTATCTCCCGTTGATTAGCTGTTTTTCAATATGGTCAACATGGTCCCCCTTTTCATTTTTCAGGATATAATGATCATACTTGGCTTACATGTAGATGTCATCATGTTCTATCAGAAAATTACCCTGCTAAGGATTTCATTATCACCTTAGGAGTTATGTTCCTTTAAAACTATTTCCTTCAATTGCTCATATCTTGAAAACCATAATAGAATCAATCTGAAAACGGTTTCGTGTACACAAGCAGAAGACCTAATGAATAAACATAAACATGTATTTTGTTATCAAACCTTACAGGAGTTATATGCCTGTAATATACTTAAGTTTTGAAAATTTATATTTCGTGAACCGGAACATGTATAGACATGGGACCTTCATCAATGATCTTTGATACCTTTCATTTGCACCCAAGGTCAAAGGTCATAGAGTGCTAGAAGGCCTTCTCACTGCAAAATACAGGCCTTGATATTAAGAAAACTATAAAAGATAAGTCATACATACAGTGTTTGAAATGACCCTCTTGATAAGCCCTACATTTTGAGAACAAGTTTACATATGTCCAACGATCTGTTCAAAAGTTATGACAATTTAAATGTTTTGCAAAATCCGGCTTGTGACCTAGACATGATTGTACGACCTTCACCTTGTTAGTTTTTTCAAGGTCAAGTAATCCTAGCTGTATTGTGGTAGTTTCATGTCTCTATAAACTATTGACCAAACTTTACGACAAACATGACGACTTTTCATTCAAAATTGTCAACTTTCCTTTCATCTGTGGCAACATCTCTTCAGTATCTAAGTATGGAGTGTTCATATCACAACTCATACATTATGCCACAGCTTGCCAAGACTACACAGCCTTTTTGTATCATGCTAGAATTCTAACAAATAGGCTTCTGGAGCAGGGTTATGTTGCTACAAGATTGAAGTCATCACTACAAATGTTTTATAGCCGTCATCATGAACTCATGGATCGTTATGATGTATCCATCTGTGCCATGAAAACTGATTTGTTCAACATGTCATAGTTTTCCTTTCCTCTTTCGTCTACCCCGGACTTGACTTTTTATGAGCAACTCGGTGGGTGTTTCTAGAAAAGCACAGGATGTTTACCCTACCGGTGCCCTGGTCCATACTCCCAGTTTTTGGTGGAGTCTGAGTTGCTCATTTGCTTTTGTACTTTGTATGATTTTAGTTACTCTATGTTCTTTGTTGTGTATTTCTGTTTTCCACGTCTGGTCTATGTCCCTGGATTACAATCTTTTGATTACCGCTATAACCTTGGTTCCCTTGATTACTCTTCCGGTTCTGGAGTTTGTCATTGCATCATATTTTAATTATTCATTGTGCTCAAAATGTGTTCTGGAAGTGGAATTACCAAATTTTTTGTAATTTTGTTGCATATGTTTGGTAGATTATCATACAGATTTCAAATTTAAGATATCTTGTCTTGTATTGGATCTATTGAAATTTTAGTTTTTCAGAGTAGGGGTATATAATTTAAAACCCACAACAGACTTACAAATGATCATTACACAGAAAGAAAGATCTGCTAAAGTACAACTGTTTGATAAAATACCAAGGACCAATATTAAAAAGCAATGATACTACAACAACTTAAAATTTTCATTTTTTCCAATAGTTTTATATATTTCATCAATACCTATTTATAGATTTGATGTTACATCATTTTTTCAACTTCGTTGAAGAATGTCATGTGATATATCATTTCGAAGGTCTAAATGAGCACATTTCAAAAATCAAAGTTTCAACCTCGGTAAATCATACATGTTGGAAGAGAACAGTCATTAAGAGCAAAAAGTTAAAAGTTCTTAGAGGGTAAGGTTGTTGCACATCAAATGAAAGTTCCTAAAGCATACTTATGAAATATCAATGTTTTGTCCCGTAAAAAATAACTTGGGTAAGGTCAATGAGTGCAAAAACTAAAGTATTTTATACAGTTAGGTTGTCACACACCAAATTAAAGGTCATAACATATACATCACAAATATCAATTTTGTTATACAGAAAAAGAGCCCATTTGGGGTTAATTAGTGCAAAATATTTAAAGTTCACAGAAAGTAGGGTTGTTGTATACCAAATGAAAAGTCATCTTGTTTACATGACAAAAATCATGATGGAAACCTGGACAATTGCATATGACAAGGTCACAAAGTGCAAATAAAAACTGTTGTAGAAGGTTAGCATGTTATGGATCAAACCAAATGTCTAAATAGAAAGTTTTCAACAGAAAGACCTTTCAATAGTTCAACAAACAATTGACATACTAGTAGCATTTAATTCTTTATGCCCCAACAAAGATGCTGATGACAAGTTTACAATGCCATCAAGATCACAAGACCAAGCATCCAACCTTGAAAACAATTGAAAAAAAAGTTGGGCATTCCATTAATCCACAATGACAAAATCTATGAGAATAAATACAAATAACAGGGATTGTGCTAGGCCTCATTAATGTCATAATAATAAATTTATTTTTTATTTGATCTGGCTACAAAAATAACCATTTCCAGATTTTCTTGGCACCAAGGTTTTGTATGTTATAATTGACGGGAAGTTTGTCAGCAACAGGCATCCCCTCCAATCACACATACTCAGAGTTAATTGACCATAACCAATTTATAAAGCTTATCTAAAATAATAAGACCAGGTGAACATGACTCACAATTCATGGTCCTTTTGCACCACAACTCTTTTGCCCCAGTACTCGTTTTGCACAGTATACTTTTTTATTTTCGTAGTTAAATTGTGCCAATAAATTAATGATTCTTTTGCACCAGAATATTAGCAAATATATATTTTATGTTGTTTTAGTGCTACATTAGATGTGTGGTGTGGTTATTGTATGTTATTAAAAAAAAAAACCTTTATAATTGGTTGTTCATCTCTTTTGCAATTATATAAATATAACAATTATAAGACTTTTATTTTAGTTAAATAATGTATATATAGATCATCCTCCTTCTTCCAGCCTTGGGACCGGCAGGTTTCTCTGGCAGAGTTAATGTTCATTTCAAAAAAAGTTATTTTAATATAGCATGCTGATAAAAGGTGTAACTATTTTTACTTCACCAACACTGAAATTTGTATCTAAGAGTATGCACAAATTGTCACCTAGTGAGTTCTCCAAATCAACAACAGAATGTATTTCTCAATGAGAAAAGCTTCCCTATTAACATCTTTCCTCATCCAAACTGCTGGTTGTGAATTTCAGGGGTCCCAAATGAATTTGGAGGTCAGTGACCTGGGAACTTGGGTACTTACATCCATATTGTCGTCAGAGATCAATAAGACTAATTTCACCGTGCTGGATGAATTTCACACCCAGGTCAGTGATTCTCTGTACACAATCAACAATTGGAATATACCATGTCCCAGATGGGTGGGTTTAACACAAACATTTCACTGTGAAAAAATCCAACTAACACAGATTTAAAACCCTGACGAGTGTTAGAGAAACAAAAAGTCACTGAGTGTAGTGTATTTATAAGTGTGATGCTCAGTTGAAGGCTCTGCTTAACTCATATAGACATATTTAACTTGTGGACACCATAGGTGAAAATTATACAGTTTCCTGTTGTTTTTGTACTGAATTCCCCTTCCCTCCTCATGATTAAGGACATCACAATTTAAAATTACATTGTCTCATTGATGTCAAAAGGTTATTCAGAGACAAATCTGGGATCATTGGGAGCAAAATAACAAGTGTGAATTCATTTATTATCATTCATGATAAGATTTCAAGCTCCTGTTTTATATCCAATAATTTTCATATTACCTTTGCATCATTCTCTTCCTTGGTCTGTTTTGACAATAACAATCAATCATACCTGTTAACCTAGTCAAAACTACTTGTGGGAGATCTCCTGCAATCCATCATAAGATTGCAGGAGATTTTGCTGACAACATTATGGACATATTTTGTTATGTTATAAATTAAATAAAACAGAGGATTTTAATTTTTTTTTTTTTCAAAACCATAAATACATGATATCATGATATGTACAAATGAATCAATAAAATGAATTATACATGTATTCACATAAGTGATAAATGGTATGGCACAAAACAGATTTTCCCTGTTCCAATGTTCATCACTGGCATGTTAATGAATCTGGTTTTGATGGACCTGCTTCCATCTTTAAAAATGCAAACAAGTGTAGCAAAGAACTTTTTGGCACCCCTACTATTGCCTTCATCACATAAAATACTGAATGGTTTCTGTTTACAGTTTTGAATCACTGTACATTTGTAACCTCAAGACTTGGTATGATAACATGCTTTATGATTTGGGTGCATTTAGTCCTTAAACATTAAAATATCTCTGCAATTTTATAATCAGGGAATGTTTTCTTTTTTTCACAGTCCGTAAAATGATCAGCCACACGGTACAGCAAGTTGTGTTCGGCCACAAAGTTTGTACAATCTTAAAATAACAATCCATTCAAAATTGTAAATCATGCTATTTGTCAATATGAATGATGATAATTCTAGAAAGACTCATATGCCTATCAGCTGTTCCAAGCATTTTTACAATAAAGCACTTTCGCAACACGCACAGTTGTTGACATAAACAAAAATAAAATGGCAGACAGAAATTGACGAAAATTTGATAAATTCAATTACAGGTTTTTTTACAGGAGGAATTCTTGAAAGTGGGAGATCCATGCATTCTGCACAGGAAACTTTTTTGCAGATCAAAAGGTAAAATTACAGGAGACTCCCTCAACCAAGAGTGTGATATCATAAAATTTTTTACATTCGTAATAAATCATTTAAAAAAACTGGGCGTATTAACGGCATTAAAAAGTAAGGTGAAGCGGACATGTCTGAGAACGCACATAATAACTCAAATATGGAAACAAAATGATTTAATAAATATATTAATGATAAATTAAAAACAAATCCTGGGTCTTAGGGCATATGAACAAAATCTGACAAAAAGGGATAGGGTGCACTCGACATCGAAAATCATGCTGTATACATTACCGAGTAACTTTTAACTCGAAAATGATCTAGTTATGGATGTTAAAAAAGCTTACCTTAAAAAATTAACAGCTGTTGATCATTTCCGACGATAGACACGTTGGAGATGAACAAAATAGTTTTCAAAAAAAATAAAATACAATTACCGGATGTCCTGGAAAACAATCTAATTTCAGATGAAAAACGGACAGACGTTTGTAATATCCGGAATAAATAGGATATCACAAATGCTACCAAGCTCATAATGCTTATTTTCTATCTTCAGATTTTCCTATACGCTTAACAAATACTGGAAAACTTGAGATGACTTAAAATTCAAAATTATTGTATTAAAGTAATTTCATATCAAATATGCAGCCCCACAATATTATATAACCACGAAAAGGGTGATCCAAGATTTGGGGGTGTCTCGTTTGAACTCATTTTTTTTTTCAAATAAAATGTTATATATCACTATTTACTGCTCAGCAATCACTTGACATATAATAAATATAATATAATGAATATACACAGGTATCATCATCAAATACTTCTAATTGAATCAACGCAATGATTTGAACATTGGTAATAAAATTCTTTCAGCGAAATGTACATATTTCAGTTAGTTTTTATTTATTGTAAAAATAAAATACTTGACATCTGTATGTCCTTTTTTGATCTTAAAAGTCTGAATTATATCACCAAAGTGACTCCTATGAATTAGAGAGGATGGTTTAATTACTTATTAATGATCTTTCCACACATGACAAAAATCAACTTTGGTTTGATGCTAAATGTAAACAGAGTAGGAAGAAATTCCACAAAGCCAGGAAGCGATATAGTGTCTTTAAAAAATCTGGAAAAAAAGAAAACTAATGAAGAAGAAAAGAAAAGAATATAAAGGTGAAATAAAAAAAGCGTATGATACCTTTCAGAATAAAATTGGAAATAATTTACGAAAAGCAAACAATTCCGACCCAAAGGATGTTTGGAAAATATTAAACAGTATAGACTAAAAAGAAAAAGACAAAAGCGATATTTCTGTAGGTACATTGTACGATTTTTTCATAGAACTGAATGAGAAAGAAAACACAGAGGAAAATGAAACTTTTGATTTTGAAAATTTTGTTAACAACTTACCAAGTGAATTGAACGAATTACTTAATGGTCCAATCACCGAGGACGAAATAGTTAAAAATATTAGAAATCTAAAAAATGGCAAAGTCTGTGGAGTTGATGATATTCTTAATGAATATCTGAAAAACACTGTTTTGGAGCTAATGCCTGTATACTTAAAGATTCTTAATTTAGTACTCGATACAGGTATTGTACCAGAACTTTGGTCACAAGGAATTATTGTACCTATTTATAAGAACAAAGGTTTGGTATCGGAGCCAAATAATTATAGAGGAATTACACTAAATTTATCACAGACAGGATATCGAAAGGTTTATTCTACTGTTGACAACATTTTTTGTGTTACACTACCTTTTAGCTATATATTTTTCATAAGGTAAAAACTATTTTGCACATTTGTTGACTTTAAAAAAGCATTTGACACAGTCTGGAGAGATGGTCTGTGGCTAAAAGTTCAAAAATCCAATGTAACAGGGAAAATATTTTCAGTTATTTTCAATATGTATCAGAATATTAAGTCTTGTATTAGGCATCATGGTAAACTCTGTGAGGCATTTGTTAACTGTGAAGTTGGTGTAAGACAAGGAGAAAACTTGCCGCCTTTTTTGTTCTCAATTTTTTTTAATGATCTAGAAATCTTTTTGCAAGACAATGAAGTACAAAATCTAGATTTGATAGAAAGTTCATGCTCAGAAATGTTTGATATATATGTCAAAATATTTGTGATGCTTTATGCAGATGATACAATTGTGATGTCAGAAACAAAGGAAGCTATGCAAGAAGCATTGGATGTGTTTGCTAATTACTGTAAAGAATAGAAATTACAAGTTAGTACGGAAAAGACAAAAGTTGTTGTCAGTAAAGGAAAGTGTAAACAACATTTTCAATTTCAAATATATAACAAAAATATAGAATTAGTAGAGTCGTATACATATCTAGACACGGTTTCAATTACAACGGCAGTTTCACTATTGCAAGAAAGCGTCTAATAGATCAAGCCCAAGAAGCTCTTTTGCTCTCTGTAGGAAACTAAGAAACATTCCACTGCTAAGTGATTTACAGTTGCAGTTATTTGATATTATGATATCACCAATACTGTTATAAACCTCTGAGGTCTGGGGTTTTGAAAATAATCAAAACATTGAAAAGGTGCATCTTAAATTTTGTAAAAATATCATTAAGATGAGAAGCAGCACTCCAAATTTTATAGTTTATGGAGAGATGGGTAGAATTCCACTTGAAATATTTGTTAAAGTAAGAATGGTTAGCTTTTGGGCAAGAACTATGCAAAAAGAACAAAAACCGTCAAATCTAATGCTTCGGCTTATGATAAAATTGCATGACAATAAACCAACCAAATTTAGGTGGGTTAACTATATTAAATCTATCTTGGATGATACGGGTCTTAGTTACTTATGGAACGAACACGTTAAAGTAAATATTAACTGGCTTAAGGTCACAGTTAAACAGACATTATGTGACCAATTCTATCAATCTTGGTTTTCACAAATGGTCAACACATCTCGTGTTGAATTCTATTCCACTTTTAAACATGAATTCAGAATTGAACCATATCTTCTCAGATTGTCCCCAGCAGAACGTATTCATTTGACAAAATTAAGGTGTTCCAAATTAAAACTACCAATAGAAACTGGGAGGTGGTCTGGAGTCCCACGGAGTTAAAGAATATGTAATCTTTGTAAAGAAGGAGTGGGAGATGAATTTCACATATTCTTCCAGTGTAATGATCCAACGGTTAAGTATTTAAGATCTCGTTACATCCCATATTGCTACTCAAACCAACCGAATATGAGTAAATTTGATGGGTTATTGATTATCTGTAATGTTCAATTATACAAAAGAGTGTGTGCTTTTTCACGAAAAATTGCCAATATCATATGAAAGTGAATGTGTAATGTGTTCAAATGTAAATATGAATCTAAGCAGAGACAAATAATCAGATACCTATTATTAAAGAGATAAGATACTTGTTAATTAGGCAGTTTATCGATAAAATTATCACGGGGCTGAGAACGTTATATTTTTATTCTCATAGATCAACTGATGTAGAGAACATAAACAAATACAATTTGAGACACAAAAATTATGCACACACACACAAACACATACACACACAAAAGCACGTATATAATATTTACATAAAAAAAGAGAAGAAAACAGTCAAAAGGGTGGATGCTTAGCCAGAAGTACCAATGCGGAATTTATATCTTTTATCAGACAACAAAGCTTAAGAAGTAGATACGGCTTTTTAGTTGACATCAAGTTCGAAAACTTGAATGTATTGCAATGATTTAGATAATATCTTGGTAAATCTGCTTGCGTTCCTCTGAGAAAGAGAAACATTCGAGAATATTATGATATTCATCACATAGTTTCTGGTTATTGCACAATACACAGTGACTGTTTCCTGTTTCTTTACCTTTGCCACCTACCAGTTTCAATAGGTAAAACAATGTAGTTCTGAATCTGCGGACTTTTTTTAGCTTCGGAGAAATCTAGAATATTAAGATATTCTCCGAATTAAAATTTGGTTTTGAAAATTCTAAAGTTTCATCCCTTTTGGCGAGTCATTCACTGTTGATCGCAATTTTTGAACAAATTGATCAATCAATCTGTTTAATTGCACATTTTAGCCATTCATTATTTAGAGAAGTTTATGTTTCCCAAATATTTTGATTACCACATTCGTTTAAGATTTTTCGAACATAAAGAACTAAACTAAGGGGTAACATTACCTTGATCAACCAGACTTCTCGTAAGTTGGTACAATATACATGAAATTTTGGAATGATTACCGGCCATAAGCTTTATGTATATACTTAGACTTCTTTCGATTTCTGAAGATGTAGAGTTCAGCCCATTTATATTGTGGGACTGTATAAAGTCTTCTAGATCATTTAAAACATGGAGAAAAGAAAAGGAGACAAATTCTCAACCTGTCTCACGCCAGTTTCACCGCTGAAAAAGTCGGATGCTATGTTTCTGAATGTAATACATGACTTGATATTTGAATACATATTAAATATGACATTATACATTTTCCCATTTATATGATTCAGAAGTAGTGTATAAAAAAAGTACGTTTCGCCAAACTTTATCAAAGGCCTTTTCGAAATCTATAAAAGCATAATATTTTTTTATCGCTTAGATTTTAGAATTTGGAACAAAGTATTGATCGCGAAGGTATCATCTAACGTGGAATATTTTTGTATGAAGCCGCATAGATTTTTCTTGAAGATAAGAAACTCTTCGAAAAAAGTGTTCTTGGATCATTCAGATTTCCTTTGTTTTTATATATTGGTTTAATCATCCATATTAACCAACTAGCAGGAAATATTCCTGTGTCAAAGATTTTCGGTAAATATCCGGTAAATATAAATGGAAATATCTCATGTATTTTTGATATACTCAAGAATTATCTTATTTTCTCCGCACATGAAACTACAACACAGCAAAAAAACATCATTTACAGAGGTGCTAAAATTAATATATCAACTGTCTTATTATCCCCTCGCCAACAAAATTGCGATGGGATATAGTAATGCAACCACCCGTCCATGAAACCTTTGTGAACACTCTACAATTAACGTCCTTCAAAAGCACATAACAGCAGCAGATGTTCGTTTCCTCTCTTACTAACCGCTGCAGACAGGCTTTCCAAAATTTTCCGACATAATACCAACCAAACGTAGTTTTACAATCGAATAATGATGGAAAAGTGAATGATAGCTTCCTCTCAATTATTTATCCCCCCCAAAAAAAAAACCAAAAACTAAAAACTGCCAGTATTTTGAATTATCTTACCAACTGTGGATCGAAATGGATAATCCACCATCTGTCTGACAAGAGAAGAGGCTTTAAGAATAAGACTTGATAACTTTCCAATACTTTATTTGGACAAGGTTGGAAAAGAAGAATCAACATTGCTCAAATACAAGATACATCAAAACTACTTTTTCCATAAACTTCCGTATAATAAATTACAATATAGTTTCCCCTGATATGATAACATAATACCAACACAGAACAGAAATTAAAAACAGAAATATCAATGTTTGTTAAAGTTTAGGTTAATTCATTAACTGGAGTTTAACATTAGAGATGAGCATAACTACATTTCGTACAACAGAGAATTAACTGGTTAAAAGTATAAAAAGGACATTTGTTTTTGTTTTTAGATTACTTACACTTGTTATTGGGATGTTAAGTCTACAATCTAGCCTTTAATCCTGGAATCCTTCTGTTTACTTTGTTTAGTTATCAACATTATTTGAAAACTCTAAATTATTTTCAGGATCATAGGAAATCCAGATTCCCTGTTATGGCATGTAGTTTCACTTCTACATATACTCCATAACTTTCAACTCCATGTTGTTTAACTCATTTCAGTACTTAGATACAATCATTATAGAATTACCATGCAAGTACTTCAATTTGTGGATATCAATTTTCATGGAGAAACACAAGATCATAGATTCTTGAATTAGTGGTTTTGAGGTTTTCAGGATAGACATCAATTGGAATCTTTTTGTTTGGCAACCAAATTTTGAAAACCTCGAAAACAGGTACCTCACAAACAACAGTACTTTCACAGTATATAAATTGTATTTTGTTAGAACTGTAAAGCACTCTGTACAATGTATCACTCTTTTCAGAATAACAAACCAGCATGTATTGAGATCTGCTGTCCAATATCAAACAGTAACTTCCAAGAACAATAGCATAACCATAAATCATTAGCTTTCAATTGAGAATAATTGCACAACCGAATAGTATATATCAAATTATGGGACCATAAATATACATTATAAATAACTGTTAGTACTTAAATGTAACAAAAGCAAAGCTAATACTTATAGAATTTAACACTTGTACACAACATTGCAGTCCTGAGAATAGGTTACTAGCTAGATAAAAAGGACAAATATATTTCTATGTAGACCAGCAGACTTAAGTATTTTACCATACAATTCAATTGCAGACAAGCAACAAGTAATGTAAAAGATGAAAATTTTTTATCCAAAATAAAAAAACAAAAAAAACCCACACAATTCTAAAAAAAATTCACTACCACTTTATGTAGAATAACAACATAATTTAAGAATTTTTTAAGTAGTGGTCTTAGTAAGAATCATGCAAATTCTGTAATATGTGATACACCTTAAAAAAAGGCTACACATTTTTCTTTTTTTGTTATTAAGTTGCTTTATAGGTCTATATGATGAAATGTATAATTGTTCATTCCAATCAGTCTGCTCTAAGGAGATAATCCATATTGAAAATCAAACAGTTACTATTGTTTTATAGTGTCATGTACAGAGTTATCTTCCTTAATTTTGAATTCTACAGCACATTCGATATATTTTTTATCTCCTGAGATCAGGAGTTTTATGAAATGCTACATGTTACATTTCTGTTTGCTATAACATTTTAAACAAAATATCAAATATAAAAATATGTGGGCTTTAAAACCATGAATCACATTTTGCATGATTCTTACACGGAGTACTACTTAAAAAGCTGTAAATTTGACAATCTGTTTTAATACACAAGGAGTTGTAGGTGGTAAATGGATGAATTAGTGGAAAAGAAAACATTTCATAAGTGAAGTGTAGCAGATAAAATGGGAACTGAAAGTATCGTTTATTAAAATATTTTAATACAGTATCCACGTAGTTATGTAGCAGTCTGTACAAATATCAGACAGAAAAGGATGTCGAAAACCCATCTACCTAGTAATTCACTTTTATTTCAGAAACACATTCAAAAAACAAATACAAAAGCATTGTTTTATGTGGATGAATGAATTTAAGTGTTTCTTTCTCTGATTAATAGTATATGGAAAAGTAGTTAAGTAAATAATATTTTTTCTCCAAAGAATAAAACCAAATTTAAAAATGATGGCCACATGTACACATAAAATACATCACACAACATTTACCACTTCTTAATGTTTACACTTGACATTAATATGGAGATTCAATGTGAAACATCTTAATGAAAATATAACCGGATAATCCATTTTAGGAGAATTGGCCATATCAAAATTGACCAAAAATGAAGTTTAAAACATTTGTTTACATGTGTTAGTCAGAATATCAAATAATAATTCAGTGAATTATAAAACTAAAGTATATAACAATGAACCTTAGAAAACACCTTAAGCACCTCAATTCCAATGACTAGATAGTTGTAAACCCTAATGTTTTACAGCACTTTCTACTTAAAATACAACACTTTAGGAGATAATGAATTCGCTATTTTCGTGGTGCATAGAAAACTGGGGAAAATAGTAAACATGGAATTGATTTTTAACCATGAAAATTGATTAATTGATTGTTGGGGTTTAACGCCTGAGCAGCAATATTTCAGCTATATTCAGGCGGTCCATGAAAATTGATACCTGCGAATATGTTCATTTTGCAGAATCCAAGGAAATTAGCAACTGCGAAAATTAATATGCTTACAATGTTCATTTCATAGCTAAAACAGTTGTCTCAATTTAGCATACCTAAATCTTGAGAAAAACATAATAATATAAAAAAAGAAGATAGACTTTACATGAACTTCTGCTATCTGCCACAAATTGTGATACAATGCAGATAATGTATTAGAGAACCTGCCAAATGCGCAGCATTTAACAATTAAAACAAATGAATTATAATACAGTAAGATCATCACTAAGTTTTTGCTTCTATTTTCATAACTTGACTTACAAATGAACTTAAAAATATATCAGCATTAACAAACAGAAAACTTCTTACTCCTTAAATGTGAGAGGTTGTAATTCTAGTCCTCCATACTCCAAGTCAGAAAATAGTTTGCCAGACAACCTCTAAAATTTCATCAACTTAATAACCCTTAAAAAGTAAAACAAAAAGCAAACATGTTAATATTTTTGATTGCATTAAACAATAGCACTGTCAATCCCTGATAAAATGACAGCAGATACATCAGAACAAACTGAATAGAAGAACTGTTTAAGTTACTAATGCAAAATATATCAAAGACAGTCACCTATATAGGTAAACTATCAAAAATCTTTGTCACAAAAGGAGAGATTTAAAAAAACTGAATTGTATTTCAACACCTAAAAATCTAGAATATCATCTCATTTGGCCAGATATTATATCCTGGTATGAAAACCTTGCAATTCAGAGGAAAAGGATATAAACTTTAATCTAAGGTACCAGTATAAAAAAAATGGTTTGATAGCATAACCAGGGATCACACTTGGCTTTGCCAATCTCGTAATTTGCGATTTTTTATTTCATCTGGCAACAAAAATAACCAGATGGCAATTTTTTGGCTCCTAGGTCTTGTATATTAAAATTTACAGGAAGTTTGTCAGCAACAGGCATCCCCTAAAATCAAGCAAATTGTGTTGACAACTGGTCAGAGTTAATTGACCACATCCAATTTATGACTAAAGTTAGTAAATCTGGGGTACATGTATACTATGAATGAGGGTAATTTTTATGAATTGACAAAGATACTTCATCAGTGACTTACTGTCATATTTTAGAAAAGTATAATTTTTTTTGGCACCCATATTGGCCCCATTTTCTGAAAATTGGCGAAAAATATTGGCAGCTGGCAATTTTTCTGACATCAGAATCTTAGAAACCAGAGCAGCCCCTGATCACAATAGCATATAAGTAGGATTCTGAAGTAAAAGTAAAACAAGTAAATACTCACTTGGAGTAAATAAATCTCTTTTTTTTGTAGATAGAGTTATCAAAATAAGATTGAATAGTTTATCAATATTTGAAACATCTAATCATATAAAGCAGAAATGATTAAGAAGTTACCACACATTTTTATTTGTGTGCGTAATTCGTATGCATGATTAACAAACATTTAAAGCATACAAGAAATCTATTCCAGATTATCTTCAAACAAAATATGTACTGTGACGGGAAAAAGAATGTGATTTAATTACAATCTAGTCTCTATCATACCAAACATAGGAATAAAAGAAAGTGGTTCCACACATGGTAAAAAAACCACTCATTCAAACATACAACACAACAGCACTCCTACTCTATACACACATATTTACATTGCACTTGCCTCAATCTGATTATTGTTATATATCATGATATAAACACATGTATACAATTTTACTATCATGTATGGACAGATCTTGGGAATATAATATAAAATGTATGTATCAATTCCCTCAGTGCAATATTGACAAAATCATGTTCGCATTTTTTACCTTCTTTCACAAATTGTTTGAACTTTTAACAAGGTACTTTGTTTCAGACCTTTTTTCATTATTGTACTGAACCAATTCAGTGTATTGAGTGAAAACTCCTTAATAAGTCTATTTTTAACTTTAAGGAACTAAGTATAATTGTACTCAGCACACTTCCAATTACCCCAAAGGAACACAAGTTTTGTTTAACAATTTCTATTTAAATCTATGACAACTAAAATCTCATTACAAAGTAAATACAGGAATGCTGGCATGACAATAAAAGTCTCTCTCAAGCTTAACAGGAGGTTTTGGCAAGACTTATTAGCAGTGCATCCCTCTCAGTCATTCTTCTTATCTTCCTTACTCTTAACTGGGGCATCAGTTTCCTCTTTGGTTTCAGTTTTGGTGACAGCTCGTTTCATGGCATCCCACATTCCTCCCATAAATATGGCACAGAAGAGATTCTCAAATGGAGCAAATGGGTCGTGGATACCAAGCAGCAATGCTGATAGTTTGAAGTATATAAAGAAAATGACAACTCCAAAGTAAACAAGAGGATGTGGAGCAGTGATGTAGTTTAGCTTCTCTAACAAAAACACAACAGCAGCTACAATAACTGCCTTGGTTGTGCTGAAATGAACAAAATTATAAATACAAGCTGCATTGCAATACACGTAAAAAAAAACCAAACAAAATGTTAAAAAGGAAGTATAATCAAGTATGTTGTAAAATAAGTATGAATAACAGTGCCATTAATCATTACATTTTTTCCAAAGGAAGAATCAATACATGCACAACAGCAGTCTTTATTCATATCAAACAGGAAGTCATACATGTATGTCAAAAACCCACAAAAGTCACTTTTATTTTCAATTCAGAAACAGTTACAGAACACACTAGCAGTTTTAGTTTGTTGATTTGTTTAACATTGCACTTTGGGACAAATATACCTTATATAGTTTTTTTTAAGAGTGCTTAATTTTTAGTATGTTAGTCTTAAAGAAGCTCAAACTAGACACAGCAAAAATTTCCTTTCAAAGTTGGAGTATTTGATCTTTCACAAAAGAATCCATTAGAAAATCAGTGTTAAAATATAATACTTCCCTTCCCCTGACCGGTCTTTGTCTTAATAAAGTATACTTCAAAAGACCAATTACAGGTAAGATTTTTCACTTAGCAATAAATTATGAAACCCTAAATAGGTATCAATTTGACACATGAAAGAACTGCCAGTATTTAATCTGTCAGTCTGGGTGCTGACTATAAAAACTGATTAAAAGATAGCAGGTGGCATTCTGAATCTCAAATCATAAACTACTTTAATTTAACGTATTTCATACTTCGGATAACATCTACAATTGGGCTTATTCATGTCAAGTTATTTTCTATTTCTGGAAAATTTAAATACAAGTAATGTGTATGTTTGCTTTAAAATCGAAAATTTAACACAATAAAAATTTAACTCTATTATTTTCTGTCTCAAACTGTATAAAGAAGCTCATGTGAAAATTTCCTAATATATGGTTTGTTGATCATATATGAAATTGGCACTTTGTAAGAGTTATTGTTCTTGATTTAACAGGGAGATATTGCAAAATACATATCTGCATACTATAGTAACATAAAAGTATGGCATATGTAGACCTTTCTGCACCTACTATTACCTATACCATAGGCACTGTATTTTTTTTAATTTAAGTAATCATCAGCATGTATCGAACTTACAATGAAGGTTGAAGGATTTCATTGGACCCAGGAATCCATAAGCCTCTGATCAGTCTCTCGAAATTCTTCATAAATCCACTACCAGCACCTAATGAAAAAAAATACCTGCATTAATTTTCCATTTGCTGTTTTATAAAGTATATATTTGAAAAATTTCTAAAAAAAGATGAGATCTACTTTGGTTAAAGTTAAAGTGTAATTCAAATTCTATGCGATTAAAAAATTACAGGAGGGATCAGATGAGTAAGATCTGTGCAACTACAACCTCAGCATTTAAAGGTTCCAGGGATGAAAATGTTTTGTACATTTACAGAATGGACATATAGTACATATACACTACAATATACAATGGATAAGGAAAAAGTTTTGGGGAAGGAGGAGGCATCTGAATACAAATACAGTATTTTTATGATACAACTCTCTGTCTAAAAATATACCTTTAACAGTTCCAATCAATACAATAACCAAGTAAGAACTAGGGTATATCTTAATGGTATGTATCACTGCATGGTAGACTTTGTGTGCCCTTTGTACTTCCTTTAAGCTACATACAACCATCTTACAGGGGAGAAATTTTATTATTCTATACACAACATCAAACGGAGAGTAGTTGATTAAATACCTGAAATATAAAAACAGATTCTTTCTGTTTATGAAAGAAAATACACATATCATATGTATTATGACTAGGTGAAACTGAAAATGATTTTGTTTTTACTGCACGTATTCTAAATCTAGAAATTCTTAAAAACAATTACTGTAACTAACTGTAGTTAAAACATATTGTATGGTTTTAATCATCATAACAAAAAATCTGTAACAGTTTTCAAAATTATGCTGCCACTGATAAAAATTTTACATCCAGTTATTTTAGGTCAAAAGTGACCAACACCAACATTAAATTGGACAAAGTGAGGGGAAATCTGCAAATCATATTTTTCCTGGATTTTCCCTTCTTTATATCTGTCCTGACAAATTTAATTGCACATGTTTAGGTTTTTTTCAAGGGAACACCAAGAATGACTCATCCTAGATTTTTCAGACTGAATTTGAGCATACAAATGTACCTCTTAAAGGAGAAGACTATGTTATATTGCAAGTCATAAAAATCGAAAATAATCCTTTATATGTTCATGAAAATTAAATTGAAACAAAATTATTTCCTTTTCTTAACTAATTAATCATGATTTATAATTAGGGAATTCGAATTTCCTATGCATGAGTGCCACCATGATCAGTTGAGCTGTAACGTCACAAAGTCGGTTTGTAAAGTGAAAGTAAATAGGTAACTGATTATGATGTCCGAAGAAATCGCAAATTTGGGACTTTCCCCCTATAATTTCAACCCAAAATAAACAAAAGAAGAGATTGAGGCATAACATGTAAGCAAATATCAGACAACATTGATGAACAATGGAATCTGCAGCCAGAAGACTAGTATGTCAGAGGAAAATCTAATGGCTACTTTCAAAGAATGTTTGTGTTGCCTGTCAAAAAACTTTTAAATATTTCTCTTTTATTATTCATGCAATCATAAGCTTGAATAGACCACATGTTTTGGTGATTAGATAAACAGGATCATAGAAATATTTACGGAATATTTTTTTTGTTTACATATTACTGGCAGTACTTGTATCAGTACCAAACCAATCTATTGACGTCACGAGCCAATCAGAAGCAATTGGTAAAAATAAATAAAGTCCACTTATGATCTTCCTTCTGATAAGAGAGTTCTACAAGATGGCTATCTACATATATTTCAAAGATTTCGAACTTTGCATAACCTTGAGCATTTTATAAAGTGCACTTTGCATAAAAGGTTATTTATTTTTGTTTATGTGGGTATGATTTATCATAAGAGCCTAACTTAATACAAAGGTGGTCTTTCCCTTTAATCTTCCAACTAAACCTGTTAACCTCTAGAACAGTTCATGTAGGATATTCTCCCCCATTGACACTGACTCATGTGGGAGATTTTAATGTAAAAGCAAATTTTTTATGCAAAAATTCAATTTTTGGTATTTTTTCACAGAAAATATAGTCATTTTACCCAATAACCTCCTACAAAATTACATTTTTAAGTGAGAGATTCTAAACTTTTCATTCATTCTGTGGGAGTCTGTCCCCTTAAGTAGGAGGGATAACAGGTAAAATTCTAGTCATCATCTTCCATCTAACAGCACAGTGAATCATAAGGTTGTTGCTTAACATATAGAGAATATACTAACCATACAGCAGTAGCTGTCAGAATTGCCCGGTGATCTTTCAATGGAACAATCAATGGCTCACCAAGTAGCAAATTAGCTATAAAACTTCCGCCAAAACACAGTAACATACTTGACAACCACAATGATAAAGGGTGCTTCCTTGAAAATATCGGAGAACCTACAAGAAGATCGATTTAATTAGAAACATTTCAAAGAAGCTACTTAAACTTCAAACTCATTGAACAATAATTAAGGTTCATCATTTTCTGACTGATAAATTGATTCTCAAGGATTTCATACCATTGGACATGTCCAGCAAAACAGAGTCAGGCTGGTAAAGATTTTGTGTCCTCTGGTGAGAGAAAAAAAATACTCATCAGGCCTGTACCTAGGATTTTCAGAGGGGGGTACAATTACACTGCCAAAATTTTAGTGGAGTGTGAATGCAGCTTAAAAAGTGGTTTTGACCCAAAAATCCCAAAGAATTCTTAATATTTTCAGAAAAGGGGGTGCAACTGCACCCTCAGCCTCCCCTGTGTACAAACCTACTCATCCTCATCTAAGAAAGCTCAAACATGCCTATCATTGGACCAAAGAATGCAATGATGAAATGTGTCATGGCCATAGGATCTAATAATACATGTATAATATGACTTAAAAGCATCACAACTTTTGTTTTTGACTTTGAGTCACATTCATCATAATTTTTTTGCCATATTCACTATCACAACAAAATTTATACTGATGTATGGCAACAAAAATGCACTGCCATGACAAATTTGGAAAATCGGGTCAAGTTAAAATCAAAAGGTCAAAATGACACCTATGTAAATAGTTAAAATGGCACTTGGTTCATTATCGTATTTTTTTTTTTTAAATATTTTTTTTAATTAATTGATGTCCCTGTTGAAATATGATTATATGATGATTATGCCTAATCATTCTAATTAAAATTTAATTTGTGAAAATGATCCGACTGATCAAAGGCTTAACTTGAGAGATTGATCAGACAGATCAAAGGCTTAACTTGATAGATTGATTAGATTGAGCAAAAGTTTAATTTGTAAGTAAATTAGTTTGGGCATTGGATTATGGTTTATGGCTTTGCTAATTATCTATAATTTATGGTTTTGTTTACTTAATAGGTGATACAGGTATTATTATAATTATTTAATAAGATTATTTCTCTACTTCAATTACCATCTTGATATATCCTGATATCCACATTACTTTTGTAAAATTCATAAGTGTAATATAGCAAGTTAATTTATTTGATTTATCTGGCTAAAATTAAGGAATTTAGGTCGTTCTGTCTGACTCTAATTTGACCTTTATCTTAATCACTTTGAATGCACGTGTGAAATGTCATAATGATGTGTTGGTTATCATTATCTAGTAAACCATACAATGAATCAAATGGCTTTTGTTTCACTCTAATATAACGGTTCCCCACTATTTTACAATGTCGACGAGCGAAAAGTTCTCGGATTGATTAACTAGTGGATTAATTAATAACATTGATTAGTTACACGAAATATAGTTAAGGCATCCTCGTTACCAACTTTTCCGTCATTCAATGCTCATAAAAGCAGAGCGGATTTACGGTGGAAAAACTGGACAATTCATCTAGAAAATCTTCTTGTTGACATGGACATCAAAAATAAAAAAACATGAACGTGCATTGCTACTACAATATGCTGGAGAAGAGATGAATGAGATATTTGATACACTTGCAGATACGGGTGAAGACTATGCTGCAGCTAAAGCAAAGCTTACAGACTACTTTTCACCCAAAAAGAACACTGAGTATGAAATCTACAAATTTAGACAAGCAAAGCAAGGGTCTGACGAAAATAGACGGATATCATAGACATCTAAGACAGCTCGCAATGAACTGTGAATTCCATAATAAAGACCGTGAAGTGAAACCACAAATTATACAAGGATGTTCATCAACACGTTTGAGAAGAAAAGCATTACGGGAGGATACTACACTCGATCAACTATTGATTTCTGCAAGAGCTCTCCAACTATCCGAATGCCAAGCAAACGAAATCGAACAAACCGAATCGAATGGAAAAACTAATGCTTTAAAGAAGAAAATGGTGCGTAAATACCAGAAACAACACCGAAAGACAAGTGAAAACACTGAACATCGAACCAAACAAAGTTTCAATTGCAGAGGACAATATCCACACGCAGATAGCAAGTGTCCGGCAAAAGGAAAAACGTGCTCTAAATGTAATAAGAGGAATCATTTCCCAAGGATGTGTCATTCGAAATCGAAATCAACAAGGTATGTCAATCAGATAGACAATTGTGATAAGACAGTAATTACTGATGAAAGTTTAGATGGTGAATACGTGTCTGGATCATCATCAAACATTAATGCGGTAAGCCAATCTAAGATAGCTGTCAAAATTAATGCCACAGAGGTCAACGTACTTGTAGATACCGGAAGCAGCATAAATGTTATTGATGAAGAAACATTTAACTGTATGAAAATAAAACCAAAACTGTCAATTGCTAAAATGAAAGTATTTGCATATGGTTCAAAAATGAATTTGAATTTCAACGGCAGGTTCGAAGCCACCATTGAATCTCACAATAAATTCACGACTGCAACATTTTATGTCTCTGAAGGTTCAGCAGGTAACTTATTATGTTACGGCACTTCGTTGGAACTAGAATTGTGCCCGTTATTGCGAAGGTTGGTGAAGAAAGTAAGAGTGACAAGCTTTGTAGACAATATCAAGATATTTTTCACGGTCTCAGAAAGCTTAAGAATACACAAATCAAGATACATATTGATGAATCTATTAAAACCGTTGTACAACCGCATCGACGAATTTCATTTCATGTTCGAAAGCAAGTGGAAAAAGAGCTGGAAAGACTCGAACGTTTAGATATTATTGAAAAGGTAGAGGGCCCGACGCCATGGGTGTCTCCAATTGTAGTAGCGCCTAAACCAAAAAGTCCTGGAGAAATACGCATATGTATTGATATGAGACTACCGAATAAAGCGATTTAAAGGGAATGCCATATCATGCCAACGATCGACGATTTAATCATAGATTTAAACGGAGCAAAAGTTTTTAGTAAGCTAGATTTACTAAACGGTTATCATCAGTTAGAATTGACTGACGACTCACGTAATATAACAACTTTTACCACGCATGTTGGTCTGAGACGGTATAAAAGGCTAAGTTTGGAGTTACTAGTGCTGCCGAAAAATTTCAAAATACTCTCTCGACATCATTGGAAGGTTTAACAGGTGCCCGGAATATGTCAGATGACATAATCGTTTAAGGATCTACGCAAGAAGAGCATGACTCGCGCCTAGAGCAGCTATTCAAGCGATAATGTGAAAAGGGGCTGACTTTACACAAACGGAAATGTGAATTCAACACATTTAATACACAACAACTGAATTGTTATTCAGAAAATGTTACAAGAGAAAGTGTTTGCCATAGCTCACGAAGGCCACCAGGGCATAGTAAGAACAAAACAGTTATTACGAGAAAAGGTATATTTTCCTGGTATCGACAAATTTGTTGAGGACAAATGTAAAAGTTGCATATGGTGTCTTGCAGCAACTCCAGCACAGACAACTGAACCATTAGTTATGTCTCCACCACCGGAAACCAAATGGGCTAACGTTAGTATAGATTTTGGAGGTCCGTTCCCGGGTGGCTACTACATCATGGATGAATATCCTAGCTTCCCTGTCGTAGAGACTCTGATAAACGTATCATCGAAATCAGTCATTCCATTGATTGATAAGGTGTTTTCTATCTTTGGAATCCTGAAAGTTGTAAAAACCGATAACGGAAGTCCGTTTCAAGGTCAAGAATTCAAGAAATTTGCAGAGTACATGGGATTTGCACACAGAAAAATTACTCCGTTATGGCCTCAAGGAAATGCTGAGTGTGAACGTTTTATGTGAAGTATAGGCAAAGCAATACGTGCCTCACATGCAGAAAATAAGAAATGGAAACAGGACATGAATAATTTTCTACGAAATTACCAAGCAACTTCACATGCGACAACAGGAAAGTCACCATCCGAACTAATGTTTTGTAAACCGATGTAGAGCAAGTTACCGTCTTTAATTCAGAAATCGAGAGACTATGAAATTCGTAAAAAAGATCAAACAAGAAAGAACAAGATGAAGAAATACGCCGATGCTAAGAGACATTCAAAACCATGTGCCATTCTAACTTCACAGGTGCCATTTTTACCAAGTGCCATTATGACTAGAATTCGGAAAATCTTAGTAGCCATGATAGGCATGAACATACAGTGAATATACAACTGTAAAGCTAGAATTTTCAACAGGCAACCATGTGTACAATATTCAACTACATTTCATTGTGTAAATAAGCGTATCACATTAAAGACAACTTCTCCAGTACTGGATAGAAAACTAGAAACTGGTCAGAACAGTAAAGTCCCAAAGGGGATAACGATTACATCGCCTTTTTCAGTCATGAATCATACATGTACATGACATGAATAGTACCTGGTGGGGATCCTTGTGGAATATCGTCACGCACAGCAATGCACATTAAAATAAAGTGCGCTATATCGAAATAAGGATACATCTTTAGTTTCGTTACAGTAGTAGCGATGTCTAAAAAGGTCTGAGGATCCATTTCAGCACTTTTTTTTACTACTCTCCGTTTGAGGACAAGTGCTCTGGACCGGCGGAAATGGTTGCTGCCACCTACAGAAAAGATTAATTACACGGGGAGCAACTCTGTTCAGATATATTTTATACAAGAGGTCCACACGACTTCAGTTTTGTATATGTTTTAATAAAAAAAATATCTGCATAGATCAAATGTCGTTTTAATGTGATTATTCTTTGATATCAAAAATCATTTTTTACCGTGTATTTTTTCATTATATCTGAAGAAGGAGTTAAATATATCCTTGATCTGAAATAGCTCTTGAATGCAGGGACGGATCCAGTCGTGAAAAGGAGGGATGTCAGCCAGGGTACATCAGAAAAAGTGGGGTGCTAGGACATTATTATCCATTTTTGTCAATTTTACACATGAAAATGACAAATTTTCCAATAAAAAGGAGGGGTACCAACCCAAGCACCCCCTGGATCCGCCACTGGAATGCATGTACTTTTTTGATTGATTGATTGTTGGGGTTTAAAGTCCGAGCAGCAATATTTCAGATATATTCAGACGATGAACATGAAATGAATGATAAAATGAACATGAAATGATGACGAAACGAAAAAAAGGGATGGGACACAAGGATAACAGGGCCGACAAATTTTGATTGCCACCAGACAAAAGGGAAGGATGGGCAAGGTCGGGCAATTTAGCCTCCTTTGGCGGGGCGCAAAGGTTCCTACTCCTATCAAATACCACAGCAGGGTTCTTTAACGTGCGAGAAACGTGACATCTTTCCCAACACGGTGCACCACTATGGTTTGCGGTCAGGTTTTCCGTATTATAGCCTGACAACCCCAGGATGTAACACACCAGGGGTACCCCATCCCACCACCTGGGGCACACATCCCATTAGCTCTGTGGGCAGAGCGCCTAGCCCCCGGTTAAGTTTCTGAGCACTGTTTAGTCGCCTTTTACGATGAGCTCAGCGCTGCAGCAGGCCTATTCTTGTAACACCCGGACCTGCACGGGGCCATGTACTTTTAAATGACAAGATAAAAAAATAATTACAGGCTAGCTGTCTCTTTTTTCTAAAGTCTTTCATATATTGTATAGCTTTCTCAAGACTCACTGATTGCTACTCGATAGTCATTTTTTGCTATAGACTTGCTACAAGTCCCTCTTTATTATATATGTCACCATATGTGTAATTTTCATTACGTATTATCATATCATGCATCATACCCATCATGACGTATCACCGACTTCTTATATTGCCGTATTCATATCACTAACTAACATTGCACGTTTGGTGCGAAATGAAATATACGCTTCCAGGCATAGCTCGACTGGGCATTTTTTATTTCATTAACTGCCAGATAGCCTAACCCAGCTGACGCTGTAATGCCAATGCAATATATTTACAGGTATAGTGAATTTGCATTGTTTTTCTAAAGTTTACTGAAAATTTCATTTATAATTTAGTTTTTGGTTTAGGATTAGATAATCGTTTTATTTTGCGATACTACATTTTAACGTTTGTCTATAATTTAGCTATTATTCAGATATTTGCTGAAATCTTTTTTTTAGTTTTTTTTTTTAATAAATTGCGGAAGCGCTCAGTCGTAGTGTCGTTTTATTGTGTTTTCGGGACGTGTATAATTAAGTTATATTGAATGTTTTCCAATAAATATGTGCAGTTTGTTCATAAATATATTTACAGTTATAAAGATTTTGGCTCTTAATGGTTGGTGAAACTTGTCCTGGCAATGAAGATTTAGTCTCAGCCCATATGCCTTGCGAGATAAATATATACACCGTATGACAAAGAAAGTCTATATAAAAATTAACGTCTCTGGAAACGTCACGTCTAATTGCTGTGAAAGAGGCCTCTTTGCTATCAGAGGGATACATTCAATCAATAAATCTTTTCATATATTCTTTAATATAAAGAGAGACTTGTAGCAAGTTTTGCTACTTAATACTCACTATTTCTGTCTCGATACTCAATAATCAGCCAAAAAAAAGAAGAAAAAAATCTCCAGGAAGACATCTAGCTGAAAATAGGAGATTAAACCTCCTTATTTGGA
The DNA here is from genome assembly GCA_037379345.1 of Perna viridis. NCBI lineage: Eukaryota > Metazoa > Mollusca > Bivalvia > Mytilida > Mytilidae > Perna > Perna viridis. Next base: position 51,641,511 of record CM074511.1, on the reverse strand, counting down.
GGGTCACATGTATGCATACTGAGTTTATTAGATATGCCAGACAGTCTGATAAATATAGCTAGTTATACCACAGAACTCTGAACAAGGGCAATTATGGAAACACCATTGTAACTTAATACAACTTTAAAATCTGATTGCATTTAGACATTTGATACACGATAAAAATTTGACCAGAATCAAAGTAGCTCCTTTTTGGCCCCTTATTCTAAATGGTTCCAGTCACTACGGGGCGCCGAATGGGACTCTTGTGGTTTTGTACTCAAAATTCAATTTTGTACAGACAAAATAGAATTTTGTTCAACAAAAATGAGTTCATATTAACAAAATTTATAACATACTACAAATTTAAATTTTGTCATACAAAGTAACCTATCAGCGGACTAAAGTTAACGAAAATCTATCTAATAAACTTCTCTGAAAACGCCACTACTAATTTCTACATGAAAGAGGGACTTATGAAGTCTGATTTTCAACCGACCAGGTCGGCCAGAAGATAGTTCCTCCCTGCTGATATGACATCTGGACAACATGGTCTTATCTAATAAGAATAGTGATGTGTATGAAATATTTTGCACAACACATTTTAGTGTAAACAAGAAAAGATGGATGAAAGTATTTCCAATGCTAGAAGTTATGTTTTACAAAAAATGTCATAATGTACTGTTATTGTATTATCTCCTTTGTCATCTATAATGGACTTCAAAACCACTGAGTATCAAAAGCTGTGTATTTAAAAGATGTTTCTAATGCAAGTGATTATGAGGAAAACTTCATGACGCCTTCCTTGAATGAAGTAAAACAAGAAGTCAGTATAATATTTGGAAGCCCTGAGTCGATCCTTCACTATAGAAGAAACATTCTGCTGGAGATGTCAAAGAAACATTGAATCCAAGCTCTTTTTGTGGATGAAGCTAGTAAGTACATATATTACAACAGCTGGTTTCCATATGAATAAATGAAAAACTAAGTTTTATTGATTTGACAAGATTTTATATATGAAGATTCTTTTATAACAATGCTGAACCAAACTAATATATATATCGGATCAAATGGATACAGGGAAGATAACGTAAGCATAAATGGGTCTGAAAAATTCGCAACGATGTTAGAACTGTCAAATTTGCAAATTTTTTATCGTTCCCTCCGCGGAACTCGAACGACTGTGACATCTATGGCAACACCGCCTACACAGAGTCCAGTACCCAAACCACTCGGCCAGCAAGGCAATATAAAAATATTGCTTTCGCTGGCCGGGACTTCTCCTCGTAGGATTAATCTAACAGCGCTGTAACTTACAGCTAAATCAGAACTATTTGTAACAAGGCTAGAACTTGTTGGAAAATGTTGATTTGGTGCAAAATTATGAAATAAATCAGCAATTTACAGGGATCTTAATTACCGGCTAATAAAAAAAAAACAACATCCATGACATTGTTTACTTTGTGTTTCCGAAAATACTCGATCGTTCTAGATCTGCGTTATAAAATTGCTAAAAATAGAAAGCTGGTTTCCCCCTTGTTTTTAGTTTATTTTTGTTCTAGTACGTTCTGGACATGCAAACGGTTGTATATATAAAGCTCAAACCGGCGATGCATTATTTCAGATTTGATAAAAGGATTTGTTTTTTTACAAGGAATTTCAACAGACAGAAACTATATAACAATGGCTTTCTTGCCAGTTCTTTGGAACAGGATGAACCATGACTTTGATGATCTTTTTCAAGGGGTTGAGCCTGATTTTGAGCCGATGGGATGGAGCTTTGGTCGACCTATGGGTATGGTTCGTTCTGGTAGAAGGAGGAGACCAGAGACATCACTTGCAGACAAGAAATGGAGTTACAGTGTCAAAATTGGAGACTTTGACCCCCAACATGTCAAAGTGAAAGTAGAAAATGGTAAGCATTTAAAGACCTCTATTGATCTTAGGAATCTGAAATTTTACAAAATAAATGGGTGAAGTTTAAAGACCTCGTTTTTTTTTGTGGAGTGCAAGGGATTTTTATGGGGAAGGATAAACAATTTTTTTGTTGCTTTCTTTAGACTTAATTAGGTCAACTTTACCGTTACTATATATTTGGGCGATCGGGGAATGTATAGCATTAAATCAAGGAAAATGAAAGCTGTTCATTGACAAAACAGGAAACGATTACCAAAATCAGTAAATGGAATTATGAAATTTTGACCAAAATTAATAAGACTGAGTCGGGGTCAAACCAAAAACCTTTTCCGCACTTCGTCATGCTAGGTAGTACAATACAGTTAGGTCATTTCTGAATATTTGGTCTCATTTTGTTGAAATAAAGCTGTTTTGAGGCAGTCCGCACAGAATTTTCTAGTGTTTTGTCTTAAAAAAGTGCATATTTTTGAAATCCTTGGTGTGTTGAGGTTCAAGTCATTTATTAATAAAGTGATTATTGTTATAAAATCCAGTAGCCATGGTAACATACTGAGAAAAAAAATTATTGAGTTTTAGTACAAATCAAGGTGCCTTTCCAAAACTAACAGCCAATTACTATGTTTTGTAAAAAATCAGGCACTTAGACACTACCACAGGATGAAAGCATGCATGGAGTAGTTGGAAAAAGGGTAAAAATAATAAGACCCTTTTCGATTCATTCTCTCACAATTTTAGTTCCAAAAGTTCGTGCGAAATAAGGTATTTTGAAAATCAGCCATCTGATGCTGAGGAGAGAACATAATATGGCAAGGGACTGAAACGTTCCGGATACCATTCTTCCTTTAAATTACACTTGTTTACCATTACATATATTACATCTGTCTATATATAAATGCTTAACTACATTTAAACTATATATCCACCAAATTTCAACTTTTGAGTTTTACAAAATTTGACCGGGGTAAGTTGGTATGCGAAACAGTGCGCCTTAATGTAACTGTATAGTGCACCCTTAGTGCGACTATCAGATTTAATGGGCAACGGACGCTACACTTGATTTGTGTCTAAATAAGCTATATAAAGTATAATGTTCATACAATTTGTGTTTTTAAGAAAAAAGTTACATTTTCTACCAAAAACATATCAACCATCTTACACTACCAGTTCTGAAATGTGTTCATTCTTTTATCACAGAAGGCAGACAAAATAACCAATTACAAATGTATTTAAAAAAAGTTGATATTAGTCCTACTTTAGTGGTCAAAATCGGAGGGAAAATGCCCAAGGTTCAAATTTGCCGTTTTTCTAGCTTTTCCTTTTATTTTTTTTTGGTAGTCGTTTCACTTCGATAGCATTGCCACTTCAAAATTCCAGTGTGTGCATGCTGTCTACAATTTCCTGTATAATCTGAACTACTTTTAAGCATTTCTGTTTAAAAATTTCATATGCTTTTTTAATGTACTTAATCTAATAAATATTAATCCAATACATATGCTTAAATTCCATCACAGGGAAAGTGATAATTCATGCCAAGTACAATGAAGGAGATGACGATTGGGGTGACACCGTGGAGAGAAAAAGAACAGTCCAACTACCGGAGAATGTAGATGCCGATAAAGTCCACAGCTTTATGAAATCAGATGGCACATTAATGCTGGAGGCCCCATACATCAAGTCTGAAGAGAGGCAATTGGCTGTAAATCTTTCAGAAGGAGGCACTCTAGTTCCAAGCGATGATCACAGAAACTTGATGAAATTTCACGTCGGAAACTTTAATCCAGAAGAGGTAAAAGTTTCATGTAAAGATGGGATTTTGACGGCCCAAGGACAGCGTCAGAGGTCAGAGGATGGTCATGAGTTGAAGGAGTATTTTTCCCGACAAATGACTGTTCCCCGATCAGTTGATTCCAAGAATATCCAGTGCTTCAGGGATGAAGATGGAAACTTAACCATTCGTGCACCAAAGACTGAAGATACGGACATGGAATGAAAAGGAACATTTTATTTTCCTTTGATCCTTTTTTTTCTCATGTATTCATTGCAATATTTTTTGTTGTTCTAACAGGTGGTTTCAAATGACTTTTTTTAATCAAGGAAATGACCAATAATTTTAATTCTTTTGTTATGGAAAGAAAGCAATTATGTTGTGTTTGTTTGAAAAAATAATAAACTATGAAATAGTACAAAAGTATTCTCATTTATAACACTGACATTAATAAAAAAAAAATACCTACACAACAATAAAAAAACGAAAAAAAAAAACCTTTAGTAGAGGCTCTTGTATCCAGTGACAACCAAAAATTATAGTGAAGCATATTTGGAATTTACCCGAAGTAAAAGAGTTGGCACAAAGGCAACCTCTAAATGATATTAGGGTGAAATACGGCTACTGTCACTGAGATCGACTAGTTCTGTTCTAAGGAAAACAAGTTATGAAAATCTTGAATGTATCTCTTATCAAACAATTCTTGAATGGCATTTTCAAAGAATTATGTGATATTGAAGGTATGAAAAATTGTATATTGACACTGGCAAGGTCATTTGCCAGGGACTTGTGTACATGAGTTGCGGGTCTTACCAAATTATGAACCACAAACCCTAACCTTAGCATGTCGCTACTGTAAAACAGTATAAACAAGTTGCTGCCTTAAGGCGACATGAAGCTCAAAGTCACAAATATTTGGAACCACTGTACTCTAAAACCACTGACAGTGCCAGCAATAGTCTCCTTCGAGTAAAGAAGATCATGTTTTTAACTATACACGACATGTTGTCTAAAACAAATACAGGTAAAATAGACATATAGCAGGCATGTAAAATATATTTTAATTCTTTATATCAGTACAACACATTTGAAATATCATGGATATCTTTTTAAAAACAGAATATTTAGGAATGAAAATATAAGAGCACTATAGCCATCATAAATTATAACCTTGAAAATCGTCTAAAACTAGAAACATTCAGGAATAAAATTGCAAAACAATTTAAAAATATCTAATCAATGAAAGAAAGCACTATAAATCTGTTCTTGCACCACACTTATAGGCCAACGTGCGAATATATTCCCTTCTTGTGATTTCACCCATGGAGAACATGTATTTTTTTTCAACAAGATATTCGGTTTTTTTCATTCTCCCAACGCGTAACAACAGCCAGTGTATCCAAAGAACGCAGTTTTATGTAAGTTGTTGTCTGAATTTTCTGGATAGCATCTACGTAAAAGAACATGTTTGGATGTTTCGCGGGTCTCGCAGACGGTTTCCGATTACTTCGAGCAAGGGCATAGCATAAGGATGATGAGCTACCCTTACTCGAAGTAATCGGAAATCTGTGAGACTCGCGGTTACTATATCCAATGAGAGGCCTTCTTACAAAATTGCGATGAGAGAATTTATTTGTATATCAAAAGGATTCTGTAAACTAATTTGCATACAAAATTGACTTTTGTGTTAAATTTTCACTTCTGTCTCCACAAAAATTAATTTTAATTTCAAAATCACAGGATGCTAACTATTTAATAAACATTTTGCATACTATTTCCGTTTTATCTCACAAAATTGATTTCAAAGTCAATTTTCTATGCCAATCGGAACTACTCGGCCATTTCCGCTACACTAAAAAATAACCTCGGATGCAGAATAACCCGAATAATTCAGTCGTTACTATCGATCGCTACATTAAACTCCTCGTGAGTCGGTGAGAATCGATGACGGGGGGGCTTGAATTATTCGAGTTAGATGAAGAAAGGAGAATTTCTTCTTGGGCAATTAACCGAAATTGTAGTCATACGCAAATCAAAGTAGTTCTATCCACCAGGTGGCGCTAAAAATGTTTGTTTGATATCACTAGAAATAAAGAACAACAACCCCTCCTAGAATTTGGTGCGAAGCCAAGAGCTAAGAAAAAAAGTAATGATTTAAAATTAAACCAGTCAACTATAATTTTAGAATTGGATCGGTGAAATTCCGGACAGATCCATCCGCCTAGTGCCTCCCGAAGTTTTTCTTTTGTGTAACTAGGAAGGCTGAGGTGTTCCGATTGTTTTCTATGCAAATAAGTTAATATTTTACCATGACAAAAATGAATTTTGTCTACAAAGTTAATTTTGTCATTGCAAAATTGAATTGATTATAAAACAAGTCTGTATATAGGTTACAGACCACCAATTCAACCAATGAGCATTTGGAACGCAAAAATAGTCCTACGCAGAAATTACACCTGTTCCTCATAGTGCTGTGAAAAAAGTTCTCATCTCATTTAAAAAATTTAAACAGTTTCTGAAAGGAAAAACATTTCTGTACATTTTATAGGTGCATTTTGCTTCTTGTGATGTCAAGCCTAATCTCCATAATGATTTCTAAATATACCCCTATCTTGTGAAAACACTGGGATTTCCCATGCTATTTATAGACACTTCACTTCCGGTGACCAGTACTGCACTGCAAGTCTGCTAACCCCACATGCCATTCTGAGGATTGTGAGCTGACATATGTAGAATCATGCTGATATATAGTCCTCTGCAGGTTAAAGTTAAGGTAAAGCCCAGAGAAGCCATTGAATATTGTGAAATTAGCATAGAAGCCTATGGGAAGTGGAATTAGTGGTTTTTAGCCTTAAGCTTAGGCCACGGCAAAATGAAAAGTTTCTTGGAATAGCTTTAAACTACTTGAAGATCTTGTAAACTTTGCTGTGAGAGGAATACACAACAAAAATCCTTCAAAATATGCATTTTTTTAAGTTATAGGTCCAAATTATGGAAAATTGGTCTTTTTGGCTGAATTTTATGTCCTATCTTGTGAAAAGTGTAGAAAATTTAGTAAAAATATCAAATATTTAACTTTGAGGGCTATATTTACTTAAATATGGTGGTAATCAGCACTTGAAATCAAGTTTTGTGTAAATTTGAGCAAAAATTTGATTAGAAATGAGGAAAAACTCACTTCCATTACTGCGGTTAAGGACATATAAGCATTTCCCTATGGCAACATGGAAAATCCATTTTTGAGTACTTTTTTTGCTTTAGGTGCCCTTTACTTGTCATGTTTTATTGTGAAAACACTGTATTTACAAATTTAAAGCCAAAGATATCATCTTTTGCGAAAATTAAAAGAGTTAGGGTTTTTGACATGTGATCAAGAAAAAGGGGGAGGCATGTCAGACATAAATTTTAAAAAATAGACCAATTTTTCAGAAAATGACTACTTTTAAAGGCTATCTCTTTATTAATATTGTTAAAAAAACAAGTTGTGATTGATTTTTTTTTATTTGAAAAGTCAGAAAAAGTTCTTTGCAAATATTTAATGCATTTAAGTATGGTAGAATATTGTCACTTTTTTGCTTGCACAACTTGATTACCCTATATTTAAAAATCAAATATTTAAAAAAGTGCTTGTCACATTTCACTGAAACTTTGCAAATGCATTCAGTATGTGTATAGGAAGATACTTGTATAGTTTTTTATTTTTTTCTAAGACAGAAATTGACTCTTTAGGTTACAGACCACCAATTCAACCAATGAGCATTTGGAACGTACGCAAAAATAGTCCTACGCAGAAATTACACCTGTTCCTCATAGTGCTGTGAAAAAAGTTCTCATCTCATTTAAAAAATTTAAGCAGTTTCTGAAAGGAAAAACATTTCTGTACATTTTATAGGTGCATTTTGCTTCTTGTGATGTGAAGCCTAATCTCCATAATGATTTCTAAATATACCCCTATCTTGTGAAAACACTGGGATTTCCCATGCTATTTATAGACACTTCACTTCCGGTGACCAGTACTGCACTGCAAGTCTGCTAACCCCACATGCCATTCTGAGGATTGTGAGCTAACATATGTAGAATCATGCTGATATATAGTTCTTTGCAGGTTAAAGTTAAGGTAAAGTCTAGAGAAGCCATTGAATATTGTGAAATTAGCATAGAAGCATATGGGAAGTGGAATTAGTGGTTTTTAGCCTATAACACAGTTTTGTACGACAAAATAATTTCGTTATGACAGAATTCAATTTTGTGTACACAAAATTGATTTTGATTACAAAAAGATTAAATCCCATTCAGCGCCCCGTAAATTAGACGTTTGTACTGAAATACATTTTGTCCGGATGATCTTTGGGATCTTTGTCATTTAGGAAAATGCAAAATTAAAAGAGCACACTTCTATCTGCGTGTTTTCAAAACTGACATCATCAATGGGACTCTTGTGGTTTTGTACTCAAAATTCAATTTTGTACAGACAAAATAGAATTTTGTTCAACAAAAATGAGTTCATATTAACAAAATTTATAACATACTACAAATTTAAATTTTGTCATACAAAGTAATCTATCAGCGGACTAAAGTTAACGAAAATCTATCAAATAAACTTCTCTGAAAACGCCACTACTAATTTCTACATGAAAGAGGGACTTATGAAGTCTGATTTTCAACCGACCAGGTCGGCCAGAAGATAGTTTCTCCCTGCTGATATGACATCTGGACAACATGGTCTTATCTAATAAGAAAAGTGATGTGTATGAAATATTTTGCACAACACATTTTAGTGTAAACAAGAAAAGCCGGATGAAAGTATTTCCAATGCTATAAGTTATGTTTTACAAAAAAATGTCATAATGTACTGTTATTGTATTATCTCCTTTGTCATCTATAATGGACTTCAAAACCACTGAGTATCAAAAGCTGTGTATTTAAAAGATGTTTCTAATGCAAGTGATTATGAGGAAAACTTCATGACGCCTTCCTTGAATGAAGTAAAACAAGAAGTCAGTATAATTTTTGGAAGCCCTGGGTCGATCCTTGACTATGGAAGAAACATTCTGCTGGAGATGTCAAAGAAACATTGAATCCAAGCTCTTTTTGTGAATGAAGCTCACTGAAATAGTAAGTACATATATTACAATAGCTGGTTTCTATATGAAAAAATGAAAAACTAAGTTTTATTGATTTGACAAGATTTTATATATGAAGATTCTTTTATAACAATGTTGAACCAAACTAATATATATATCGGATCAGATGGATACAGGGAAGATAACGTAAGCATAAATGGGTCTGAAAAATTCCCAATCGGATCAGATGGATACAGGGAAGATAACGTAAGCATAAATGGGTCTGAAAAATTCCCAACGATGTTAGAACTTTATCGTTCCCTCCGCGGAACTCGAACGACTGTGACATCTATGGCAACACCGCCTGCACAGAGTCCAGCACCCAAGCCACTCGGCCAGCAAGGCAATATAAAAATATTGCTTTCGCTGGCTGGGACTTCTTCCTCGTAGGATTAATCTAACAGGGCTGTAACTTGCAGCTAAATCAGAACTATTTGTAACAAGGCTAGAACTTGTTGGAAAATGTTGATTTGGTGCAAAATTATGAAATAAATCAGCAATTTACAGGGATCTTAATTACCGGCTAATAAAAAAAAAACAACATTCATGACATTGTTTACTTTGTGTTTCGGAAAATACTCGATCGCTCTAGATCTGCGTTAAAAAAATTGCTAAAAATAGAAAGCTGGTTTCCCCCTTGTTTTTAGTTTATTTTTGTTCTAGTACGTTCTGGACATGCAAACAGTTGTATATATAAAGCTCAAACCGGCGATGCATTATTTCAGATTTGATAAAAGGATTTGTTTTTTTACAAGGAATTTCAACAGACAGAAACAATATAACAATGGCTTTCTTGCCAGTTCTTTGGAACAGGATGAACCATGACTTTGATGATCTTTTTCAAGGGGTTGAGCCTGATTTTGAGCCGATGGGATGGAGCTTTGGTCGACCTATGGGTATGGTTCGTTCTGGTAGAAGGAGGAGACCAGAGACATCACTTGCAGACAAGAAATGGAGTTACAGTGTCAAGATTGGAGACTTTGACCCCCAACATGTCAAAGTGAAAGTAGAAAATGGTAAGCATTTAAAGACCTCTATTGATCTTAGGAATCTGAAATTTTACAAAATAAATGTGCAAATGGGTGAACTTTAAAGACCTCGTTTTTTTTTGTGTGGAGTGCAAGGGATTTTTATGGGGAAGGGTAAACAATTTTTTTTTGCTTTCTTTACTACTTTTGACTTAATTAGGCCAACTTTACCGTGACTATATATTTGGGCGATCGGGGAATGTATAGCATTAAGTCAAGGAAAATGAAAGCTGTTCATTGACAAAACAGGAAACGATTACCAAAATCAATAAATGGAATTATTGTAATGAAATTTTGACCAAAATTAATAAGGCTGAGTCGGGGTCAAACCAAAAACCTTTTCCGCACTTCGTCATGCTAGGTAGTACAATACAGTTAGGTCATTTCTGAATATTTGGTCTCATTTTGTTGAAATAAAGCTGTTTTGAGGCAGTCCGCACAGAAATTTCTAGTGTTTTGTCTTAAAAAAGTGCATATTTTTGAAATCCTTGGTGTGTGGAGGTTCAAGTCATTTATTTAATAATTAAGTGATTATTGTTATAAAATCCAGTAGCCATGGTAACATACTGAAAAAAAAATTACTGAGTTTTAGTACAAATCAGGGTGCCTTTCCAAAACTAACAGCCAATTACTATGTTTTGTAAAATATCAGGCACTTAGACACTACCACAGGATGAAAGCATGCATGGAGTAGTTGGGAAAAGGGTAAAAATAATAAGACCCTTTTCGATTCATTCTCTCACAATTTTAGTTCCAAAAGTTCGTGCGAAATAAGGTATTTTGAAAATCAGCCATCTGATGCTGAGGAGAGAACCTAATACGGCAGGGGACTGAAACTTTCCGGATACCATTCTTTCTTTGAATTACACCTGTTTACCATTACATATATTGCATCTGTCTATGTATAAATGCTTAACTACATTTAAACAATATATCCACCAAATTTCAACTTTTAATTTTAAGTTTTACAAAATTTGACCGGAGTAATTTGGTATGCGAAACAGTGCGCCTTAATGTAACTGTATAGTGCACCCTTAGTGCGACTATCAGATTTAATGGGCAACGGACGCTACACTTGATTTGTGTCTAAATAAGCTATATAAAGTATAATGTTCATACAATTTGTGTTTTTAAGAAAAAAGTTGCATTTTCTACCAAAAACAAATCAACCATCTTACACTACCAGTTCTGAAATGTGTTCATTCTTTTATCACAGAAGGCAGACAAAATAACCAATTACAAATGTATTTAAAAAAAAGTTGATATTAGTCCTACTTTAGTGGTCAAAATCGGAGGGAAAATGACCAAGGTTCAAAATTCCAGTGTGTGCATGCTGTCTACAATTTCCTGTATAATCTGAACTACTTTTAAGCATTTCTGTTTAAAAATTTCATATGCTTTTTTAATGTACTCAATCTAATAAATATTAATCCAATACATATGCTTAAATTCCATCACAGGGAAAGTGATAATTCATGCCAAGTACAATGAAGGAGATGACGATTGGGGTGACACCGTGGAGAGAAAAAGAACAGTCCAACTACCGGAGAATGTAGATGCCGATAAAGTCCACAGCTTTATGAAATCAGATGGCACATTAATGCTGGAGGCCCCATACATCAAGTCTGAAGAGAGGCAATTGGCTGTAAATCCTTCAGAAGGAGGCACTCTAGTTCCAAGCGATGATCACAGAAACTTGATGAAATTTCACGTCGGAAACTTTAATCCAGAAGAGGTAAAAGTTTCATGTAAAGATGGGATTTTGACGGCCCAAGGACAGCGTCAGAGGTCAGAGGATGGTCATGAGTTGAAAGAGTATTTTTCCCGACAAATGACTGTTCCCCGATCAGTTGATTCCAAGAATATCCAGTGCTTCAGGGATGAAGATGGAAACTTAACCATTCGTGCACCAAAGACTGAAGATACGGACATGGAATGAAAAGGAACATTTTTATTTTCCTTTGATCCCTTTTTTCTCATGTATTCATTGCAATATTTTTTGTTGTTCTAACAGGTGGTTTCAAATGACTTTTTTTAATCAAGGAAATGACCAATAATTTTAATTCTTTTGTTATGGAAAGAAAGCAATTATGTTGTGTTGTTTGAAAAAATAATAAACTATGAAATAGTACAAAAAGTATTCTCATTTATAACACTGACATTAATAAAAAAAAAAATACCTACACAACAATAAAAAAAAACGAAAAAAACACCTTTAGTAGAGGCTCTTGTATCAAGTGACAACCAAAAATTATAGTGAAGCATATTTTTGAATTTACCCGAAGTAAAAGAGTTGGCACAAAGGCAACCTCTGAATGATATTCAGGGTGAAATACGGCTACTGTCACTGAGATCGACTAGTTCTGTTCTAAGGGAAACAAGTTATGAAAATCTTGAATGTATCTCGTATCAAACAATTCTTAACGAATGGCATTTTCGAAGAATTATGTCGCTACTGTAAAGCAGTATAAACAAGTTGCTGCCTTAAGGCGACATGAAGCTCAAAGTCACAAATATTTGGACCCACTGTACTCTAAAACCACTGACAATGCCAGCAACACAGTCTCCTTCGAGTAAAGAAGATCATGTTTTTAACTATACACGACATGTTGTTTAAAACAAATAGAGGTAAAATAGACATATAGTAGGCATGTAAAATACATTTTAATTCTTTATATCAGTACAACACATTTAAAATATCATGGATATAAACAGAATATTTAGGAATGAAAATCGTCTAAAACTAGAAACATTCAGGAATAAAATTGCAAAACAATTTAAAAATATCTAATCAATGAAAGAAAGCACTATAAATCGGTTCTTGCACCACACTTGTAGGCCAACGTGTAAATATATTCCCTTCTTGTGATTTCATCCCTGGAGAACATGTAATTTTTTTCAACAAGATATTCGTTTTTTTTTTCATTCTCCCAACGCGTAACAACAGCCAGTGTATCCAAAGAACGCAGTTTATGTAAGTTGTCTGAATTTTCTGGATAGCATCTACGTAAAAGAACATGTTTGGATGTTTCGCGGGTCTCGCAGACGGTTTCCGATTACTTCGAGCAAGGGCATAGCATAAGGATGATGAGCTACCCTTACTCGAAGTAATCGGAAATCTGCGAGACTCGCGGTTACAATATCCAATGAGAGGGCCTTCTTACAAAATTGCGATGAGAGAATTCATTTGTATATCAAAAGGATTCTGTAAACTAATTTGCATACAAAATTGACTTTTGTGTTAAATTTTCACTTCTGTCTCCACAAAAATTAATTTTAATTTCAAAATCACAGGATGCTAACTATTTAATAAACATTTTGCATACTATTTCCGTTTTATCTCACAAAATTGATTTCAAAGTCAATTTTCTATGCCAATCGGAACTATTCGGCCATTTCCGCTACACTAAAAAATAACCTCGGATGCAGAATAACCCGAATAATTCAGTCTTTATATTATACTCACTATCGATCGCTACATTAAACTCCTCGTGAGTCGGTGAGAATCGATGACGGTGTGGGAGGGGGGGCTTGAATTATTAGAGTTAGATGAAGAAAGAGAATTTCTTCTTGAGCAATTAGCCGGAATTGTAGTCATACGCAAATCAAAGTAGTTCTATCCACCAGGTGGCGCTAAAAATGTTTGTTTGATATCACTAGAAATAAAGAACAACAACCCCTCCAAGAATTTTGGCGCGAAGCCAGGAGCTAAGAAAAAAAGTAATGATTTAAAATTAAACCAGTCAACTATAATTTTAGAATTGGATCGGTGAAATTCCGGACAGATCTATCCGCCTAGTGCCTCCCGAAGTTTTTCTTTTGTGGAACTAGAAAGACTGAGGTGTTCCGATTGTTTTCTATGCAAATAAGTTAATATTTTACCATGACAAAAATGAATTTTGTCTACAAAGTTAATTTTGTCATTGCAAAATTGAATTGATTATAAAACAAGTCTGTATATAACATAGTTTTGTACGACAAAATAATTTCGTTATGACAGAATTCAATTTTGTGTACACAAAATTGATTTTGATTACAAAAAGATTAAATCCCGTTCAGCGCCCCGTAAACTGGACGTTTGTACTGAAATACGTTTTGTCCGGATGATCTTTGGGATCTTTGTCATTGCTTTTAGGAAAATGCAAAATTAAAAGAGCACACTTCTATTGGCAGTTATAAAAACTAGATGAATACTTTTTTAGTATAGACATATGTAAACTATCTAGTTCGAGTATGAAATTTGTTTATTTCGACTTTAAAATTATTATTATTCTGTTAATTATTTCGTTCTTCAAGAACGTTTCTCGTAATTATAAAACATAGTTATAAAACTTTTCAAGACATATATACCGTGGAACAGATACCCAAATATGTCGTAGCAAGTCAAATTATATCACTAGTAAGGGACGACAATTTAAAAAAATGGTACTTATAAAATGCGAAACGAAACAATTCGAACCGAAATCTATAAATTACGAAACGAATAGAAAAACCATTCAAGTCATCATCATTTTGTCACATAAGAGTTGAAACGTGTTTCATATAATATGTAAATAATTTATATATATATAACGTCTCAGAATGTGACGACTCTATTTGCTACACTGCTCCATCGGATCAAATTGATACAGGGAAGATATATAAACGTGTAGAAAGGTCTGAAAAATTCCCAACGATGTTAGAACCGTCAAATTTGCGATGCAAATTTTTGGTTGTTCCCTCCGCAGGACTCGAACTCATACTGCTGTGACATCTATGGCAACACCGCCTGCACAAAGTCCAGGTGGTCTAGGGCGCTGGACTTTGTGCAGGCGGTGTTGCCATAGATGATTAATTAGGCTTGCTTCAAGTCCCTATTATATATATATGACACAGAAAATCATTGTAATAAACTTCTATGATAAATGCCACTACTAATTACTAATTGCCATAGACAGCAAGAGGCCATGTTTTTAACCTGTACATAATTTGGTTTTGAAGTTGTAAATATGAGGCTATTAGCTGTGTCCCGGATGCAACATGGTATTTACACTCTAAATGAGAAGAAGACATTCACTCTGCTATGGACATGAATAAGAGTAGTACATACTTACATACATACATATACATATATACGTTAATCTTGGTTAATCCTTTTTTGAATATTTATTGCTATATACATCTAAAGATTTATTTCAAGTACATGTATGTGTATATAGTTACAATTCACGTACATTTATTGTTTCTGTTCCATATCGTTTCGCAATTTATAGATTTCGTTTTGTATTTTATTGGTACCCTTTAGAAAAGAGTGGGTGGGAAAAAAACAATTATCATTATTTATAAGATATTATTTTTGTTTAATTTCTAATCACTGGTTCAAAAAGTATTTGGTCAACTCCATGATTAGACTTGCTACAAATCCCTCTCAGTCTCTTTATATTAAATAATATATGAAAAAGCTAATTGATTGCATGTATCACTCTGATAGCAAATCTACTTATTCCGGTATTGCTGGAAAAAGGCTCTTTCACAGCAATTAGTAGTGGCATTTATCATAGAGGTTTATTACAATGATTTTCTGTGTCATATATATATAATAGGGACTTGAAGCAAGCCTAATTAATCATCAATCTGCTCTCGTTTTCTAAATGATAGGCACAAATTGATAAAAACGTTAAAAAAAAGACAATTTCAAGGGCCATAACTCCAAGAATGATCAACAGATTTTTCTGAAATTTGCAAGAAAAATAGAGTTTGAAATACTGAACATTTTACCAATTTACATTGATCATTAACCTGCTTTTGTTTTCTAAATAATAGGTATTAACTAATAAAAATGTAAAAAATGACGTTTTCAAGCGCCGTAACTCCAAGAAGGGTCAACAGATTTTCCTGAAATTTGCACCAAAAATAGATATTGAAATACTGAACATTTTATCAATTAAATTAATCATCAATCTACTTTTGTTTTGTTAATAACAGGCAAAAGCTGATTAAAATGTCAAAGATGACATTTTAAAGGGACATAACTCCAAGAAGGGTCAACAGATTTTTATAAAATTTGCAACAAAATTAGATATTGAAATACTGAACATTTTATCAATTTACATAAATCTATAACCTGCTTTCATTTTCTATTTAATAGGAAAAATCTGCCAAAAAAGGTAAAATCAGCAAGAACAGCAATAACTTCAAAAAAGATTAATCGATTTTCTTGAAATTTTCATGGAAGATAGAACTCTTTTATCCAATGAGCCTAAGATTTCTTCTATCTGTTATGGTTATTGAGATATAAACAAAAATATATGGTGATACCTCTGTGTCCTATTTTTAGTAACAGTAGCCATGTTTTTGGCAAGGGACAATGATGGATATAATTTTAGGAGTAGACATGCCAAGTATGATTGTCATAAAGTTTCATCAAATTCTGTTTAGTGGTTTCAGAGGAGAAGATTCTTAAAAAAAGTGAATGACATATGACAGATGACGATGATAATGCCAATAACGATGACTCCAAGTGATGACTAAAGTTCACATGGCCTTTCAGGCCAGGTGAGCTAAAAATCAATCCAAACTTTCCTTTTGGGTACTTTCAAGGAGATGCATTCACTTTTACCCAAGTCATCATCCAGAAATAAGAAAAATGCTTGTTTCCGGCTCTAATTCTTAATTGGCCCAAGGCACAACCCCCAAAATCAGTCCCAGACTTCTATTTGTGGTATGACACCATTTTAAAAGAAACCTTTTAACTCACAGTCAAGTTTTTGTCCAGATATCAGAAAAAAAACTTTGTTTCTGGTCCCATTTTGGTCCCTTATTCCTAAACAGTTCAAATCTGAATCCCCAAAATCAGTATGACCATAGTGGTATAGAATATTATGAAACAAATGAATGAAGCATCAGATGTAGGAACAGAATGATTCCATATACCAAAACAACTTCCTCAAGACTGCAACATTTAGAAATTGTACTGCAACTATTTTCTTGGGGCAAAAACAAAACAAAACAAGCCAATTAATAACTTGGATATATATATATAGATATGTGCTGATATCACATGTTCTAACAATGATTGATTGATTGTGACTGGTCAGTTTAATTGTTTGCTATCTTCATGACATAACCACTTATGTCAACACATCTAAGTAAACTTTTGTGATCTTAGGATTATACTATTTTATTGATATGCAATAAATGTTGATTGCAAACTTTCAATAATTTATATAATCATGTTTGATCTCTCATGTACACATAGTTATTTGGCAATTTGTTCATTTCAACTGTCTGTTTATTCTGAAATTTCTCAATCTGACATGCTGTAAAATCAGTTTGATTATACTTCTTTGTTTCATTCTCTGTTTTAAAGTTATGTTTATCACATGAATCTTCATCATATTCATTTGTCAGTTCAGTTACTTTTACTCTTGAATTGTCTATTTCTTCAGCCAGCAGTCTTTCCTGTTCTGCTTTTTTATTTAATAAGTTAAATGCCCACATTAAATCTTCTTTCCAAAGGTCTGAATCCAATGGGTTGAAATGTACTGCCCTGGAAAAACTCTTTAATGCCTGAAAAATAAATATTGTATAGAGGAATAATGGAGCATTTGCACCCCTTGATATCTTTCATTCATGTTTTTTTTCTCTACTTCATAGTTCATACTTAACTTGATCAGATTGTAAAAAGTTTTCATCGAAGCAAAGTATTCTGATCTTACCAGTCCATCTGCTTAGGTATTTAAAACATGTTTTGATGGAGCCTTGAGATGTTCTTCCAATTTAAGTTTTTTCAAGAGTTTGATTTTATTAGCTCTGTGTCTTATAACCATAACATTATGGGTCAAACGTGGTCCAACCAAATCAGAAAATAACTAACAGATGAAAATAACAATATCTAAGAAATAGCTTACATGGACTTTAAATGCATTGAGTATAATACATGTAATACTATTTATCATTTTACCCATATGTCAGATTCGAAATTGTACCTGTCTGACTTCACCAAGACCAAGTTGTGCTCTCCCTAAAGTCTGGTACCCAATCCACCATTTTGGATTCAAATTTATAGCTTTCTCAGCCATTGCCACAGCAGGAAATACTTCACATAATGCTAAAAGAGCCTGAAACAATCAGATCATCATTGATATGAAATGATTTAAAGTAAATATGACTTCTTTAGCAGGGTTGATGATAATTCAAAAAAAAAAACCTTTATACCTGAAACAATCAATTTATCTTTAATAAAGATCATAGGTGTTGACCTTGAAAATTCTAAATTGGGAAATCTCACTTAAAACATTTTCTGAAAGCAGGAGATTTCCCAAATTTTTGTTTTAACAACATGTTTCAACAAAAATTGGCACAATTTAATATGATTTTGAGCTGAAAATTCAAATAAGACAGGAGAAATTTCCTCAAATGAAAGCAGAAGATAGTTGAATTTTTTATGAAATATCCGGTGGCTCCTTCTCCACAGCAGAGGACTTAATACCAATGTAAAGATATGGTCTCACTAACCACTTCCAGGTCAAATGGCCAGCCCCCTATGTAGTGCCAAAAACACACTGAACCTAGACATATGCATTGTAAGTGCATTATTTGTGTGTATTATGATTAGAAGTAGTCAAAATAAAGCAGGGAATGTGTACTTTAAAATCATATATGCAATTAACTACAAAAGTGTATGAATATTGTTTACATGTGTGAGTAATTTGCCTCCATGCTGTCAGTTAGCAGAACAGGTAAAAATGTGGATTTGCAGTATTATTTATTCAAGTAAATTTTGTGAAGAATTTCTACAATCATCATACCATTAGAATAATGATTTTGGAAGCCTTATTTTCCAAGCTTCGCAATGGTATGCAACTTTAAGATGTCACTTGTCCTGGGAATTTACAGTGAAACTTTGAAAATTACTTTTCTATCATGTAAAGTAATGGAAACGTTAGAAGTGGTTAGTGAGACCTATATTCTATTTGTACAAAATAGCATATATATAGCAGGGTTGGTGATAATCTCAAAACAAGACATACACCATCATATATGACACCATCAAAATTGAATGCATGAAAAATATCCACATTTTTTATATAAATTCCATTTAGAATTCTGCCTTAATTTTATAAATTTCACATTTTTTTTTAATTTCTATGTTATACAAACGCAACTATCCTCCTCAAAACTGAGAGATTTTTCATTTCATATATAGCAAAATGTCCACCTGTGCCTTCATTTCATATAAAGTAAAATGTCTACCTGTGCCTTCATTTCATACAATGTTTCATCTGATGGTGTAAGCTGTAATGCTTCATCCCATTTTTTTATTGCCTCCCAATACCTGTTAAAAGACAAACAACAAAATTAAATGACAATTAAAAAAAATTGGAATTATTTAATTTGATTTTTTATATTTGTTTGAATACACTTTGAAATGGTCAAAGATGGTTCAGATGTAGGAAAGAGTATTATCAGAATTTGGAATTATTTTGAATTTAGAAAATTACCAGTAGTTAAAAAAATTCTGATAATGATTTATAATGATAAAATGGTGGTTTGAAAAAGAGGGTTGGTACCTTTCTTTTAGTATGAATAAGTTTTACAAATTATATTTTACTAAACCGAAGTAATACAAAATTCAAATAATGAATAAATGTTTGTAGCATTTAACATTTGTTTTTTTGTTTTTTGTTTTGGTTTTTTTTTTATCACACATTCGATGTAATAGTTACCTTTCAGACTCCGCCAGCAATGCTCCTTCTTCTTTTAGTCTAGAACTCTTGGCAACAGCATCCTCTAGACAAATGACCTTTTTGTGAGGTACCAATGTCAACCAATCTACCTCTTCTAAACACTCATTTACATCCTTTGTATCTTCTTCAAATGCTGCTGATACAGATCTTTTAACACTACTGCCTGATTTTTTCTTCCAAGAAAAGGAAGTCATCTTTCATGTTTACTGTAATATAAATGTATGTTTCATGATTTTAACTGATTGACTTATATTTCGCTTAGTTTTTAAGGGTTTTTCCAACTTTCTAGCTCTGAATCATGATGTTTGCAGACTTCAATTTAACTTAGCAAGATATTTTTGTACTGAGTTATGTTTTGTCACCCTTTGCTGCAACAATACTTAAGTTCACTTTTAATAAGGTTCACTTTCATGCTGGAAAACTATACTGATGTTGCTTGCTCTTATGTTTTAAAACACCTGTTATCTCTATTATCTTAGTTATCGCAAAGTTAAGACATTACAAAATGTCATAAATATCTACTGAATATAAGAGGTACATTTTAATCTCAAGTTTGTTGACTTTAAGCAAATTAAAAATAGCCTCCCAAGATGGCTTAACTATTTTTATACACTTTTCATGATTGGCATACTTTTCACTCGTGTTTCTAGAAAAGCAGAGGATGCTTACCCTACCGGTGCACCTGGTCTATGCTCCCAGTTATTAGTGGAGTCCGAGTTTCTCATTTGCTTTTGTTACTTAGTACGTATGATTTAATTACTTTATGTTCTTTGTTGTGTATGTCTGTTTTCAATGTCTGGACTTTGTCCCTGAATTACATTCTTTTGATTACCACTATAACCTTGGTTCCCTTGATTACTCTTTCAATTATGCTTACCAAGGACTTTAAACCAAATACATATGTTTATTTGGTTTGCATTTACATTGCAGTATTTTGAGGAATTGTTTTATGCAATGGTTACCTATCGGTATTGAAAATATAAAACCCACAACAATGATAGCATTCAATTTCCCAGAATACAACAGTATAAGCAACATATTCGCATTATACATGTAAAAAAGGGCATTATTGGAACATAAAGTGTTGGTACATGTACGAATCACTTTATCAAGTGAATACCATGCAAACATCACTATTGTAGATGCAGAAAAGAAATATATACCTGTACTCCCAAAAAATACAGATTTAAGAAGTAGATGATTTTATTTCCAAATTAAAGGGCCCAATATGAGGCATGGTTGACAGTACAAACAATTATGATTCATACAAAATACACATATAACGTTATGCAACACACAAAATACAAGTCACTAAAATTTGCAATGATGATAAGAACAGTTTTGCTATGAAACAAGGACTACATCCTGATAAAGACTGGAACATCATGTACAGACATAACCCCTACATTTCCCTCAAATTCATAATACAATTAATCATAAATCCAATGTTACTAAAGTACAAGTGGTACCAAGGTACGATGCTGGAGATATGGTTTTAATGCTTCTATTATATTGTTTCACTGAATTAATTAATACATGTATTTATTTATATAAAATTAAAATTTATGTTATTCACAACAATGCATATAATATACATATTATATACTTTTTTAAGTTATTTTTTAAGCCACCGCACATGTAAAATAGTCAGACAAGGACCGTAAAAGTTTTTATATTTTACTCTCCATGATCAAATTAGAAATAGAGGCTAAAATTTTCACATTTTCAGTGTTCAAATGGGAAATAATTTTTTATCCTGGTTTAATCTATTAAAGTTAGAACATGTGTTACTTATTATGTTTTGCATGCATACCCTTATAGTAGGAGCCATCCTACAAATGAGAACAGAAAATATTTTTCATCATCAATCTCAGAAAATGTACACCTGATGCTCAGTTAATTTTGTCTGGGAACACCATGATACTGACCCCTCTCACTTTGTAATCTGTTCGATGAAATATGTAATTTAGTGAAACTGTCTGTTGCTAAAAAACCTTATGAATGTAAGATAATTTTCAAGTCCTAAGACTGTTCTAAATTTATTATAACTGGAAAGTTCCCCTTCTTGGTTTCCTAATTGTTTTTTATTCAGTACTAAGAATAATTTTACTGAATTTGATATGCAGTGGACATCAAGGGAACCAAGGTTATAGAGGCAACCAAAAGAATGCAATCCAAGGACAAAGACCAGACATGGAAAACAGACATTCACAACAAAGAACATAAAGTAACTAAAATCATACAAAAACTTTGACTCCACTAAAAACTGGGAGCATGGACAAGGTGCACTGGTAGGGTAAGCGTCCTCTGCTTTTCTAGAAACACCCACTGAATTGCTCATAAAAAGTCAAGTCCAGGGTAGACGAAAGAGGAAAGGAAAACTATGACATGTTGAACAAATCAGTTTTCATGGTGCAGATGAATACACCGTAACAATTCACAAGTTCATGATGACGACCATAAAACTTTGTAGTGATGACTTTAATCTTGTAGCAACATAACCCTGTTCCAGAAGCCTATTTGTTAGAATTCTAGCATGATGCAAAAAGTCTGGGTAGTTTCGGCAAGCTCTGGCATAACGCATGAGTTGTGATATGAACACTCCATATGCAGGTGCTGTAAAATCTAGATTTAACCAACCATTTCATTTGAAATGCCCGTATCAAGTCAGGACCATTGCAGTACTAGATACTCTGGTGATGAAATATCTATTTTGTCAGATTTATTTTGGACTTGACTTGATTGTGGATCAGATTAGTGTTCTGTAATTTTGTTGTTACCCTTATTTAAATTTCTAGTCCATACAGTAGAATTGGTTTTATTGTATGTTCATAGACATGAATACTGATTTGGTCCATAAAATAAAAAAATCTTTTCTTCTTAGTTCATAACATACTTTTAAAGCTTTTTCATAAAGTTCTGTTACAGCCACCGAGAAAGAACACAGAAATATAGAGATGACAACAGAGGCCAAAGACCACATCAGATTACACAGAAAAGACATTGTTAGAAAAACTGCCCTTAACATCCCTTCACAAGATTTGGCTGATGTGGTGTTTTCTTACACATGTAATTCCAGCCAAAAATTCAAAATGTTCTAAAAATGTTTAAAAACAAATAGCACCCTTTCCAATATTCATTTCATAACCTAGACTCTTAAAACAGGACAAGCACCAACAGACTGAACCCTACCCAACATTAAAGCCATCTGAAAGAAAGGTGATTATAAACACTGTAACAAGCCATTAACTTAAGACTAGTCTCATTAACATCAGTGTGTTTAAATACAGTGGAACACAAAGAGGAATTTTCAGACTAATTGTATTTAGAACCAATATAGCAAGATTACTAGACAACCAAGTGGCTATGCTCATCCCTTATTTGACCTAGCCATAGACCTGAGTACAGAAGATGGAGCACTATGGCATTACAGAAAGCAGATTAATCCTAATCTAAAATATACTTCAACAGTGTGTGATCCTAAACAGCTATGCCAAGAAATACAAGGAATACAAGTTTATTTGACCAATTAAGAGCAAGTGCAACACATTAGTGATTGAAGTATAATGAGATTATAGTGTATATGTCAAAGAGACAACAACACCACTGGAATGAAAATGTCAACCCAAGGCTAACCACTGGTCTTCAATGAACAGTGAAAAACCCTTATAACACACGGCAGACTGCAGCTAACCTAAAACATCATTATACCAGTGTTCTCCCCAGGATTTTTGGATAGCGCTGTATTCAGTGCATGTGACACAACATTTAAAGGACCCTTGTCTTAAAGTGCCACTTTGTATTATATATAATACACAGGTACAGTGAAAGAGTTGCCCCTATATACTCAAGTAACATAAAAAATAAACTAATGGTAAAAACAAAAAAAACATACCGAAGCCTGAAATTCCTGACTTGGGACAAGCACAAAAAATGTGGCAGGATTAAAGTACTTTGGCTTGATGAATGATCACAGTCTTCCCCCTTTAAAATGTGGCCCCTGTGGAAAAAAATTACACAATTAAACACATCTAAAATCAGTTAAAAAAAGTCTGAATCCTTTTTTCCAATGGAAATAAAGAAACTGAATATAACTTACACAAATGTACAAACTAAGGCCTTTTAGCAGTTAACTGACATGCCAGCTTCAGACCAGTTTAAACCTATAAAAATTTATGTTCCCATCAAATGTAAGACATAAATTCAACAAAATGGCAATAATATATAGCAGTTGATCAAAACCTAGCTATTACCGATGATTCTAAGTCATAAAGCCATAACATGAATAGTAACAGTGTTACTTTATATAGCCTCTGACTCCAGGAGGACCATACACAAGTGATTAAGGATATCCCTATTTTCACAATCCAAAACATTTTTTGGACAGATGATTGGGATAGAAAATTGTTATCAGATTCACAGATCAGACTGTATTTTTTTTTCTATTATTTTCAAATTAAGTGCAGTTATTAAAAAGATTAACTACATCATGCACTTCATGTTTATTGCATCTATTACAAATTTGATCAGTTAAGGGTGTTATAGGTTTTGTTAATCTACCAGTCTCAACTTTTGGTTTGTGAGAGCTGATTTCAAATTTGGTGATGTATTTTCCATGTTTTGGTTCATTGACAATGTCAAGATACTTTTCAAATCCATAGTTGTTTTTTAGCTTAACATAAGTTCTTAACATTCCTTTCATTTATTAGTTGTTTCTTGTGTTCAAGTACCTATACATACTGATTTAGTATCTGATTATACTGTGTGTTTGACAGATGATTTAGAACAAGATTTGTAGTTATTCCCTCCTGGAGTTTTCAAGATATCAAACAAATCAGAGATTGATGTACTTCATGATTTACCACCCTCCTTATAAATCTTGTTAGATTCTGAAAAGGCATCTTTTAGTAATCCAGCTGATATATTTCAAATGTGGTACTAATAATAATTATACTGGCTTTAAGGCAATCTAAATCAATTGGGAATCTGCATGTTTCAGACAGGACTCCAAAATTTGTACACTTTTTGTGTATCCCAACAAGTTTGAAGTATATATTTTACTAAATGTAATTCCATTTTCAGGGATGGGGGGAATTTGGTTGTTTAATCCAGTCACATAAATGTTCCAACTTTAAGGAGGGGATAAATAATAACACTATATACATCTGCTACACACAAGTCGTATAGATTTGATAGTATGATCACAATTATGTGAAATGAGGATTTGAAGCTATGTCCAAGAATATAATCAGCCTTAAAGTTAAAAAGATGCTAAATGGAGAACATGGTCCAATCAAGAGGCTAGTTTAAGCATACATCAATTACAAGTCTATGCTGACAGCTATACTCCTATAGACTGGAATGACCTGCCACTACAAGACTGAAAAAGGACTGTAGCATTGTAAAAAGAAGTTCAGCTATATAGATAGCCTTACTGGTGAAGAACTGTAGTATTGTGAGATGTGGTATGATTGCCTATGGCTATGAGACAGTCAACCATCAAAAGTCAAGCAACGAACAATTAATTCAAACCGATTCACTACTCCCCGGCAGAGGCGACACTAGGGCTACTAACAATCTCACGGTAATATTCTTTGTATGTTTTCGGCTTACTTTCATTCTCTACTTTCAGTTTCTATAAAATGACGCCAAAATAAGCACTTTGATTGGCCAATCGTTTTACATTTCTAGATTGGTCAATAACGTTTCGGGACTTTTCTTGTTGGAAGTGGATAAATCAAGAGAAAGAAAACATTCAAATTCAGAAATTATATTTCTTGCAATTTATAACTACGAACATATTTCAAGAAAATGGTAGGTCACTTATCTGAATATTCTATATGTCTAATTGTCTAATTGCAAACCTTAAAAATAGAACTTCATTAATAAAAAGATAAGATTAAGAGTTTGTTTATTACCTAAATTCAATTGATTACCGCTATAACCTTGGTTCCCTTGATTACTCTTTCAATGAATCTTGCTATTTTTTTAAAATTGGGATTTTCTCACGAGTAATAAGAAATTTCCTACTAGAAATTTCTTGTTATAGTAAACAAGACTGAATTGACATCTACATTGCCCATTGTCTCCAATGAATGATATACACGCAACCTGGCAAAGAGTAAAAAAGACTCCTGTGAATGTGATAATATGTTTGTTTGTACTTAAAAGTATTCTGTCAGATTTTCTGACAGGGATTTGATATTTCTATTAGTAATAGATATTCGGTCAGTAGCTCACCCGAGCTCATGCTCTTTATTATGTATTATATACCAACTTGAAATACTTATTTATTTATTTATTGTAGTCTCTGTACGAGCATCTTGAACACAGAAAGGCATTAAATTTAAATTAGGGTTATAAAGTTCCTGTAATTATACAGCTAGACTGAATAATTCACACAAATAACTTTTAAGATTTTATTTAATTTTGGCTTTCATTAATATAAGAAACATACAAACATGAACAACCTAATATCATGTAAGTATACAAGTTTATTAGCCAATTTTGGGCATAAACAAAACAAGAATACATGTACAATGTATATAATTATGAATATGAGGATACTATCAATATTCAGTATCAAGTTACATGAAGTACTATGACAATATAAAGTTTTTAATGAATGATATAAAACTGTAAATTATCAGTTGGAAAGTTCTGGTTCGGAATAGTAGTTTTATCACAATCTCTTCAACTGGAAATACAAAATGTAGCCTCTTTGACCCGGTATGAATAGTTCTATTCAAATCACATTGACCGTCTTTGAAACTTTTTGTCTAGACAGCTTTTTAACTTTTCTAAAGCTACTGTAGGTGTTGATGTTGTGTTTTCTTTGACAAAAGCCTCTCAACTACAGTACATGTGTATGATAAGATTTTAGATGATTTTAATAGATGTATACTTAAGAGTGAGCTTCACATGCTTATACTGTGACATTTTATTGACTAGGCTTGATATATACATGTATCAAGCCTAGTCAATAAGTATGTAACCTCAAAACATCAACAGATGAAAATGCTTGACTGTCTTTCATTTTTTGTGATTTGAAGCCTTATCTGTACATCAGTTTTATGTCAAGGAATATGATTTTTTTTCTTTTGATAGGAATAGAGTTTGAATTACAGTATGGAAGTAAATGCACTGACTTGTTCTGTTGTTGTGGAGGATCTGACCAAAACTGGGGATGTCAATAAACGATCACAATATAAAAATCTTACATTGTCGCTTGGTAGAAATGAATTCAGAGATGTGATCTTTAAAGTTGACTTCGGAAGAAAAGAACTAAAATATGCACTGAGAGAGCTTAAAATCTTCAAGAAGTTTGTAAAAGATGGTAAGGCAACTATACGAATCCCAGACAGAAACATACAGTTTATGCTGTCAAATTGTCCCCCTGATAAACTCATGATGTTTTTAAGGACAATGCACACCAAACTAGAGGTTGGGAAACAAAAAGGATTTTTATCTGATCGCAAAAAGCTTTTGTCTGATCTTCCTAGAGTTTTTGAAGAAATAAGCCCATTGACTCTCAAAGATGTTCAAACAGTTCATGAAGTAAGAGCCAAAGCACTTGAAAATGATCTGTTCACTCCTAAAGGCAAACGAAAAAGAGTTGATGACAGCAACAAAGAAAATGAACCTCCAAGAGGGGCAAAAATGGCAAGAAAGTTAGTACAACCTATCCCTAAATCTGTCAATCCAGTGAAGCTTAGTAAGGAACAATCCCATGTTCTGGATGCAGTATCTAAAGGTCGAAGTGTGTTTTTCACGGGCAGTGCTGGCACTGGGAAATCATTCTTGATGAAAAGGATTATTGGTAAGAGGTGCTTGAAGATTGTTATCTTCTCTTTTATGTTTTTAATAATAAGGTCATCGTAAAGAAAAATTTCTAAAAATTCACTGAAATGTTTAGTTTATTTATAAAATACTCAATATACATATACTTGTATATGTTGTCAGTTGATATGAGTTCAGATGTTTAAAGTTTGGAAACATTGTATTATAAACGGCAACATGCCGTTAGATAAATTGTTTTTAAATATCAATCAGACTTTTGCAAACGAAAAACCAGAAGCAAATAAACCCAAAATGTGTGGAAATACATTTCATACATTCAGTGTTCTCCCCATAATTTTTAAATAACACAGTGCTTACTGGCATAAGACAGCTCTTATGGCCTTCCTCCAAAATTATAGCACAGTGCCCATACTGCATTCTAACTAAAATTAATTACTGATAGCACAGTGCTAAGAAATCATAGTGCTGCAAAGTACAGTGCTATAATGGCCTGGGGAGAATACTGACATTTAATTATTTCAGTATAGGAATAAAACTTTTTTTTAGATTTTTTTGATGTATGGATGTGACCAACTCACAATTTAAGTGAAGCTCAAAGGGCTTCATTAATTGCTTTTGATTGAGTTTGTGAGTTAACATATCCATGAAATCCTCCAAAGCACCTTTGATCAGTATGATTCAACACTTTGTAGTTGTAAAACATTTTCAACTTTGAAGCAGATTATTTTATTTGAATAAATGTACTTTTTTTATAGCATCATTAATTCATACGCAACAACCAATATTCAAAAACTGAATGAAAATTGTCAGCCAAATAAAATCTGTAAAAACCGTTAATGCTGGATTTATTTAAAATTTAAAAGAAAACGGATACAATTAACAAACACTGCATATGTAGGTGTTTCATCAAGTGCACAAAACCCAATCCTTTGAAGTAGCATCATATTGCACAATTATCATTCTCAAGAGTCTAATGTATATGTGGAAAACATTTGATATTAATTTTTCAGGCACCCTACCACCACAACATACTTTTGCAACAGCGAGTACTGGTGTGGCTGCTTGTCACATAGGGGGCACAACTCTTCATGCATTTGCTGGTAATATTTTATATTTCTGTTTTCTTTTCATCCATTCAGTGTTATTTCTGTAGTACATGTATCTGCTTGAAATGATATATATTTCACTGTATTGTATTGTTACAATCAGAAATTCATTCAATTTTCTTATACATTTAACGAAACATCTTTTTATAGTATATTGCAAAGTTTACTCAATATTGAATATCATGACAGATTTTGATATAATGTAGAAACTTTATTCTGTAAATTATTTGAAAGAAATTGATCAAAATGCATACAATGTACGTGGAAAAATCCATTTTCAAGGGGAGAAATTGGTTTTATAGATGTTATTGGATATTTTGTTGTTTTTAAATCTTATATGAAAAGAATCTTAGTGACTTTAAAATTTCTTTAAATAAAAAAAAAAATCAGTTTTTGATAATGTTCCAATCCATTCCTAAATTTCCAAGCAAATCTCAAGGTCAGTATTTTTTTGGGGAGGGGAAATTTTCCAATAAAAGTTTAATAAAAGACTTTACCAATATTGATGCACAATTATCTTTACATCAAATTTGATGACTATGCTCTATTTGAATTAAAATTTTAAAAGTATATTAACATCCCATCTGTAAAATATTTTGAAAATCTGTACCCCAAACATGTTAGACCTTAAATATTAATTGGGTTCCTGTATGCAATATAGTTGATTGTATCCAGTGTTGTCAACATTTTGTCAAAACTTACTGATTAATTAGTAGACCTTTGTTATTCTCTCTCATTGTATTTCATTTATACGTTGTTCACACTTAGGTATTGGTTCAGGTAGAGGGACGTTACATCACTGTGTGGAGTTGGCATCCAGACCACAGATAGCACAGCAGTGGAGGAAATGCAAACATCTTGTTATTGATGAGATTTCAATGGTTGATGGAGATTTCTTTGAGAAAATAGAAGGTGTGGCTAGGTTAGTGTTTTTTTAGTTTACATTAGACGATGAAGTCCTCTTACTTTTAATCTAAATAAATTTAATCTATGACCTTTGAGAGTCTGATTTTAGTCTGACAGCAAATGATCTGCTGGGCATATACCAATCTGAATTACTTCTCATAGCCTTTCTCATAACACAGAACTGTAAAACAAATTCTCAAAACTCAGCACTATTATATTATATAATAGAAATTATGACATAATATGTTTCAGAGTGATCAAGAAGAATGACCAGCCATTTGGAGGTATACAGCTGATTGTATGTGGTGATTTCCTGCAACTTCCCCCAGTATCTAAAGGCAAGGAAAAAGTCAAGTTCTGCTTTCAGGTATTTTAAAGTTCTCTTGTTTCATATATATTTTTCATTTCATTTAATATTGTGAAAGACCCATGAATCACTTGAATATCTTTTAAAGTATATAGACTTCACAGTTATATTACACTCTATTAATTTTTGACAATATACAATAGTACAATGGTAATCCTCCAGAAAATATTAATATCCTGTTTAATAGAAACAGCCATAATTGAAGCACTTGAGTTTTCCTCACTATTAAATGAGGTTTTAACTCATTGGAAATGCTTGTACTAAGTTAGGACTATTGCCTTTGTTCCTTGCTTTCTGGATTTTGCCTTGATATTGCCATTAGTTATATGGTCTTTCTTTTTGACTATTCTTTTTGATTATTGCCTAACATTTAATAGTTTGGTACATTTGTTATTACCCTTTACTCAATATGGCAATTTTGTTATTAATCAGTCAACAGTATATTTGCATGAAGCTCCTGAAAAGGTTTGTTGTTGGTAATTTGATATGAATAAAAATATACTGTTTGTACTAATAGTCAATCTGGCAAACCTTTGCCCTTACTCTAAACAAATTGCAACAGGAGATATTTAAGTTTTAACCTGTAATATTATGGCCAAAATAAGCACAGAAAAATGTCTTAACTTAATCTAACTTTCAGAAACCTCAGAATGAGCATTTCAAATTTCCTATGGAAATTATTATAAGATAGGGGAGATAACTCTGTCAAACTAGCTGAAATAACAATAAAATTAGATACAAAATCATAATTATGCTGTGTTTGATGATTAAAAAGTGGCGATATTAGACATTTGAGTGTTGATCAGAGGATTATTGAGAACTTAAAAAGAGTTTTCATATCTTATACCTAACAACAACTTAGATTAAGAAGCTAGTAAACCATGTGTCCATTTTTCCAGAAAATGAAGTTCAAGAATTCTAATTTTGGTGAAAATGATGAAGTACATATTCTACTTTTTGTAGTTAAAAGATTCTATTAACAAAGGCATAACTGTTGATAAGAAGCTTGCAGAAATAAAGAAATTCAAAATGATGGAAGTGTCAGAAAATAAGCATTTATTTAATTGTAAATTTAAATAAAAAATAAAAATAAACTTATCCTAGTTAAAAGTTTTGCATACTGTGAAAGTACTATTGTTTGTGGGGTACCAATTTTTGTGGTTTTGTGGGTAGGCGAACCACGAAATTTGGTTCCCAACAGAAAGGAGATTTCCATTGAAGTGTATATCGAAAACCACGAATTCAATAATCCACAAACTTGTGTTTTTCCCAAATCCACGAAAATCGGTTTCCACAAATTAAAGTACTTTCAACATATCATTTTCAGGACATTATGGGAGAGAGTCATCAAAGAAGAATCTTCCATCTCTAAGTGTCATACTATACATGAAGATAAAAAAGGAACAAAAATCTGACAAAAAAAAATTATGGAGTTATCTCCCCATAGGAATTTTGAGGTTTCCACATGTTAGGTTTTGTTAGTCTTTTTTCTGTGTTTATTTTGGTCATAATGCTACATATATTCAAAACATTTTCAGTAGCAATTTGTTTAAGTTAAAATTTATTTTGCCTGGACTATAATGAGATGGTACATTGTAGCAAATAAGTTGAATGAAATGAGAGAGGAGATAATTCATCTTTGCTATCTTTCTAGACCAAAGCTTGGCTAAAGTGCATCCAATTAAACATAGAATTAACAGAAGTAAGAAGGCAGTCAGACAAATCATTTATTAATGTTCTTCAGCAAATCAGATTGGGCAGGTAATAAATTGTTAAAAAATACATCACTTACATGATAAAAAAACAGAACTTCAATAATACATATGTACTCAAAAATATATGAAACAAATTTAAATCATTCTTGTAAGTACCATATAGCTTAGAAAATGGTAAGTTAATTGACTTTGCCAACCACACTGAGTATAATGATACAAGTTTTCAAAAAATGATGGTTGTGTGTGAAACTGTAAAGATGTCAAATTTTGAAAACAGGGTGTTGTTGAAAAGAATCTTACTGGTGACAGGTATTACCCAAAATATATGAATTGTCTGGATTACTCATTGGTCAGATGATGATAGTCCTGTTTAAATATTGGGAAATGTTAGGAAGCACATGGCTTTGAATAGAATAATAGGTTTCACCTTTTGTATTTTCAACATTCCTTGTTACAAAATGTTTCTTTTTTCTCTACAGGATTTATCTCAAATGCAAATGGTTCATCAGATAATGAGTATAGTATTTTTAAGAGTCGAAAATTCTTTGTGGGCCTTTGAGGTACTTATATTATGTCATGCTAGTCCTACCAACCTATTCTTAGAATCCACTGCTTAGATCATGAATAGTATAATGATAACAGTACAAAATATACTAATCATTAAATCTATATCATGTTTTATTCACTTTGATAAAAATTTTCCTCTTAATATAGATGCCCTGAATATGTGGACACTACCTTAAGAGCAACAGCTCGACAAAACATACAAAAAGATGGTATCCTAGCGACTAGGTTGTGTACACATAAAGAAGATGTCAACCAAATTAATGAACATCATCTGAAGAAATTGACTAGTAAGAAGTGATTATTGGAGTCAACGATACTATAATTTTATAAATTCAACATTTTATACTGCTTAGTCAAATAATTTAATTTATTGTTTCAAAGGATATATAAAAGGATATATTTCAGAAGCCTATACTGCCAACACAAGTTCCTTTCATTCTACATTCTTTGTAGTGTTTGCTTTAAAGAGAGAAAAAAAGCAATGCTTATTTCTGTTTTGGACCTTTTCATTAAAATGGTATTTGGAAAAAAGTGACTGTTAAATAACCCGTAACTTCACTTTGTATACTTGATTTCTGCTTTCCAGGAGAATCAAAAATATTTGTATCCACAGACAGTGATTCTGTTTACACTCAACAGATGAATGACATGTGTCCTGTGCCCAATAAGATTCAACTGAAAGTAGGAGCTCAGGTAATCATGGAAGATAGTTATTTTTGGCTTACTTGAGCTTCAACAAAACAAGCTCAACCAGTAAATGTAGAAATTGGAATCTTTATGTGTCATTTTTATAAGGTTTGCTAAACATTTTTAGTCTTGTAATGGTATTATCTGTCTTTATAATTGTGAGTAGACATTTGATGTCTGGACACAATTGTAACTGTAAAGATATTGAACACATTGTACTGCAAGTGCTATACCACCTAAGGATAGTGGGGATTGATTATAATTGTGACCTGAACCATTTAGGAACTAGGGGACAAAAAGGGGCCATTTTTCTTTCGGTCAAAATCTTATCCTGCATCAAACCTTTAGAGTTGTGTCAAGCGTGAATGGTATGTCCATACTTGCCTTGGTTGTTCTGGTCTCAACCTCTTTGGCTGTATCAAGCTGTACCCTGCGAAACATTTTATCTTTTAATTTTTGTATCCTAGGATTCAGATAAAAAACAAATAATTTGAAATATGACAATAAGATATTTCAGAGAGTAAGTTGAAATTTCCACAAAATAATAGACCTGAAGCTAGTGTTAGGAAATCTACCCATTTTACTTTCAGTCCGGTGTTATATGTGTTATTGCATTTCAGGTGATTTTAACAAAGAATTTGGATGTACACAGAGGATTAGTGAATGGAGCAAGAGGAATAGTTACAGGGTTTCAAAAAGATAATGATGGTAAGATCTTATAGTCCAAGTTATTCAGTGATTCATAGAGCAAACAAAAATAACACAAACAAGAATAATAATAACATGACTACTGGTATACTGTAAACCTAGTAATTTTCATGTTGATTATTTTCGTTGATTTTGTCAAAAGTACATATTTGCAGGTGTCAGTTTTTGTGGTTTTAAGAAATTATAAGCATTATGTAGTGTGAAAGATCTATTTTACAAGTACCAAAGGCCAGGTGAGCTATTGCCATCACATGGCATCAGTCATCGTCATAGTCTGTCGTTAACAATTTTTCAAAACTCTTCTCCTCTGACACTACTTGACCAATTGGAACCAAACTTGGTGTGAATGTTTCTTAGGGTATCCTGCATAGAACTGATGTGGGGATTTTTGATCCATTGAAAAACATGGCTGCTGTTACTAAAAATAGAACATAGGGGTCAGACAGTAGTTTTTTGCATTAACCTCAAAAACGTTAGGTTTAGCCAAATTTTGACAGGATTAAAGTGTTCAGTGTGAAGAGATCTATTGGTGATCAAAATTTCATTTTAATCTGTGAAGCCATTTTGGAGTTATTGCCCTTTTTCGGCATTTTTTTGCTATTTTTAATGTTATTTCTTTCAAAAGTCTTCTCCTCTGAGACAACTGGACCAATTGGGACCAAACTTGGTGTGAATGTTTTTTGGGGTATCGTGCGTAGAACTGATGTGGGGATTTTTTATCTGTCAAAAAAACATGGCCACCATTACTATAAATAGAACATAGGGGTCAGTAGTTTTATGCATATATCCTAGAATTGTTAGGGTTAGCCAATTCTGACATAGGTAAATGTGTTCAGTGAGAAGAGATCTATTAGTGATCAAAATTTGGATTGATTGCCCTTTTTCTATGTTTTTTTGCTATTTTTTAATGTTATTTCTTTCAAAAATCTGCTCCTCTGAAACTACTTGACCAATTGGAACAAAGTTGGTATGAATGTTCCTTGGGGTATCCTGCATAGATCTGATTTTGAAATTTATTATCCATCCAAAAACATGGCTGTTTTTACTAAAAACGAAATATAGGTGTCAGACATTAGTTTTTTGCTTATTACATCTCCAAAAACTGTTAGGTTTAGCCAAGTTCTTTCAATTACTGAAATGATCCTTATAATTAATATGCAGCTTTCTATGTGTAATAGGGGTGAATTCAGAAATTTATAACAAAGGAGATTCCAGATTGTATTTTGCTTTTTTTCACCATAGTTTGCATGAAATGAACAAAATACTGCAACAATGTTATTGGGTTGAACCCCAGAACACCCCCTCTGGATCCACCACTGTGTGTGTAATACTGTTGATTACCTGTTGATAAATTCCTGGATATTTTAATTCAGGTAATTGCCTGTAATGCTTCCTTCATAAGTTTAGAAGGAAAGCTTGTGTAATAAAGAATTTGGATGCAAATTAAGAATGTGATATTTAGTGACAGGTATTGGATTTTATCAGGTTCAAAATTGCTGAAACTAATATGTATTGACTTCAGTAAGATGTCTGGTAAAGACTGGTTTTTTATTATACGGCCATCAATTATGGTTGGGTATATTGTGGTAATATAAACCTTACTAATTTTCGCTATTTTCATGGTGGACAGAAGACCATGAAAAGTAGTTAAAGTGAAATTCATTTTTAAAACTATATAACACACCCTTTTTTGAATCCATGAAAATTGATACCCAAGAATATGCTCACTTGGAAGAATCTGTTAAAAATAGCAACTGTGATGATTAACACGTTTACAGTACACAGCTGTCCAACCTTCCATTGTCAACACTTGTACAATAACTGCCAAACATTTCAAACCATTTAAATAAAACTTTGGTCAATTTATCTTGATGGTAATAAGCTCCCTTTGATTTAACATTAGTTTTGTCTTTGAGATAGCCTTGATTGCATTTAAGAAAGGGGGGTAGTGTCTAATTTTGTGCATTAACTGGAAAACTTTGACTGAAAAATGCTTTCAGCAAATGCAACGAAACTTTGAGATATTCTTTTTATTTTTTGTCATAAGCTTTATTGTATAAAAAAGGGAGATGCTTTTTCCATTTTTGTGCTCAGCCACCACAGGTATCATGGGCTGATGGTGCAGCTCTTTATTTGTTCATAGTTTTTTAAGAAATATTTCACTGCGTACTTCACTACAGAAGTTTTATGCCCCGTGCAGGTCCGGGTGTTAAAAGAATAGGCCTGCAGCAGCGCTAAGCTTGTCGTATAAGGCGACTAAATAGTGCTCAGAAACCTAGCCGGGGGCTAGGCGCTCTGCCCACAGAGCAACTGGGATGTGTGCCCCAGGTGGTGGAATGGGGTACCCCTGGCGTGTTACATGCTGGGGTTGTCAGGCTATAATACAGAAAACCTGACCGCAAACCATAGTGGTGCACCATGTTGGGAAAGATGCCACGTTCCTCGCACGTTAAAGAACCCTGCTGTGGTATTCGATAGGAGTAGGAACCTTTGCGCTCCGCCACAGGAGGCTAAATTGCCCGATCTTACCCATCCCCCCTTTTTCCAGTGGCAATCAAAATTTGTCGACCCTATTATCCTTGTGATCCATCCTTTTTTTTTCATTTCATGTTCATTTTATCATCCATTTCATGTTCATTGTCTGACTATAGCTGAAATATTGCTGCTCGGACGTTAAACCCCAACAAACAAACAAAACAAGTTTTATGGTCGTTATCATGAACTCACGGATTGTTACAGTGTATCCATCTACACCATGAAAACAGATTTGTTCAATGTGTCATAGTTTTCCTTTCCTCTTTCATCTAACCCTGACGTGACATTTTATGAGCAACTCAGCAGATGTTTCAAGAAAGCGGAGGACACTTTACCCTACTGGTGCACCTGGTACATGCTCCCAGTTTTTAGTAGAGTCTGAGTTGCTTATTTATTTTTGTTACTTTATATGTATTTTTTTGGTTATTTTATGTTCTTTGTTGTGTGTGTCTGTTTTCCATGTCTGGTCTTTGTTCCAGGATTACATTCTTTTGATTTCCTTTAGAATCTTTATTCCCTTGATTACTCTTAGCCTTTTAATTAAAACAATTGTTTTTTCACTCTGTTTGTCTAAATGTCTTTCAGTTATATGTGACTGCTCTGGATATTTTAGCTCACCTGGACCAATGGTCATCTATTGACTGTCATCTGTTAATTTTTTCCAAAATCTCCTCTGAAACCACAAATTTGAGGATGCAAATTTTTTGCCACCATTATCATTAGAGTGTGTAGCTTCTTATAGTATCTGAGAAGTTCATAATCAGATATAATGGCTGCCAACAAGGGGATGAATCTCTTTGTTTTAAGTTGTATCTTCATAATATACTATGAAACTATAAGAGGAAAACGAAATGAAGATGACCTGCTTTCTTTGGCTTGAAGAGCTCTGTATTATCTGTATGATAAGGCCTACAAAAGAATTTGTTTTGATGACCAAGGCCGTATGATGGCAAGAATGTTCAACAACCATGGCACATTAGAAGAGTTGTAAATCTCTTCATAAAACAATTCACTTAAAACAATGCATTTACATTAAAAAGAAAGTGTTTTAAAGAAATTAAATAATACAGATATAACATTTTAGTTATAACTTTAAAAGAAACGAAAACACAAACTTAAATCACATAAGATTTTATGAAACAAACCAATATCTTATAAGAAATCTACAATGCTTTGGAATGGAATGGTCTTGAACAAATCAATAAGTTTGACAACTGTTTTGCAAAATCTACACATTCTAGAAGAACATGTTTAATTTAACTGGAGGCTCTAGAGAGCCTGAATTGTTCACTTGGTTAAAAATAGTCTTTTTAACTTTTTAAAGCCGGTCTCTTGACCTCACTGTACTATTGTCACAAGAATCATTTAATCAGTAGAGAGATTCTTAGTTATCTACCCAGTTTTCATATTATAAAATAAATCTCTCATTGTCATTTTTTGACTCTTCAAGGGCAATAACTCTGATATTGGTCTACAGATCTTTATAAAAATTTCAGCAAAGGTGAGTCTCACAATGTTGATCAATTTAACCCTAGATTGTTATAGATGTTCTACGAAACATTAATGCTGAGTTTTGTTTCAGTCCATTCAGTTATTTCAGAGTAGAAGATTTTCAAAGGTGGAGATGTAAAATTTGTTAAAAAAAAATACAATTCAGGACCCATAAACCATTCATCTGTCAACAAGACTTTGAAAATTTTGGCATTGGTCCATCCCATCATGCTGAACAGTTCTATTCCCTAGATTTCAGATAAACCTAACTCCTTTTGAGTAATGTGCCAAATTCTTCAATTTGACCCCTGTGGTCTATTTTTAGTAACAGTGGCCATGTTTTTCGCGAGATCAGAAATCCCCACTCATAGATTGTGAAAAATACCCTAAGAAATATTCATGCAAAGCTTGGTTACATTCTGTCAAGTAGTTTCAGCGGAAAAGATGTTTAAAAAAGTATGACAATGTAGATGGACGGCCAGGTGAACTTAAAAGGACCATTAAATGGTAAACACTCAGGTGGATGGATTACAAGCAAGCAAATGGCCATGTGTTGGTCTAAAAGGTCCAGTATGATACATGTACCTAGTTATGACCACTTATTCCTTGTGGTTTATGCACACCCAGATTTGGTTTGGTTAAATGGAGCTTGTTGTGCTTGAGACCCTTCAATATGAGTTTTTTTTCAGTTCGTGATTCTAAATTACCAAAGGCAATTTAAAGAGTTGGAACAAATAACTCATTGACTTCTAGTATTAGGTTGAAGTTGTAGGATTGCTCATTGTTAGTCCTTTGAAAGGCTTAAAATGAGGTTTTTTCTGATATGAGCTAATATCTTGAAAACCATTTTAGATATATTGATGAAATGATCCTTATAATAAGACCTACTAAAGTCTCCATTGATTGAAGTTATAAATGGATCCCATGTAAGAGTTTTTGCTCTGCAAAGGCAAAAAATGACATTTTCCCAGTTAAAGAGAAACTTTTAATTGGTGGAATACTCTGTATGATTCAACTGAGTTGTGTTGAAAATAACTAGTTTTGCAGTTTTGTGGCTTAAAAGATTTGTGAATACTTTTAATCATATTTCATACCAAGTGCATTTCATTTTTTCTTCCTGTTTATTTTGTCACATTTTTGTAATTAAATAGTTTTTTTTATATTGTTCTAATTCTTGGACAGATGTATTTATATGATTATTGTGTAATTTCTGAAGAAGAAGACTTTGTGAAAGCTTCGCTTGTTTCAGAGTCTTTGCTAAAGGGTACATCATATGTAATTTTAATATTTAATCATTTCCACATATTCCCAGGAATTGTTTTCCCTGTCAGACTCTCTGTGATTTAAATGTCATAATTTAATTTTTACAAACTACCTTTATGAGGACTATATAAAACTTATTGAGGACTAATTCTAAGACTTAGAAAATGTTAATGTATATTATGTAACGGAACAAGTATAAGTATAAATACCTTACCCAAGGTGGCATGAGATTGTTATCCTAAGTTTTAGTTCTGGTACATTAAACAGAATCAGTTGAAATGCAAGTTTAAAAAAGCTTAAAGCTATAAACAGATGTTTAATAGTTCGGACAGCTTTGGGGTATGCATGTTTAAAATAGACAGTTGATTCATAGATTCAAGTCTAAAGCTTTTAAAGATGAAAGGAAGACAAAAATGTGAATTTGCTACAGTAGGGTAAAATATATATCTACATACAATTCAGATTCCTTTGAGGTTTATCATCATATTTTATAGACCTATTACGTAGCCATGTATATTGCATTCAATTGTAAAGTCATTAAATTTATAAAGTGATCAGTAAGATTATGATGGCTTTATGGTTATCTTATTTTTTTTATTAACTGTTATCAGGGACTGACACTTACTTTTCTCACTAGGTAGCCAACATGATTTTGTTGTCCTCAAAATTATTTGGCATTCCTGTTCATATAAGGTAGCCCAAAGGACAACCAATTAAAATTTCAAGTTAGTCCTCTTTCAAATTATGTCAGCACAGGACTACGGGGCCACTGTTAGTGTTGAACCCAGAGCTTACTGAAATTTTTGGAAAACATGAAACCATAAGAAAATTCTTTAAAAAAAACAAACAAACTTCAAGTCTCAAGTGATTTCTCTTGGGAAAGTGTTAGATATATGTAGTGCTGTGAAAGTACATACTTCTTTATGTAATGTCCTACCATAAAAAGTTACCATGGCTACAGGAGATTTTCTGAATGGCTTTTGAACACCAGGTTCAAAGTAAGCTCAGATGTCTTTGATATACAACTAATTTTGTTTTCCTGTTTGATAAATAAACTTTTAAGTTTGTTTTCTCTTGTTTTTCAAATGATTACTTGATAGGCTATGTAAAATGAATGGAAATGAGGAGAAATGAGACAAATATGGGTTAATTGCTCATTATATGGCCAAATAATTTGCTGTTCTCACGATTTGAGTATCTTATGGTCATTGAGAAGACAAATAAGTATAAAATAAAATTTGTTAATACAGTTGCCAAATGAGATAGGTAAACTTTGATCATGAAATATTTGTCATACTGAAATGAATGTTTGTAAACTCTTCCCTTACAGGCAAAGGTGTTCCCCTGAACTTCAACCTTTTCTGTTATCATGTTTATATATATATGTGTTGTTTTTTTAAATCAAAGATAACAACAATTTGCACAATCCTTTACCTTGCTTGATAAAATTTAAAAGGATGAATGTCTAAGATGTTCTGTTTTATTTTAGATGACTTTAAACTTGAGCAACTAGATTGATTAGATGTAATAATCTTAAATATACCTGTATAAAATTTAAAAAATAATAATTTTTGCCACTGATTCCATTTGGGAATCCAGTTAATGATAAAAGCAAACCATCAAAATGAATTCATTCTAAAAGACAGCTTTCATATTCAAGTAAAGGTGTAAAAATATTGTCCTGCATTCTTTTTTCATTCCACAAATTTTACAGAAGATTTTGTGATTGATTGAAACCGACATCTGTAATGAAGAGAAATGGAAATAAACTGTTTCATGTTTATTGGTAGAAGTGCTCTTGATGTCACAATTACTGTTCCAATCATTTTTAGAGGTTTTGAAACCTCTACTGTACCATTTCAGTAATACACATTTTGCACATCTTGTGTAGTGTGAAGGAGAACAAATGTACTTAATGTAGCAACTCGTGGAAATCTTTTAGCAGTTTTTTTTTTCTTCAGGATATCCCATTGTGAAGTTTAAGTGTGGATTGGAAGACGAAATCAAGCCAACTCGATGGTCTTTCAAGCAAAGTGGTGGGAGTATTTCATCTAGGAAACAGATTCCTTTGAAGCTAGCGTGGGCCATATCTATCCATAAAAGTCAGGTATGAATAACTTAATATTAACTAACACATTTTAGGTTCTTTTAAAACACTATCAAGTACAATGAAACATTTGATTTTCTTCCATTATACAAATATAAGATTTTAGAATTGAGAAAAAAGGTGTTTGAAAAGACCAAACTCAGCAAAGTATGCAGCCTTTAGGAGGTAAAGAGACACCTGCCTGGCTAGGAGTTAGATTAATGTGTCTGAGTTGGTTGATGATTATGTGTGGTCTGTCTGTGAGCTAGATCAGCATGCCCAACTTGTACAAAGCAGTGTGTTTGATTGATAAAATGTTCTTGTCATAAAATCCATGAAATATCTGCTATAGGACTCCAAACCACTACCAATCAGTCAATACTGTTAAAACAAATATAAATTTGGGAGAAACAATATGGTGGTCTAAAAGTTTTGTTTGGTCTTTATTGTTTTTAGCTGCAACTTTTTTTTTTTTCATCATAGATAAAGCTTAAAATGTTTGTTCACTGTTCACAGATATACTAACAGTACTTTTATAATTACATATTAAATACTGTTTACTATTATTTCAGGGCATGACGTTAGACTGTGTAGAAATCTCACTCTCTCGTGTCTTTGAATGTGGACAGTCCTATGTAGCCTTATCAAGAGCCAAATCTCTTGAAGGACTACGGGTTCTTGACTTTGAGAAGAGCTGTGTAAGAGCCAATCCTGACGTACTTAAGTTCTATCATAAACTTGATCTACATAAGAGAGTGATGCAGACCTCTATAGGAGATTACTAGTGTAGAACATTTTAGGGGTTGATTTGTTTATTAATGGTATGGTAGTTGATGTATTATAATGGATTCTTTTGAATGTGTTCACCTTGTACATTTTATTTATCTTTATAGATTGAACAATTATTTTACTGACTGGTGATGATTAAGTTTTTTGTGTGAAAGTCATGAAGCATGATTGGTTAGAAGTAGGTTGAATATTACTTGCTAATCTTTTTGCAAAAATAAAAATGAGGCATATTTCCTGAGCTGTCTATTGGGTATTTATATATGGAATGTGTTAATTTGGTTAGGCTCTGTTCGGTATTATAGATGGTCATGGTAAATATGTTTGTGTGTGTGGCTGTGTTAACTTGGTCAATTTAGTTAATAGGTTATTTGAGAAATGCACTCACTAATATCCATGTAGATGTTGCATTCTTTATACATCAGCAGTTAGCCAAGGGATGGAAGTTTTAACATGTACCTAATACAACACACCCATTTTCAGTTTTATTAGTTTATTAGGGAAGTTTTTTTTACATTTGGTTTGCAATCTAAGGCTTTTAAATAATATATAATGTAAAACTGTGCTATTCTGAACAACTGAATTAAGATACAACTTAGTGAGTATTTGATTGCAATTATAAGCAAGCTAATATCATTTTGACAATTACATGTTTAGTTCACCTGGCCAAAAGCCATGTTAGCTTACCATCACTTGGCATCCGTCATCATTAACAATTTTTCAAAAATCTTCTCTGACATTACTTGACCAATTGTAACCCAACTTGGTATAAGTGTTCCTTGGGATACCCGGGCATGGAACTGATGTGAGGATTTTTGGTCCGTTGAAAAACATGGCAGCTGTTACTAAAAATAGAACATAGGGGTCAGACAGTAGTTTTTTGCACTTATGTCCAAAACCATCAGGTTTTGCCAAATTCTGACATGGGGGGTTAAGCACGATGAACTCTATCTGTAATGGAATTTTTCGTTTTAATCCATTAAATCATTTTGGGAGTTATTCCCCTTTTTCGAAGTTTTTTTGCTATTTTTAATGTCATTTCTTTCAAAAATCTTCTCTGACACTACTTGACCAACTGGAACCAAACTTGACTTAAATGTTTCTTAGGGTATCGTGCATAGAACTGACTTGGGGATGTTTGATCTGTCAAAAAAACATGGCCGCTATTACTATCAGTAGAACGTAGGGGTCAGACTGTAGTTTTTTGCATACCGGTATATCTCCAAAACTGTTAGATTTCGCCAAATTTTGACTTAGGGAAAAGTGTTCAGCATGATGAGTTGTATCTCTGGTCAAAATTTTGTTTTAATTTATTAAGCCATGTTGGAGTTATAGCCCTTTTGTTATGTTTTTTTTTTTTTGCTATCTTTAATTTTATTTCTTTCAAAAAATCTTCTCCTCTGACACTACTTGACCAATTGTAACCAAACATGGTTTGAATGTTCCTTGAGGTATCCTTCATAGAACTGATGTGCAGATTTTTGATCTGTCAAAAAATGTGGCTTCTGTACTAAAAATAGAACTAGGTATCAGACAGTAGTTTTTTGCATATATCTCCAAAACTGTTAGGTTTAACCAATTAAATAAGGGAATAAAGTGTTCAGCATAATGAGATCGATCTGCGTTAAAATTTTTGTATAAATCTGTTAAGCCATGTCGGAGAAAGAAACTTCCAATTGATGAAATGATCCTTATGACAAGTCCTATCAAAGTCTTCTTGAGTTGAAATTGTCAAACAACTCTGTTAAATTTATTGCCCTTGAAATTTTACAGTTGTGTAATATTACACCTTTTTATGTTCAGCGTTTATTTATGTTTCTAGCATTTGCTACTCTTAATTTATAAATGATCGAAATGTTTTGAGGTTTTATATTGACAGTCCATGTGTGAGATTACCTTTAGTATTTTATACTATTCACTGTGAAAGTACTATTGTTCAAGGGGTACCAATTTTCGTGGGTAAGCCAGACCTC
Organism: Perna viridis; assembly: GCA_037379345.1. Classification (NCBI taxonomy): domain Eukaryota; kingdom Metazoa; phylum Mollusca; class Bivalvia; order Mytilida; family Mytilidae; genus Perna; species Perna viridis. The sequence continues at coordinate 51,597,981 of CM074511.1, read as the reverse complement.
GAAAGTTTCCAAAGAAAAGGATATTCCCATTGATGTGTATACTGAAAACCACAAATTCAAGAATAGATAAACTTGTGTATCTCTCCAAATCCACAAATTGGTATCAATTAGCTAAAGTATTTTCACAGTACCATAAATGTGTTCTTCAAAATAATATAAAAAAATGGCAGCAAGTTAGACTTTTTAATGTTTGTATTTTATATTTTTTTAAAATAAAGTTATATTTTATTACTTTGCCCTGTTCTTGTATTTTTGTTATAAAGCATTCTTTGAGTATGCAGTTAGCATTGTAATGTTTTATGCAGGAAGTATATATCACTGATATCTGCAATACATTATTGTTATCCCTAGACATGATGTTCTTCATTGATTTCTATTTCATTTAAAAGTTGTGGATTGTCCTCAGAGCTGGTCTTTAGCTGTACCAACTCTAATGGCTGAAGTCCTGATTTTCTGTTCATAATAGAATGGCGTATAGTTTCTTTCCAAAGACGCAGTTTTCTTCTCACATCTTTAGATACAACACATAACAAAAAGACATTAACTAAAGGCTGTGAATTGTCACCAATAACCTGAAATCAAAACAGACTTAGATATTAATTTTACAAAGGAAGATTATGATTTCTGCGATTGAAATATCAGTTTGAATGTGTTCCTAATGACATTCTTAGATTGTTAATTTGATTTTTGGTACTTTTTGATGCCATCAACCTCCCGATATTATCACTCGAACCTGTTACCAAGTGTTTAGAACTATGTTTTGATTTTTATTAATTTTCATATATTCTATTTTTTTTATTATTTAAAAGTAGCCTTTATACCCATCTCATGAAAATTGGTACCTGCATTAGGACAAGCCAACTTGCTGTGGATGAAAGTGCTGCAGCCATTTCTTGCCATGCACCCCAGGCATAGAGTACAACAAATATGAGTGGGATGTGTCGTAACTTCCTATTGGCTGTCTGTACTCTATAGGTTAAATCCTCTACAGAGTCACTATCTGGATCATCTTCTTCTGGTTTGCCCTGCTTAAAACAAAGTTTATGGTATTCAAATCTGATAATTTCTTCGCATCTGAGCACAGAAAAAAAAATATAAGTAGGCTCACAAATTATGAGATTATTCCTATATTATATTCTTGTATAACATTCTCCCTGAATGGTCTCAGATTCAGATACAAAACACCATATTTTGCTCTTAATGCTTATGTATATGCCCTCTTTTTATTTAATATTAGCATGAGTAGTATTGACAACATTAACTAAAATCAATGTTTGATTGATTGAGCTCCCGTTAAGACATAAAGCTTGCCAGATTATTTGTATTAGTAATAACTATATAAATAATATTCAAGATACTCTTATCAAACTTGCACCTGGACTGAGAGTGTGAACTGTACAAGGCTGTAGAAGATGGTACTGATTACTATAGTAAATATCCTCCATCCTAGTCCAGTTACTAGTTCCCACATGACGAAATGGTCAGCCTCTCGGTCTATCCAGCACCACGGTGGACGCCTCTCCAGTTTGGCATTACCAAAATCAAAACCCACTACGTCTGATGCAGTAGCTATCACCATTACAGCAACTAAGAAAAAATACTTCGGTCATGTTGCAAACTTTAAAAGATCCCCCACCACGTGCTTGTCGCCCGAAACAGATTTGTTCTTTTTTCACAGTAGAAAATCAAAGGACGCCTAATTCATCGGTGCACATGACCTTTGTTCAGCTAGGTTTTGATGTAATCCTGTGTTCTGTTTTATGTTCCTATTTCCCTGTTCTTTGTTTGATCTTTTTGGTCATGGACTTCAAACTTCGGGATTTCGCTTAAGCCGTAGTTACCCTACCCGTGATATTTACATGGATTCTTGGTTATTTGTGAACTGCCACTTCTATAACCGAGTTGGAAATTATAACCCTTTTTACTCTCTTATCAAGCAGTGTTGTTAATCCAAAGCCATAAAAAGACAGCATTAGTATTTTCGCTAGGATTTTTAGAATGGAACGATTGCAAACTAATTGAAGGGAATAGGTTAGACAAATGGTCTTCTTTAAATATATGTCCACAACCTTACATTGAGATGGAAGATAATCTTGTCTTCTTACTAATTTCATACTTAATTCATTAACAACTTTTGGAACTTAAAAACAATGGTCAAATAGATAATAACTTCACAGGACTTCAGTTTCAGTTGTAACTAATTACCTGGAAATCCCCAACATATTAGATGATACAATCCTTTTATTCTGTCAGCGAAATCAACTTTCTTCCAACTTATACACAAGTAAATGTATATACTAATAATACACGTCCACAGATAACCACATACATTCGATACAATAGAGATGGCACTGGCGGCAGCACATGCTGGAAATGTGACATAAGTCAGATCTGGTGTGAAGACAGCCAAACTAGCTGAAATTATACTGGATATACAGGATAGTAAGTTAGCTATTGTCAAGCATACCAGCAATGTTCTACCGTTCGTTCGAAGAGATTTAAATCCAGCAAGAACGCTGAAAATCACGAAACAGGACAGAATAGAGAGGGATGCCATTACGATGGCGATGCCTGCATACGCTTTGTCAATGGTATGAAGATATGTAAACTTCATCCTTGTTGGTCTTGTTCTTTTTACTTCAGATGATTGTTCTGTCTCTTATTGCTTTGTAAGGACTGGAGTGTTGTTTATCTATGTGTACTTGTATCCCATCTTACAATCAGTTGGTACCAGCCAAATCTACACAACAAGTTGATGTAGCTACAGACAATAAAGACGACGGTCAGAATATTGTATTATTCAGATATACAGTAGGTACGTAATTAACAAAGGATGTGTTCTTGTAATATGAAATGTTTAACTTCATTTTAAAATTCGAATAGCCCATTATCAATGCGTTTTGTTTTAAAAAAAGCCACATACATATATATATATTTTTAGATTATTCGGACAAAGCGTATATAGCACTTTGTTCAAGAATTAAATAGATACCTGAATCATAAATGGACGAGCGAAAAAAAGATTCCTCGGCGAATGGGAGGTGGCTTACGCGAGTAAATATCTTAATGCAGTTGTATGTTCAGATCCTCCGGAAGTTTACATCACCATTAACATGTGGCTGATCAAAGTCCCATAGTCTATATAGGTATCTCGCGCAATGGGTGAGACATCTTCATTTTTATCGCCTCTGATAATCTAAGGTGTATTGACATGTATAATAAGTGACAAAGTTGTGGAGGGAAAATTTAAAAAAAAAAAGTATTTGTTTCAATGAAATTGGTGAAAAGCAGTTTTAATAAAGGTCAATAAAACATGAAAAAAATGACAAGAAAAAAATAGAACCATCAGTTTTCATAAATTTTTATGAGGTTTTTAACACCATCGAACTAAACAAAACGATTTCGTCAAATTTTGATTTTAAGGAACGAAGACAAGAGAAAGGTGGGAGACGAAACCACGTGAAAGGAAGCAGGTTGAAAGTTAAACACAGATCAGTGACTTAACGCCACCGAACTGTGGACAATTAATATATGCAAAGGACGGGACCCCCCCCCCAAAAAAAAAAAAAACAAAACAAAACAAAACAAAACAACAGCAAAACAAAACAAACAAACAAACAAACAAACAAAAACAAAACTAAACAAAACAACAGCAAAACAAAACAAAACAAAAACCGCAGGTATTTACCACAATGAACAACTTCAATAGAGAAGCAGTAATTAACATAAATATATAAATTACGTAATAGTTTTTCAGGACGTTTCGAAATGAGAAGTGCCAGATACTCGTCCTCGACTAAAATATTGACCGATCAATCTGCTAAATCACCAATATGAGATACATGTAATATTTAAATGAACCCTGTGTCACCATGGTAATTTCTGGTTTTGGTAATTTAACTAGTCATACTATGGAACATTTTTTGGTATTTTTTATTTCGGCATGTAGATACTTCATTGTTTACAATAAATACTTTGCATGTATAAGCTGTTACAAACTTAAATGTACAAATACAATATTCAAGGGAATTAAAGAATATGTCATTTATGCTTATGATTCACATATTTCGTAACTTAAACCCTTTTGTCTTCCATCAAAACCTGTGATAAAGAAAATTTGGCTGAGGTTGTCTGTTGTCACTATCAACGATTTTTTCTCTCTCCTAAATCGTACAAGAACTATCGGGAATTAAAAATGTACATATTGTCAAATGTCTCCTATGAATATCTCATTGAATTACTTTCTTGGTCTATTTTTTTATGTCTTTTCGAGGAGGCGAATATAGAGTTGGGGACATGCAAGAAAAATATTGATCTCGTTCAATCATTTCACCTGGATCGACACACTTTTTAGCTTTTAGCTTCCCATCGAAGTCAAAGTTTTTTTTTTTATATAAAAATAGATGCGATTCTTTCCATCTAAGAAGTGCTTCAAAGCTTTTGATGAGTTGGTTTTTGCCGTTGTCCCTATCAAAAGTCCGTCAAAAACTTAGATAAAAGGAACTTGGTAAAAAACTGATAGTGAAAACAGGTCATTACTATAACGAGAATAGAAATGGCGAATATGCCAGAGAGACAATGACCCTACCGGATTGAAAAATGTCAACTCAAGGCCATTCATGGGTTTTCAATGAACGACGAGGAAACCGTAACACCACAGGGCAGACTGCAACTGCAACATAATACACAGATTCAGCGAAATACTTGCCCCTATATATACTAGGGTCTCAGTTAATTTTTTTCAAAACTGAGAAAAAAACACTGGAAAGTGGATTTTTATTTTGTCTGAAGTTAGTACAATATCTAATCTATTATTACATTAAACTTATTTTTCTGATGCAGCATATTTAAATCTAGGTACTTGCGTGCAAAAAAAGTGAGGTAATTTTTTCTTCTTATTCAAAGATGTTCCCATCGAATTACTGTATTGAAAAGAAAATTCTCTAAATCACTTCTATAAAAAAAATCATGCAATGGCAATTTATAGGGAGCCACTTTAATAATTTTTCAATGGACCACGATAACTGTTTAATCCCAATTTCATCTACAATCAAATTTGCTGAATATGTGGTTTCGGGGTTTACTAGTTAAAGCACAACACATACTAAATAAATGCATCGTTCTATGTTCTATTTCTAGCAATACCGAGATACAGTAGGAACAGAAGATATTCCAGCAACATAAAAGTAAACTGAAAGCGAAACGAAACAATACATAAATTAGTCAGAAATTCCTGACTCGGAACAGGCACAAAATGCGGCAGGTTTAAGTTCTTTGGCGTGATCACACCCCCTTTTAAATCTGACCACTCTGGAAAACATATTACACAATTAAACACATCTAAAAATCAATTCAAAAAGGTCTGAGTCCCTTGTTTAAACAGAAGGTTAGAAACTGGTTATACATTACACAAATGGACAAGATTTTAACTGACATATCAGTTAATAAGTGATGAATCGTAGGTTGATTTTACTCAATGTGACCCGCATTAATTTTTTCGGTTTATTTCCTAAATTTAACCAGAAGTACGGAAGAGCCAATCATGTCAATGGGCTTAGTGACCGTTTAGAATGAGATTCTTCGTCCCATTAGACTTAACAAAGGTCTTATATCTCCAACGAAACGACACAACAAGGCACTTAACATCTAATCTCTCTTGGAATGTCTTGGTGGTGTTAGTGAAGAATTGTTCTGTTACGGTGATACAACCTCGTTATTCATACAAAATCTGCATTTTCATTTCTTTCTAACGACCAGATGTGATAACGCAGAATTATTTCCATTTTTATATTTTTTCTCTGAATTTTAACCGTGGAATTCATGCGTATTTTCAGAGGGCGTGATGATCTTGACAGTGATATGATTTGATCGGATTCCAGAATATCCATAGTAGCATGTCCGCTACAATATTTATTGTTTGTTCATTGAAACATAATGACCATGAAAGGTGGAATCACATGGAAAATGTAATTTAATTGAAAGTAAACATCAGTACGTATACTTCCATTATAGGCATAGGATTTTTTGTTTACACAAGTAGGTTTGTGTTATCGACCGAAAAACGACACGCTTTGATGACTTCTTACCTGTCAAACATGTACAGGTAGAATTCATTGTTATTTATCATGGTTCTGTGTTCGGATGTTGGATATAATTGTCGTGTTAATGAATATTCTAATTATTGTAATGGGTATTAATGAAGGAAGAAGGAAGGAAAGAAACAAATAGTGCCTACAAGTTTATACATGGTTAGTAGTTGTCCTGAACAACACCTGTAACTTGTACCTTTATTGGATGAATTGTTCGAGTCAATTAATGATTAGGATTATATAATTCTCGTGTTTGGTGCCAGTGATATAAACAATGGGTACAACATCAGAAGAGAGAGGGTGCAGAAGACTGTCTTCCCTGTTCCAGGCACCGATATTGGACTCGAAATCATGTTACAGGTGCAAGGGCTCCGTGTACCAAATGGAGAAGATGGGTCCTGTACACGAAGTTCTTTTCCACAAAGCCTGTTTCAAATGTGCTGTTTGTGATACACATCTAAACATAAAAAATTACTATTCCAACCCAGTGGATGCTTCTGACAGGGAAATATACTGCAATGCTCATGTTCCTAGAGTTGGTACGGCAAAATATGATAAGAACGCACTTGGAATAAAGCAGGCAGTGGATAGTCAAGAAAACTTCAAAAAGTTGTCCAAGAAACTAAATCCACAGATAAGAAAACCAGGGACAATTAGAAATCCTAGCTTTAACTATGAAGCATTGGCCATCAAAACCGCTGTGTCAGCCCCTAAAGTTCAGTCTTCGAAGTCTTCAACAAAGGAACCATCGTCGAACATTGACGCTAATGCTTTACATATCAAAGGTGCTATAGATGCTCAGCTACTGACTAGAGGACATCAAACGCCGCATGATAAACATCATTTCCCACCTAATATTGTAAGTATCACGTTCAGTAGCAGGCATTTACGGGGTTTGAACAGAATATTAACACATAATTAAAAAAGTAGATCACCCAAAATGATGATTAACCGCGTAAAATGGTGTTGATAATAGATTAATGAATTGTATCGTTTCATTTTAAGTAAGAATTTTCCTGACATTATTCTTAACCAATAATGACATGTGTGCGTCTCTGATATGTCTCTGATCTAAACTTACTAGTGATAGGCTTGGACTTCTTGCGAGTCGCCTAGTCAGTAAAAATACTAACTTCGTATGCTTTCAATCCTTAATATACATGTACCACTAAAAGCTTTATCCGACCAATCTTAAAGATACGAAACAGTTTATCCTTTGGTGAGGTTTCACCTAGCATATAAACATATGTGATGTCAAAAATGGGCCATTTAAAGGCTGTATCTGTTTTCTAAATCGAATCAACTGCCCATCCATTCGTGAAATTTGATGACTATTCTACATGCTGTATTTATTTTATGATTCAAATCAATAAAAATGCAAATAAACTTCACATATATTTCATACAGAACTGTTGACGACATACTTCAGTAAAGATGTTATTTTTTCAATATGCCTGCATTGTAAAACGAATTGATTTTTAAATATTAATAATCATTGGTGTAATATTTATACAGTTTGCATGCACATTAGCCAACAGTACAACCCTTCGTCTTTTTGCTATTTAGTGTTCAATCACTGCATGCATATACTCAAACGCGTTGTTTTGAATAAAACAACTGTAACGCTATGTAGCAAGTGGCTAGCGAATTAGCAAGTGTCTGTCTGCTTAGTGGTTAATTTATAAATACATGTACTAGAATTAAGATGTCATGTACATATCTGCTCTATTCTGTGACAAATTGTTCAGCATAGATGCAAATTAAGAGTTTACATAAAACCATGGCCCTGTATGTTTAAGAATCTGTCTGTTCTTGACGAAAGTGATTTGTGCAATTTTCCTGGAAGCCATTCTATAGAATTTCAAATCCAATTAAGGGTGTCTTTAGTCTCAAAGCACCCCAATAATCAAGCGTTTTTAATCCGAACTATGCGTTCTTCTTTTTTGCCGTTTTTGACTATTCTAAAGAATTCAGACAATTGCCTCTATAAGTAAAAATGGACCACGTGCAATATACATTCTACTTTGTGTAGTTTTCATAGGTCCTTTAGAATATTTATTTTATTATGTTAGGATTGTAGTGTCTGTTGCTCTAAATGTTTCGGTTTCTACTATTTAACGCCTGCCACCTGTTAGATAGGAACACTAAAGGACCCATCAACAAATATTTCCGTATATAAATCAGTGCTAATCAAATGGTTATTGTCTCCTTTTCAAAGACTACCCACTAATTCACCACATGTTGACAGTAACTTCTGTCCTTGGATAGTAAGACCTTTAAAGTTATTGAATTCCACACGGCCACTCTGCCTATTATATCAGAAGATTTAAATAAATGTCTGCAAACTCGTTTTCAACAAAAAATCATCGGGATATTATTGGCACAATGTATTAAATCAGACCCATAAATCTCCTTTTGAATTTTTTGAAAGGAAGGTTTAATTTCAACCAGGTTTTTTCGATACGGTGATCACTCAAGTGACATTGATAAAGAGCCATAAGATGATGAATTTAAAAGAATTACCATATTAACCGCGGATAAGACTGAATTACACTCACGAATTGCACATTATATACATACAAATCATTTTGTATATATTTCTAATCTTTTGTCAAAATTGAATTAGATGCTTGGATAGCCCGCATGAAAAAGCATATGAATTTTATTTTTAAATTAAGGTCTCATTAAGAGCAAGCAATCAAGGTACATATGGTCTATAGTACTGGAAGTACATACTTAAAGTAAACTGATAGATCAACATCTGACATAAAACGAAGGAAAAAAACATAAAATACATGACAATTTCCAGTACCATCGCCATTCAGTGCAACTGTTGATTTAGATCATTTAAATGCAGACGTTTATATATTCCAATATAGTAAGAAGCCGGTCGTGACAACTTCATCAGTAAAACATTGCCGGAGGAGAGACTACTCATAATTAACAATTAAAGTAAAATTGAAGGTCCTTTAGTATGCAAGCTTTCATATAAATTTAATTTTGAAAATATATTATATAAGGAGAACGAAATTGGTGAGTATGTCAAAGAGACAACAATCCCACGGGGATGTCAGTTACCCTAGCCTTCTTTGTTGTGTACTAGTATTTGGAGATCACGTCTATATCTATCCCACCTCCTGGCAGTGTTGTTACCAGCTGTGACTCCATCTCACTCTAACTTAGTGTCACTCACTGTGTTTAATACGCTACATTTGGTTCGTGTTTGAATGTTTCATCTTAAAAAAACCAAACTGATGTCTAATGAACATGTATTTTCTTATTTTGAAAACTTTTGCAATGAATAACAGAATTGTAATTGAAAGAGTACATGATTACAAAATCATTCATCAATTTGTATGTGTATGATATTTTTGTAGGCTTTCATAATTGACAGAATTTTGACGTTTGACCAAGAATTTAAGATGTGTTTTGAATTAATTTTTGCTTATGTGTAACCCAAAGTGTTTGTCATGCACTGGTGGGCGGCTTAGTCTATAAGTAGGATCAAATGAATGAGTGGTCATATACAAAAGATTATATTCTATAAGATTGTACCTACTTTATACAATATTAAACCCTGGTTTGTTTGTCTGAGTAGGTGTATGACATAAGATGTCGAAACAGACAAAAAATACATGTTAAAATTTGTCCTTGTACGATTCAAATATTTTGTGGATAAGAAATTCCATGCGGAGATCGGTAGCTGCATACATAATACTGAGCATCATTATAGAAACGATCATTATTCATAACCTTAACAATGTAGTAAAATACCTATGGGGATACACAGTCAGATTTGTAGATTGTCTGTCACTGCATATCCCACAGAACTACCAACGTTCTCTTAAATTCAAGATATGTAATGACAAAAACTTTAAAACACCAACATTTGGGAATAACAAATAGCGGTGCATGAATGAAGTTATAGTGTTCAACTATACATTTGTTCTACCAAGAAGAGCCTGTTTAAACATAGTAGTGACTGAGAACATTCATCATGGGGCTCTAATGAGCTTCTTGTATCAGCTTGACTGTATAATATATGAATGCCAGTATTCCCGAAATGATTCGACAACAACAAACAAACTAAACTTAAAAAGATAACATTTTATCTTATTGAAAGAAATATTGGACACACCCAAATGAAATAATATAGAATTTTTGTGCTTAAAATAGTTTTTATTGCTGGTAACGTCGTCTTTTTATCCACAGTATCAAAAGCGTCAGAGGCTGATTGATGCACAAAAGAAATTAGAAGAACAGTTAAGAAAGGAAGAAGACGCTGTTATAGATGAAATGATGAAAAAAAGATCAGAGGAAAACGAAAAGATAAAGAATGAAATAAAGCAAGAATGGGAAATCAAACTTAAAGAACTTACTGAGAAATTCGATAGAGAAATGGACAAAAAAAATAAAAAGCTCAGAGATTCCGAGAAAAAGGTATGAAATTAAGAACAAAGAAAAAATACTCAACAATGATATGATTAGAAGATCTAATGCTGGAAAAAAATACCAAATAAATCATAAACCAAACAGGACCGTGAGAATCTATTTGTCTACTTTTCACCTTGTCTTAATTCCTACGATAGGACCTCCTTTTACTAATATAGACAGTTTTGTGGTGTATCCGGGTTCCACTGGAATTCAATTAACAACAATACAGATAAGCTCCAAGGTACCCTCTAGTTCAAGCAAAATGATATCTATTTAGATAGCATTACTGTAAATAAAGAAACATTTCCTTGGTATTCTTTTTATGTGCTAATAGACCACACGAAGCATGCATATCCTACATATGGATGTAACACATTAAAATACTCAGCAAATCTCAGCAAATATGTTTGACATATTTTCTAGGCGTAGTTGAAAGCCTTGGATTCTTTGAAGTGTAGACAGGTTCTTTTTTCCTCTGTTTGCTAACCATGCGTAATCAAAAATAGTCTAAATGACAACAGAACAGTGTTAATCGGTTTCCCTTTTAAACGAAACGTGCTCACTTCTTATTATGCGAAAGTAAACATTCAGGTTCAAGATAATTTGCCCACACCCGTATAAAAGGTATACCTTGTTTGCTCAGGTTTTCGCTGACTTGTTTCCCCATGATGATTTTACGCCTCGATTTAGCTCTTCTCGCTTTCTGATATTTTGTGAAAGTAAACATTTTGTTATGTAGAAAATTTGGTTTCTCCAGTTAGATTAATCTTGACCCATGATAACTAAGGACCTGTTTATAAGATTTGAATGCTGAAGAACAGATCTAGTCGTCTCCTTTACCATTGAGGGTTTGCTTCATGGTTTGGTTAGCTGGCATCGAAAGTCTTAAGTTCAGTAGAAATTTTGTGCTTTATAAATGTAACTAATACATGTACAGCTAAACATATACTGCACCTATTACAATGCTTTTTTTTTTAAAGTAACACGTTATATGTATTTTTTTAGCAAATGACCATTCACTTTGAAAAGCAAAAGCAAGAGCTTGGAAGCATGATAGAGAAGAAAGCAGCACAAAAGAAGGAATATATGACTTTAAGAATACGTGAAAAAGAACAAAGAAAAATGGCAACACTTGTGGCAAAACAAAGTCAGCAGATGTTGCAGCTACTTGCAGATAAACAGGAAGAAATCAAACAGGAAATGGCTCAGGAACTGGTAGGTTTCCATAGAGACAGTTGGTCTTGTGTTGATATCTGCTAGCATTTCAATTTGACACTTTGAAAAAAAAAGATCAATGTTTTCATTTTTATCACTAAGAAATTTTATCAAATTTTACGAAATGGTTGACTTTTGATTTATAATGGATCAATGATTAATTTTGGGTTTCAAGAAAACAATAAAAAAAGCATGTCCTTTTCAGCCGAGTACAAACGGTGGAATGCCAGAACCTGATGTTATAGACGATGTTTTGGAGGCATTAAACCTTGAAACTATTACAACAGAACTACCTCCTCCTCATCCACCAAGTTGTAGGAAGAAAGACCTCTTTGCTGATGCCAGTGTCTTTAAAGACATCGACGACCAAGTCATAAAGGTAATTCCTGCATTATTTGTGCTCTGCTTTCTGGTGTAATATCAGACTCTATAGTTCGTGATGATATATTTTTAACTGAATTGGCAGTATGAATGCGTTTCACGTTTTTGAGGATATGGCTTTTTATAGTATATGTTAAAATTATGTGTCTACATAGATATTCTTGTATGAATATACTGGAGTATTAATGAAACTTTTTTTTATTATTTCAGGTGGCCAAAGATGACCATTTGACATATACCGACATGATGCAAAAACTTACTGGTAATCTTCCAAACGAAATAGATAAGGCTAGGTAATATAAACTATTTTTTTTATTTAGAATTTTAAAATAGTTTAAAAGATCACCATTTTCTCATCCTCTTCTTTTTTCATATCATAAGAAACGAATGGCATCTCGGCTGGCTTTGTTCCATTGTTTCTTTTTGTGGAATTTAGATGCTTAAAAATGGTTCATCCGCAAGCTTATTTTAAAATATTGTATATTGATACTATTTTTTTACTAGTATAGTCCAAGTTTTTCCTTGAAATAATTGAGTTCTGGATATCGTTTTCTTGATTTCGCTTGCGATTTTGTCTTTTAAGTATGATATTTGTAGTTCAAATCTACCGTTGTCTTATTTGTGCACAGTATTTGCAACACATAGCAATAATACAAAACTTACTATCTCTTTTATAATGGGACCGAAGAAAGTTCGCCGTTTTTTCTATAACCATACTGATTGTCATTCAGTTTTTAAATTACAATTATTATTTAAGTAGCACTCCACATAAAATCATGCGAAAGGTGATTCATGGTTGGAAAGCCTACATATTTTTATTTTTGATATATTTTTTTTAAATGTCATAATGGACAGAAAGCAAAATGTGTTTTTTTCATATAACCCATGTTCATAGGAGATAAAAATTATATAGAATGCACTGTAGATTTCAAAATTAAGGGAGATAACTCTGTAAATGACACTCAAATACAATAGAATCTATTTGATTTTCAATTTGATTATCTCCTAAGAGCAGGCAAATATGAATAAATAATAACACGTTTCACAATATAGACCCATAAAACAACTTAATTTAAAAAAAATAAAAATGTGTAGCCTTTTTTGGGGTGTATCACATTTTTTTTCCTTCAGATTTTGCATGATTCTTACAAAAACTGCTACTTAAATATAGAGTTCAGCCTCGGAAGAACTAGGGTATGAGTAGTATTTATTTTTTTCCAGGGCAATTTACAGATGGATTACTGTTAAAGATTTGAATATAATGGAGTTTGAAGAAGCGATTGATTCAAACACACCACTTGGATTACTGAAGGGCATTAAATTTGGAACAGAAACCTATCATGTTCTCTTTTTGAGACTTTGCAGGTAACTAAATTATCTGATACGTTAAGCATGTATTTCTCTTAAAGGTCCATCAAGGTACAATATTGGTAATTTAATACAAGAAGGAAATATATTAGTAAAAGATGGTGTATCGTGTAAGAGTTTGTACATTTCTACTTTTTTTAAATGCTCATTCTGTTCACTTTCAAGTATACTTTTAAATTTCCTGACACCATATCTGATAACATTATCACTTACTTTTATAGCTATGCTGGTCTACATTGTAAGGAAATAAAAGGTCATTCAAAAAGTGTAGGATATGAACCAGGAATGAGGATAGAACCAGAAAGTTTCCAGAATACTTGGAATGCTGTCCTTATAGATGGAGACTGGAGACTTGTACAATGCAATTGGGGAGCAAGGTGTGTACTTTACGGGTGCGGATCCCTAGATTTTGAAAAGGGTCTATAACAAAGGGGGTTTCAGGCTATTTGTACTATTTGTTTAAACATTCGCATGATATGAACAAAATTTTCCAAAAGGCAATTTTCCAACACCTTGAACATCCCACCCCCTGGATCAGCAACTTTTTAACCTACATGTTGTGGTTGGTTTATATTTTTTTGTCTTTTTTTTCATTGCACCTGATGTAGACATCTTTCTTGGTTTTAGTTTGTCTGTAAATAGGCTGGTCTTTCCTGATGTGTTTTAATTGAAGTGTTAATAATTTAATGACCATGTTCATACGGCAGTGAAAAGGGTTGAAAACAATAAAAATAGAAATATGAATATGGTTTTGGGCATTTGTTAGATATCAGTGTATTCTACTATACTTAGTATCATCTTAGGTTTGATAATCTTGATCTTTTGTATTGGAACAAATTAGAATATATCTTGAGATGAGGACATGGGCCAACTCTCCAGGTATTTTGTTCATGTACCAATGAGCTAAAATTAGGCGTTTAAATATCACCAGTCAATTATATATTTGACTGATCGGGTAACACCGGTATAATAGGTGTTATAAAATGAAATTAAGAACAATACAAACTGTCCTATAACAAAATGAGTCTAATCAATCATTGAAACTGAGAAATGACATTATGATAATAATAATACCATTTTAACAAAAAAAAATACACAAAAAATAAAGGCATGGTCAGGCTCGAACTAAAAACATTTATCCAACGATGAAATACTAAAATAGTAAAGTTAATTGGGCTACGGATACATAGCAATTGTGTCGTAATAAGCTTGTTAGGTTTTATGTTTTTCTGTTTTATTATTTTTTTCATAAAAAATTAACATTTTCTCCTAAAAGCACATTACCAACCATCTTGCAATTAAAGATGATTAATTTGTCTTGTATCAAAGAATGCATAACCCAGTTCATTGTAATAGTCATAATGGTGCTTCTTAGGAAATTCCCCCACTCAAAGTGTTCAATTTAGAGCAAAATTGTCGAAAATGTATTTACAATGACCTTTATTGCTAATTTTAGTAATGTTCCTCCGTCTGAATTTTCACAAATTTACATTTGATAAGGGGTTTTTCTACCGATTCTAATAAAAAAAATCCGCATATTTGAACAATTTTACAAACTGGCTCTACTTGTGGTTAGAATCCTGGGGCAGATGCCACAGTTCCTTTTACTTATTGATATTTCTCACTATCAAATAGGTTTAAATAGTTGTCCAATAAAAAGCAATTAGCACATGACATGGTTAGATAGTTTTGACACTCTAGGAAAACCAAAATCAATTCTTACCCAATTAATTAGAAAGGGGGACCGGAAAAGAAACCATCATCGATTTGATAAAAACTTCATCTTGCCATTTATGCAGTAATCAATGTAAAAACCTTACAATTGTTGTTACAGACCTCTTCAGTCCTTGAATGTTTTTGAAATCAACCTTGGCCACATCAGATTATGGTTTATGACCGGTTCAGTCTTATTCCCACAGATCAATGATATCATTGAATTAATGAACTTTATTTTATTTTAGACATTTAGTACTTAACAAAGACAAAAAGAAGCCAGATTCACCCAGAGACAAGAAAAATGGAGAAAAAACAGAAGAGAAGCCGCCGTTAGAGAAAGCAGTTGAGAAAATATTTTCAGAGAAGGATGGAAACGATGAAAAGGTAGAGGAAAATGGTAAAGAGGATGAAAAAAAGGGAAAAGATAGTATCCGATATCAGTATGATGAACATTATTTTTTAACTGACCCTGACGAATTCATTCAAGAATTTTGGCCTTATGAGCCAGAGTGGCAACTTCTGCAAACACCAATTACTAAAGAACAATTCGAAAACCTTCCATTTGTACGATCGGTCTTTTTCCATTTTGGCATGCACTTTGATCGGGGCCTCAAAGCTGTTGTTGAAACTTCAGAAAGAGGAGGATGTGACATACGGATTAAGGTAAACGAGGAGCTAGAGAATGACATTGTATTCTTTTATCAATTACGATTTGCTGACAAGGAACGCAGACACGAGGCTGGTTTCCGAGGTGCTTATCTGGAACGTTTTATATACATGACAATGATTGAAAATACCGTTATGTTCAGTGTTCATGTGCCAACACCAGGGGAATACTTCTTTGAGGTATTTGCCAACCGTCTCGAAGACGCTGATAGATCAAGAGATAATGGGGACAGTGGTGTTGTGTCATCATTTAGATTAAAGTGCGCATGTAAGCTTAAAATTGTCTGTAAAAGTTTGGTCGGCAAAATGCATCCTTTACCCGAATGCGCCGCAGGTGAATGGGGACCAAAAAAGGCAAAACGCCATTTCGGCATGAAAAATATGTCAGTGAAACACCCTGATAAAGAAGACCCGATTTCAGACGACTCAAGTGAAACACAGTCGGTTAAGTCGACAGAAAGTGAGGTGATTGATACTCAGCTAAAGGATACACCTGACAATCCTAAAGGTGGCATTGTCAATGTTAACGACACAGTGGATTTACTATTCAAACTGGCAAAACCATTGCAATTTGTGACAAAATTACGAATGAATTCCGTAGACAGCAAGGCTTTAGATCCCTTTATCAAACATCAAGTTGAAAATGGCAAAATACTTAGAATTACAGTAACGCCACCTCAGCCTGGACAATATGGAATAGATATATACGCTCGCCCTCTCGACTCCGATGACACGAAATTGTCCCATGCATGCAAATATCTTCTCAACTGTTTAAAGGTAGCCGAACCAGTTGAAATTCCAAAAGTACGACCTAAGGTTACAACAGCAAAGCGTGAGTCACAGTGGGGACCTTCATCTGCATTTGATCAGTTGGGTATACGGACAGTGTCGCACAAAGAATCAAAAATAGAATGCTCAGATTCCAATCACCTAGCTATTGAACTCTTTGTTCCGAAATCAGTGTCTATTTCCCACCAGTTTGTTCGGGAACCAGGAGAGGATATAAGAGAACAGGTTACGATGAAAAGAGAAGAGTTGAATCCTGAACGAGTTCTGTTCTCTGTGAATCTCCCGGAAACTGGAAATTATATGTTAGCATTGTACGCCCGGGTTCGAGATGGTGAAACACGGAATCTCAGTAATATATATAATTATCTTATCGTTTATAGGAGACCACAGAATGAAAATGTGCCATCAACAAAAACTCCGGATCGGAAATCTTCATCTGGATCAATATTTAGGAAAGGGCTCTTTGGGAAAAGCGACAAGAAAAAGTAAATTAAATATTTTATGAAAGCCATAGTTAAGACAGTTTATCTTTAAACATATAAACTATATTGTATTGTTTTCTCTCAATTTTTGGTTATTCTTTTTATCTCGCCTGCAAATTTGCTAGGATATTTCATATTCGTGATATTATGATAAAAATGCAATACATGTACACAAAACGTATATACACAGGGTATGTGCAAGTAATTGTTGTTTATGTTCCAAGGTTGGCATTTTATCCAGGGTATCATCCCGCGGTACTAAATATAATCACCAAGCTAGTTTATATTTTTTTAATCCTGACCTGTATAGATATTCGTGTAATAATAAAAAGCTTAATCGGTATAGATGTTCGTCTTAGTAGAAGTTATCAAATATTTTTCCACAAATGCACAGTACCAACAAGTGTTCTGCAAATTTTTTTTCTTGCTGATATTCCACTTTTTTATTTCTACCATGACTGCCAATACATGACAGCAATAGCATTCCTTTTCTGTAGTTTTTTTTTTTTTTTTTTTTTTTTTTTTTGGTTTTAATTATCTGTTTTGAGTGATATTTTCCGTTGAATGATATTTTTTTTGGCATTTATTTTTGATATTTCAGATTTGTAAATATTATATACGTCATTGTTCGTTTTTATCTGTTTTGTATGCATTGATGCATTGTTATGTTTTTTTGTATTTTTCTAATGAGGGGTCCAAGACTAAATTTGTTGGTGCATAATTATTTTTTGTCTACATAAGCATGTACTCTCGCCAATTTATTTTCCTGGTGTCATATACAGCATCGTGTTTACATTTATAATTAGTTTCATATAATAAATCTATTTGCTTCCTAAAAAGTCGCTTGTTCAGTTATTGTATTCATAAAATCATAACATTTTTCGAAAAAGAAAATCTTTAAAAAATTACTTGTCAAAATATTTTCGCACCTGAAAAAAATATTGACATCAATAAATTGTGAACTCGTTGATAAACATTTATCAACTGGTTATTAATCAATTATTGATATCCATAAATCGAACGATTTATTTCCACGTTAATATTTATAACATGTTATAAACCCATCTACTGATATCAATAATTAGATGAATTATCAACATGTTGAAAAAGAGGGAGCCTCTATAGGTGGTTTAATCGTGGTCACAAATATGCTTATAATTGTTATCAAAGTTGATTACTACCCAGTCTGTCGGAACAAGTTTGAAAACATGTTAATAAATATTTAATAACATGTTACAAATGCATTTAGTTTATTTATATCAATAAGTGCTTTATCAACACGTTAATAGAAAATTATCCACATTTTATTAATTCCACTATTTATTGATATCAATACTTAATAACGTGATTGAATGTTTATTAATATGATCATAAATATTTATTAACATGTCCATAAATATTTAATCACATCTTATTAAACATTTATTGATATCAATAAATAGGGAATAAATTCACAACGGTTTGCCATTTAACCATCACATAAAATGCCTTTTAATCCTGTATTAACATCTATAGATATTCAAATTACTGAAAGTGACCTAGCTATGTTACACAGCCTGACCACATGAATTTATTTATATTTTCATCAGATATTCAAATAGCCGTTCCAATACATCTCCAATATTAAAATAGACAAACTAAAATAAAAAAAATAAGTCAAATTGTGTAACGGGAATTTCTTGAAATAAAATTCTGGAAATATCTCAGTTCGTATGCGTTATAAAAAAGCAGTTTAAAAATGAATTAAATTGAAAGTGATTTTATAAGAATTTTTTTTCGATGACTCATGCAAATGAACTATACCTAATTCATAGAATTTTTTTACCAACGAACGACCGAACAACTTAGTAATTCAAGTCAATAGCTCGTCCTTTGTATGTGGGTGGACCCCTCGTATGATTTTTGAAAACAAAGGTAATAACCCATAATCATACCATCCGTGCGAGACCCGGCAGCGTAGTTAAGGACGTTAAAAACCCAAAAAGTCAGCCATAATCATATGTCGGTAAGGAAAATATTAAATGAACTAGCAGAAAGGATTATCCGGAAAAATAAAATTAGCACCCGACTTGGTACAGGCATTTCAAAGTGAAATGATGGAAAACCAGGTTTTATGGCTACCTAAACATATCCCGCACCCATAGTGGCCATACGTTCAGGTGTAAGTTTGTGTTGCTTACAAAAGTAAAAATATGTAAAATAGTAGTGAAGTCAGCGTTTTACAAAAGGACTGGTGTAAAAGAATTTGTTTCGTTGGTAACAGAATAATTTGCGATTCAACAAAACTTATTAGGAGAGTGGATAAGGTGCAGTTGACAAGATCACGATACATGCCAACTGCGTATTGAGTAGACACATATGAGGAAGTATCATAATTCGGAAATCTAAATCGTCTCTCATCATTTAAAGTTAGTAGCTTGATTTTAGTTTTAGTATTTCGGTTACTTATGAAATGCCGCCATGTTAAACTAGTGGCTCTAAAAAGCCAGAGTCGTTCACCAGGGTTAAGTAACATTCTTTTTCAAGTCGCTAATATTGTTCGCGACTTCTTGCACTCGTACTTTCAGTTCTGTACATTCGCAAATGATTTGCATAATTATATATTACTACTCCACCGATGTCGTGTTAACCACCATAGCTTCACAGTTCTAGCTTCATACGAGATCAAAATGTACTACTAAAATATCATACACGTGTTCTACATGCTTATTTTAGAACGGGAAGTTTACATTAAAAGATACATTTATAGTCAGGTGTTTAATCTGGATTCCTGGCCAATATCATAAGCGATCCTAACCCGAATAATTCAGTCGTTATATTCCACTCGCTATCGATCACTACATTGCGAGTCGGCGAGAATCCATAACGATGAGGGCTTGAATTATTCAAGTTAAAGCGACCCAAAAGATCGCGATAAATTGAGAGAAACTTGTGGAACGAAAGCATTACCCACACTTCCAGGGTAACCAGTTCTTTTTATAGGGTTTGTAAGTCTCGTTCTAGTTTCAGTTTTCCTTCCGGAATTTCATATGTAGAACGTATTGAAATCCGAAGGCCGGTCTGCATTTTATTTGTCACTTCCGAGAAATGAAAACGCTGTATCACTATTCTATTTCTATGCTTTTCTTAATATTTTTATTCTGTAGAACTAGATATTTGTCATTTTTTATCAGTATTTTTTCACAAACATATATTTTGCTTTTGACATTGAACTCAATGCTATGTTAATGACGAATCTTTATGCATTTGAATGGGAGATGAGGACCCATTCTCATGAAATCACGGAGTCACGTGACGAGACTTACATACCCCATTAAAAGCATTCGGTCATCACCGTTATGTAAGAGTAATTATATCAAGGGAACCAAGATTGTAGCAGAAGTCATCCGATTGTAGAGCATATCGCATTCCTGTCATTTCGGCTGTTTAAAGCAAGCCAAAATGAGTGGCACAGAATATTTTATAATTAGAGACTTAGAAGACTCCAGTCTTTGATTTGTAAAAGCGGCCATGTTTTTCTTAGGTATAATTCCTAACGCTTATACCCAATGACTAATCATATCGGGTTTTCATTGAATTCTGTCCAAATGTTCCATAGGAAAAAAATTGGAAAGTAATAACATTAAAATGAAAAAAACAAAAAACGTCGAAAAAGGGCAATAACACTAAAATTCGCACAGATCTCATCAGGCTGAACACTTTCATCCCATGTAAAAATTTTGCTGAATCTTGTGATTTTGGAGATATATGCGAAAAACTTCTGTAAGACCCCTATGTTATATTTTCAGTAACGACAGTCATGTTTTTCAAACAGATAAAAAAATCCCCACATCAATTCTATGAAGGATATCCCAAGGAACATTCATACCAAGTTAGATTCTTACCTATCAAGTAGTGTCAGAGGAGATTTTTTTAAAAAAGAAATAACATTTGAAAAAGCCAAAAAACGTCAAAACGGGGGAATCACTCCTACATGGCTTAATAAATTTACACAAAAATTTGACCTCAGATAGATCTTATAATGCTGAACACTTATCTCGAGTCAGAATTTTGCTAAATCTAAGTTTACGAGATTTATGCGAAAAAACTTCTGTCCGACCCTGTTTTATTTCTAGTAGCGACAGCCATGTTTTTAGACGGATAAAAAATCCCCACATCAGTTCTTTGCAGAATATCATAAAGAACATTCATACCAAGTTTGGTCCTAAATGGTGAAGTGTTTGTAAAATTGTTAACCACAGTACCGGTGGCGAGCCAGTGATAGCTATCAAAATAGATATTACGCTACCGGAACAGCTGGTACCGCAATGGTCCTGATTTGGTGCAGGCACTTCAGACGAAATAATGGACTAAATCTAGGTTTTACAGCGCTAAACCTCCCTCTTCCATTGCACGCTATTGTCATAATCGGTAAATCTGTGGTCAGATCAACACAAAGAATATTAAAAAAAAAACAAACAATCATTACTCATTGTTTTAACATAAATCTTAGTGCTGATATTACCACTGTTGTCAAATTCAAGGTGTAGGTCTTAAAAAGATGCAGAACAGTCTGTTTCTGCAGTCTCCTTTATCTTGAGCTCTGGTGGATATAATGACGGTGACCATTTACCAAAAGAGGGGTTGTTGATGGACAATACATCATCAATACATCTGTATGTAAAGTTCAAGGATTTAACATCTTTTATTTTTTTATTCTTTACGAGGTCCTGAAGAAATTAAGTCTCGTATGAATATAAAAACAAATCGGCTAGGAGAGAAGCACAGTTAGTGCCCATTGGAATGCCACTTGTTGAAAAATAGCTCCCCAAATGTGACAAATATATTATCAATGTAACAGTTGCATAGTTGACATGGTAATTTTTTATCAGTCGATAGTTTAGTTCTTCTGCTTAAATTGATTGCCAAAAAGACGTATATTGATTCATCATGTCGGAATTGGGGTGTATAATATACATGTATATTGCCAGAAAGTATCAAAATTTGACGAGCTTCAGGAGTCAGATCGCGAGGGTTCCCCGAGATAATCTGACTGTTTCGAAGCGAGAACAAATAAAATATATTGATATTTTTGACAATGTTCATGCAATGTCTTTTTTTTTTATCCTGCAAACCCATTTTCTAAATAAAGCATGCGACATTTGCCCTAGTCCGAATTTCCTCTGACCCTGCAACCCTCCTCTTTTTTATTTAGATATTGATATGTCGGGTTAGAGGAGGGTTGCAGGGTCAGAGGAAATTCTGACTACATTTGCCCAAAATAGTTTTTTTTCAGCAATTTGAGCGCGGCAGTTGGCGAGGGCACTTTTAAACTTATCCGTTTCCTGTTGGAAGAAGTGGCTCATAACTGAAAAGGTAACCAGATGACAATGAATAAAACTTTGCGTTATTGGACGAGCCCTAATAGTCATCGATTAGCGAGAAAGGGGCCTTTATCACTAACAACTTTGCAGCTATTTTAGTGTCGGTATGTTAAGTATCCAGCAATCATGTGCGTAAATTGGGATATGATGGCGTTGAATCTTTTGGGACAATGCACCAGTTTTTTTTTTGCACAACTCATATCTAATTCACTGATGTCATCTGAGTAATTATTCAATATGACATCAAAGTTTATGCCACCGCACATACAGTGCCCATGACCAAATACAGTCATCTTGTCACAATGTATGTTACTTGCCCTTATATAATGATTAATTTGTAATACATGTATCAAATTAGTAACTTGTTATATTAAATTAGTAATTCATTATATCAAATTACATATTATAAAAAGTATATTGCATCCTAGATTTCATTACATATTTCTGTTGCTCTTCTATTTTTAGAGATTTGTGGTGAAATTGGTAACTTCACTGTCTTCTTAAAGAAGTAATGATATTCATGTTTAATGCTTAATCAGAATTACCAATACTTGTTCTAAAGAAAGTACCCCATGGTTGCCAAATTTGAAAACAATCAAATCAGTGGACTCCGAGATTTTTAAGGAAAATTAACAATGACAACAGGTGTCATGTGAAATATGCCATTTTCAATTGTATTCTGAAAGCTAAGGGCAAAAACCTCTCTTGTATGAACTATGATAGTACAAGTTCATAGAGATCAATACACTTATCCTCAAGTTATTACCTGAAACCAGAAAAATTTTTTTTCTCTCTCTTAATTCCTTCATACAGTAATCACCCCAAAACCAACCCAGTCGGACAGGTGATATGGAACCTTGTGATATAATTTCATAACATGATAAGCAATACATTCACATATACAAATTTAACATATAAAGGTAATTCTTCTGGTCCTTTCTTTACCCCTATACCTAAACAGGATACAACCCAAAATCAATCAAAACATTCCATTAGTGGTATGAAATCATGAAGATCAATACAGTTTCACATCTTATTGCTTGGAAACTTGCAAAATGCATTTTTTTACGATTTTCAGTTCCTTCCTAATTCACAAATGATAGTCATAAAGTCAAAATTGATCCAAGTCTTACTGCTAAGGTATATAACAGTGTGGTAGAACATCATAGAGACTCATACATTTATACTTAAATTATATACTTAAAATTTGACAAAATATATTTTTTGGTCCTAAATTCTAAACAGCTGAGGTTATAACTCCAAAAATCAACATATACATTCCTGTTTTATCTGGAACCTTGTTAAATTTTATAAAAAAAACAAAGGTAACAGTGACAACAGAATTTTTTTTTTGCAGTGTATAAAATGTAATGACTATAGCTTGTTTAGACCTTTGAATTCTTTAAAAGCATTATAAAATACTCTAAAATATTCAAGCTTGACATATCACAACATCTTAAGTTTTTGACACAGCACCGGTGACTTTATTTTAATAGTTTGCAGATAAATGGGTATCAGTTTGAAATTTTGAAAATATGATTCTTGCTGGACAGTAAGGTTCTATTACTGTCTATATTCTATATTACATGTTGTAGTTTCATTCATTAAAAGAAATACCAAATACCCAACACTATTTTTTTTTCTCTTAAGTCATAATTCCACTAATAAATTTGTCAATGGTTGATTAATTAATTATGGTTTAAAGTCCTATGGCAGAAATTTCAGGATGAGAATGACTGACCAATCAAACTGAATATGCTTTGTACTAGTCTGACATATTGAGTCACATATTTATTGTGCTAGCTCACAGAAGCAAAAGCCTGTAGGTTGTCGTGCCATCCCAATCAGACACATTATTCTGACTCAGAGCCAACCAGTTATCATTTTACTTGGACAGTTTAGAAGGATCAACATAGCATACCCAGAGTACCAACAATTTGAGTTGGTGATTGACTTCAGCTCTTTTATCTGTAATCATACAGTCCTTCATTAAAAAGAAATTATGCTGAAGTAGCCAGATTCTTCAGATAGAATACAAGAATAGGTAAGAAAAGTGGCTTGTTGTATAAGGGAAAATAAGTTACATGTTCTTTTCAGATTGAACTGACTGTAAAGAAATAAATGAATATGACCTATGCCACAATACAAAAGAAATAAAACTTGTTCAGGACAAAAAGGTTTCAGATTCCAACAAATAGAAGACATCATAATAAATCTAATGAAAAAATGGTATTAAAACATTCATCTCCACAGTTCATATCAAAGGTCTGTATGACAAAAACACAGATTCCTATATGATGTACAAGTCTTTTGTTAAACGATAGCATTGAGAGTTCACATTCAATAAAAAAAAAAGATTAAAGCTCAGACAGGTATTTCACTTATTCCATGTAAATCTACAAATGTTCAATGTAATAGAAATCCTCTCACACATACATCAAACACATGTACAAATGTGTGTCACACAACATATGTTGCCTACATTTTTGGATGTGTTTATCAAATGTATGTTGAAAAATTAATTCAATATCTGGGCAAGTTTCATTTATACCTAAAAAATAACACATCATACTAGCTAAGGAATAGACCAAGGCATAATGCATTCAAGTACAGTTTCATAAAATATTCTGCAGAGTTCAAAGAACATTTCTAATTTTTGAACAGGTTATACAAAATAACCCTGTTTGTGGCAGTTTACACTTATAAACTACAAACTGGCTCAAACCAATTAAATTATTGTTTAACCTATCAAGAAAATTCCTTTTAATTTAATATTTAACTGATTCAAGTTAAATTTTAAGAACTGTATTCTAAATGTTATTTATCAAGAGATTACATGTATTTGAATCACATACTATGGACCAATCGACATTAATGGTGTCACAGTACCAGACACAGTTATACAAGAGAACCAGCTAACTGAGAACTAACAAATCAAAAACCAGGTTCCAAATTAAATTATATATCTTGAAAAACTAAAGCCACTTTCAAAAACTGATTATTAAGAAATTTATGTGATGTTTTTGTTATTGCAAAACATGCGACTGATATCAAATTGAAATAATTGAAATTAGCATTATGGAATTTTTAACATAACAAATGTTGGTTCCCAAACATCCATTATTATATAGATAGTAACTATTTATCAAATGTTCCTTGTGTAAAAACTTTTGATAATTCATACAGTAAAATAAATTAAATTCTCCTTCCAAATACGTCACAAAGTGATTATTAATATACCAATCACAAAATTTAAAATTCATGTAGAAAACAGCAATACATATTGGAAAAATCTGTATAATAAATAGGATAATCAATTGGTTATTAATATAAGTACTTGTGCCAAAAATGCTTGAAGATTTAACTCGCAAAAAGAAAAAGTTCTGCACACTTGTTAAATCTAGGCATTCCTAGGCACTCATGATCATATAGGGGTTATTCACTCTTTACAATAAATCATCCTATTATTCTTTCACTACATATATCAGTAAGAAAACAATATTACAATACACCTGTTAGACTGCGTAAGGATGAATTTAAAGAACAAGGCACTATCTTATAAACAATAAGGAATATCCTTTTATGCACAAAAATATTTTTTTGATTTACGTAGAATCAATGTTAAATTTCTCAGAAATAGTTTGAATTTACAACACATTTCAAAACATACAATTAGTCTATAGGACAATGCATTTAAAAAAAAAAATGAGCAGTTGCTGAATTAAAATTAAACTTTGGCATTAGCACAGAGTGCCCATTGACTTGGAAATTTCTATGAAGCATGTAGAAGCATTACTTCAGGAAAATTTTTTTTTTTTTAACAATATGACATACAGACTACAATGTATACATGAACCAAATTAAAAATAACTAACATATGTAGACATAAAAGCGACCACAACAATTCAATACATTTTACTCTCATTTAACTCACACTAACTCTCTGACTGCTAATTGCAACACACTAATCATGCACGAAGTACCAGCATGTATAACACTTGGTAATACACTTAACACAGGACGTAACATGGAAATAAAGTACAGGCAAGATCTGCAAATCTTACTCAAGCTCCAGGTCAGGACCACATTTATGGTGTTTGTCTTTGAACCTTTTAATTCATTTGTGGTTAATTTATGTACTGGACAGTGTTCTCCCAAGGGCTCTTTAGCATCATGGTAATGTGAAACTAATTTGATTTAATGCTATAAGAACTGATTTTCCTGTAGACAATGTTACAAGTGTGATGCCGTAATTTGTAAGGAAAATATGCTATTTTCTAGGGAGAACATTACAGGAGTCAAGTGATTGATGGTAGAGTACAATTTTGATATCATTTTACGGGACCTGATTAAAGTTAAGCCTCATTTTGGTTTGAGGACTAAAATGATCTTGCTGTAGAAATGTATTTCATTGGAGTTAAAGATTTAGAGTTTTATTTCCACATTAAGTTTTAATGATGAGAAAGACAATGATTTCTTCACAAGTTTTGAGTACCCGGTACTTTCTCTTGCAGTTGTATTTAATCCTTTATTTTCCATTAACCTATGAAGAGTGTAAAGAAATAAGTATTAAAAAGCAAGCACCATTTAGTCTAAGTATAAAGTGACATAGCTAGAACCTGAATGAAGTATACTTCTATTATAAAAGGAGGAGATGCATTTTTTGGTAAAACGCTAACTACATAAATGCGTAGCATAGTTTTGGGCTAATTCACAACAATTTATCACTCGATTTTTTTTTTTAAATTAACAAAGCTGAACTCAATTTTTCTCACACAAATGAAAGACTACATATAAATTGCATCACTTTGGCCTAAACAGTTAAAAGGGTTTAACAAATGTTACTGTTCTGGCTTCAGTAGAATTTGATACACTTTATGGCATGATTCTTTACTCTGAGAGATATGCTTGGTAAACACCAGCCAACCACATTCTTTGGCCTTTATTTTGACCGACTATAATGTGGAGACACGTTTCCAGCACCATAAATAATCTGGTTACTTATAAAAACCTGATTACTTTTACTGGTTTCATGAAGGAGAAGTCCTTTGTGGATTATCACAATTCTGAACATCATGACTAGATACAGGTTTTTGATCTGATTCAGCCATACTCTTGTCAGCTATATTTCCATTAGTTGAGCTATTGGGATAACTGCAGTCTATATTTGGGTTTACTTTAGGAGTAGTCCCATTAGCTATTTTAAGGTTGTGAGAGGAGTCTAAGTTTCTATCTACAGTGGATGATGGCGAGGAATCTACTGAAGTCAGAGTATTAGTCAGAGTGGCTTCTGAGGGTATATTGTTTTCATTACTTAAGCTAGCTATTTGTTCATTGCTTTGTTCAGAATTGCCTTTGTGCTGACCAGCAGCATCTGAACTTTGATCATTTGATGAAGCCATATGATTGGTTAAGTCTGGAAAATTCTCTCTAGCTCTAGAACTTCCAGGAGTTTCCTCACTACTGGAAACTGGAGAAACCAAATCCTGTTGGTTTTGTACAACAGATCCATTTGCCAGGCCTGGTGGTTCACCATTTACTGGACCAGGGGGCTCACTATTTTCAGTCAATCTTCCTCCTTCTCCTTGATTATCTGTCTGATTGTCTTGATTAGCCTGGTTACTATTCTGGTTATTCACAATTTGCTGTATTCTGGCTTGTTGTAATATAGCTGGTAATTCATAGTGGTGGAAGAAATAAACCATGGAATGCTACAAGTTATATATAATATTTTAAATTATTGGCAACTCAAATTCTTTTCAATCATGCAATACTGCATGACATTACCAATATTAGGCTAACCCTTGATATTAGAACTATGCAAATTTGAGATAACACTACATCAAACCGTGTCATTGCTGATAAAACTTGAAAAACTGTAAAAAAGTAATACTCACTGACCTGATACCCCCACTCCCCAATTTGATATCATGCATCTTCAAACCTCCATTTTGATTTGGATCAAAATTTAAAACAGGAGGTGCACAATGGGAACATGTAATAAAGACTCTGTGAATGTTTCGTTGAATTCCATTCACTGGTGTGGGAGGAATAACAGATAAAAGAGATGGGTCCCCTTTTTGACATGACCTCTAAAACCTTGAACTGGGTGATTTTGAATCAGCATACTCATTGCAGTGTTTATTCTATCACTGTCAGGTATATAATGGATACAATTAAATATAAGTACTTAACCTGTATAAATAACCAGGAAGTAAATAAAGCCAGTCCGCTGTACTGTCCATTAAATCTGTAGTGATAGGCATAAAATGCCAGGTGGTATAAATAAAAGAATCTGAAAATGGAAAGTGGTTTATTGAAATCATCTAAGTTTCACATATTTATTGAAGTTAGACTAAAGTATCACATGTTGACTAAGACATTGGTTTAAATAATTAGGTACTAAATGGTCAACCTACTACAATGCACCATTATTTCACATACAGATATAAACTAATTACTTCAATACTTCATAAAGAAAAATTACTTAAAATGTGAAAAAAATATTCATTTTATTTTTTAAATATAAAAAAACAATGTTGACTCATGTCAGACTCACCTTAACCAGTGCCTTTTGCTTATGCTAGTGTGGCAACAGATAGCATCATATTGGTCAGCTATCCATACAATCAGGATGATGTAAAATGCAGTAGTTGTATCATTAAAAAATTCAGACATAATCGCTTCCATACCTACAACAGATGAAAAAAGATATATAAAGATATCAATTAACAATGTAGCCATATATCCCGCCATGGCAGATTAATTAATAAAATATAACTAGAAAGATGCTGTGTTTAAGTGGAAAGAGAAAAAATAATTCAGAAGTAATGGATTAAATATATATGGTTAAGATTTTGTAAGTGTAAGCGAATAATATGGGTTTCAGAGTTGTTAAAACATGCTAGAAAATAATGTAAGTCACATAATTCCAGCAAAATTTGCCAATCAAAATGACAGTGCAGTATGTACTTCTATATTTTATAACAATATATCAAATCAAGTATGAAAAAAAACACCCTCAAGCAATTTATTTATGAGGTGCTGTGTCTACATGGTCTTCCATTGTTGAAACATGCTGAAAGTAAGTCCCATTACTCCAACAAAATTCACCAATCAAAATGGTAGTGAAGTATGATCAACTACATATTGCGCCATACAATCCAACAAAAATTTAACAAAATCCATCCTGCAGTTTCAGAGGAGTTGTGTTCACAAAATGTTTCTAAAGTGTTCAATGCAGAAAAAAAATCAAGTCCCATAACTACGATAAAATTCACCAAATAAAAATGGTTGTGGATTATGATCAGCTACATATTGTGCTTTACAAAATTGTATCAAAATCCATCCAGCAGAGAAGCTGCATCTTCAAGATAAGTGTGACAGATGGATAACAGATGGACAGATGCACACCATTACTACATGTAGGTCCCTCTATTAAATTACAATACCGCAACAAAAAACATAAAAAACAGAATTATATTACTACTGGTCTTAGGACCAAAGAATTTAGCTGAAAATTTTCAGCCAACCAAAGCAATGAGTTGACCCAGATTTTTAAATTAACGACAAATCTTATGGAAAAAAAGCACAGAAATTGCTAAGAAAAGTTTATTTTTTTAAAAAATTTTGAGACATTACATTTAGAATTATTCAGCATTTTTTCATTTTGAAACTGTGATACAGGCTTGTATGTCATAAATTCAAATCAATATTTCCTTTTAATTTCAACAATTGCAATTATTTCTCAATTAACTGTCATCAACAGTCAGAAGTAAGTGGATTTCACAATTATCACAGTTTCATTAATACTATTATAAATTGTTTGTGTCTTACCAACTAAAGCTAGTATGACAGTTAATAATGGAGCAGCTGGGAAAGCAATTGTGATATTCATCTCCAACATCTGTAGGAAGTCAACTAAAAAAAAAAATAAAAAAAAATTAATAGGTTATCACAGAGATAGGCCTTGCCTGTTGCAAATGGACACAGTTATTTAAAACTTGATTGACAGTGACAGTGTTACTAATTTTATATACATTGTAATATGGACAATATATAACATCAATTCAACCAATTGCAATCATCAAAGTGGACAGATACCTCAGGTATAGTTTAGTGACTGCATATATGGAACTGAGACTGAGAGATAACAGTGATTTTCCTACTGTTTTTGGGAAGGGGTTCGAGGCCCATGCAATTGGGGAAAAAAGTGTGTAAAATTGCTAATTTGGGAAATGATACATAAATGAGAAACACTACAGTTCCCTCAGTACTGAAGAGTGCAGATCTCCTTGGGAAGACAATATGGATACAACAGAGACTGAAGAAAAGTTTGTACATGTACATCTCTCATAAAAAATTCATCTTAATAATGCATATTGTTTTCCTTTTTCATTAGTTTCAAACATTTATAAAACATTTGTCATTTGAACCATTTAATGGTATATTAAAATTTAAGTTTTCTTTAATGTCGATTTTTTTTAAGCCAAATGAATCGAATTTCCAACATTTAGCACTATGAGCTGAGCTCAGTTTTTTTTAAATAGAACTTGGAATTAACGTATGAGACATTGCCGCGCAGCAATTAAATTGCCCAGTCAGAAATATTCCACTGACATATTGTATGGGTCATTTTTCGGCTGGTCTGTTTTATTTTTTTTTTGGTTCCCTTCAAGTGCAACGATGGCGCAACGATGACATAGAATTGAATAGATTGCAATGCAATCAACATGGCATTGATAGTATAAGGAAAACTAACGAAACACCCTGAAAGATGATCCAAAGTTAAATGAACAAAGTATGATACAGAAGAAAAAAAAACATGATCGCCATCTCGAGGCGACTGGACGTCTATTGACAATTTGGAATACTATAACCAACAATTGGGATTTTTAGAGCCCTTTTCTCATTGGGAATGGGGCAAAATTTGGACATAAAATAAGGGTTGGAAAATCACTGGATAATCTGGTAGTAAATAGACTGTGACTGCTGGGGCATAAGTGGATCATATAAAACTGACCTAACCAGAAAACTAAACATGAAAATCTTAACATGAAATCTGAAATTTCAAAGTCAATAGATAGTGGCATAGTGGCATATGAAATGGAAACAGATTAGTGGTATAGTGATGCCACTGAAATTGCATACCAAATGTGAATAACATAACATAAGTGGTTCATATCAAACTGACCTACGCGGTAATCAGAAAACTGAACATGAAAATCTTAACATGGACAAAAGAAAGACAATACCTCAGTCTCGCCTTTCGCGACTTATTCCAAGCGAGACAAAAAAACAAAAGCATCATATTACTGAAAATGTCATCATTGTACAAAACTGAAGAAGTACAGCTTTATTCTAAATTTAAGGAAAAAAATAAAATCAGTTTGAACAATAAAAAATTATATGTTTTCCTTTAGATAAAACTAATTATCTTTGAAAAAAACATGAACTTACCTATGAATATGAAGATCTGGTGATGAGAATATCTTAGCAAGGTAGACACTGAAACAGTCTGTCAACAAAAAAGAAAATGAAATTAATTATCTGAATTTATGTTCCCTACTAGACTGAATTTTCTAAACAAGGCAATAGAATGTTACCAATCTGCAACCTGCATTTTCATGAAGGACTTAATATTGTACAACAAAAATACCATATTAGAATTTTTTAGTTCGGTTCTGGTTGAGTAATGACTAGTTAAATGTAGTTAATAACTAAGTAATTGGGAAAGTAGCTAAATTTTGCTACAAAATCAAGTATTTAATTAAAGTTGTGGTGCCTTATGGAATTCTGTTAAAATGATAAAAAAAATGCTTCAGAATATCAATATATAATATGGGTCTACATAGTCACAGACACTTGTTTTTTACATGGAATTAATAATTTACTTGCTGATTTTGTAAAATTTAAGATGACCAGCTATTTCAACCAATGATTATGGTAAAAAAGTGCAGTACAGATAAGTTATATAGGCAATTCAACTTTAGTTTTCAAGAAAATACGGGGGCAATTTTACCCGTAAATGTAACTCAACTTTAAAATATTCTTTCACTACATTTTATTTCTATTACTCCCTTTCTGTTTGGGGTGAAACACCATGTTTTATTTAGCCTGTCAAAAAGGCAGAATGTCAGAAATGTTGAAGTACAATAAAGAGGCAAATAAAAAAATAACAACTACTATAATACACAGAGGAAAATCCAACTTATGACATGGCAGTAATCAACCAAGTTCTCCTTTATTTACTGAATGAGTTAAAAATTAAATGATATAAGTTGTAGTTTCCCTGTTACAATACCTCACTGTAAACCTGACATTTCGTTCCATTCATCAATTTTTAAATAAAATTCAATATGTCATCATAACTGTTAACCCTCTCAACTACAAAATCAATGAAAATTTTAGAATCTCCCACCTTAAAAATGTAAAGATTTGTGGGAGGTTTTTGGTTAAAATTACTATCCTTTTTGTGAAAAATACTAAATAATTGAATTTTCACATCACAATTTGTTTTATGTAAAAATTTCCCTTATATTATATTCGAGATGTTAATAGGCATGTGTCATACATGCAAAAAAGTTAACGTACAAATATAAGCATGATGAAGGCTGCAGCAAGGTAAGAACTTCTGGCCATCCACATACTGACAAATCTGTAATGTTCTCCAGATACCACATTCCTCAGATAACCTACAATGATGATTTGACTCGCATATTCTAGTTTACCACAAAATATATCCAATATGGTGGCATACATCTACATAGCATAGCTGTGTTTTAAAGATAATTATTGACACAAGTCAACTCTAAATTGGTCAACTGATTAAGTTGATATGGGTTAACATTAGCACATTACCAATTAATTAGCAATCCATCTAAGAATCACACAAAATGCAATTCATGGTTGGAAAGCCTACATATTTCTTTTTTTGATATTTTCTTTAAAATGCTAAGTAAACAGACAGTAACATGTGGCTTTTCATATAACTCTTGTTCATAAGAGATATAAATTATATAGAATGCACTGTAGAATTCAAATTTAAGAGAGATAACTCTGTAAATGACACTAAAATACAATAGAAACTGTTGAATTTTCAATGTGCATTATCTTAAGAGCAGACAGATTGGAATGAATAATCATACAATATCATCAAATAGACCTGTAAAACAACTTATTAGCAAAAATAAAAATATTTTAGCCTTTTTTCGGGTGTGTCACAAATTACAGAATTTGCATGATTCTTACTAAGACTGCTACTTAAGCATTATTGTCAGATTCTTTTAAAAATATTACTTTCTAGGTTGTATGCTTTCAAAGAGTATCCTTTAGGCTTTTCTTCCATTTAATGTCAACTAAAAAAAGGGAAGTAAAAAAATATTATGCTAATCTACAACAATTTCAGCCTTCGAAATTAGGACCAGTACTGGCTGGCTTACAAAAATTTTGCTTCCAAGCCAATGTATCCTAAATAAATTATTTTCAAATTAAGGGTAGGTGCTTGTTGTCTGAAATTTAGAAGGCAAAGACTGCAATTTTGAAAAATTACCTTTATTGTCTTCCTGTTCAGCCAGCTGTTTGATACTAGACATCAATATATCATCATAACCAAGGAACTCAGCCAACAGAAATCGACTGATGCTATCACCAAAACATACATCTTGCTCTGGATCTAGATTTACATTACATTCAAAAGTATAAGAGTAAAGGGCATGAACTCAATAGATTGACTAAACAAAAAGGCAGTTATTTAACTACTTTTTAAAAGCATACTGCTTCTGTCTTTCAGACATTTTAAATTCATCAACTTTTATTAATCTAATGTTCATTTGCTAAGAAATGGTAAATAAAACTGTTGGTAACTTCATTCTTGTTTTCTCCATAATCTGCAACACATTTGCTAAAAGTTAGCATAAAATTATTTAAAAACACTAACCTAGAGTTACCAACATTACTGTAATGTTTAATTTTTGTCTAGTTCTAGGAGAAAGACGAAGAAAGCCGTACTCCAGTGCATACTCTACTATATATTTTTCCTCTGGCCATACTGAAACACAAACAAAAGTACATGAACAACACACATATTTTACATAAAAATGTGCATTGTACAGCAAACAAAAAATATTTAAACCAAGTTCTTTTTAATGTTTTTTTTTAAAACTTACAAAACTATTTGTTTATTCTAGTCTAAATTCTTTTAAGTTTTTGATCTACAAAAATGTACATGTACTAACATAGTGATGCTATTCATGCGCAAAGTGACAAATGACAAACTTTATTATGAAACTACCATTGTAAGGCCCCGTGCAGGTCCGGGTGTTAAAAGAATAGGCCTGCAGCAGCGCTAAGCTTGTCGTAAAAGGCATCTAAATAGTGCTCAGAAACCTAGCCGGGGGCTAGGTGCTCTGCCCACAGAGCAACTGGGATGTGTGCCCCAGTTGGTGGAATGGGGTACCCCTGGCGTGTTACATGCTGGGGTTGTCAGGCTATAATACGGAAAACCTGACCGCAAACCATAGTGGTGCGCCGTGTTGGGAGATGCCACGTTCCTCGCATGTTAAAGAACCCTGCTGTGGTATTCGATAGGAGTAGGAACCTTTGCGCTCTGCCACAGGAGGCTAAATTGCCCGACCTTACCCATCCCCCTTTTTCCAGTGGCAATCAAAATTTGTCGACCCTATTATCCTTGTGACCCATCCTTTTTTTTCATTTCATGTTCATTTTATCATCCATTTCATGTTCATTGTCTGAATATAGCTGAAATATTGCTGCTCGGACGTTAAACCCCAACAAACAAACAAACAAACTACCATTGTAAGTGTTAAAACCAAATATGTGTATTTGAACATTTTAACAGTATTTTCAAAAATAAAATGTTATTTTGAAACCTTACCAACTTTAGCTAGCATTTCAATTTCAGAAGGTGTAAATCCAATGACTGAGGTAGATTCAGTTTGTACAACAGGTTCCTCATAAATGGTATTATTTTCATTTTGTTCTGTTTGATCATCTTTGAAAAGGTTTAAATTCTCACTGTAAGTCCAATTGTCTGTAACATCACTAGAATCTTTCGTTTGTTCTGGAGATGAGTACTTCTTTTTTGTTTCTAAAATATCTTTAATTCTTTCTTTT
Organism: Perna viridis; assembly: GCA_037379345.1. NCBI lineage: Eukaryota > Metazoa > Mollusca > Bivalvia > Mytilida > Mytilidae > Perna > Perna viridis. The sequence continues at coordinate 51,562,344 of CM074511.1, read as the reverse complement.
ACTTTAATCCCCAGCTCTTCATCCACCTTATCTTCCTTCTCATTTGAGAGGTCACCAGTTACATCCCCTTCATGTTGTACTTCCCCCAAGTCTGATTCCCCATCTTTTGTACGATTGTTGAAGAAGCTTAATGTAAAGTCAGTGTATTCTTTCTCATAGGAATTTAACAGAGTGTAATTTTCTGATGCATTATGTACTATTTCCACCCGTAAAATACCATCTCTCGGCCAAGAGTCCTTGACATGTGAAAGACAGTTGATAGGTGTCCTTGCAAATACTACATGAATGTAAACTAAAATGCTCAGCACAACCAATGCCTACAAAAACAATAATATGTCAAAGGCTACATGTATTCTTCAGACAAGTGTAACCTGATACATTGTATTTTTTTAACAAGAGGCTCATAGCAGCCTCAATCGCTCACCTGTTAAGTCAGTGTCCTTGCTAGGGCAAAATGGAGGGGTGCAGCACCCCTCTGCCCCTATTGAGTACCACTTTAGTGTCCATTTACAATTATCTGAATGGCCCTTTAAGATTTCCACTCTTGTTAATATATTACCCCTAGCCATTTAAGAAGTGTCACCATCATTAACTACATCCTGTCGTAATTAACCCTCAGGTAAACCTCAGGTAATTATCGGTGATCAATCAGCTGACTAGGGTTATCTGATAATGATTGAAAAGTAGAAAATGAATCCGATTGGATCTATAACAATTTCATGGACAGCCAATCATTGGTTAATAATTAATTTCTACTGCACAACTAATTTTACAAATATTTTCAAGGTAACAGGTCTAAATTTTGTAGAACTACCAGTGTAAACAATTGCATGTTGCACATGTTTGTTTATTCAAGATATCAGTTATCTCCCTTATAATTTCAATATTTTAAAAATTTTCTATATCTTCAACAGTAAAGGACATTTTCTGTAAGTTGTAATTGCAATAGTTAAAGGAAATAATATTCCTTTTACTTACTTAAGATTTTGATATTTAATTGGAGCAATATTGACTATTTGTAACATTTCACCTCCATTATTAGATGCTGCCTCACTGCAAGATCAATAACAAATCTTGTTCATACAACAATCACACCATACAACCATTTTGCATCATTTCGATCAACAGCAGGTTCAACATTGTTTACCTGTGACATGTGCATTATCATTGGTAAGTAAATCTTTATTATTTGCTTTTAATATGAAAGTTATGAATTGGATTATGAGTTAGAATGATGATTTTATGTTGTTTTAGTAATGTATCGTTTAATTTTATTCATCATTGACCTTTTTGTTGTTTTTTGGTCTGTTTTCTTCCGGAAAAATCTGTACAAAATTCTACTTGGTGACATCAATCGACCATATTACAAAACAGGTAGTTTTTTACTAGTCAATCAAGATTAATTTTAAAGCGTTATATATAAGCTTTATTTTGATGTATGAAACATTGCTCCACATCCAACTGTTTTTGTGCAATTCACTCTTATTCTACCGCTCGTGTGAAATACATGATACGATCAACGTCCAATGCATGATACAATCAACAGCAGATATTTGTTTAGTGATGATACCATCAACTGCCGTTGAGGAAAGATAATAAATACAAATTTTGATAGTGAACAGGAAACTATAATTATATTAGACAAATGTTCAGATGTCAAACAGTTTTTAATATTCACTCTCATCGCATGCAGAACAATGTTTACACCCGGTGATCTGAAATAACTAAAATATAACGATATTAGCAATTATAAATTAGTATTACAATCTTTCAAGAGAATTTATTACTCAAATTTACTGAACAAGTTCGGCATGGCTTAATTTTCTCTGTCTTTTTTGTAAGTTTAAGACGAACAATCCCGATATAATTGCCCCTGACCAACTTCGTTAATAAATTTGAGTAATAGATGTAATAAATTAACTTTTACAGATACTTATTACAATTGTCTTATTCGTTCCTTTCAGATCAAGGATGAGTCATGGAAAACTACATATGCTACTATTGTGAAAATGGTTATGATGAGTTTTCCTACCTAATTGAACATTTAAGTGTCAAACATAATGAAAAAGAAATTAAGTATAGGGAAAAGGAATTGAATAGTTTGAAATGACTCTTGGGACCCGGAACAGAGTTGTCACTAATCGAGCTGTCTGAAAATTTACCACCTTTTATAACAACTTGAAATTTCTGTAAAATTATATGTTGCTAACCCGTGAGTTTAAATAAAGTTTAACTGGACTTTGAATTTATGACAGTGGAATAAATTGTTGAAATCTCCATGGTGTCTAAAGTACATAGAACAAAATAAAGAAAATACAGATGGGGTGGGGGGAGGGGTTGTATTCAATCACATCCTAAGCCAATGATACTAAGAGTCGGTGTCTGACAGAAATTAGTTTCTTATCTATCCAAGGGACATATACGTGTTGGAAACAAGAGATGACAGTAAATTCTCACAATGACCAAACACACCAAGTAAAACATCACCCACCCAGTAAAAAAAACAACAAACAGATATATATATATATATATATATATATATATATATATATATATATATATATATATATATATATATATATATAACTATAGGACCTCGGCATAGCCAGACTTGGTACCAGCAGTAGAAAAGCCAGTGGTAGGATTGAACCGGTTTATGCAGCCTTCCTGAAAAGTGTCAGTCTGAAGGTTTTTGCTGACAAAAATCATGCCTGACTGACACCATTTGCCACCATGTCAGTCCGAAACCTCACATTTTCTCTGGCTATCCTGTTTCCCTATAATGTAGAAACAAACCAATAAAACCGAAACAAATAGACATCTAAATGGTTGGCCAATTTTTCAACATACAAAGAAGAATTTGGAAAGAAAGGGCAAAAAGTGCTCATTGCTGATCACCACTATTACTGATTATGGGGAACTGATGATTAACACCCTTTTCATTTATCATTATTGACCCTCACTCAAAGTTCATCGCATTATCTGCTGATGTATTGCACTTTATTTTCGGAAGATCAGACCCATCAACATTTATAATAAGCAATCCATTCAATGCCTCATAGTACAGTGAAAATTAGAAAAAAAAAGTTTGAAATGATGGTTGCACAGATATACTCTTTGCAAAGAAATTCTACTATCCAGCCACATACGGTACAGAAAACTGTTGTTACTAAACAAAAACTTAACACTCGTGTCAATCAAAACATTCAATATCTTCACAAATTTACAGAAAACGACAGATTTGACATTTAACAATACAGCTTTTGATCGTATCATAACACTGCTGTTGAATGCATCACAAAGGAAAATATATCGGACGATGGTCGTATCAGTTTTTTCGCACAAGTCATTATATAAGAGCGAATTACACTAAAACGGTTGAAGATAGGATAATGTTTCATACCTCAAAATGAAGGTTACACATAATACTTTCATATATATGATCATTGATAATTTGGAAAGTACGTAGTTTTATAATATAATTAGTGGAAGTTAATTACGTTAAGGTTTGATGTGATCTTTTGAACAAAAAGTGGTTCAGTCTACGAAAATGCTGATGATAAGAGAAAAGAAATAGTAGTCTCATAAAATAGCATATAATCATCATTCTCAATCAAAACCCAATTCATAACTTTCATATTAAAAGTAAATAATAAAGATTTACTTACCAACGATAATGCACATGTCACAGGTAAACAAACAATGTTGAACGTATCATGCTGCTGTTGATCGAAATGATACAAAGTGGTTGTACGGTGTGACAATTGATCAAATCAAAACCGATTTCTTAACTTTTTCATAGGAGATCTGAAGGCTGCAGTTATACATATACAGCATACTCAACTCTATATACATGTATATGTGCTAAAATTCTAAAAGCACTTGGTCATCTGAGAAAGGTCTTTCAATACAATAAGGGTGTCATGCAAATATTAATCATGCAGACAAATTTACTCAGTTTGCAAATTATGATGCGACCTTCATTTTCAAAAATTGGCAGGTAAGCAATAAGAATACAAATTACTGACTTAACACAAACATACAAAATCCATGTCCCTTTTTCGTTGAAAAAAAAAAAATGCTACATGTTAAAGTGCCCTCTTTCCTGCACCCTTCTATTTTCAAATTCTAGCTAGAACACTGGTACTGATAGTATTGCCATATTTAACATTTTATACCATTATGTATTTATAATCAAAATATTAGTGAAATACATACAAATTCAGCAACTTTGGTTTTTTGGATAGCAGAAAGAAACTAGCAATTGTCAAAAGTGCATTTTCAGGGGATACCATTCCATGAAGAAAATAAACAGATTTTACTTAAATTTACACCAAAGATAGATCATATAAAACTAAACATTTTCAATTCTTTCAAGGACAATACATGTAACTCTAACAAGGAGTTATTCTACAACTTTGACTGAATGAAGACTTTTGTATGCCTTATCAGAAGAATCATTTCATCAGTAGCAACTTTTTTCTTATCCCTTATATTTTTCAAAACACTGGCCAAAAATTGCAAAAAAAACCTCAAACATTTTCTGCCTTTCAAGGGACACTTTGGAGGTCTTATCAAAAGTAACATTTCATCAAATGAAAGTTTGGGACTACAGATGACAATGCAACCGATGACAGATTCCAAGAGAAGACTTCTTGGTTAGTATTGACATTTCACATGCATCATGGTATAAAATACATGCACTCACACAGTAATCAACAAACAATATTAAATTTTCATAAGTATACTTAAAAAACAAATTTTTATTACAAAAAAGACTGCAAAAGTAAATTAAAACATACAAAAATTTAACATACCTTTAGCAAAATGGCGAACTCCAATATCCTTCGGATTGGTTTAGGAAATGCTCTTGCATAAGTTAATGCAACTCGATAAAACAATGCATGGAAAAGCCGGTCTCTCACATTCACCAGGGGATTTTGACCAGTGCGTCCTCTAACCCTTGGCTCATTATTATTTTCTTGATCTGCATTCATTTTAAATTCTGAAAATGTGAAACCACCATTATTAATATATATATATCATTTTGATTGTTTCACTTACTCCTGATAATAACATTAACAAGCAATTAAATAAAAACTAGTGATTCATCGGAAGAATACAGAATTAATGATGATGTTAACATAATATCTTAAAATTCTTACACTTTTAAGTTTATCAGTATTTGATGACTGATTGCAAGATTGACATCTTTCAGTGGACAATTATGGCTTCATAAATCATTGACTCAACATCTAAGCTTAACATTTCTATCAAATATCTTTAAAAGAATAGTCCTAAAATTAAAATAAATGCTCAAAACATAGGAATTTTTCAATTAGTGAAAGTACTTCAAACCCATTTTGACAAACAGCAAGCTTTTTGGGTGGGATAGACTAAGGGATGGCTTTACTAGGAGGAATCATCAATGGAAAGGCAGTAGTTGGGATTAAAATTTTGAGAATGTTTCAATGGGCCAATTTTAAACATTCTTTATAAAAACATTTGATTCTGATGGGACCTTTTCAGCTGGAATGTGATAAATGGTGCATGATCCCCTCTAATCCCAATCACTGGGAAGGATCTTCTAGAATTCTTAGTAGGGCGTTAATTACAATTTTAGATTTTTTACTGATTTCTACTTTGAATAAAACCATGATGACGATTCAAGATATACACCCATGTTGTTGGAACAGGTCAAAAACCATGTTACCAATATTGCAGAACAGTTTAATATCTAATAAGGTATTTTTTTAAATTAAGTTGAACCTTACGGTAATCCTATTTTAAGAGCTTTTTGCAGCAGATATGATAAAAATTTAATTTACGCACCTGTGGTCAAACAGGTTGGGAACAAGTCTTGAAGTTAGGATTAACAGTCCCCTCCTTTGGGGTACTACATGTAGCTTTAACCCATTACAAAAATTAAAGTTTTCTTTATATAAAATATTGTTAAAAAGTAGGGATATTTAACTTTAGCAAAGACAATTTTGTTTTATTTTCATTAGATGTACATGAATATCATAAGTTACAGACCCAAGTAAAATGCAATATTTCAAGGCCATAAACAGATAAGGACATATCTCCTATGGAACAATGTGGAAAACTTGACAGCATCTTTTCTTGACAGTGACAATGTAAATTTATCAGATGAAGAGAAACTGGATCTGATAACATCACCTGAGGAATGTGCCACTCCCTTTGTAGTCAGAAGTACAATGTAACATCCTTAATTGATGAAAACAGCATCAGTGAGTACTGCAGTTACACTGACTAAACGACTGGGGATCCCACTCTCAAAGGAAATTTGGTTATAATACTACCCTGTATTTTCAGATTTCCCCGTACATGTACATGTATTTAAGCAAGGTCTTGAAAAAGTAGTATACAGACTTACATTTGAGGAATATACAGAACAACAACATTAACAACTGATAAGCAGGACTAGGACCGGTCCTCTTAGTCAAACTAAAATCTTACTGAATAATTGAAAAATATGTTGAGATTAAATTTTGAGTGTTAGGTTAGTAAGTTTTTGAAAACAGTCTGAAACTTGTATCGTGAAAGTGAAAGGCAAGATGGAAGTAATTTTTTTTATATAAATAGGCGATAGGCAAGTGCGTGACGCCAACTTAACAATCATTGTTTTGCATCAGCATGTTTAGTATATACACCTTATAAATTGTCCCCATAAGGGCAAAATTATCACTACATTAACAATTAGCAATACAAAACTGCGAAGATCTGCGATTTTGACATGTCAGTGTATTACTAGTGAGATGAATAACGGAATGATTTTTGACAAGTACAAAACATTACTTCATTTTATTCTCCTACACTCATTACATCAAGTACAACCTAAATCTAAATACATTTAAAGTTATAAAAATCATTAAGTTATGACAAGGATTAAGATTACATATATATAAATAAGAAATTGATTGTTTATGGTAGAATAAAATCTTGCTTTTATAAATGATAATCTGACTAAAAACCAGAAAAGATGTTTCGATATAAAATATTTTTTTCAATAATATTACTACTTTTATGATTTTAAAGACAAAAGGAATGAGTGACTCTTGGCTAAACAGTAAAAAGACAACTGATCCTAGCAATGGAAACAAAGAAATTAAAGCAGACAATCTGACAAAACTTGTATCATCCGTAATTCATGAATATGATGTTATAGAAGACCCTCCACTGTCTCAACCACAGGCACAGACGCAGGCACATGGTTCTGTTAAAATGACAGATATGATACAAAGCAAAGTTGATAATGTAGAAAAACTGCTTGAAGATGACAAAATGAAACCTGCCGAAACTGTGACTGACCAGGCCCTAGTATATCCAAGGGTCAACTGCAAAGAAAAAATAGTTAAGTTTGTCCTGCCTCCAGGTTAATTCTCATATCCAAACAATTGTGCACATCAAGATCTAGGAGGTATTGCAAGGTGATGCTTCTAAGGTGCTTTTGTTATTCATGAACAACCCCGAAAGTTAATTCAAAATCAGTTACAGCTACATGTGTATCTTCTTTATTTTTTGTTTTAAATCTTTGTCTTCAAAATGTTCTTTTTAACAGATATTCCAGAGATTTTTCAAGTACAAACTTCTATGTTTGAAGATTGAAAATAAGGATTTTTTATTAAATCTCAGCAGATGGCCTTGGTACTTCTGAGACTGAATGGTTTCCCGTCAATTTAAAAATCCTTTTAAGTTCAGTAATATCAACAGATATTATAACAATATTAAAGACATTGTATATACTGTGACATTCACTCTATATATTGAAAGAACAAATAGATATCTAGTTTCTCACTTTTCTTTCTCAGAAAGTGGCAAACTGTTTGTTTGCACAGAAAGAAGTAAGATTTAGAATGAATGCATTTAAAGGAAGAATTATACAGAGGAAGATGTTTACAAAATGCTGGAATTTTTAATCAACAACATATTTGTCCAGTGTGGTGGACGCGTTTTTCAACAAACGGTCAGCATTCCAATGGGGACAAATTGTGCTCCTCTACTTGCTGACCTATTCCTTCACTCGTATGAGGCTGACTTTATAGCTGATCTGATCTGAAAGAAAGAATATCACTTAGCTAGATCCTTTAATTTCAGTTTCCGCTATATAGATGACATATTATCTTTAGCACTCCTAATTTTTGGGATTCGATACATCGCATCTACCTCAAAGAACTTGACATAAAGGATACTACAGACACTGTGAAGTCAGCCTCATATCTTGACCTACACATAGAAATTGATAGTAAAGGAAAACTATTGACCAAATTTTACGACAAATGTGATGACGTTTCTTTCAGAATTGTCAACTTTCCTTTCATCTGTGGCAACATCCCTTCAGCACCTGCGTATGGAGTGTTCATATCACAACTCATACGTTATGCCAGAGCTTGCTGAAACTACACAGACTTTGTGTATCACACTAGAATTCTAACAAATAGGCTTCATTGTCAAATTTTTATGGGAGTTATGCCCTTTGAACTTAGATATTTACTGAAAATCATCAGTGATGCAGGTCCAGACATTGATTGGTCTAGCTTGATGAAGTATATATTTGTTTTACTAAACAATAATACCAATTTCATTTATGTTGTGTGAAACTCTTATTATTTCTTTTTAGGTTATATGTGTGGATTTAAGCTCAGAGATGGATAAAGTTACTTTTAGATCAAGAGCTGGGTAGGTCTTCTGACTATTTTTGAAAAGATAAGCCAGTTTTACAAATAAGAAATTTCATTTTACAAAAAGATAAGTATAATTTTTGGACCAATAAATAGTCAGATTAATATTTGACAACTTTACTGTGACAGTGGAATTACACAGACCCTATTTACAAAACACATTACATATAAAGAACTTATGTACATGTAGTAAAGATGACATAAAGCATTTTTCAGAGAAGTAAACAAAATTCCTTAACTTTAAGCTTATGTAACACTAGGGCAGAACTCCATTTTATTCTCAGCAGTACATTGTTGAAGTAAAATCATGAACCCCTGAAACTGTAAGCTAGCACACTACCTGTCAGAGAAGCCAGTACATACTTCATTATATATATATATGCTTTGGTAGGTATGTGCCACAACAAGCTCCTATAACCTCAGTTTGGAAAAAGAACCAGTTGGATGTATTGGCTAATGCTGTCCTTGTTTTTTTTGTAGAGATAAATGGACACCATTGAAGCTTGTGAAAAGAGCTTTAGGATTTTTTCTACACAGCAAGACAAGGATAAATAAATCCCATGAGTATGCCTTAGTTATACTGCTCAACAATGCTAGATGGGTAGGAAGTTGATAATGTAACTTTGATGAGATTCATTATCTTAATGTTACCTTTTTAAGTTTAATTGTTTCTTAGTGGACTCTTTTAGACTTAATGGTAATCCTTAGAAGTCTGATAGCAACATTTTAACACTTCTTTTACATCTGTCTTGTAATCCTCATTAGACACATTTTTCAAAACAAGTTATGATTTCGCTTGTCTTGGCAGTTGTTCTTATAACTTAATTCATAGTATATATAAATATACATATCAATACATATTAACAATGTTTTTTCATAGTTTTTAACATGTAGGTTATCTGATGTTTTAGGTAAGAGATTTCTCATCTAATCCCAAGGATATCTTATCATTCTTTGATGATCAAGTATTGTTAGAAACAACATCTTGTGAAACATTTGATGCTTCATCTTTGTTCGATACATTGTAAGTAGAAACACTACTAGTGAAAAGCTATCTCACATGACTGTCTATAGTGAAAAATATCACACTATCATCATTTTTATAATCAAATACCCTATATTTATCTAAATTAGTCATCAGTTATTATGAATTTATCTAAATTAGTCATCAGTTATGATGACAACTTTAAAATCAGTAACCAGTTTTTTCAGGATGAAAATAAAACTAATTATTACAATATTGTCACAATTAAAAATAAAATTATTGAATTTCTTCAGTGTAAATTGAAGTTGATCTTACATTATTGGATTGAGTTTTAAATTGTATATTACAAGAAAGAGTGAAATTAAGAGATTATAGATGATTCTAATATGATATGCTTCAAAGGTCTTTAGACTTCAGCAATGGTAATACTTTGATAAACATATGACCAGTGTTATATACATGTCTTATATCTGACGTCATTGATAAGTTAATCCAATTTACTGATGTCACAACAGAATTTTGCTCAATCAAGGTCAACATTTTGTGCTACTCATATGCTGCATCTTTAAAAAAATGAAGAAACTAGTCCTATTAGAATTTAAATAAATCACAAACTCCATTTTAACATTGATTTATTTCGGGCTGGCCATATATGTCGATAATTAACCCCTATTGCTTGGGTAAAATAATGCAACATTAATGGCCAGCCTATAGTAAAACAATGAATAAATGAAGATTCCATGATTTATTTCTTAAATATATTTCCATTAGTTATCTTTACTTATTTATAGTGCTCTATATTTCAGATTGACAAGGTTGGAATTACCACCTGTGGAAGGAGATGTTTCCATTGTCCCACCACAGTATATAATTCGTGTTCTACTTATCTATGGTCGCTCACATTGTCCCATCGAGTTCCACAATAAAGAGGTATATTGTTAAATAACCAATAAGAATACCGTATGATGAATTTACTGGTTTTAACAAAATATTTACCGAGTATGATATCAAAACTTTAATGGCTTATTTAAAACACCTACTTATATAGCATTAAAGGTTATTGCATTAATATTGTCCTGAACATATAAGATATTGCAAGACCTTTGTAGTGCAATGTGGTACTCTGCATGTGGGTACTATCCTTTACTATAAGGCGACTAAATAGTGCTCAGAAACCTAGCCGGGACTAGGCGCTCTGCCCACAGAGCAACTGGGATGTGTGCCCCAGGTGGTGGAATGGGGTACCCCTGGCGTGTTGCATGCTGGGGTTGTCAGGCTATAATACGGAAAACCTGACCGCAAACCATAGTGGTGCATCGTGTTGGGAAAGATGCCACGTTCCTTGCACGTTAAAGAACCCTGCTGTGGTATTCGATAGGAGTAGGAACCTTTGCGCTCCGCCACCGGAGGCTAAATTGCCCGACCTTACCCACCCACCCCCCTTTTTCCAGTGGCAATCAAAATTTGTCAACCCTATTATCCTTGTGACCCATCCTTTTTTTTCATTTCATGTTCATCGTCTGAATATAGCTGAAATATTGCTGCTCGGACGTTAAACCCCAACAAACAAACAAACAAACAAACTATCCTTTTATAATATCATAATTAATATTTGAGACATCCTTGTGTTCTTGTAGTAATACATTCTTTAACAAATTTATTTGATATTGAACATAAAATTGTTCAAATAGTTCTAATATTGATCAAAGTTTCATATTTGAACTAGTTCATTATATATCTGTCTTCTGCTTGGCTTCTTTTCCAAAAAAGATTATATGGCTTCTATGTGAATACAAGTGGTTTTGTCTGTTTTTTCCGTTGAAACTAACAAGCAAATAATTATTCCTACTAGCCTATAATAAGCATGAATATTTTGTAGCATGAAATGATTATAGTGTTACAGGTAGTCTTCACTAAATACATGTACTTTAAATTCTACTTGTCAAGTCTGTTGACCAGTTTTCAATCACTTCTTAAGCTTATGAAAAAGTAAGGTTTAGTTTTACACAGACAAAACAGAAATTTGTTTTACCAGGGCATCAGATGACTTACCATGTAGGCTAAAAACCACTAATTCCATTTCCCATAGGCTTCTATGCTAATTTCACAATATTCAATGGCTTCTCTGGACTTTACCTTAACTTTAACCTGCAGATGACTATATATCAGCATGATTCTACATATGTCAGCTCACAATCCTCAGAATGGCATGTGGGGTTAGCAGACTTGCAGTGCAGTACTGGTCACCGGAAGTGAAGGGTCTATAAATAGCATGGGAAATCCCAGTGTTTTCACAAGATAGGGGTATATTTAAAAATCATTATGGAGATTAGGCTTGACATCACAAGAAGCAAAATGCACCTATAAAATGTACAGAAATGTTTTTCCTTTCAGAAACTGTTTAAATTTTTAAAATAAGATGAGAACTTTTTTCACAGCACTATGAGGAACAGGGGTAATTTCTGCGTAGGACTATTTTTGCGTACGTTCCAAATGCTCATTGGTTGAATTGGTGGTCTGTAACCTGTAGAATAAAGTGTCAAGTGTCAAGCTACGAATCCACCATATTAGTATTACGCGTAATGCACTGCTTTGAGAGTTTTGTGTTGATTTATATCTGCTCTTTAAGGTTTGTTTTGAGTACATATATAAATATTCTATCTTTTTTTGACAGTCATTTAAACAGCTGGATTCTTCACCATATTTTTTTGTTGATGTCATGTATGTGCATGAGGCACCATCAGAAGAAAACAAGTGTGAGGTACTTAAAAATCAGATATTTATATTTAGGAAAAGAACAAGTTGAAGTAGGAATCAGTTCATTACACAAAATAAAATGGAGATGGGGAAACAAGAAACAGCCAAATTTTGAGATTTGTTTGAACAGATATATTTACAAAGAAAAATTGAACTTATTTAATGAATTAAATGCAAGTCATATAGGTAAGAATTTATTGTATATTTCATTCTCTACATTTACCTGCATCACCAAACTGTAGATCCAGTAGTCGCTGGACCCCTCATGCCTTGGGGGTACTTACTTTGTGTAATCTTTGAACTCAAAAAGTATTAAACCAATAATATTCAAATATTGGACAGTTTTATAAGCATATTGAAAATGCTTATTATTGACAAATTTCCTACATTTTTATTATGTTGAATGTTTGCACAATGTTTATACATGTATACATATGGAAGATGTGGACAAATTTGACAAATATTTAATATGAATTTTATTTGTTGAACTTAGCAAATTTTTTACCAGTATAAGTTATTAACCACTATTTCAGCAGTATAAGTTTTTGTAAGAACATTCTTTAAAGGTAATTTCAAACCCATTCCATAAAATTAAAACTTGTTTAGTGTAAATGCATAAATTGACATTATGTATGCACTGTTGACAAATATATGACGGTGACACAGGTCTTGAAATGCTATCAGTCTTGTAGAGGCACAGTTGTCAGTCGTTGCTAGTTAATGAAATAGGACATTAGTATTGATAGCAAGGCCTTATTTGTTCATAAGAGGACCAGATATTGGGGACTCTCATCAAATGTGATGTAAATATATTTTGAAACGTGAAATATACATACATTCCAATCTTACAGGTAATATTTGATAGTTTGTGTGACTTTGATGAAAAAGGGATGTCCTATGTATTTGAGGCTGCCAGAAATCCTACTAGGTTCTATGATCAGATGTCACAGCTTCTAGCTCATCCATTACAACGTCCATTACAGAGAGATATTGCTTGTAGACTTCATAATGTAGCCGAACTTGTAGAAAATTCTCAAACAACAGCTCCGTGATATGTGATTTAAAATATGATTTTGTGTTCATGGTATGTTTAAAATAAATTAATTGGCACTGTACTGGGTATATGCCTATGTAGTATATAATTTAAGAATTTTACAGATTATTGCTCTGTTTCAGTTGATGTTATTATGCCAGTACATACAAATATTATAACTAGATGATGTGTTATGATTTGTCTAATGTGAAATAATAAATGGGACAGAAAAATTCAAGTAACAATAGCCAGTGAAATCATGCAGTATCATAAATGATATTGAAGATTAAAAGTCGTATTAATATTATCAATGTGTATTCTTGAATGAATGTTTAGGCAATTTATGTGTAGAAATTAGACAGAATGACTTAACTCTCATGCACATGCTTAGACAATTCATTAGCCCAAACGCATTTGAATTAGCCTGTAATAACTGTTATGAATTGTTTTTCTTAAAATAAAATTTGAATCATTTTAAATTGATGGTATTTTCTGTATATTTATTGTTGGAATTATTTATGCGAGTTTCAATAATGCACACAGTGGCTGATGTTAAGTTGTTTCAGTGTACCAAACACCCTACAAGATGCTTTTCTTCATGGGTTACTTTATAAGTATATTTATTTTGCAGTTTGCATAATTTTTTTTACTTCATAGATACCTGGAAATAGTGTGAACAAAGCTCACAAGGAGAATACCCTTCACTAAAATCATGTTAAACCCTCAAGGTGGATTATCTATCTTTGCACCAATTGGATTTAAAGAAATTTTTCTATATGCAAATCTATACATGATGCCAAAACTTCCTATCAAATTATATCAAATTCATTTGCTGTTTAGATGTAGCTCTATTCACCAGGTATAAACCTGGAAATATTTTTAATTGCAAGCATCTTACAATATTCATATTCCTTCATATCATGCTTAACTTTTTATATGACCGCAAAAAAAAATTGGGGTCATATATTGGTATGAAGCTTTTGTCATCATCCATAGACACTTGGTTTCCTTGCAATAACTTAAGTATTAGTTTATCTTTACAAAATGTTATAACAAGGTTCCAAACAACAAAAGGCAATCTCATTAAAATCAGATCTTTCACTATATATACGCTACACCATGGGATGGTGTATATATAGTGAGAGATCTAATTTTAATGAGATTGCACAAAAGGAAGGTTGGAATTGATTTTGAGGTTATGGTCAACAACTGTTTTAGAATTAGGGGCTATAACAAGCATTTCATAGAACTTAACTACTTGACTCCAATAAAAACATAGGAATGTCTGATATTATTCCACAATATTCTATACCACAATGGTTTGACTTGGATTGACTTTTGGGGTAAAGACTTGAACTTTTCAGAAATTAGGGGCCAGAAACATGCATTTTCCTGATGTCCAGAGAGACAAGAACTTGACTATTATATGTAGTGAATGAATCTTTTTGAAATTGAATTACAAGGTGCCATACCACAAAAGGAAGACTGTGATTGATTTTTGTGGTTGTGACTTGAGCCAAGTAAGAGTAAGGCACCTCAAAGGTACCAGAAACAATATTTTTAGTTGTATTATCTCCCTTTGCAGGCATCAGCCTAGAGTTATTAATTTGAGTTTCCTTCACAGTTAATCAGTATATGATTCCTTAATTTCTCATGAAATTTCAATCTAACACCTTGCACAGTCTAGGATATATGGCTTACAAGTTTTTTTCTATGTTAAACAATATACAATGTACTTGGATTACCTTCTTTTGGAGGCATCACAATTTATGTGTAACTAAATTTAACGTGTAGAACCAAAAGTTAGAATATCTACTTATTTAACAAAATGAAATTTCTTTGTGCACATCTACCAATACAATATAGAACCTAAACTACCTATTAACACTCACAATCCATTTTAACGTTTAGGAGGAGTAGTGGTTACAACATATGAAAAAAGACAAATGGACCAACCATTTGATTCTTACCTAGATCAGGTCTAATCACCAGAGCAAGTAAATTTAACTTTATAATAGGAATACAAATCAACAATTGGACATACTGAGCTGTTTCTTTGAAGCAATAAGTATGTGTATGCACATTTCCCCATTTTTTAAGTGTTAAAAAATCCCATAACTTGATAATAAAACTTGGGAAACTAGATAAAATGAAGGGAAGCTTCATTCCAAGAAGATAAAACATTTAACCAAAAATGTTTGTTAAAATACAAAAAAGCATCCTGAGATAGCATTGGATTGTGGACAGACATGTTTAACCTTAGTTATGTTATATGAATTTTGGTTTCCTATAGTCCATGGGCTAGGAGGGTCCACTGTGCACCCCATCATCAAACAACATATGATTTTCAGCTACCATTATACCTCCAATTCACAATTCTTTTTGTCACCAAAAAATAAACTGTAGAATTTTTTTGTATTTTCTGCTACTTTTTATAACTTGTTGTGGCAAAAATCCATTATTTACTTTTTCAAGATGACAATTATTAGTTTTTCATAAAAAGGGGAATATTCTTTCATTTCCATGTAATGTGCATTTTTTCAAGTACCCTACTTCAAACAAGCTTTTGCATATTCAAACAGGTTTATGCATAATTAAACCCATTCCAGGCCATTTTGGTGAAAGAATGGTACCCCCTACAGATACATCAATAATTAAGTCAATAGTACCCAACATGTATATTGTACCTGATCAAAAATTTTTGGTTCATGTTGAAGTATCTTTTTCATGGGTAGGGGTAGCAATTTTTTCACCTAATTGGATTTGGAAAAGTTCAAATATTTATTACTTGGGCTCATTAGAAAGCTACTACTGTATATAATTGTATTTGAACATACAAAAACTAAGACACCATATAAATGTTTTGTATCACAAAAAAGCTTGTTTAAGCTTTAGTATTTTGAAGAAAAAAAAACTAACAGAAGATATAGAAGAAATTCTGAAAATTCCCTTTTTTACAGTTTTATAGTAATTGTAACCCAAAAAAGAAAATCTTAAGCTCCTGAATTGATCAGATATGTTGGGTACACTAATATCTTAATCATGAAAGCCTAAAATAAGAGTTTTTCAGTGTCGGTTTGCTGTGAATGAGAATTCTTTTTGATACTGAGACCAGTTTTCTAGGGGTAGGGGTAATATTTTTAACATTTTTTGAAAATTCTTTCTTGGAAATTAGTTTTTCATGGTTTATTTCTGTAGAAAATTAAATTATCTATCGAATGATACCAAATTTTAGGTGCTTTATTTGAGCTATAACTTGTTGGTAAAATTTATGCGACTTTTTCCGGGAAAATCGAAAATCCAATTTTTTTTTTTACATTTTTTTAATAAATGCTGTCTACAAAATCGCCACATTTCATCAAAAGAACCCCAAAAGTATTAATTTGGATAAAATAAGCAAAGAATTCCAAATAAGCCATATTTTACTGAAAGATATTCTAGGGGTGCACAGAGGGTTACTACTAGGAAGTAATGCATTTCATACAATTTTAAAAATAAGTAAACCAAAGATAAAACTGTCAAACATTTTTTTAGATGATGCCACAATAAATATGAAATAATACATATAACAACAATATCTACAGCATAAACATACAAAATTATAAAAAAGATAAAAATTTCATTCAGAAATACTAGTAGTAGATTATATATATACATGTTATCATAAAGATTTTGGATAAAGGAACTTATGGAATTAAAAAAAAATCTTGAAGCTAGTAAGTGTTTAATATTTCCATAAAGTTGAAGATTTGTACCCCCTACCTTAATTAACAATCAAGGGTAGACCAAAATACATCACATACTTCATTTTTTGAATGAAAAAAAAATTAACACATCTTAATCTATATTGTTGCAAAATCTTTCATATTTATCTGGTATTTGTTCAAGTCGGTTACATTAAAATACACTCGAGATGGTGCTGTATATACATTCTGTATCATAAATTACAATTATAAAATGGGTTAAAAACACTGGATGTTGTGAATTCATATACAATTCATGGTCTGATAAATGGCACATGGAATGAATGATAACCACAAAATAATAATTGCACTAACACAAACAATATTGGATAAACTATACACGATCTTTTTTAAAATATGATTTGCTAACATGTGTAAATCATGATATTTTACAGTGTGTACATATCTCTTGTGTATCTCATACCATCAATGCCAGAATAATGAGTAAAGTCAAAGACATAAAAAACGTCTTCAACAAAATCATTTCAATTCCATGCAAGTCTCGTAAGAGCAGTCAAAAATGTTTACAGGAAGCTATACATTACATCTCATTACCATCTTTTGCAAGACTTATTGTTGTTTTTAGTAGCCTGTCATTATCTTACAATACCATTCCTTTCTGGACAAAGCCAACACCACATTTCATATTATTTGACTGAATAAACAATTTAATTATTTAATTAATATTGTCAGACTTGAAAGTTCTGGACTCCTTTTCACTGCATTAAGCTGAGGTATACAGACAAGTTTACTGTCACTAAAATACCTATATTCACAGCATGCTTGAAAATCCAGGTTTAATTTGCTCAATACAAAAAGGCTTCTTAACTTATCAAAATAAACAAAAAGATTTGAATGGAACTAAGATAGATGGAAATGCCTCATAAACAAGAGGCTCCCAGGAGCCTAAATTGTTCACCTGGTTAAATTTTTGCCTTTCAAGGGCAGTAACTCTAACAAGAAGTTGTCCGACAATTTTGACTTCATGAAGGCTTTGGTAGGACTTATCATGAGGATCATTTCATCAATTGAAAGTTTCATTCTACCTATTATAGTTTTCAAGATACTGACTGAAAAATGCAAAAAACGTAATTTTCAACCTTTCAAGGGCAATAGCTCTTATATGGAGTCGTCTAACAACTTTGATCCCTGGAGACTTTTGTAGGCCTTATAATAAGAATCATTTCAGCAATTGAAAGTTTCATTCTATCTATCATAGTTTTAAAGATATAGGCTGAAAACTGTAGAAAAGTCATTTTTCACTTCTCAAGGACAATAACCTTCATATGGAGTTGTCTCACAACTTGATCCCTTGGAGACTTTTGTAGGCCTTATAATAAGGATATTTCAGCAATTGAAAAATATTGGCCAAACCTAACGGTTTTGGAGATATAAATGCAAAAAACTACTGTACGACCCCTATGTTCTATTTCTAGTAATGGCAGCCATGTTTTTTAACAGTCATTTTGTTAAGGATACCCTAAAAATTAAAAATACCGACTTCCATTGAATTCTGTAAAGTAGTTTTTGAGAAGACGATTTTTGAAAGTAATAACATAAAAAAACAGCAAAAACCGCCCAAAAAGGGCAATAACTCCAACATGGGTCAACAGATTTTTACCAAAATTTGAACACAGATAGATCTCATTATGCTCAATACTTTCACCGATGTCAGAATTTGGCTAAACCTAACGGTTTTGGAGATATATGCAAAAATCTGCTGTCTGACCCCTATGTTCTATTTTTAGTAATGATGGCCATGTTTTTAACCGATCAAAAAATCCAAACAGTCCTTTTGTTAAGGATACCCTAAAAATTAAAAATACCATTTCATTGAATTCTTTTTTGTAGTTTTTGAGAAAAAGATTTTTGAAAGTAATAACATCAAAAACAGCACCAAAAAAAATGTCCAAAAAGAGCAATAACTCCAACATGGGTCAACAGATTTTTACCAAAATTTGACCACAGATAGATCTCATCATGCTGAATACTTACATTCTGTCAGAATTTGGCTAAACCTAACAGTTTTGGAGATATATGCAAAAATCTGCTGTCTGACCCCTATGTTCCATTTTTAGTAACAGCGGCCATGTTTTTTAACCAATCAAAAATCCAAACATTCATTATGTGCAGGATACTCTAAGGAACAGTCAAGATAAGTTTCATGCAAATCTATTCAATAGTTTCAGAAAAGAAGATGTTTGAAGAAATTGTTAACGACGATGGATGCCAAGTGATGGCAATAGTTCACATGGCCTACAGCCAGGTGAGCTAAAAATAATTCATGTCAAAATACAACATTAATTATAGTACACAGATAATTACCTTGATGGAAAAAACTACTCAATGAAAAGAAATGAAATGCAGACGAAGTATGCAATAAGTAGATAATCAGTAATTTAGAATTTCCTTATATTGAAAATCTGTCATCTGTATCAAGAATGAACTTGAAAATACATGAACTAAGAATGTCATTTTTTTTTTACTATAAATAAAGTTTTTCCCTTTATGTTTATTTTGGGGTCATCTCTATTAATCTGAGCTAAATAATTTTTATTTACATAACAGATTTAAAAGTGGACAAAAAATGAACACAATGAAAGAACAATTTCTATGAACAGTTGAGTTTAAATTACTAGTGTTGAAAAGAAGCAAATTGCATTTTTACTTCAAACTAGAATAAAAAGTTTTGCCAAGCACAGCATGATATGACTGCAGCCAGTTGAATGCTGTTGACTTGAGGCAGGTGTGGACACAACATTAGTTTTTGACACATTAAATATAGTGACCTACAGTTCATTATGGACAACAAGTCATTTGGACACAATATTGCACAACATTTTTAAATTTGATTTAAGAATAAAGGTCTGCTTCGAGATGCATTCATGGATCACTTTGTACCTCATCATCTAAAAAAAAAACAGTAAACAAAAGAGTTAATTTGGTAAGCAAACTTTTTAAAGCTATTGTATTTAGGCTGGGATTTTCATATGGAATACCAATAAAAAAATTAAAACTTGCACCAAAAATAAAAAGTCAGTTTTTTTGGGTGTGGTCCCATTTGGCCCCTTATAACAAAGACATCTGATTGAAATATGCAAGCAAGGATTTTTTTCATGGGGAATCTAATAATTTTTTTTTCAAAATCAGACCAGAAAAATGGCCCCTTATTCTTACTTGGCCAAAGTCACAACCCCAAAAATCAATTCCAGTCTTCCTTTTTGTGATATCACACCTTATTATGCTATTTCTAAAAGATTCATTCCCTAATAGTCAAGTTATAGTGTGGAAATCAGAAAAATGTCCCCATTTTTGGTCCCTTATTTCTGAAAAGTTCAAGTTTTCACCCCAAAAATCAATCCAATTGTGGTACAGAATATTGTGGAACAATATCATAGACATTCCTATGCTATTATCGTCGTTATATAGTTTAATTCCACAAAATACTTGTTTAAGGTCCCTTTTGGCCGCTAATTCTAAAACGATTGGGGTCATAACCCCCAAAATCAATACAAACCTTCCTTTTCTGGTTTGAAACCTTTTTGAAAAATTTTATATAAACTGACTAATACTTAAGTTATCACACGAAAGCCAAGTGTTGATGATGACAACGCCATACCAATATACAACTGCACATTTTTTGTGGTCATATTAAAAATAATTCAAGGGATACAAATAACTATTTCAATCCTATCAAATCACAGTATCTTGTCTCAGTTTATTTATTTAAATAAACTGGCATGATGAACCACTACAAATGTTTTCGAAACAAAAATGCAATCTTTAACAGTATCTAATTTTAAAGAAAGACTTCCTAAAGCCCAATGAATGTAAAACTAGTGCAAAAACTGTTAATAGATATTTTACAATTATATTGCTACAATGAGTTGATTGTTTTAGATAATGACAGCATAGTGCACACTCTGGGTCTTGCTAAAAAGTTAAATCAAACTTGGTCATACCTTTTTTTATCTTAAATGTTCTAAGTCCCAAATAATTGATTGACCCAATGGAAATACTGGTAATTATGTTATGTATATTCATTTCTAGTCTTCTCAAAATGTCAATGTCCTGACAAGACATAGTCTACTACAGATAGCAGTACTAACTACTGCTGGTAATGACTTAAATGGAATATAATAACATGCAAACATATATACAATTTCAAATTAATATGATACAGTATGAGTTTTGCTGATTAATAATTACATGTTTAAAAAAAAAAGAAAAAGACAGTTAAGAAAAAAATAATAACATGTATGTGCACCAATGGCTAGCACTATAAAAGTGATCATTATGAATATTGTTCACAATCCAGGACCAAAAACCTCATAAGCTTAACATAATTAATGTAAATTATAGGTATGATGCAATATGTACCTAAAATAAGACAGAGAGTATTAAAAGCAATTGAGTTAACAGGGAGACAAGACAAAAATATCAAATTCAAGACTCGAAATCTTCTTTTAAGATGTAAGAAATTTACACTGTTTACAAAGCCATTAAATAAATTCCTTACAAATGCATTTCTAATGAAAATACTGGTAAACTGTTCATATACATTGTTTGTATCAATAAATTATTTAAGTATAAAACATAAACCAGATGCTGGTTATTAGTAAAATCCAACATCATTACCAAGATGAATAGTCCAGATCTTCATTTCCAAATACAAAGAAATATCCCAGTATTGTCAGGAACACCACAATATTGCCAGCTAATACTAGGCCACAAGCTCCCCAATCAATCTACAATTAAACCGTTCACCTTCATATCATCTATCAATGTTTGTATTCATAAAAAAAATTCTTACATGGTAAGTATAAAGTTATCCTAATAAAGTCTGTGTCAAACAAAACATTAATAAGATAATAAATTTAATTATTGTATAGAAAGCAGTAATTTATGAAATGTTACCTGTTTAAAAAAAATTGGTAATTCACACAATAAATTTGGTAATTTCATTCTCTGACTTTCTACTGCCAAAACGTCACAACATGAATATCAATCCACCGATCATAAAATTTAAAATTCATGTTGAAAATGAACATAAAATATTGAGAAAATCTATATAATAAATAGGACAATTAAATGGTCATCGAACATCATTAAGAACTCAAATATAATCACTCGTGCCAAGAAGACATTAAGATTTAATGTGTATGGAAAAGGTTCTGCACACTCATTAAATAAAGACATTCTTTGGCACTCATGATCACATTTTGATTATTCACTTCATTATCTTATCATGAACATTTGCCATTTGGTCTCAAAATGTTTTAAAAAAATTATCAAGAAACATCAACTCAGGTATATACATTTAGTAAAGTTTCACAATTGTTGCCTGGGTACTTTCAGTAAGACAGTAAAAAGACAAATGAAATGGCTAAAGCAGACTTAATTACTTGTATGAAACTTTAAACTTCATTGTGTTATATTTATAGAAATGACCAGTTAAACAAGATTATACATTCTGATTTGCTCAAAACAAGCAAAACACTAAAAATATCTAATGTACTCACAACTGTAACATGAGCCAACACAACAGGCAGTCCAACAGCTGATATAACAATGCCTGTGGTGAGGAAAATTGCCAACTCTACACAAGCACTACTGGCTGTGTCTAGACTGTCTGACATTCTTCTAGATATCACAGTAGGTACAGGTGACAGGAAATAGAATATCAAAACAAACATAGGCCACCAGTTACTGAAATAAAACATCACCAGAATTACCCTTAATCTGAAAAAACATAACATCTTTCAACTGGTACTGGTAAAAAAAGCTTGCAGATGATTGCCTTTGGTGTCTGCATGAAATTTCTCAAAATTTGACAATCAATAAAATGCTTCACAGAACAGCCTAGTACGACCTCAAAGGTTGAACCCTGAACAGTATGGGCAAGCATGGACACTTTATTCAAACGTTTCAGCTTTGAATTTTGATTATGATTACATATTTGACACAGGATATGAATTTGACCAGTTTTAAATTGTTAACTTTTTCGTCCTCTTATTCCTAAATGGTTGAAGCGGAAACCTTCAAAATCAATCTAAACCTTCTTTTGATAGTACTGCACTTGTGGTACATTTTCAAAGAGATTCGTTCCCTTATACTTATATCATTATCCAGGAATAAAAAAAAAGGGTTCCTGTTTCTGGTCCCTTATTCATACTTGGCTCAAGTCACTGCCCAACAATCAATCACGTCTTCCTTTGATGGTATGGCACCTTATTATACAATTTCAAAGTGATCCATTCACTAATAGTCAAGTTACTGTCTGGGCATAAGGAAAATGCATGTTTCTGACCCCCTCCTTTTATGCCCTTAATTTCTCAAGTTTCAAGTCTTAACCCCAAAAATCCATAAGTCTTTCTATTGTTGTACAGAATATTGTGGAACAGCATGTCATATACAATTCTAAGCTTTTTCTGGAGTCATATAGTAAGATTCTATGAAATGCTTATTTTTGGCTCTTTCTGGCCCTTTATTAAGCAGTTGGGGCAATATCCCCCAATAACAATACCAACCTTCCTGTTGTAGTTTGAAACCTTGTCAATTTTATAAAGAGCAACCAACTGATATTCAAGTTATTTCTTAGATACTGAGTGTCTGGACGATGACAGGGTCATACTACATGTATTATATGACCACAAATCTTTGTGGTTGTAAAAAATACAGAATGAAGTACCTTAACGAAGATAGAGTAGACACTTATTTGGGAGACAGTATTTAACCAATTCAATTGACCACAAAGATAAACAAGAGGCTCCCAGGAGCCTGAATTGCTCACCTTGTTGAATTTTGCCTTTCAAAGGCAAAAATTTTAACAAGAAGTTGTCCAACAATTTTGACTCAAGAAGTCTTTGGTAGGACTTATCACAAGATCTTTTTAACAATTGAAAGTTTCTTTTAATATATCATAGTTTTCAAGATATTGACTGAAAACTATTAAAAAAAAAGGTCATTTTTCCCCTTTCAAGGCCAATAACTCTTACAAGGAGTCTGAAGAGTTTTGTACTCCTAATAACATGGATCCTTTCAGCTATTGAAAGAATTTAGATAAACCTAACAGTTTTGGCAAATCAAAAATCCCCACATCAGTTCTATGCAGTATACCCCAAGGAACATTTATACCAGTAGTGTCAGAGGAGATTTTTGAAACAAATAACATTAAAAATAGCATAAATCACTGAAAAAGGGCAATAACTTCAACATGGCTTAATGGATTAAAACCAAAATTTGACAAGAGATAAATCTCATCATGCTGAACACTTTTACCCACGTAAGATTTTAGCTGAACCTAATGGTTCAGGAGATATATGTGAAAAACTACTGTCTGACCCCTATGTTCTATTTTTAGTAACAGCGGCCATGTTTTTTCGATAAATCAAAAATCCTCACATCAGTTCTATGCAGGACACCCCAAGGAACATTTATACCAAGTTTGGTTATAATTAGTCAACTAGTTTCAGAGGAGAAGAGTTTCGTATAATTGTTAACGGCGACAATGGACGACAACGACAGACGAAGATGGATGCCAAGTGATGGCAATAGCTCACATGGCCTTTGGCCAGGTGAGCTAAAAAGGCTATGAAAGCTTGAAATTATGTGTACACTTCACACCTAAAAATATTTGAAAAATGCATGAGTAACAGCCATATGTTATACTTACTGTGCATCATTGAAAAGGTTAAACTAACACTTGTTCCAATGTGAATATAAACTTACATCCATATTAAAATAATTAGAAAAAAACAGTTATTCTTAGAAAAATAAGAGAAATTAGCCTGAATATGTAGCTGTATGTACTGTTTGATGTTCATAACAATAATATACATACTCATATAAGGCACAACCAAGTACCAAAAATGTCACACCAACAGCTGCAGAAAATGCCATTGCTATCAAACTGAAATAAATAAAAGACAGGTAGAAGTAAATCTTTCCTTGCCTAATTACATTAAATATGTACAATACAATGAACAAACTTGATATTAATATTAATAACATGTAAATGTTACCAAATACCTTAAACATTAAAAGTCATTATAAATTTACCATCAGCACACTGCTTTCTATTCTTTCTGCTTACAATTTATTGTTGATATTTTTCTCAATTATGTTTGCATTTAGTTTACTCTCAGTGAATATGAAAAACAAATTTTGACGACAAAAAAATATAAAAAAGTAATGTACTTATACTCACGCTAAATATGTAATTTTCAGGAAGACAAGGAGTTATGAAAAAAAAGAAAAAAATGATTTTTTAATCAAATTTGATATATATGTTCATATATGAATTGGATTAATCATATTAGTTGACAGAAATTACTTTTTGGGTTAAAAAAGCAACTTTATTAGAGATAGGCCCCAAAATGGGAGATTATACCCGATTTCAAGCCTGATAAAAATGGCAGTAACTGCTTGTCCACGCCTTCATGGACTGGGAGCCTCTACAGGCTAATTGTCCACACATCCGGTTTCAGTCAATAACACAAGAAATCTTGATGGGCATGCTTCGTGCACATAGTGATTTGGATACTGTGAGAAATTTGTGTTTTACAATTATATAAAAAATGATACAAATAAAATTTAAATCATATCTAATGTAAAATAGATTAAAAATCATTCAGAATTAAGACAAAATACACATCTCATGGTGCAAGTCTAAAGAACTCCCCTCTTCAAATTCCTGAATACAGGCCTACACTGATCTTTCTTTCAATAAACTAAAATTTTAAGAACATTCCATTAATAGTCGTGCAGATAATTTCGACAATTTTATCTGAAACAATTCAAGTGTTTCCATGTTTTCGATGCAATCCAGATCTGTGGACAATTAGCCTGAAGATGCTCCTTGTCTGGGAATGTGTGGATGAGCAGCCATTGCCTATAAAAAAGGCAACAATTCAGACATTAGATTGAACTTAGAATATCAGAACACAGTGGTTTAATTATTAATGATCATATGTATGAAATAAATTATATAATTACTAAACCATAGTGTTGCCTGCTGTCAGTACAC
This sequence comes from Perna viridis, assembly GCA_037379345.1. Taxonomy (NCBI): domain Eukaryota; kingdom Metazoa; phylum Mollusca; class Bivalvia; order Mytilida; family Mytilidae; genus Perna; species Perna viridis. The sequence continues at coordinate 51,536,096 of CM074511.1, read as the reverse complement.
AATAGCTAATTGTTTGAGTCATCGATATAGTTTGAGAATATTGAGATTGCAAATGAAATGATTTTTTTTGTTTACAAACTGTAAAATTGGAAAATACTCATCTTAGTCAGTAACATTCAATTCGTAAAACCAAGTTACTTACATATAATATCATAATAAACAAATATTTTTAAATGACAATATAGTTAGATCTTAATTAAAATATTTAGGATTTGGGGAGAATATTATGATCCTGATTTGTCATCACCTCTTATTCCTGCCATTTTGACCAATTTGTCTGTGATTGGGGAAACGTCCGAGACATTCCGTATTTAAATAAAAGTCGACCCATAATCATATCGCCCCTCTATTTTTAAAACTGGTTTTGAAAGACGGCTTTGAATAAAGCTATTAAATGGCAAAACGAAAACGTGTTTATTTTTTAAACCAGAATATAAGAAGCATACGATGGTAAAAGATGGTAAGTTAGCTTGCAAAGAAAAAAAAAATGATTTAACCACAGGCCCTTAGGACCAGGACACATATTTTTCTAAAATGTCATTAAATCATTTTCTTGAGTTATTATGTGAGTTCTCAGTCATGTCCTCTTGCTATTTAATACTATTTATACCATGCCAAGTTTTTCGTCTATAGACTGAGAACATACATATTAACTCAAACTAAAATGATTTAATGATATTTTTGTGATAAAAAAATCCTTGTCACAAAGGCCTGTGGTTGATTATTGCGACGGTTATTTTTTTTCCTTTGCAAGCTAACTTATCATAAGGATCATTTCATCAGTTGAGAGTTTCTTTCTATCTACTATAGTTATCATGTTATTGTCTGAATTAAACTGCTAAAAAACGTCATTTTCGCTCTTCAAAGGCAAACGTCGTCCGACAACAGTAATCCCTTCAGACTTTCGTAGGCATTATGATAAAAATAAAAATGGCAAAACCTAACAGTTTAGGAGATACATGAGAAAAAACCTCTGAATGACACCTTTGTTCTATTTAAAATAACAGTGGACATGTTTTCGGATAAAACACACAACAGGTCTATGCAGAATACCCTAGGGAATATTCATACTGATTTTGGTTCTATTTGGTCTAGTTTTGATTTGATGTAGATCTTATCACGCTAAACAATTTTACCCTGTCAGTATTTGGCTAAACCTAACGGTTTTAGAGATAAAGATACGAAGAACTTCTGTCTGACCCCGTTGTTCTATTTGCAGTAACGGCGGCCATGATTTTCGCCGGATCAAAAATTTCCACATCAGTTCTATGCACAATTCCCTAAAGAATTTTCGTATCAAATTTAGACCCCATTGGTCAAGAAATGTCAGAAGAGAAGATTTTTGAAAGAAAAATCTTTAAAAAGAGCAAAATAAAAACGTCGAATAAGCACAACAACTCAAACATGGCTGAACAAATTAAAACGAAAATTTTACCTCTGACAGACCTAATCATGCTGAACACTTTTACACTATCAGAATTAGCTAAACCTAACTGTTTAAAAAATCTGTGTGACCCCTTTATTCTATTTTAATAACGCGGCCATGTTTTTTCATGGATGAAAAATACCTACTTCATTTCCATGCAGAGTACCATAAGAAATATTCATACAAAATTGGGATCCAATTGGAAATGTCAGAAGAGAAGATTTTTGAAAGGAAAATATTTAAAAGAGAAATAACGTCGAAAAAGGGCAAAATTTTACTCAAACATGGCACATATCAAAACGAAAATTTGAGTACAGATAGATCTCATCATGCTAAATACTTTTACTCTGTTAGAATTTGGTTAAACCTAACGGTATCGGATATATCAGCCAAAAAACTTCTGTCTGACCCCTAAGTTCTATTTTCAGTAACGGCGGCCATGTTTTTCGACGGTAAAAAATTCCACGTCAATTCTATGGAGGTTACCCGAAGAAACGTTCATGCAAAGTTTGGTTTATTAATTGGTCAAGTAGTGTCAGAGGAGAGAAGTTTTGAAAATTGTTAACGACGACAACGGACGCCAAGTTTTGGCAATAGGTCACATGACATTCAGCCAGATGAGCTAAAATGGCAAGCTCACGTGATAATTTTTACAACTATTAAATAGCATAACTAGTGTATTCTGTATATTTTCCATTTTTCTCTCCTATTTTCTTGAACAAAACCAGAATGACGTATCAATGAAAGAGTAATCAAATAACCAAGATTTGAGCGAAAACCAAAATAATCAGCAACATACAAAGTAGCAATGGTAAATCAGCAACTCGGACTCCAATAAAAACTGGGAGAATAGACCATGTGTACTGGTAGGTTAAGCGTCCTCTGCTTTTCTAGAAACACCCGCCGAGTTGCTCATAAATAGTCAAGTACAGGATAGACGAAAGAGAAAAGGAAAATATTGTAACAACATAACCCTGTTCCAGAAGACTAATTGTTAGAAGTCTAGCGCGATAAAAACAGTCTGCATAGTTACCACAAGCTCTGGCATAACGTATGAGTTGTGATATGAAAACTCCATACGCAGGTGCAGAAGGGATGTTGCCACAGAGGATAGGAAAGTTGACAATACGGAATGAAGTTTATCGTATAGTTTGTTCAATAGTTTTCCTTTGATCTCTGATAGTTTTTTTTTACCATTGACATGTTTGAGTATACAAAAACGGGCATATAGTAGACCAGGATATGAGGTTGACTTCACAGTGTCTGTAGTAAATCAACGGAATCATCGTGAATCTACAGTGCAAGCATAACTTCATACCAACTGGAATACGATAACTTGAAGGTTATCAATCATAGAAAATCTTTCCCGGAATAAATTCTGATGTCAAAGAATTACAAAACCTTAACTAATGCTACCATATATAAGTACAGATTACTTTTGATGGAAACAATCTTTCTGAATACTAAATACAAAAACTCCAACATAAGTATTGTAGTACTTTATATCGACTATAATATAACTAACTACACCATTTTACACTAAAAATAAGAATCCATATAAATCTTAGTTTGTTTAGCAGTCGATTTGCATAAAATACGAAGGTTTTAATATCAAGATTGTCAAATGCTCCACCATCCATGTAATACATATAGCAACAAATTGTGCACCACTCTTTGCCGATCTGTTTCTGCTTTTTTTTATTTTACAAAGGTTACTTAAGAAAAAAAACGAATTTTAGTGTTACAGATGAGGTGTCATCTTTGAATAATCCTATAGTTTATTTTACTACTCACTGCATGCTTAAGTAGCCGCACTTTCTCGGGATTCGATGTATTGCAGTTTCGCAAATAGTCTGAAAAGATTCAAATTAACTTTAATTTCCCTGATGCTTGTAAACAGCTTCATAAATTTACTGTACTGATTAAATAATGTTAATAAATGCATTAACTATGAACGCGTGCATGAGGTATATCATTAGGCATATTGGTATTAACTCAGCCCTGGCTTCATCTGGATGTATACGCAAAGTATTTGGTGTTACCGATAAAGTATAGACTTAGTGTGTAGTCCAAAAACTAAATTGTTCATATATGTTCAACGAAATTATCTTTGGTGGGTTAATTTAAACTAAATGGTTATTCCATGCATTTGCCGAAAGTAATATTAGACCGCCGAATTAGCATTCACTCCATGTTGTATATCACAACCCCAACGATTAATTGCAACGGTTCATTAAAATTATTTACTTTTTTGGATTTACGTTGTATTTTTTGCATTTCATCGTAGATCCGTTCTTTTTTTCATTATAATATATTCTGCATATATTCTACCCCCACTGAGCCTCGCTGTTATTTAAATATCCGGAAACGAATTCCGGTTAGTATCCGGATGTTAGAATAAAATCCAATACGTCGCCATTTTCACGCAGAAGATATCTTGCACGCACGCACTTGAATAAATTTTGTGATAATTCACCCTTAAGAACAAGATAATGGCAGATGGAGCAAAGTAAGTGATGTCGAAAATATTGGCTTAATCTCTGTTTTGTTCTTTACACTTGCAATTATAATTTTTAACCGAAATAATGAATCGGCTTTTCCTGCTCAATTTCACTTTGTCATCGAAGCTTTGTTTCCATTATTTGACATTTCGTTACCACAGTTACCACTATCTGTCGGCAGGTTTTGTTATTTACTATTTAAAAATGTTCATCGTTGAATCTTTTTAATCTTTGTTTCGTTCATTTACCGAATATTCGTTACGTAAAACCGAAAGTTATTTATTTGCAGTTTCGGGACACCCGGGCAGAATAAGAGGAAATTTCCGTCGGAATGTTGTTGTAACGCGTAGATCTGAAATTAATTGTTTGAATTAAGTGTCATTAATCATCTTGTACAATTAAAACAGAAATTCATTTTTGAGGAGTTGAATTTATGAAATTATTAAAGATCTAAAAATAGCATATGAAGTCATTTGTTTGGCCATTCTTTAAAGGGAACGTGTCATTGGTATATTTTCAGCAGTGATCCTCAATTCTACTATGTCATTCTTACTATAAAAGTTGATCCACTTGTTCCAAATATTTATTTGATCAGAATAATTTGTTTAGGATGGAAAGGTTAAGTACCTGTATAAATAATGTAGCACTGAAACCATGAGACATGACTACCTGTAGTTACTTCTGGAAAATACTTGGAGAATATTTTAACAATCTAAACACAATTTAATAGTTACTGAAAATTGTGCAAAATAATAGCAAATGTACATCAAATAAAAATTTGAAATGTGTATATTATATTTTTTTAACAGATGTAAGAACTATCTTAGGGACCAGTTAAGATGGAGATTTATGCTACATGTATGTCTGTAGAAATTAAAAAAAAAAAGAACACTTTTTACGATCTGATGAATAATATCATTCCCTGTTGTCCCATTTAACTTACAGTGAAGATCTGCAGACTGCTATTCTCAAGCGTAAAGACAGACCAAACAGACTTCTTGTAGAAGAAGCTATAAATGAAGACAACTCCGTTGTTTCCCTGTCTCAGGTTGGTATAATTGTAATAATCATAACTGGTATTTGTAATTGTCCCCTGTGGGTTCATAATTTACTTAATAAACCGTTTTATATTTATATTTATATTTTGAATATTATGAAGTGTGGCAGTTGTCTTTCCATTCTACTACGAAACAATTGCTGTCAGAATATTTTTTATTACTGGAGATACATTAAAGGGAAAGACCACTTTGCATTAAGTTAGGCTCTTATGATAAATCATACCCACGTAAACGAAAATAAATAACCTTTAATACAAAATGCGCTTTCGTAAATGCTCAAGGCTATGCAAAGTTTGAAATCTTTGAAATATAAGTGGATAGCCATCTTGCAGAACTCTCCTATATGATTGATTCTATCTTAATTGATTTTTACTGATAGCTTCCGATTGGCTCGTGAAGTCACTAAGTCAGTTTGGTACTGATGCACACCCTGCAAATAATATGTATACAAATAAAATTCGTAAAATTTCTACGATCCTGTTTATCTAATCACTGAAACATGTCTTGTCAAGCTTACGATTACTCGATTGATAAAAGAGAAATATTCTAAAAGTTTTTTTACAGCAACACAAACATTCCTTGGAAGTAGCCGTAAGATTTTCCTCAAACAATACTCTAGTCTTCTACCTGCAAATTCCATTGTTCGTCAAAGTTGTCTGATATTTGCTTACATGTTGTGCCTCAATCTCTTCTTCTGTTGAAATTATAGGGGAAAAGTCCCAAATTTGCGATTTCAACGGACATTGTAATAAATTACTTATTTACTTTCACTTTACAAACCGACTTCGTTATGTCACAGCTCAACTGATCATGGTGATGCCCATAGGCACGGGAAATTCAAATTCCATATTTATAAATCTTGATTAATTAGTGAAGAAAAGGAAATTAATTTGTTTCAATTTAATTTTCATGAACATTTAACAGATTAGTTTTGATATTTATGACTTGCACAATAACATGGTCTTCTCCTTTAAAAAAGATACATTACCAAATAGCTGAGGATAGAACAAGAAGTCAGGTCTTATATTTATTAAAAAAATATAGGAAGTATGTTTTTTGCTTGTGTTTGCTTTGGATGTAAAACTGAAATGTTTTAGTGCATACACTTGTTGAAAAAACACAAACACAAAAAAAAATATTTACTTCATGTTAATGTTATACAGGGAAAGATGGATGAATTACAACTCTTCAGAGGTGACACAGTTCTTTTAAAAGGCAAAAGAAGGAGAGAAACAGTTTGCATTGTTTTGTCAGATGACACTTGCTCAGATGATAAGATCAGAATTAACAGATGTGTTAGAAACAACTTACGAGTTAGATTAGGAGATGTTGTTAGGTATTTACATCTCTATTTAACTACAGTTTATCTGTTATGTTACACAACACCTTGTTTAAAGAAAAAGATGCCTTCCATATCAACGTATTATTTTTAGAGTTTAAGTAATATCATTTGTATGATTCTTTTTATGAATCAGTAAGGGTGTAATGATTCCAATCCATCATGGTCTGATACATATGATGACTCTCAGCTTACAATTCAATCAGTCTTGAGATTTATACATATAAATAGTTAGTACTTCAGTTTGTATACATGTAAATATGACCCATAAAGTACGTGCAATTTTCAGTTTTTAGCTAGGGCTGTGTCTTGTTTATGTATGTACAAATATCTGCTCTGTATTGTGAGGGTTTCCTTGTTGCTCATTGAACCTTTAGGTGGCCTAGAACAGACATTTTGCATCCTGGTTGGGATGTTGTCTCTTTGACATATTCACCATTTCCATTCTTGTTAAATGTTTTTGATTTCTCCCATGCAAATAAGTATAGGTATGATTTTAGTGGGACAAAGCAACTCAAATGAGAGAGTTGTACAGTTTATTGTAACTGTAATTTCTCTATTAAGAACCTAATTTACTTTCACCTTAAATCACTATTAGGATTTTTCGAATCTAGATTTTACATGTACCATTACATAACTACCTTTACATTTTTTGAAATTCTAGTTTTGTTTTTTCATTCACTTTGTTGAATGAAATGAATAATATGAAAATAGATCAGAAATCCTGTTCCTCAGCAAACAAACATTTGGTAGGAAAAATTATTAGGTTTGGTGTAGTGTAAAAATGATATTAAAAGTCTCCTAGATTTTCTGTTTCCCTTGCTTATAGGTTAATCTATTATTGATAAAATCTTCTGCTGATTTTAGTATTCAGGCATGCCCAGATGTAAAGTATGGGAAAAGAATACATGTACTGCCTATTGACGATACAGTTGAAGGTTTGGCTGGGTAAGTACTAAGCAATACATATAGTATTGATATGCAAAACATAAAAAGTTGTGCTTTTTGGTGAGAGGAGGGGTAAATGGGAAAGTTACTTTACTGTCCTCTATATATCTATGTATGTGAATGAAAATAGGACATGAATGAAATGTGTACCTAGCCTTGATTAGTAGTATATTATGCACATCAAAAGTCACATGACAAAAATCATGGTTAGCAAAAGTTACAACTAGCATTCCTGGAGGTACGAGATCACAATTAATTCCCCTTGACTTTTCGTTGTATACGAATATAGTTCCTTTTTTTTTAGTGTGTTTCTTCCTGATTTTTTTCTTTGCTGTCATAAACTTTATTGCTTAGTACTAACTGCAGAATTGTAGGGTAAGGATCAAGTTAACAAGGTTTTTTTTTTATTCTGTAATTTTATGTGGAAGTTGTGATTTGGTCCTTTGAAAGAAGGTCAGAATTTAGGACATTTGGCAGTGGTCACTTTTCATGTCTACGGGGTCTCCGAAGCAAAGTTGCTAAAAATAAAATATGATGGTGAATTTTTCTAGCACTCTTATAGAAATCTGCTTTTATACATGTTTCCATATTGGTGAAGTTTGAATGAGTTTGAAGTGGTGAAATTTTTTTTATATGTCAAGATGGGTCTGTTGAAATGCACTACGAAATTAATTGTGTCCTCGTACCTGGAGAACAAGAAAATATACCCAAACTTAATCTATATTTGATATTTCTAAGCAAATGTACAAGGTTTAAATGCAGTCTTTCAATCTGGAAATCACAATATGTGAAAATGTTTAAAAAAAAATAGCATAACTCTAAAACTGTGTTTTGAAATCAGACTATTTAACAGTACTTAGGGCAAAAAAATATAAGTCTGTTTTCCTTCACCCGACCTATCGACTCTAAACCCCAACCTGGATTTTTGTCCTGTTAAATCTGGGAAAAATTTGTTTCCGATCCTATCCGGATGCTGTAATCATTAACCCTTAGGCTGCTACACGCGGCATATGTCGTTCCGGTAATTCGACTTGTCATTGCTACACGCAACAATTGTCGTTTCTCGGACCCATTTGTTTATCGTAGTTTCTAAGCAACAAAGGGAATTCCCTTACCGAAAATTATGTATGATAATTGTTACAGAGGTTTTGATTGGTTGAAATCTGAAGTATATTCGTACTTCTCGGACGTTTTTACTGTTTACAATGAAAAATAAAAATCGTAAAGCCAGCACTCCACAGTTTAGTTTAGTTTTGCACTTTTGGCTAGGGATGAAAAATGACATAAATGGAAACCGGTGGTTGCTATAGTGATTAAAAATGAAGAATCTATTGTTGATAAAACATTTTCTGAAAAAAGGGGACTTTTAAAAGTATTTTGCAATGTTTTATATATTTTCAATGTTGAAGGGGCTTTTTTTCAATGACAATTTGACTTCATTGTGAAAGTGAAAGTAAGTCAATTTTTTACCATGCTAAATTTAATAAGTGGATTACAAAGTGAAATAGCTCAAAATCTAACCGGCGATGCCCATATGAGGAAGGGGTTTTTGAAGGGAAAAGTTTGAACAGTTTCAGGGATTGAAATAAAAATTTCAGATATTTTGCGGGAAATTTGATATTTTTAAACCTGATTTTATGAACTTTTTTGCAAATTTTCGCATACTTTTGCATGGTTTCTTTGGTAACCCTATATGCTGTGGGTAATTTTTTTCCAGAAAATTTTTACTGCATCCTAAAGGCCTTGGCTTGAGCTATTTCTAGATATATAGATTTACAGATGCTTGACAATTTTTTAAAGTGATAAATGTTACAAAGCATCAGATTACAAGACCAAAATTAGGCAGTTCTACAATACTGTGGAGTGCTGGCAAATAAATTTTTGAAAATGTCGACAAAATGGCCGACGTAGATTGGAGTGATGATGAACAAGTGGCTAATTTTTTCATTGATAACGATGATGATGAGGAATTCGACTTAGTAGCATTTGAATGTTTTGATTGAAGCATTTTATCATTATGAAAATTTTATCTGAAGTTTCAAAATAGTTCTAACTATGAATTTACTATTTTTGAGTTAACGATCTTTTTACTCACCTTTAACGAGTTTTTTGCTTACCTGGGACTTACCTGTAATTGTTCAAAGTATTTTTTCTTACTGTGAAACTGTTTTATGAAGTTTTATGTTTACTAATGTTGTGTTGTTGCAGAGTTTATTTTGATTGTTAGCATTAAATTATAAAAAACTAAATTTTCACCTTTATTTGCACCTGTACAGGTAAAAGTTGGCCAATGACACAAAACAATAACAGAAATGGAAACTAGAGAATCTAACAATACATATACATATAACTTTTATTGGTGTATGATTAAAAATATTGAAGTTATGCTTGATGAAACTTAGTATGCATTCCAGATCAAAATTGTCATTTTTTATTCAGCAGTACATAATAAAACAATAGAATTTATATTGGCAGTTGAAGGGTTAATGATAATTTAAATTAAAAAGATGTATTGTTAAACCTATGAGGAGGATTGACAGGGCTAGCGTATTGTTAAACCTATGAGGAGGATTGACAGGGCTAGCGAAAGCCATATTTTTATAGCCTAGCTGGCCAAGTGATCTATGGTGCTGTATTTGTGCAGGTGGTGTTGCCAGAGATGTCATACTGGTACAAGCTCAAGTCCTGCTGAGGGAACAACTAAAAATTTGCTTTGCAGATTTCACAATTCTGACATTGTCCAGAATTTTTAGACCCTTCTATGCTTCCATTATCTTCTCTATTTCAATTTGATCTAATGGATATATCTAGAGCGTTGGACTTAGTGCTGGTGGTGTTGCCATTACAGATGTGAAAGTAGAAAAAGGGGGTTTGAATCCCATTGAGGGAGTGACCAAATTTTAGATTTGGGGTGTAGCTTAGACTTGATTATTTATGTATATGCATCAATGTATTTACATTCTATGTTGATCCTCGCCGTACATGCTATGTATCTACGTAGTAATGCACTAGCAAGTAAGGTAGTAGAGTCCCCACATCCCATTAGACTTCAAATTTGTATGATGAAATTGGTGTGGCTGTATTTGTATACTGTTGTAGATCCTCTACTGCCTTACCCGATAGCATTAGAGGTGGTCCTATTCAATTACATCACGTGCTAATGTTCACTGAAGGTCATAAGTTGACTGAAAATTTGGCTTGTTTATATTCTCTTATAACATCTTTATCGGTATCAGCTGAAGTGCTGAAAACTTAGAGATAGGCAAACATCTACTTTTCAATTTAAATGAAGGGTATTGCATACTATCAACCCCATACATGTGGCAGTATATGAAACTTTCAAAATGTAGGGAAAATGTGTACTATAATTGTTTAATTATTATCAGACAAAAAAAAAAAACTTGGTGGTTTCAAATTAAAAATTTCAATCTTTTGCAGAAACATCTTTGATGTGTTCCTGAAACCTTACTTTCTGGAGGCTTACAGACCTATTAAGAAAGGTGACATATTTATTGTCCGAGGTGGTATGCGTGCTGTAGAATTCAAAGTGATAGAAACTGACCCAAGTCCATACTGTATTGTAGCTCCAGATACTGTTATACACTGTGAAGGAGAACCAGTGAAAAGAGAGGTATGCCTCAGAAGAAATAAGGAGACAGCAACAGTTTATTTTAAGTTTGCAAATTCAAATAGCAACATGTTTTAGTTTGTTTTAATCATTTTAAATGATATTTGGAATGTTAAATGTGAGAAAGCATTGAATAATTTATTATGTTATACTTAAATAAGACTAGTTATGAAGAAAAGTTGATTAAGGTTATTATGAAATGTCATCATCATGCACATAATAATGGACATTAGACTTATGATAAGTATACTTCAAAGAATATTCCGTAAATATTTCTATGATCCTGTTTATCTAATCACCAAAACATATTGTCTAGTCAAGCTTACGATTGCAGGAATGATAAAAGAGAATATTCTAAAAGTTTTTGATCGGCAACACGAAAATTCTTTGGAAGTAGATTTTCCTATGACATACTAGTCTTCTGGCAGCAAATCCCGTTTTTCATCAATGTTGTCTGACATTTGCTTAAATATTGTGCCACAATCTCTTCTTCTGTTTATTTTGGGTTGAAATTATAGGAGAAAAGTCCCAAATTTGAGATTTACTTTCACTTTACCAACTGACTTCGTGATGTCACAACTCAACCGATCATGGTGGCGCCCATAGACACGGGAAATTCAAATTGCCTAATTTTAAATAGCGATTAATTAATTAAAAAAGGAAATAATTTTGTTTCAATTTAATTTTCATGAACATTTAAAAGACTAGTTTCGATATTTATGACTTGCACAATAACATGGTGTTTTCCTTTTAATACTGATGCATAATACACACCCCCATGTTCTGGAAATGATTTCTATGTAAAATGTGCTAATAATACACACCAAAATATGGTAAGTCAAATTCCATTTTGAAGTCTACACAGCAACCTCTCGTTTCTTTGATTTGTGTGTTTTAAGAGGTTGTCCTAGGGACATTTTTGCTTAACTATATCTTAGAAGTTAATCTTATTCACATTTATTGTACGAATCAATTATTCTTAAACAGGAAGAAGAAGAGGCACTTAATGAAGTTGGGTATGATGACATTGGAGGTTGTCGTAAACAGTTAGCACAGATCAAAGAAATGGTTGAATTACCACTCAGACATCCACAGTTATTTAAAGCTATTGGTGTGAAGGTATTGTTAGTTTAAAGTATTATTGCAAATCAGCTAACAAGAATCTTAGGTGGATGAGAATTTTCTTTATTTTCCTAATATACAGCCTAACACTTTCCTTTAATATGATAACTGAAAAATTGAGATTTTTTTCTTGACTTTTTAATCAAAGATAATAAATCAGGGAGAATGGTTTCAGTTTTTAATACTTGAACATGCAAAACATAAAAATGCAGGAATTAAAAAAAAATAATGACTGCATTTGTTTGAAGGAAAGTTATTGGCCAACTTGGCTTAAATGGTAAAAGTAATCCTGTCATCAAAGGAAATTATATCGTGAAAGTTATGTATGATGAAATGTTATTTCAGATCAGTCAGTGCTTTGCTCTGTATCAAATGTAATTTTTCAGCCACCCAGAGGTATATTGCTGTATGGACCTCCTGGAACTGGTAAAACACTTATTGCAAGAGCTGTAGCCAATGAAACTGGGGCTTTCTTCTTTCTCATAAATGGTAAGTTTCGTTAAGAATCTAACTTCATGATTGTCTTGGTTCATTTTTTTTCTAATAATTTTCTAATTAATGTGTGCGTGTGAGCTAAATATTCTATTGGAGTTACTGTTATACACTGTTATATACCAAATAATAATAGGATAATTAATTGGAAAGAGTGAATAGCCAAAATATTATCACGAGTACTGAAAGAACGCCTAGATTTAATGAATGTTGGCAAGAGAAAGTACGAGAGTGAAATTACCAAATTTATTTCACAGTGTGAATTATTGAAAATGTTTACACTTGGAACATACAGTAAATCACCGCTATCTATATAATAATAAGTAATATTCTCATTGTAGGTCCGGAAATTATGAGTAAACTTGCTGGTGAATCTGAAAGTAATTTGAGGAAAGCTTTTGAGGAAGCAGAAAAAAATTCTCCAGCCATTATTTTCATTGATGAATTAGATGCCATTGCCCCTAAAAGAGAAAAGGTGTGTGTTTCCTAGTCATACTTAAAATACAATTTAATGGTTATAAAAATGTGTTGCTAAAAACAATTTAAAAGAGGGTCTAATTAAATCAAAAGGCTTATTTCTTGACTTTAGAAAAACTGTTGTATCCAGTTATGTATTTTAATACATTGGCAAAAAAAATTTGTAAGTTTGTTAAAAACAAAGTATGTTTATATATTATTTTTAAATTGTAGTGTTTTGTTCATGGCCATAAATCTTACAAAATTACTTTTGTCTTGATATTCTCTTTTGTGCTGTAATAAAATCCCAAGAGTTCAGTTGTAGGAACCTTGAAACTCAGACTTACGCACGTTTCTTTTTTCAATAATGGTAATGAACTGGAGATGATATTTTTAATCATGAAAAACTTTGAAAAAAGTTAGACATTTGTGGCTATTATGAAACCAAGTGTTAGCTTTTTACAATTACCATTCATTTTCTTTAAAAGACTCATGGTGAAGTAGAAAGGAGAATAGTCTCACAGCTGTTGACACTTATGGATGGTTTAAAACAGAGATCCCACGTTATTGTAATGGCTGCCACAAATCGTCCTAACAGTATAGATGCTGCTCTCAGAAGATTTGGTATGTCACTAAAGTTTTATGGAATCAGAAGGAATTAAATAGTAAACTTGCAAAACTTAAGTATATTAAATGTTACATAAGCATGAAAAAGCTCTGAAGGGCACAAATAAATCTTACAGTAATTCTTCCATGTAATTAAGAACCATAATTAAGGAATTGTTAAATACTTGCTGGTCAAAAATATCTCAAAACAACTTAGCATTATGCTGTAATTATACCACCCACAAACAAAGTTTTGGGGAATATATAGTTTTCACCCTGTCTGTTTGCAGTCAGTCTGTCCATCTGTCAAATGATTTTCTAAGCTGCTTGCAGCATTGTTACGACACTCTGTGGGATATAATATACCCACATGGAGATGAGCATACTGTCAGGAATCTATGTTTAGGCAAAATTTGTAGAAATGATGGCTGATGGACTTAGAGGTGTTTTTCAGCAAAACTTAGTCTCATGTATAATGCGTTGGCAGCTCTGCACATGTATGATATCTTTGAAAACATGCAAAAACCTATTGTATACCATTATAAACATTTTATGCCCTAGCAACAAGGTGTTAAGTAAAAAAATATTTGGTTCTTGCTGCCTTTTATCCATCTGTTTAGTTTCTATTTGAGTTTTTATATGACCACAAATAATGTAGTTTTATAATGGTATCATGCTGCTGTTGTTGGTGTTGTCGTGAAAAACTGAAGTCCAGACAATAACTTTAGTATAAGTGTATGAATCTCTTTGAAAATGTATCATAAAGTTCCATACTAAAAGGAAGGCTTTTGAGAGTTGTAACTTGAGCTTCTGTTCTGGTCATATTCTCATTATTGAAAGCGGTATCAAGCCATACTTGCCCTAACTGTTCAGAGTTTTATCACTGGTCATTTCAAGCTGCATGATGCAAAACATTTATTCTGGTTGAGGTGTGTAGTTATAAAGCTTTAACTTAAATTTTTGTATTATAGGTCGATTTGATAGGGAAGTTGATATTGGTATACCAGATGCTACTGGCAGATTAGAAATTCTTAGAATTCACACAAAGAACATGAAATTATCTGATGATGTTGATTTGGAACAAGTGGCATCAGAAACACATGGACATGTTGGTGCTGATTTAGCAGCTTTATGTTCAGAGGCTGCTCTTCAACAGATAAGAGAAAAAATGGACTTGATAGACTTAGAAGATGAAACTATTGATGCTGAAGTACTGGATGCTTTGGCTGTCACAATGGAAGACTTCAGGGTTAGTATTTGTGAATTGAAGATTTCTGAGTAATAGTATCAAATCTTTACACATTTCACACATTTATGATGAATAACTTTTATTTTTAACCATCTGTTTTCACTTAAGTTATCAGACATTGATATCACCTGCGAAAATAGGCAGCTTGAACATGTTTATTACAAGCTCTGAAAAAAAAATCCATCAATGCCCTATATTTATTTGGCAGGAATGAAGTTTTAAAATTAGGTGCCAAAGAACTATTCAAGCACCCAGTTGAATAGGATGGCTATTCAAAGGGTCTCTACAAAAATTATAGCATATGATACAATTATTGTCAGAATAACTATTCATGTTGTTAGGAATGCAAAACTAATCATCTTTCTGGATAACAGGTATGTCAAAGTAGCTGAAATAGTTGAATTTTTGGGAGGTTTCTTAAATTTGGTTTACTGAAAAGGTTAATGATTTGAAGTCAGGTGATCATTGTCTAAAAATATTTGTTTATTTGTGCCACTTAAAGCCTCAGAAAAATTGAAACTCCCTAATAATGAAACAAAAATTATTAATGAGGTGTGACGATATAAATATCTACATGTATTTACAGGCTTGATGATTTGTAGCTTGGATTTTCTCACTGTTTATATAAAATCATCATAAACCATTTTTTTCTGTAACTTGTAACCTGAATATCAAACAAAATATGAATAAAACTATTCCCCTGTGAAAAATATCCAACAAACTAGACACTTGCTATATTTGGCTTGATGATAAACTTAGATGTATACACTTTGCCGTTTTTGAAGAGTGAATTATCTGAGAGGATAGAATCAATTTTACATGATCTTACTATCTTATTTAATGTTTAAGTGTATTATAGAAAGCAAGACAGACAACTTTTACACCATTTCTTGCACTTAAAAATTAAAAATATTTAATTTTTAGTGGGCTTTGAGCAAGAGTAACCCAAGTGCTTTGAGAGAAACATCAGTAGAAGTACCAAATGTTACCTGGGATGATGTTGGAGGTTTAGAAAATGTCAAAAAGGAATTACAAGAACTCGTACAGGTGAATATTTTAACTTTATACAGCAATTATATATTCTTTTCTTTTTTACCATTGATATTGAAATTCTTAAATGAAAATGTTTGTTTGCCTTTACTGTTGAATTTATTTTTCAGTACCCTGTAGAACATCCAGAAAAGTTTTTAAAGTTTGGTATGACCCCATCCAAAGGAGTATTGTTTTATGGACCACCTGGTTGTGGTAAAACTCTTTTGGCAAAGGCCATTGCTAATGAGTGTCAGGCAAATTTTATATCTATCAAAGGACCTGAATTACTTACTATGTGGTTTGGTGAATCAGAAGCTAATGTTAGAGAAATTTTTGACAAAGTAAGTTTATCTTGTGTGAGATTTAAACAATTTACACGTTAAAGTAATGAAACTTAATCATTAAAAATGAAAGTAGGTATATATTTTAAAAAAATTATGACAGAAAAAATTTGTACAATGTATGATACTTTATTCAGTAAAGAAATACTGCTTTAATTTTTATCTCACAAATGATACAAGCACCTGTTGTGAATAAATTATACAATTGAAAGCCATGCATTATGGAAAGTGTCCTCTTGTAACATGCTAATGCTATTTAGTCATCCAAGCATATTTTTTCGTAAAAGTTTAATCATAACTATTTTTGAAAAAGACAAAATAATGCTATTTCTTAGATCAGGTGTAGTACTATGTTTTCATGACGTTAAATAAATATCAGCTTAAAAATATCAAAGCATAAAAAATAGAACAACAGTTTACAGATTTCAAACTCTAAGCACTTGGCCTAAACATGAAAACAGGAAACAGAGATGATCCACATAGGCAGTGTAACAAACAGAAAATATACAATAACATATAAAAACTGAGTTGAAGGAAAAAGCTCTTGCAATGTGAACTCCCCCCCCCCCCGCCAAAAAAAAAAAAAATTGAGAGTGATATCAGGTGCAAGTATCTTATCAAGAAGGGTAAGCATATCCTGCTTCTCCAATGGCACCAACCACATTAAACTAGTTAAATAATTTTTGATAAATTATGTAATTTGTATGTTGTAACTTGTCAGGCAAGGCAGGCAGCACCTTGTGTCCTGTTCTTTGATGAGTTAGACTCCATAGCTAAGTCTAGAGGAGGCAATGTTGGAGATGGAGGTACGTGTGTAGCTTGGTTAACTAGCCATGCTGTACGGTGCTGATATTCCTTTTGTCTGGTTGCTACATGTATGTGTTCATGCTGCATGGTGGAAGAAAGGATAAGACCAAAATATCAACATAGTTCATTTTTTCTTAGGTGAAAAATGGATTTTCTATATTGGTTTTTGAAAAATACTTAACTCCTTTTTAAATAGAGATTTTGCATATATTAACTAACCCAAATGGCATCTAATAAACTAAAGATTTTGGAATCTTTATATTCTAAAAAAAAAACCACATTTTAGAAATTTACTCCATGTTTAATTCTTAAGGTCTTATCCTTTCTTCTCTATTGTCCAAAATGAAGCTAAAGCTACTAATTACTAACATTAAATGGATATAAACTTCAGGCTAGGTCAGCTGCCCCTTGTGTATTGTTCTTTGATGAGTTAGATTCCATAGCTAAAGCTAGAGGTGGAAACAGTGGTGATGGAGGTAAGTCGTTGATGCACCATTTTGTTAGATGTGGTTGCATCAGGAAAAGTTCATTGACAGCTCCAAATTCACATCAATATTTTGCCTGATGTACACAATATTCATCCATGTTTTCTCTGCAAAAAGATTTTTGCATGATTTTTACTTTTCTATGGTTCTGTTCTTAAAAGAGCTTATAACAAAAAGTTTACAATGTTAAATTTTTGTAGAAGTGAGTGAATTTTGATGAAATAGGTATTCAATATTCAGTACATGTACTTCAAAAGGAAGGGTGGAATTAATATGGAAAAAAGTGGCCGGGGACATGTATTTTAAGAAATTAGTATAAATTGCTTAATATCATACTAGATTCAATGGGGTTTAATTTAAAATCTTTACTTCTTGGGTTTCTTCGTGAAGTCAGATTTTATTTACAGAAGTTATTATAAGTAAGGGTTCAGAGAGCCCAAAATTCAAGTTATTTAAATTCTTGTTTTTATGCCGAATCTGAGAATTCATAATTGTTTAGACCATAATTCTAAACATTAAAAAAAAATTAGGTTATTTACCAGATTCATTCTGGGTCATGTCAAATATTTTAGCAGTAACCACAATAAGAGATGTGTAAAGCATGAATATATTCTCCATATTGTTCCAACTATCATGATTTAAAGGCTTTTTTTGTATCAAGCTGCACCTTTGGGAGCACCATATTGTTGGCAGATATTCTTTTATGTATTATTATTCTATCAGTGCTTAACTTCATATCCTGCAGAGAAATATAAAAGTTCTATCCATTGTTAATATGTTAGATGCAACAAGGTCTAGCTGTTTTGAATTTGGATTAGGTTAACTAACCGTCCATTGATTGTTTTGGGAATGTTTGCTTTAGGCTTTGCTATATATTTCCTATTGGCAATACCTGAGTTCAGTTTGCATTCTATTCAGCTATCATAAAGTAAGGTTGAAAAGGGCTCTGATTAACATTTTCCTGAAACTGAATCATTTGGTTAGACTGTTCATTGCCTTATCATTTGCAAATGGAGTTTATTTAATGGGTTTACTTTTTACTTTTAGGTGGTGCTGCTGATAGAGTAATTAATCAGCTTCTGACAGAAATGGATGGTATGAGTGCAAAGAAAAATGTCTTCATAATTGGTGCAACTAACAGGTAAATATTACTGCCCTTTTCTGCTGCACTGCATATGCTTCAGCAATCAATAAAACCTGTGAATTTCATGCTTTTGTGGTCTTTAAATAGAAAAGCTTATGACTACAAATGTACAATACCTCAGTATAATTATGATTAATATTTGTGTGTGACAATTTTTTTACTTAATATGATAAGTACACATTCTAAAGTGAGTCACTATCTTTTATAAAGCATTATTTCAACCAAATGGTTTGATTTGTTAATATTACAGACCTGATATTATTGATCCTGCCATTTTGAGACCTGGACGTCTTGATCAGCTGATTTACATTCCGCTACCAGATCTCAAGTCACGTGTACAGATTTTGAAGGCTAATTTGAGAAAATCTCCAGTGTCAAGGGTAAGGCATCAGAGTTTTGATTTCTTAATGTGTAGTATATTAAATTGATCAAAAATGTCATTTTTAGTTATTATTATTATTACAGCTTCATAACTGTTGGAATAGCATTAATGATATATTTATGCAAATTTTTTTTTGGTTTTAATTAATTGCAGTCTAAGTCCTAGACTTTTATATTTTTTCTATCTCTTTGGATGACCCTCAAGTCCCTTAGGTATCACCTGTGCACATGCAACATGAATATGATACATGTAGATTTCGAAAGTAAAGAAATGAAAAAGACTATTAAATCTTGTTCAGTGTATAAAAGTTAAAAAATCTTAAAATTGTTTTATAAACTGATTTTTTATGATCATCACCTAAACCACAAATTTTATTATAGGATATAGATTTAGAATACTTGGCTAAGGTAACAGAAGGTTTCAGTGGTGCAGATTTGACAGAAATTTGCCAGCGTGCATGTAAGCTTGCAATCAGACAGGCTATTGAAGCTGAAATCCGTAATGAACGGGAAAGACAGAATAATCCTGATTTAGATATGGTAACTATCTGATAATGATAATGAACATTTCTAGAACAAAGGAGTCTGTTCAGAAAACGTCAAAATTAGCCCCGAAAACGTAAGTGTTTCAAGTGTCATAAAAATTGCATAATTCACTAGCTGAATATGTGCCTTTGTTAAAATCAGTTTCACTGTGTACTAATGCATGTGTTTCACTAAAATTGTAGATGAAAATAAAGGAAAATTAGAAAATTACGCCAATTTGTGCTAAAATAGCTTATTTCATTGCCCATTTTTATGCAGAAAATATAGAGCGAATTTGTTGAACTCTTTGATTTTTATACAAAAATAGTTTTCTGTACAGTCACAACTCTGGACAAAAGATTTTGTTGTTCATAGCTTGCCCTCTATATTTTTGGATTAAGATAGTACCCTTAATCCTCTCATTTTTGTGAAAATTCTTTGGAAACTGTATAGAAGCAGAGTTTCGTGCCCTCCTTATGAATAAAGTATGACACAACAACTTGTATTTTCTATATATAGGTATTCAGATAATATTTTAGCTTTAAAATAGGCAAATGAAAAATTTCAAATAATAAGATGAAATTTAGGCAGAAAAGTTGCCAGGTTGTTAATATTTATGAATGATATTTTAGGAAACAGAGGACTATGATCCGGTACCTGAAATAACACGAGCTCATTTTGAAGAGGCAATGAAATTTGCAAGAAGATCTGTTAGTGACAATGACATTAGAAAATATGAAATGTTTGCCCAGACACTACAGCAAAGCAGAGGATTTGGTGGCAATTTCAGGTTGGTTAAATCATTATTATAGTTTTTTAGTCTTTTTTTTGTTACAATTAAGGCCATTCAAATGTAGTTTATTGGTTCTGGAGTCATTTTTCATTTTAACCAATAAAGGAGGGAAATATTTCTTTTGACCTTTTATTGCCTCTTTAAGTCATGATGGTGTTTCTTATATTGTTGAATGCTAGAGAAAAAAAGGACAAAAGAGGTGTTTTTATTTTATTGAAATCAGTGATATAAATAGGTTATGAAGCACCTTCAAGGGAGGGTCTAAGTACCACATAATTGATTTTAGTTGGCCTAACTTGAATAATTTTGTGTTTTTGATATCAGTAAATGCTTGTAAAAATTGTAGGGGCATTATTAGCTATGGATATTGCCCAAAAATATCTACTATGTTGCAATAAGATAAAAATTAATAACCACACAGTAAATCAGATAAATATTAGGGAAAATATTTTGTGGCATCATTTCATTGAAATGTCATAATGGTGCCACAGCTATACATCATTTTACAATTATATTTTTACAACTATCTTATAATGAATATATTAACTAAATATGAAGTTTTTTCTTGAGCGTTGACACCATTTCCTTGCCAAAAATATGACTGGAAAGTTACCAAAAAGTACAAAATTGACAACATATTTGAATTTAAGTCAACGTCAAGCAATTCGGTTGTCCTTTTAATGAAAGAATTATCAAAAGTCTATGTTTTCTCATTTTTTACGGATTCAAAGTCTCCAAATTTGCAATTAAATCTTTCAACACTTCATGATTAATTTTCATGTATTTTTGGGTATTGAGAACCTTAACTGCTCCTTTCCCTACTCAATTTCTATAAGAGCGTAAATTGACATGTACTTCATGCAGTATAGCTTTTTTTATCTGGGTGTGGTAAATATATGAATTCCTTCTGTGTTACCATTTGTGTGAGGAATTTCCCAGGATAACATATTTGTACCCCAAGAAAAGCAAAGTGTATTCTTTGCTAAGGTCCATTAACTCTATAAATCAATAACAGAATCCATTATGAAACTCAAAAAAATTCTTTTGGTGGTAGGTTAAAGATATTTGTTCCTTGGGTACAATTAAGTACCAGTCCATATTAAATTCAAACATTGTCCATATTAAAGTGATTTATGGTGAAGAAAAACCCACCAAACAAACAATGCTTTTTTTTAGTCTACGTGTTATATTTTTACATGAAAGTTGTTATTTCCATATTAAGATCTGTGCTTTTGAGAAAATCATACAATATCTCCCACTAAAATCAACCAAATTGAACAAAATCAAGAATGATAAGTCTTGCAAGGTGCTAATTTGATGTACAATCTATATGAATTTTATCTCAATTGCAAAACACCCAAATTAAAAAAAAAACTATGATTGGTTATGTGGTCTGTAATAGATTCTAAATATTAAAGAAATATGGAGTGGATTTGATGGGTTTTTAACATGCATTAATCACCTCCTGTCTGATTTTAATAAAGATTGATACTTAAATTAAGCAGAACAACCCTGCTGAAACTGAAACTTTGAGAATCTGTGTATAAAATCTTCTCATTTAAATGTTTGACATGTTTTGTGTTAGAAATTTCTAGCTACTATGTTTCTTGTTACGATAAAACAATGTGTAAAAATTTATTATAATATAGGTCACACTCAATGCTTGCTATACCATTGATTTTTTTTGGTCAATCTATAAATGCTCCTTGATAAGAGGTTATGATTTGAAATATTTACAGTAAATTTATTAAACTGTCAGCAGAAAAGATAATTTCTTCGCCACTTAATAATTGTTATGATTCTGATTATACTTTTTTTTGGAAAAACACATACTAAACATGGTTAATAAAGCTTCACGAGATTTTAGAAAAGATGTTTTGTTTTTAAACAAACTGTTAAAAAAATCTTCTATTGTAGTTTCCCAGGCAGTGGTGGATCAAATCAGCCAAATCAGGGTGGTTCTGGTGGAGGTAATTTCCAAGATGATGGAGATGATGACCTGTACAGTTAAATCACTTCATTGTTAGACATTTCATGTTACATAATTTATTCTCTAAATTGTTAACATATTGGTGATGCAACATTTTTCACTGACCATTTTCATTCATTTCAGTGCAGACTGTAAATTGTCTGCATGAAGTTCAATACACATTTATGTAACAGTGACATTCTTGTTTTTTTTTTGTTTAGTTTTTGTGACTTTATATGTTGGCTTTGAACCTTTTGTATTCAGGAAGATTTACACAAGTCAAGCAAATATCAGAGTAGATATGTGCACGATTTAAAGACAGAATGACAATGAACGTCCTTTTTCTTGATCAGACAGTGCTAGAGAAGTGTTTTTGTTCAATTAATTTATATTTAGTTGTCTTTGATGTACTAGGTTTATTTGTAACGCTCCTGATTATTTATTTATGTTGGTATAAAAGCTGTTTATTGAAAAATGTCACACAAGAGATAAGTTTGGTAATAAAACCTTATATTGTAGTTGTTTGTCAAATACTAATATGCACTGTGAAAAAAACCTTTCTTGTCATCAAAGATGATTATCGATGTATAAATCTATCAGAAGTAAGTTCTCTTTTTTTTTTTTCAATTTTGCAATGTTAAATTCTACTTTGGTAGTTAGTTTTGTATGATGAATATTGCATAAAAGTTTGTTGAAATTTTAATCATTGAAACTTGGCAATCAGTGTAGAATTAATGTAAAAACAGATGATCTTTCTTCCTAAGTAATTGACCTCAGGATAAATGACATCTTAGAAACATAGAACACATGACTACAATAAAAGTTGTCATATTAAAGTATCATGCTGATATCAGAAACCAGTATATTTCCCATGAAGTTCAGACAATAACTTGATTATAAGATAATGGATCTCTTTGAAATTGTATAACACCATGCCATACCACAAAAGGAAGCATGGAATTGATTTTTGGTGTTGTGACTTTTGCCTTAAAGGAATGGGGAGCTAAAAACCAGCATTTCCTTGATGTCCAGATGATGGATAAATCATATCTATTCAGGAATAGGGGCAAAAAAAGGAAGCCTAAAGGCAAGCTGGTGTTTAATAACTTCTGTTGAACAGAAAGGGGAAAGGGAAATTGGGTGTTTAATAGCTTTTAAATATACAACTTCTGTTGAACAAAATGGAGAAAGAGGTAAAATGTGGTCAATAATGGTATGATATAGTTGTATTTTGTTGTTGTTGTGTTCATCTGTAGACAGTAGGTTTTGTTTGCTAACTTTAATATTAGATAATGGATCTTGACAAAAAATTTTACAACAGAGTTCCATTGCACTGAAGGAAGGTTGGTATTTGGGGTAATGAACCAAACAGAAATAGCTTTTTAATTATGAAAGACGCATTTCACAATATTTAACAATTTTACTCATTGGTTGCACACACACAAAAGGAGGGTGTTGATGGATGGAAAGATTATTGAAGAACAAAAGGAATTGAAAATAAACATTTTCTTCAACTAAGTACAAATTGCTTATTACTTTGACATTTTCATTCTTATCATAACAATCCAAATTAAAAGCTGTATCAAGTTTGAATGTTGTGTCTATACTTATCCAAAATGTGCAGGGTTTTAACTCTGCCAATTACTCTGAACCTTGTGAACCATTTTATACAAATAACCTATTTCTTCTTGTTTGATTTTAAAAAACAAATGTTCGACCACTTTCATTTTGGTTTGAATCGCATACTGTGTTGCACAATTAATCATAATCCAAATTCAGAGCTGCACAAAGTTACAATGTTCAGTCAATACTTGTCCCAACTGTTGAGGATTTGACCTCAGTACTATC
The DNA here is from genome assembly GCA_037379345.1 of Perna viridis. Lineage (NCBI taxonomy): Eukaryota > Metazoa > Mollusca > Bivalvia > Mytilida > Mytilidae > Perna > Perna viridis. Next base: position 51,511,946 of record CM074511.1, on the reverse strand, counting down.
AAGCTGCACCCTTCAAAGATTTTTTTCTGTATAGTTTGTTCCAGTTTACTAAATTATTTTATGTTGATAAAGCAAATAAAATGTTATTTGAATAGGGGGTTAAATGTATTATGTGAGTAGTAGATACAATGAATGTAGCGTATATAGGTGTAATGTTCATCTGGACTCAAAGGATCAGAGTTTGATCTGCCCGTGGTCAGTTGTGTCTAGATTAACATTGACTGTATAACACTGCATTCATAGTGTCTTTCCAAACTGCTCCGTGTTGTATCAGAATACTGGTTGTGTGCAATGGATAATGAGAGATGGGGTTGTAAATATATACCTAAATTCCCCTCATAGAATTTTGAATACAGTAAATAGTAATAAGGTGTATTCTAGGCTTTATATTTAAACTTATCTGTTAACAAACTTAATGCTTACATGCATTTTGTAGAACTCTTATTTAAAATTCAAAAACAAAAAGAAACAACAGGTGTATATGGATGTTACATAAAGAAACGGCCAGTAGAAGTTAAAAGTAAAGGTAAGGTTAGTTCTGTTAATGCATGCAATTCAGATTTAGTTCTAACCCTATACTCAAGGTAAATCAAGATATATTGTGCTATAAGTGCTCAGCTATGAGAAGGATAAAATCAAATAGTATAAAAGGAGGTTTTACGTATCTAAAACAAAGTTCACTTTAGCTTTGAGGGTAATTCTGTTCTCTCAAATGGTTTTTGATTAACCTAGTCTGCACTTTGTTTATATCTAACAGCATGTTTTTGTTATTTTCACGATGCTTTGATTTTATTTACCAGTAGGATAATTGGTTATCTCCCTTTTGACACAATGTAATTTTATAACTTCTACCTCCCACCTTTATGACCAGGTTAATGAGGCTTATCTTTCCTCTTCTTTGTTTACAAATCCTATGTCACAGGGTTATCTTGCAAATGGACATATGATTATAAACATCTTGGGGCATTAAAAAAGGTTGTAAGAGGGTAAATCAAAAATCTCCGATAAGATTTAATTTATGGATATATTTCCCAAAATTAACTGTCATACTAAGGACATTGATTCAGCCGTTTCACTTGCACAGCACAGATGGTTAACATTGGGTTATGCTTGAATGATAGGTTAAATATATATCTGTTTAAGTGCAGATATCTAACTTGCAAATTAAATATTAGGGAATAATATCCATTTGACTTGGGAGGGGGCGCTTTGCTGGAATTCAATGAAAATTTCATCTTAGCCCCCCCCTTAAAAATCTTACGCTTACATTTGATTTAAAGTATTCAAGAAAATAGTAATGCCACAAATAGTTACTTTGTTTTGTCTAATTGTGACTTCAAAAACCATTACTCCTCTTTATTGTATTTTAATAAACGATTATTTCTATTTTGGACCCTCTAGAATTACAAACTTATCTAACAAGTTTTTCTGTCAGAGCTTACAATACATACGCCAGAATTTATAGTTATGACCTTTGAATCGGGATTCCACAGTGTACTCCTATGCTGTAAAACAGCAGATGTTTGTTGTCTCTTAGGGTGCCTAAGGTTTTAAAGGTACTTTATCACTACCACACATGAATACAAGATGTCATTTTGCTCAATCAGTTTCTGCTACAGAACTGGTCCGACAATATGATAATAAAATACTTCATGCCATCAGGAGTTTTTATTAGCCGATGTGGGACTAAGTCTGTATTCTTCATGGCCAAGTCTCAGCGGACAAAATGTATCTTCGTTCACAGATTTCGGAAGAATCTGTGGGAAAATGACGTGTTGCGAAAATGCAAGACACCAAAAGATAATGAGGTTATGCTACCAGCTGGAAATAAAATCCTTATGCAAAATATTGAATAATTTCAATGTTACAGATATACATCAACTATTCAGCTCAAGACAAAAGTAAAGAAGGAATGTGACAACGGCCGATCAATTGTCAAGAAATCTTTGTACCTGAATCGAATTGATGAAGGTCAACCACATGTTGAAACAAGGCCACTTCGCAAACCATAAATGAAAAAAAACCTTATCCTGAATCACAACCAATCTTTTGCTTTCTGCTACTTAGTTATTACTCCTTGACCCTAGCTTGTCATCTCCAGCTCAGCTTCGTCGGTATAAAATCAACAAATAAATGGATAAAAAGAGAGAAGACCAGATATGGTGATTGGAGGCCTCAGCCGAATCTAAACGTTAGTTAAAAAACACAAGCCTGGGTGCTATTCAAGTTTGCTAGTTTAATCTTTGGATACAGATTTAGAGGCGCAAAAGAGCAATTTTCAAAACTTACAGCCCACTTGTAAGTATCATGGAATACAGTTGCATTTGGAATGTCTAAGGTATGGACGAAAGAAGTGGCTTTCCTGAAGATATTCAATTGAATATGCGTGTTCAATTCTTCCACCCTTACATACAGTAAATTTAGGGTTGATATTTGAAAGACTTCTGTGATCCTGATTGTTTGAGTACTGAAGTCTGTACTAACCTAACAATTGGTTCTTTTATCAGTTATACAGCATGGAGGAGAGTTTAACTGTTTACTTGCACAGTGGTTTTTAATCATATGTGTATTCTAAAAGATTCGATTCGTCTTTTATTCAAATAAAACCTTTGACTTTTCAACTTGAAATACTACTTTAACCCACGAAAAATTGAAAACCCGTCTAAAAGAAATCGTCCACAAAGAAACAACAGCAAGTGTTCTTATATATTTGTCGTACTATTCCACATATTGTACCACTACTGAACAAAAAAGACAAAGGCTGCTATACTGGGCAACAGGTGATCAATATGCAAGGGTTTCTACTTTACCACATATTTGTTATTTATTGACGGACAATTTTTCATCAAATCATCCACATTCCAATGGTCACTAAATGTGCTCCTCTCCTAGCCGATTTGAATCTTTATTCGTATGAATTGGAAATCATTCAAAATCTTAAAAAGAGCAAGACGGTTCAATAATTTCACACTGATGTATTGACGATCATCATTCCAAATTCCGACAATGGCTTTCGTTAATTTATTCACCAGAACTAGACATTGAAGACAGACGCAGATTCTCCGCGTTATTTGTTTACATCGAATTCGACGACAATAGTCATTGCAGTACTAAAATACACATGACAAACGAGACGATTGTAAATTTTCATTTTATTTGCAGTAAAATATCAGTTTCTTTTGAGTATGGTGTTGATATTTTTCAGTTATATAGGTATGTCGGAGCTAGTAGCCACTATTCTGACTTCTCAATGCACCATTATTGTCTGAGAGACAGATTTTTTTTACCAGGACCATAAAAAATTCGTTTCAAAACGCTGCTTGGAACTTTTTCTTCCGATATCCATATCAAAATATATTCTAGATCCAATTAAAATATCATATACGATTTATTTCATGATATCATCAATTTAATGATGTGTCTTCTTTAATGTTTACTTATTTTTTACGCCGCTTGTTTGTATTGCAATATACCGGATACAATCAACCTGGATGGAAGCGGGAAGTTTAAACCAGGATTAATCACCAATTCCGTCGGAAATGCCTTTTCCAAGACAGGACAGGCCATCGTTTTTATTGCTATTTGCTAACCGGGCTGTCTTTTTTTATCATTTCTTTGGATTGTTGCCCAGAATTAATTGCATCGTTTGTCAAAAATCTTATTTGCATCAAGACGAGAGAGCAGTAAGTGCTTTGGAGGTATCCTTCATCATAGCTTCACGGTTCTCTCTATAATTAAAGTGGCGTTTAGTATTAGTGACGTTTTTCTTCTTTCTATGGAACCATGTTGTGGATGTCAGTGATTGTTGCGCAATTTTTTTATTGTGTTAAGAGCTATTATAAATATTTATCTTTGAGAACTAGATTAACTTCCGTACCTAGGTAATTTTCAAGGTATCTCGTTTTTTTTTTCGTTTTTTTTTGTCTTCTGGAGTACTGAAGAAAGTTTAGTGTGATCCCGTTTCTAGAATTTAAGGTAATCAAGGTTCTTTATGAATGTATTGATAGCACAGTTATGTTTCTGGCCTCCAGAATGTCCCGTATTTCAATGTTTCTCAATAAAACCTGGTACTACTGATCAGGCGCTTTACCGACCTTTATTTCACATTCGTGGTTGATGATTTCCACCTTTTCAAAAGATTGGGTCTTCTTCAGTTGTGCTTTCAAGTTTGGCATTCTCGTTTACAGCATTGTCTTTGCGGTGTATGCAGTCATGTTAGATGAATATTCCAGTTGTTTCTATATTTTTGGTTTTGAGTGCTTCTTGTATAAATTGATTTTTGGATTTAGATCTTCCTTTATATTTGATTCTAATACTTCCGTTGAGAGGATAACCAAGAATATATAACGCTATACAAACACAAGGACATTGGCGTTATTTATGTATATATTATATTATCCATTCGCAGTACACCATTCAACACGAAAACTTCGTTCCTCTCCTTTTCGCCCGTTTCGCTACAACATTTTTGTGCAATGACCAAAGGTGTGATACCTGCACAGTTGCTAGCTATTGAAAAAGGACACAGGAACGGTGGAAGAAGTTCAACGTCGCAAAGGCTTCGAAGTCAGACACGCACAACGAAGACATCATCACTATTTTGGAGGCACTTTAACTAAGGATATTCTACTGAACATTAACGAAAAATTGTAGAAGCAGTTTCCGAAGACGTTGAGGAAATTCAAAATTCATACGAGTACATGATTGATATAGATTCTATTATACGAAAAAAAGAAAGTTCTAATGTAGCACGTTGTTCGTCTTCTGAGTCAACTACGTGTAGTTAGTTACACGTTGCCAAAACTTAATCTTCCTACGTTCAAATATTGATGTGGCAGTCATTTTGGGACTCTTTTGAATCCGCCGTCATATAAACCTTTCACTCACCGAAGTCCAAAAATTCTGCTTGTTGAAGGCACAATTTTCAGACGAAGCATTACGTACCATTGATGGATTTTCTGTTTGCCAACTAGCAAGAGGCAAGTCGATTTCTTACAGAATGATATGGACAAACCCAAAAATCATTAATAACTTTATGCGTGCTGAATAGACCTACCCGAACCAGAAAATACTGTTTACAGTCTTCGATATTTCCATGATAAAGTAGAGACTTACATCAGAAGTTTAGGAATATCAACAGATACTTTCGGAACATTACTTATTCCAATAATTCTGAGGAAATTACCACGAAAGGTAATAATCAACGTTACAATACAGAATGGTGGGGGTTTATGGAATTTAGACACATTACGGAATTATATTTAAAAAGAGGTGAATATTATTTATACCGGTGTCGACGGGGAGCACATACAACTACGGAAGAATTCGGTGTCATACTCGACTCAAATGACCACGGAAACGAAGACAAAGACCATAAGCGCAGCATCTTATAAAAAAAAGAAGCATGATTTAAAAAAAACAGAACCTGTATGTTTTTATGGAGATATACACGACCCGTCGCATTGCACAACGATAATTCTAAACGACCAACGTCTAGCAATTATAGATAAGAGACTTTGTCGAAATTGTTTCAATGCTCAACAGATCCAAATTCAATAGCCGCTACTGCAACCAGAGACATATTAGCAGTTTATGTTACAGACGTTCATTTGCAGAAGGGTAATGTTCAAATAATAAGATAATTTTGTAATATATCTTGTTCAGTAATAACTGTGCAACATATCTAGTCAATGTGTTCATTCTGTTAGGTGCTATTTTTCAGCTACAAGTTGGCATTCCATTGGACACTAACTGTGCTCCTCTCCTAGCCGACTTGTTTTTACAATCATTCGAAACGGAATATCTTCAGAATCTCGTAAAGAATATATAAAATTCTTTCATTTCACATAGAGATGTATTGATGTACTGTCCATTAACAACCGTTCTTTTGATGAAAGGTTACCTACAGTATATCTACTAGAGCTCGAGATAAATGAGACGACAGAAACAGCTTGTTCTGCATCTTTCGGACATATATCTCGAATTCGACAACAGTGGTTACAGAGCACTAAGATTTATGATAAAGAGACGACTGTTTCCTTACCTGTACAGCATTATACTTTCATCTCCTGCATATGGTGTTTATATATCACAGTTGATTTGCTACGCTAGAGAAAAAACTAACTACTCTGATTTCCTTGAACGTAATAAGTATCTACGTAACAGATCTAGGGTATGAGGAAATGTCTCTTACCAAACTCTTTTTCAAGTATTAGTCCTTGTTTGAAAAATACTCAGTTTCTTCTAAAACAATGAGTAATGATTGCCTTATTGTAAATTATTCTATATGCTGAAATGACCACTGGTGTATCAATTATACAATTGCATGCAAATGCTATCGAATCACCACCGGTATATTTACGCCGGAATGAAAGAGGGAAAGGTTTGGCGCTGTAAAACCTAGATTTAACTCACCATTTCGCAACTTCATTTGAAATGCCTCTACCAAGTCAGGAACATTGCAGTGCCGGCTATCCGGTGGTGTAATATATATTTTGTCAGATTTGTTTTGGACATGACCTGATTATGGGTCGGATTAGTGTTCGATAACTTTGTTGTTACACTTATTTAATTATAATGTTTCCGATTAGAGGTTACTCCTTCAAACAAGTGTACAGCAAATCGGAATTCCCAATATAAGTGATTTTTGTATTTAGAAAGGAAATGATCATGTTAATTATTGTACCCGTTTGTTTAAGTCTGGTACTTTAGCCCCGTATGAACTTGTGGAATAGCTGCTGGTTGAAGTATTTCAATTTCAATATCTTTAAAGCTCTATCTACCATGCATGTATTGCTAGTGATATACTATTATCTATTTATGCGTGTCATGTTGTTCTTCCTTTGGTGGATCTTTTCCGTGGCTAATTTTGGTATATCAAGTAGATTTTGTAGTGTATCTTGGTATTTCATGTCGTGATTTTAACTGCATTATATCTGGTGTAGTGCATGTCTTCTGGGTGATAATTATTGTCTTAGCGAACATGCATTTCAATTCCAATAGCATCAGTCACACCGGCTACTATCATTTTCTTGCCTTTCATGTATGTTAGTTGACATGGTGTTCAAAGTTCATTTGTTCTTATGAATAGCCTTCATAGAGGTGAAGGTTCGGTTACAACCTTCATAAATTTCTCAAAGTGACTGCCGTTGTTCAATTATCTCAATGTGGCAGGCATTGAAGTCCTTTGCAAGAATTGGTTGATTTAAAATATTCCCATATGACATCTAGTGCTTAATAAAAAAATATTTTTTATCTCTGGTTGGTTTGTATAGTGTTTGTAGATGTAAATGATGTACGCGAGTTTTAGTGTAGCTTCAAGGTTTGTTCTACTATTTTTCTGGTAGGTCCCTTATGTGTGGAAATTGGACTTGTACTCCTCACAACAGGGTATGATTTTTATTTTTTATCTTTCAGGCGTGGTTTTTAAAACTATGTCCTATCCTTCTCATTTTTTTGTTTGATGCTTAATTAGGTCCTTTAACGTCTTTTCGTTTAATAAGTTTTAAGTTTGGTTCTCTGCTGCTGGTGCATATTTCATTCTTCTGGGTGATTTACTAAGGCATTTTTTATGTCTCTTTAGTTGTTGCTCTCTTAGGAGTTTTGGCTTATAGATGGATACATGTATGGGTAAGACTAACCGGAGTGTTCTTCCCTATCAATATGAAGGATTACACTGAGGTTATCCGGGCTTGAATTATGTAGTTTATTTCTGTCTTTTTTTATGTGGAATATGCTTTTCTCCGTCTAATTATCTGTGATTAATTTAAGCCAAGTTTCCTATAATCTATATGAGTTCAATTATCATTTTTGGTCGTGTCTTGTTAATGATTGTTTGTCTGTCATCTAGTTTGCCAACCATGATTTTAAGGCTATGATCATTGTCATAGTTTTGTTGTTGTCTTGTTAGGTAATGTCTTAGTATTTTTCTCATTTGGTCCATGCTCAAAGTTTTTAGTGGAGTCCGGGTTCATCTTTACTTTTGTTTCTTTGAGTGTAATGTCTTTTTTTCTTCTTTTTTCGATTTTGATTAAATGGCAATATCGTGTCTTTCATGCAAAGTCTGAAACCTGTATGTGTAAGCAAATATTTGTTCGCTGTTGTAGCAAAGCCAGCTTGAGGCATTATGTAAGGTCGGTTTCTACTAGGTGTTAAGTTGGGAAGCAATACTCTGTTTCGGTGCAAGTATACTATTCTTGCCTTTGAGTGGTATCGAATCTCATTTATTTTTTAGGGATTTACATTAGATATAAACTCAGGACGTTTTTTCTGGTCACCAGTTGTTCTAGTCATTGCTCGCCAGAGTAAATTGTTCGATCATTCAGAATTTCCTCTGTCTGTGTTAAGGCCTTTTCTTTCGTTTCATGTTGTCCTCATGTGGTAACATTTAATCCATGGAATCCACAGTTGCACAGTTTTTTTTTTCTTTCTTTGAGTTTGTCATTAAGGTATTATGGACATCATCTTGCTTTACCGTAAAGCTAGACGATGTTCGTTTGTCGTCACTTAAGAATAATGTGGTATGACATTATACGGAATAGAAGATAATCTGTTTGATTTTTACTTTTTTCTATCATGTGCTTCATTGTACTTTATTAACCACCATGACTTCTTCTCTATATGACTGAAATAAAAGATGGATTGCCTTACGTCATTTGTATATGATATAAATTGTTTTCCTGTATTTTCATTTTTTTCCTATTTATTCGACAATCGTACTTCTTATATGATAACACACACTGTTAATTTGTTTATTATTGATTCAAAAATGATAAGCGTTATTACAAGCGTTGTTAGTATTGTGTTAAAAATCAAGTTCGCGGGTACTATTTTTCGCACTGTTATGTTCACTGTGAAAAGGGGGGAAATAAGTACACCTTATACAGTACTCGTTTGAGATATCGATCATTGCACATTTTATTCATTTGTCCTTTGTCAATCATAGTTGATGATCTAAAAGTATTTCATTTTAACGGTCCATGCACCCTTTCATTACTAATAGTTCCTAACTGTGTCGTCTGCTGCAAACAATGCAGATACCGTACTTTTGTTATTGATATGGAGATAGTAGTGTTTTCACTTCTTGCTTTTTTTATGTTTTAACTAGAAGAAAATGATAGTTTCATAGTTTAGATTGACATTTTGAGTTCATTTATAGCGAAATCAGGATTGTGTGTTTAAGTATTTTATCATATTATATACATCTCCCTTTTGGTTGAAAAATCCGTGGTTAAGTCTGATATAAGTTCATTTATACTGGCAAAGGAGAACAGAAACCGAATTTCAATGCACAGTTCACTTTATTCACAATATCCACATTAAGTTTTTATCACCCCAAATATAGATTAATTGACTGCTTAACTGTTCTTGTTACTTTGTTTTAGATTCAAAAAGCCAACAGTAATTTGTCAGTTATATTTTTATCGCTGTTGCCAAATTAGAAAGCAGCTCCAATGATTTGGTATGTCTGTTCGTTTGTAAAATGTTCCTTCATTTGCACCTTCTAAAACTTAAATTTTTTATCCGACATGATGTTTGGAACTTTACACAGTCGTGTTATATTGAATTAATTGAAGATGTGCAGTACTCATCGTGGGAAGTTTCGGGAGAAAAATGCCAGATTTACCATACGTTAACATTAGACATTCTTCAGCACAATTGGGTACTAGTATATAGGGCATGTTGTCCTTGCATTATAAAATGTGCCATCATACCATACATGCAGATGTTGAATGGTATTGTTTCTTTAAAAAGTAGACATCTTTTACTCTTTCCTTACAAACTTAACATATAACTTGCGTCTAAAGCTTTGTTGATCAGTTCGGCTGATTGTCCGTTTGGTTCACCTTATGTTGATTATGTGTATGTATTAATGGAGCCTTTTTTAAGTGACTAAAAGGTTTCACTTTGCCCCTATTTGAATACTGATTGGCAACTTCACGAAATATCTGTAATATTTTATTCTTATAATATTGCATTCCAACCACCCTTAAAAACGAAATCCACATTTCAGTCCGGGTTGCTTATTTGCTTTTGTTGCTTTGTGCGTGTTATTTTGGTTATTTTATGTTCTTTGCGTGTATCTGTTTTCCATATCTGATCTTTGTGTCCGGATTAGATTCTTTAGGTTTCCGTTAGAATATTAGTTTCCTTTGATTACACTTTCTGAGAAGCAGTTGTCTCATTGCACATAACCATAAGCTGAAATTTCCAGATTTTCCTCTGAACTAAATGGTTTTCGGAAGGTTAAGGTAGCGATGGTGGACTCAAAATCCTGACTTGGGAAGATGATTAAGAATAGAAAACTGTAGTAATTTCTTTTTGATGTCTCATTCTGATCATACGGATTTTCCTTCAATAAAGACTATATGTGGTCTTATTGTTTACCTTTTACTGTCGATTGCGGATGTTTTTGTCATGTCTAAATACAAACATTTCGAACATTTGTTTCTTTTCAGCTTTACGGACTGTTTATGTTTTTGTCTTGTTACGGTCCTTCTTACTTGAAAGGCAAATAGAATATATACCATCCTTAGAAATAAAAATGGAATGTTGTGCTTGCTTAGGCTTTGATTCCGTCTTGTATTTCCTATTTGTCCAAGTGTGTCACTTTATGTTGTCTTTCCATCTAAGTATTCATTTTCTCTCTTTTCAATATTGGCTCGTACGTACGGGACTTCTAACCGTTTTCATGTAGGCTTTGAACTTGCTTACATCAAAATGATATAAATAGTAGACACCGATTTTTAAACTCTGTTTAAAATAATGTCTTCTTTTTTTTTGTTTTGTTTTGTTTTTGTTTTTTTTTTTTTTGTTAAAATCAGGACGATTTACTTTTCTGGTTCCATACAATAAGTGAAAAGGAAAGTTTTGTAACCTAGATTATGGTGATGTAACGAAAAGAAAGGATTGATTGAGAGTGGAAATAGGGTAATTTGTATGTTTGCATTTCCCGAATTTATACAGGTCCACTCCACTTTTATATGGTCTTCTACAATCAATCTCTACAAAAAAATTGGGTTTGTTGTTTTCGTGAGGCATTTAAAAATACGTCAGCGTGACAGCCCGCCCAAGTAGTATGGCAATCCAACGTGTAATTTATTAGCATCTGTCATTTTAATTACATTAGTTTTAATGTAATAAAGAAGTACACATAAGATCTCTACATTAATATGTAAAATTGAATCAGAAGTAACGTATTAGACAACAATACAAAAGCCAATATCAGTTTGTCAAATTAGAAAATATGACCTTTCATGAAAAGGCTTTTTCAGTAAAAATCCGGTCGGCTAGATAATCACGATAATTCAGTAAGCAAAGATTCAGTTCATTAAACTACAAATTTCTCTTTGTGTGACAAACTCAGTGGCTTGTGACATTTGTAGCCTGGTCTTATACAGCAATTAAGTACGAGATTCCTTCAGAAAATATGCCGTTTATTTAACGCCGTGGTGGTTCTTTCGTCTTGTGAGGTCCGCGTACTGCGGTTAACTGTTGCTTAGCAACTAATGTAAGCTGCTGTTACTTGAGCAATCCTATTTAAATCTAGCCAATCCGATAACAGACTACTACGATATCATCTTGTCAGTCATCAGAAGAGGCGGGGCTTAACACAATATCTGGAGTCTTGAAGTTTGCAAAGAATGATATTGGATGTATGGAGCTTTCTAAGATTTGTTTGGATTATAACTTCAGCAAGGACTACAGAATTATGAGGAATCATTCAAATGTTATTGTGTGTTTCTTTTTACATTCGACTGTGTTTTAGTGAATTCCAACGTTTGATTTGTATATAAACCGGACAGCATTCCACGTGGGTTCATTCAAATGACATAGTTTATTTTTGTGAATTCCCCTTCATCAACGGGAACCATGAATATCCGAAGAAGGGGCGCAAATTCACTTGTTGATGAGGATTTGTTGACTCGGACTAGTTTTGTGGATGCTAGAACTGCTTATAAACAAGTGAAAAAGGTATGTGTAATGAAGCATCTCGATGACCTCATTTCATTCTTCGCTTTCTGGGAGTTCTCATTGAAGTAATTGATTTTGCTTCTGAATTTTAACATTAGAAGAAAAGTATTCGATCAGTAAAAATAGTATACATTTGTATATAGAATTTATATTGTAAGCGGTGTGTGCGTTTACCCCCAGGCAAGATCATCTGTCATAACGCAAAGTAATGAAGTTCAACTGTATGATGTTTATACGACATACCTTACGTACATGTACCACTAACTTCTAGAATATTCAATATGGCTTGCCTTTGACTCTTTTCTGTTCCAACAGTCTCCACCATTTGTGTGTGGTACTTTTTCAGAATCTGAACTTGACTTAAAAGTAAACATGACCTTTCACCTCCATCGCTTAGTTTAAAAATAAACTTTTTTTGTCTTTTCAGGGTAAAGCAGATGGTAACAAATGTGCGTTATGGATACGCTGGCATCTCCAAAAATATATGTTCAGTATTGGTTGTTTTATTCAATTACATTGTGGGAAAGTTTTGTTTTTGGGATTACTGTTGTTGTCTTTGTGTTGCATCGGATTCAAGTTGGTCAAATTTGAAACTGATGTTGAAGATCTGTGGGTAGAAGGTAAGATAACTTTATAACTAAGATCACTTTTTTCTACTGTAGATTTAATTAAATCGCACCTTCATTCACGAAACATTCCTTTGATAAGGTAAAGCAAGTAAGCCGCCATCTTGTTTCCTGACCTAGAAATCTGATCTTGACTGTGTGTGGTCCCCGTCTGTTATATTAGGAACGCTGAAATCATCAAAGATAGTTGACGGTTGTTTCTGAACAATCACGGCACACTGTTCATAATTTTGATTATTCCCGCTCATTAAAGTCGTTAGATTGGTCCAGATAAAATCGATAAACAAAGGCAGTGACGGCATCGACCCATTGTAAGCATATTCTCTAAGCAAATAACTAACACACTTGTGTAATATCAGATTGGCACTCCTTTTTCAACATGATTGCTAACAAAAAGGCAAGATATTAATTACCAAAAACAACAATAGTGCATTATCGAAAATCTTGATCAGATATTAAAGGTAACGAGATTAACGTTTGCTTGGGAGGTCTGGATAGGCACCAACAAGAGGGTCCTTGGAAAAACTTTAAAGATTGATTATGATAATAATTCAGAAGTTTTCATTGGGAACATTCAAAAACATACATGTACTTGAACTTCTGTAAAAGATTTTTATTTCCATTTCAGTTGATATGGAAATTGACTTCAGCTCATTATTCCTTAATTACTAAAAAGATCTTTTAATAGCTAGCATTAATAATGCTATTTTTTATGGACAGAATTTTTTTTCAAAAAGAACTTTTTACATGTAAGGACTGTCATAGCAATTTAATTCTATATCTGGTTGGAACATAAAACAGCTAACAGCATGTGGAGTAAGATTTTGTCCTGATAGTAATATTTTACTACTGTTTTATGATGAACACATCTTTTCTAGTTAAAATAAAATCATAAAACTCAAACTTGTATAGTAATAATACAGTAGTATTCAGTATAATAACATTTTCAGTGCATTATTTATTATTGTACACACTAAGTCAGCTCCTTCCATCTTTTTGATAAAATGTTTGATGGTTCTGGCATGTGCAGAGTGATATTGATTCTGGTTTGAGTTCTTATCATATTAAAATGAAAATATATGTTGTGTAAAAGTTTGCAATTAGGCAAAACTTGAGCTATTTCATAACTATTTGAATATCTGTTGATGCTAAGTACATGTACATGATATACTTAAGGATATTTATTAAATTGTAAATTCTATATTTCAGTTATATTTTTCTATACTTTTATATACATACTTCATTATCCCACATAGTTCTAAAAGTAAAAACAAGTCAGGAATTTCCTGGCAAGTTTTAAATTTTTAAGCAGTTCAGAATAGAGATGTACAGCCAGATAATTGCTATCACAATTGCAGATTTTTATACTTTTTTCAGTAAATCAATTATGTTTTAAAATAACGTGTATACGACTTATTTTTTTCTGGATGTATATAATTATGGAATTCATTAAACAAATCTAAAGAATTCAAATTAAGTCTTAAGCAGAATAGAAAAAAAAATGTAGAAATGTATAATTGACCATTGCGATTTGATTAGAAGTGCTTAGTAATCACTTTTTGTAATCTTTCCACTGTTCATTCACAAATTTCTGATAAACAACAGCACAGAAGTGATGTAAGTATGTTATAAATACTTTGTTTTTGTGACCTGGATTCTTTCTCAGATCTTTGTAAATAGATGTACTTGAATTTCAGATGATGGGGGCCTTTATGGATGAATGAATCAAATATTTTCTATTCTACCTGGGTCATTTATAGTGTGACCAAGTTTGATAGTGAATACCAATTTTCTTGCCTTAGAATAAAACCCTAACTTTAAATGAAAAGGGAGATATTGTTTGCATGGAGTTGAATAGGCTTAAAGGATTCATGGAGAGTGAGGTTTTAGTAATTACACATTATAAAGGTTCAACATTACATAAACACAAACTTGCTTTATGTTAATTTGCGATAACAAATAACAGACCTTTATCAAATGTGTGTATGTGTTACTCTACATCAGGTGTTTGAGATATTTCTTTGTTCACACTTCAAATCAAGTTTTTTTTTCTCTGTTTTCATTCAATGTTATAAATTGCACTTTTGCGTTTCAATAGTTGCTATTTTTCTTTAACAGTTTGTTTTAAAAATATTTAGAGTAGACTTATGTACAGTGTTACAATATACATTGTGTACCCAAAGTTGGTTTATGGAGGTTGTTCATATTATATATCCTACTTCTTGTATCCATCCTCTTCCAGTGCTAATTACAAGTTAAAGTTAACCAATAAACCAACATAATATGTGAAAATGTTGAGAAGTTCTTATAGCAAAATGCCATTGGCACATGTTGATATTCAAAATTCTTATGTTTTTATCTGTTAATTTTTTAAATATGTCAATTTTTGCAGTTCTAGTAAACTAAAGTTTTGAAAGAATGCATCATACATAAATGCAGTTTAATGCCAAAAAACAATTTCTACCAATTATTCTGTAGAGAAATGACAGAAAGGGTTTTAACTTATGGTAAATGCATTCTTTCCATTAATGCTGATATACACCAAGTTCAGGAGAGAAAATGTACTGGAGTTTGTTATTATCATTAGGGGGTAAACTCTGGACTTCTCATTACACACTGCTAGATAACTTTTGTGTATGACCTTTTTTTATTATTACTAATGTCAGAAAATTGGAGATAATAGATTCTCATCAGCTGTAGCTGCACTCATCATCATATTTTATAATTTATATGTACATCAGAGAAGAATTTTGGTTAATGTCTAATCTAATATTCAAGTAAATTTTATGTGTTAACACAATTTTCTTCTTATACTATAAAAGTTGATGATATTTATAAGTTACAGTATAGTATAGTAATCAACTTTAGACCAGTTTTGCTTATTGACTAGAAGTCTAAAAGTTAATAATCTGTAGATTTATTTTTTGTTTCAATAGCCATAGCCTGTCTCATATTGTGTTATATTCCCTGTCTCTTTAAAATGAAACAAGTCTAAACTATGGGTTAGAAATTATCTTAAAGCAAAAAAATTCACACTAAGGGGAGATAACTTATATTTTTTATATACTAATTGATATATCAAACATAAATGGGATTGATATTAGTGTCTTTCCTTAGCAATGTTCTCATAAACTAGAAACTACAACATAGTTTTCCTCCAGAGACAAGAGGCCACAAGGTTGTTTATGATGGACTGTCCCTGTATTGTGATCCCCAAATAATTCTTCTTGACATGTGTCACTAACTTGTATAATTTCCATCCATTTCATCCATAAGAATGAAACTAGAGATTAGTTAGGGCTTATTATGCTGACAGATTTAGAAATTGTTCAGTACATTATTGTATCTTTGCTTGTAACAGGGATCTTGCTCATACCAAATTTGAGGATAAGATATGTACATATTTTAAACCATTCCCTGTGAAATTTTCAATGGCACTATTAATGTACTATGCCACACATTTCACTTAAATTATGTGAAATTTTCCAAAGGAATGGGCTATGATGGTCAGTGATCCATAGGTAAATGGCCATTGCTTTGTTGTTGTCGAAACTGAATTACACATTATTTTGTGAAATGATTCTGACAACTTTTTGTGTTCCCATTTTTACTTTTCCAATGAGCACATTCTTTCAGCCATTGTTTTTTGCTTAAGACCACCATAGAAGGAATAAACTTGGCTTGTACCTTTCAGAGATAGCAATTTGACAATTACATTGAACTTACATTCTCAGGGTGTTTTTTTAGCTTTAATCAGATCATTCTACAAGACATGTTCAGTGAGATTAGCAGATAGATCAAATACCTTCAAATTGTGCACTTCATTTCAATCTGTCAGAAATGTGGTATGTGAAAAGAATTTTTTTTGCTTTTCAGGTTTTGGCCACAGGCCATGATCTTTTGCTTACTTATGTATTACCTCAGTAGATATGGTTTCAGACAAAGTTTTTTGAAATAAACTTTTATTTTTCATAGAAAATTGCCTGTACTGTTAAAATTTCTTAAATTGCTGCAAATGCATGACAGTAGCAGCATCTGTTGTAATATTTTCTGTATATATAAAGGAAATTGATTAAACATTGTTTTCTTGATTTTTTTTTCAACTTTATTTCTCAAACTAGTAATTATCTTATTGATAGACCACAAACTGTCCATGAATAAAACCTGGCTTATTGAAGGACTGTTTCATTATAACTAAGTTTTTCATTATTAAAAATGCATTTTATATTTTCAAAAATCTATGGTAAATAAACCACCTAGAGACAGTACCACCCAACAGTTGACATTCATTGGGGGAGTGAAGTTTGACGGAAAAACATGATGTGAGATCGTATGGGTTCAGTGACTTGGTTCAATATGTTGCATGCCAAATTCCCAATTACTGCCAAACATTCTGCCAGTCCTCAATACACTCTGTCAACTTTCCTAAAAAGAAATTTAAAATGTTCAGTTGAATAAAGTGTATTTTGCATGTGTCTTGATCCATCAATTAGCCTTACTTTAAACAGAGAATTTAAGTTGTGCAAATGAATGAAATTTTCCTTGAGAAATGGTATATTTTCTGTATGGTTGAAGCTTTCTTGCATGACAATGTCTATTTAAACTTAACCCTTAAAATATTTAATTAAAATTTTTGAAAGTTTTCATACATCACTTCTCCAAAAAAACATAAACTTTATTGTTTGTTAGAAAGTTGAAAGAGGGCAGTTTTTAGGTTAAACAGAAAATTGTGAACCCATTTAGCCATAGGAATGATAGATAGGAAACTTAACATAACAGCAAGTGTGCCAATAAATTAAGGTTTACTTCAAAATCTCTTTTCTCGAAATTCACATGAAAAAATAAACTTTGCTACAGAATCCCACCTGACAAAACAAACATAAGTTTTGTGAAAGTACTGTAAAGTAAACATTCTTGCTATAAAAGATATTTGTGTTAAATGCACTTAATATGTACATGGTACATATGGTAACATGTGACAATGTCTACATCAAACTGGTGGGCCACACACAGACAGATATGTCAGCCAATGGTATACAGGGGCAGTCATCCAAAACTAACAGAGGTCATTGTCATAATATTTCCTCTATTGTGTTCTTGCCTAACTAAATATTAGTTATATGCTGTGTGTATAACATTGTATAATGTAAATATCTCAACATTTCTATTTACCTATCAAAACTTAGATATTTTTACTAATTTTCCTTGCTTCTCACAAGGAAAAAAAATTCATACCTGAAATGTACTTTCCATTTCTGAGAAGATCTTTCTCACCATGATAAGCTCCCTTGTAGTAGTAACAAAGGAAAAGACTGAAATATGATCTGCTTAATTTATTGAATTTTTGACTATTTTAAAGGTTTTTTCCAATAAATGTCATACAAACACATAGTTGGTTTTTTTGTTATTTTTGTTTTGTTTTTGTTTTTTGTTTATTTGGGTTTTTTTTTTAGAAATTAATGTAAGGTTGTATATTTTTATAATATTTGAGATTTGTTGTCATTGTTCATCTTTAGGTTTTAAAGTAGTTTTCTCAAGAAAGGAGAAGATTGTGAAATGTTCTTGTCCTATCAGATTAACAAATGTGTTCTTCTATTATTTAATAGCTAAGATTTTTAAAAAGTTTTAACTGACCAGTGTTGTAATGTCAACTATTTTACATAGTGTCATGTTTTACCATTGCAGAGGGTGGTCGATTAGAAGATGAATTAGCTTATACAAAAACAACAGTCGGTGTTGGTAGTGGGACTACTAGTGAGCTTATTATTCAAACTCCAAAACAAGGAACCAATATATTAACGCAAAAATCTTTACTTTTACATTTGGAAACATTGTTGCAAGTGACAGAGATTGAAGTAGATATGTTTGAGACGTAAGTACTGTTCGGATGAAGTTATTACTATAAAAAGTCTATTATATGAACAAATTATAGATTGCATGAACAAACCATTACACTATTATATTTATTACTCACTTTTAATCATATTTTACTTGTCCTTGAAGTTTTTGCCTTGTATGTCATGGATAATCTTATGAAAAATCTGTTAACAGTAACTTAAAATACACATTTTATTCAATTTTACATCAAAAAAATTGATACTGGTCATTGTCCATATTGGTAAATCTTACAATTTTTAATTTTCTTTTATAGGACATGGAAGTTTCATGACATTTGCTATGTTGCTGAATTTCCAGTCTTTGAAGATAACATCATAGATAATGTGAGTAGAAACAATAAATTATCTCCCCTGAATGTCTATGGATTCAAATTATTGTTGCTCCTGAAAAAAAATGTGAATTTTCATTGTAACTCTCTGTCTTTTAATATTCTGTTTAGATAGACTGAAGAGGTTTGAAATAAAAGTGATATAAACAACCTTATTTTGATTAAAGTCCGAAAGAATTCATTCAGTTGCCTCCCCATCAGAGCATGTTTTTTGCCACTTCCCTTTTTTAACTCTATTTTCATACGGATTTATTTTCTGTGAAATGTTTGGATTATGAAGGTTTTGCTGTATGTAATCAGTTGTTATCAGAATCATTAGAATGTATCTTCTTGAAGTATGCTGTCAGTAACACCCACTGCCTTATTTTACACTTATTACACCAAATGCTAATTGTATATCAGGGATTCCATGATTAAGTGAAATCTAATATTCAACTCCCATCATGTTAAGCTAAACTTCATACAGTTTGGGGCAAATTTTTTTTTTGTTTCTTGATTTCATAAGATTAAAGATTTTACTGCTTCATTTAGTTACTTTGAAGAACAATTTATACTATGAACAACACATTTTTTTGCAGATTATACAAAAGCTTGCACCATGTGTGATCATAACACCATTGGACTGTTTCTGGGAAGGTGCAAAAGTTCTAGGCCCACATCATTCTGTTTGGACCACACTGTAAGTATATCAACATAAGCAGACCATATTTTTTCAAGAAACAGAAACAGTTTTTTGTTTGAAAAAAGGGGGATATTTTTTTGTTTGTTTGGGTTTAACGTCCGAGCAGCAATATTTCAGCTATGAAAGACATTCTGAGATTAGTATGTGCTGTGCTTTTTAGAATGGTCAGTTGTAAACTGAGATTGAGATTTGTTAATTTTTGGGGTATCTGGTGCTTGTTGCAGAGATTTTTTAACCTTAACTTAGGAATCCAAACACTTCATTGTGGGAGGCTAGCTGTAGTCAGTATGCCTTCCCGGTACATACTTTTATTATACTAAATTAATATCAAAATGGCAATAATTGCACTTCAAAACAGATCCTAAGTACACAGAGAGTATTATTCCATAAAACATTCTCTGATTAAAACTGAGATACAAATGCAGAATGCTTGTTCACCTTATGTAACATTAAGAGAACTATCTGGCTAGGTTAATTATGCCAATTCTCTGAGGTATATTTTTCGATAACAGTTGAAAGATTGTAATTGACATTACTGGTTCTCTGTCCAACATTTTGTTGCAAGTAAGTGATCAGTCTGGGTGGTCAGAGGGGAGAGACTGCCAATATGAAAACCTGATCAACAATATACACTTCTTACTTTTAATTTGTTGGTAGAGAAATAAATTGAGGAATTTTTAATTGAAATGATTTTAGGTTTGGTAGGGCAATTTTCCAAGTAGATGATTAAACTTGCAGTATATTTAGTGTATATGTTTCAGTAAAGTAGTTTTCCATTATATTGTAGGAAATGCACTATAGCAATTTTAGTTTTTTTTCTCAATTTCAGGTTTGTTTCCCAAAATATTTACATTAAGGCATCATCAAAGTTATGATTTTTATGTAAGCTTTTCTATATATATGGTTTATGTTCAGATACTTATAAACCTTGAAATTTTCAAAGCAATTTTATTTTTGGTCATACCTATAAATCAAAATTAAAGTGTTGTGAATAAGTTCTTCAAAAAACACAGAAAACAGTTTGAATGAATAAAAAAAAAAAAAAAAAAAAGAAACAGGTTAATATGACCGTTCCAAATATTTTCCAGATTTTCAGTACTGGTATATAGCACTTCATATCTTGATGTATTTTGGAAAAGAAAATTTCAGTTATAGAAAGTCCATGATCATGTCATTTTAGTTTTCCCTGTAAATAAACATTAAATGCTAATTTTTAATACCTTGATTTCATTTAAAGTAAAGGTTACAAAAAATGATCTCGTTCTGAATACCTTTAAAGATCTTCCTACAGGAAGCAATTATGATAACTGAGTTTGCAGATCATGAGTTGATGTTTATATTTTCTTGGTAGTAAATCGAAGGTTGTATTACAGTACTGTGATTATCTAGGCATAGATTCTTCAAAGTTCTGGCAAAATAGATTGAACTGTACTTAATGAATGAAACATGGTTTTAACCAAGGAAGCAGTGAGGGAAATATCATGTATTTTGCTGTAGGCATTCAGTGATAACAAGTACTACAAGTTGGGTGGTCCTACACCTGCAGATTTCATTTTGGTCAGACTTAAAGCATTTGTTGTTGTTTCTCAACTGAAAGGTGATTTATTGTTTTATGCCAATAAATTCCTGATTATGACACATTATCCTTTGATGTTTATCCCAGTAGAAAATACCTCTTTATCAAAGTCTTGATTGTTGACATTGGTTCAAAAGTACTTTTTTGGTTGATTATTTCTTCTTTTTTTTGTTTGTTGGTTATAGAATTCTGTATGATTTACATCCTTGACATATTTTGTTGAAAACTCTTTTCAGTTGAAGTGAATTATCTTGTTTGAATGGCATTCAGAAAGAAAATGATGCTTCAAGTTCTGACATATGCAAAGAATGTTTAAATTTGTTAAAAGGAAAAAAAGATTTTACCATATTTTACTTGTGCTGTAAAAAGAAGACACAATTCAGTCAGTACAGTTGAGAAAATTTTCTCTTCTCAATTTTTTTTTATTTTTGAAATACATATTTATTATTTTTATTTGATTTTTCCATAAATCTAAACCTTTAGGAGGGCATATTATCTGTTTTTAAATCACATTTTATTTCTGAAGCCCAATAAATAAAGCAATATGTTATCTGATCACTAAAATATCCATAAGGGATTTAAAAGAAATAATATTTGAGATGTCATTTACTTCATTCTTTATATATTACAAAGTAAACTGAATTTTATGGATCTGGCTGTAAAAACTAGACTTGCTCTTACAATACAAGATCACACAGCATCATATTCAATCATTTTACTTTGATAATAGAAAATAATAGGTGTGCATGCTAAATTCCTATTTCATAGATAGAGTAAAAACACATTTACCACCCAAATGAACACTGTACATATACATATAAAAGTTTTCATTTTGATTAGGGCTTTTGGTTTCCTGAAAACAACCTTTCTCACAAATAGAAAATGTGTTACATACCGAACATTTAGGGTTCAGACTTGTGGACCTTTATTATCTTCGTTTCATGCTGTGTCAAAAATTCAATCCCAATGAAAATTCAGTTTTGTATCAATTTTAAGTAAAGTTGTTTATACTCTTAGTGTTTAGGTTTTATCCAATGCAGTCATATTGAGCTGCAAACCATTTTATTTATATTGTTGACTATCATACTAACATTCTATTTACTGATTTGAATGGATTCTATTGGTGTTTAAATAATATTGTGTATTGCTATATATCACTCAGAATCTATTTAAAAACTTCCATATCATGAGCATTAAAATGACTTATTATTATTAGCGATTTTTCAAATTGAGAATAAAAACACTTAACGAGAAATATTCTGATTTGGTTTGCCTCAAAAATTGTTGTTATTATTGCTTTTATGCACTTACATAATTTGTACTGCCATCAGGTAGAGCCTGTTTTATTGCATTTTGATTCTAAGACTTAGAACTTGCCAACTCAATTTAGCTTATGGTCTGACAATGATTTTCTGGTGAATTAT
Source organism: Perna viridis (assembly GCA_037379345.1). Classification (NCBI taxonomy): domain Eukaryota; kingdom Metazoa; phylum Mollusca; class Bivalvia; order Mytilida; family Mytilidae; genus Perna; species Perna viridis. The sequence goes on along the minus strand of CM074511.1, from coordinate 51,489,439 downwards.
TGTGCTACATAGAAAATGATGAGTTGGCATTTATTTTTAGGCCTTTACCACCTCTGAGATGGGACAGTTTGAATCCAGAAAGCCTGATAGAGTACATAGAAAACCACCATCATGACCGAATTCCCAAAGTTGATGTCATGAAAGAAATGATGAAGGAGGTAGGTTTTGTGGCTCATTATTCCATTACTGTCTGTCAAGTCTGTTCACCAATTTATACCTTTAGATAGGTTTTAGGGGTTCATGTGTTTGATTCTGATACTGTTAAAAGTTGTTTGGCTGTTGCTCTTACCTGTCTATTATAAAACTTAAAAGATACTTTAATGGATACTGCATAAATCACTGGCCATTCAAGATGGTTACTTCGTTGCTTTAATTGAACCATGAGCATCGTTGGACATTAATCCCCATAACAATAGGTCTGTTATAATCTTAAGATAGGGCTATTAAAATTTGGCTATTTTTTCAAATAAGATTTTGTGTAGGCAATATTAAGAATTCATGCATTTTTATTGATAGTCTTTCATGCTGTAGGGTGACAAATTATATACATTTAAAGTCACTTAGTTACATAATGTGTTGACAAATCATCCATCAACCACACACATTGAATTGCTTACATAAATTTTTTGGTCACCTGTATGTCAACATTTCATAGCTTTGCACTGTGGAAATTTCATTAATTGCCTGTATATCATCACACATATACACTTTGATGGTAACATTATTAGACAATGTTATCATACTTACAGAGGCACTAAATAATTGTTAACTAGTTGTATTTTACATGTACTTACATGTTTTCTGGTGAAAACTTAAATCCTTATTTTGTATTGGTACTATGATTATATAGATGATGGAATGTTTTAAATCTTGTATAAATATTCTTGAACCAAATTGATGCTAGCTAATATGTATGACTTGATTTTTTCCTGTTGAATCGGTAGAGTGCGATTTGTCAATTTTATGTACAATTTCAGGCTGGGATAACAACAGGTTACCAGCAGAGACCATGTCTGGACCCTACTGTAACACAATGTCCAGATACAGCTCCAAACAAACATACAGGAGCAGTAAGTACATTCTTTTTTTATTACTTGCATCTAATCTATGCCTCATGTTATGCCCATTTTCATTTATTTTAACTGGAAAATGATAAGTAGATTTCCTTCCAATTTCAATCCTTATAACTTTGCATTTAGAGGGAGCAGATATATGTTCAGTATCATTCAAATGACATTTCATAGGTAGGTTGGAATGGGTAATGTGAATAAGATAAAGAATGTACCTTGTCTTTCTCCAGTGAACCTGAAATGACTATACACAAATCTAGTAATGAATGAATGAATGTAATACTGTGACATATGAAAGTCATACCACCCTAAGTATAGATTGATGGAGTCGTGAGGAAAATATTTGCATAAACAGACATGGATGGATCAGTATTGTGTAACTTCCCATCATTACATCTTGCCTAGTATCATTGTCAATAGGTAACTTTTTAGTCTAAAAGCAATAAATGCAATGACCTTAACCACCCCTTGACTTATTGGGAATGGAGACAGGTAGAGCATTTGTGTATCTTTATCTAAAACATGTTGAATACAGGGCAGAGTATAGTTAAAAATGTCTCAAAAGACAGTTGATATGATATTGTGTTTAATAATCTTGTCTGTAATTAAGACCTTTCCTTTGTATGAATCTACACTTAATAGACCAAACTCACAGGAACTATATACAATGGGGCTTTAATTTCATGTTTTTTATTGCTGGGTTCTTTGAACATTGATCCAACCCTAGGCTTATAAGGGATCATTGTGACTTTTTATGTACATTCAACACCCACCATGTTCTTTTAAAAGTTTAAACAATTCTATACAGTAGGAATGTTTAGATGTTATTGACTCAGGTTTCAAATTTCACTCGATGTAATTAAGATGGTCAAACCTACAGCTATGTTTTATCACTAACTCAGATCACGAAACTTACACCCAAAAAATTTGACTGATCTAAATTACAACACAATAGGCAGGTGAACAAAGACGAAACAAATTGTTGGATAAAAGCGCCAGTTTTATGAAAAACACAATTTGAAATACATTTTTTATAAAAGATTTCTTATTTAAGTGTCATTCGTAAAGAGACTAATATCAATTTATGAAATATATTTATGATTTTATACATAAGTAAATTGCAAGTCATTGCCTTGTTGACTTTTTAAATTTATGAATGAAATTTTACATGCTTTCAAGTTTTAGAAATTAAAAATGTCAAATTTTGAAAGATTGAGCTTTTTTTGTGGTCTACTTTTCTGAATTTACTATTTTAATAGGATTAAGTTTGTCTAAGAAACTATGATATGCCTATAACCTAAATCTCTTAACTGGTATGAGAAAGAAATAAACCTTCACTTTTATAGAAACATTTTCTATCTACATCAATAATTGATTTTAAACACCTTTAAAAAATTCCCCCAAAGATTTATTGCTTTTGTCATTAAAAAATGACATTTGATTTCAGATTCCTGATATTGGTGCAGAATTGACCAATGGATGCTCTGGCTTTGCAGAAAACATAATGCATTGGCATGAAGATCTAATTGTTGGAGGAGCCAAAAAGAATAAAACTGGTCATATTGTTCGGTAAGTCATACAATGATGTGTAGGTGAAGGATTTCAATTATTTTGGCAAAAAATTTTGGATTGGAACAAAAACAAAGATTTTTCTTGCCAGAAGTATAAGTGCTTCTGAAAGAAAAAGCATGTATTGCAAATAAAAACTTGAGAATTATTGTTTCCTATCTTATTTGAATTTAGATTAATGATGTTTTCCCTGCACATAGTCATGACAGTATTATGTAAATAATAATATTTTGTATACACATCCTTGTGAGAAAACACATTTATAGAAGGTCGTGAAGTTGAAAATGATTTGAGTGTATCTGATTAACTTAGAAGCTAGATTGATCAGATTCATGAAGTGTAGTGAGCGCCCATTGTGATGGTGACACTCAGTATAAATGATGACTTCTCGTCATTAGATAATCAGTTCATACATCAGATTCTCTGAAGTGCAAACCATTGAATATCCTATAGAAACGCTCTCTATAGTGTAGCTAGAGTTATTTTAATATTGACCTACACAGTTTATACATTATTCTCAATGGAAATCAACTTTCTGTAGTCAGTTATTGTGGAAGTCTGTATACACTTTGAGTTTCTGGTATGAAGAACTGCAAAGATTAAATGATGAGTTTTAATGGAAACTGTTTATCTTTAAAAGCTTTAAATCTATTTAGTATTTGATACTTAATTTCATGCATGTATGATGCAGCGATATAAATTGAAGCCCTAAGTTTTTAAGTCTTTTACAGATAAAAGAATTGTGTCTGGGTGGTAAAATAGATTATTCTTATTAAAATACATTTGGTGTAGGATAATTGTATACAAGTGTCCAAACTTTAAAAAAACCCTTACAGTATTCACAGGTGCGTAGCTGAGGCCAAATTGAAGTGTAGGCAAAATTATGGCAGGGGGTCTGGGGGCTTAAGGCCTCCAGCAGGTCCAGGGCCCCCCCCCCCCCCCCCCCCGAAGCTCTGCGGAGACAGCTTTTAAGAGCATCATTTATGCCTCTCCTGGATGTATTTTATCTCCAAAAAAAAAATTGGCAAAAGCTTTTGCCTAATGGCAGCTACGCGCCTGATTCATGTACAATAAAGAATAATTATTAAGTAGAATTTATTTTAAATTGTAATTTGTTCGTTACTCATCAGATTCTATAATGAAAACTTCAAAAAATCCTCAATTTTCCCAACCTAATCTTTAATTACCATGGTCATTTTTACAGAGCTGAAGCCTTGCAGTCTGTTGTTCAACTAATGGCTGAAAAATCTTTTTATGAGTACTGGCAGGATGATTATAAAGTTCACAGTATTGAATGGAACCAAGAAAAAGCTAAGCAGGTCTTAGATGCATGGCAGAGAAAATTCATAAAGGTAAACTTTACATTAATATAATCTTTTGCTAGGTTTAAAAATTGTATACTTAATACACCATACACAGATTAAAGTACACAGTTTAGAATGAAGCCAAGAAATTGCTAAGCAGTTCTTAGATGCATGGCATAGAAAAATTTATACAGGTGAACAGACATTTCTCCCCCAAGCCTATCTGTTTAATAAAAATGAATTGGGGAAGGTACATGTTTCAATTAATTGTTTGAAGTTTATCAAACACAGATGCTTTAGATCAAAAGTTGATGCATGTTCAAAGAAATTGTTTATACAGGTATAATGTTTCAAAACTGGAACAAAAACTGTCATGAACAGTTATGTTATTTTTGCAAGTCTATGAAATCTTTCAAATTTTTGCTCTTAAATCTGTCATATTGTAATGAAAACTGCAAATGGCATTGTCAAAGGATTGTATCCATAACTAATATTAGAACTTTGTGTCTCATGTTATAGAGTACAGAAGTTAAGTAAAAGTAACCAGCTAATTACTTTTTTTTTCAGGCATAAAAGTCATGTGAACTATACCTGTACCTATAAGTTAGGACAGAGAAATTATGTACTTTCACTAATGGGAAAATCTTTATATTTTAATCTGAGGAAGATATATTTTTTTAAAATAGGTACAAATTAAATTGAACTTTGTAGGTTGTGTCTAAGATGTCTGGAACACAGAATACCTCCGATTCTGTTTATGGCTTTGCTACAACATCCCTGTTTGATATTATGTCTGAGTTCTCTGGAGTCAGTGTAGTAAGGGTAGCCTTTGGTTATATACTGATGGTAAGTTATTTAGTCATCTGTTATTTCAGTTCATGGAAATATTTACCATATTGGTCCAAAATATTTGTTTCTAGCAAGACTTTCCTGTACTAAAGACCTTTTGTTTGATAATGTCAGCTATTTTTTAATTGGAGACAACTACATGCAGATCAAATTTATAATTGAAGAAAGAATTTTTTCAACATTAAAATAGAAATAAAAAAAAAAAAACTAGATTAGAGCAATAAATCTGGATTTTTTTTAAACAAAGAACACCTGTGTTGTCACTAAATAAGAAATAATTGTATATCCAAAAAGAACTTCCTGTTCAAATTTGGCAATTTATATGCACTTCATGTATTGTAGTAGTCACCGTAAATATGGTCATCTTTACAGTTTGCACTGTTAAATGTATATATTTAAAAAGGAATTCTGTTCTTCTAATTGAAGCATGTCGTTTCAATGTTAATGGAACAAAAATGTGTTTTTCTCTTCATGAAACCCCTGTGGTATTGTCAAGAACAGGTGGAATCTGTCAACAGTACATATTGATGTTATACATAAGACAGTGTAGAAACAGATTTGAATGATTGTTAAATATTTTATCATTTCAAATATTTTATCTATCTTCAGATTGTTTATGCCTGTGTCTCTCTGTTAAAATGGAACAATGCTGTACAATCTCAGAGTGGTATTGGTATAGCTGGAGTTCTGTTGGTAGCCCTATCTGTTGCTGCTGGTCTTGGTGTATGTTGTGTATTGGGGATACCATTTAATGCTGCCACTACACAGATCATACCCTTTCTAGCTTTGGGCTTGGGAGTAGATGATATGTTTCTTATTGCTCATACCTACTCTGAAAATGCTGAGAAGAAGAATATTCCATTAAATGTAAGTTAAAATGGTGTTCAGACTTATCACAAAACTTCATTTCTTCTTCATGACTGGTATATATTGCATTGCATTTTTAAGCCAAAAAATCCAGAGACAATCCTTAAGTTTCTTGTGGAAACATCATCTTGAACAGTGTCATCTTACTGGTGATATTATTTATCTCAGTGACTTATTCATACATTGGTTTCATTTGAAATGTGTTTTTCTTTGTAGGAACAAACTGGTGAATGTTTAAAGAGAACAGGTGTTACCATTCTGATAACATCCTTCAACAATATGCTTGCTTTCTTTACTGCAGCAATCATTCCTATTCCTGCTCTAAGGGCATTTTCTCTACAGGTTTGTTCTAAGGCTATTTCTCTCACATATGTATATGATAGATATTATTTCTGGGTCCGGTTTCATAAAACATCTCAAATTGAGAATTTCCTCAAATCCTTCCTCAACTCAAACGGGCTGGAAATTGAATATGGGCGGAAAGCTCAAGGATTTGAGGAAAATCTCAATTTGAGAATTTTTTTTACGAAACCAGGCAGTGAAACTACAACAATATAAAGGTATAGCTGCAACTGTTGGTTTTGAAAGAGCTTTTATTATAAAAAAATAAATCCTTTTGCTATTCCATCATTTTAAATGAAATAATGTTATCATTTTATTAAAAATAAGCTGAAACTATACCATACAATTCTTAATATTTGATTGTCCTTAATTTCACAACATTAAATTTTATGTTTATTACAGGCAGCAATACTGATTCTGTTCAACCTGGCCTCTATAGTTCTAGTCTACCCAGCTATCTGCAGTATAGATCTACACAGGAAAGATGACAAGAGAATTGATATCTTCTGTTGCTTTCAAAGGTAAATACATTAATGTATTTATCTTGAAGATTAATTCCAGGATTTTTTTCAATGAAAATTGTGGTATGATTATTTGTACAGATGATAATTTTCTATGACTTTAAAAAAAATGTTTAAGATGTTTTACTCATAGTGACATTAATCTTACAGTTTTGCTGATACTAAAAACTTGGTGATGGAACTACAACCAAGATATGATTATCAGTTGAGAGAACAGAGCCCTCCACCAAGTTACAGTCCTCCACAGTATAGTGCCAGCCCCCCTCCAAGCTATAATTCATCAGTTCTCCACAATACAGTAGCCCAGACAGCACCTGATGGTGTTGTTACCAGCCTAGCTCCTCATGAGGGTGTGTTTGTTCCTAGAGGTCAAATGCCTACTGGTAGGTAAATTGTATTGTCAAATTATAAGATTGTGTTGTATTATTTCTTTTTTATTTCCATTTGTAATGTTTTAAATGTATGTTCGTTTCAAGAAACTTAATATTGCCAAAAAGTAGAAGAAAACAAACGTAAATCACAATTTTTATTCTTATGTAATTCCAAAAACTAAAGAACATCATTAAAGTAAAGTTGAAAGCATCATGGAGACTTCACTTAATTGGTAGACAAATTGACTCCCACATAAGTGCAATTTTGCATGTTACATTTTTAATGACCAACCACATTGGGAAGTGCATTAGCAGTAATAAATGATTTGTTTCTACAATAACAAATAAAATAAATGCCTTTGTAATGAAATACTCTGACAGGAATTATCCATTTCTTTGTTGTACAGTGGCATAGTGTAGAACCCATAATTATATTGTTGAGTTCTGTAATGATACAAAATATACTTTTGTACTTTTAATGTCTCTCTAATGTAATATCTAGGCCATGAACCATAGTGACATATCTAAATGGGGTCATACATATAAAAAAGTACAGTAAAGCATGAACACTATTAACAATAATGACCTCAAGTCTTACTTGGACAGATGTAAAATTTGCATAAAGTTGATTATAGGAATAACTTTTAACAGAAATGATGGATTCTATTCAAATTAACTGGAGGCAATAATTAGCAGTAAAGTGTTTCTTACACTAAACTAGTAAACTATAACTGTGTTAATCTAATTAAAAATCATTACCTGTATTTTACTATTCAGTTCAACTAATATAAAAATTATTCTATTCAATAGATGCTACCAGTACATCATCAAGGCAGTGTCTGACCCCAGAAGATGGTTTATCATGTAGACAGACGTTTGCCATGGCTCAGAAGAAGTGTCTTACAGCAACCTTTACATCTCTGGCAAAAGAACATTATATTCCATTATTACAAAAGAAATGGGTGAAGGTAAGTAGTTACTCACTCTGATTAAAAGCTTTTAGACCTAGAATGAGATGATATTAGTAAAAGATACCTACTTAAGTTTTTGTTAGTTAAAAAATGCAGAGTTAAGTGAGAAAGGTTTGCCCTCAATGTAGGTAACAGAATTCCTCTTAGTGCAGAGGGAAGGTCTTGTATATAGGTTTTTTTTTCTTCAACTTGCTGTTTCTTGGCAAGAAGATCTATTTTACTGAAAGTAATACACATAACCAACATGTGGTGTTGTAAACTTACACCAGTGGGATGTACTGGAACAGAACAGGCATGTGTTTTGTTTGAATAACATTACAAAATGAATTCAGCTTTTTAAAATCATGCTCCATCTCATGGTAGTGGATCAGTACAAAAAATGATAATTACAGTTTTAGACCTTTTAGAGTATGGTCTGTTTCAAAAAAGTGACTTTGTAAAAACTTACTCAACTGTATTATATGGTTTATGGTTAGTTTCTATTTATCAATTTTGAATGTAATAATGAATTAAAAAGTTGAGACTCTGTTGCTTGATAGATTTAAAGAGCTAATTAATTATTCATAATACAACAAACTCAAACATTTGGTTAAACATTCTAATTTTTTTAATTGTATTTTATAGGTTTTTACTGTAATAGGATTTCTTGTTTTGTTGTTCATTGGAATATATGGAACAGCTCAAGTTAAGGATGGATTAGATTTGACTGATGTTGTACCTAAAGACTCCAATGAATACAACTTCCTTCAAGCACAATCTAAATACTTTGGTTTCTACAATGTGTATATGGTTACTAAGGTAGGTTAACTTTACTTGGGTAACAAATATTAATATTAGGTTAAAATTTAACTTAACTGTTCTTAGTTATCAAATTGATAAAAAAAAATTATTATTGAACTTTTTTTTAACTAAGCAAGAACTGCAGTAAATGATACAGTGTCATTTCATTTGTGTTTCTTTTATTTGATATAATAGGGTTGCAATTTCTCTGTTTTGTTTCCAGGATGGTTTTGACTACCCAAATAACCAACAGTTACTAAGAGATTATCACAGAGCTTTCCATCCTGTGGATAATATCATAAAGAAACAAGATAATTCTATGCCAGACTTTTGGTTGGACATGTTCAGAGACTGGCTGAAAGGTTTGTAGCCAATTATCATACAATTTACATATATTGAGTCACAAATTTCTCATATTTATCCAACAATAATATACAGAATATATGTCATTTTGCTGTGAAACCTATTTTCAAAAATGTATTTAGTCAATACGATCCAGATGTTAATGGTAATCTATCTTATATTCTTTGTAGATGTCCAACAAGTGTTTGAGAAGGAGGTAGGAGAGAATAGGATCCATACTGATGGATGGTATTACAATGCTTCTGATAAAGCTATACTGGGATATAAACTCACACTTCAGACTGGTGATCTAGATAATCCTATTGACAAAACTAAGGTTTGTTATTTTAAACAATGTTTGGGGTGTATGTAGAAATAACCTTGTCTGCCTGCATATCTGTCCACTCATTTATGCTTTATTCTTGTAAACTTGTGCAACTCCTCCTAATCTGCATAAGGGATTTTTTTTTTAAATTTGTAAGAAGGTTGGGCATCATATGGACATCAGTTTAACTTAAGGATTTGGATTTAACATTGAACTCCATTTGAAACAGAGGTAGCTCACAGTATTTAGTAAGATTTACTTTATGGGAGTTAAGAAAATTCCTGGATGGTGAAAGTGATATAAGTTCAGAAAAGGACAGTCACTTAATTAGAATTCTGATATTCTGCATTGATACAATTTCTTCATTCTTGCAAGGTGTTGAACGTCATGATTAATAGGATTAATAAAAATAGAATTATAATAAACTTTCTGTCTGGTTTCAGGTTTTGCATAACAAACTTGTGAATGATGATGGTATAATTAACACTGAAGCTTTCTACAACTATTTGACTGCTTGGGTGTCTATTGATGCCATGAAGTATGCAGCATCAATGGCAGACTTCCACCCTGCTCCTACAGCTTATATTCATGATGCTTATGATATGTATGACCATAAAAGTAAGTTAATTGTCAACTTGAATGATATTACACATACTTATGTTCAACCTAAAACTGGTGCTTAAGAATCAGTACTTGAAGAATCCTTCAGTTTATATGTAGACGAAAGTTTTTTGTGACTTTTGACATGTATTACTGATATGGTTTGGTTGTGTCGTCTTCACCTCTTCTTAGGATCAGGTCATTATCCTAAAGCACATAGAAAACATATATGTACTCTTTGACATCCTACCACAGTCTTATGATATAATGTTTTGTGACTTATTTTTGCAGTACCAAAGGCTCAGCCATTGATCTATGCACAGATTCCTTTCTACTTGAGTAATCTGTCTACAACAGAAGCTATCTTGGAAACTATAAAGGTACATTTCATGTTCTGGGTGGTAGATTAATAAATGATAACTTTTTACATGTATTACAAAGCTTTTGTAGATGGAAAGTAGAACTGTCTTGTGATAACAAAACATAGATTACAAAGTGTTCTATCTGAGATAAAAATTACAGTGTTGTTGATAAAATACTTGTACATTATTACATGTGTTATAGATATTTTTGAACGAAGATATGCTCACAGGCATTGATTATGATAACCTCTTCATGCAGAACATTTATCTGTTGAATAAATATCATGTATTTGCTTATATTCTACATGATAATTTGTAGTAAATTGTATTTTCCCTTATACAGGAAATGAGAGGGATCTGTGATACTTACACTGACCGTGGTTTACCAAACTACCCTAGTGGTGTACCATTTACATTCTGGGAACAGTACATAAAGCTTCGTCTCTACCTAGCTTTATCGATCCTGTGTATACTTCTGGTCACTTTCATTGTCCTGACTATTATGTTGATGAATCCATGGTTAGCCAGTATCATTGTAAGTAGCATACTCAAGAACACGTTCATCAAATTCATTTTCTGTCTAAGTTCAAATATCTATGGCTTTCTTGCCTTTTCTTCATGTCTCAATTTGTTTTATAGATGGTTTATACATTTTGAGTATATTATAAATCCAAGTCATTTACTAGTTGTAAAATGCTTAAAATAATGAAAAATAAAATGTTATTATTGATACATGTATATTTATTTTTACTTTCAGGTTGTGGTTTTAACCATAATGATTATAGAACTTTTTGGATTTATGGGTTTATGTGACATTAAACTAAGTGCTGTTCCTGCTGTAATTCTTATTATAGCAGCTGGTATTGGTGTGGAATTTACTGTGCATATATCTGTGGTAAGTAATATAAAAAATACTCTACATTTTTTCCAAAGGGAATTTAATACAGATAAGTAGTAAATGAAAGAGGCCATTTAATCACAATTGCCATTAAAATGACTCAATAAAGATTTGTTATCACAACAACTAAGTATTTGTTATTTACATTTCAGGGATTTTTAACTTCCATAGGATCCAGAGATAAACGTATGGGCATGTCTTTAGAGCACACCCTTGCTCCAGTTGTGCATGGGGCCATATCAACATTTATGGGAATTATTATGCTAGTTGGAGCAGAATTTGAATTCATTATCAAGTAAGCCAAATTTCATACAACATATCATTATCTGAAACTGTTTTATGGAGATTGAAGATTTGTTCTTCATTTATTCAGAGAAACAAGTCAGTTGCAAACATGACCAGAGTACTGGAAGATCTGATATTTAATGGTGCTCATTTAACTTAGTATTTCTGGGTGGTACACAGTTTTACATTAGATGTCTAATGTAGCATGAAATGAGGTTTACCTACATGAAAATACTGTAACCTTGGTGTTTTAATTTCTGACCTTGAATACTGCATATCAATTTTTACGATGATGTAAGTTGATCTGCCTGTGTATTTTTCAAGGTACCATGAAATATAAGTTTTGTAATCTATACTTTTATATATCCTATTGTAGTATGGCCATTCTCTCCTCAGCTTTGCTTTTCCACATATATTAGTTTTGTTAGACTATTCCTGAAACAAAATTTTAAAAAATACTTTCCGAAATTTCAAATAACATCACTTTTTCCAAATTAAAAAACTAACCTCCTTTTAAATATCTTATCTAGCTCTAAAAATGTAAATGTTTATACATGAGATAATGGATTGAGCTGTGTTTCAAACAGCTTACTAGTTATTTTAAAGGTGGTCTTTTTCAAATAGTAACATTTGTTTTATATTTCTCTTAAATCTGATTAGTATGGAAAGGTGATCTTTTCAGAAGTGTGCTAGGAATATGTAATGCTTTAAGTAAATACTTGTCAAATCCAACAGATTTCTGAAGTTTTACTTTAAGATTTGAGATGACGAGTTCTTTCTGAATCTGTGAGGTCTTACAACACTTAATAAAATTTAAAATGAAAGGATTACTAATTTCTACATATTCATATTACTGGATATTTGCACGTCGTTTTTATTTTGGTATCCAATAAATTTCAATTGAAAAAGTTATTCTCCCTAATACAAGTGTAATAAAATTTTGATGATGGGCAGAGTTTTACCTTTCCATTATTGAGTGATCGCAGGTAATTTGCTGGATCAAGGCCCACCTTTTCAGGTAGATGTATTATTTGCATTTGGTTTCAACCCTTTATTCGAAAAATGGAAAAAATAAATGCACCTTGTATTATAATATCTCATATTAGGAAATCATAGTGCTTTATTAAGATGTTTGAAGGCTTATGTGATTAATTAAATTTTTCTCTATGGCTCTAATCAATTGTGAAGGAAGTATCATAGGACAAAGGCACGATTGTGGTGAAGTCAGTGGAGCATGTAACATCAAACATGTCCTTGGTTTTTCTCACTGTAGTAATTACTTATAGACCACCCAAAAACTCTTTACAAAACTTCTCAACCATAAAGGCTTTATTCCAGAGCTATGAAAACTCTATACCACTTAACCTCACAATTTTGTCAAATATTTCTTAATCCATGTGTTACATCTTTTCATTTTATACTTTTTTCATCACTTTATTAAAATTAAAATTTTTGTTACTGTAAGAATGAATACCAAATATTTTCAACAGTATGGAAAGCTTGGTGGCGCTAGTATTTGATATGGACACCCGATTTGGTAAAGAATTATGAATGGGCCACAATGAATTTGGTGTAATCCAACTTTTTTTCACCAGTATATGAAATACCTTATCTGAAATTCTGTCATGACTCAGCTAGTCACTCTTTGAATTGGATTATATAAAGTGAATGGATAGTGATCTTTTATAATTACTGTTTGAAAAAGTCTTATCTTTTTTATGTACTTTCATGTTTTACAAATGATTTGTCCATGACTTGTTTAGGTGAGGCAATTGATAGTTTTCTGTATGGGCAATGTAGTGTCAACTTTTTATAGATTTTTTTTGGGTTACTTATCTGATTCATCATGCTTTATTGACCTCATTAAAAAGTCTTTGCCTTTGTATTTCTAATAGCAGACATGTATGGTACCTGTGACTTTGTTTGATAGGTCGAAAAAGGACAAAAGGCTTCTTCCTATTGTGCCTATGCAGTACTTTTTCAAAGTACTTTTTCATTGCTCTTGAAATAATGTCCTTCTTTAACATGGTGTATTTAGAGCAGCAATAGTTGGTATTACATGGTGAATTCTACACTATCTATAGTAGTTTTGCTGGAAATTGCCATGTGATTTTTCCTTTGAAATGGGTTTATGTGAATTCAGCTTATAAGAACACTTTACAATCTTCAGTAAATACTTAGCTTATTCTTCTGATAACCCATTGCTGTTTTACTTTATGAGTCAAATCAAGTGGATATAAATTTTTAATGTTTTTAGCTGGACTATATTAACATAAGAGTTAAGTGTCTTTTATAAGACCACACACAGTCAAACTTTGTCTTTTTAGAAAGGTTGAAATGGAAATGAAATTAACAGAAATTTACTTTACATCTAAACAGATGGGAGTTTCTTCATCAAATCAGGAACGTAATTTGTTTATTCAACATCTGCAGAAGTTACACATTATGGTTTTGATGATGCCTTATCCTATTTTACCTGGTGAACATAGGGCTTCTTTACCTGTAGGTCTACTCCATTATTAAATTAATGTTTTCTCTATTACTACAGAGTTATACTTAATTAATGGAATTAAATCACATATTATCTGGCTTTCTGGTTTTAGGAGCCATGCTTGGTGCATCAGATAAAATTTTAATGGAAAGGAGATTATGCAAATTGAATGAAAGACATTTTAAAATTAAAGCTAATTGAAGTCTATTTAAAACAACATAAATCAAATCAAAATTTGGATTAAAATTGGTTCCTAATTTCTATTTTGAAAATTACTGTATTGCTGGATTTTTGGTAGATTCTTTGTTTGATAATGTTCATTGTTTATGTTGGGGATAATAAGTCCCAATAGCTTTTGATTTGAGTTTTGATAGCTTTTTGATTTGAGTTTTACATAGGGAATAATTTTGTTCAAATGTCTACTACTAAAGTAGACATTTGAACAGGGTTAAACATTTCAGTTATTACATGCAGTCATATTTCATCTTAGGATGGCCGTTTAGTATATCTAAATAATCATGAACAAGTTTGACAAGACCATCTGGTATTGTCAATAATAGCTGGTAATATTTTCTTTTTAATTTTATTGTCTCAATAGCATAATTTAGGTTAAAGCTTTTAGTATTGTCTTTATTTTATACAGAAGATGTATGAAAAACCATATCTATATATTATGAGAAAATGTATTGCTTGTCTTTCCTGGTCTTTCCATAAATATTATAATGAAGACAGTCATAATATTTTATGCCTACGAGATATTCACCTGTATGAAAATAGCAATAAAATCTAGGTGGTCAGTTCTTGACATAGTGTCCACAGGTGATGGAATGCCTCAAGGTACTGCCAGACATTACAATATTAATTGTGTCCAACACATAATTTATAATGGACATATTAAAAGCCAATTAGTCAGAGCCTTTTTTCATGTCAAGTTTAATATTAAGTTGTATAGGAAGTGTGGGATAAGTGGATTTTACAGACATTGTTGAACATGAAGTATTGACTAAATTTGTGAATAAATCTGGTTTTTTAAGCAAATTTTTGGGGACAATGACACTATTCATTTTCAAAAGTATATTTTAAACATGAAGTGCAAACATAAACTTCATCAGTTAAATAAGTTTGTCAGTTTTATTATGTCTTGTTTAAAATAAAAAGTAAACTAAAGCTTTTATAGCAGATATGAAATGGAAAAATTTAGATTTTGGTCTAGACACCTTGAATTTTATAGTAAAACCAATTGATTGAACTGATTTCACTAGATGACAACCAATTAATGAAAATGTGCAGCAAAATGATGTTTATTCTGTGTAATTTGAAGTTAGTTAGATGCAGTAGCTCATTGATCAGGGTGGTCCTCTGATCATAAGTATTTTCATAATCTGTAGTTGAATTATTCATTTTAATCAACAATCAGATAGAGGGCGTTTGGCAATGTGCCATGATATGATAGGATTTGGATGGCATTTAATATTATACTGTGTAGACAACTGTGTGGTCTGTTTATAGTAGATAGCTTCATGGTCTATATCAATGTCAGAACTCGGCTCTTAACACACTTTTTAATGTCTTAAAAATGTTGCCTCTAAATTCTGATGGGAAGAGGCCTGCAGAGGGAAAAATAATTTATATAGACACACTAGATTGAGATTAGGGTAATAATTTTTTCTTTCATTGAGTAGCCTCCAGAATAAACATTTGTATGTAGATTTGATGTGTTTTCGCTACATTAACCCCAGGTACATAACCATGTTACTTATGCTGTTGACCTCAGTAAAGGAAGAAAGAAACAATTTTCATCATAGTTAGAAGGGTGCAAATGTCAGAATGAAGAAGAACATCTTTTGATGAAAATTTTAATTAAATAAGTTGGGTTGTTTAAAATTTCTGTCAGTAAAAAGCATTTACAGTTGCTTACATGTTTGAAATTCTTCTAACATCTTTATTTTTTCAATGAACAATTTAATTGCAAAATTGAGAAGAAGAATGTTGATAAACCATAAATAAACAGGCTGAAGTGCTGCAGAGTATTCAGCGGGTATGAATTAAACCATTGAAGGTCTAAATTAGGGTATGAGGTCATGTTAACATTCTTTGACCTTACCTTTCATCAATACAAAGAACAAAGGTTATTTAACCTCATGCATCGATTCCATTACTTTGTGTCTTGCTGTCTGTTCTGATTTATGTTTAATGCTTTTTCTTATTTTCTTACAGGTATTTCTTTAATGTCCTGGCTGCTCTGGTTGTGATAGGGCTGTTAAATGGACTGGTCTTACTTCCTGTACTTTTGTCAATACTTGGACCTAAAGGGGAGGTAAACCATCATTTTATCATTCACACTTGACCTAATATAAAAATTAATAAAGAAGAAACAACAGTTGTCATTTTAAAGGACTAAATTAGTGCATAAATATAATCTGTTGTTATGTATCATGAATGGCAATTTAGCTGATTCATGTAAGACCTCACTGCTCTGTATGATGTAATCAAGTCTTGGTGATAGCACAAATTCACACAAAGCCTTTGACACAGAACACATGTTCCTTTTTATGAATGGAGCAAAAAATGTACAATTAAAATGTGTTTCATTTCAATTCCTTTATCTTGTCTAGATTCGACCTAAGGACGATGGTGATAGACTTCCCACACCATCACCTGAACCTTCCCCAAAACCCAAAAAGAAGTCTGTTGGACCCAGAAGATCTGGCAGACGAACGTATCCCAGGATACCCTCAGATATTTCCTTGACAACAATATCTGAAGAACCAACACAGTATTCTTCACATGAGATAGTTGTAGAACCAGAAGTAGTTGTAGAGACAACCACAGTTCCCATGAGTGGAGCTCAGACAAGTGCTAATAATAGTAGACATGTAAGTACCTTAATACAGAAGCAGTGAATCCAGAACTTTATATAAAGGGTTCCAATTCCTCACCCTATTCTGTCATTGTTAATTGGATGATATAGAATTCAAAATAAAATCATAGATGATAAAATTCGTGTAGTTCAGAAGAAATATATTGACGTTTGATATTATCTTCAATGTTTACTTGAGTATGCTTTTTAAATAAGGTTATGAGGTACATGTATAATTGTTAGCTTAAAACTGAACTTGATGAATTTACTTATATTTATTTGTAGAGTACACCACCAGCATCAGTTACATCTACTCCTCCTTCAAGACATGTTACCAGGGTAACAGCTCATGCCACAGTCAAAGTTGAAGTTCACACTCCTATTCCAGGTAAGGGGAGATACTTCTGGATTGAAACACTAAAAATATAGGTTGTGATAATCATGTTATGCTAAAAGTACTTGTATATTTAAAAGAAAATTAATGGATTTAAAGATTTTCAGAAAAAAAAGTGTTTGAGTAAAAACTTTCTTTGTTTTAGGTTCAGTACATAATGTAGATCATGATCATGCCTACAAAAGTAAAAGACGGAAAGAATTGGACAGTTCAGACTCAGATTCTGTTTCCTAGCAGGTAAGACACTGAATTAAAAAGTCTCCAATTATGAGTATAATTTCTGTGTTCTAACACATAATTTCATATTTATTTTTCACTTAATTCAGAATAACTTATTTTTACTTTTAAAAAAAAAATAACAAATCAAAATCATTGTCAGTGAATATCTGTTGACAGACATGAAATAATTGAGATTTTTTATGATGTTTCAGACTTTAGTTCTCTTAGGAAAAGATGGTGCTATTTATTATTTATACAGTATTTTATGGTTGTGCGTATGGCTGCCTGTGTGAGTGTGTATAATCATCCATGACACTTCTTTATGGCGGCTTCAGGCCAGTTTTCACTCAGGAACTCAGTATATCAATCAGCAGAAAGGACAACTAACTACGGGTATCTTTGACGGGATCTGTTCTACATCCTTATCAGGGCCGAGTTGTGATTTAGTATTTATTTGTATTGAACAAGGGGAAAGAACTCTTGTTTAACTGTTAAGCATTGTTTTATGTTACTGATGTACAGATTTCTTGTTTTGTAAGATATTGTAATTAGATTAATTATTATGGATTGTAAATATGTTGATATGATGTAAAAAAATTGTTAAAATTTTGTTGATTGTTAAATGTTTACCATCATTTACATTGTCAAAGATCATGTTAAATATTTACCATCATTTACATTGTCAGAGATTATGTTAAACATTTACCATCATTTTACCATCATTTACATTGTCAGATCATGTTAAATATTTACCATCATTTTACCATCATTTACATTGTCAAAGGTCATGATAAATATTTACCATCATTTACATTGTCAAAGATCATGTTAAATATTTACCATCATTTACATTGTCAGAGATTATGTTAAACATTTACCATCATTTTACCATCATTTACATTGTCAGATCATGTTAAATATTTACCATCATTTTACCATCATTTACATTGTCAAAGGTCATGATAAATATTTACCATCATTTACATTGTCAAAGATCATGTTAAATAATTACCATCATTTACATTATCAGAGATCAAATCTCACTTGTGTGTTGTCGTTGTTGTACATTGTTCTTAGCATCATTTTGAGGAAATTACAATGTAATATTAGTATTAGATCATTCAGCATTATGTTCATACCTCAAGCTTGCATTTACTCTAGGAAAGCTCAGGGTTAAATTATCTAGGGTATTCTTAGCCTCATTGAATATTAAAGTGCCATATAGTAAAAAACAAAGACACTTTTCTTTTCTACAGTTTCTGATGTTTCAAATTGATGAACACTGCCTGTCATAGTTTTTGATGACTGCTGTATAAAATGTATACCTTCATTGTTATGTACTTATCATTAAACATTTTTGTATGTAGATGGTGGTAAATTTTCTTCTCAATTTTTTTTAGATGTGAGCAAATTACAGTAAGGGAAATTATCAACACTATTGAACTGTTCAATCAAGTTCTTAATCAACATCAGAAACAAACAAAAAACAGTGATATTAAAGACAAGAAATTCATTTCTGTTTTGTTCTCTGAAATATTTTTATTCTTTATTATTTGATTTAAATCATATTGTATAATCTGCTTGGAGGAAGGAAATAATAGCAGAAAAATATTTGATATTTAATTTTACATTTTTTCAGTAAAAACAAATTTGTATGGTCATGCAAGGAATTCAAAATGTTTTAGTCATGTTTTACCATTACTGTATAAATTGTTCATGTCTAAATAAGTTGGGATTGGAACCTGTTGTTGAGAATGCCAAAGATAATCTGTTTCTCAGGCAAGGTTATAGTTTAGTCCCCTGCCTAACTCTTATCAGGGTTGTAGTGAAATCCTTATTAATCTTTGAATAAAATAGTACTTTTTTTATTTCACTTTAATTCAAGAATTTCTGTGGTTAAATGATTGGAAATTATAATACCCAATTAATCCATGCAATCTGGGATCTTTTTAAATGATAAAATTTCAATATTTTCTGATTTAAGTCTTCTCTATTTTTCGTTCAAAACTTCATCTCCTGTTTAGTTTGTGGTTGTTACTTGAAATGAAGTAAAGATGCTGAATTTCATTCATCATATTATTTATACCAGTTTTAGATCGACAAACTATACAAACTACCATATTTGTTACAAGATACTCTATGGTTTTTATATGAACCAACATGTACGATAACTATGCAAATATTTTTTTATTAATATACAACTTGCAGTGCTAAAATACGAGGTTGGTCATTTGGAAACCTTGTATGCCCTGTTGATTGGTGCATAAAAACGCTACTATTTGACAATGGTGTTAGAGCTTTAATGTATTTATTATGTACTAAATGTATTGTTATTTTGTACTGTTAAATGTTTTGTATGGTTTAGTGATTTGTGTGTTTGATTTTTTTTTTTCTGAAAGCAATTGTCACAAGATAACAGTTTCTACCAAAATTGATATTTATGAGTTAATTTTACTGCTTTATTGTTAAAAGTTTAAAAAATCTAGACTAGGATCTTAATAATTTATGCAAATTGTGTGAGCAGTTCATTATGTTGCAATGGTGAAGTTAAAAAACATTAAATCAGTATGGTTAAATAAGAGGGAGATCATGATATTCTGCACGTACCTAATTTGGACATTGCTGTAAAAATTTATATTTTATTGAATTACACCAGGTGACCTCATTTACCTGTGAAAAAAAAAACATGACTTGTATCTAGTGCAAAGAGGTTACACTGCCAGTTATGATTTATTATTGTGTATGTAAACCCCTCTGGCACCTCTTTCTTTCATGTCAATGAAGACACTACACTCAAATCCTTACCAAATCATATTCGTTTTACCTCATAGGGTGTGGTGCTGAGGCCCCAGAGGGGTGAATTGCCTGTGATAGGCCTTATGGCTTATATAAATATTATATATATTATGATATATATGTGGTAGTTATTGTGTTCAGGTCTTCCTATGAAGATTGAATCGTTATCACATGAAATTGATAAAAATAAAGTTAATTGAATAATGTAAAGTGTTCTTTCGTGTGTAGTCATAGAAAGACGACAGACTTGAAACATGTGACAACCACCTGCTGATAAAATACTAATAACGAAAATACCAGTATTTCAAGTGGTGTTTGTAAATGTGCTGACTTGTGTGATTAGTACTCAAATGAATGTTTTGCAAAGTGTTCTCAAACAAAACCATTTTTTTTCAAAATCAGCTAGAACCTGATTGAACTTATTTGTATGGAATATTAAACAAGTCTATCAATTTACTGGCACTTGTTAATAACAATTAGACTGTCAATTAGTCTCATACCACAGTATGAAAGTAGAAATTATCAACCTCATGAAAAACATAGTTATATTTTATCTTTCAACAAAACTTTGGAATTACTCAACTATCATATGAAGGGGACATAATTCACACTTCAACAACATTTCTCCAAAGTATATGTTCTTTTTAAATGTGGTTATTTTTTGATCATGATAAAAGATTCTAGCCAGAAGATACCAATTTTATTAGAGGAAAATAAGGATCATGCCTTCAGCATAACCACCGGCATAAAACTAGTTTTGACCGGGCTGCATTATGAAAGACATCGATTTCAGATATGTAGTTAAAGGTGCCATTTCTTGTTTTAAAATTGAGCTTGAGTATTTACTTACATTAAATAGGTATTTGGACTTATTTCAGTGTTTCTTCGAAAATATATAGAGAGAAAATCTCCCTGCCACACTCAAAGAGCTGACAGAAGGATGAAGAACTTTAAAACGACAGACAAACAAACCATAGTTTTAGATCCATTGTTATTACCATATTGTTTCATTTATACTGTTGGTTTCTGTTAATCTTAAAAAAAATGGAAGTCCAGAATTTTACCAAGCTAAAGTACATAAAGTGAAATGGGCAGTCCTTAACATGACACATCAAGTTCAACAAATCCATGTAAGTACACCTTCAAGAAAGAATCATTGTTATATGTATATGACATGTTTTGTGGTTATGGCAAGCCATTGCGGAATTTGTTTCCCATTTATTCATGTC
The DNA here is from genome assembly GCA_037379345.1 of Perna viridis. NCBI lineage: Eukaryota > Metazoa > Mollusca > Bivalvia > Mytilida > Mytilidae > Perna > Perna viridis. The sequence goes on along the minus strand of CM074511.1, from coordinate 51,467,994 downwards.
TGTAGATATGTAGTAACATATGTTAATGGATATTTACCAACGTATTCATAATTCAATTATTGATATCAATAAATGGAGTTTTCTAGACATACCCATTCAAGACAAAACGTATGTGTGTTCAAATTTGTATCAGTCTGTATCCAGTCTGTGTCCACACTGTTTATTTATATAAAAGTAGGTTTCTTTTCCGTAGACGACTTTTTCATGAACTAGGAAATTTTCGTATAAGTAAAACTGTTTGATGCTTTGTAAAACATGAACAGTGGAGTTGTTCCCCGAGAGTGCAATGCATGCACTCATTTATACAACATATGATGGTATCCATCCCAAGTTAACACAAGCACCTCAACCTCTAAAATTTAAGTTAAGTTGTCATGTTAGATTATTATGAAATCAAGACTATAGTCGAATTTCAACTTACATAAATTTGATGAGAGACGAAGAGAGTAGAACACGGTAGAAGTTGCTATCTTGTTTTCAAATTATTCCAAGCTAGGGAGAAATCAGTTTTCAGTTGAAAAAGACGTACCGACGTACATTGTACATAACGCTCCATATACCTAAAGCATGGCGCATTGACAGTAAGTCGATGTTCAATGTCAACGACTTGCTGTGTCTTAGGTGGTTTATTCTAAATCCATTTGTACAAAACGATCGTATTCGAATGCTAGTTTTCTTAAAATCATGGTTTGAAACCTATTTTCTTCGTGGAACAAAGCGGAGTATGGCTTGCACTAAAATTGTTTCCTACCGACCAACAAGTCAATATGTAGACTTCCTACAAGTCTTAAAATTTTACCTCACAAAAATGTATGAATCTACCCTGTTAGATTATCATTTGCTGTACATAGATGGATAGTAAATGGTGTATACACACAGCCTATACGAAATTAAGAACACAAGATAACGAAATTATGGAAACAAGGCAGGTCTGCATTTTGTCTGTCTATATATTGATCCTCTTATTTCAATTGCGGGTGTAACTTCTAATATCCAAAATAGACGAAATTTTATTCTGACATTTCAGGGTCGCATTTACGACATAAAATATCTCTTTTTTACTTTACTTACGACAAATACTTTGCAACGCAAGTACATTCTGCATGTTACATAGATAAACAAGCATGGGTTTGGAACAAGATAAGAATTTTGACTTTAATTGCTTTTTTATAAACACCGATGCACGTTGATGCTGAAATCCACTGGCTTAAGATTCTGGGTGGCTATATACCGTTAACATTTACTTATGCAAATAAATAATCGAAGTAAAAATCACAAGTGAGAAACAAAAATGCTTGTATTCTATCAACTGTAAAATTGCAATAATCTTTACTTTTGATATGATTATTTTAACAAGTACATTTGAAAATAAGTTTTAACAAGATCTGTCACAATTTACGCCAGATATTCACTAAATAACCATACTTCAGACGTCTTATTAGAAAACAATTACAGTTAAGTCTAGCGACACGACGGGGCTATCAGATAATCGTGTGTGGTCCATGTCGATTTTGATTCATTGATGAACTAATAAAAGGCAGTGTCTTGTTAGTTTTTATGACAGCGTAGATGAAGCTGATTGGCCTTTCTATACAGAAACACACACGAAGTATTTGCTACAGGCACAGAGCCAGATTGCTTTGCTGTCAACCAACCCCTCATACATACTACGTGCACGAAAAACTTGTATACATAATTGTCACGGTATTATAAAGCGCTCATTCGCACACACAGTTTCAGTTATACGCATTTTGCCAAGACTTCTTGGCATGCCGTCCTTTTTTTTCAATTTCAACTAGTATGGGTTTTTAAAAATGAGTCCCATTTAGGTATTCGACCAATTCCCTAGTTTTTTCTCAAATCTTTGATAGAGTTTATGAAGGATTAGAGGTATTTTTGCATGGAACGATAGGGAAGCCCATGCTAGTTACACCTTGTAATTGTCGTTTTGCCGTCTTAATATCATATTGGTAAAAAAAAATGTTATGTTCCCATTATTTCAGAGGCATGGAACTATGTTTCAATGTTTCCACTGTTGTATTTCCCGATTTCAAAGGTTATAATCCTTCATGAAGAAGCTGGAAGAAAGCACTAATTCTGAACTTGCTTACAGTAATTCATTGGAAAAACATGCATGAACGAACCACTTATACTCAATCTCTTTGCTGCATTTCGTACCTAGAAATAGAAATAGTTTTTTTTTTTTTTTTTAAATTACTTATCTTAAACAATTAATATTAATATACATGTAATTTAATGTCGAACAAGAACACACATTTTACATGTCCTTTCAGCTTTTCTTTAAGTTTTGTGAAGTAACTTACTTTAGATCCATGAAATGTATTTTTTCGCTTAAATTAGGAATGGAACCAAAGATCGACGCTTAGAACGGACACAGAACCAAAAATGGTTTGCATGATAATTTAGTAACCTAAACAGGTTATAAATAAGAGGCGTTTTTTACAAATTTGAATTCAATTATATATACCTGTCATTTTAGTTTTAAAGTAAATTAAATATGGAAAATAATGAAAACCGTGGATAATCTAAATATAAAGTTTACAGCGTACTGCATATCGTGGTGATACCAGAAGGAATATTAGAAGAGAGTTTCACCTTACACTAGTATAAACTCACAAAAAGTAGTAACTACACTCTCATAAAATTAGAGAACTGGTAGGGGTCCTTTGTCTCATCGATCATCTGTAAGAAAAAGTAAAGAAGAAATATTTTCGTAACGGAACTCAGGAAATATTTGCTTGATGTAAGGAAAAACTCATAAATATACCCGGATATCCGATCTAATGTAGAAAAAAAAAACTTTTTGTTTTAAAAAAAAATGAAAAGGTTTAGCAATATGGCAAGCCAAAGTGGACAAAAATTAGTATTTTCCAATATTAAAAAAATATTTTTTGATATTACAAATTCATTTCTAATATTACAAATTAGATTTCTTATATCACAAAACACTTTTTTAATATAAAAAAATCATTTTTTAATATTAAAGATTCAGTTGAATTTTTAATATTAAAAAACGATTTTTTAATATTAGAAAATCATATTGTAACATTAAAAAATGTGACTGATTTTGCAATATTGCAAAGTGATTTTCTAATATTACAAAATAAGTGGTTTTTGATATTAAAAAAAATGATTTTTCAATATTACAAATTCATTTTCTAATATTACAAATTAGATTTCTATTATCATAAAAAACACTTTTTTAATATTAAAAAATCGATTGAATTTCTAATATTAAAAAACTACATAGAAATTAATTTTCTAATATTAGAAAATGGATTTGTCGTATTCAGTTACGATTTTTTAATATTAGAAAATCATTTTGTAACATTAAAAATGTGACTGATTTTGCAATATTGCAAAGTAATTTTGTAATATTACAAATTCATACTCTAATACATCCTCCCCAGTCAGGGTTTTGAGTCCACCCTTGCTCTCTCAAACCCTTGAGCGAGGATGGACTCAAAACCCTGACTTGGGAGGATGTTTCTAACATTACAAATTCAATTTGTAATATTACAAAATGTGTGATGTTTTATAATATTAATAAATCATGAATTTTTAATATTACAAAATGAATTTCTAATATTAAAATATCTTTTCTAATATTAAAAAAATGATTTTGTAATATTAAAAAGAATGTTTTTTAATATTACAAAATATTGATTTTCGTCCACTTTGGCTTGCCATATAGCACTGTCGCATTGATAAAAATGTCTTTTATGGAAAGTACAACTGAAAATGATCGAAAGGCTAAAAAATGTTCAGGTCAAGACAGACAATCAAATTATTCAGGCAATGCCAATCCTATGTTCTTGCATAGCCAGACTACATGTAGGTCAGTTCATGTTTTAGCAGAGTCCTTCTGCATGCGTATATTCAATAATCTAGGATACAACCGAACAAAGCTATTTAGATTCATCCTGAAGCATCTGTGACGTAGATATTTTTGACTGCTTATATATGGAAAAAGTGCGGAATGCTTTCCCTGTCGTATTTTCATAGTGCATTTCAACTAAATCTTTAAAAGGTAGTTTACAAACACTTTGGTGGTTATTTCTGGAGGTTATGGATTATAAATACTTGGATAATGCAATCTAATCTCTACGTTATTTTCTTCATGTACACTGCCGGATTCTTAGGGAGAGAAGTACTTAAATCATAACACGTGATTTTATGGGGAAAATATTTCAGATATACACTAAAACTGAAGCTAGTGCTCCACTTCAGGCAAAGAGGTCTACCCTTGAAATATCAGACCCATTTTATTTTGAGGCTGAGGTATATAACTTGGTCACAATCCAGTCTATTCAAACCCTCAGTGCCTTGCAAGATTGAAGTTATCACTACAGAAGTTTTATGGTCGTCATCATGAACTCGTGGATCGTTATGATGTATCCATCAGCACAATGAAAACTGATTCATTCAACGGGTCATAGTTTGCCTTTCCTCGTTTGTCTACCCTGGACTTGACTTTTTATGAGCAACTCGGCGGGTGTTTCTAGAAAAGCAGAGGACGCTTACTCTACCGGTGCACCTGGTTCATGCTGCCAGTTTTTAGTGGAGTCCGAGTTGCTCATTTACTTTTGTTACTTTGTATGTATGATTTTATTTACTTTATGTTCTTTGTTGTGTGTGTCTGTTTTCCATGTCTGGCCTTTGTCCCTGGAATATATTCTTTTGATTACCGCTATAACCTTGGTTCCCTTGATTACTCTTGCAAATTCGACAATCTTTTAGGTTAATGCGCGTTTTTTTTTTTTTTTTTTTTTGTCAAGGAAGTCTATTTATAGACTGAACTTGACTTAGAGATAGACGGCAACCCAATTACGTAACCAAGGTAGACATTTCAACATATAACTACCAAATTACACTCCGCGGGTTATTCTCCTTGCAAAGTTTGCATTAAGATATCGCTCCGCCGCCGATCACACTCCATGTCAAATATGTGATGTTTACTTGACGTACGACACGGGCTTGTAACGATATTAAGGCTATTTGATACGTGTAGAACTGCAAGATTTCAATGATTATATGATCAGGGGCGTAGCTAGGCCTGTTTTAGTTGTACGCAAAATTACGGCGAGGGGTCTTGGGGTGGGGGGTGGGGGGGGGGTCGCTCAAAGCCCCCAGTGAGTCCGACAAGGCAAAGCCCTGAGGGAAACTCCTGAATTTTAACGATTTTGGAGTCAGTTTTTCAGAGCCTATACTACGTTTATGGTATGCATATGTGATAAATAACCTTCATTTCATCTTTAAAATGTGTGTTTTTATTTTTGTTACTTTTTCCGAAAGTACGCAACTGCGTATTTGCGTATAGGCAGCTACGCCCCTGATGATATTAACTATTTTGTCGGAACTAATGACAGAAATATTGTTTGCAAATTTTCAATCGACCAGTATTGATCACTTTGGGAATATTGACCAGGTGGTTTAAAAACCAGTAAATACCTGGTACTGCTATAACCACCCAACCTTTATTTTTGCCTGATTTGCACGAAATTACATGTACATGTAACAATATTTCCCAAAAATAGGAGGTTTCTCCATATCATATGGTTAAAATACATGTATATTTTCATGAATTTACATTGTAACACTTTGCAAATATCAAACACTGTTATGATTTTTTTTTTATTTCTTTTCAGTGGTTATCACTTAGAAGTTTCACTAGGTGAAGTGAGAAGAAAGCAAAAGTAAAACAGACCATTTCTGTGCTGGGACACTATTTAAGCATGAAACAAAGTTCACGATTCTCAAGTCTGGTACATGTATGTGAAGCATGAAGCAGCTGTAAATGTATATGTCAACATCTCTTAATGAAAAACTATAAAAAAAACATTAGCACTTATATATATGCGAAACATAAGAGTTACTTGAATTGTAATCTTATACATATTTGTGAAACAATCTTGCAGAAAAAAGGTAAAAGAAATGCACATATATTATTGAAGGCAGACAGGTATAAAACACTCAGCAAATAGTGATTCATCATAAAAAGTGGTACTCCTGAGGTATTGGTTCACTAATAACTTTTTTGTTTTGGAGAGAAAAAAAGATGGGTTTATACTCAAAGTGCATTTGTGATTAAAACATCATATTCTCTGTATTCACCACATACCATTGACTTTCCAAATTAATTGGAATCTTAAATTGCTCAAATCTATGAGCTATAAAGTTGTTTTTAGTTTACTGATCTTTAAACTACATAGTAATTTTTACAACAAGAGTTTTTATCCTTGTTTGAACTGAAAATTCCTAGAGAAATGTAATCATTTATTGTACATACCATAGCCTAATCTAGACAACAATGACAAGGACAAATTTTAGTTTTAATTTATTACAAAAAAATCTACATCAAAGGGGGCACAAGCAAGGGAATGTTTTTTGCTCATTTCTCCCTTGAGATTGGGCCTTTGCTCAACTTCCTCCAGTCTGCAGGATTCATTTCTACTATATGCATCTCCAAACCGAAATTTCAAGGTGTGGGTCCAATCTTACTTTGTAAATTCATCGAATATTGATAGTCAGTGATTCTCAGTGGAATTCATATTTTGTATGAAATGCTGATTTAAGTATCAGGAAATTTGAGGACATCAACGTATCTGTACAGCCAGGAATACCAAAAGCAATAATACAAAAGAAGACCCCAAAATATATATTGATAAACGGACCGTATAAATACAAACTGCGTTAAAACAGATGGTTATTCTTTAAAAGGACTAAGTTTTTTGATCGGTTTATTTAGCATACAATTTGGTTACATGAATATTTTTTATTACTTTGAGGTCTTCCTTGACTTAGTGCCTCACCACTTTGATTTACTAAAAAACAGGTCATGTTCTTAAAGTCGATGGACAATATGACCGCGTACACAGTATTGCTGATCTAGCATTGTAGTCATATTGTTTCCAGTATATTTCAATTTGCAAAGCATTAATTTGTTTTAGTTGTAAAGTTTGACAGTTGTAGTGAAAGTGTGATGGTTTGCAAAACGGATCTTCATCCTATATTTCTATGATATAATGTACTTATTTTGGTGTATTTACTTCAGTGTAAATGAATGTAAGGAACTGCCAGGCTAGCTAGTCATTGGAACATAAAAGATTGCACTGAAAAGAAATCGGTGATGAACTTTATATTAATGAAAACGAGAAGTGTACTATTCGATTAGGAAAGTTTCTAGCTGCAGAAACCTAGAAACGAATTACATTTATTACAGTTAATGTAGAACCAAGATTGTAGTTCAGGTTAAGTTTTAATTATTTGAAAAACGAATAATTTCATTAGATTTGAAATAAGCTTTCTGTTTGGTTGATTCTCCTTGAGCAAACCAAGTTATTTTATATAATTTACTTTGGCACTGCGACATCACTAACGTCAATAGACCCACTGACTCCATGATTCAAATAATTTCAAACAAAATAATGATTTGGTTACGAACCAAATCTAAATATTTAGATTTGAATCTACTCGAAAATAAATTCATATTTCTAATTTTTGAACATGTTATACGAAATAGCCAGGGCCACTTTACACATTTTTCAAAAAGCTGCTTCTTATAACGAACTTGTAATGTAGGTGCCAGCCGGGGTTCATAAGAAAAGTGTGAGTACCTTATTTGCATTTTTTGGGGTTAATTTTTCACATGGAAATGACAAATCTCTCCCATAAGAGTGCCAACCCCCTGCATCCCCTCTGGATCCGCCACTGATTTGGTGTTATGCTACGTATACTGTGGTCCATTCACGGTAGGGCGTTTTATCTTGTAAACCAGTTAAAAAAATAGAAATGTTCCTTGATTAAAGAGTACTGCATAATTTTCCTTCAATTTTTCCATTCTAACCACCATCATCGACCATATTATCCCCTCTCACCTGACTATTTCATAAATATACTTTTTTTTTTGCCTTTTTGCTTTTTTAACCACCATCATTGACCGTGACTTTTTTGCCCTTTTGCCTTTTTAACCACCGTCATTGATATCTTCTCGCATCTGACCATTTCATAAATATACTTTAGAAGATATTAATGCATTTCAGAAATGAAACTTTCTGTCGAGTCCGTACTCGAGGTTGTCGATTGGAATCATTTTGTGGTAATAGGATGAAACAGTAACTGGTGCCCTGACGAAGGTTGAATATTCCAGTCGAACCGGTACGACACATGAAATTGCAAAAACTTGTCTTCTCTGCTGTAAAAAGAAGTAGTAACTTTAGTCAATTTTATCGTGTGTTTTCACAGTCATCTCGTTATAATCTTAATTTTGAGGTGAACATACAGTTGTTGCAGTTTGTTATTATTCTTCGAATAACTTTACGAAAGGAACCAAGATTCTAGCGGAATTCAAACGAAAGTTATCCAGGGACAAAGACTAGACGTGGAAAACAGACACACACAACAAAGAACATAATGTAACCAAAATAATAAATGCAAAGTAACAAAAGTAAATGAGCTACTCTGAAACTGGGAGCACAGACACTTTGATAATTTTTGTCAGGTCTGATTTGATATATTATACTTATAACCATCAAGTATGATAAATTTTGTAATGATATATATTTGTTCTAAAGCATTATACTAATTGTCATAGTCTGATATGTCTATTGGCCGAAATGTCCGGCATTCATAAGGAATTATTGGTTGTCCTGGTCCGAAATGTCTTTGGGTAGAATTGTCCGGCACTGGTTAACATTATAGTTCTCATAATTTGTGAAACATCTTAAAAGATTTCCTTATTATATTTAGTTTTGCTTCATTCTGTTTCATTTTGTATAGTTTAATTATGTTTTTATAACTATTTGATTCATTTTATACAGCCCTCAGTCTAGTCTAGTGAAATGGTTGTATTGGCAACTTAAATGACGTTTTTGCGACTGAAAACAATATTGAAGTCGCCATTTGGCGACTTGTAATAATATTGACTGGCGACCGAAAAGTCAAGGAAAAAATCATGTCCGAGCCGGTATTTTTCATATGTTACTCAATTGTCACCAGTATTTTGAAAACGATTTCAAGCGTGTCATCGATTGTTTCTAATTCCCCGTAATGGCGGAGAAAGTAAAACAAACACTTTTGACAATTTTTTTAACGAACAAGGACAATGATGAAGAAAATATTGATGATCATCAGACATTTTGAATAAATAAAGTTCTCAGAAAGCATATTACATTTTATTTTCATATGAGGATAGTTAATATACAAAACACAAAAGAAAACAACTAAACAAAGCGAACATAGGTTGTAGATTCAGTTATTTGAAACTCAAAAATCAAGGGACACTGTTACATAACAAGTTTGGAAACCAGACAACATGAAAAACTAAAACCAAAAACACACTAAAAATTAAAAAAGTGATTGACCTGGACGAAATGAAAATACATGGTAGTACTTGAACTTGTGATAACATTTTTTCTGGCGACCTATTTATTTTGGTTGGCGACCTAAAATTTGTGTTGGCCACAAAAATTTCAAGGTTGGTGGCCAAAAGACCACCTAGTTTTAAAAGGTACTTTGAGGGCTGTTATAGAATTGATTCGTTTCGACTCCTTATATCAATTATTTTCGTTTCATTTTGGTTTGTTTTCGTTTCGCCATTTTTATGACCCGAGATTTATGGGTAATATTGATTACGTAATTTTCATAAACATCTGGGTGCCATACTGCAGACTATAAGGCCAATCCTGTGTTGGAAAAGCTATGATTCGATTTGTATTTAGATTTGTATTTAATTATCGAAACTAGCAAATATTTTCTGAGACTGGTTTGGCTCTCAATCGCACATATACAAGTATACGCAAATGAAGCTGCCATTATGCTGTTTTTCAGCTCCTGAAAATGCAGGTACAAACAGGATATTGATGCTTTTTCTTGCCATAAGTAAACAGAACCAAGTTGAAAATACAACCATAAATGCTCCTTTCGGGAGCGTATTGATATCGTATCAGATGTAACAAATATCGATTAAAAAACATTCAGAACTAAGACAAAATGCACGTTTAACAAACTTGAAAGACAATTTTAAACAAATGCATGTATAATGAGAATTCCATTTGTCAGCAAGTCAAGGGTCCAGGGTTCTCCACAGCCTCTTTTTGCATGTGTTACTTTCCTTGCACCATGAATTCAAAACGAGCGCCACATGTTCATTTGGTGTATTCAAATTTGCATCATGCATTGCAAATCAGCACTGCATTTTCCAATTACTCCTGTCTTTTAATCACCTATACCTGTCATAAATCTATATGATTGGCGCATGTGTTTATTGTAACGGTAATTTCAATGTTTTGATGGTAATTTACGGGGGTTTAATGTGCCTGAGTGAAATGTGTGTGTAAACACATCTCGGGTCTGTCAAATTTACGATTATCATCGTTGGCAAAATCAATATGATTAAAAAAACTGGTTGATTTCTACTTTTTTTTTTAAATGAACAAAATTTGAGAACTTTTCATTTAATAAAATATAGAAAGTATCAAGAGTTTGATTCAATTTGATAAAGATCAATATGATCAGAGAGGGAGGAAGATGATCTTAATTTATACAACAAGATCTTAACGATCTCTGCAATTATCTGACAGAGAAAAGCAGTTCAATTTGCCTAACTTATGAAAAATGCAATGAATCGACTCCCAAAAGTTCTAAAGAATTGTTTAAAGACACAATCGGATGAAAATGACGTTTTACTATCTAAGTTCTTGTGGTTTAATTAAAAAGAATTTGTGAAATGCATGTGGTTTAATGGTATCAACATTGACCACACCTACCAGTGGTTTTAATTTCTCTAGAGCTGTGGACCTGTGATCAAGCCTAGGGAAGGGAAAACTTTACCTTGTTATAATTGAAATAAGATGAAACAGATGAAAAGGAAAGTTGACAATTTGGAATGCTAAGTCATCAAGTCGTTTAGTTTGGTCAATAGTTTTCCTTTACCATCAATCTCTAAGAGTAGGTCAGAGTATGAGGCTGACATTACAGTGTCTGTTGTATCCTTTATCTCAAGTTTTTTGGGTAGATGTGATGTTTCAAATTCCCAAAACTAGGATTGTTTAACGATAATATGTCATCTGTATATAATATCAATGTTACGCTGTACAAGGATTTAGATAAATATTCATGTGCTGTGTTATGCAGTGAATGGGTCACAATACTTAGCTTGAAATCAATATCATGTTTGAGAACTGTATATTACAGACTTCACTTTGAGGGTTCTCCTGTTCCTGTACTCTGCTTTTCTAGAAACATCCGCCCAGTTGCTCATGAAAAAGTCAAGTCGGGGGTTAATGAAAGAGGAAAGAAAAAGTACGACATGTTGAACAAATCAGTTTTCATGGTACAGATGGATACACCCTAATGATCCACAAGTTCATGATGACAACCATAAAACTTTTGTAGTCATGGCTTCAATTGTGTTGCAGCATAACTCTGTTCCAGAAGTTTAATTATAAGAAGTCGTATAGTTTGGTCAATAGTTATCCTTTACCATTGATTTCTTAGTGAAGATCAAGATATGAGGCTGATGTTACACTGTACAATGATTTAAATTAGTTATACATTTGTTTTTTTATTTTGAAGATATATACAATTTTTTTTCAGTTAAGAGACACAATGGCTTCAACTCCAGGTGTAAAATTAACATGGAAGGTGGATCAGGATATGATTAACAAAACTGTAGAAGATCTGAAGAAGACATCTCTTCAGGTGTATGATACTGTAGGGAAACTGACTGCAGATCAAATTACCTATGATAATGTTATCAAGGTAGGTGGTAATGTAGCAGTAATTTGTGTTGATAGACAGCTTAATGTTTATCATTGGATTTCTACTCTTTGCTTCAAAGATTAGAAACTACACAAGTTTTCTCTCTTTTTAGACAAGGATATTCATGTTTTCAGCCATGTTTAATAGACTGGGTGAGGTAAGATGTCACAATGAATATTTTATGACATCTTGTAAATAGAAAGGAAAGCAGGTCATTCCGAATGTTGTACTAAGTACCGTGTAATCACAAAATTGATATATTATAACTGTGAAAAAGAATCAAACATGGCTAGGAAATGCAAGAATAGGAAATCTTGCAGTCCATGGGTTAGATTTCAGTGTTTTAATATTTTTAATTTTATAGGCTTTATCTGACAATGACTGTGTGTATGCTGTGAATAGGAACAATGTAGACTTCTTACAACATGTATCAGACAATAAAGACCTCCGTGAGGCTAGTGTGGCTGCTGATAAAGAATTGTCAGAATTTGATGTAGAAATGAGGTAAACACAAGGTTATAAAACTTTCACACTGTTTATGCCCTTTTAACAATAGAAGAAGAGAGTTGTATATATATATAACTCAATCATTACTGCTAAGCCATGGTGTTAGGTTTTAAGTTATTAATTAAACTTTTTATTAATATGATTCAATTAACTGTTTTACTAGTATTGGCAGGTATGGATCCAGAAATTTTGAAAATGGGGTGGGTTCCAGGCTGTTATTTGATCATTTTTGCTCTTATTTTACATGAAACAAAATTTTCCAACAAAAATCTGTACCCCCTTTATCCACCACAGTACTAGTAGGATAAATTTATGCTGATTTATTGGACTGACACGCATATTTCTTCTTTTTGATAGTGTGTTTAGTTGATGGTTAAAGGGAGATAACTCAATAATATAAAATAAATGTTGAAGTAAATGGCTTACTTCTTTCATCATTTCATTTTTAGCATGAGACAAGATGTCTTTGACGCCTTGGTTGCAACAGAAAAGAAATTTTCAGGACAGTTGAAGCCAGAGGCACAGAGATATTTAGAAAGAATGATTAAATTGGGCAAGAGAAATGGTATATTGTTTTTTATTCTGATTGATATATTGTGAATGAACTAAAAATGTTTATTTTTTCATGTTAGTGTTTTCTTGTTGACTGAATGCACTTATAGTTCTGTTTAATTTGTTACATTTTATCCATATGATCAAAGCACAATAAACATACAGAAAAAATGTACTTTTTACCATCTGTTAATGTATACTGCGGTTCATTTTTATTTGTTGGGTGCTAATTTTCATAGTGGTACAGTTAAGCCACAAAATTAAAGATTCCAACAAACAATAATTTCTGTGGATGAATGTTTCCTGTCACCCTTAATTGTTTAATTAAAGAGAATATCAATTGTTTTATAGTGCCATATAGCCTCAGGCTACCTGTGTTCTGTAGTGTCAGTGTTAACCAAAAATAAATTGTAAGAGTGTAGTTTGGTATTCTTGGTTTTTTCATCTTTCCAATGATAGCATTTGTTGTAAAAGTAATGTTTGGTAAACTCAGGTTTTACCACTTCCCATTTTCATACAACTAGCAATGATGCATCAAGTTTTCATTAGCAAGAATTTTTACTTACCAGAATATTTACTTGTAACCTGGAAAATGGAAACAGCAGATTTGATTCCCTGACAGAAGTACCACATATGTTTCATTCGTAATTAAAATAACATAAGCAATCAAAGCGCTGATGCATTTTCAATGCCAGTTTGGTAAAACGTGCCCACACAAAAAAAAAAAAAAAAAAAAAAAAAACCAACTTTCAACTGTATAAATGCTTTAAATGCTTCCAAAATTTTTTTTTTTGCCTTACCTGAAATAATGAGCAAAAGTAGCTTTGCTTCAGAGATATTTTACTTGAAATGCAAAGAAAAACGTTGATTCTTTTTATTTTATTGACCCACAAACTGTGAATTTAATTATCCCATGAAATGTTGTTTTTCCTCTAACCATGAAAAAATTATGTCCACGAAAATGAATGAAACCACAGTAATCATGATTGTGAGCTTTATGAAATAAAGTTATTATTTATTTTTTATACAAGGGTTACATTTACCAAAGGAAAAGCAAGACAGAATCAAGGAAATAAAGAAGAAGATGAGTGATTTAAGTATTGATTTCAGCAAAAACCTGAATGAAGAAAATACAATCTTAGAATTTACAGAAGTGGATTTAGGTAAAACTATACTTCTAGTTCATTCAATCAAAAAAAAAAAAAATTAAATCTTATCTCAAACTGATTGCAACAGAAAGATTAATATGTTTTTGTGTCTGAAACTTCGAAATTGTTGTAAACCTAGTTACAGATTTTATAATTAATAAAGGGGTAACTGAGTAAAACAAACCACAGGGTTCTTGATAAGGCGATAAGCTGCATCCTAACATCCGTAATTTATTTAAAAATCAATAAAACTATCCAAAAAATCGTGGAAAAACTGTTCAACATTTTTTGAAAATCAGACAACCAGAAGTTTACAAAGTTATTTACACTTGATGTTCATCCTTCAAATTTTTTTATCAAAAAAAAAAAAAGTTAAGAATTTCTATAAAAAATAATTTCAAAATGAGTAAACCAAATTCTTTTAGGAAGAAACAGATTTATACAGCCTAGGGTAATAAATGCTGATTATTTGTGTACTCACTCAGTATCAGCAACTAAGACAGGGCTCGCGCTACTGGGCGATTCAGGCGAAATAGTTGCCCTGGAGTCGCTCACTTCGCCCTCAGATAAGACCAAAAGCGAAGTGAAATCGCTCTCTCATTTTCAGACATCCCCCATGATCGGGACTGTACTCCATCTTTTAGTGGTATTTTGACCAGAGTTATCTTTTTTCTATAACTAATCAAACAAAAATGACGCCCGTTTCGAGAAAATAAATTGTAAAAATTTCCAAAATCTATCGAATTATCAGTTACAAGCAAGTATTTTAATCAGCTTTTTGTTTCAAAGGTTTAAGACAGGATACGGAATAAACATTCTTTACTTCAGCTTACAATAATTCTTGTTATACCGTTCACATTTTGTTATGAAGCGTGCAAATTTGTTGTGCGGATTCTTTGGACTTCGGTTAAATTTATCTCAGTTGATAATTTGGTAGAAAACCCAAAGCGTTTTTTTTTTTGTTGATGTTCCTGATTCATTACAGAACAGTAAATTCTCCATTTTGACGGAATATTTCTTAAGATCGAGACAAATTCGTACTGACCACTGCAATATGTGTAAATAAAGTTTCAGTCTTGACATGTCAGTAATAACTTTTTAACATGATTATTGATACTCGTGGTGAAGTTATATCAAGATACTGAATATTTTGAACAAGAAATCATTACGGATTAAGTGGAGTCAGAAAAAAAATAAAAACAGAAAAAATGAAAATTCCAACAGAATATTGCTGCCTGAAATTTTCTATTCCAGTGCTGCTAAAAAAGACAAAATCAATAGAACAATGCATCACAGGCTTTGCTTTGCACAATCATATATTAATATTGCTGTAATAAATTTGGTAAGGGGTAGTGGTATATATTAGAAATTCAATTTCATTAATATATGATACAGTCAATCATTCAGTCAGCAGGCTGATTTCATTTTGTCCAAAATATTTAGGTACTTACATCTGTAGCTTAAAGAAAAAGTAATATTTATCTCAATAAAAGATTTGTTTGTTTTTTGGGGTTTAACGTCTGAGCAGCAATATTTCAGCTATATTCAGGTGTTAGTTATTTCTTTAATGTTTAACTGTGAATACTGCACATGAATTTTACCTAGTGACAGTGGTGGTCAGTCTAGCTGATGGATTTTGGGGTAAACAGCTTAAGATTAGACAAAAGCCATATTTATTGAAATTAATGTCTTAAAGTCCAATTTTGAATTATTTGAAGAAAGAAAAGCTGCAAAATTTTGTTGAAATGTATTTTGTCTTCCTATTAAAAGGAAAAGATTAATTATATATACTGAAGTATCAGAAGTGTCTTTAGTGAAGTTCTTTTTTCTTCTCATATTTTGATATACATGCATATATATTAAGATACAAAGTATATTCAGTGTGAAAAAAAATTGAAGCCATACATATAAACCAACAAAGCAGAAAGCTGTTTTTTTTAACAGTTTGTTAGGTCACAGTACCAGAATTTGCATGATCATGAACTGGCTTTGAAGCCACAATTGTACTGTGAGGTACATGTTTTTTGTTTCCACATTAGCCAATAAAATTAAATGTATGTCATGAAGCCAGCAAACAGAATGAGTTTTTTTTCAAATAAAAAAAGACTCTTAGTTTACTCTACACAATTTAATATGGATGACATGCGTAATTGCATTGAGGTATGGTTTTGTATGATTGTAATTACCGGTACATGTATGTATGTCCATCTGTCCATCCATAACACTTCAGCTTGTCATTGCAACTCCTCTAAAAACTACTCAACAGAAATTCCTGAAACTTGGTGTATAGCAAGAACACCATATGCCGTTGTGCATATTATCATGAAATTATGATTCTCTAATTTGTAATGGAGTTATGCCCCTTTGAACCTAGAAATTTACCATAAGTCCTCATGTATCAGCTTGTCATAGCAACACATCTGAAACTGCTCAACAGAAATTCCTGAAACTTCATATGTAGCAAGAACGTGATATGCTGTTGTGCATATTATCAGGACATTTTTTATTCCATAACTTTTATGGGAGTTTTTCCTTTTAAACTTAGAAATTTACCAAAAATCGTCATGTTTCGGCTTGTCATTGCAACTTCTCATAAACTACTTAACTGAATTTCATGAAACTTAATATTTTGAAAGAACATCATATGTAGTTGTGTATATTATCTGGAATTTTGATGCTCTAATTTTTATGGGATATATGCCCCTTTGAACTTAGATATTTACTGAAAATCATCATGTATCAGCTTGTCATTGCAATTCCTCTAAAACTACCCAACAGAATTTTATAGAACTTGGTATGTAACAAGAACACCATATGCAGTTTTGCATATTATTAGGAAATTTTGATTCTCTGATTTTTATGGGAATCATGTTCTGAAGTTCACTTCTTTCATTGTGTTTTCCTCAGTTGCAGTGTGACGCAGGTCCAGACATTGATTGGTCTAGCCTTCCTTACATGAAATAGCAAATATTTATTTTTGGTATGATTTCAAAAAATTTTATTTTAATTTAAAAATTTGTGCAATATGGTGTCCAACCCATTTGATGCGTCCAAAATAAATTGTAAATCCTTATGCTTAAGTGTGTCAAAAACTAATATTGTGTCCACACTTGCTCCAACTGTTCAGGGTTCAACCACTGCAGTTATATCATGCTGTGGTGAACCTTTTTGTTATTATTTTTTTTAATTACCATGCATGTCAAAATAAGCATCTTGTGTGATATTAAACCTGCCAATATTTTAGTTTGGAATTTCAAAAGAAAAACACATTACTTAGTTAAATTAAGCCAACCATTATAACAAACAGACAAACATAGTTGGAAAAAAATAGCAAATGGACAGTTTAAGCAGGAGTTACATTCCTTGATAGAACTCTGCTATTTTGGTTAAATTTGAAGTATTATAAACCTTAAACAGTTATTTATTGACAAAACTGTTGATAAAATTTAAATGTTAAGAAAATTAATGAATATCTGAAGACTTGCCATAGTCTAGAATTTACTTTGCAAGCTTAGGGAGGTGAATATTATATTTTTGAAACAAAACCCAATCTTTATTTCAGATGGTTTACCTGAAGACTTTGTTAAGTCCTTGGATAAGGTATTTATAATAAATGTGGAAATGAGTCGCAGGTTCTTTTAAGGAGGTAGACCTAAGGTAAGGGACATAGCTCTTTAAATCAGTGATATGTTTGTATCATATTCAACTTCACTAAAGCCTTTCAAGCTTTCATTTGAAACTGAATGAAATAAATCTAAGATACTTTGATGCTTAAATGAGATTGTAAAATACTGAATACAAATATTTGAATGATTTGTAAGAGTTGTGTCCCTTACCTTAGGTCTACCTCCTTAAAATTGTTTTTTTTGTCAATTGAGAAAACAATAGCACATATTCCTATGTATCCAGTCTGTTCCCATGCAATTGGTTTTCAGCGATGATTTGGAATTTCAAATCGCCAAAGTTAAAATTTATTAAGAAAATCCACATCTATATAATTTAAATATGATAACTAAAATCATTAGTATTAAGAACACTTTGAGATTTATCTTGTAGGACAAAATTGCAAACTGTTAAACTTGATGTTCTTTGGCACTTAATATGATCATATTTTTGTTATTCACTCTTTCCGATTAACTATCCTATTTTTATTTTTTAAACACAAAGTTCTAAGGATTAACATATGTTTTTGGTTATTCCAACAAAGAATTAGACATTCTAGACCTGATGTCTTTGCTGGTCTTTGTTTCATTATTACCAGTTTATGTTATTTTTCAGACAGATGATGGGAAGTTTAAAGTATCACTGAAATATCCTCACTACTTTCCCTGTATGAAAAAGGCACGAAATCCAAACACTAGAAAAAGACTAGAAATTGCATTTAATTCAAGGTGAGGATTAAAAAAAATGTGAAACAAAAATATGAGATAAAACAGTTGTTTCGAATTAAGGTATGAAAATATTTTTTCTTTTTATTTAAATATTATTTGAGCTTGCTTACCTGTTATTCCCTACATTCTGCTGTTTCATTGAAGAAGGTAAATGAAGTAGCTTTCACTGGAACATTTTACTGCCCACAAGGATTACACACACACTTTAGATTATAATAATTTCAGGGTATGATTTTAATACTATTAGAAAACTGCTCCCCTCCATTATTTTTCATTGTTAATTTTTATTTGTTCTTTGTTGATTCTTTTTGTGTTAATTTCCTGACAATAATGCTTAAGGCTTAAATGAATGACTTCTCTTTTTAATTATTTCAGATGTGTTAAGGAGAATACTGTAATTTTAGAAGAACTTGTTAAACTCAGGCATGAGGTTGGTTTCTATATTGTTTTTTATATTCATTGATACTCAGCCACTGCTAATATCAATAGGGTATGTAAGTCTCGTCATGTGACCCCGTGATTTCACGAGAATGGGTCCTAGTCTACCATTCAAAAGAATGGAGATAAGTCATTTAGAGAGCGTTGAGTTCAGTGTTAAGGGCAAAACATCTTTTTGTGTAAAGAACATCGATAAAAATGACAAATATCTATTTCTACATGATAAAGGTAGGATAAAGGTAAAACATAAAATAGAAGATTTTGCATTGTTATACAGCGTTTCGACTACCCAGAAGTAAACAATTAAATGCAGACCGTTCTTTGCTTTTCAATACGTTCTACATCAGAAATTCCAGTAAAGAAAAAGAAACCAGAACGAGACTTACATACCCTATATCAGATGGAGTTTAAAAAAAAATGTAACTCTGTTGGTTTTGTGCAAAGGAAATCAAATGGCTAGCTTCAGGTTTTATGTTCATATATGACATATTTATTTTACAAATATCACAGGAAAAATTGCAACATATGTTTTTCATATGTTTAGAACCACCACGAATAAACAGTATGATAATTCATGGAAAGCAATTCAGGTTCATCAATACCTTTCGACAAATATGGCTTTAATCTCACCTCTAATTTCCATCTGACTACAGACAGACCTGTGTATCTAGAAGAAATTTTAGGCATAGCATCCCTTAGATATAAGAAAGTTGCATTCATTTTGTGTAAAATCATATCAAAAACTGGCCTGACTTTTGCTGTTTTATATTGAAGAATTTAAATAGAATTTAAATAAAAATCATGTGGTGTTTGTATGTTGTCGAAAGGATTTCACATATGAATGAATGTATTTTCATTAGCACAAAGAACATATTTTTTTACCATACCAGTCCTTTACATATTGCAGCATATGTTTCCATGTTTTAATGCATATGGAAACATGTGCTGCAATTTTTCCTATGTACCTTTATAAATATAATTTGTTTTTATATTTTAAATAATTTAACATACTTGTATAAGATACGAGTTAGTATTTTTTTGTATCAGTGAGTCTTCAAGATGAAAGATAATGTACATTAATACATAGTAATATATATCTGCTTGAAAATTTCAATGGAGAAGCCAGGGAAAAAAACAACCATATTACAGGATTATTGTGTTTATTTTGGTGAATAAATCATGCCAAGATCACTAGAGGATTTATTCATTCACATCTAACAAGTTTTGTGGACTCATTAAAACTTTTTGTTCTGAAGCACTTGTGATAATATTTTGGTTATCCAAAATAAGTCATCCTATGATTAATTGAATGTTTTTTTTTCTGCATCATCTTTGTTATGATTTTTTTCCTTGATATGATAAATGGTAAAAATCAATAAATTTTGGTCCAACCTCATATTTTTATCCACTATGGTTTATTTGAACAGAAAGCCAAGATGTTAGAGTTTCCTACACATTCTTCATTTGTTCTGGACATGAGAATGGCAAAAAATCCTGAAGCTGTTACAACATTCTTGACAGATCTATCAAAGAAACTACAACCTTTAAAGGAGGCAGAGATGAAATTGTTCCTTGAATATAAAAAGGAAGAGGTACAATCATTAATATACTCAAACAATGATGATTTTTCTGTATTAAATGAATCATAATGAGTCTTTCTGAGGATTCCTTGATTCATGCTTTGCAAACAATCTATCACATGTAGCGTAATTTAAAAAGTGAGATTAAAACAATTTTATTTAAGTAAATAATACCATAAATGAATATAATCAATGCAGATTTTTTTTCTATAAAACATTTTAATTGTACTGTTTTATGTAGCATTATCCTTTACTCTTTATTTGTTATAGTGTGAGAAGTATGGCTATGAGTTTGATGAAAAGATAAACTTCTGGGATTTCCGTTACTACATGAACATGGCCGAAGAGAAAAAGTATGCAGTAGACCATGAGAAACTTAAAGAGTATTTCCCTATGGAAGTGGTTACGAAGGGTTTACTTGATATTTATCAGGTAACTGAATTATCTTTGTCGTTCAATGTAGACAATTGGCTTATGAAACAGTCAGTAAATGAGGGGGGGGGGGGAGAGTCCCTATGAAATTGTGCCACAAGGTTAAATACCACAAAGAGAAGGTTTGGATTTACCATTGGGTTATGGCCCAAACTGCTCAAGAAGTAGGGTCCAAACACAAGACCTTTCCAATACTTAAATTGTTTAATTGTTTACCAATGTCAATAAGATTTGAGTCTATAATTCCTTCTTCAGTTTTCTTTTATTCTGAATCTTAACTGTATTTCAGGTTTTGATTTTTAGCCTGGTTTCATTAGGTCCAAATCAGGGTCCAAAATTAATTTGTGTTTGATCACAACAAAAATTAAAATCCTTGGCTGTATGATATTCCTGATCTAACCATGTATTGAATTTTTTTATTTTGAGCCCCTTTTCAAATTTGGCTATTTAGGTATAGGAAGGTTCCAAAATGAAACTTTATTTGATTTTATCCAAAGTTGAAATCTTGGGATTCAGTCACATTCTTAATTTTACCATTTTCTTAGATTTTGGTTTTTGGACCTTACCATAATCATCTAATTTCAATTCTTTGACCTCATTGATTCTGCGTCAGGAACCCATACTATATAAATATTGAATCATAATCCAGATTCCTTGCAGTATCAAGCTTTACTGTGCCCTGCAGAGCACATTATCGTTTCTAAATAAATGTAGCTTCCTTCCAGTGATTGTTCCGTTCCAATAACAAATAAAACTGAAATACTCCTACAATTTTTTATAGTATTACCATATTTATTCCACATATTCTGCACACTTTTTTTCAATTTTTTCCTTGTTTCAGGCAGGGGGTGCATGGTATACATATGTTTCAGTCAGGGGGTGCATGGTATACACATGTTTCAAGCAGGGGGTGCATGGTATACATATGTTTCAAGCAGGGGGTGCATGGTGTACACATGTTTCAGGCAGGGGGGGGGGTGCATGGTATACACATGTTTCAAGCAGGGGGTGCATGGTAAACACATGTTTCAAGCAGGGGGTGCATGGTATACATATGTTTCAGGCAGGGGGTGCATGGTATACACATGTTTCAGTCAGGGGGTGTATGGTATACTCAAGAACAATGAGTTTTCAGATTTTGTGTCAATAACACAATAATGGGAGTGCCGGCCTGTCTTTGGGCCCATTGTCATTTAGTTATCAAATAAAGATCAATTTCAAAGATGAAAAAATTTGTCACTAGTCCTTTAATCCACTTGATGAATTGTTTCCAGATGTCAAATATCAATACACAATCTTGGCAAATTTAAACATCTTTTTTTATAAATGTTCGATCTTGATGCATTGTTTTAGTGAAACACCTAATTTGCATAAGAACCAGAGATGTAAATGTTGGATCCAATACATCACAATATTTTAATCAATAAATGTCTGCAAATGGGAGGAAACATAAAAAAATATACTTTTATTTAAAAGATCAATGAGGAAAGGATATGCATTTCAAGGAATTTACTGGAATCCTTCCATCTCCATATGGTGATTTTTCCTCACTTTCCAATGCATGTTTTACACAGAAACTAACTTTTTTTGTTGCTCTCTTTTGCCAAGAAAGAGGGTGCCAGGTTTACATTAATGGGATGAATACAGTAATCTAGAAAAATGCATGTATAAGAAGTCATTCCAAGTTAAGGACTTCCTTCAGTAACGTAGGAATTCATTAAGTTGACTTTTTTAGTGGTTTAATAAACCTCATGTGAATTTTGTCTGTATGTGCAAAAATTGACTATTATAAAGTATAAATGTAAATCACCTTAGAACATCATACTAAAACATAATCATCTTTCTAAAATACAAATTTGTGGATTTTAATGAAACCTTTACTTGTGAAGGATGTTGGCATACAGCACCTACAGATTTTCGGGGTCAGTATGGCCAAAGGTCAAAGTTACATGATGTTGAACAAGAGGCTCCCAGGACCCTGAATTGCTCACCTGGTCTTTCAACGGCAGTAAATTTAAGAAGAATTTCTGTCTATCTTAGTTTTCAAGATATTACCTGAAAACTAAAAAAAAAAAAACTGTCATTTTTTCCCTTTTCAAGAGCAATATCTCTTAGAAGGAATCGTCTGACAACTTTTTTCCCTGAAGACTTTTGTAGTCCTAATAATATGGATCATTTCAGCCATTGAAAGAATTTGGCTAAATGGTTTTGGGAATAGTATATGCAAAAAAACTACTGTCTGACCCTGTTTTATTTTTAGTAACAGTGGCCATGTTTTTCGACAGATCAAAAATTCCCATTACATTTCTATGCAGAATACCCCAAGGAACATTCATACCAAGTTCGATGCAAATTGGTCATGTAGTGACAGAGAAGATTTTTGAAAGAAATAACATAAAAAAATAGCAAAAAATGTTGAAAAAGGGCAATAACTGGCTTAACTGATTAAATGAAAATTTGACCACAGATAGATCTCATCATGCTGAACTCTTTAAGTTGATGTCAGAATTTAGCTAAACCTAACGATTTTTGAGATATATGTGAAAAACTACTGTCTGACCCCTATGTTCTATTTTTAGTAACGGTGGCCATGTTTTTCGACAGATAAAAAATCCCCACATAAGTTGTATGCAGGATACCCCAGGAACATTCAAACCAAGTTTGGTTCAAATTGGTCAAGTAGTGTTGGAGGAGAAGAGTTTTGAAAAATTGTTAATGACAATGGACGATGACGACAGATGATGACAACAACGGACGCCAAGTGATGGCAACGACAATTTACATAGGCTGTTTTTTTTTCAATGGGATTGTCAGTTGAGTAGACTGTTTTCATGTGAGAATAATTGGAGAAACAGTCATCCTTATATCAACTGTGGTAACACTATGATTACTTTCATTGGTTTGCTATATATGTAAACTCATAAATTCAAGTATCCATATGACTTTGTGTTAGTTCTAACTTGAATTCCAATGTGTTGGACCAGGAGCTTTACTATTGTTTCATGTTTAACCTAGGTTGTTCTAAATTTAAAAAGAAGATGACCTGTGTTTTTATAAAACTATTTCATTATATTTTTCACCCATATTGGTTGTTAATTGTTGTCATTTTAGAGTTATTTATTATGTTTCAGGAGTTACTGAGTTTAGAGTTTAAACAAATTAAAGATGCAGAGGTTTACCATCCAGATGTTACCATGGTGAGATATTCATTGTTATCATCTCAATGAATTTTATTCCCATATTAATTCCACAGTATTAAATCTAAATAATGTGGGCAATGAATAAAAAAAAATGTAGTTATGTTTTTAAAATTGTTTTTTTTTGTCCTACACTATTCTATTAGGAGGCGGACGTTTGATTATAAAACTTAGAAGACACTTACATTACTATCTGTAGATATGCATTCTAAGTTCTAAAATTTCCAAAATGGTACTGTAATTGATAACAATGCTTTTGGAGAAATCATTAATGAGACATAATTTTAGACATTTTTTATCGAATGATTTGTGTTAATTTTAGTACAGTGTAACAGATAAGGCATCTGGTGTGTTGTTAGGATATTTCTACTTAGATCTGTTTCCTAGAGAAGGAAAGTATGGACATGCTGCTTGTTTTGGTCTACAGGTAGGTGTTACATATATTAATTGAATTAAATTAGTAAGTGTCAATCCCTTTAAGAATCAGGCAGTTGGTGAAACATGGTATAAAAACACCATTTTGAAAGTTTAATTTGGCTATTTGCACCATCAGAATCAAGGAAATAAAGACAAGATTTTCCATATCATGTTGGTAAATTGAGGTATAATTTCATTGAAATGTACTGAACATGAACATTTCAAGGGCAGATAACTGTCAAAAACCTGATTTTTCTAACATTACATTGAAAATATCTGAGCAAATCCAGTGATGCAGAGATCAGATAATGGTCTTTTCAAATAAAGAAAGCATCCTTGAGTGAAATCATATAGTCTGGTTGGTGGATTTTGACATGCATGTTTCTGATTTTACCAATTTTGCCTGATTCTTACAAACACTTACACTTAAATAGAACATAACATTTACTTATGTTGTCTATATTGCTGTCTGAAAGCAAATATTAAACTATGAGAAAAAGTTTATTTACCAAGGATTGTACATGTGTGACATCTTACATTGTTATCCTGATAAAGATTGAAAGAACATATTTGGATAGCACAGACATTGAAATCAAATTTTGTTTATATTATTATCTTTTCCTATTATTAGCTGTCCCTTTGATGCAAAGTAACTACTGTAAATTCAGAAATTTTTTTTCAATGTTTTCATTTTTGTGAAAAATTTCAATTCAGACAAAATTACATAGTGAAAACTTGCAATTTTTAACAGTACTGATGCAGAATTTTTCTCAAAATTGCAAAAATTAAGTGTGCACTTTCAGCTGAGAGCACTATTTTTCTAAATAAAAAAAGAAGACATGAATTTTTTATTTGAGAATTAGGGATTGTCTTCATAAAATGTAACCAAACTAAACAGGATGACATTCACTTTACAATGTAGGGGAAAAGTTCTAAAAATATATATACATGTACTAGTTTAATCCTGATATATCTGTTTCTTCACATGTTTTCATTTAAAAGGTGTGTTATATCCATGCTAATATACAATTATTGGAGTACAAGTGGGTTTAAAGGCTTCAGGTCATGAAATTTTGTAATTTGAGATTAGTAATGATTTGTTGTGATCTGATAATTCATGTTTATTTTGAAAAAAATGAACTCTTTATATTTTTGGGGTTCTAACACAGACTTTCATCCTCATACACCGTATCAATATTTCAATTTCTATTATTAGCCTGGTTGTATTGGACCTGATGGGAGCAGACAGATATCTGTAGCAGCTATGGAGGCTAACTTTACCAAGCCTACTGGAGATAAACCAGCCTTACTTACTCATGATGAGGTGAAGAACTAATCTGGAAGAATGGTCATTATGTATTGCAGACTCTTGAAGGGGTCTTAAGAATTCTTGGTGCCCTTAAAACAGAGTTTTAAAAATTAAAAAAAGGGTTGACTCATTTGAAGGGAAACGTTTTTGGAAAGGGATTTGTGACTTTGCATATAGAAAAGTCGTCACAGTTTTTTTCTGCTGAACATTAGAACATTTTCTATCTTACATGTTGTTTGTAGCTTGACATGATGAGTTGTAATTTATCCCCAATTTTTAGTTGAATCCCATCTTTCTGTCATAGAGGACTTGATAAAAATACTACATTAAACATTAAAATATTTGTTACGTTTTCTTAACTTATCTTATACTTAAGATAAAATGGTTATGTAAATTGTTTGGTATATAGATTTGACATGAGTTGTTCCTCTTTCCTATTTTCTTCTGATATATATACAATGTAAATTGTAAACAAGAAACAAGTTCAAACGTTGAAAGCATGACATTATCTACGATCGCTTGTGTATAAAACATATCAGCTTATACATTTAAATAATTTTTATGTCTGTCTTATGCTTGCAATTTTAAAAATGCTCAGATCTTAGGTTTTGATGAATGGTACTATTATCTGATATTCAGGTGTTCTTTTGCAGAAATTTCTTCTACCATAACATTTTTTTTTCAGGTTGAAACTTATTTTCATGAGTTTGGTCATGTTATGCATCAAATCTGTGCTCAAGCTGATTTTCCATTATTTAGGTAAGTCTGTATACAAAAAGTTAAATGTATAGCAAGCACTGCTTAAATTAGTGTATGTTTGTAGGTGTGATATTTTATGGAGAGAATGCAAAATAACAATAATAGTCTCCAATTATTTTTTAAATTGTAATACGATGTCATGAACTTCCAAAAAATGAACTCAAAAGAACCTATGATTTTAGTTAATTAGAATGGCATATCACAATCAGTGTTGTCCCTTTTGCTTTCATCCCATGCTCAATTTGGAAGACAAACAATTTTTAAATGCTGTATTATTTAATAGGTTGAAATGTAATAAGTAAATGCATTTGCAGTTCAAATGTCATACGTTTTAAATAATTACTTATATATATAATTTAACAATGATATTAATTTCGATGAAATATATATTCAATGATTCCCGTTGACTACAGCACATACATCTTCAATTATTTGTTACTAATGTTGAAACTATACATATATTAGTGAAAAAAGAAATGCTTTGTTCATTTA
This sequence comes from Perna viridis, assembly GCA_037379345.1. Taxonomy (NCBI): domain Eukaryota; kingdom Metazoa; phylum Mollusca; class Bivalvia; order Mytilida; family Mytilidae; genus Perna; species Perna viridis. The sequence goes on along the minus strand of CM074511.1, from coordinate 51,440,991 downwards.
TGGAAAGTACTTACTCTATATTAAACTTGATATTAAGTTCCATAAAACAACTAAACATACTTATAGCATGAAGCATTTTTATATAATAAAGCATAACAATATCTGTCTTGTAAGAAAATTTCATGATGGGGGAAATCAAAGTCAAACACAGCTGGGCCACCTAATTTTGGATGTTTTTTTTTTCTTTTTAAATGTATGCTTCTCTCTTAGCCGGCTTAGTGTTGGTAAAACTTGCACACTTGACTAGTTGGACAAATTGTCTTGTTTCTGCCCCTGAATATACAAAAAATAAGGTCCTGCTTATGATTATAGAGGAATGAACCCTTTGTATGCCTGGCAGGCATATTTTGTTATTGAAGTGTTCAAACAATGTGTGGAGGTTCTTTATTAGAATAAATAAAAATATGTCAGTAGAATGAAATATGCCTGCCAATTTTACTACATGGAGTTGATTGGTTAGGTTAACTGCTATTTATTCTTAAATTAACATCACTATATCTAATTTAAATGTTGCATATTTATATATGTTGAACACCTCTCTCAGTTTGACATACATTTTTGTATTTTCGAAATACTTGGTAAAAGAAAACAATATTGTCATTGAGAAGAACTGAACTTGAGTTATCTCCCTTACAGTTTGTTGTGGTCTTTTTGTGGTGGATGTATAATGATATACAATTGTCTCTGTCTTAAGAATATTTAGTTTTCATAATTGCAGGATTATACACGTTTTTTATGGAAAGAACTTACTGTTTGTTTTTTATTTCATTATTTTTTTTCAATCTACTTAACAAGGCAGACTTTCATGCTTTTAAAGATATGTGAAATATTTGTATGGTTTAAAACTATCTAGTGTAATTCATTTTTTAAATATATTTTGAATTTGAAAGTGACAGTTAGAAGGAGTTTTCTCAGGAAGGGACCAATATTTGGTTACTTATTTAAGTTTAATAGCATAAACTTTGGTTTTAAGAATCAGTTCTTAAGCTGTATGGATATCTGATTTATAAATTTCCAATTTAATCATTTCAACGTGTTCTCCCTTTATATTCAGTAAGTGGATCTGACACAACAATATATTGGCTTGGCAAGATTTCAGTGTTTTTTTTTTGTTTAAATTGTATTTTGTCTGGTAGGCCTTGGTTTACCTATTCTTTTCCTTGGACTATTTATTATCGTGACCTGTCCTTCAAACTCTGCATTTAAAATGTCAACAAAAAATATCAACTTGTATAAGCTTCTTACCCTTACCGGCTTCTGTATGTCATATTTCAGTTTGACTTTGTCGCATGTTAACTTGACTTCTCCTATTGTATCTTTAACAACAATTTGGCTGTTACAGTTATTTTCAAAGTTATTAACATAAGAATCTTACAACCAAGCAAATATTTCAGTCTCTTTACTTTCACTTTCATTCACATGAATTCCCAAAGTATAGAATGTGGGAAAAGTTTTGAAGAGTCTTGTTATTTTGTCATTGCTATATTACTTCAGTTTATGGTGTCCAAGTGACATCAGGAGGTCTCCATTTGACATTTTGGCAATATTAAACACTTATACTCTTGATGTCTTCAACTTCTGTTACATTAATTTTTCCATAATTTAACCTTTTTTAAAAGTTATAACTCCATATCACAAATATAACCAAACTTATCACTTGTAAAATGAACAAAGTTTGTTACAATCTCATATTTGTTAGATAACTCTTAACCAGTGTTAGTTTTGAACATTAAGCAAAGTACCAAAAAAAATAATCAATACATAAATATGTTGAAGTTACTGGAAGAAATGTATGCCTTGTGTGGAGCATTTTTTTGGTATTGATTTATCCAAAGACCTGACAATATTAAATATGTCAGAAACATTGCTTGATTGAAGAGCTTGGTCTACTTTTCTCTCCTTTTCCGTGGTGTTATTTTTACATATCTTTGTTTTTTCAATGGCATCACTTAAGTTTTGTTGTTTGTCAGTCCAAATTTTCTCAGGACATCACCACATGTGTTAAAAATACAAGTAACTTCCTTTATTAGTGTAAGAAATTTCTGCTTGATATCCTGAAAGTTGGTTTTACCTGTCATAAGAAGTCCCTATAAATGTTCCTCTTCCATATAAACAAAACTGAATGGATGGTTTAATTTTTTTTTTTTGAGATCATCAGGTTCTTTTATATTATTTGAGTATACTTCTAAAAGTTTGAGAAATTTGTGTCCACAATGGTCTTCCGCTTAACAACTTGAACAAATTGGTGTAAACAACACAAGTCTCTTTACAATGCACTTGACATGGTAGATTTTGAATTTCTTCTTTTCTCTGCTCATACTCTAATTCATAATTTCCACATTTCTGTAAGTTAATCATGTTGTGCTCTTTGAAAGGTTTGGTTTTGGAATGAATTTGTTGGCTACAACCATCACATAAATAGATCTTACAAGTAATTCACTTCCATTTGATCTCTGATGATTTGTTGCAGAATTTGCAGATGGAAGAAACGTGTGCCATTTTGCACCTTATGAATTTTATAGATATTTTCTGTCTGGTATGTCTACTTGAGTTAATTTTTTTTCAAATTGTCTTACGATTAGTTGAAAATTTAGAACTAAGGATCATACATGTTCTAATATGAATTCTAGTTAATATTTGCACTTTTAATAGTCAATGATTTTTCCATGGTTTATAACTAATCTTTAAATCAAAAAGGAAGTTAATGCATTATATTTAATGTACATGAGGCCAAATAATTCAAATTTACTTCTTAAATTGATTAAATGGACAGATTTGAATGATGCTGTATAGTATTATAAACACATGTAAGAGGACTCAGGAAGTCTATACTGCATTACATATTCTATCTTTTCATCTAATGCTTTTTTCTAAGCTTTTATGGAGCACAATGTTTCATACCATGTAGCAGGTAACTTTCCCAGGGTGCTCATTTTTATTTTTAGTGTTCTGTTTAAAAGCAACAAAATAAATTACTCTTGGGTTAAGTACTTGGAAAAGCCAACATTTTTGCCAAAAAATAGCCAAACTTTATACCTGTCAAAATAACCTGCCATACTGTGTTGTTATAGAGGTTCAAAATGGTAAGTCATAGGCATTTTCTTATTTTCAATATCCTTGGACCCAAATTTCCAGTTTGACAGGACTTGGACATGTTGACCATTAATTTTGTTGTTTTATAAGCTTTTATTAGGTGGAAAGATACCTTTTGATGTAATGACTCTCAAGTATTCTTCATTAACTGGTAGATCTGCTGTTGGTCACTTCCTGCTTAAAAGAGCATAGACATAAAAAAGAAGATGAATGTTGCGTATAAAAATATGGTCACAATTCTCTTAGTTTTTTTTTTGTGGGGGGGGGTTATGATTTCTAACTTAAAATGTAGTGTTGTAGTTGTTCATTCCATTCGGACAATGTAAATAAGACTTGTAACCATGGTGAGTCTCAATGTTTGTTGACTGTGTTGTTCATACCTTTTTTTTTTGCAAAGATAATGGTATTTTGAGTTGTTTATATTAAGAATTTTTACTTTTTGTTTACAGCGGTACACATGTAGAAAGAGACTTTGTTGAGGCTCCATCCCAGATGTTAGAGAACTGGTGTTGGGAGAAAGAACCTCTGAGCCGTATGTCTGGACATTACAAAGATGGTTCTCCTATACCGGAGGGACTTCTTGAGAAGCTCCTGGCCAGTAGGAAAGCTAATGCTGGAGTGTTCAACCTCAGACAAATCCTTTTGGGCACATTTGATCAAACCATTCACAGAGTGCCTGAGGTAACTTAGTTTATAGTTTTGTATATATTCATTCTCACTTGGACTATTGGAATTTTTTTTTTAAATGTCACTTTCACTGCTTCATTGTCTTCACTACCTTTTATACCCTCACTCAACAAGTAAATTATATCCATGTATTAGAATCACTGTCTGTACATCCATCATCAGAACTTGTCTCGACTTATATACCCCCACTTGTCGCCCCCTCAACAAGTGAATTATATTCATGTAATGGAATCACTGTCTGTACATCCATCCATCAGAACTTGTCTCGACTTTTATACCCCCACTCATTGCCCACTCAACGAGTGAATTATATTCATGTATTTGAATCACTGTCTGTACATCCATACAGCAGAACTTGTCTCGATTATCATGACTCCAGATTGACGGCTTAATTATAAGTTGGTATGTGGCTTTATATAGATGGGGCATATGTTGTATCTGTTTTGGCTGCTGTCTGATATCAACTTCCTATACAAGTAGGGGTATACCTATCAACCCATCTTCATGTTTTTATTGTTCTGAATTACCTCTTTTTCACTTTATATAGAAAATATACTAGACTTAAATTGGCTGATGGGGATATCATGAAAAATCAGTCTTGTATTATGTACATTGCTCCTTGAATGTTATGCTTGTAATTAAATCATTAGTAATTAAACATGATTATTCTTTAAGGCAGACACAGCTGCAATATTTTCCAAGTTGTCTGAGGATATCTTAGGATTTCCTGCCACTCCTGGAACCAACATGCCAGCATCGTTCGGACATTTAGCTGGAGGTTATGATTCTCAGTACTATGGGTATATGGTAAGAATGGTTTATTTTGAAAAGAAATCTTGATATAATTTCTTTTGTACATTAATTTGACTTTGATATACAAATTGGAACTTTCAAGACTTTTGACATTGAAATGAAGACATTTTTTCATTAGATCTTAATCAGACAAGATTTACTTCTGCTTTAAAACATAATTTCACGTTTTCAGATCCGTTATTTACAGTTTTGTTTCTGTTTTTTTTTTTTTTTTTTTATCATACCTTTACTTCATATTTTGTTAATTTCCTTTTTTTGTTGCCTTTTAAAATCATGTCTGCTGAGTGAAAACTAGTATTCTCTATTTTCACAATTTTTGTTATGTATTGTTTTTGAAAAATATAATAAAACCACAAGATAAATTTATATTTACTTCCTTTAAATAAAATTTCCAGAAATATGGTAGAATTGAAATCAAAAACATTTTTTTATATGCCTGACCTAGATTCATGTCAACCAATTTTGTCAATTAACATGTGTAAATGATTGTGAATTGTAGCTTTAGGTAGTAGACCTGGGCTATCCCAAAAATTTTGCCATAAATCAATTTTCTTTAAATAATTACATGATATTACATTAACTGTGGTGTATCCTATGTCAAAATTTTTAAGAAAATTCACCGTGAGGATTTTAAACAATAAGGACTAAAATATTGCTATTTTTAGTAATCTGAATCATTGGCCAAACTGAACCATATCTGGTATTTTAGGGTCATTTTGAAAATAAATATTGAAATAAATAACTGAATATTAAGTCAAATTCACTTTAAAAGGATTTATATATCAGATTTAACATGAAATTTTATTGTCTATTTTGTAGAAAAAATACTAGGCTTTAATTTACCAAAATAACAAAAGGGAGGTAATTTTCAGCTATTTGCTTATATAAAAACATCTATTTTGCAAAAATCCATTATTCAATTTTCGTACAAAACTGATATTATATGGACTATTCACATGCAAATCAATAAGCACATTTTCAGAAAAGTTCACAGTGTAGTTTTTTAAAAATGTTTTAATGATTATAGGGTAAGGCATTGAATATTTTTTAATCATTATGGCCAAAATCATGTTAATATTCAATAAGGTTACCAAGTATCAAATTATGGTGACTTATTATATGGATGAAAGAACATTGGCGGGGACAGCTTGAGTAAACTGCTGTTGCAAATTATTGTCACGCAAATATTCATACTTTTGCACAAAGGGATTAACTTATATGCTAAACATAGTTCAATGCTGGATAGAGTCATTTGCTGAACAAGCAACAAAATGAAAACAGGAAGGAAGACTGGGATTGATTTTTTGGGTTGATACATGTACTTGAACCTGTCTAGGAATTTGGGACAGAAAAGGGGCCTGAAACAAGTATTTTTCTTTTGTCTGTATAATAACATGATTATAAGTGAATGGATCTCATATAAATTTTACTAAGAGATGCCATATTACAGAAGGAAGACTGGGATTGATTTTTGGTGTTGTGACTTGAGCCAAGTAAGTATAAGGGGCCACAAATGTTCGAGCAACAGTTTTTTTGTTTTTCTAATTTTTTATGAAAACTTGAGTGAAAAGGAATGGATCCCTTTAAAATTCTACCACAAGGTGCCATATGCCCACACAAAGTTTGGGATTAATTTTGCAGGTTTTGACTAGAACCATTTAGGAAAAAAGACCAAAAAGTGATCATTTCAGTTCTTGTTAAATTTTTATCCTGTGTCAAATGTCTTATTGTAATCAAAATTCAAAGCTGTGTAAATTCATATTTGCTTCAACTGTTCAGGGTTTGACCTCTGCAGTCATAACAAGTTATGGCCTGCAAAGCATTTTGTATCTCCCATGCAATGTATAGAAGAACAGAATTGTACCATAATTATTCCTGTTTTAAAAAATCTTAAGGAACATCTTGATCATCACATCCTTCATATTAATTTGTTATGCTGATTTCTTGGATTACCTCCCTTTGTTTTTTTTTTTTTCAATTTCTGTAACTATTTGTAGGATTTTGTAATAAATAAGACAAGATAATAATCTATATTTGGAAAGCGCAAATGTTTTCAAGCATTAATTGATACATAACTACTGATACTTCAAAAAGCTTTGATAGAGAGTACATGAGTACTGGCATACACAGAAACTTTTTTGGGGGGAAACTATGGATTTCCAATACATCAGTTGAATTATTTATGTATTTCATTACAAAATAACATTTTCTTTTATTCACCTAATTTTTAAATTGTTCTTGTACCCTTGTATTAAGCAGTGACATACTGAACTACATGTAGCAACGTTACCCTCAAGTACAGCTTTTGAAGGATATCTTTTTGTAAATTCTTGACAAGCTGCATTAATTCTACGTTTAATTCTGTCAAAACTGTTGCATATTGTGATTTGTAATAATGATTTGACTTCTAAAAGAATATTTCTGTCAAGTACTCATTGGAGTGTCTTTCTCATTACTTTATCAACTGTGTTTTTATGGAGAATTTCTTTCAAGTAGATGCTAAGTACTATTGATTTACAATACTGTAATTGCATAACATTCTTAAAGAAGCTCTTTTAAATAAACATGCTTAATGACTGTAATTATAAATTTATTCACATGTAATAAAAATTATTCACAAGTTATGTACTTAAATTTTTTTTTAAGAAAGAAGAAAACATTCTGAATCAAGGTTCACTTGTATAAGCAGTAAACATTTCAAATTTTACTTAATGGGATTGTGTTTTTCTGATCAAGTTAAATGTAGCTCCATATGAAGCACTCTTGCTCCTGGAATTATTTTTATCTAAGGTTGTAGTACATAGTACTGTGAAGAAAGACTGTTTATTGTATATCAAGTCAGTCACATTTTCTTCTGTTATTCAAACAAAGTCTAACCAATGGGTTAGTGTAGTAAAATAAAGAGTGAACTATGTCTGTCTGTCTGTTTAATCATTCGTTCACATTTATTGTAAGTGCAACTCCACCTCAACTGCTCAAGGGATTTTCATATTTTATATTTAACATTATACTCAAATTGAAGTGGGGGTATTCCTTTGTGAGCTTGCTTTGTGTATTTTTAGTTATATTGATGTTTACTATATTTCAGTGGAGTGAAGTATTTTGTATGGACATGTTTTATTCACGGTTTAAGAAAGAAGGTATCATGAGTCCTAAAGTTGGTGGTGATTACAGGAAGTGTATCTTACAACCAGGTGGCTCTATTGTAAGTAAAATGTACACTATATTGTCAAGATATGAGTTTAGCATACTTTATTGCAAGTCAAGGTTCACTACTGGTAGGTTTTTAGGAATAAATATTTTTTTCACAATCACACAGATTTTTTTGTCCAGTAATTTTGTTTAAAATTCAATTACTTCTCAATTATCTTGGCAATTATTCAGTTCAGATATGAGGCAGGTGTCATTTAGAAGTTAGTGGTAATACAGAATGAAATTATCGTCATATTAAATGAATAGAAAATACAACTTTAATTAAAATTTGACAGCTAAAAGTGTCCATAAAAATATTATGTTTTGTAAAAGGAGCACAAAAAATCTTGACAGCAAATTTAGGTCTTCATGTTATTTTACCTATGATCATGTTGTTACAGTATGGTAACTTTTACCTTCTGTTTAAATTTATTTGAATCTAATCATAATATTCCCTATGTTAGCTCTGTAATACCAGGCATTTCAGTTGATATAATAACTAGCTAGAGGATAAGATTATCTTTTTTCTTTTAAATCATAGATTTAAACAGTTATTATTTGTTGAATGAACAAGATAATCTATTCAGTCTATTAATTGATTACTAAATGTTAAATGTGAGCCTACTAGGATAGTGGATGTTGGTTAATACATGCGTTAGAGTTGTTCAAATATTAATATTCTTATTTGCTGTGAAAGGCATGTGATGGGGATATAAATTATAAGAGATGATACCTTAGAAATTCAATGATTCATAAGGCAGTAATGACAGTTACTTGAAGTATTTTTTTTTTTTTTACAAATTGCAAAAGTTACAAGAAGGTTACTCAACATTTTACAATCAATTTTCTCCCAGTTTGATTGTCATATGATATTTTTAAAAGTATTTCCTAAGAGTTTGGCAGGCTCAAAAATATAAATGATGTAATCATGGTCAAGAAAACCACAGATTTACCTCAATGTTAATCCTTATTTTTTGAAAGATGTTTCCTTTTGCAATGAAGTTGTTGAGCCTTTGAATACACACACGGGACATGTTTACACATTTCCTATTAGATAATTAGTAAGAATCTATAGTTAATATGAAATAATTAAAAAAATATTAATATGACAAGAGTTATAGTCCCTGATCAAAACTATTGGAAAAGGTCAGTAGTTATATTGAATATATAAAATAAGTTCTGATACTCAGTAAATTTTATTTTGCAGGATGCAAGTGACATGTTGAGAAATTTTCTTGGGCGTGACCCAGAACAAGAAGCTTTCTTAATCAGCAAAGGTTTGCTGACACAGTGACATTTCCTCAGCTCATACTCTTGATAAACAATGACCTTCATAAAATATCCAGAAAAATTACCTATGATTGAAGGAGTTTCCAGTGAATCATCATATAGACCATGGGACCAGTGCCTTATATTGGTAGGCAGTGATGTAACAAGAGAATTAATATTCCTGATGCAATCAGTAATAAATTATTTCATTATTTATTTCATTTACAGGTATGTCGTTGTTTTGTTATTAATCAAAGTCAATGAATGAAATATGTACTTGTAAAACTATTTGAACTAACACAAAACAAAAATGCAAAACAAATAGTACTAAATTTATAATTCTTAAGAGTTAACACTATGCAACCATTTAGTCATGCATGCACAAAAAATGCATATTTTTCATAAGACCAGGAAAATAAAACACTGCTCAGCATTTTTTTTATGTGCATGCTTTCAAGGATGATTTTTTTACGTTCATTTATTCAAGGATGATTATCACGAAAGGCTGTTGAAAAGTCCCTAACTTAACTTTATAATTTATCTATGACAACCATGTGAAAAAGCATTAAAAAAATCATGAAATATTAGAAATGAGAATCATGTCTGAAAGGCAGGTGGTTCATATCTTCACAAATGGTTACAAGTTAAAACCTAATGACATGTTGTATTTTAAAACGTGTTGGATGACATTAAGTACAGAATCACACTGAACTTTCACCTCACAGAAATATATGTGTGTTTGGTTTTAGTTGCAGTTTTGAAAATAATAATTTTTTATTAGGATAATATAGTTTTAATCAATAACAGTAAAGAAGTAAATGTATACCTTAGCTTGAACTAAAACTTTTTGACAAATGTCTGATGGCAGAAGCAAACATTAGAAACTGGCAAAAAATAAAATAAAAGAGGTAGATTAAAAAACTTGAAGAGTTTTCAAGTAAATCTTTACCCTATATTAACTTTTGATATTACTGATGCAGGATTTTTTTTAAATTGCAAAAACTAAAATTACATTTTGGATGATTTCTTCATGAACTCATGGATTGTGAAGCTGTAACCTTCTGCACCATGAGAACCTTTTTGTTCACTATGTCATAGGTTTCTTTTTCTCTTTTGTCTACCCATTGATGCAATTTTTATATAGGAACTCGGCACATATTTTTAGAAAAACAGAGGATGGTTACCCTGCACCATGTCCAAGATCCTAGTTTGTAGGGGAATCCAGGCTCATTTACTTCTGTTTATTTGCATGTGTTATTTTGATTATTTCATGTTATGGGTAACTATTAGTGTTTAGTGTTTATCCTTGAAATATAAAATGAATATGCTTTTGATTTCTGCTCCAATCTTGGTTCCCTTAATTACTCTTGGAAGTGTCTTAATTATGTGTTATTTTCCAGGTCTTTTAACCCAGTTATAGGTTTCATTTTCTTTACCCCAATTTACGACGTAGAACGTGTGGAAAACCGGAGACCGATCTGCATTTTATTGTTTACTTCCGGGTACTCGAAACGTTGTATAACAATGCAAAATCTTCTATTTTATGTTTTTTCTTAATACTTTTATCATATAGAAATAGATATTTGTCATTTTTTATCTATATTTTTTACACAAAAAGATGTTTTTCCCTCAACACTGAACTCAATGCTCTCTCTAAATGACAAGTCGCTATGCTTTTGAATGGTTGACTCGGACCCATTCTCGTGAAATCACAGTGTCACATGACGAGACTTACATACCCTATTCTGTGACACATCCTTGTTCTCCCTGTTGATACGATATGTTTAATATTGACAACCAGATTGTTTTTCTTCACAAAATTCATCTTCAATTAATCTACAAAATTAGAGTGAAAAAAGATGTTACGTATTGTAGATGTGGTATTAAGTTGTCGTTTATTAAATGCCTTTTGGAAGAAAAAAAAACCTGCCATCATAAACCTATATTGTACATTATTACCCACAATCTTTGGGAGTAAAAACAAGAAACACCTTTTCAGATGTTTATACTCCACCATCTAGGGGAGTTTATGTATGTGAATCACTTTGTTAGACTATTGCACCCCACAATCTAGGGAGTACATATCAATTTGATCTGATGGAGCAGTGTAGCGAATAGAGTCGTCACATTCTGAGACGTTGTATAATATTGATTTGTTGTGACATGCATTATTAATTTGATCCTCTATCCTACATAATAACACCTAGATGAACTGTCCCGTACTACCATACATCGTGTACTTAGTTACAGCCCTAGATTAATCCTACAAGGAGGAATGACCTGGCCAGCGAAAGCTATATTTTTTATATAGCCTAGCTGGCCGAGTGGTCTAGGGCGCTGGACTTAGTGCAGGCGGTGTTGCCATAGATGTCACAGCGGTACGAGTTCGAGTCAAGTGGAGGGAACGACCAAAAATTTGCTTCGCAAATTTGACAGTTCTAGCATCGTTTGGATTTTTTCAGAGCCTGAATCTTCCCTGTATCAATTTGATCCTCCGATGGAGCAGTGTAGTGAATATAGTCGTCACATTCATATATATATTAAACCCCAGGTAATTATACCCAACAATTTACGGGAGTATATATATGAATCTCTTTATCAAACCATAAAATAGCATGTAGTGTAGACATGATTCTTCTTGTCAGACAATTGTACTCCAAAGCTAGATGTTGTTAGACTGTTCTAAGGCAGTATATGCACGAATCACTTTGTCACACCATTATACCCCAAAATCAAAGGGAGTATATACATGAATCACCTTGTCAGACCATTAAAAATCACCATCTAGGGGAGTTTGTACACGAATCACTCTGCCAGACCAGTATACCCACAATCTAAATGAGCATAAACTGGAATCACCTTGTCAGATCATTATGCCCCACAATCTATGTGAGTGTGTACATGAACCACTTTGTCATTCCATTATACCCTACAATCTATGGGAGTATATACAAGAATCACTGTGTCATTCCATCATACCCTACAATCTAGGGGAGTATTTACAAGAATCACTGTGTCAGACCATTATACCCTACAATCTAGGGGAGTATTTACAAGAATCACTTGTCAGACCATTATACCTTACAATCTAGGGGATCGAGGGGAATATATACAGGAATAACTTTTTCAGACCATTATACCCGCAAACTAGGGGAGTATGAACATAAATCACGTAAGACTATTGTACCCTTAATTTATGAGAGTACATACAGGAATCACCTTGTCGGACCATAAAATCTCAACGATCTAGGGGAGTATAAACAAGAATCTCCATGTCAGACCATTAAATCCTAAAGCTAGGGTTGTCAGACAATATACCCCACAATCTAAGGGAGTATATACAGGAATCATTTTGTATCACCATTATATCCCACAATCTAGGGGAGTATATACATGAATCACCTTGTCAGACCATTATACCCCACAATCTATGGGTATTTATATTCTTGAATCACTTTGTCCGACTATTGCACCCAACAATTTAGAGTATATACAGGAATCACTTTGTCAGACCATTTTACCGGACAATCTAGGGGATCAAGAGGAGTATATACGGGAATCATGTTGCCAGACCATTTACCCTACAATCTATCGGAGTATATATACTTGAATAACTTTTTCCGACTATTGCACCCCACAATTTAGAGGGGTATATAGAGGAATCACTTTGTCAGACCATTATACCCCGCAATCTAGGGCAGTATATACATAAATCTCCTTGTCAGACCATTTTACCTCTCAATCTAGGGGAGTATATATATACTTGTATCACTTTGTTCGACTATTACACCCCACAATCTAGATGAGTATATACAGAAATCACGTTGTCAGACCATATACTCTCTTTGTACGTCTTTGACCAAAATATTTCCATTTGTTTGACAGACTCTTTTATAAAGCAGGATCAGTCAACTATTTTGCTGCGTTTTTCTAGGAAGTGAAAACAACGATGATGTATATTACAGACATGGAAGTAATAAACCGTAATATCAGTAAATAAGTACCTTGTTTATAAAAGAAATTGTGGATAAAATATAGATATTACAATGAAAAAAAAGTTTGTTATTTTTCCATTAAATGTTAACAATGAATTTTACAATGTAAATTTAAGGCAACAGGATGCATCATGATGACTAGGCATTGTTTATCTTTTTTCCGTATGTCATAACCGTCTTTCGCCTTAAATGTGATGTCTTCACCTAGTTGTAAACCTGACTCGTCAACACACTGATAGAAAGTATTTTAAAAAACATCCAGGTGTTTTACATCTAACTGTTACAAGTGAAAATATTAATTTATTCTTAGATCACTAAGTTCCCACATACACAAAATATAGAAAAAATACCCTGTAATTAGGGAAAAAACGAAATTTTGGGAATCACAAAAAATACCAGTCGATTATAAATATTGCAAATTCCGTTTTTGTTTTTGTTTTTGTTTTTGTTTTTGCCGTACACTTGTTTCAAGGAGTTTTTTCATCATTTGCATTGAATCATTGAATCCAAATACATGGAAGATTCCCATCCAAAAATAAATTATATGAAGTAGTTCTCATAACGAAACGTTATTTTCACAAGTATTGTAAGGAAAATTTGTCAGACCTAATTGTATGAAATACACTTTGTCATCACGATATATGATGCAACTTTTTTTTAAAAAATGCAATGACATATAACAGCTTCACCCTATCAATTGCTAAATTACTTCGATCATTTTCTTCCATATTCGGTCGATAAGTAGGACCAATTTCAAAGCTATTAGAATGTCTGTCTGGAAATTTAACCGTAACCTGAAGAAAAGACCATTTATTGCTATTTAAAAAAAAAAAAAAAACAAACAAAAAAAAAAAAAAAAAAAAAAAAAAACAAAACGAAAAACGTTGAAGTTTTATTTCCGACCTATCTGCTCTTAATTCAACATCTTTAGTCAAATATTTGTTTAAAATGCAAATATTTTTTTATTCTGTTTTGAGTAAAACATATAGTTTATAAGGTGCTTCTAGGTGAAAATGTAACTCATGGTGTATTTTATAAAAAAACGTGTATTAATCTGTAGATTATTTCAACAAAATTACAGTGGACCGTCCGTATATGTTAATATATTATCTTACTAAATATAGGGCAAAACTGAAAACTCCATTAAACTATTTTGTCTTTGTAATTGTTTCAATTAATTAAAAATTTCAAATCAAGTAATCATTAATTCAAATACTTGTTCGATGTCATACAAAACTGAATAAAAATTCACTGAGGCAACTGCCTCATTTCTTCAGTGAATGCTACGTCGAGTCATTGTCTGGTATCCTTCGAATTATACAGATATAGCTGTTGGCAGAACTTAATACAGAGAAAAAGACCACAAGTCACCTAAAAAGTACTCACTATGGGAACTTTTAATGTATTTCTCAAGCAATAAAGTAAATTATGAACATCAAATAAGTCGTTGAGAGAAAACTCGATGCTGAAAAAAAAATACAAAAATACATTCAGATGTTTTCAATAACTGTTTAAGTATTAATATCAAGTCTGTGTCATTTTCACTCTTATATTCAATGTTATACTCAATCATTTTAAATGAATTGTGTGGAAAGGAAAAGATAAGTTTTAACTTCTAGTTCTTGAAAGTTCAAATGTTAAATGATTCGTGTGAAATGGTAGAAGTTAGTTTTTACTACTAGTTTTTAAAAGTTAAAATGAGAAAAATGGATTAAAAGATTTATAGACATTGCAGATATTTTAATGGAAATACTGTTCTCAAGGCTAAATAAAATGTTTAAAATTTTGATGGCAAAAAAACTTACTTTATGTTGTACATATCACGGACAAACCAGGATATGATTTTAGACCTACTTTTTAAGACAAATTGGATTTCCATTCAATTAAACATAAAAATTTCAAGACATGAATAAGAACTAATTAAACAAGTTGTTTAATGACTGTGAATGTCACTGGAGGCAAATAATGTTGTACTGGCTGAAGGTACAACTCAACCAGGAAAAGAAAGATTTCGTTATCTAAAAAGATGAAATTAATAAGGTGTGATATAATAGCTAAGTCAAGTGCTGAATTAAACATGATATACAACTACATGTACTTTGGATTCAGGGGATGTTTTTATGATTTTTAAAATGGCACCTACGTAAATACCTGGATGCATGTATTTAACAGATATGACAGCGTTTTGAGATCACTAAATTACTGCAGTGGTTTGTCAAGTTGTCAATATACTGCACTGAATTAACAACCTAAAAAAGTGCGCAAAAAATTCCAACTGAAATTACTACATGTGCGCAGTTCATCATTCGGGATTAAGGATGCGCGAAATTCGAAGTATGAAAATGCTAAACTAAGGATGAAAAGTATGGAAATTTCCGATGGAAAAAGGAAAAAGTTTATGATTGATATACACAAACAACACTGAGAGATCTATTTTCTGGGCAAATTTTTAACTAATCGGATATTTCTCTTTGAAAGAAATAATCTTTTATTTTTTCTTGTATTGCAAAAATACACTACTACACTATCGGTTGGCGAACAAAACACTGATAAAGATGATCTGACGAATTTCAGTTTTAGAAAAAGAAATGGACACAACAGAGATTGACACCAAATCAACATACGCTGTTTGGAGATTGGGGACACAGCAAAGAATACTGAAGAATGAAGTCCGGAAACCTAACGACGAGTGCGATTTGAATAGAAATTGGCCAATTTTACCGATTCTGACCACAAGTCGAGTCATTTATTTAAAAAAACCCTTTAAACTGTCAAACTTTGTATTGGAATCTGTAAAACGCCGTATTTACTACCGGTTTTAATGCCAATAAAATGAATAAAGAGAAGAAAAAATAATCACAAACGTGCAGAAAAGTCGACAAGTTCCTAAAGAGCACAAGTCACAGCAGTAAAAAAAATCTCTACTACTGGGATTGTTAAAAGGATCTATTAATTACAACAAGTCTTCAGATAACGTATAAAAATAATGAATCATCCTTTGCATGATTTTTAGTCAGAATCGTACTAAGTATCTGATGTGGATAACAATCCAAAAACGTTTAACAGGATGATATCTTCAAATCCCCGTATCATCACGAATGCCCCAAACTATTGATATATCATAATTCTGAAAATCATTTCAATTAAACATTTGTAAACATCAGTAGTTTAAGTTTTAAAGATCACAACTTTGAAAGTATTACATATCAGAATTTTTATGTCACTAGATACACTTTGCAGTAAACATTCTAGAAAAGCAGAAGTCACTTACCGTACCGGTGTACCTGGTCCATGCTCCCAGTTTTAAGTGGAGTCCAAATTGCTCATTTACTTTTGTTACTTTGTATGTATTATTTTAGTTACTTTATGTTCTTTGTTGTGTTTGTCTGTTTCCATATCTGGTGTTTGTCGCTGGATTACATTCTTTGGATTTTGGAATCTTGGCTCCCTTAATTACTCTCCAAGCTAAGGTTGATTACAAGGTGAAATGTAAGATTTTCATAAACACCGATAAAGTATTTTTCTGTTTCGGCATCGTTGAAGCTTTACTAAATTTATATATATATATATATATATATAGGTCTGAAAAATTCCCAACGATGTTAGAACTGTCAAATTTGCGAAGCAAATTTTGGTCGTTCTATCCGCGGGGCTTGAACTCGTACCGCTGTGACATCTATGGCAACACCGCCTGCACAAAGTCCAGCGCCCTAGCCCACTCGACCAGGTAGGTTATATAAAGATATAGCCTTCGCTGGCCGGGTCATTCCTCCTCGTAGGATTAATCTATGGCTGTAACTTAGTCGTCACATTCTGAGACGTTGTATAATATTGATTTGTTAATTAAATCATTAATTTAATCCTCTATCCTACATAATAACACCTAGATGAACTGTCCCGTACTACCATACATCGTGTACTAAGTTGGTTTGCAGCTTCGTTTTCTTATTTTAAATTCTTTGTCATTGCTATATTTGTATTGAACATCTGTTAATTATTAGTTTTTATATTTTACATTGTTTTTCTTGTATATTTTAGTTTGTATCAAGTCAAGCGCTCAGGGTAATCGTTTAAATTATATAATACGTTATACTTATCTTGTTTCATAACAATAATGATAGTTTGCAGGGATATGGGTAATATTTTTAGCATTTTAGGACAAATCGGTGTCTATTTCGTCAGCAGCGCAAAAATCTGCAAGGAACGGTAGTTGATCTATGGTACAAAATTTATTTATCAGCAAATTTGATAAAAGAAAGAAAAAACTTCACCAAGCGCAGCATGATACGTCTACAACATGTTGACAATATTATTTTTTGACACTCTTCAATATAGGGACTAACAGTTTATTATGGACACAACTATTGGTTAGGTGAAAATTGTACAATACTTTGTAGTTCAATTTTAGTTGAAAATTATGAGATATTCCAAAACTTATTGAAAAACGCAAGTAGGAATTTTCGTGAGACATCTAATAAAATGTATATGATTTTGGTAGAGGGAAGAAATATTGCTATGGTTTTAATGGTCAACTTCTCAACTTCTCAACTTGTCAAATTCAACTTCTGTTGTTATGCTAGCATAGCATGCAAATATATCAGAGATCTCAAATGCTGCTGATATAATTATGTTCTGATTGTAGCGTGACCGAGCATACATACCGCTGGTCACATGACCAATACAGGACTATTTGGTACATTTCAAACTTTGCGACAACGGCAACACTGACTCCATGAAGACCTGTAAAAAAAACTTCCGCTGGCATTTTGATGTAGCACCCTTCTCCTGTTACGTATAAAAAAGCAGAAAGAACAGGCGCCAGTTTTGAAAATTCAGTTGGAATAGGTTATGTATCAAGTGGTTAGAGAATCGTGGGAGTATGGTTTGTAGCATTTAGCATTTAATAAAGAATGAATTGGCCTTTGGTAAAATGTGTTATTGAGGCTTAGAATTAGCATCTTTTAATAAAAAAATTAAACCCAAAATCCAGAACAAAAAATATCGTAGTCAGTGTGGAACTTCACAACTTTACAATGAACTGGTTCGACAGTTAGGTTATAGACATTACATAGAAACTGTGTTGCAAAAAGCTTGATAAGTTGTACTGTGTCATAACTTGTCCTCTACTAATGGTATGTATTTCTAAATCACATAATGCGAAAATCCAATCATTGTCATAATTGAATGTGTAATACTTTGAAAAGTTCCAAATTAATGTGATGAATTATAGCAAAAATGTCGAAAAGATTATTTTGTTTTCAATATCGTATGCACATTTTCTCTGTTTTTCCTCAGCAATTTGCATTTTCAGTAGCAGTAAGAGTGTTTTCTACAGATTCCAATGAAAATATTATACAATATCTAAAATTGGGGATAGGCGCAGGTCCAATGATTCCTTGTTTGGTACTTTTATATTTATTAGCATGAGGCACGAACAAGTTAACTAGTAATAATCTGGAAAAAAAGGAAACTGCTAGAGTAGACGAGAACCTTCATGACTGGAAATAGACATATGTTTTGTACATTTAAGAAAGTGCTGATATTTTTGTCCCATTTTTAAGCCCTTCAATGTGTTAAAGTGGTCATGAAAAATAACTTGATTTATATAACTCAATTTAAGACGTATATTTATTTAACTCTCTACATCTGGAAATCTTATTTTTGAAATAAATTAAGTATTACAACATAACAAATTTGAGTTAAGCAACCCTATATACTTTACAGAACATGTCAATTCACAAATGTCTGTAGAAAATATCTTATCTTGAGAAAACAAAACAACATAAAAATTAAATATTAAACATTAAATAAAAACTGCAGTCTGCTTGTCAAATTACAATTAGTCAATAAGATGAAATTATATAGGCAAATAGGGTTTGTTAAAAAGGACTTGGGAGCATAAACAACGTACCAATTTGTATATATCAAAGTAACTACTGCTATGTTTTTTAAAGTAGTGTTATTTACACTGCTAAAGCACCAAGTAATTTCTTCAATCGCCGAAATGAACTAAAGAAAACAGCACATTTCACCCTTCACAGCAAATTTATACGATTCGGTATATAAGCCGGTTGACATGTATTTAGTTCAGTAGTACTGGAATTTTGTTTAACAGCTTCATTTAAAGACTAAATAAAATGTAAGTTTATTTATGTGGAAATAATATTTTGAATTGATTTATGCATGTGCTAATTAACGGAGAAAAATTAATAATGTTTTGGCACTAGTAGTTTCGTACTAATTACTCGTTTAGCACCTTATTATTTATGACTTGAATAGCTAACATAACTTCCTTGACAGTTAAATAATAATATTAAATGGCAATTAAAAAAAGTGGACATACTCTGAATGCCAAGAGCAAACATGGTAAGAAAGCGTAAGTGAGTTTTAATAGAATCGCCTACACGATATTGTCAAAACGCAGTAAACAAAACATTCACTATTTATTAAAGGTAACGTTAAATGTCAATTTTTGTGTTGAAGCTTTAAGATTTAGTCATGCAACATGTTTTTTTAATATGTAGCCAGAGTCATGGTAATATATGTGTGATGTAAAAAAAACAATTTCATGAAAGCTAAAACCTGAGTATTAATTAATTCATCTTAATATTAGTTTGAATTGTTTCTGCTTAAAAATATTAGATCTATCGGGGAAACCAAACCTAAAATACAAAATACCAATCGTATGCCATAAAGCGGGTAATTATTGCGGTTGCTAATTTTGGTATGTTTCTGAGATTGAGTTTAAACGGCAAAATAAATTCCGCCAAAATATTTACACAAGGTTTAGTGCACTTTTTAGCATCCGCATAAAAATAAAAAAACGTCAAAATATTTCGTAACATTTTTGTCTCAAAATCGCCAAATTTTACTACCGGTGCAAAAAATGAAGTGTATTAGGGGTTTGAATTTGAAACAGGCGACTTGAAGGTTGACCGATCTGTTTTATATTCGTATAGAGATAGGGTCTTACACAGGATACGACAAAGAAAAAAATAACTTGTCCAGTCCTTCAATTTCCTTTCCCGTCATATAGATCATGTATTATCTCTGAATGACCATAACGCAAATGGACTTAAAATTATAGAGAAATTTGTTACACCTTCATCTTCAAAAACTTGACAATCGTGATGATTTTTGCTTGACAAAGTTTACTTCGACTTTCTTAGCGACAAAATACCAACATCTCTAACCCATGTAGCACACAATTTACAGTTATTACTGTCCTGCTCGTGAATTGTACACTAAATCTCTTTGTTTAAAGACAATACTATCAGACAAGCAGCAAAAATGCACCACCAGACCTTAGACAAGTTCAGAACCAGGCAATACGAATCATCACAGGTGCCATGAGGTCAGCACCAATACAGAAGAAATATAGAAGAGGTAACGAACATACCACCGCTAAGTAAAAGAAGGGAATGCAAACAAATGATACAAGACACAAAATACCAGTGCAGTCAAGACCATCCAAGACTAAAACAATTTTCATTAGGCAGTGTTTAAATATAGTTTTGTATAAGAGGTAATAGTTTTACAAAGACTACACCGAGAATCTTAACAAAAGCAAGTCAAACCCATAGCTTTTTTCTGTAAATGACCATTGTAAGTGATGATAAACAGAAATTTTAGCATCAAGAAAACTGTACCAAACATCACTTCAAAAAATTAACTGACGGTGTTAAAAGAACAGTACCTACCAGAATCTTGGATAATTATACAAATGCAACAAAAAATGTCAAACAATGTTAATATACAAATTCAGGTTTAACATAATTCGTGGAATGATAAATGTTACATAAGACAAGTGTAAATCTTCTGTTTTTTTTTTTCAAACGTGTTTGTACTAACATGTAGGTTAACCGCATGTTTATCTGTTTCAGTAATGACTTGTGGCCCTTTATCACATTCCAACTGCAAAACTTGCTTAAACCAACACATTTATTACCATAGGGATTCTGTCACGTAGCTAAAAGACGAAACAATTAACGTGACTGTAAAATTCTATTTGATAGAATTTTTTTTTGGCTAATAAACAATTTTTAATTAGATTATTACAATGCAATTTTCCGCAAACAATAATATCCCGCCTTTAAGTTGTTTTACGACAGATATGACGAATAAACTCATCCCTTTATAATTATTTCAAATGCCGGTAAATTCTCTTACGATTTCTACGATTTATAAATTTATAGACAGATAAACATGTTTTGTTTTGCACAATTTTCCCTTTCTTTTTTTTGAAACGTTTGGAATGCCTAAACATAACAAGAAATTCATCCTCGTTTTCTTTTTTTGTGTTTTTTTAATCTTGTTCATCATAAGGATCATTTATCATATATAAATTTTGTAGAGCTTTTTGTGTAAATAGGAAAATACTGAAAGAGTAAAGAGGGAACCAAGATTCTAGCGGAAATAAAAAAATGTAATAAAGTGATATTTTCAAATGTATTTTTTCATAAACTGACTTGATATTCAAAACTTTACTTAATTTGTAAGCTTGGCAACCAGTACAATATACACCATTACGGTTTTCATTCAGAAAAAATGATTGATTGACAGAACCTATATGTCCTTTCTTTTTGATATCTTAACTTGTGTATATGGTTAACATTGCTGATTGCTAATTCGACAATGTGATCTGTCTATCTTTTTAGTGACTTCATAGAACAACATCGATCAAATAAAACCAAAAGAGAACAATACAAGACTTGGTCATTTATATCTTTGTAAACATTTCCTTAATAAATGGCAACCGTGGATGATTAATAAAAAATGAGGAAACGATTACGTGCCGGTTATAAATTGTCCATTTTTTGTTGACGAATTGTACAATTTTTGTATATAAAAGACTCGTTAAACATGTGGTTTGTAGGATTTTTTTTATTGAAGTACATACCGTTGGTCATTTATTTTTGTTTTAGGATTTTAGTGTTATTAAAGATTTATAGAAACCTCTCCAATGAAATTTTTTCATTGATAAGAAATAATTAGTCATAACAAAATATAGTGATATATAAGCTATGAATTATGGTTGGTTAGTCTGTTAGAATATTATAGTGACAAATTTCGTTTGATCGATATTGGCGTGTTTCTTGGTTCTAAATATCAATAATATATGCGAGCATTAAGATCGACCAGCGCGGATTTTTAAGAAAAGTCATCTTTGTCCTAAAATTTCATTGGAAAATAAAATTTTATTTATATGTCTCTACTTTCATGAGAGTTACAATATTAACATACATTCAATGCATACCACATTGTTGTATGAGTTTGTATTGCAAGGCTATGCAAATAAATTCGAGTATTTAGATTGAGATCACAGCAAGCAATTGAAACTTACCGAATAATGCGACGGGTACCTGTAACGGAACAGGACACGCTTTTTGTAGGAACTCGTATTGCAATTGCTTTATTTTTTCATGTGCTGCCTTGGTTTTTCTTATTTCAGGTTTTACATGTTTTTGTATTTAATTCTGGTTTATACATAGTTAATCGTGTATGCAGATCGTCTAAGGTCACTGTGTTCATTCTTTAGCTGTTACTAAGATTAAGATGATTATCATGAATATGATATTTTGATGCTTCGGTATATTTTTGCCGGTATTTCATAAGCATGAACGATCATCTTATAAGGTGTTTTTAATGTAATAACTTGTATATTTAGGTCCATTTTTTATATTATTTTAAGAAGACGATATCACAAGCATGAATATCAGCTCCTCGTCACCACTTTTTATGTAGGTTTACTGCAGTACCATAAAGTAAGATTTAGATCACAGCAAGTATACAATATATGATGACGTGAGATTAGTCGTCAATGATTCAATCAATGTCACCAATGTTTGACACGAAAGGCAACCATTTACCGTGTTTATATTACATGTTTAATTATCGATAACAGCACAATACGAATGAAATTACATATTTTTTCTATTGTCCATTACACTTTGTCAAATTACAGTTATTCCTATATAAACTGAACTCTGAATAATCTTAAAACCAGACATTTTAACAATCCCTTTATAATCTAATCAAAAGTATTTTGAGCCAAGGAAAACCGACAACCTGTCCAAATAGAACCAATTATAAAGTCTGAAAGAGCTAGGTATAGGCAGGTTTCACTGTATGTGATGTTATCAGGCCTTGCAGGTGAAATGTATTTACTTATTTCGAAGCAAGGCATTTTGCTTTGGCCTTTTTCTTGGACTTTTGATGATGTCATATTAGATCCAGTCAAACCTAATGTTGTGTATCTTCTGTCTCAATTTGTTTGGAAGCCAGTAGGAGCCTTCTGATGTGTAAGCAAGGCAGTTAAATGTTTGTTGAACAATGCCTGAAGATGGACACGTAAGATGCTCTTGACGAACTCTTCTATATAATTTGTTTAATTAGGAATATCTTGTACTATTATTGTCATTAGATCATATTGCAATGTCATTTTGGTTGTTGAAGGCCATCAATCAAACATTTCGTGGTTTTAAACATAACATCCTACAACTTAAACATCAATGAATAATATAATACATTTGCCTTCAATGACGTCTTTGGATTAAAGAAGGCATAGTGTTACGTTTTCGTTAGGTGCCATGAATTTTTAAGGAAATCTAGGTCTTGGAGATTTAGGAGAATTGGGACAAGTCACTATTTATGTCAAACCACGGAGTCGCCCTTGTCAAAGGTGTTAAAGGTAATACCTCATTGTGTATTCTGACGAATTGTGCCGAGGGCATTGTCATAAGATACTAACGTAAAAGTACTTCCTTGTAGAAGAAAACAAACTCTCATATAAATACCATAGGCTTTGCTATGTGCACATTCTGTAGTTATCCTCTACGATAGTCACTTCAATGGTAGATATGCAGGAGTTTACCTTCAATGTGTGTATTGTAATACTGACATTGTCAGTTGTATATGCCAAAACATTAAGTTCATTGACCTCCAGTCTAAGAATGGCACGAAGAACAAGAAGACAAGTTGAACAAAACATTTGTGCTTCTATTCAATGCAAAAATGGCATTTGTGATCCTAACGCCTCCGTTGTAGGGGTTTGTAAATGTAATGAAGGCTGGGCTGGACCGTTGTGTAATTATGAATGTCGAAAGCAATGTGGACTACACGGAAAATGCTCTTTGTTCGGAAATATCGAAAATTGTAAGTGTGACATTGGTTACAGCGGAGAATTCTGTGATAAGGTAATTGACACGGCCGTTCTTCCACAACCAGAGTCTCTGGCCTTTAGACAGTCAAACAGTATAATATTCCGCCAACTCGAGAACACGTCCGTCGTTTATGACAAGAAAATTTGCTTTCCTGGTTTTGTGTGTTCACATGGTGTCTGTGAATATGGACATAGTAAAGATGGAGCACTAACTGTTCGATGTAATTGTGAGCAGGACTGGATTGGAACATTCTGCCATGTTCCTTGCATTCGTCGATGTCAAAACGGAGGACGGTGTTTCAGGGAGCGAGCAGATAGAAACGAATTTTGTATCTGTCCATTCAATTATACCGGTTCTTTCTGTGAGATAAGAAAACCCGACAACAGAGCATTTGTACTTACTGGATAGTAGCACTTAGCAATTGTTGCTATGATTTTAAACTCGAAATCCGTTAAAAGTTCCTTTGGGGAATTTTTAAAATTAAGTGAGTTACGGGTTATATCCAAGTCAGGTCGGACATTACGTATTTATTTCATTTATTGCATAATATTCTAGCATTAAATTAAAGACTCTGTGTTTATTTGGTGTAACTTTGATTTGATTTGTTTGAACTATATATTATAGTCCAGTTAATTTTGTTCAGTTTTGGTATTTTTTTCTTATTGCAATAGTTTTACAAAGACTACACCGAGAATCTTAACAAAAGCAAGTGAAAAAGAAATACAACAAAAAAGAAAAGATGCAATTTATTTGAAATGCTTATATCTATTCAAATCATGTAAAACAACATTTTTCAAACGATCATTATAATAATGAAATAATAATCTAGATTATATCAGCTAGTCGCCATTTAAAAAAATATCATGCAGTCCTCTTCAATTGTCCGGCAACTATTTCGAAAATGTTGTCATGATTTGAGAATAAAATATTGCAGTTTTTGAGGTATCTGCAAACGTTTATGTTTATATTGTTCGGTTAGGTTTTTTCTTCGGTATGGTTGCGTGTTCACTTTTAATTCCTACCCTGTTTTCCCCATCGTTGTCTTTCTTATTAAGATATTTAGCACTCTCTCTTTTCCAAAATATTTAACATTGTAATGTATCAACGATCCCGGAAATTAGATTCAAAATCGTTATCAATCATATAAAAACTGACATAATTGATGATTAGGGAATTCTACATATATTTTAATATTTGCCATCGTTTATATGGAATCATTGATGGTTTGGAAGTTCAAGATTTTGTATTTAAAACACTAATTTTTGCAGAGTCTTTTGTTGGTATAAATGCTACCACTAATCGAATATTGTTTACTTGATTACGATTAAATGTTGTTCAGTATTCAAATAATATTAATTGCATCACTGGATTTGCGCTCAGAAATTTTTCAATGGAAAGTAAGAAAAAATATGTTTTTGACAGAGTTGTCTGCCCTTGAAATGACCTTTATCAGTGCATTCCGATGAAATAAAAACTCATTCTACCAAAATGATGTGGAAAATCTTGCTTTTTCTTCCTTGATTCTGTTTATGCATATAATCAAATTAAACTTATGAAATGGTGTTTTTTTTCATATATGTTTAACTCACTACCTGATTCTTACAGATACTGACACTTAATTAATTTCGATTTACTTCACTGTTTATTTGTTGAGGTAGGTTCCAGAAAATAATTTTGATATAATCACCGTCCGAAAATATATTAAACAAAATTAAACAAATAATATTTAATTTAAAAAATGATAAAAAAAGACAATGCTGCTGAGGAAATTAATCAAGTATAAATGCACACATTGAGTCCATAATAAATCATGAATGTTTGTCGAGAACATTGTAGCCTTTGGTTAACATATTTTTACATTGGTTATATAACTTGTAGTGCTTAATAGATTAATAGAAAATTAATAGAAGGTAAACATATGTTTTACAATAAAATAATTTTAGATTTTGAATGGGAGGAACAATCTATAACTCGTTCTATTTTTCTGTTTATTGTTTTTGTATTTGATTTTACATTCAATGCAAGTATTATCATTAATCAATATTACTAATACGTATTAAACATCCATTTTGACGGAGACATGCGAACACAATTTGATTTCGAACAGTATTGTGGTTAATTATTTGCACGCGATACAATAATTATTCCGTTTTCTCATTAATAAAACACTTGAAATTTATGTGCCGATTTAAATACCTTTCCTAAACTTCACAGAGTATATGAACTTGATTAGGACGGTCTCGAAATGTTAAACCAATTTCTTATTTTCAGACTATGTGTACCTCTAACTTTGTAGTTTCCATATTCACGTGACAAATTATTATTTATTTTTCTGCTATTGCCATTCCTTTCCGCCAATCGTTGTTCATATTTGTCTCATCAACATTTTTGAAACAACGGAGTAGATTGTAACAAATTTGTTCAGAAACATCCATTGTGTATCTAATCATAGTAAATGGGTGTCACAATTCACTATATCTTTTGGGTATCT
The DNA here is from genome assembly GCA_037379345.1 of Perna viridis. Taxonomy (NCBI): domain Eukaryota; kingdom Metazoa; phylum Mollusca; class Bivalvia; order Mytilida; family Mytilidae; genus Perna; species Perna viridis. The sequence continues at coordinate 51,414,289 of CM074511.1, read as the reverse complement.
GAAACATAAATAGCTCGACATCGTTTTGTCAGAACAAATCGAGTCATCCTCCATACAACATTGATAAACAAAGTATTGTAAGTATGAACAGCTGCATTCTCACTGGCAAAACCTATAAAATTATATTAATTTCAGTTATGCTAATCGAGCATAATATGAGGATTTTTTTTAAACAACAGAAACGAAAATGTCTAACACAAAAGTACACATCACAATTAGGTAAGGAAAACGGGAAAATAACGATCGTTGTTGTGAAAATGATGGAAAAGAAACTTTAGTTAATGAACTGGTCCAAAGGACAAAGCTTTGAAAAGTTACCGTTTGATAAGGAAAAGTAGAAATATTTATCATGATTGTTTCCGCTTCTTATTTGAATCGATGTATTAATCTTTATGTGAAGTTATAGTTGAGATGATACAGCTTCATGTTGGGATATTAGGGACATAATATTACCTTGGAAAATAGAATAAATAAAATCAGTCTTTGGATGTCGTCTTCTATCAGGTTTGAACATCGTAAAAAATACAAGAGCAGAAAAAAAATAGGAGAATCTATGTATAAAGTCTAACACAAGAGCAGATAACAGAGAATATCGACAAAATGTTGCAAAAATAATAAAATTTCATATAAAAACTGCACATAAGAAAAGAAAAGACACCACTTTAAAAACTGAAGCAATTGTAATATGGTTAATGTAAAAAATAAATAAAGCACCAGAAACAGACATCACATTGTCTTTGACATAGTTGCTTCATAATTTAAATTCGAAGTCGAAATATATCTACAAGGCGATGATTATATCATTTGAATTTAAATATTCTGGTTTCATAATTAATGTTATTCATAAAATTGTAAATAGGATTGACGATGAAACTGACGCTTTTTTTATCTACTTGATTATCGTATTATTTGCCGTCATGCAAAAAACATGTAGACATATTGTCGATGAAAAAAATCAAGAAATTGATAACATCCTTTTACAAATATTAATGCATTGAATCCGTAAAGTTCAGATTTAAACATTTCTATCGAATTCTTCAAAAATGTACATTGATACAATCCTACAGTTTAAAAACTTATAAATTTGATGATTTCTTTGAAACTTCAGGGCTTGTCTGATGAAACTTTTCTAAGATATTCCTTTAGTGATCTTTTTCAGTCCAAAATTTGGACCACCCGAATCATCGAAGCTTGAGATGTCACACCACAGCTATCTTAAGGGTAAAGACCGTCTTAGAATATATTTCTTAAAAAGTCAAATACGAAAATAATATCAAACAAAGTTCTTTTTAGTGTGTGTGATCAATTTCTTTACCCCATGAACATTTCCAGATCGGATTCACTACCATTTTGATGGACATTTGTGGGTCTTGATGAAAAGAATGTACATTGAAAAGATAATTTAATATGTACCACTGTTATATGAACCTTTGTAAAATAAATTATTTAAATGAAGAAAAAATGAAGTCCATTGCAAAATACAGAAAGAAACATTTTGATAATAAAAAAAATGGCAAGTGTTGATCAGTTTTTGAAAGTAGCTGAACAGATTTCTGTCTCTGTTGTTATTAATCTGTTCTATAAATCGCCGTCTGTCATAATATTCGATGTGATTCTCTATTTTTTCATGAATTATCAACAATTATGGTTTTTGTTTTAGTTAAGTTTCTCTTCATCTTTGCTTGACTTTTCTTATGTATAAAACTTGCGGTCCTTCTTTGGTAATACGACTGCATTGTTCACAAAGCTTCTATTTTTATCGATTGCAATTCCAATTGCAGGGGGTTGAGTAAGAGTTTTTATAACTTTAAAAAAGCTGTAGATTTAAAATTATAAATGGGTTTTCCTATGTTTGTGACAAAGCGGAATGGAAATGATTGAATTAGTATTATAGATTAGTAAGATAATTCTAACTGACTACTAATTCAAGAAGTTCACAATATGAAGTGCGGACTTTAAAATATATTCTAAAATGTTATAAATCTTTATAGTTTACCAGACAGATGAAGAGGCTTGTACTGTTCTTACTCTTAATTTTATAATACAAAAAAGTCATATGGGTTTTGGTATGCTGTGCAGGTGTTCCAAGGAGTAACTACGTGGAAGAAGTGATATGCAGAAATATGACAGAACTGTGATGCCTAATATTATTGAATTCTATCTAACAATGAAGAAAATAAAACCGCAAGTAAATAACAACAACGCCGCAAATAACAATGACACACATAAAAAATAATAACAAATACAATCGCATCTGGCGGTTTATGTGCACTTAAGCCATAAACAAGAAATCTCCTTTATCAATTATTTTTCATTTTTAATATATTGATGCTTGTCATTAGTAATTATTATGGACACGGAATGCATATGATGTCATAGTATTTTGTTGACGAAAGAAAAAAGTACCACAGGAAAGATGCCTTGTTTTCTGACGCAGGTTGATCATTCCCAAAACGGACTCTTATGATTGTTTTTTATCATTGTTATTTTCGAGATATCTTCAGATATTCATTAAATATCGTTAAAATTAATGTTTGTGTTTTTCAAGTTTAGTTCGACTTTCTTCATATTTGAAGTAAAGGAAATTTGAATTGCTTCCCATGAATTGTATGTATTTGAATGTTACAACCGTTGCTTCATTTTCGTAACAAAATGAATAGTTAAATAATGATTTTTTTGACATTGACATTTTAACATTGATTTGAGATTTTAGGTTTTGGTTAAGAAACATAGCTACTTGATGTGCTGCACTCGGTTAGTTTTTCATAATTTTGGATGTTTCTGTATCAGTATATCTTTAGTTTAATATATTTTTTATGTTCTTAATTCCCTTTTTTGTTTTCTTTTTCTTATGTATTCAGTTTCTTGTGGAAATTGATCATATAACACATGTTCAAAAATGACCTTAAGTATGTCCAAATTGAGATTTGGGGCTAAATCTACGTATAGATTCTAACACCTTTGTGTGTTCAATAAAATGCACCAGAGTTGTCTTTCTTTTACCACAAAACTCACTATTTAGTTTCACTTATTTATAGCATCCTGTTTTCTCTTTCTCTTCTGACCATTTTACTGCCTCAAATCTAGATGGATTCATAATTTGTATTGATATGCTAGTATTGTACTGTTACCCTGGAAATCCCAGAGTTTTAATCTTTCACTAGAAACCATCTTGTCATAAGCAGCGATAACCTAATTGAAATGTTAGAATGAAATTAAAAAAGAAAGATTATATAGCTTCGTAACGGTTCAAATATTCTTTTTAAATTAACATTTACGATATCTGAAACATCATAAAATGGAACATTATTTCCTTGTTTGTTACCTTTAGAGTTCCTTGAAAATCTTGCCATTCATTAAAATTTTTATGAAGGAAAAACACTTAATTTGATAGCATACGTAAGGTTCTAGTTTAATTCACTAGCCAATATTCTGTCTTAAAGGATATCCTGATCAGTTAAAAGGTTCGGTAGTTCACGGTAGTGGTTTATCGTATTATTTATACATTGTAAATCTAATCAACCAGCCTATTGCCTTCTGAATAATATTCTTTTCATTTATCAAACGTCATTAAGATGTTTTATGAAAATTTGAGTAAATATCATACTACTACCAGTTGATTTTCAGAGTTTAAGTCACTAAAGTTGTATTTTTTAACATCGTAAAAGACAAATATCATAGATCACGAAAATCAATTTATATTTTTAACTATAAAACACTCCCCATACGTTTAACTCGATTTATCTCCTAAATTAAAAACAAATGGAACTTGGATTCATTGTTCGACTTCTTCGGTTTCAATTTTTTAATGAGTAACATTTTCTAAATTAAGCCTTCTAGTAATGAAATAGATACCAAAAATTCAAATTATTTAATTGTTTCTCAGATTATTGTATTAACAACTCGTTTTGGAATATTTTATTGTGTGCGCTGTGGTAAGTTTTTTTTTAAAACTATAATTGTTTACTTTATTACATGAATAAATTACATTGGTTATATACATAACCCTTTACAAAAAAAATGAGTAGTTTTCCTTGTTACTTTAGTGACCATTATACTTTGTTAAAGAATCGCTAGTATCAAAGTAGATTTTTTTCCAAGTGTTTATTGTTAATATATAGAAATATGTATTGACTGATATCAAAGGCCTTCCAATTCCTACCATCATTTTCATCTATAGATACAATCATAGATTTCGCTTTAACTGATTAAATTTATGAATCCTTTGAGATAATGGCGCCAATAAAATAGCAATTTAAAACCTGATATATGAAACTATTCGGTTTTAAGTTGAATGTTTTGAATTTATTGTAATATGTTTTCGTTCTCTTAATATAACTATTGTGTTCTTGCCAATTTATTAACCATCATCACGAAATGTTATAAAAACAGTTGAAGACAGTCCTCATCCCAACAATTTTAAATTTCAGTGATTTTTGTCGTGTTTCTGAAATTCAACCTGTTAAGTGGAGGTACAATGATCGTATTACCGAAAGCTGATACGATTTTATTCGTATTGTTCGATGTGTTATTTGAAATATTAATCATCCCAATCCATTCATTCTAGATAGTGTGTTTTCATGTAACTTAGTGCAATGTTCTCCTAACTTTTCTGAACAAATATTTTTCAATGAAGCTAATGCCTTACAGATAGTTATTGCCATCACTTGGCGTCCGCCGTCGTCGTCCGTCGTCTTTAACAATATTTCAAAACTCTTCTCTTCTGACACTAATAAAACTTGGGGTATCCTGCATATAGTCAAGTCAATGTATCAAAATTTTATCCTTAATCTAAACAAATTGCATCTGAAGTTATTTAAGCTTCAATCTACAGCATTATGACCCAATTAAACACAGATAAAAGTGCAACAAAATTTGACTAGCGGAAACCTCAAATAATGAAAGGATTGGAAAGGGGAGATAACTCTGTGACTACGTTCTTACTTGCTATTTTTATGTTTTTTTTTCTTTCAAAAATCTCCTATGACAATACTTGACCAATTGAAATCAAACTTAGTATGGATCTTCTTTTGGGTATTCTGCATAGAATAAATATGGGGATTTTTGAAGTTTTTCGCATATATCTCCAAAACCGTTAAATTTAGCGAAATTATGAAATGAATAATAGTATTCAGCATGATGAGATCTATATGTGTTGTAATATTCGTTTTAAGATGGTACACCTAGATATAAATGTATAGTTCTTATGTAGATCCTCATACAAAAAATAATTCCAAACCATCTTCCAAATATACAGAAGAGGATGTTTTCAAAATACTGGCATTTTTTATCGACAACATATTTGTCCAGGGTGGTGGACGCGTTTTTCAACAAACGATCGGCATTCCAATGGGAACAAATTGTGCTACTCTACTTGCTGACCTATTCTTTCACTCTTACGAGGCTGACTTTATAGCTGATCTGATCCAAAAGAAAGACCATCGTTTGCTAGATTCTTTAATCTTAGTTAATCATATATATATTACGTATAATCGTTGAACAATCCTAGTTTCGGGGATTTGATACATAGCATCTACCACAAAGAACTTGAGATAAAGGATACTACAGACTGTGAAGTCAGCCTCATATCTTGAACTACACTTAGAGATCGATGGTAAAGGAAAACTACTGACCAAACATTACGACAAACGTGATGACTTTTCATTCTGAATTGTCAACTTTCCTTTCATCTGTAGCAAAATCCCTTCAGCACCTGCTTATGGGGATTTCATACCACAACTCATACGTTATGCCAGAACCGTAAGAACGCAGACTTTTGTATGACTTTTTACAATTAAAATTCTGGAAGAGGATTATGTTGCAACAAGATTGAAGTCATTACAACAGAAGTTTTACGGTCGTCTTCATGAACTTGTGGATCGTTACGGTGAATCCATATGCACCGTGAAAACTGATTTGTTCAACAGTCATAGTTTTCTTTTTTCCTTTTCTTTCGTCTACCCCGGATTTTACTTTTTATAAGCAACTCGGTGGGTGTTTCTAGAAAAGCAGAGGACGCTTACCCTACTGGTCCACCTGTTCCATGCCCCCAGTTTTTAGCGGTCCGAGTTGCTCATTTACTTTTGTTACTTGTATGTATTATTTTAGTTACTGTATGTTCTTTGTTGTGATTGTCTTTTTTCCATGTCTGGTCTTAGCCCCTGGATTACATTCTTTTGATTTCCGCTAGAATCTTGGTTCCCTTTGTCGACTTTTTTTTGCTATTTTGTATGTTACTATTTGACTAATTAGATCCAACCTTGGTGTGAAGGTTCCTTTGGGTGTCCTGCTTACAGCAAATGTAGGGATTTTTGATCCGTCAAAAAGAAAATGACCGCCGTTACAAAAAATTAAACGTAGGGGTGAGACAATAGTTTTTTTCATTTATCCCCAAAATCGTTAAATTTAGCCAAATTTTGAATAACTTGAAGTGTTCATCATGATGAGATCTATTTGTGGTGAAGTGTTGGAGTTATTTGGAGTCTTTTTGCTATTTATAATCTTATTTCTTTTAACAATCTTCTCATCTGACACTACTTGACTAATTGGAACAAAACTTGGTATAAATGTTCCTTTGGGTATTCTGCAAAGAACTGAAGAGGGATTTTTTTCCGTCGAAAAACATGACTGCCGTTACTAAAACGTCAGAAAATAGTTTTTAGCATATAGCTCCAAAACCATTAGGTTCAGCCAAATTCTGATATGGATTAAAGCATTCAGCATAATGAAATCTATCTGCGTTTCGTTTTCATCTGTTAAGCTATGTCGGAGTTATTGCCATTTTTCAATATTTTTTTTTTACTATTTTTAATGTTATTTCTTTCAAAAATCTTCTTCTGACACGACTTGACCAATTTGAACCAAACTTGGTATGAATGTTCCTTATTGTATTTTTTATAGAACTGATGTAGGGATTTTGATTCGTGGAAAAACATGGCTGCTGTAACTAAAAAAAGAAAAAAAAGTTGTCAGTCAGAAGTTTTTGTCATATACCTCCAAAACTGTTAGGTTTAGCCATATTCTTTCAATGATCCTTATTATATTGCCTACAAGAGTCTTCCAAGGGAACAACGTTGTCAGACAATTTCATGTAAGAATTATCGCCCCTGAAAGGTGAAAATGACTCTTTTCAAAATCTTGAAAACTATGATAGATAGAATAAAATTTTCAATTGCTGAAATGATCCTTATGATAAGGCCTAAAAAGGTTTGCGGGAATCAAATTTTCTTAGGACGATTCTTTGTTAGAGTCATTGCCCTTGAAAGGCAAAACAATATGTTTTAGCAGTTTTTTGTCAATATCTTGAAAACTGTAATAGATAGAATGAAATTTTCAACTGATGAAATAATCCTTATGATAAGTCCTACCAAAATCTTTGTTGAGTCAAAATTGTTGGATAACTCCTTGTTACACTGATTGCCCTTGAAAGGCAAATAAAAGAACCAGGTGAACGATACAGGTTCCTGGGAGCCTTTTGTTCAATACACCATATTGTTGTTTATTTTCAGCATCGTGTTTTTATTATGTAGTTACATTTAATCGTGAAATATTATTTAAACGATATATAAGCTTATTTTCAGTGTTCGAATTGCTTCCCCTTTACCTTTATATGTATGATTTAGCTAGAACATATACTTAAAAAAGATGGGGGATAGTCATAGTGTAGTTTTGGATTCGTGAATATCCTGTAGACAACTTAATTCTTAATGAAAATATTTCCATTGTTTCGTTAGTTGAAAAATGAATCCATGGTTTGAGCGAACCATAAAAAACCTGACCACAGACGGAAAAAAGATTCTGCCACAGAAGTTATTTCTAGTTACGACTCACTTTTTATCTATCAATGGTGCTAGATGTTATTTCTAATAGTACGCCAGTTAATAAATAAATAAGACTAAAACTGATTCTCCTCAGTTTTGTACATGTAACATGTGCAGTTATGTGAGAACAGTTTGCGTTCTGTGTCTCTTATTTATCACTTCTACTACGCACCTGAAATAAATGCATAACTTATTTTTCAGTTGCATAACATGATGAACGAAAATAACTCCAAAAATATATAGAATTTTTGACATTGATAATTAGACAACTTTTTCTTTGGTATTGATAAACCTTCCAGAGTTATTACCAGAGTTGTATTTTTCTTTACTACCAAAAACATAAATATGTCAACCTTTATTGGGACACGATGCCTAATATTTAAACGAAATGAGGATCAGCTGCGTAAGTATCTTAAAAAGGGATTTGGTAGTGCACTTTGTTGACTAAGCAATTAGATGCTTTTTGTATGATTTTTACAAATAAATATAATGTTATTGGTGTGTTATCTACAGGGACAAACCATATTTGATATGTACTGTTTAATTAATAAACACCAACGGTTTATACCTTGTATTGCCCATAGAAGAACCTCTTGGTGCTGGATTTGGCTGTCTGTTTCGATACTTTGGTTTTTAGTACTTCTTGTTAACAATTACAATCAAAATTTTGGATTTAGACCTTACTTTGTATTTGATTGTAATACTGATGATGAGAGGGTACTCCTTGAAACACGTGAACAGCATATCGAAATTTGCAATGCAAATACGATACGATACAAGAACAAGAATAACACAAATAAGCAAAATTCAAACCAAGACGAAAAAACACAAAAAGGCTGTTATTCAACAACAAATCCTAACACCAATGGCTTATAGTTTGTCCTTTTGTCTCTTGGAAAGCTAGGAATGATTACTTGCTTTTGATTTGTATTTAGATTTACTTGCTTCAGACAATCCTAAAGTGTCCTTGATTTATTTGTAACTGAGTTATTTGAAAATTATCTCATTTCTCTTCCATTCGTGGTACGTTGAATACATATTCCGTAGATTGAAACATTTCCCATTTCGTAATTCAAAGTAGAAAACAAGGAGCAAAAGAAGATTTAGCATTGAAATTACTTCAACAAAGACTTACGTTCAAGTCCAATAAGAGATAATTCCCTCAATGAATTCTACAACTGGAACCAAACTAAATAGAGATACCTAATATGGAAATGATTGAATGGTGAATACAAGATTAAGAAGAGAAACAGATTTAAATTAGGACAAATTGTTCATGAATGGACCAAACGACATGTGGGCTCAAATAATCACGCATTTCTGTCCATGCTAAACTGTTTAAGCCGATTAGACAAATAAAACGAAGCTTTACATAATTTTGTTATTTGCTTTGACCTAACCTGGCAACGACAGACTGGTTTTAATTGAGCATACTTGTTTGGTTCTAGTTTAAAGTCAAGTTATGATTATCTCATGTCATAATTGATTCAACATATGACATTTTAGGCCATTGATTAATGTGATTGTGTACTTTGTCGTCTGTTTTTTTATAGCACCATATGTACAAGTCCATATCACAGAATGATTTTTTGTACCATTAAAGTTATGTTTTAATTCCATATTTTAGCGTCATTATCAATAAACTGGATCTGTAGAATTTGAAACCATTTAGTGACATTTATGGAAAAGCGATTAAAATATCAATTCAACTTGAAAGTCATGAACAGCATACTCAGTTAATGTAGCAGTCTCGTTAAACAGAAACTTTACTAAGTTGGCTTTTTATATGACGATCGAAATAAAATAACAGTGATAATGGTTTTAAAGAAAAACTTTATTCTTGATGTGAATGTTTATCAAATTTTAAAATTCAAATGATATTTTCCATTTTCTCAATACTGCGTACTACAGATATCATTGCCTAAGGCATGTTGTATCAGCATTCATATTTTTTCGTTTTGTTTTCTTCGCCCACAGATCGCCAAAAAGTCCCTAACTTAAACATTATTTAATGCAAATGTTATATTGTATGTAGGTGAAAGAAAGTCATTGTGTTCTAACATCGAAATTAACTTAACACATAAATGTATGCTGCACTAAGGATAGAACTAATTGACAGCATGTCACCCTTAAACCAACAGTTATATCTTTGTACAATTGATTTTAAAATGTTTTTTGTTTTATTTTTACAACTGGTGAGTCATGTTTTACTTGTAAATGACATTTTTCATTAATGTTGAGAATAGTCAAACAGATACAATAGCGAGACCTTATGTCTGTCAATTACTGTTGGCGTGAACAGAACAAAACGAGCAATTATTGGAGGTTTTTTTTCAATATGATATATAAACCACCTACTTTAATTTATACCTAGTTGTCAAACTATTTTCTGATTTCAAATTCAATCATGGTTTTGTCACTCTGCTGAAACGATCCAATATGTCAAGACAATTTGACATTCTTCATTCAAAGTTATACTATTAAGGACACAGGGCAACATAAATTTATTAATTTAAGCCTGATATATTGTTGACTAAAACATTATCAAATTTGTAAACGGAAGACGTGTATGTGTGGGAGGCTTCATCAAAGAGTAAAACCATAGAAACTCGTACTGTCCTCTTTGGAATTTGCCTATATTATGTAGATATTTGTACATTTTGTACATCTCTTACTGAAACAGAAATGCTTTATTTCATAAACCATTACTTTAAGTTGGATTGTTTTTGCATAATTTTTAAGCCTAAAACTAATTGCCAGGTGTGTGAACAATAAAACTCACGCCATTTTGTTAAATAATGATGGGACATGTTCTAATAATATTAGAAATGTACGACTTGTATTTTTAGGACGGACAATGTACAATAAAAAAATCAAAAAGAAAGAAAAAAAGGGAAAAAAAAAACGATTACTAAACTCAAACTTATATTTGCCATTTTTTTGTTCATTCAAAGACTTATAACAAAATAAATGTTTTATATCAATTTGAAGTGGAGCGATTGCAACTTAAATACACATCTAGGCGTGTGGGTGATTTAAATAGCCGTTATTATAGTATTTTGCCCTGTATTATACCAATGTGTCTTACTTTTTTTACCACAGTACACTTGTGTGATTTTTTAACATTGAAATTCAAGTATAAATAACTCAATTACCTGGTCAATTGGGCGGAAGACAGCTCGGCCCTCGAACAACTAAGAACAGGACCACTCGGACCGAACATTTTTTATAGAAAATATTAAATATTTAAAACTGTTCTAATATTGGTCACGTGGTATATATCGGCATCTGAAGTGAATAAGTGGAGAAAATAAAAAAAAAGTTGCTACTTATTTTATGGCACATATCAATATAATAACAAACATAAAACATTCTATAGTAGCACTAAGACAAACACCATACTACAGTGGTTGCGGGGATACCGGTGTTGTAACTTAATATAGCAAAAGCAAGTTACAACTGCTGGCGTTTTTGAATTGGTTAGCTACAGTGTAAATACGTCGCTGACATTGTGAATAATGCAATGTAATGAAATAATTGATATTGAATTAAATCAAATCTAATAAATTAGTTTCAAAAATTTATTCCGAACATTTACATTGGTTTGAGTTACTTTTATTTTTTAAAGATGGGCCGAGATGTCCTTTTGAAAATTCTTAAAGTATAATTCTTTAAGATTTCCTTCATTATCATTATGGTCCGAGTTGTCCTTTTGTGTTATTATATTACTTTTTATTTTGATTTCGAAGAATTTCGTCGTTGCGTTACAGTAGATTTCATTACTTTTATTGCCAGGGCCTTTTAGAGCTTACTTAAAGGTGTATTTACCTCATATCTTTACCTACACTTAGAAATCGGTGGTAAAGGAAAACTATTGACCAAACTTTTTCCATGCCTGGTCTTTGTCCCTGGATTACATTCTTGTGATTACCGCTATAACCTTAGTTCACTTGATTACTCTTTTACATTTGTTGAAAACGGTTTAGTGATCTCTGAAAGTATTATTTTGTATTTAGGTTATATGCTAGTATATTTGTAACGTTTCACCGTATCCGTTATTTTTTCTATTTAAGAGCAACCAAGGGGCCAAGGCCACACCGGTCACCAAAAGAATGTAATCCAGGGACAAAGACCAGACATGGAAAACAGACATACACAAGAAAGAACATAAAGTAACTAAAATCATACATACAAAGTAACAAAAGTAAATGAGCGACTCGGACTCCACTAAAAACTCGGAAGAATGGACCAGGTGCACCGGTAGTGTAAGCGTCCTCTGCTTTTCTAGAAAAAACCCGCCGAGATGCTCATAAAAAGTCAAGTCCGGGGTAGACAAACGAGGTAGACCTAGTTCTCTGTATTGACAGTCTGGGTTTTCTCGACGATGGTCCAAGTTGGATCGATTTGACCGCTGTCCGATGTGCCCTCTATTATGACTAGATGCTTTTAAATCTTGAAAGACAATGTGCAAAAATCACGGTTCTGTGCTAATAATGTAGGACACATTGGTAGAATGTAGTTCATATTTCCACCTAAAGAGCTATTTAAATCACTTGGAAGCCTAGCGAGATTTGTATTGAAATCCGTATTACTCTCTATTAAATAGCTTTAGTCATTATTTAAAGTACATCGGACTCAAAGATAACAAACAAAACGGTGCTTTTTGAAGCCCTTTTATTTCAAATACCCGTTTTCAAATATTACCTTTTATTCATAACTAGATCAATGATCACTTACTTAAGTGGTTCCCATACTGGCAGAAATTACTTTCCATTTTTTCTTCTGGAAGATTGTGATAAAAAATGAAATTGCATCTCCTAATTCTAAAAATTCTTTTAAAATTGCTATCTCATACAAGAGTGCAAAATAATTTCATCATTATATTTAGTATAGAGCATCCTTTACTGTTATTTATGAGAGAAAGAATCATTTGCCACACAACATTCGTCAAATTTCGTTAAAGTGAAAATGATTATCATGCATATATATTTGATTTTAGATGATCGACCTTAAATATTTCACAAATCAACAATTTATTCATACAAAGTTATGATAATTTATGTGGTAATCAATCATTTTTATTACATGTTATATTACTATTTACTTCTAATTGTATATTGGCAAATTTGCCCAATTTACTAAACTATTTACAAGATGAATTAGGAGGTATCATTAAGAGAACTTGGGACGGACATAAATTGAAACGTTGTAAATATCTCTTCATAAAATTATGTCTCTGAACAGTTCTTTGAATCTGAGTCTATTAGTTCTAAGTAGCTATCTATATTAGATTTATAACGAGACAAGTCTCCATTCTTGTTAAAATCACACGACTCGTCAGATACGTTAATGACAATGTCTCTACCTGAGATTGGTTCAGAATGTACATAGCCATTGCTGTTAGATTCTTTTGTAACAATGGAGATGCCTTTATTGCTTGATGATATTGATGAAGATGAGTCACTAACAAGAGGAATTTCTGATGTCTGGCTACTAAAATTGTAACTAGAGGGACTACTGCTACTACTTGACATCGCTTTGCGTCTTTCTTCTACATCTTTCTTCTTTGGCATCGACAAAACAAGTTTCTTCCAAAACCTTTGAATTTTTGCACTTTCGTTATCTCCTGGCCACTCCAGATATGTTACGGAATGGATAATTTGTTCCAGATTTGGGTCTAAATATTCCTTTACGGGTGAAATATCCTCAAGGACTAACGGTATTATTCTGTGTCGTCTTTTTAACATTTCTGTCTGCGCCATCTGATATTCAAATTTTGTAAATTCACTCTGTACATATCTCGGTGTCAAAAGTATAATAGTTCGTCTGCTTCCTTGAACTGCTCGAATGATATTATTTGCAATGGCTGAAACGGAAAATATTACAAGTACATGTCTTATTTGTCGAATGCCATCATATTAATCCATTCGTTTTGTTTTATATGGTAAGTTCATATTCTTAATTTAATGCAGTTGCTCATGAGTTTGGTACTTTCATTGGATTTAGGTTGAATACCAGTAATTAATTTATATTTGTGTAACGTTTTGTGTCAAATACAAAAATACCAGCTTTATATATTGTAAATTTGATATGCTGTACACGTGTTTCAAGGAGTAACCTCTCATCAACAGCATTTAAATAAAAAATGTTGGAAGATCATAATCATAATACTAGTTGTATACCAGAAGTACTCATAACAAAAACTATCGAAAGAGAAATTCCAATCCATAACAGAAAGGTTCTACCATATGCAATGCAGGGAATAAATCCTTAGTGTTTTTACGTATTTTTAAATTTGGAATACTGCAAGATTTCACAAATAGGGTAGATAAAATATGCTATAATTCGGGGTTAGACAAGTCTGACTACTAGGTTGGTGAATATCCTCGGGGACCTCAGGTACTCCAGTAGCGGTATCGACCCAGCGGTTCTTAATTTTATATATTGTAAATTGTAATATGCTATACACGTGTTTCAAGGAGTAACCTCTCATCAGCAGCATTTAAATCACATATGTAGGAAGATAATCATCATATTAGTTGTATATAAGAAGTACTCAAAACCAAAATTATCGAAAGAGGACGCCAAATCCATTACCGAGAGGTTCTAAAAAGTTTCTTTATATTTGTAATTTGTGCCTTTGTAACATTTCCACTAGATGTAGATGTAAATGTTACTTACTGTCTCCAGGTATAAAGTCTCTGAAATGAAGACAAAGTTTGAATCCCATCTCCACCTCTAGTTTGGAGTACAATTGTTTCAAGACAAATGCTTCATCTTGATCATCACATTTATATGAAACGAACGCATCCCATTCTCGGTCGTCTGAAATGAAGAAAATATCGAATAATTACTTGAAAGAGAAATCAAGTGAACCAACATTCTAGTGGAAATCAGGCAGACACAACAAAAAACATAAAATCACCAAAACATTACATAAAAGGTAACAAAAGTAAATATGCAACTCTGACTCCGATAAAAATAACTGGGAGCATGGACCAGGTACACCGGTAAGGTAAAGAACATATTTGAATTAACATATATGTTATTTCTCAGTCACAGAGTAAGAAAAATGGTAGTAATAAAAGCTTTATTTGTTATGAACACTGGAAAAACTGCAAAATAACGAAAGCATATTTTTTCTTAAATGCTTGAGTTGATGCTTACCGATTACTTATTTAAACTGCCGCCTTTGAATTTTTCAATTTTGTTATGTCAAATACTAGTAAATTGTATATTTGGGAACCCCACTTTTAAAGTATTCTTGTCATATGTCTTTCGTTACAAAAATAATTAAAAACAAACAAACAAACAAATAAACAAACAAAAAAACCAAAAAAAAAAACAAACAAAAATAAAAAGCCAACCACATGACCTACAATAGTTTGAAGTGAAAAATGACTGTCGTTTATAATATGCACCTTGTGGCAACGTTGCTAATACTTTTAGTCAATGTTATTTATCTAAAAGATGTAACAAGTCATTCGCATACATGAGTTAATGTGAAAGTACTTTGATTCGTGGATACCAATTTTCGTGGATTAGGGAAAATAAACAATTTAATGGATTCTTGAATTCGTGGTTTTAGGGTTTTCAATAGACACATCAATGGGAATCCGCTTTTCGTTGAGAAGAAAATTTTGTGGTATGGCTGGCCAACGAAACCACGAAAATTGGTACCCCAAGAACAATAGTACTTCCACAGTAACCATATTTCACCACATTATATGCTATACAATTTTAAATAAATCATTTATTCTATATTTGTTATAAGTAAAATACGTTATAAGTCAGACATGCTCATTGTATTTTTAGTTTTATTTAACATGACTGGAAAATGGAATAAAGACGTTATATATAGTCCATATTTTGAACACTGTTTAAATGTCCGAAATTTGCAATGAAATCAGCAGAAAACTCCTTGTTATTACTACGTATGCGGAGGCAAGAAAGGGACGAGTTTATTAACTTAGACAAAATAGTCGAAAATGCATTTTTAACATTTTACTTGTAGTTTGAAATGTCCACAGCACATTTTCGTCATTTATAAAATAAAAAAAACAATGTCAATTGTCACGTTATTTAATAGAAGAAAAAACGCATGTTCCCACAGTGCAAGGTCGTTTTAGTGAACATGTAACCCTTTAGTGCACAAAAAATAGACAAATAAACAATAGGCATTGTTTAGCTGATTACGACAGGACTTTAATTTAGTGTCCGTAGCACAATTAACCAGAAAGTCGTACTAAGTATACAATGTAATGACATGATTTTGTTTTCTCTGAGTCTACTACTGGTATAAGTTTTCTTAGCTGTATTGGTCAATAAAATTATGATAACGTCATTTCCTTATTTCATGGACCATTTTCCTTTTGATTTGAAAGTTTATTTCAATAACTATTTACTTTTGATTTGAAAGTCAATTCATTTTTTTCAAACTTTCGTGTTTTAACACTAAAATCCGAGGGTATCTACATTGGACAATTATTAAACCAATTCATATCTGTAGAAAAATGCACCTTCCTTTAATTAAGCATGTATGGTTGATAATAACTTTAAAGACTATGTTTAAATTAGTGAATAAAATATTTATGTAATACCCATTATATACATATATGTATATTTTTTGTTATTACGATTGAAATGAATATCTTATATAAGGTGATCATATCTAACTATGAATTATAGATTTTTTATTCTATGGCATCATGATATTTATAAAAGAAAGAACACAAAGATAGTTTTTTTTAACTAATTCACATATTCCGCTCATGCAAGTTTCTTTAGAAAAAAGCGCGAAAAACTGAAATTTTGGTATATCGCTAAAGACCGAAAGTTGGTAATTTTGGAAAAAAATCAGCAAAGCGGAACGAAATGTACACTTGATCTGTAACTCATCGGGGTAGACTCACATAACAAAAATCAGCTCAATATCTCAATATAATTTAGAAGAAAAGTGCGGAAAACTTAAATTGCGGTATTTTTTTTAGTTCAAGGGCCATAACTCGGACAAAAATCAACGAAGCGAAACGAAACGTAAACTTGAGCTTTAACTCATAAGGGTAGGCTCAAATACCGAAAATCAGCTCAATATCTGCAATAATTTAAAAAAAAATTGCTAAAAACTTATTTTTTACTGCATTTTTCTGGACTGACAGACGGACGGACGGAGTGCAAAATTAAACTTCCATTTGGCTAAAGCCAGTAGGGAAATAAAAAGCATGTAAGATACAGATTAAAGGTATTTATATGAAAACTTTTTTTATTATTATTAAGGAAGAATATTACCACTCGTAGTTTATTTAGTGTTTAAATTATTGCAAACTCATGCAATGTTGAATACAACTGGATATAGTTTTACCCAATACTTACGTTTATACCACAGTTCAGAGACCATGAGTGTAATCATATCACATTTAGGTAAAGTGATATTGTATATGTTTTTTAGACTAATACCAAAGGAATAACTTGTGGTTACACTTTTTTTTAATTTTATTTATTTTTTGTGTGTGGAAAAAGTACCATTATGAATGGTTATTTTTAATGTTTTAGTGTTTTAATTCGTATACCATATTGTTGCAAAGTCTTTTATTTTGGTTACATAGATCATTCACGTCGTGCATTCTAAGTTTACTTACAACAGCACAAAGTCAGAGGTAAATGCACGGTGACTTTTTGTGAGAAAAATAATGAATGAAGAAAATAAATCGACTTGCAGTGCCTGTTTTATATTCTTAATTTTTATTTCTGGTGAAAATTTGTTTAAAATTTTATGGAGTTAAGGTTTCAAATATCACATTCTAAACTTTTATTTTTGTCTGTGTCTGTACTACCATTTTGTATATGAGGCTATTTTTTTTTGTTCAAAAATACTAATATTGATTTGGGATATATTCAATACAGTATTCTATGTGCCCTTTGTAAAATATATTTTGTAGAAAAGAATAATGTTTTGTAATAAGATTACCATTGTCTTCATATCTCTGGAAGTAGTGAACGATTTTCATGATGAGAATGACTCTATTTCTCCACATCCAGTAAGGAAGAACAACCAAGGCTAGAATGAGTATGACAATCAGACCTAGACAGACTCCAACTACCCACCAGTACCAAGTCTCTTCCTCTGGCTCTAAAATATCAGTATGATATTTATTTAAAAAGTGATATTATAAAACAAGTACATGTATCTGCTGTTAAAGATACTCGCTTGGGTTCTAATATATGAGCAGACTAATACAATACTTTCGCAAGGTAAATGCTACATAAAATATTAGTTTAATAATTTTATCGTAAAATAATCGTGGATGTACCGACCGGGTCATCTCAGAAGTTAGCACGAAGGATAAGTTGTTCTGAAGTAGTTTTGATTTTTATGTCAAAGATCATTATACACAGTAATAAATTTCAATATTAGGTGCCGCGAATGCATCGTGCGCCAACTGAAATTGATAATACATTTTTTTTGTTGGGGGGGGGCATAAAGTATTGGCTTTTAAAAAATTCTCACCCCATCCAGAAAAAACGTGTCTTGCCTCGCTTCATCAGGCTTTTAGTTCTATTTACTTTCCCTAACCTGAAATCTTGGACCCGCCCCTTAAACTGTCCAAAGTCAATTACACAGAACAACTGTTACATAGTTGCAGAATGAATCTTGAAGACAATCGATTACGGTTACAAAAGTTAACAACGATTATTATCTAAGCCTTGCCTTTTGTCAATCTTCATCTTAAATTTTTTTTAAAAATGTTCAATCATGAAACATGGAAAGAAAAATATATTATATATTTTTATCATAAACATTTGTTACTAATCACCCTTATCTCGGAACTTTAATGAGAATTAGACAAATGGTACATAATGTTCAGTTATTTGATAATTTTTGTTTTGCTTTATGTTTGTTCCAAAAAAAGGAAGGTTGCAGTGTTTAATATCGGTCTTTGATCAAAATATTTTACTAACATTCCCTAAACCCATTAACTCCATTTAATTGGGCCTTAAAGAACCACTTACTCAAGCTTGACCAACCATCTTGACATAACTAGTCTACATTAATATGTACACTAAATCATGATTATGGAAAATATCATGAGTCATAAATCCAATTTGTCGATAGGTGAAGTGAACAATAAAAAATTGTGGTTTTGTTGGTTGACATATATATAGTAGATTTTAAGATTTCTTTTGTTTATTGTCATGTTATTGCCATTAGCATATAACCTCACCTTTCGTTTTCAGTTCACAGAATTCCCCTTCGTAACCATACAAACAATTGCAGAATTCAGTGCCATTGTTGTCAATTTTACAAAGGCCTTGTTCACAGATTTTACAACACTTAGACTGACACGTTTGGCCAGTTGCACCAGGGTCACACGAACATTGCATCTTCATACTCCCTGGTTGGCTGTCAATATACTTGCATTGTCCGTATTTACATGGAATACCAAAGCAAAAATCATCTGTATAAGTGTAATTTTCTGAACAGGCATGTCCATCCGGAAATGTCCCATTTACAGGCCCTATTGTTGTTGAAATGACTAAGTCATCTACAATGAAGGATGATATATTAGAAACGGTGGTCAACGTGGTTTCTTTCACATTTTTGCATTTGACTAATCCATCTTGAATTTTGCAACCATCCGAACAGTGAGGACAGTCTGGATTGTCACAAAACATTCCACTCCAAAAAGGATCACATACACAATAAAAGCGTATATTTTCTTTTTTACAGTAGCCATGGTCACAAACAAAGAATCCAGGAAGGCACGTTTTCTCTTCTAAAGTCCATGAAACATTTTCTTGGCCAGTAGAATTTTGTTTTACCTCCCGTGTTGCAGGAAAAACTTTTCCAGTTGTTGTCACTGAAGTAGTCTGTAAACACTTAATTGAACCTTCTATTACCTGACACCCCGAAGAACAGTTTGCCGCTAGGCAATCTGGCTGATCACAAAAAGTTCCCAACCAGAGATAATCACAAATACAATTTAATTCATCCCTATCGCAATATCCATTTACACAAACCTTGTCACCTCCAGGACAGTTTTTCTTCATTACTCCCGTAACAGTAACTGTCTGTTCAGTTGATTTTTGTATTAGCATAGCTGGTGTGTCTATCTCAGCATTTGTTGTCTCGTGAATGCAGACAACTGTGTTTTTATCGAGCTTACAAGCACTATTGCAGGCCAGTGGACAATTGAGTTTTTCACACATTGCTCCGGCCCAATGTTTGTCACAGGAACACTTCATTCCATTTTGACAAAAACCATGTACACATGTTATCATTCCAAACATACATGACCGTTTTGAAACTGGCCTTAGGGTAGTGGTATATTCGGTTGATTGTCGAGTTGTGTCTAGCACTATGTTATCACATTTACTTCCATTGAAATCTTCTGTACACAAGCATTGAAAAGTACAATTCGACTCATTAACGATACACGTTCCGTTATTTTTACAAAAGTAAGATTCACAAGTTGGACAATGACCCATATTGAATTCTATTACTACGAATATTAAAACCACTAAAATATATAATACGCTATTCTCCATACTGGGACTATTCCGGTCTTAACTCGGCTCCAGCTGAAATTCCTCCTCATCAGTAGTATTTTGACAAGCCAAATGAAGACATAAGATTTCCGATCACATATCGTTACCTGAATAGATGATTACCATCCGTCACGGTAAGCTAGGTACAAACTAATAATAAAGGTGTCATCAAATGAGAATGACAAGCTTTCAATAAGAAAATATGTATCCTGTCCTTATTCATTGTAAACTACAGCGTTATGGACGATTTTACTGTTAATAGTATTTTCTCGTTTTTTATTGACATTTGATGTTTCATTATCAAGCTATTTCTACAACTTGTACTCGTAACTAATTTTCTCATTGAACGACTTAGTTTTTAATTCCGGGAAATCACAGCAAGTATATGCAGTGAAGGCTGGTGTAAATATCTTTACATTGGATTATTTAATGTTTTATCATTTTAGGACAATCCTGATTGCACTCTGTGGTTGAAACATTATTTCATTTGTTTTGTTTTGTTTTGTTTTGTTTTTTTTGTTTACAGTTAGGTTAAATTTGTACACGCTTTAAAGTACATTGATGAATATTTAGGAAGTAGAAAACACCAAATTATTTTTACAGACATGAGCACAAACATTATTTGGTTATTGATATGTTAAAGTTTACGTACAATTAATTGCATTGTATAACTTCTTTCTCTTCGGGATGTCAACAATTATGTCATAAAACTTGAATGTAAATACCACAGTTGGTTTTCTTTTCTTACCAATGCATGCTAGACTTTACTTCCTATTTCGATACTTTAGCTTTGAAACGTTTTCGTATACAATGTTCTGCCTATGTTTTTGATTGTAACACTGCTGGGAAAGATCACTCCTTGAAACACATGTACAGCATATTGAAATGTGTAATAATTAAATGGTTGGTATTTTTGCATTTTTGCTCAATCGTTGGTGAACCTAAGTTTCTCCCATAATATTTTACTTCTCAATAATCAGAACTGTATGACTTGAATCAAATCATAGGTTATTTACCGAATTGTGCAGTATTGAAAATTTAAATCCCCTTAAACTCCTAAGCTCAATTCCATGTATTGCACACACATGGTAGAACTTATTTTTGCTGGATTTGGCTTCCTATTTCGATATGTTTTTATAGTACTTTTCGTATACAATTTATTGCTAGGTTTCGATCTTCCTTCATTTTTGTTGTCTTCAGCATATCGAAAGTTCTGATGTTGTTATATTTAGAATCAGCTGCCATTGTTGGTGAATCAAAGGTCCGCATCGAAATTCACTACCCAATATTCAGAATCTTCTGACTTGAATTATACCTTAGATTTTTTTACCAAAATTTGCAGTATTACAAAAGTCAATACCCTTAAACACGCAAGCTTCATTTCCTTTATTGCACTTGATAGAACATCTCATTTTTAAATTTGGCTATTTGGGATTTTCCTATATCGGTATACTTTTTGTATAAAATTTATTTTTAGATATCAATCCTATGTTTTTTTTTTTGTTTTTTTGTTTTTTTGTTTTTGTTTTTTTTTTTGCTGCTGCTGAAAAAAGCTACTCCTAGAAACGGGTATACAGCATACCAAAATTCGTATTTATACAATGTATTTTTTTTTTAACCTATAGTCAATCTTATAAAGATGTAATCACTTCCTTAAAGTCATTGTCATAGAAATTGGTTTGTCTTTTCTTTGAAATCAAATCTTAGTTTTAAAGGAAATAAACATTCCTGGTTACCTGCTTTTTTACATTTAAACCATCGCACTAATGTTATGCAAATTATTTATGTTTTAATAGGCACGTTTCATAAAATCATTTACATAATAGCGTCATTTATTGTTTTGAAAAAGATATAAACTTGTATTGCAAAAGAAATAAATGAATTTAAGAGACGCATCTGATTTTTAAATAACAAACCCCATATCGTATGAGTTCACTTACCATATAAATATGCTGCATGGTACATGTACAAACCAAATATTCGAAACGCGGACATAATATGAGTTGGAACACATTAAGGTAAAAAAACAAATACAAAATAAACAAAAAGAGAAAAATTAAAAACAACACTATTCTTTTTTTTAAAATGGCATCACCGTTTCCCAAGAAATTTAAAGAATTTTTTTAAGTGAATTTGAACAATTTTGTTCTTAAATTGACGTTTTCGTCGTCGTCTGATTGCCTGCATCATTTACAATACCGATAAAAAATACCAAAGCATACTAACATGAGGACTTTCAGAAAATTAATAATAGAAGTACATGGCCAAAATGTGATAACCCGAAACTGAAACGTTCTAAATACACAACGTAAACAGCAAAATGAACTATAATTTCAAATAAAAAACTGATGATATTGAAAACAAGATAGCATATAAGAATTTTATAACCCTCGCACAAATACCTCGTGTGACATCGAGTGCTCTGAAGGGGTATGCATGTCCCTACCGGTGCACCTTGTCCATGCTCCCAGTTTTTAGTGGAGTCTGAGTTGCTCATTTGCTTTTGTTACTTTGTATGTATGATTTTAGTTACTTTATGTTCTTTGTTGTGTATGGTCTTTGTCCCTGGATTACATTCATTTTGATTACCGCTATAACCTTGGTTCCCTTGATTACTTCTCCACTAGCGTCACATTGCAAGTGTGTAAAATCTACTAAGGGTCAAGTAAGATGGATTGTCAATCCGCTTATACATAAAATCTCACTGAAGATTTCTTGTTTTATGTGTCAGGCTTCATTGCGGCCAATCAAATGTTGGGTAAATTCGACGGAATGATTATTCTGGAACTGTGTTATTTTCTTGTTTTTTTTCCTCGTTTTTTTTCCGAAGACACCAACTTTTAATAATTTTAAGACATATATGAAAGGTTGACGCAGTCTAACTAGTATTATACGAATAGAAACTTTCCTGAAATGTGACTTATTTCTTCGAACCAAATATATCTTATTTTCATCGAAGTTTCATTTTAGAACATGATTAACACACAACAAAGTGTTCTCAAGATAATATCAGTAAAGAATATCCTTAAGATTTTTCCTAAAGATGAATATAAAAAAATAACATACAGTCGTACATAACCCATGGAATTACAGAGCTTTTGTAGATTCAAATAATTTTAAACAAATTTGTAGGTAACTAAAATATTAAAGCGTTAATTTTGGTATTTACACACCATGAGTTTGTGTTTAGAATATCATACTGTCATATTTACCAGCGAACTTAACTGATTTTTTAACTTAATTTCATTAAACTTGGTGTGTATTCAGAAAACAATGTGTTTTCCAAATTTAAAAACTAAACTGTCTGGATGTTATATCCCTTCGAATTACGAATTGTCTCGAAGTTCATTATTACTTTTCGACAAATGTGGTCTCAATTTCACCACTAATTTCCCTCTAACTACAGACAAACCTGTGTAAAATTTTTAAGGCATAGCATCCCCTAAATATGAAGAAAATACATCAAGTTTATATACAATTATTACCAAAACTGACCTAACCTTTGGAGATTTTTTTTTCAATTCTGCAGAGAGTGCATAAATAAACAAACACATGAGATTCACTTGACATGGTCCACTCATTTACACAGTTTAAATCACCTATTGTGTAAAGGTGGCTATTGACCAGCATGTCAATGTGAAAAGAGTTTACCTTTAATACATATGGAACATCTCAGGAAAATATCCGGTGATATTTGTCATTAATGAGTCTTCGTGTCGTTATTTGACCCTTTAGCATATTTCACCATATCTGTTCCTTTTAAATTTGATGTCTTACTGGATTGACTACCCATCGAATATTACACATTTGTGCCACAATAAAGTAATTCATTTAATAATAAGTCAAAGTGGCTAGGTCATAGAATCCACTACGGTTTTAATCACATCGCTATTCTGAGAGTGCGTTTAAATTACTCAAGTTTTTTTTTATAAAAGCTTAGATGCCCATTTCTGGAGAGGTGATATTTATTTTATCCTCTTACGAAAATAAATGTGTTTGATTATGATTTTTTTTTCTAATCATAACACACTTCTATATTTAATGACTTTGCTCTTGTATCTATTCCGTGGATTGACTTTTTCAAAACACACATTTTATTTTGAGCTTTTGAAATACTCTTAAAATATGTCCTATATTTTATTCGAGCTACACGAATATCTTTACGCACATCCAGCTATAATAAATGTTAAAATTTTCGATTGAACTCATTTTTTTCTACATTCTAAATTTTTAGCTCTGCGTTGTATATTTACGCACAATTTCTTGCTGTTAGGTATCAAGTTCAAGATCAAATTGAAAATTTTCAACAAATAATTTATGAATGAAGCATGTTTCTGGTGGTGATTTTTCGATGCATTAATCTAATTTTGTCGATTTTGGATGTTTATCCGCTTTTTCCAAGTTGTCTGCTGCACTTGCCCTTATGTCAATGTTGGTCTTTATTGTGTCTTCTTGTCGTTATTTGACCTTTTAGTTTATTTCGAAGGAGTGTCATCGTTCTTTTACCTATATTTTATTCTGGGGCTTTTAGAGATTACTTTAAGGTGTGTTTACACTTATCGAAGATCTTTTCGTGATCTGTGTAAGTATTTACTATTTTTATAGGGCTTATACGATGGTGCGTTTGTTGCAATCCACCATATCTGTTCCTTTTCTATCATTTGTATCTTTACAGGACAGAAGGTAGTGAGTTTCAATCTTCACATGGAAACTTTTAAACGGTTTGAAATACAAAACGAAATACGTAAAAGAATCATGAAATCGTGATTTCTTTTAATTATTAAACGTTGTATCCTTAAGGATAGGACTACATAGAATGACCTAACGTAGTAGATCATTAGACGGATTTTGTACAATTCAACTATTGAATTTAAATTGTTGTCATCGTTAAAGGCCAATTCCGTGTAGAGAACTTACAATACCCAACTGACGTCATTTAAACCACAATATACTTTCTGTCTCGTAAACCCGACTTAAAGGGTTGTTCATAATTTAAATAACACAGAAAAGTCAATGGTATCCTTTTTTTTTAGTTAAACTGCAATACGTTTTGTTCTCTTGTGTTTCAATTCATTGTTTTATCGTAATTATTACTTTAATCACTAGTAAATATTAGAAATATGCGCCTATGAATTGGAAGCATTTGGATTATACTAACTTTGAAATAGCGCTACAAGTATATTTTGCTATAACTATACCATTTTTTTTTCAAGATTTATACTTTGCTTATAGAAAAGAAAGCATACTAAATGCCTTATGACAACTTGTATGCACGATAAGCGAGATAACTATGACAATCGTATTACAAATCTCAGAGGAGTATTACATATAATTACAGTATACTCCCTGCGTCTGCGTAACACACATTATATACAAAATATATAAACGAGTGGAATACTAACACTAAATAAAGCTTTCATGAATGGAATATTAAAACACCAAAGGTTTAAAAATAGTTTTGGTCATGCATTTTTTCCTCATACACTGACTGCCAAAACATTGAACAAAGGGAAGGCTTTATATAAGCTTGTCATTTTCCGGTGACCATTAAATAACAGTACAATATTTTTTTCATATGTACGCAGCCAGTGATCAAACTCGAATCTTCAAAATATATAAACATCTTCATTACAATCAATGATGCATTGATTATGTTAGACTTCTGTCCTAAATAAGCTATCAAACTGGGTTTATAGGCGAACTGGTGTCACATTTGCTTTCCACACCCATTACTTTAATTACAAACAATCAATTTCGTGCAAGATCGATAACGTCTACACTGAGGACAGCATGAAGATTTCCAACATTAATTGTTTCATCTAAAACCTCAATATCTTCTTTCTTTTCTTCCTCGTCATCATCGATGAAACTATGAAAAGATCCCGAATCTCTCTCTTCTTCATGTCTTTTTGATTTTTGCTCTACCCTATCCAAAGACAACTTATTTACATGTAAATCACGACTTTCCTTGTAAGTTAGTTCAGTTAAATCTGGAGAATGTTCTTTGATACTTGAAGATTGTGATGTTTTCTTTGTCTTAGGCATGGATAAGTGTAATTGCTTCCAAAAATGATTAATTGTTTTTATATTATCATTTTCAGGCCATTTTAGATAAGTTACTGACTCCATTATAAGTCGTAGATTCTGGTCTACATAATCTTTTTTGGGAATATCTGCAAGTATTATTGGTATAATTCTGTGTTTTCTCTTTAACATTTCTCTCTGAGCAAATTGGTACTCGAATTTGGTCCATTCACTTTTGACATAATCAGGACTAAGAACTAGAATAGTACGTCTACTATTATTTATAGCCCACATGATGTTGTTTGCTATTGCTGGAAATAAAAAAAGAAATATTTATCCATAGTTTACCTTTAATAAAGGACAGAGCTATCATTTGCTGTAGATATTTTCCAGCTGTACCTGGAAGCTTTAATATTTTCCCAGGAGTTAGGATATCTCAATAATTGCTTCTTTTCTGGATGGTTTGTTTACATATTCGCACAGATATGATATTTTTGTATCAATATTTACTTATTACAGGCTTTTGGATGACTAAGGGGAACTGAAAATGATTTCAGTGATATGAAAACCTTTTATGTGTATCGTGTCAAAATTTTATATTTACTTACTACAAGAACATCAATTCAGATTTTTGCCCCAATGTTGCACTTACCTTTTCTTCCCATAGAAACTCCTTCTCAAGGAATTTACTGTTACGTATTCATATGAATACGACATTAATTCACGACAAAATTTCCTTCTATGAGTTCTTTATACTGTGTACATTTAAAATTTTAGTTCCCGGGCCAACAAAACAAAAAATAACTTTTAGGTGCTAACATATAAATAAGTGGTTTTTTTTTTAAAAAAAAAAAAAAACCTTAAGACTTAGATCTACTGTGAACAATTATTGCTTTGTTCGTGAATCAAAACGTCAAAAATCTTCAAAAAGATAAAGAAGTAGTATATCATATAATATTTTTCTTTTTTTTCTAGCGAATGAAGAGTTTAATTCATTTAATGATCGTGGTACTAATCTGAATTAGAATCTATTCACCTTAAAGCCACTTTGATCCATCTAAAATCGAAAGAAGTTTATTGTTCCTATATTCCAGAGATCGTAAAAAACTTCCAATGTGCAAGAGAATGTAAATGCAATATATTTCATGTTGACTTAATTAAAAAAAAATCTAGTTCTATAGTTATATTTCACATGTTCAATACATACTTTCTCCAGGTATAAAATTTCTGCAGTGTAGGCATAATTTAAATCCCATCTCGCTCTCAAGTTTAGGGAAGAGACAGTTATACACAAATTGTTCGTCGGCATCCGACGATCTGTACGATACAAACGCATCGTAATCCTTATCATCTGAAAATAAATATGATTCAGTCATATCATATTCATTGATATCTTGCAGTCTCTAAAGTTTTTAGCATTAATTGTATTCGTTAAAAAAAGACCTAATCTGATTAAAATTAGAGAGTATGTGCAGGCGACTGAATGAAACAATTGATAGGTCTTAATTCTGATCAGATTGAAGAAGACCTTCCATTGCATTGTATCCGTAAATCCACAAAATTGTTCTTTTAAATGTGTAAAGATAATAAATTTTATTTATCTAAAATCTTATAATATCGGGCACGTATTTAACTACAATTTATAGCGAGCACAAAATGAGCCCAACAGCAACCTGGGTTTACATGAAAACAACATTCATGAGATGGTTCCTACTGATAGTTATCAGTCAAACCGGTTACAATTCGGTAGTCAGTAGAAACAGCTTTAACAGGGAAATTCCGCAACAAGAAAATAACACTAATCAGGACCAATAAACGAAAAAAATATAATCGTTAATTATATTCATAAGTCTTCAATGCCTTTCTTTCATATTTTCTGCTTCATATGATATATTTATGGAAAAGTTCAGGAAAGTTGCATGCTATATACTAAAGGATATATCTTTACTGTTTTACCTACTATTCAAAAACGTAACTCGCCTTGGATAAAAATAAAGTTTTGATCGTTTTATTCAAATCAAAGCATGTTTTTTTCTAAAATAGGAAAGTCAGTCGTTTTTGGAATTTGATTTGAGAAACGTCAGATAATTTCGAAAGGCTTGTCTGCAGTTGTTAGTAAGAGAGGAATCGAACGTCTGCTGCTGTGTGGAGCTTGAGCTTATGTGTAAAATATTCCCACCATCCGTGTAGAACTGTTTTATTTCTGGAATTAGTACATATTTTAAAAAGACTCCTTAAAACTTAGAAAGGATAATGTTGGAGCTGCTTGTAAGGTTGAAAACGAGATGTCAAGAACATTGAATCTTACGGTGCTTGCCTCTTTAGGCACTACACATGCATACAAAATAGTATTTTGGAACAATATGTTGTAATGTTTCACAATTATATCATTATTCTACGAAGCACATGGCATGGTTGTCTATAAACATAGGTAACTGAATACTTACCACCATCCTCAAAAGGTTGAAATCTGTGAACAAGTTTCATTACCATCAAGACACGGTGTTTCCACATACAGTATAAGATGATTGTTACCATTGTTATGAGACTGAACACAACAAAGACTGAACCATAGATGACCCACTGTGTCCATTTAGTATCTCCTGGTTGTTCTAGGTCAAAACAGTGGTAAAGATCAGTATATTTGGAATGGAATGTTCACTATATCGATTTTTCAATTGCATCTTTAACTAGTATTAATCATATACTACTAATCGAACTACAAATATAATGATGTTTTCTGTGTAATTTTGAAATGAAATTTAAAAGTGACATCAAAATGTAATATGGTTATACGATTTTATGTTTATTTAAACTGTATAGAATTCAGATATGGGGAGGGAAAAGTTGTAAATTTTTATCATATACTTAAAGAAAACAGGCTTATGATTTGAGCTCCTACTTAAATAGCTAGGCAACAATAATTCAAAAGATATGCATTACATTTCAACAATAATACTACGAATGACCATAAAAATCCCACACTTTTCAATTATTATGTTTTCATGTTTATTATTTGCCGATGGCGGAACGTTATGAATAATTTTATGTGTGATGTTTTCTCAAAAATAAATGGCTATATCACCAGGGATTGGTTTACGGGTAGAGGAACAAGTTTTGATGGATAAAATAACACTTTTAAAAGTATTAATAATCATATCCGGGTGTATTTAAGAATACTATTAATACCGGTCATACCGTTCGGTTGAAACCTATTTTTGAAATGATTTCGGAAGGTGACGTTTGTTATTTACATAGTGGGAGCGTTGAAGTATTTTGATTCACTATTGTTAGTGGAGCAATAATTGAATTTTGACTTAAGCTGTAAGAGTAAAAATTATCTGGGAAATATAAGCTTCATTTCACTGTTCTTAAATCTATTACAGGAGCATTAATTTGTCCAAATCTTGAGTGTAAGGTTCTTACCTTTGGGCCTTTTAAATTGACAATGTTTTCCAAAGTAATCGTGGTGACATTCACATATTTCATGGCCAGTTCCATTCAGTCGGCATCGTCCAACTGGTTCATTACATTGTTTGCAACAGATCTTTTCACAACGTCCCCCATAACTTCCAGGGTCACATTTACAATCAATTTCGAACTGTCTCGGAGTTCTTGTAACACTACAAACACCATGCATACACTCGAAGTTTATATGGGGACAAATTCGTTCTGGTCGTAACTGATAATTTCCCAAACATACATTGGTAGAATTATAATTTTGGGGTACTGTTGTCGTTATATTATAGTTTATTTCTGCTATCTTTCGATTGTCTGCGTCATTTTCTTGACATAAAAATTTGTCATCTTTGTAGACGCATTTTTTTGGTGTTACACATGCGAAAGGACACTCTTTCTCACACATAATTCCTGCCCATCCGTTGTTGCAGACGCACTTACCACTCACACAGTTACCATGTGTACACCAAGAATCGTTGCTACAACTGAATGAAACAGAAGCTGACGTTGTTTCGAAGAACGACTGAGATGAAGCTTCAGTGTTTTCATCTGCAAAGTGTAGTAAGGTGATATTTATATAAATTGATTTTTTATTTCATCCATTTTATTTGTATTGTAAACATTTTTTTTCTTTTGATTGATTAGCTATATTTTATAATTGCATTTATTAACAAATTCCAAGTAAATACTAACAACATAAATGTTACATTGTTACATTTGAACTGATACCCCATGTTATCATATCTATCACTAATGATTTCTTACCTCTACTCCGGTTAAATTGACAGTTTTCTCCAGTAAAGTCAGATCGACAGATACAGTACTCTTGGTTCATTTCATCAAGACGACATTGTCCGTACGGTTCATTGCAGGTTTTACAGCACTTCTTCTCACATCGTCCTCCATAACTACCTAGATCACATATACATTGTATTTCCATCTGAGTTGGTTTCATTACTATTTTGCAAACCCCATATACACAACTAAACGACAATATTTTGCAATTCCGTTCGGGTTTTAGCTGATAGTCCGCAGAACATGCATTTTCTTTCGACGAGTCTGTTTCATTGATAAAACTTCTTTTAGTGTTTTCGGATGTAATGGATCTATCTGTCGTTGTATTTGAAGAATCATTTTTGCGTTTGACACAAGAGTAAGTTCCATTTCCCAACAACATGCATGTTTCTGTATCAAAACAATCGTTTCCACATTGCGAAATGTTACAAAAATCTCCTTTCCATCCAACATCACAAATACAGGAAAGGCCATTACATATCCCATGACTACAAACAAATGACGGAGAACAGGTTCTCTCTTCTAATGAATGCAAAATACTATTGCTAGTATTAGCAAACAACAGTAACTTTATGAAAATAAAATGTAGTAAAGTCTGAATAGATTCCATACAGAACTAATGAATAACAATACCACCTGACTAAATGTACTTTTCCAGTGGCTGAATATCGGAATTAATGTGTTTTTTTTAAATAAACTACAAACCAGTCGAACTGATCAGTTTCGATAATAATACAATAAAATGTTGAAGTAAACAACCTAAATAACGTAGCAAGCACAACAAACTGCTCAAGTGTGTAATGTTAATCTTAAATGAACCAGAAATGTATCACTTAAAATCTACTTGCCATTACTAAATTAGGATAAAGTTTACCGTATTTCTATTATGTGGTATATTTATATTACACCGAAAACAATACTAAATGCGAAGTTTCCCTCGAAGTGTACAGACTATAATAGAATCAGATTAGAATGGCACATGCGATGTAGCAGTTTAGCAACATGTGTTTGGAGTAATATAAAAAAATCCCTTATCAATAAAACAACGATGAAAGTTGACCAAATTGCAATAATAGTTCAATTGTGTGTATTTTTATTTCGTCTAGTTTTTTTTCGCCACCATTAACCCAAGAGTTCGAAGAAAGGTTGATAAGTTTTCTTTGGTCATTGTTCTATCTATACATATATTTTTTGTAAACATTGTTTAAAGTGATAATTTAAAGAAATTATTGTTGGTAGTAAAAAAATAAATGGTTTCCTTTGCTTGAAAGAAGTGACAACGTAAGCAATGAGCAAAGTAAACATGTTTACTACAATGAAAGTAATCAAGGTTGACAGCAACCAAAACATAAGTTTTTTTCTAGATGGGGTATTAACAGGATCTTTTTTAACAAAAAAAAAAGCAGCATACATAGGATTGTTTTAGATATACAGGAAACTATTTGATTTTGCCTTCATCAATAATGCCTATTTATAGATGATTATCTAGTTCTAGCGACTATCTCAAACAAATGCACTGCTAATATCATTGTTTCGTGATACACATCACTGTTAAATTTGTTATGCTAATATCAATCATGAATGATCATTTAGTTTGTGAACCCATGTCTCCTTGGTTATATGTGTGTTTCCTGTTTTTTTTCGGATTTTGTTGGCCCTTTAACCAGACGCTGAAGTGTAACAAACGGGTATGCATAACTTTCATTTACAATTATGCTAAGAATAACAGCTACTGGATTGCTCTTTATACTTCCATTTTTGTCTTTTCCAATGATGTTTGCATCTCTCACACTTTGATATTATAAATGCCGGTACAAAAATGCTTTCTTTTATTCTTTGTTATAAATCATAAACAATAAACCGAGAAAACCAAATATCAATTTAGGCATATAAAAAGTACGATACAATACACATAAGACATTAGAAGGATTCTTGTCTTGAGAACTGCAATGTAATTTGAAATTGGGAATACAACTCTGAATACAAAAATACAATTTATATTAGTATTGGAAATTTTGGTGTGCTGTACCCGTGTTTCAAGGCGTGTCTTATTAGCAGCATTAGAACCAAGTACATAAGAAGATCAAAATTCAAAATTAAATTGTATACAATAAGTATTCGAAACTTTAAATATCGAAATGGAAAACCAAGCCTAGCATCGAGTTTTACCAAGTCCAATACAAGAAAAGAAGCCTTGGTATGTTAGGGCTTTTGAATTTCGTAATACTACAAATTTCGATAAATTATGTATGATATTATCGGGTCAGACAACTTTTACAACTGAGCTTATGAATACACATGAGGACATTTGGGCCATCATCTAACTTATAAATCTTCTAGTTTAGATCCAAGTCACTAATGGGATGGAACTATAATATATAGACATGTCTTAAACTTGGTATAAATTAAAGTTTCTAGATCAAAACGTGAATTTCAATTTGAAATCCAACAAAGAAAATATGCTTGGCAAATATGTTTTTACCGCATATACAAATTAGCATTTCTCGGTCCTTAACGCAATTTTTCTTTTAGTAGGAATTGATAATACTAGATTATCAATAAAAGTAAAATTTTAGCAAATAGACTTCCAAAATTGTGTACTTCATTTTACACCGTGTATGTAGATAGACGCGTTTTCTCGCATTTTTAACCTCTTCTTTAAAAAATATTAACACAGCGTCAGACCCATGACATTACGTCAAACTGATGCAATTACAGGATAAAATTGATACATTTTAAACATTACACAAAAGTTTTCTCTTTTTACCGTTGCAGGGCATATTACTGATGTTAATACTGACTGTATGTTCAGGATCACTAAAGTGTAATCAAGGTAAAGAGGAAATGGAAACTATGACACGGTGTGGATAAGTCGGATCTCATGGAGGAGATTGATACACTATAATGATCCACATGTTCAAAATGACGACCATTCAAATTCTGAAGTGTTGACTTTAATTTGAAGCTACATAACCCTGTTCCAGTAGCCTAATTGTAGGAAGTCTAGCACGCTACAAAAAGTCCGTGTAGTTTAGACAAGCTCTGGCATATTGTATGGACTCTATACACTAAAACTCAACAATCTACTTACAAAATTTTAGAAACTGAAAAGTAAAAATTATGAAATGCTTAACCATCCCGATTTGTGTTTTGTGGCTTCTTTTATCTGTATATGTTAGTTCCTATTTACTACCTGTTCTTAGTTTTTCGTTTTTTAAATGCTCTAGACTGTTTCTTATGTTGGTTTATCCCGCGTTTTACAGGTCGGTATTTCTTCATCATTTCGAAGCAGAAAACAACAAAAGAAATGAAAAAAGAACAAGATATATATATATATATATATATATATATATATATCATAGTACAAGGCAAACTCTATATACGCGAAGTTTTATAATCAAGTAGCAAGTAAGGAAATCAACCTCGGTGTTTATCATAAGATTTGAGAAGTTTAAATTTAAACGTATTAGCTTACCTATGGGAAGACGTCGAATCACGTATCATAAGTGTCACCAGTGTAAGATGCTAAATGACATACATGCGGGGCAAAACTTTACACAAAAAGAAATTTACAACTCAATCTGTAGTCAGAAATTTCCGTGTGACGATACTAGAGGAAAGGGATGTATAATACTAAATACATTGTGAAAAAAGTGTCATGAAGTTAAGAAATACAGTTTTAATATCGAAAATACTCAAACATTGGTATTTATTGACAATAGACGAGTATCCACCACTATTTTGAATGAAATTTAATTTCGGCAGGTCCTTTGGAAAAAACAGAGGACGTTTACCCTACCGGTGCACATGGTCTATGCTCCTAGTTTTAGTGGAGGTTGGGTTACTCATTTACTTGTGTTTTTGTACGTGTTATTTTAGTGTTTTTCATGTTTGTCTCTTTTTCCTGTTTATTCTTTATCTATGGAATATTGGAATATATATATATATATATTTTATTTCCTTTCAAATCTTTGTTCCCTTGATAACTCTTTGTGTATTGATATAACAACATTATATTAATAATATAAATAGAGCTCATGGTTACTCGTCATGAGAATTTCTATAATTTGATTGAAATTGTTTACAAATGCTGAATTCGTACAGACGAAATATTTGTCTATTTCTGTAACATTATGAACATGGTTTCTACAATTATCTTGGTGATTAAAGAATCTTTCCCGCCTATTGTCGGTCTGATTCTCTAATGACCAGAACATGTCTTAAATATCGCGTTCTTGTATACAGATGGTATATTGTCGTTTAACAAATCTCGATTTGGTGGTAGTCTACTTAACAGCTAAACATTGAACATTTGAAGTATTCAATAACAATAATTTGTATCATGATATAACCAAAGGGGCTTGGTAAAAGTCAGCTAGTTCACGACTGGTATTATTATAGATAAGCAGACACTCAAAGCAAGTAATTAGACTCTTTAAAAAGTCGACCATGCAAATATCCGAGAACACAGTCATATCAGAGAGTCAATGCCTTATTCGAATTATATCAAAAATGTTCTTACTTGCCCTAAAATGCACTTACATGATTTTGTCAGACAGTTTACATAGCACTAGATTAATCTTTTGTATTGTATTTCATTATGAAAAAAAATGGGATTCATGGTAGCCTCAAAAACATGTATTTTTCCCTCAGTAACTAGAAAAAAATAGTTACAAAACATGATTTCTAAGGAATTGATTTCTTCAGAGTGATTTAACTGGTCGACCAAACTGCAACGCAGTTTGTTTCAACTGGAATGACATTTTTTTCACGAACGAATATTTTATACAGCTGAAAGATGCTGAAGCCAATATATAGTTGATATCCATATACTACAAAAAAAGTTTTAAAAAAATAATCATAGGTAATTAAAGTCAATTGTACGTTTTCAAAAAATAAAATAAAATGTAAAGTAATGTAGTTATTTTCCTGTGCAATTATCTACTCAAAGAATATCAGCACAAACCATGATGTTATTTGTCAATCGAGTTGTATCCCTTTCTCCGATGTTACTGTACCAGATATATTTATAAATAAATAAATATATCGTAACGCTTTTTTTTTCATTAAAAACTAATACTTTCCATTATAATGTTCAAGGTGATGCAAAAGTATTACAGCACTTTTTTTAAAAGACTAACATTTCAACCCTAGTGGTGTGCAATAATGTCAACCTAATGATTTTCCGTAACTTTTTTTCGCTTTGCATGTAAATTCACTTTGGTGAAGTAAGTCGTTTTAAAGGAAACAATCCCTAATAAATACTATAAACGGGTGAACTAGCCAAACATTCTATCAATTTTTAAGAAGCTCAAATTACCACAAGTTACAATGAACATATAATTCAAAAGTCACTACATTGTAATTTTGTAGCATAGCATGACCGAATTCTTCGATAATTATGAAAAACTCTTCATAACATGTGTAAAGAACCCAAATAGTAAATGGCATCATGCTTGTGTGTACCCTGTTCATAATTCGATTTTTATTTCATTCACTGGTTTGACATAGAAACATTTAAATTTTCTTTTTACGACCGTCTATTGTTGAACGAAGAACTTATTTTAAACATTCTAAAGTTAAGTCCGTAACTTCTTCTAAATGTTCTACTTACACTCTATGTACTTGTCGCTTAATGTTGTTTTAAACTTTTCGATTGTACTCTCAGAGATGATGCATATGGAATGTGCAACTCTGTTGGAATAAGAGCAGGCTATATTTTTTCTATCCTTCTGGTGCATCTAGATAATAATTCCTTTACAGATTTACTTGTCTTTGTTAAATATTTCCTGATGTTGTGTTTTTTTCCTTTACTTTCGAAATATTTCCTTCGTAGTTTTGTTACTTTCAGTGTGTGTACAATAGATGAGGTAGAAGGAAATGTTGTATTTTTGCAATCTTGATTTAGCGAAATATAGTGTAACCTACAGGGCGCCGAATGGGACTCTTGAGGTTTTGTACTCGAAATTCAATTTTGTGCAGTCAAAAGTGAATTTTGTTCAACAAAAATAAATTCAGATTAACAAAATTTATAACATACTACAAATTTTTATTTTTGTGTCTCAAAAGTCAATTCTATGTCACGAAATTGAGTTTGTCACAAAAGTCAATTTTGTATGCAAATTAGTTTTCAGAATCCTTTGGATATGCAAATGAATTCTCTCATCACGATTTTGTAAGGAGGGGTCTCATTGGATATAGTAACCGAGGGTCTCGCACACGCAGGTTTCCGATCACTTTGAGCAACGCAGGACGGTTAAGGCCGTTTTAAGTGAAATTTTAAAAAATCTTTTAAGTTGCATTCTACAGTAAAACTGTTTTGAAATGACTAAAATTTCTATTATACGTTTTCTATGAGATTTGTTTGATATAACAGGTTTTAAAATACGCGATTTTTCTACTTTCGATTTATTGGGATTTTCCCTGGTGAATCACGTGATAATTTTCCGCCATCTTTCAACTCAACTGTAAAATGCTTTTGCCCGACCTGTTCATCGCAACCAAAGTTGTTAAAATGTGACAAGATAATTTGTATTAATGTATGTGTCCCAAATTCTGCTGGAAAAAGAAATGAATCGTCAGATTAGCCAAGAAAATCATATTAGAAATATGTTATGCGGTGAAATTTTTTAACCTGTCAAAGTCGGCGAAAGATTTTTTTGTTCCACTATCCCTCACGATTTTTGCCAGATACAGATAGATTCCTTATTTTATTCCGATTCTATCGACGTATGACACAAGAAATTTGGTGGAGTGGAACAGGTCGGGCGAGATGATAAACCGACATAGTACGTAACTTTCGTTTCCCTTTTGTTTACAAACGCTCAAATGATCTATCTTTAGATTCAAGTGACACAGTGGGTTATACGATTGCGATATCCGATATTTTTTTCACTTATGTGATTTACTATAAGCGAACATTCGTATCTTATCCACTGTATTGGAGTGAATGCTTTAAGTTTGTAAAACACGTGTACATGATGCTGCACATTTTGAAATCATTTGCATATCCAAAGGATTCTGTAAACTAATTTGCATACAAAATTGACTTTTGTCTCACAGAATTGACTTTCGTGACACAGAATTGAATTTTGTCTCAATGGAAAATTAATTTGGTCATAACAAAATTGAAGTGATCATAAAACAAGTCAGTGTAACATAGCTTTATACGACAAAAAATGATTTTGTTGTAACGAAATTCAACTTTGTGCACACAAAATTTATGTTGATTACAAAAAGATCAAGTCCAATTTGGTGCCCCGTATAACCTACTTACACCATTTAATGCGATGTTATAATTGCAATTTTTTAGAGTTTTATATTGGTCGTTTTTATTGATAACTCAATTTGTTCTACATAAAGTCATGACATTCATTCAGAATCGTAATGGTTCGCATGATAATGTGCAATAGATTGTTGATAACTTCCCATTCTCTAAAAGTATCTATATTTGTTTTTGTTTTTGTTTGTTTGTTTGTATTTTTGTGTGTGTAAGATATAAGGTATTTATCCAGATGTCGACTTAAAGAGCTACTGGCACAACAATATCCGTAGATGAAAAATGAATGGTGATAAAAACAGGTAATCTTTCAACAAGGAAATGTCGAGTTTGTGGTTTTATAAGTACACTTTGTAATACAGGATTCTGAAAAGAATCCTTTAAATTCCTTGAAAAGTTTGACGCTACAGGAAAATCTACTATAATACTTTTTAGCCATATTGATATTAGTTATCTTTTGTTTTTTAATTTGCAATGTTGTGGTAAGACTGTCAACATTCGACGTCTAGAAAACGAAATGTCAAGTTAAGCTTATCTGGTATTTAAACTTTATAGAAAGGTCTGATGTGTGTATTTCGAAATATGTTTTTTCCTGCTTTTTCGCCATAGATTATTTAATGGGTGAATACCCTTAGTCCGGCGGCCGGGTAAAAATACTAGCATTAAATTTGGCACGAACTTTCCGTACAGCGGGAAATTTTGGCAAGATTCTATTCATCGCTAATGACATTTAAAATATGTGTAATGCTTCTTTTTGTTTTGCTATCACTTAAACTAAAAAAGACAAAATTTTAAAAAAATTAATGAAAAAGAAGTAACTTCGAGTATAGATATTTGTCCCTATAAAAATGTTCACTAGAGGCAGAATGATTTTCCGTGTTTGTATTTTATGAACACATAGCATGCTGTAAGTACCAGTCAATATACAATCCAGACACAACATATTGTAGAGGTGATTCACAGTGTAGGTAAACTCATCGTACCAACAATGCTTTTTCAATCTACGTATGCTACCTCTTCATGTCCCCTTACAGATTTCTTTATATACAGATCTTTATTTTTGAGACTT
The DNA here is from genome assembly GCA_037379345.1 of Perna viridis. NCBI lineage: Eukaryota > Metazoa > Mollusca > Bivalvia > Mytilida > Mytilidae > Perna > Perna viridis. The sequence continues at coordinate 51,375,297 of CM074511.1, read as the reverse complement.
TGCAGTTCTAACAGAACCCTGAAATATTTTCTTCCAAAATGACTCACTTTACAATAAGTGTTAAAATTCCTGTACATCATAAGATAGAACACCAATAAAAATCCCTTAACTAAACTGGGTTGACTGTGATCGTTATTTTTTTTTTAGAAATCCGTACATTAATCTCCCACTTGAATTATCCAAATCATCTCAAATCAAGAACTATAGCTCTAAGTATCAATTTAATACATAATCTCTTTATTTTTATCTAGAAAGCTCAACAATCGATTGTCAAACTAAGACTAATAGAAATAAAAGTGAATTCGGTTAGTTTTCGACATGAATGAATTACCTCCTGCCGTTTGCTACTTAGGTGGCAAGCAGTGGATAAAACATGGTGTGGAAAAATCCACCATTTTTTTTTAAAGTTTAACATGATTATTTGCACCATCGGAATCAAGAAAAAAGACAAGATTTTCCATTTCATTTTGGTAAATTGAGTTATAATTTCATTGAAATGCACTAAAATGAACTTTTCAAGGGCAGATAACTCCGTCAAAATCTTGTAGTAATTTTTTTTCACAATCTATTGAAAATTTCTCAGCAAAAGCAGAGATCAAATAACGGTTTGTCAAAAATAGAAATCATACTTGAGTGAAGTTATAGTCTCTGATCGGTGGTTTTTTGACATGCATGTTTGTAATTTTCACCCATATTGCCTGATTCCTACAAAAGCGTACACATAAGTACTGATTGTTTTCTTTTTTAAACTTATTCAATTAACTTCCTTTTACTTAAAATGACGGAAATATTACAAATGAACAAGGCACTGATGTCAAATAAATTGAAAAAAAGTAGTTAGTAGTTATTAACTATTCTTAAATTACATTTTTTTCTGACATGATAAATAGGTATGTTACAGATGTTTGCAAGGTATGGTACAGATTGATAATGGTCAATATTGGTACTTTATACTAGATTAAACTAACACTATATCACGCGATCAAATACAGTTTTATTTCTTTCATAATGAAAGTACATGCAGATCATAATATGAAGTTTTTTTTTTAATTCAAACGCAACGCAAACCTGAAATAGTCTTGTTTCTAGTACTATAAAACTATAACCATATAATCCACAATCGTTATTCAATTACTTGACGATTAAGTTAATTTAATGATGTAAGAAAGGATGCCATATATTATTACACATGTTACCTTCTTGAAAAAAAATGCCAAAAAAATAACATTTGAATCCTCGCAAATGATAAATAGACTTTATTACTCCCAAAACTGAAAAGAATATTTTTAATACTTAATCAGCATTTAACATGTTGTTATGTTTTGAATGTGGCTGATTGTTAGTCCAAAAAGTGTAAAAATAGACACTCTAACATTGGGAAAATTAATAAATATGTCACCAAGAGAAGTCTTATTTCCATTAATTCTTTCTAGATGACTTATTTATTTCTGTTTCAATTAGCATTTTGAGCTTTTTCGTGATAGAGAACCTTTCATGTTGCTTAATTTATTGGTATAATATTGTCAATTTTATTTGGTAATAGAACAACAAAATGTGAGATAAATTCCCAAGTTGTTTGTGGTGAATACGTATTCACATTTGTCATACAGACTTTGAATAAAAAACATTAATTCAATCAAACCTACATGCTTATTTGTTCGAAGTGGAACAATGCAGGTGGCAATATTACCAGTATTATAAAGAATTGATTGTTTGAATAGCTCTTTTCTTATATTTGTGACATTGTACAATGAAAAAAAGCATTCAGTGTACAGTTCTTCATAACAAATAGAAACTTTTTTCTATCAGTCGACCAACGAACCCAAACATCAAAACATCCATTAACACTTTAATAAACTCTTTATGAGTAAACTTTTACGTATTATTACATGTAATGAAAATCGTTGTTATTTATTTATTAGAGGTATTTTGTTTCATCTCTTAATGTGACTTTAATTCGTGTTACCATCTACAACACTGAAATGTAAACTTCCCAACAGTGTTAAAACTGGAGGCGGTGTTGCTATAGATGTCATAATGGTACGAGTTCGAGTCATGTTGAGGGAACGACCAAAAATGCACCATGATTCGATGGAGCACTGTAGCGAATACAGTCGCATTTGTATAAATATATATGTATATACTAGTATATAAATGAGTAACTATGGATTTTTGCAAATATCGAAAGAGTCGTTTGTGTTTACTTAAAAGCAAAGATGCCGCGACCGATTATTGAAAAAAAGTTTTTAACTAACTCTTTAGCAAATGTTTATTATTTTCCAGCATTACACAAATGTCAAAGTTGTAATATTATAGAACTTTCATCGATTTGAATTTTAAAATACGAATAAAATTTAAATATTTCGAAGAAACAACTTTTTCTTAGGGGTGTTTTGCATATATAAACATTGATAATCAATTTATGACTATCGTAAAGATTTTTTTTCTGTTTATGTAATATTCAAATTATTTCTTAATACTTAACGTTAAACCATTATGATTGATGACTTACTATGTTATTTATTCTATGAAAGCGTCATAATATTAAACTCAAATCTGAGAATTTAAACGTATGGTATGCATATTATTCAATCCGGAATTAGATTTTAATTCACCAATCAAAAACAATAGATAAATGCAAAGTTTACTGGGTTCATAAAGTGTAGTGTAAAGATAATTGGGAGAGCAATGGAATAAGCTACCAAGATGATAAACACATATGACTGGAAATCTCCATACACAGGAGACGAAGAACACAAAAAAAACCGTTTAAGAACACATTCACACTTAGAATTTGATTATTAAGAGTTACTGTTCTTTCATCTTGCCTATAAATACTGCGAATCTTGTTAATTAATTATTTTTTTTTCAAATTAAATGCACTTTCAGTGTGTTTGAAGTGATTTTCTAACTCGTATTACTCATATTAAAGTTTAAAATTCAATAAAAAATAGTTACAATCAAATAGCACTGAAAACTTTCTTCTATTTTCTATTTACGACCATAAAATAGAGTTTGACATCTGAACACAATACATTTTTTATTAATAAGAGGGAACATTACAGTTGAATAATGAAGTACATTATGGAGGTATTTAAAAATTGACTTGTGGCAATTTTAGTCGTAAATCCGCAAAAAAGGGTAAATTGTTACATTTTATCTATAAATACAAATTTTGCTAGCAAGACCTTACATATCAGCTCAAGAAATTTGCAGTTCTTCTAAATGGAGGAAATCAAATCTTTTCAGAATATATTCTGCTTTTAATCTTTTATAAAGGACGGTTTAATATTTCCTTTTCAATTTCGAACTTATGATTTGGGTTCATACACAAGCACTTCTTGGAATATTTAACGATTTTTTTTAATGCAAAACATGAATATCATGCAATAAATAATATGATTGTTTTATGAATTGACAAAACTGTTTACGATATTTGAATTTCAATTACTATCAATCATATGTACTCCTACATACTGACGAAAAGAAATGTTTTAATGTTTAGATTGAGAAAGATTTGTTAGAAAAAAATTACAGAGAATATTTCAATTACTCCTAATTAAATGATATATATATGAATTACTAAGCTAATCACGAACGTGCCAATAATTGCACTGCTCAAACACAGTCTGATATATCATTTTGCTGCTTACTCATTATTTTTTTTATATATATAACTATGTAGTCTTGAAGCTTTGCTTTTCTTTTATATTAAACTGATATCTACTCTTTATTCTTGTACTATTGTGACAATTCTAACAATGCTCCAAAAGAATATTTAATACAGGACAACCTTGGCGCACACATTCTTTTTATTACATTGTCATGGTACAAATTATCACTTAGATCTAGATGTGCAGATTGGAATGTATTTACATTAAAAATGACCGAACCCTTCATATTTGTACCTTGTAATTCACTGAAGACATCAACTTCCTGTCCCCAGAACGAGGTTGTACCTGGACAGGCGATGTTGTGGCAAATATATTTTATTTGGAAACCACACCATACCTTGTGACTTGAAATTGGGAATAATATGTTAACTTATTTACTTTGATTTTTTGATTGCTATTGGTTACATTTTTATATAGAATGCAACTTGCGTGAATGAATTCTAAAGGTAAGAATCTTTTTAAAATGTTTGTACAAAAATATAGAATGAAATATTTATGTTTATTTAATTATGTATTAAGAAGGTACTTTTTTAGTCTATTTTAAAGGTTAAAATTAAGGCCTTTCACATTGAATAGGCTCTTTCGGTTAAATTTGTTTTGTTTTCCTCTTCTCTTTTCTCTCTATTACTGAAATGTATTTTTGGTGTGCAAGTATCAAGCGACATGTTCATTTTGACTTATTTATTGTTGTATTTCACATGATGTGACAACATCTAGTCAATCAAATGTCAGATGTAAATAGAATTGTCCTATCTTGTGTATATTACCGATGGCTTTAAACTATATTATCTTAATTTGATTTTATTATACTTTGTGTCATCATTGTACTTTTTAGTTTTCGGTTTATTCAAATATCAATATTGTAATGTTTTTTACCATGAATTTTCGAATCATCTGTTCTGAATAATCCTATATACATCATGGCGTAATAAATGTAAAGTCAGCTTGTCTCTGTTCGTATTCTAAAAATAAGGTAAATTAATGTTAGAGGTCATATCTAATACATCATGAAACAAACTTCAGTTTAAAATGATAAGTCGGTCTCGGCATATATCTGTCAGGACATTTTAACTTATTAGGCGTTGGTCAAAGGAAAATTAATTATGCTTTGCATTTCCTCCTGTTAACGCATTGTTATGCACATCTACACTAACGCTGTCAGGTTTTCTATAATTTCGTCTATGTGAAAGTAAACAAAAGAATTTTAAACAGTATGCGACATATTTGTTCTTTGAACGTTGGTGTCATAGGTCATTACTATATGGGTTGAAGACAAGGCCGTATTTGATGTTTAGATGACAGTTAATGTTTTTTTGATTTCCCATATGTGGCATTCCACACATTCACAAAACAAACACCTACATTTATTCTTCTTATTTTTGGATTGAATGGCCATTGTGCGTTTGTGTATGTCACATTTAAATGCATTGAGAATCGGGAATTATTTTAGTCATGATGTATTAAAAAAACGCCTTGTCTTATGAGGAATTCATTTTTCTTTTGAATAATATAAGAGTATGTAAGAGTATGTCTTTCATTTTTATATGCTTTAGTAAGTTAAATTTTGGTATTCCAGTAATTTTAAGGTAAGTTCTTGTTTAAACAATTATGCTATTGACACTTAAAAGAATAAAGAGATATGAAATTTTACAATATTTGAACGTAATCATGCACTGATAAAATAATCTCACTTTTTTTTTAAGTTCAATGCCTTGATTTTCGACGGCGAATGGTCTTTAAAATAATTTTTGCGTTATCTTTCAATCTGAATGAAAGATTAATTGATGACCCCAATATAATGTAGTATATCATTTATAAGGTATTAATTACCTGATTGTTCGAGACAGAAAATAAGCCTACACTGATTGACAGACAGTAGACTAAATTCATGTAGTTATGTCAAATGTGAATATAATTATACCACGTGGTACCTTCTATATTACCTTTAATGTTTGTTACCGGTGTATTTCAGAGAGGAGCTACCGTTAAACAGAGATCAAGTTTACAATGAGAAACAATATTGTTGTGATTTTTGTGATTGTTTCGTGTACAATTATTACATCCCTTCCAATAAAAAAGGATGGAGAGCAGGCTGAAGGATGTCCAGCAGACTATTGCTCTATATTTGAAGGCATTTGTCAAAACGGGGGTACTTGTATAAGTAAAGGATGCAAAGGCGAATGTGTGTGCGCCAAAGGCTATTTTGGTGTAAATTGTGATGTCACGGAACCGCCTATTACGTCTACGCCGGCCCCTACTCCAAAAGCAGAAACGCCAAAGCCGGAGAAGAAGAATAACAATAAATCACGTGATTTTTCCTTGATTCTCTCCTTATTTCGTATGGTATCTGGGCCTAGGCCAGGAGATAACAATATAGATGACCACAGAGAGTCTAAAAAGGATAACATTCCACTATCAATAAATAAAAACGACAATCATGAGATTAGAAGGGAAAATGTTCGAAAATTAAAGAACAATAAGTCAGAAAAGGACACAAAATCAGAAAGCAGAGATAGTTATCCATCTAGACCCGATGTTCCAAGTATTGAACGGAATATAAAGAAATCAGATAGTGACACGAATAAAGATTCCATTGGCAGGAAAATCGAACGTCGTTTAAATTCAAATATGCCTATGATCTCATCTCCAGATAGAATCCCCGTTAAAATATCAACAAAACATTTGGATTCTGCAATGTCAAGAAGAAGACCAAAAGATGAAGTGTCGGCAGATTTAGAAGCTACCCGTAGCACAATTATCAAAAGAGAACAACACATCAAGCCGAAAGGGAAAAGCAAAGAATTAGAAAAGACACCATTAAATATCCCGACAATAAAACCTGTGCAGCATGAAAAGAAAATACCAGACAGCAAGAATATCGTAAACCCAATAGTTTTTAGTGGTAAAACGAAAAACATAGAACACATGTTTCAAGCTTCGCGATCCGAACTTCAAACAATAACTGAAAAGACAACGATAAAAACCAATACGAAGCTTAAACAACTTACAACGACAACACCACCTGTTGATGTTTCTTTACATATTGGTAAGGCAGGACATAAGGTTCTAAGCTCAACAACTCTATCAAACTTATACTTGACCCATACCTTACTAAGTAAATCAAGGATATTTATTTCGAACATTAAGAACAGAGAACCGCATGGAAATACAGCTTCGGTCTTAAGTAGTGGTCGTGACATTGCCAAACAACCGTCACAGATTAATGGCGCAAAAATATCAATCCCGGATTTAACAAAAGGTAACAAATCGGTGAAAATTGCCAAAGGTGAAATAGAAATGGCCGCAAAGAGACTGGTTAGAAAAGGAAAAGTTGTGGTAACAAGCATGTCAGAAAAAACAACTGAAGCCAACAAATCAGGACTCACATTTGGACCAACTGTCGTCACCATGACGTCAAAACCATCCGAATACAGCAGAAAAACATTATCTACCAAGGAGAACTTGCCACAAAATGGACCAACCGCCGATTCAGACAAGATTGATAACTCTCGTTTACCTTTAAATAACAATGAAGCTTTATATTCATCTAGTTTACGTAATGGTAATGCGAATAGTGATTCTACGGACATTCAAAGCCAAGCTCGAACAAAGATGAAGGTTGTTTAACAAGTATGTGTTGTGAGAGTTAGATGGATCTTTGAAATCGTTAAAATAACTGGTTCTCTAAAAACCAGAAGAATACTGTTACATGTAATCTGTGATATAATTTAATGACAAATGTGACGGAAATTATTTAGTATGCAAGTAAACAACGGTCATTTATCTTTTGTATGTCTAGCGGGTCTAGAGTGTATTGATAAATGCCTTCCTTTCCTTGTATAACTGTTTTCTTCTTTTTTCTTGTGAATCCAAAAATATTGTGCAATTATTTTTCTCGCATGGTATTTGTTGTGTATAAATGTTATGCATCCATGTACGTTAACGGTTTTCTGTAACCAATATGACCGCCGCGTTAACATTGTCTGATTTGCTTTTCATTCAAACCTATGAATATGCTCATTTCAATTTCGTGTTAACAAAACAAACCCACAAGGGTTTAAGCTATAATCTCAAAGTATAGTATCTATGTAAACTGATTAAGCCAGAAAAAGTCATGAAAATATATTCAAGTAAGCAATCGTTTTCTCTTAAATTCAATTTTCCCACATAGAAATTATATCCAAATTCTTATTTCAATAAATCTTGACAGTTGAGAAGTAAATGCTATTTGTGTACCTGAACAGGAAAAGATGTCACATTTCACGAATAAATGATACTGTTCTCACAATCCCTTTGCTAACAAAAGAGTGGTTTAGGTATGTTTGAACATTTGCCCCGCATCCATTTAGTTGCATATTTGTGGTGAATTGCAGTTTTGTTTGTAGGTAAAACTGAGTGCTACATAGTTGTACATTTTGTTATAGATATTGTTGCTGGCAGCAGTATTCAATAAACTTTGTTGACATTGTATTTAAAAGTTAGTTTGTCTTTTTTTTTTCGGAAAAAATATATTTATGTTGCATCACACGTCTGAGTTCATGAGTAAGAAGGGTTATGGGGTAAATACAAAAAAATATATTATTCAATAACAGATTTAACAGTTAATAATCTATTGGCATAGAACTATATTAAAGTGTACAATAAATGAGAGGAAAACTATAACAAGAGAATTATACTTTGTAATACAATCTAATATTAGCTGCGACTAAACAGCATGGACTAACCAAACTGCATTTCAGCTAAAAAATTCTGACTTTTTCAAAAGTCATAGAACAAAATGGACAGCCACAATCGGGTAAAAATGTGTGAAACGACAAGTTCCAAGCTGGTCAGCAATAGGAACCGCTGGAAATTTGATTTTAAAAAAGTAAAAAAAACAAAGACTTTTGGACATTTCAAGACTTGGTTGCATTAATGTACAATACAGTGAGAATCGTGGAAGTCGAGAAAATATTCTCATGTAATATTTCTTAAAAGGGGGAGGCATAAAACATATTATGTCCGAAATCTTATTAACCACAAAGTAAGCACATGTATCTTACATAATGTTCATACAAGGTTAGCTTTACTTTTAACACAGAGTGTAGATAACGAAAAATACAAATACTTCAAGGAATGAAATAGCGCATTTTAGGCTGTCCTGGATAGATATCTAAACAGGCAGATAAATTATGAAATTAACATGTTGAAGTATACCGGATATAACGAAAAGTAATGGAAGCGGGAGGTTGAGCGAGCTAGACCACCATTCCTATCGGAAATGCCTGTACCAAGTCAGGACCACTGCGATGATTTCCAACTTTCTGGTTATTTACCCTGATATTGCAATTTGTCATACGGACTATCCTTTTGGCCATTCCTTTTGACTATTGCCTAAGATCTCATCAGTTTGGCACTTCTTTTTTTTACTCTTCACGTTTTAAAGCAGTATAATTGATGTTTATTGACAATTCTTCAAGAACTTGCGGTACAGCTTTGATTGGTTGTGGCTAACCTACAAATATTGCCAAGAGGCGGTCTTATACCATAGACTAAATCTTTAAATGACCTACTTTTGCACAGTTCAAATGTTGGCGTTGGCGCGATTATTTTTGAAATGAATGTAATCTAGGAAAATTTAAGAAAGTGTTCTGTTTTTGTGTCAAAAATTGTATTTGATTTATTCCATAATTTTAGAACGTAAGTGACGAATAAGTATTAAAAATAGTTTAACAAGAAAAAGTGATAGTAAAGTATCATAACACGAGCTACAGACATTTATACGTATGCTTGAAATATATACTTGTTTGGTTAGCTTAAATGTTTTCTCGTATAACAAACAATGGTGTTGTGAGTATGTGCTGGAATACTTGAGTTACGAAAGAGTAATTACCTAACGTGCACGACTAAATACTTCCTTTGTTATTGCACGAATACACTATTACAATTTAAGGTGTTTGACAGTTATTCAATGACAAATGTCATATACATATCTGACGAATAAATCGTCTTCTATCATGTCATGCTGATAGAATCATTGAGAAAGCAGAATTATTTATCATAATATTAATTTCAAATAAACGACTTTTGTACATATAATTATAATTGACACGTTGTGAATTTAGTTATTCAGATTGTTTAAAACTTTTACCTTGTATACATGTAGCAAACCTCCCACATTATTTTCATAAATAAAATTAATTAAAAGATGATGTTAATATGATTTTAACATGGGCGAGATTTAAAAATTGAATTACAATATTGTCTGATGAAGGCAAACCATAACTGAAAACATTAGGAAGTCATATCTACTAAAAGATTCCATTATTTTTTGAAACACGAAACATAACACGAAAGACCTTTGGTTGTTAAAAAATGCTTGTTAAATATTAGTACACCCATCTAACACATTCAACTCATGAGACAAGGTTTTCGCATAAATCAAACAATACGATATCTAAACTCCTTTTGGCTGCAAAAATGTTAACGTGTGTTTTGTGAAATTACTGTTAAACCAACCATGCTAAAATTTGTCTCCGATCATTCTGAGGTTGATAAAAGGTACTAGTTATTTTTTTTTTTTTTTTTTTTTTTTTAGATGGCAGTGATTTACCGAATGTTCCCTGTGGGAAAATTTTCGATAATTTACACTGTGAAATAAATTCGGCAATTTCACTCTCGAACTTTCTCCCGCCAAACATTATATCAATCCGCCGTTTATAAATTTTATGTTGAAAATAACAATAAATAAGGGAGAAAAGCTATATGATAAATATGATTATCAATTGTTTACAGTGAATAACCAAAATATAATCACTCGTGCCAAGAACGCATGAAGATTTAACTCGTGCGCGGAACACGTTCCACACACTCGTTAAACTAGGCGTTCTTCGGCGCTCGTGATCATATTTTGGTTATTCACTCTATCCAATTAGTCATCTTAAAATTATCATATTTATCAATTGCAATTTTTAGTTAGAAATAATCCTTTTTAAACCAATCTATTTGCACACATAAAAGAATACTTTACACCTATTTATTATTCCCCTACTGAGCTTTTTTAAACAAAAATGTATTTTTTTTAAACCACTAAATATCGTTAGGTACTAAGTTACCGACTTTCTGTTGTCTGGAATGTAAGCTTATAACGTGCCTTATTTGTGATGTACATTATGTAGATCTTATGTAGTTTAAAGTATTGGATGTACAGCACACGAAATTTCTGTCGCATTGTATGTTGTACATTATATACATGTGACAATCTTGACAAAACGACCTTGACTTCTGTACACAGAATTGCACGACCGGATTTGGAAAGCCGCAAACGTTTCCATCTCCATGTGTTCTTTTCCAGACATGCCAGTTTGTACCGCAAGGTTAATGTTTGGGACTTCAATAACAAGCATTTACTTACAAACGAACAGTAGGTAGTATTCCGTACTTAGTCACTCTAAAAATTTCGTAAATTAGTGGAAGGGGATTTTTAATTTGCTTTTTGGATTGAAATATTGAAATAATTAATTTCATATAACTAAAATCGTTTTAAAAGAATTTTTCGGTAATAAAATAATGTATGGAAACATATATGAACTTAAAATGTAATAACGGTATTGATTGTATAGTGAAACCACTTTACAAAATAAAATAAATGTAAGAAATAGTGGGCATCTCTGACTTACTCCGAATAAAATTAGAATGAAAGAAGTTCATATGTTGTTTGCAACTTGTTAATTAGATAGGGGTAAAAATTAGACACTGTCAACTGTGTCACGATTTTAATGACCATTGCACATTTTAATTTAAAAAAAAACCGCCTCGGTGATCTCAGGGAAGTGTGCTCGCCTCGGTTGCGGGAGGTCGAGGATTCGATCACGGCTGAGTCACACCAAAGACTTAATAAATTTGGTAGTCACTGCTTCTTCGCCATGCACGCGGTATTTATGGGTTAGAGTGGAGATTGGTTGGATCGGAGCCAGAATAATATGTTGTCCGGATGGTATGCCTGCTACGAGCTGTTTGCCAGTGGGCTAGCACAATGAAGATCCGACTCAGCGTGCCGGTCTTAGTAAAAAGTAGGGTCTGTTCGATTTGTCAGTCGTTCTCGTCCTGATATGCATGGAATATCTGACATAGGACGTTAAAAAAAATCAATCAAACAATAAGGTAAAAAAACGCAAGTACACATTTATTCGTCACCTTTTCTACAGAACAGTTGACCTCTGTCTCCCTTTCATGTTTTATTGTGCTGTTACAACATAATCGATCTAAATATTAACTTTTGATAAAACAATCTTACTCATTGCTTCGTGTCGACTTGCACTAACACACTTTTCTTGTTCTATTGTTCGAACAGGAAACCAATGCAGGATGAATCAGTGACTTATAATCAATAAAATAACATGTGCTTATCTTAATAACATTTTGAGTAATTTTACAAAACGGTATGTGAACTTTGCATAAGTTTGCAGTCATCCATTTGTGTTATTGAATTTTTAGTTAATGACAACCTGTGGTTGCAAAAAGTTTATGATGATGAAATTTTGAATTTTAATATAACATGTTCAGCGAACTCTCAATTTAATTCTATATATTATTCTCATAGAACTATTAAACACTGGTACATCCAGCTCTGTGCATTTTGATCTGTTATAAACTGTCAATTAGATCAAATTTTCATGCTTTTTATCTTTTATTATCTCAATTGTGTATTGATTAATTAAAAAATTTATTTTGAGCACCAATTTATCAGATTAAGCACGTTTTAAATGAATTATTTGATTTATTATGACTTTTATTGATATTTTCAATGTTGGTATTTGAATATTGCATATTTTACATTTGTCACTTCATCAATAACACATTTTATTTTACACCTTGTCAGTTCTAAATTCTTATGTCACCGCTGCAAAAAGTTCAATCACACAAATCGTTTGTGTTCTTTCTAAAAACAACGAACAAAAGTGAAGAGAAAAAAATGTATCATTCTGGGTTTCTTGTCTTACTTGAGTCTTTCAGTTTCTGTATCCTTGTTTCTTTTCTTGGACTTCGTTCTTTGAGTTTTTGATTTTAGATTGAACTTGGTTGCCCCCGATTACACAAACAAAACGGAGAAAATGGAGAAAAGACCAAGAGATGTACTGAAAATTTAAAAACGCTGTCTTTTTCTTATTTTTTTTACAATAAGTAAATTCGTGGAATATTTTTTTAAAACATCTCTGGCATGCAAAAATATCTTCAAATATGAAGTTAATGTTGTTACTGTTCTATATCTGATTTTGTCATTAATCTTTAATGGTTAATTAGACAGCACTTGATTGAATTTTAAAAAAAATGAAATAATCTTATGATAAATTATTTGTCTTATTTGAAATAAATACCTTATCCGTTTAAAAAGATATAAGTGTTATATCATCAAAGTTAGTATTGTGCTGTAGCATCACTCTTGTGTATCAATTTTTACTTGTGTAAAAGCCCAGTTTCCGAACACGTTATATCGTGAAAATTTAAGCTTACTCGCTAAAAATAATCACTAGTGTATTTTGGTGTAAAAAAGAATGACTTAATTTAGAAGAAAAAATACAAAGCTGTTACAACATTTTCGTGTCAAAATGACGTCACGAAGAATCGTTTATATTCAACTTTTAAACACTTATTACGAAATTGGAAGGTTTAGGTGAAGTTTTAATCCGGACACATTGGTCACATGGCTCAACAAACTGAAGATTGTTTTGATAGAAAAGCTTTTAATTGGAATATCTAACCTGTCGATGCATGTGATCGCCAACACGGACAGGTGTAACGAAAATAACAAGTGTTGTCCCAAACTTGGTAAAATTTGCATATGTTGGCTCCATTTTGCGATAATTTTTCCATGTTATGGATAGATGAACTGCAAAAAGTGTTTTGATGAGAAAAAAAAAATAAACACATATTGTATTAAATATTTTACAAAATTCATAATTATTTTATCAAGTTTATTTTCGAAGCGGAATTCGATACAATCCGAACACACACCTTTGTAATTGCATTAAGTCTTCTGGAATCGGTACTAACTACAAACCCTGATTTTCGCGGATTTTAAAGTTATTGTTGGTATGACAGCTATCCACCTTGTATAATGCATTTTGCGATAATTGCCAACATTGTGTTTTAGTAAACATTATTTTGATGGAACACGTAAATAACAATTAACTGAAATTTTTATAGATTTAGTCATTTACCACAAATTATCATTTGTAACAGTCGCCTTCTAATTGACATTCATTATCCTTTATTAGGCGTTGGTTACATGTTATCTATTAAAAATCAGCCAGTTTCAATATATTAATTCCTAATCTCCGATACTTCCTAGACCTGCACCTACATATTCTGCTATGAATACATAGAACATTCAGTGGGCGAGTTCAAGGTCAAACACCGAAAACTGTTTGGTATTGTCTCGATAGTGCATGCATGCTGAGAGAGATTAAGTAACTGATCAAATAGAATGTGTATAAAAAATATTTGTGCAAAGGTTACGTTCTTTCAAAAGTGAACTCATTGCTTCACATGGTAAATTAAAAAAAAAAACAAGAATTACAAGACCGCGCTACGTCCATTTTAAACAACTCAGAATATATGTTCTGTATTGGTCTTTTATATTTTGATATCTTTTGCCGTTCTTTTGCATTAGAAGTTTGCTCTCTTATTTGTATTCGTTGGTTTCATGTTCCTAAGATCAGCTAAATATCGTGATACACTGTGTATCTGTATATACTGTACATGTAACAGGACAATTTTAATTTTTTTTTTACGTTCTTTCAAAAGTGAACTCATTGCTTCATATGGTAAATTAAAAAAAAACCAAGAATTACAAGACCGCGCTACGTCCATTTTAAACAACTCAGACTATATGTTCTGTATTGGTCTTTTATATTTTGATATCTTTTGCCGTTCTTTTGCATTAGAAGTTTGCTCTCTTATTTGTATTCGTTGGTTTCATGTTCCTAAGATCAGCTAAATATCGTGATACACTGTGTATCTGTATATACTGTACATGTAACAGGACAATTTTAATTTTTTTTTTACGTTCTTTCAAAAGTGAACTCATTGCTTCATATGGTAAATTAAAAAAAAAAAAAACAAGAATTACAAGACCGCGCTACGTCCATTTTAAACAACTCAGAATATATGTTCTGTATTGGTCTTTTATATTTTGATATCTTTTGCCGTTCTTTTGCATTAGCAGTTTGCTCTCTTATTTGTATTCGTTGGTTTCATGTTCCTAAGATCAGCTAAATATCGTGATACACTGTGTATCTGTATATACTGTACATGTAACAGGACAATTTTAATTTTTTTTTCAATTCGATCTTATCTCCCAATATTTATTCAGTAATGTATGATTTACCTTTCTCAGGCCCCTACGAACCATACTAACTTGCATTTAGTTTTAGTATATATTAATAGGAGTACAGGTAAACTGACGCAAATCAGTTGCCATAATAATTCTGTTGCAATTGAAACATTTTCAAATTTATCAGGTGCACATGATATTTTTTTTAAATGTAAATGACGCTGAAAGATTCTTTTCTTCTTTATAATGAATACTTTAAGGGAACACACCGTTTGCTGAAGAATTTCTACATTCTTATTTATTTTAAATCTGACATTTCATTCATTTGTCATGTAATGACGGTGTCTACTTATGGAATATAGCAATTTCAAAAAGCTTACGTACAACTAAATTCATAAATTATTTGACGTTTTATTACAGTAAACAATTTGTCACTCCTACAATATGCAGATTTTTTAATCCGGATTTGCGTACTAAGTTTATAGAAAGGGAGCAAGATTGTGAAGCTTAAAAGTAGTTTGGGTAGTATAAATGTTCAGTTCTTCGGAAATCGATGCCATGTCAAGTCGATCCGGAAATCAAAATCAAAAGGTCAAATTAGTTCCCAAAATTAGAAAATCATGTTCATATTAATTTTTAACTAGTTCATTGACGGTTCCTACTAAAACAATAAAATTTGTTTTCTCGTCGCCCCAAGGTATGAGTAATAGAAAAAATTAACTACCACCCGCAAGCCACAAATTGACACATCTATATAAGGGCATATCACATACGGAGAATATGTATAAATACGAGAAACATATCAGAGGCAATTATCTACGTAATTATCTTGTTTTCAAGACATTTGATTGACTAAACACTAGCATTAAATTGAAAACACATTCTAGAAAATACGTCAGAAGGAAAACAACTGCTATTGTTATACACAGGGAACAAAAACGCTATCTACATCATGAGAGTGTCGTTTTATATTGGATTATTTTCCGTTTATTTGATAAGGTGTTTCGTCAGTGGTGGACCTGTGACGACAAATTTTCCCGAAAACGAAAATATATCCTTTACTGAAGGAGCGATTGATACCTCATCGGAAGTTACCGCGAAGGAAACAAAATCTCTTATAACATCCTCGATGCCCTCTGTACATACATCGTTTCCCGATATTTCTTATCAACGCACTCCCTCTGCCGAGATTCCTGTTGAACGTACTCCATCGGCCGAGATTCCAGTAGAACGTTCTCCGTCTATTTTCACGCCTGTCATACATGAATGTAAGGCTGATGGGTGTGAATTTCTGCCCTGCACCAATGGCGGAGTGTGTGCAAAGGCAGAAGGAAAACTTTGTCAGTGGCACTGCGTTTGTCCTCCTGAATGGACAGGGATACATTGTGATGTACCTAATGACGGGCTTATGAAAGAAAATTCAGTGTCAAATCTCCACTTGGACGTTAAAGTGATTAAACAGTCAAAATCGCCAGCAGAACTTCTTAATATATTATTTCAAAAACTATTTTAAAACTAGCTGTGGAAGTTAGATCGCATTGTGAAATCCAAATGTCCAATTGTGCCAAACGCTCAGTAAGAACTACTTCATTTTAACAATATTTATTTCTTTTAAACTTTTATCTATTATTATGTAGTTAATGTTTTATGTTTATATAGACTGTTATTCAATTTTATACTCGATAGTTTTACTGTCTTCCGCCATTTTCAGATAGACTATGTGTCACACATTTCAAATCAAGAAGGGATGTATTTTCAAAATAGCCTTTTTTGAGAGATTTCTTTCATGAAAATGTTCAATCTGTTTTGGATGTTGGTCCATTTCCAATCTTTTTTTTGCATGTTATTCCCTGAGACATTTGCTTGTCAAATACTCAGCGGGTGTTTCTAGAAAAGCGAAAGACGCATAACCTACCGGTGCACACGGTCTATGCTCACAGTTTTTAGGGAAGTCCGGATTGCTCCTTCAATTTTGCTTCTTTGTATGTGTTTTATTGTCATTTTGTGTTCTTTGTTGTGTGTGCTTGTTTTCCCTCATTAGTCTTTATCTTCGGAATATATTCTTTTTGCTCGAATCTTGATTCCAATTATTACTCTTTCACAGGAGCTTACATCCAGGAATGCATGGGTATTATTATCCGTCGGCTATAAATACGTCTGAGTCTCTTGTTTTATGTATTTGTCCTGCAAAGAAAGGTCGCAAGATCACAATTAAACAAGTAAAAGCCATGATATTTTTCATGCATAGAAAAAACTTATTTTGTAATTTCTGGATTGTCTTGTAGTATCTTGGTAAAATTTTGTTAACATTTGGTCAGTTGAGTTTGATAACAGCTCACCATTAAGTTAAAGTCTGGCAATGCTGAAGGAAAGACAGTATCATCTAGTTGATCTAGCTTGTTGGAGGTAAGACAGTATCATCTAGCTAGTCTAGCCATGCTGGAGGTAAGACAGTACCATCTAGCTAGTCTAGCCATGTTGGAGGTAAGACAGTACCATCTAGTTGATCTAGCTTGTTGGAGGTAAGACAGTACCATCTAGCTAGTCTAGCCATGTTGGAGGTAAGACAGTATCATCTAGTTGATCTAGCTTTGTTCGAGGTAAGACAGTACCATCTAGTTAGTCTAGCTTACCTTACTGGAGGTCAAACAGTATCATTTAGTTGGTCTAGCCATGCTGAAGGTAAGATAGTTCCATCTAGTTGGTTTAGCTTGCTGGAGATAAGACAGTCTCATCTTGTTGTTCTAGCCAATTTAGAGGTTAGACAGTGCCGTACTCGGGTTTAGACTGTACCACCTAGTTGGCTTGCCATGTTGAAAGTTAGAACGTACCATCTAGTAGGTCTAGTCATGTTTAAGGTTAGAACGTAACATCTAGTAGGTACAGCCATACTGAAAGTTAGAACGTTCCGACTAGTTGGTCCAGTAATCTGAAAAATAGCAACGTACCATCTAGTTGGTCCAGCCATGCTGAAGGTTAGAACGTAATATCTAGTTGGTCCAACCACGCTGAAGGTTAGAACGTACCATCTATCTGGTCCAGCCATGCTGAAGGTTAGAACGTAATATCTAGTTGGTCCAACCATGCTGAAGGTTAGAACGTACCATCTATCTGGTCCAGCCATGCTAAACGTTCCAACTAGTTGGTGTAGCCATGCTCAAAGTTATCGGTATCATCTAGTTGGTCCAGCCATGGTAAAGGCAAGACAGAACCATTTTGCTGGTTTAGCCGCTCTGAAGTTTGGACGGTACCATTTGGCCGAATTTTTATCATCTGATTTGACTACTAGGCTTGTTGTCTGTTGAGTTTGTTATCTTTCATTTCTTCACTTCAATGATCGCGGGCCATCTTCTAATGACTAATATCGGATAATGCTGGTTCGTTTAAGATAAAAATAAATAAGAGTATCTAAGAAGAAGTCTTTATAAGAATAAGACAGTAACAGAACATTAAGTGATCCCCCGCCACGTAATGGTGATAAAAGGGGATGGATACATTTTCAAAATGGCCTATATTGAAAACTACATTGGGATTTTGATGAAAATGAAACTTGACCTGGTACTAAACAATCATGCTAAGTTTCAAAATAATTCATTGATCCGTTCTCAATTTCTCATCTTGAAACTATAGGAGACAGACAGGTGGACGGATACGGAGAGTATCACATAATGCCTCGCGCACTTCGTAGACACAGGCAACTGGGTCCAGGATTTTTAAAAAAAAATTAAAAATCGAAAATTCATCGTTTTCACCATGATTAGCAAGTTCTGACGAAAATTTTGCACTTTTTCGCAATCCTGAACCTCCAGAAAATTTCATGGTGTATATATATATGAATTTCGGGGGAGGGTCAAAATTGCGAAAACTGATCAAATTTTCGAGATAAAAATTACACTTTGCATGAATTGTCGTTCTTGATTTTATTAGCTATGGATGATTTAGTGAGAGATTAATGTATTGTTTTCTCAAAAATCGTTATGTATAAACTTGGCATAGGTAGACCAAAAAAATCGTTTGTTCGGATGGGTTTTTTTTATACACCATTGAATAACCACTACCATTGGCTGTGTCTAAAGTTCTGAAATGCGGTTTGTCGTGGCTACTGGTTTTTAAAAATGTTGTCTATGCAATTTATCATAGAAATAAAAAAATGATTAATATTAGCTAAATAAATTTGTGAGTTAAAAGCCGACATGGAACATATTTTTAAACGTAGCATATTGATATTACCTAAAGTCAAGAGGACATACGTAAAAATCATGTGCTTTACAAAAAAATAGCGAAACAAAAGCAAATTATTATCTTGACAGAGTTGAAATCAAGCTGCTGAACAACAGTCCGTACTATTTCGGAACTGGAAACAAAACTAAACAAAACAAAAACAAAAACAAAAAATAAAAACAAACAAAAACAAAACTAAACAAAACATCCACACACTTGACCAGTGAAATCGTTGGCCTTTTTTTTCAAAACTGTCTCTTCCTTTTTAATTGGTAAAACATGCACATTGTTTGAAAATTAATTATGAAATTTGGAGAAAGTGTACAAAATACTGAACTTGTAGTTCAAATGATTAATTGTATAGATGATATCAAGAAAAAGATAAGTCAAATAGATTTTATAAGTGTAATTTTGAATAGAAAGAACATATCCTACCCTTTGACTCCCTATTGGGAAATATTTTATTTTATTTAGAATTATTATTGAGCCATTTTTGGGGGGAAAATAGAAAACTTTCATCAGGGGAAACAGCATCCTCCCAAGTCAGGGTTTTGAGTTCATCCTCGCTCCCTCAAAACCCTGACATCACTCATTCATATTTAGCGGGTATCGTCCAGCCAATTCCGATTGGTTGCTTCTCCGGGTGCGAAGCACCAATGAAAATTGATTAGACATAAAATGTCTGTGGAAAGGTAAATAATGATACGAGTAACTGATAGTTGTAAGATGTCACAAATGACGGAAAAAAGGATAACTGTAGATTCTGTTTAGAGTCTTTAGCGAAAAAAATGACGTTATGTGTATGCAGCCGTTTTGTAAGTTATATCGAAGAGTTTCTATTACGAGTGATTTGATTGGATTTTGGACCCGGGTTAAATTTAGGTAACTCACTAGATGGCGCTGGACGATACCCGCTAAATATGAATGAGTGATGTCAGGGGTTTGAGGGAGCGAGGGTGGACTCAAAACCCTGACTTTGGAGGATGGGGAAACAGCCTTATTTCGGAGATAATGCAAACAACATCACTTAGTTCGTGTTTACTTAAACAGCCTCGTTTGATTTAGGACTTTGCGTGTTTCTGAAAAGTACAAAAGCAATTGACTTTTTCCTCATATTTTTACATATCAAATAGAATGACAAACTGACTCTGAAGTGGAACTAATGAAAACAAAAAGTCAAGTTTGTTATACTGTTTGCTTCAAAATTAAAAAAAAAGAACAATAGCGAGAAGTCAATAAAATTATACGTGCATGTAACATGTAGATCTTTGTCACGATGAATCAATTTCCATTCAAAATAAAGTTCTGGGGAAGTACCGATGCTGTGTGTACTTCTAGAGTCATCGACATTTGTTTTTTTTAAAGCAGACCGGGTCATTATAGGTTAGTCTCTCTTATACCTCTGTTCCCATCGCAATTAGTGACAGTTTTCTTTGATCAAATATAGCATGTTTGCTTTAACTTAGATTTAATTAAACACTAAGAAAATAGTAGTTCACATCAGCAGATGACTAAATATCGGCAAAAATATTGAAGCGTGAACAATGGGGGACAATTCGAATGTGTCAAACACCAAATACTTGGCCAGAACGTGAAAACAGGAAACGATGACAATAATGGACACTACCCGAAACCTACACGTGCCAGCGTGGCCAGATGTTTAGAGACTGACAATCCTACAAATCCAGTATAAAAAGTGTTCAAATTGTAATTTTTAGTATTACCGCGTTTGTAATTTTTTACTGATTTTTTGGCCATTTGCATTATCAGGGTCCCGCCAAAAAAGTGGCGGGATCCTAATAGTAATAAATCTCAGTCTATTCGTTCGTAACAAATCGTGTCCGGGATGTAAGTTTGTTGTAGATTTTTTATATTTGGCATTGGTCTAGATCAACCCAAGACGATGTATCGCATACCATGATTGACGATCCTTGACCTTGAACCTTCATCTCAAGGTCAAATGAATTACTTTTGCATGCAAATTTGTGTCCGGGCTGTAACTTTTTTGTCTTTGGTGTATCCTTTTGTTATTGTGCACAAGAGTAGGTCTACTCAAGATGTTGTGTCGCGAACCATAGTTGGTGACCTTTAACCTTTAACTTTGATATCAAGGTCAAATTAATGATTTTTGCATGGCATATTCGTGACTGGGCTGTAACTTTTTCTTTTGATATTTTGCATGAAGGTAGATCAGCTCAAGACGATGTGTCGCGTACCATGGTTGGTGACCTTTGATATCAAGGTCAAATTAATGATTTTTGCGTAACTCTTAAGTGTTTCAGGCAAAATAAGATTTGTGTGATAAATTAAATGCGTTGTGCATTTCTGATGTACCGGATTTTTTTCCACAGCTAGGTCCACAGAGATGGTCTTCATTTCTATGATATGACATGGAGTTGCGTAATTTCTCGTGATAAAATTTAACAAACAATTCGCGCTAATTACTTTGAATTTGTCAATCGGTGCTTGGCTTTCGTTGCGAGAAATAGAAGTTTCTTTGTTTTTGTCAACAGTAAAATAAAAACTAACATTTACATGAGAATACACTTCCTGACTTGCTCCTATGTTTTTCACAGTTCGTAATATATCAACTTTTGTTCAATGGGAACGTGGTAAAAAAGAGTTTGACTATTGTAATAACTGAACAAGTTTTAAGATTAATGACAATGTAGTTATAACTTAAGAGTTTAATCAAGTACACGATGTTGGCCCTAACAAGAACAACTCGCGCCACCAATAGCAAGCCGTTCTCCATGATGGTACTAACACTGCATGTTAAGCACAAGTTTTTATTTCCATATAAGAAGTACATGTTAAGCACGTATGTCATTGCCATTCAGGAACGTACAGGGGGATCTTAAAATATTGAATTTTAATTTGAATTAATAAAAGGTGTAACGACTATACGTGATGTAGTAACAGACGATCAATGGTTAAAAGTCTACTTGTGTACAATTAACTATAATTTTGGTGAAACGATTAACATTTAAATACAAATGACTGAAATGACTACTCGTCTAATGAACTCTCTGAACGAAAAATGAATAGCATGCATAGACAAGTGATCCTTATTTCTCCTTAAATCATATTGTGCAAGGCATACTCTAATGCACAGCCTGGGGATGCCTCATTTTTTTTATTCTTCTCTTCAAAGAAGAAACTTTCAAACTTTTCTTCTGATAAATGAATTCAAAGACCATATAAACAACAACCTTACAACAAACAGGGAACAGATGAGCGACCAAGCTTAAAATCTTACACACAACACAGAAAGCCTTGTATTAAATTTCAAATTGTTTCCATTAAATGTTACAGTGGATTTTGTTTAGATATAAAAGAACCAAACCACACAAAAAGGATAAATGTCAAAAAGTTGATGGGCCACCAAGCAGACAAGCTTACGCGCGGGGAAAAAGTATTAAAATTGCATGTGTGATTTCAAATTATTGTCGAGCTTAATGAAGAAAAATTGAAGGAAGTGTAAAAAAGCAAAGAAAAAGTCAATGAGCCCAAAGCTTACAGATGTGTCAACTCATCCAACTGAAGCTGCAAAATAAAATTTCAAAATGTTCTTTTGAATTATTACAGAGGTTTATGAGATAAAAAAAATAAAAATAAAAATGAACAACAAAACTTTACAGCAAACACGATTTTGATATGGGATCGAGCCGAAAAGCTTCCACGTTTTCCAAAGCATTCTTGCTAAGGATTTACGAGTTTTTTTAGACGAAAAACTGAGAAGGCTGATTTACCTTGAACAGAAATGTTACAATCATGTTAATAAATGTCGGCCGAGCAAGATATAAAAAGCAATTAAATAAATCACTAGCGCTTGGCTTGTTTACTAACAAATGTATCAAAGAAAAGACAAAAGCCTTAACATGCTATTTATTTCACTGATCTCAAGTCAACTGGGGCAACCATCAAACCTACGTAATACAATTGTTTGGATAAAACGTAGAAAATGTAAAGGCAAAACACAGAGTAACCCTCAACTTTAAGTACACATATACAAATCAGACTGATTCAGTATATTCTATGAATTAAGGGAATAGTTCCAAATCCCGCTTGAGTCTGTAAAGAAACCAGTTACATGAAACTCTTTTCAAAATACAAACTAGAAATACTGTGAGAAATGCTCGCTAACTTGATTACATGCACATTTTCATCCCAGAATTAATTTAAATCAACATCTAAAATATAGTGCACAATGGGAATATATAATGAAGATTCTGTGAGAGTTTAAAAAAAATACTCAGTGGTGTAGGAGTAACGGATAAGAGATGGTACCCCTCTGGGCAACGTAAGAAGGAAGGACGGACACCACTGTCACTACATACCTCCCACACAAAGTAAGATGACGTATGATGAAAGAGGATCATTATCCATATTTTGGGGTGGGTCTGAATTAATTGAATATTGAGACTTCATAATTGTTGACCAACAATGATCTTGTTAGCGGATTTTAGAAATTTGAACCCTTTACTGACACAGAATTAACAGTATACAGTGCCGCGTCTGTTCTCAGCAAAATACGTAAGGATTCTTAAGAGTGTAAATCTGGGCAAAACAGTTTATGAAAGACATGGATACCCAAAAGATAAAGAATCCAACAAAAGCTAAAGATGCGGCATGTGTCCTATGGCGAGAACACGTACCAACATATGACACCAAGAGAGCTGTACAAGATGGGCCATCGGGCCATTCTGTTAAAAGGAAAAGACTGTCGAGTGAAACAGTACCAGTACGGAAAGAGACTTGCTGCAGAGAAAAGCACTAACAATGATGAGACTGAAGAAACCATTGCAGATGACCCAGCTGCAGCAACAACACTATCTGTTCAACAGTCACTGAAGTACATCTTGAAGTTAGACAAGAAGTCCTTACAACAAAAAATCAGTGACAACCAGAACACACTGGAGCTTCTACAGGACCAGGGAGGGCAGATGAGAACTAAGACAATAGAAGACTTAAAACTGACACTGATGACAATTGCCGTCTATAAACATTTAAATGTGTAATTAAACATGTATTGTTATTTCATAGTGCTAATTATATTTTGAATAGTGCTTCAGGTTAAATATAATACAAGATGATATCTTTTTAAATAAAAAATGTATTAAATTGAGGTAGTTATCATTTATCAATTATCAGAATGTGTATTGAAGTACTAAACTTCAACTCATTATATATATATTAACAAACCATATATATATATATATATTTTATTCAAACCAATTATGGACCCTTTATGGGTACATTACAGTAACAAACCATATGTAGTTACGCAATTAACAATTTTTTTTTTGTAATTCCAACAATACTGGGACAATAATACTGGAATAAAATTTTGTACTGGTATACCAGTATTGTGATCGCCAAGTTCAGGTGATCCATTAGTTCAAAGAATTACTGAACAGGCATTTCCAAGACAATCAATGTCTTTACTATTACTGAGATCAGCTTTTAATGGTAATTCAGGCCTGCGACAGCTGCGTCAATTGTACCAAGCAGAGGCGGTTATTAATCTCGTTATCATAGTATCTAAACACTAACACCTGCAGTTTAAGGTATTTCAAAACTGAAGAGGTGGGTAGTGTGCATACAGTGTATGTCCTGTCACCTTTTATTTATGCAAATGTTAAGTGATATACAAGGAACAAATCTTGTTAGCTATAACAAAAAAACAAAAAAAACAAAAAACAAAAAAAAAACAAAGTAGCAGATGCACAATGCCATTATTTAATAGTCCTTTTCTAAAAGTGTCATAGTGTTTTTGAGTTGTTATCATACAGTGAGTAGACAGGTAAAAGGACAACATTAATACTTTAAGCAAAAGATGGGCATATAGCGAAGGTCAACACAAAACCATAGCATTCTCTTGCTAGTATTACATTCAGCTGTGACCAAGAAAATCAATAGGGTATTTGTTGCATTTGTGGGATAAGATTATATAGTGTTCACAATAATGTTACTGAGGATGGAAGAAACAGTAGAGTGAAAAAATAACAATGGATACACACAAGCCTTGAAAATGGACAAAAATATAAGGCATTGTATTGCTCTAATATAATAATACTATGACTTAAGACACCTTCAATATGGAACAGAAACTACAAAATTCCTTCAGTTATATAAACTGTAAAATTCCATAGGTAAAGAGGGTTATACAATAAATAACAACAAAACTACCTTTTACATTTGATATATTATGAAGAACATTTTCATACAATAACAACACCCTCCATGTTAACAAGATTTCTGGATTAACAACACTTATTTACAACAGTAAACATCTGCATATGATACTGAGTCACAATAGTCTGTAAGAAGGCCATGCATGACAGATTATTTGGTTCTCAGGACAATTAATTTTGTCAAAAAAGTAAGTCCAGTATAACTAATTATGTCTACAGTGAAAAGGGATTGCTTGCCATATAAAGCTAGTACATGCAGATCAGTGGCCCAGTTTAAAAGGTGAACGACTTATTTAGTCTAAGAACCTTTGAATCATATGTTATAAAGCCTACTATCAAACAAACATTTGTGAAAGCCCTTGTAAAAATTGTGCAATGTAATTTAACATTATAATTAGTACTATGGCTTCTATATCTTCTGAAACTGGTCTTTCCACCTACTAGCTCTATAAAATATATGTATTGGGCTTGTAAGATATGTCACATGATCAAGGGAATGGGTCCATAAATCCCTTCCAAAAGCATAGGAAGTAGTTGTTAATAGAGTGAAGACTACAATCCTACATAATTTGATGATAAACGGTAGGAAACTCACTCAAATTCTAGCCAGTCCTGAATACAACTTTTCAATATATTTACTATATGGCTATATAATTTTTTGCTATAATTAGCCAGTCTCGGGCTGACTACTATTTCTAACTCTGTGATAAAAATATACTTTTATCTACACTATCATAAATTAGTAATAATTCTTATTATAATGCACCATATTGATGTTTCCCGAAGTAGCAAACTAAATACACTTTGGGCTTTGGATTTTAAAAGGGTGTCTATGCAAAAATAATAATAAAGCTGTGTTTCCGAGCACCACATTTTGTAGGGTTGGTAAGTAGGGATTTAAATTTTTTTTATTTTATTCTTTTCTTTTTTTAATTCCGAAATGAAAAAAGTGTGACACCAAACTCAGAATACATTAAAAAAAAAAATAAAAACCCATTCTGCAAAGTTTAAACATGTAATAAACTTAGTCCATGGCCAAGAGCACACTCACATGTGTGTTTACAATGGATTCTAAATATAAACAACCAGTATTTTTCTATCTGAGATAGAAAAAAAATATCTGGCTTTATCTTCTTCTTTTTTCTGAAAGACAGTCGGCAGGCTTTTCAATAAATTTGTTTTCAAATTACAAATCAAAACTTTTGGGTAGAGGGTTTGAAAAAGGGTGACCAGAAACAACAATTTGTTTAGGCCTTTTTAGTAGCAGTAAGTTTTTTAAAAACAGATTCTGATGAACGTTTTGATTAAATTTTTCTTTTTTTTTTTAAATTGGTCCTACTAGTGGTCAGATTCCTGGTGAAAACGTCCCAGGTCCTTTTGAACACTTTAGATATGAAATTTTGTTAGTTAACATAATAATTTAAAGACAGACACTTAAGTTAAACTGCTTGTCAGTAGTTACTACTTATCATGTAGATAAATAACATGTATAAGGTCACAGAAGATAATAATATACCCATTTATTATGGCAATCTTTAAAAAAAAAACCTTCAATGTCAGGAACCATTATGTTTAGGCCATGTTTGTTCTATTCTCTGGTTCTTAGTATCAGTCTCTTATTTGTTATAACTGAAAAATTCTACATGTATGTTAATATTGTGTTATATAAAAGTCTTATATTTTTTTTATATAATTCAGTTCAATGTGAGCTTTACCTGTGATTCTTTACAAGAAATTTAACTATTTAATTTTGTGATTGGTTCACCAGATTACCATATCCCAGTGAAAGTTTGCATTGCCTTACTCACATAATTAATTTAAAATAACAATTCCATATAACATGACAACAATGTATTCAAAACAGTCTAAAATTTTCAAAGAAAATACCTTTAACCCCCTGATAATATTATAATTTGTAACAATAGACATGAAATCTAATAGATACAGACTACAATAAATATTTAATTATGTACTATATAAATTATAAATTTGGATGAAGAAGTTAATTAAGTACTTTGGACTATTAAGACAACAAGGAGTTGCATCACTTGAACGCTAGGCATACCCCACGTATACAGAAAATTGATATCCGTCAGCATCCAAAATAGATTACAAAAAATGACCCTTCTATATAAAGTCACACCAAATCTAAATCAATCCATCCATTTGGAGCAGAAATTTTTGTGATGAAAATTTTCTCTACTATTCCTAGGAAACAGGAAGTTGATAATAGACATCACCCTGAATCACTTACAACCTTTACCCCATCTTATTTAAACCACATACCAAATCTGAAATCAATTCATCCATTAAGAGCCAAGATAGTTGTGACAAAATTTGGATGGATAGTCTGAATGAAGGATGGACAAGGTGATTTCAAATTCAATATACCACCCACTCTTTGAGTAAGGGAAAAAATTTAATCTGTCGATCTTTTACAACAAAAATTTCAAAATTTGGGTAGTTGTTTTCAACAAGTAGAATCAAGTTAACAGAACTGAATATGTTGTTAAATAAAAGTAAACAGAGTAAAACATAGAAATTAAAATACTTTCCCATTAAAACTAAACCATGAAATATATAAACATAAAAAAAGCACTATGGTCTAATTATTCCACACTTATTGTGTTTATGAATGTGTAAAACACATTTGAACAAAAAAAAATATTGTATTACTAAAAGAGCACCAAAATTAAAAAAGAAATGAGGTTGTTCAGTGTGAAAATATAGTAATCCACTTTAACAACAGTACAATACTTAAACAATGAAAAAGTCATGACACATAGCATTGGTTATATAATAGACATAACTTAATAACCCCATACCACACATATAAGCATGATTTATATTATCAGAATATTAACCATAATTACTCATAAAAAAATTCAACTGGTCATATAAATTGGCATGACTAGGCTATCATATAACTTTTGTCATGTACATAACACAATTCCTTTTTGCTTAAACAGACATGATTTTATGAGGTCTACAAACAAAGCAGAAATTGGCAAAATTAGAAGTAAATATACATTAAAAAAAAAAGAATTGAAATGTTAAAATCCCGCACTGAAATATATATATTTTTTTGATTTTTTAAAAATTCTATTACAGCTTTCTGAAAGTATATTTAAGAAGGAAAAATCTACCTTAATTTTTAAGTTTTGATTTTAAAGCATTTAGGTTAAAGCAGATAAAAAAAGACATCAAATTTTTAATCAAGATTAACATTCATCTTTTTAAAAAAGAAATACATATCTAAGATAGTTCTTTTTTTATAAGTTTATGGTGAATGTCTCAAATCTTAAAAGGCAGTTTTTACTCTCGATCTAGAAGAACACTCTCAATATCCCAAGCCTTCCTAATCAATGGGTCCAAACCTTTTTTCAGTAAAAACAGATATTAATTCATCACCTTAATTTCTTGGAGTGTCAAATATCTGAATACAAGATTAATATCATTTCTTGGTTATAAAAGAGTGTGGAGATGTATATTTATATGTTGTACAGCTAGCACCACAATAAAAACTGATAATTCTAGGTGTAAATCAGCTAAATTCCTTATACATTTAATATCAAAAATTCTCATCTTAATAACAATCTTAGATACATAACAAGTATTAAACTGGCAAAATATAAATATAAAAGTACAACAGTTGTACCTCAATACTGAATAACTATCATTCATAATATTATACTACAAAATTCACATAACATCACATTTTTAATATATTACATGTGTATAAATCAACAAAACACATCCAATGAATTCAACACATTCACACTCACAGATACTACAATTACCATCCAGTTCCCAATATTTTTTTTTTATTCCCAGTTTTTATTGGCTTTATCGATAATCTTCCATTAAATTCATAATGGTCTTTTTGTTTAAATAAACATTGCCCAGCAAATGAGTATGATCTTCAAACCAGAGTTTACACTCTCAAAACTTTTCCACATATGTTTCCATTCACAGGTGGCTTTTGGGAAGATCGCAATCATCATTATAATATATTATCCCTGGCTGGTATCCCCCATATACTGGTCCTTCTGATTCCAGTTGTAGGTCTGGCAATGCTTGAAAATGGGAATTTATTTATATCTACTGTCATTGAGTGGCGTAACTCTTGTAAAGCTGTGTTCCTTAACATTCCAAAGACATCTACCACATTCAGTGAACCAATACTCTGTAATTCCCTGAAAGGAATAACTTATATTATAATAAATTGTACAGAACACAAGGCATTATTACAATTTTGGTGTCTGTAAAAACAATTATACAATCTAAAAGAAACTTTCATTTTTTTTACTGAATATTTGTAATTTCTATTGCCACTGAACCAAATGGTGTTTTACTGGTCCCTAGTTAATGGAAGTACTGTTGACTGGAAAACAATTCCAAAATGGTATAATTCTTCAAGGGTGTTTCTGGACATAATTACTTTTTACTGGAAATGATTTGCAGTCCAACAAAACTGTAGTTTAAAAAAAAAAACATCAGAAAACAATTCATACCAAATTTGTAAGTTTCCTAAGATGATTTTGAAATTTTCATTTAATCAGTCAGCTTTGAAATTTTGATACCACCAGTAAATATGCACATGATAATGTAAAGAGAATTTCATAAAAAAAATCTTCAAAGAAGGCATTTCCAGTCACCTTTTTCTTTGTATTAAAAAGAGGTAAGCAACATTATTCTGATGATAATACTTACGGAATGGTGGTAGGAGCTATTCTATAACATCTACTTAATGCTATATATTCCAGTCTCTTTAGATGCTGTGCTAAATAGTGAATACTAGTACATGTCAAAACTGTAGAGTCACTCAAATCAAGTTCATGTAATCTATGGCACCTTTTCACTAACTGGAGAATTTCTGCAAAAAAAACCAAAAAAAACTAGAGAATAATGCAAAAATGATCTGAATAGACAGATGATAAACCCTCATTTAACCTGTAGACAAAGCATTGCATAAAGGAAATATTGATCTTCTGATGTTTTTCTTGACAAACTCCAATCCCTGTTTGCAAATGATTAAGACTCTTACAGTTATTTCAAATTTAATTAAGCCTGTCTAGATTTTTAGTGTTAAACATGCATAGAAAGATTTGTTACAAAAATAAATTGTGGATTGTAAAGACACTGACATACAAGGAAGGTAAATGCAGTTTAAACTAGTTTGTAAGTAGGAGTGAATAATTCTTACCTTCGTCTGTAATATTTTCACGACAGCCACTGATATTAAGTTTCTGTAGTGATTGTGGTAAGCAGAGAGACAGGTAAACTACTGCATGTCTGTGCAAACCAGTCCAAGCTATGTTCAGTGATTCCAGGCTGAATATATAATCATCAAAAGGGTTATGCTATGTTACATTTAGATTTTAAAAATAAACAAAGCTGTATTGTTTACTTTCCTCCCAGATGAACTGGAATGTAAATTTGACAATGTGTTACTGTAATTCTTGAAGCAATTAACCCTATTAGTAAGAAAGAGAAATTGATTTTGTTAACAGCATACATTTTGGAAAATGTGTTCTTATACAGGGTATGGTGATACAAAACAAAGCTGGACCAAAATGGTCAAGTCTTCATATATATATTATGCAAGTAAGCTTTTTATTGGAAATAAAACAATGAAGAGGGAAATTCTTTTGAGCTAATATAAATAAAGAATTTTGAATAATGAATAGCACTTGATCATAAAATATTGATTGTTCCATTTTTTTGCAGTTATCAGATGACTAATAAAAGGGAGGTAATCATACTCTACCTTGAACAGTTGGTACAGATTGGCATCAGCCCATTGACTGTAATTCCTTGACACATACTCATGTTTAATACTTCTAATTCTTTGTTCTGAGATATATTGCTGAAAGATATTTACAGACAGAATTTACAGTCATATCTAATCAAACACATTGCTAAGCAAAAGAACTACTAACCTGAGGCAGGCAAAAATTTACATTTATTGAACTACACTGCTTAAGATAAAAAAAATTCAGTTTAATACTCTCAATATCCATACTTTTACATACAATAGAAGTACTGTGATCAACACAAACTAACTTGATATCCCTCCCCTTCCCATTTGGCAACATACATGTACATATTTTGATTTCCTAATTAATATGGATCAAAACCTAAAATGGGAGATGCACAAGGGGAATCTGAAAGTTCCATTAAATTCCATTCAGTTGTGTAGGAGGAGTATTGGATAAGATATGGGTACCCCCTTTGTGTAACAGAAGAAAGGAAGTATGGATGGAATGATGGACACCCATATCACCAACCTACTAAAATCAGGAGCATAAAATGCACAACAATTAAAAGTAGAAAAACTTTGTTGATATCCTCACACCTTTCCCTAGATAGGCAAAAAGTCTTTCAGATGGAAACACAAAAAAGAGGTGCAAAATGGCAAAATGTGAAACAGAATGTGCGATTAGAATTAGAATTAGGATTAGAATGTGATTCTCATTGGTTGCCTGATGACAAAATCGATGTTTTGCATCAGGAAACCTGAAAAGCTATTCAGACAGAAAAACAAAATAGCAGATACAAAATGGCAACATAACATGAAGAATGTTTGAAAGGTTCATCAGATTCCATTCAGTGGCAAAAGAAGAGTTGTTGTTTGGAAATTGGAAGTGTTCATTCCAAACCCTGCCCTTGGCACGAATATTTTATGCATGGCGCACCAAAGGTGTGGCATGTGGGAACAGCGGGCGCACAGTATTCCGTAGGTTGATATCTGAATTTCTGGATTTTTTTTGGGGTTCTGCATCTGGTCATGTATCTGCCATTTAAAAGTGTCAATGGCCTTGACCATTTTGCTGTAAACATAAGAAACGAAAGTTAAAACTTTTCTCAGGTCAAAAAAAGATTTTGTGAAACTGCAGGCAGTGTGCTGGGGACACGATGGTTTCCCCTGATCCTATTGATGGGACCCAGTAAATTTCAGTTGAGCCAACTGACTGAAAACAAACAGGGATGGTGGTTTCCCCTGATCCTATTGATGGGACCCAGTAAATTTCAGTTGAGCCAACTGACTGAAAACAAACAGGCATGGCCAGCAAACCTAATTTCGAGTGAAGATGAAATTGTTCATTGTCTGTGGGCCTGGGCCTTGGTCGGGTTGGAAACAATCCCGATAAGAACAGAAAGATTCTAAGTGGTATTGCAACATCAATTTGAATTACAATTTGAATCAACACAATGCCATAATAAAAATACCAACATATACTTGTTTTTCTTTTTATTCATTTGGAGTGTATGTATCTCTGTTACCTATCACCTAAAATCAAACTATCAAGTATATATAAACCTGAGGTTAACTTATTTCTTGGTTGAATCTCTCCTGTTATCTTAAAATGACCACTTATCATACTGCCATATTGGCCCCCTTTTGCAATTTTCTGGAATGAACACTGAATTGTTCATGAAATACTTTGCATCTGGAAACCCCAAAAGTTGTTCCTATTGTTCATATGGTGCACAATGGCATCATGAAATAAAGAATGTATGAAAGTTTCATCAAATTCTATTTAACAATATAGGAGTTGAGGATTAAAACTGGGGAGAGACGAAGAGACAGACAGCATGATGATTATATACCTCTAGCTTTTCAACCAACGGATATAAATCTACAAAGACTTCTTGTTATCAATTAAAGGGCTCTGAAAGTACCACTTACAAACAGACTTGGTCACTTAAAGGACAATGTTCTAAACTGAGTTTCTTAAGATGGTGGCAGACAGACAGAACATCATTTAAAACATCAGCTGTTATTGAGGCCATGCTGAAGTCCAGATACTGTACTTTACTTAATCTACAATGAAAGAAACAATTAAAACTATGGTGATGCCAAAGAATTTATCGGAACTGATGCAATAAAATGTCAACTCTATCTTTCCCAAAATGGCCTTAAAAAATTCATTTATTACAACAACATTGAACAAAATCCGTAAGTTGTTGAACCTTTTGACACATGTTCTATTTAGCTGAAGACTGATAAAGCATGACGTCAGTCAATAACACATTCTCCTGTTTAAAATTTCTATTTCTTTGTTCTGTGGCTTAAAGACAGACATTTACAGACAGCAGTAAAAATTTTTTAACAAACATAATATACCTTGTGAAATTAAATGTCCTTGGAGATGAGATAAAAACTGGTCCTTCAACCTAAGAGAAAAGAAAGCATGGATTATCCAATGATAATGACATACAAAATAAATATCTAGGTTATCAGGACACTTAAAAAAAAACCTAAGATCCAAGAGAGTCACCAACTGGTTATTTTTGTTGCCAGATCAAATAAAAAATCACAAATTGCGACACTGACAAAGCCAAACGTGGTCCTGTGACTGATGTGGAAGTGTTTTCAGGGTTGCAGCAGTGCCTGAGAACCTAGACCATTTTTAAAGCCTAATAATTTTTTTCTCACAAAGTTTTGATCAATTGAGCAGCTAACAATGAAGAAATGTTTTTATGAAAACATCAATTTACTAAACTTGAGGTCATTTGTTATATATATATAATATGTTATGCAACTTTATATATAATATCCTTCATCTTTATTACTCAAAACTTCAAATTTGACCAAATGTATTTTTCCACAATATGAAAATGTAGACACATGCTAAATGAGCTTTCAAATTAAACATGTATACCACATTTTATTTCAACACAGTCACCGGTATATTATGTGATACATTGATGTTCTTTTGTTTATCATACAGGTAGTTAATGCTCTCCCTAAATCTTTTTACTTCTTTACCTCAGTTTTGGCTAATCTCAATATATGAACACCTCTCTGTAGTACTAGTCCTAAAACTCCAGGTTGTAGTGTTCTGTTTGACAGATCAATTCTCTTCCAGAGATGATCATCAGTCCTACAATGAGGAGAACAGAAAGTTTTCTCCTAGTAGTAGGGGGTGTTCTTCCACTGTATTTTTTTTGGTTTTTTTGGGAAATATGATTTCATTATAGGCTTTTTAAACCGTTTCAGTCATAATTTTCACATGCATGTAGGGGGAAAACTCTTAAAAAGTTTCATGAACTATGTGTGTTGCTACTATTACAAATGCTCCTAATATGATAGATTTTGATTCTGCAAAGTTTCCATGATATATTTACTTGTGTTCTTCTTGTCTTTAGTTGAACTTCTCCTTTTGATTTTCAATTGTCTAAATTGTGGTTGACCTTGGTTTACTTCCAAAAAATGGATCCAAAGTTTTGGCTGATAAAAGTTCACACACAAGTGTCCAAGTAACAGGAAATAATTGCATGATATGGATTAACCATTCACAAAGTGCACAACCAGTCTATCAAAACTATAAATTGTACACAACAAAAATCAAAATATTCCCATTATATATTCTCAAGTTTTAGCTGATGAAAATAAAAACAATGATATATCTCTGTA
Organism: Perna viridis; assembly: GCA_037379345.1. NCBI lineage: Eukaryota > Metazoa > Mollusca > Bivalvia > Mytilida > Mytilidae > Perna > Perna viridis. The sequence goes on along the minus strand of CM074511.1, from coordinate 51,340,467 downwards.
CAAATTTAAAGATGGATGATTTATTGGGGTCACATTAAATGTATGCATACAGATAGGGGACATGCAAAATGTAGAACTACAAATCACATCAACAAAATTGAACACGACCTAAGGCTTTCATAGGATATAGTGTTACTTTCTGTATATCTCTGTCATCATTCACAAATAGCAATGTCAGGCAAAGAAAAAAATACTGCTTACAAGTTTTTTTTTTAAAACTAGGATTGGTAGGTAGCCATTTTTAAATTTTGTTCTAAAGTGTTTGACTGGATTCTTTTGGAGACACATTCAGACTTTAAAATGGCAAAAAAAGACTTTAGGATAGGCATAAAAAATTAGGGTTGGTAAGGTTAGCAGACTTCTCAAAAACTGCTGACCCGACGATCCAGACCAGCACTATTTTGGAAGGTTTAGTAAAATTCCATGATTGTGTCAGACCAAATGTCAGGTTAATTATTTATCCAGGATAAGGTCCAACAATATACTGTTTAATTCTGCTCTGTAACAATAAATTTAGTTTCATGGTTGATAAGTTTATGGAAACTTTATTCGAGTAAGAAATTACATATTCAGTACAACAGTTGTGACAAGAACCTCTACTCAGGTATCTTCCGCTTCTTCTCAAAAGCTATATGTAACAATGGTTATGATTGGCCACAGGTGTTTTCTTTCACCCATCAAATTCGATGGTTTGAACAGGTGTGACCATCTTTAAGGTAAATAAATATATCATTCCTCAAGTATGGTGGGCAATCCAAGTTGAAAATATGAACACATTTATCGGCAGATTTGTTTTCGGCCCAACAAAAACTTCCAAGCTGTTGGTCGGAATGTCCAGTAATGTGTCAAAAAGTTTCAAGATGTCTGGGTTAGTGGTAAAATAGGTAATTTTTAAAAGGTTTTATTGTTCCTGTTTACAAAATTGACTTACATCAGCCTACTCCACCGCTGACAAACACACGCACATTTAGCAAGGGAAAAACGAGGCAGCCATTTAAAGATATTCAAGATGACTTCATCAGAAAGCTCTGTGAAATAATCTAAAATGAAAATTTTGAAAACAAACACTTTTAGAAGAGGAGAAAACATGTCAATGTAGATATGTAAATCTTATATACTACAGCAATGTACTACTGTTAAGGAAAAAACTACCATAGAAATATCTTCTTCTTGATACATGTAAACACTTTTCACTCTGTGCTCTTTGAACTTATCTACTAGTTACAACCAAAAAAACTTGTGAATAAGGCTATAGAATATTAACTGATAACAATGCAGCTATTTCTGAATATGTCCTATATTGTAATAATAACCTAACATACACAGAACTTGATATCCACAATTATTATTTCCTTTACTACTTAAAACAGACACACTCGCTGACTTCTGTTGTTTTTGAAAATTTATCTTACTATTTATGAATGAAAATAAGGCTGTTTTACATGCCTAATTTTCACATGAAAATCTTGTCATATTTATATTTATAGTATCACTAGATCTATATTTTATGGCTATTGACTTACCATATTTATAAATATCATCTTCAATATCACTACTGTCCTCATTGGTGAAGTAATGTTGTACTTTTTTAAGATTCGGTGTAGAGCTAAGTGATATTAAATCAACATCATCTGATGTATAGCTCTGGTTAAGGTTTGACTTCTGACTGGGCAGTAATACTCTAGGTGCCTGAAAAATTATTCCATAAATTCAAATAACATTATTATGTATTTATATTCTTTTTTTTTTCAAATAAATACATGTACATGTACAGTAATGTTTAAAATTTTATTACTGTCAAATACAAAAAGCTGTAAAAGAAAATATAATTTTGCTGAGTAACATACTAATAATCAAACTTAAATCCAAAGTTTTAGTTTTGCCAGTTTACATGTAAAATATATATGTATACCTATCTCAGTTTAAGATCCCCCCCCTAAGCTAATGTTTACATCTTACAGAATCTGAATGCCTTGTTTGGTTGTTCAGTTTATACTGTAACATTTTCATATTGTGTAGTGCATTTTTCTTTCAGTTTAATTCTTTATGTGTATTTGATTGATGAAAATGTTTATTTTGCAATTCTTAATGAAAATAGGTAATTTGTTTCATTCAGTATAATAATACACTAGCTTGCTTCAGGGAATATAGTAAGTTAATCATCCTTTCAGACAGTGTTCTAGGATTCCACTTTCTTGTCAACCTGGGCAATTTAAGTGTGGGAAAGTTGTTCATTTTGCTCCACTTTCCCTTCAACAAGTAGAATAGTTGAAAATAGGTTATTTTGAAAGAATTTGTTATGGTTGGAAAGCAAAGTTCAAGTGTGGGAAAGTTAATCTTTACTTACTCCTGGTGGTACTGGTTTATCTTTGTTGACAGCTACAGTTGGAGTTAATTCTAAGGCATAACAACTATCATTGCTTTCATCAGAAATATTTTCCACACCAAGTTCATCATAAAGTCTTTTTGTTTGGTCTTTACTAACTGCCCATTTTATATGTACTCGTCCATTTAATTTATCTTCTGACTTCTTCTTTCTGTTATAAACACACAGAAAAAGTTGCTATTATCACAAAGTAATAATAAGACCACTATCTGGACAGAGTTCATTTCACATTTTTATGCAACTTTTAAAAAAGATTCACAAAGTAAAGGATGATGGAGAGTAAAAGATTGTCCCTTTTGTTCCTTTTCACTTTTTCTGCCATTCTACTCATATCTTGATCAATTGATTTTTGATTTATTATCTTACTTTTATGGTAGGTCAGAATATTCAGATTCCAAGTTAAAGCATATTGTTTTCCTAGCTTTATGGTAAAATTTAAGCGTTTCAAAGATAGAGAAAGAATGGAACAGTTTCAAAATGTAGAGATTAGAAATACTACATCAGACCAACCCTCTCAAAAAAACTTCAATAATAATTAACATTAAACTACAAATGGAAGTCAGAATTTCAATGGCTACAGACATAAAGTATTTTGATTTCAATTTGAATACTAACAAGATTTCCTTAACCTTATGTTGATAAACATTTCAAAATAGCCCTTTACAAAAACTTCATTATTTTATCCTCCAAGGTTGCTCCAGCTAGGAACTGAAATGGGCAGGGTGTCATTGAAGGAAAGGGCACTATTTGCAATGTAGATTTTCAATTTGTCTTAGTTTCCACAATTTGTATTTGAAGATTTTTTCAATAATTTCCCTCTCTTACTCATTTTGAAATAAATAAAATTAACATTTAAGATAACACAATGTCGTTGTAATCATTATGAAGAAGTCAGCCTTTACATTTACTGCATACCATGGGTTATAGTGTTTTAGGAAATAGAACAAATGTTGAAGACTGCTGCTACAAAATTTCCAAAATTATCACTCTTTTAAAGGAAAAGCATTTTCAAGAACTATTACAAATATACTGTACTGCTGAAAATATAGAAAATTTGAAAATTATAAGGGAGGTAAATATTTAACAAACTATCATGTATAATTTTATAATTGTTTACATGTGTTCAACACAATTTTGACATGTTAAATTGACAGTATTTGTCTAAATAATTCTGCAGTAGAAATCTGCACACCCCTTCTTAACTGGGCTAACAAGACAACAGTGTAATCAGAGCGTATCATGATGCAAGGGGCAAAGTCCCCCCAACTATAACGATTTTAACATTATTCATTTGACTTTGGAGGCTTTGTCCTGGCTCCTATCTTCAGGGCAGACTATTGTGCATTTCAATATTTTTTTTAAATCACATTTAAATGATTAACCTGTTTTTTTATTAGTGACAGGATGGTTGAATATCACACTATATTTTTTTAATTCTCTTTTATTTTTTTAATGTTCCTTGGGGTATCCTGCATAAAACTGATGTTGGGATTTTTGATCCGTCGAAAAACATGGCTGCTGTGACTAAAATTAGAACATAGGGGTTAGACAGTAATTTTTTGCATATATCTCCAAAACAGTTAGGTTTAGCAAAATTATGGTAAAACTGTTTAGCATGAGATCTATCTGCGGCCAAATTTTCATTTTAATCCATTAAGCCATGTCAGAGTTATTGCCCTTTTCAACAGTTTTTGCTATTTTTGATGTTATTTCTGAAAAAAATCTCCTCTGGCACCACTTTACCAACTGAAACAAAAATTTGTACAAATGTTCCTTGGGGTATGATATCCTGCATAGAACAGATGTGGGGATTTTTGATTCGTTGAAAAACATGGCCACCGTTACTAAAAATAGAACACAGAGGTCAGACAGTAGTTTTTGGCATATATCTCCAAAACCGTTAGGTTTAGCCAAATTCTTTTAATAGCTGAAATGATCCTTATTTTTTGGACTACAAAAGTCTGCAGGCATTAAAGTTGTCAGACGACTCCTCATGAATTATTGCCCTTGAAAGGGGAAAAATAGACCAGTTATTTTGTTTGTTTGTTTGTTTGTTTTTTTTTTTTTACAGTTTTCAAACAATATCTTGAAAACTATGATAGGAAGAAACTTTTTCTAGTAGTGAAAAGTCCTACCAAAGACTTTTTGAGTCAAAATTATTGGACAACTTTTTGTTAAATTTATTGCCCTTGAAAGATAAAATTCAACTAGGTGAGCGATTCAGGCTCCTGGGAGCCTCTTGTTGCTTATCAAAATACAGCAGAGAATAGACTTAACAAGATGCTCCCAGAAGCCTGAATTGCTCACCTGTTTATTTTTTGTCTTTCAAGGGCAATAACTCTAACAATGAGCTGTCCAACAATTTTGACCCAAGGAACACTTTGGTAGGACTTATGATAAGGATCGTTTCATTAATTGAATGTTCATTCTGTCTATTATAGTTTTAATGTATCATTTAAAAATTCTTTAAGTTGTAATTGAATAAAGTTTCTGTTACCTTGATTCCAATTACAATTGAAACTAAAATAGATGATTTGTTCACTAATGCTCAGTTCACAGTGGATGGGTTCCACTGCTGGAGAAAAGACAGAACTGCACATGGCGGTGGACTAGCTGTGTATGTAAGGGCAGATTTACCATGTGACAGAAAAACTAATTTAGATTTTAAAATCATAGAATCTTTAGCAATAAAAATCTGCATTGGAAATCACAAATGGCTTAGGGTTCTCAATAAGGCGTGTACATGCGTCCTGGACACTTGGAAAAGTTAAAACATCGTGCGTCCACAGGATCCATCTTCACAATATCAGCTGCTTTCTAACATCAGTAATTTATTTAAAAATCATTAAAACTATCCTTAAAATCATTGAAAAACTAGGAAGTAGATACCTTCCACATGTTTTCATATTTTAACTGGAAACTTATTTGCTGAAGTTTTGCCTCTAATTGGTAGAAAATAGGTCAAAATTACATAGGATGTTTTTTTTATTAATCAATTCTAATTAAAAGTTGTGATTTGGTTCAGTGGAATAAGGTTAAAATTTAGGACCTTTAACTCAGTTCATTTGTCATGTTTACCCCATCTCCAGGTCATATGTATAACGTAATTTCAGAAAATGATGGTAAAATTTTCTACAATTTATATATTAAATCTTGTTTGTAAAATATCTTTAGGCTAGAGAAGTTTTATTCATTTTGCGCCAGTGGAATTTTTTAAATCTGCTTAAATGTGTATATTGAAATGCACTTGAAAATTAATTGTGGTCTCGTGCCTAATAAGGGGGTTGCCTCGGTATCAGAGATTTTATTTGCTAGTATTTGCTGGGGGTTATTTGATTTTCACTTTCAAGAATTCAGAAAATCTACATGAAATATGAAGATTTTGGCCCTTTATTCTCTATTTTCTGAAATTTAAATAAAAAATATGGTTTCTATAGGATTTTCCATTGAAACTGCGCTTTAGCTAGGGTGCTAGGTATGAAATACAGACCAATGTGGAAAATATTGTACAGGTTTGAGTTTTTCTCCTCTAACTAGACACTAGGAACATCAAATCAACAAAAAACATACTTTATGAACAAGGTTCAGGCAGAAATCTGACAATTTAGTGTAATTTTTATGAACCCAGTTAATGAAATACGGCACAATCGGGGGGTTTCACAGCCTTGTCTTAGGATCTGTAAAATCACAGATATGTGTTTTATTGGTCTCAATCTTTTGCATTTGCTAGTAAACAATATAAATAATGTAAAAAAAAAAAAAAAAACCTCGTATATTCATTCCATTGATATTCATGCATCTAGCTTAAGTCATTACATGTATATACCTTCTGATGTCTCAGAAACACCTAATTTTAGAGCAAAAAAGACATTTTTTGTAGAAAAACTGGAAAAAGACAGCTGACTGTCTGCTTATGTACCTGATAAGCTTAAAACCTTACATTATTTTACATTTGTTTCAGATTTTTTATCATTCAAAACCCAAATAAAGGCTAACTGAATATTGGACACAATTGCATTTGAACAAACTCTGTACAGGTCTGGTTTAAATTGATCTGGAGTGACAGTTTAAGCTTTGAAACCACTTCCTATTGTTTTCAATGTACATTTGACATGTGCAGACCACTTTATGTTTGAAGTTGATCAATTACAGTCATTGTCAGCATCATAAAATTAGTTTTCATATGTGTACCCCTATACCATGGCCGCATGTATAAAAACACAATTTTTGGCCTTAAAGCAGCTGGAACTTGAGTAAATTGAACTTCATTGCATCAAATACACATAATATGATGCAAACAATGTAAAAAATCACAAAAATATTGCATAAGAAAAAAAAAAAAACATTTTAGAGGGGCCTTATTTCCTTCCACCATTGGACATGCGAGTCATGCAACACTAAATTTGCTATAACTTATATATTTTTCAACTAATAATCATGAAACTTTGTAGTTGAAGTAAAAAAAGGTTCATCTTGACATGAGCGCAATTTTGTCAACGAAGCCACGACAGTGGCTGAAATTGACCTAGGCATCACATGAAATCTTTCTTCGTTAAGCTGATATCATATTTTACAGTAGCACTCACAAGCATCCGTGATCAAGTTTCTAGGCACAGACTATAGTCAATGGAAAGGAGTGAAACATGAAAAACAAAGGATTAAAAATAACCATAAAATTCATAGTTTATCAAAACCAGCATGCAGGAGAAATTTTGCATATTTCATTTCATTTAGAAGTCCGTATAATAAGTTCGCACTATCTGATGACTTGCTTCATCCGAATGTTTGATCACATGTTGACAGTCGAACCATCCCCAGCATATTAATTTCTTGTGTGATCTTGGGAGAAAAGTAATCTGGTTCTCTGGTCAATATCATAAGCGACCCTATGATCGCTAAAAATAAATATTTGAGAGAAATTTGAGGAACAAAAATATTATTCGGGCAGCCAGGTTATGGAGAAAAATTGCTGAAGCTGAAGGGGACACCATCTGGGAAACAGTTCTATTAATTTTTAAAGGTGGTTAACTTCACAAAAACATCCCCTAATATAGACATCATTCTTTCTTCATAAATCATGTATGAGTTGTGAAAAAGTTTTGATTATCTGAAGTTCTTTTTACACCTGTGGCCACCGTTAATTAGTACCTTTGAGTCACCCTTCACTAGATGAGCATCATGTCAAATTTTGATATGTTTTTTTATTTGCATGATTATTTCAAGATGTACATGTTAAACAGCCTTAAATAGTATTAAAGAGACAAAGGTTCTTATGCAGAAATGTAACATTATTTCCGCGAAAATGTAATGCCAAATTATGAAAAATATGATGCAGCATACAAACATGTATATGAATATAACAGGTTTTTATTTATAAAATACCATTTAAATAATTGTCTACTTCAGTAAAAATAAAAAAAGTAATTCACTAAATAGTACTGATATTTATTATGTGGTCAGTTATTTGATACTTTTGGACAAAATGTGCAATTACTTTTTTTTCCAAATACCTTTTAAAAGAACATCAACCTAAAATCATAAGAAATAATTTGAAGTAAATGTAATATTTCAGTCATTCTATGTTTTAAATCAGATTTAATTTATAAAAATATTGTAATTATGGAAAACTTTTAACATTATTAAATTACAATAATGTTTCAATTAACCAAAATATTTGAAGATTGATTGTAATTTGATTAAACTGGGTATATATACGATTTCCCATGAGTAAACAGCCAGGTGTTGCTGTCCAAAGGTCATACTTTAGAGCTAAAGGATCTAGTTGAGTGTAGGGTGGGTGAAAATCCATAACAAAATATTTTCCAGTGGTGGGCATGTGAAATCTTTATCACCAGTTTAATAAAATTACAATCAATTTTCAAACATTTCGATTAATTGAAACAGTTCATTAAACTGGTGATATATACGATTTCCCGTGAGATTTTAGAGCACAACTAGATCATCAATACACTATGTGAACTGTAAAACCCTTCTATATGTATTTATGCTTGTAATTGTAGTTTTCTTTGCACTGAGTTAGCTTATGATAAATAGATAAGAAACTATAATTAGCTCTTTGTCCTGACCTTTTGCCCTTTTTTGCTGTTTACAACATGACAATAGTCATGTTACTAACTTAACAAGGTTTGAACAACATCAAAAGTATAGATATTGCATGTCATACATATTTACCAACGAACATGTTGTAAAATCATTGTAACAAGCTCAGTTTCTATAATCATATTCCCATTATTATTTGTTTTCTTAACATATAAACAGATAACAATTAACAACACCCATTGAAAACTGTAACATTAGTTCTTGACTAAATTAGTTGGTAAAGAATTTATTCACCAAAAGTCTTCAGTTGATGTTTATGTGGAATATTTCACAACAATGCAGTCAATTAGAATGGGACTTGCTAATTCGAACAAGTATATGGAATCCAAAAGTACTGAAAGATCCAAGTTGTTTGAATACACTTTTGAGTCTCTCAGAACTGCTCCTTATTGGGATTCTGTTAGTAACTGTATTTAGTACTGTAGAGGTGACAGAATCCAGTCTTTGGGTAATCAGATAGAATTCTGAATACAATGTATGTCCTACTACTGGTTGGGCTGCTGAGTTAATGCTCTGGCCTGATTGTATGGTCGTATAATTCACATTGATGGTAATTAAAAAAATTGCAAATTTACATGCTTTGACTGGATTCAACAATGGTTTAGCTACAAAAGCCTCCATATATAACTTTTGGAGAACCCAAATTTTTAAGCCTTTTAGACATACTTGTACAAATTTTTGGTTCAATCAGAAGCAAATGCTATGTAGTGAAATTGATGAAACAGGGAAAAAAATGGGAGATTGATTTAACATGTATATTTTTAAATGAGTATCATCAAATCTATGTGTCTGAAAAGTTAAAAAAAAAAGTTGTGGGTAATCTTTCCAAAAATAGATCCTACCACATGGCATACCGTATTTTGGTGTGTATAGTGCGCATTTCAGTATAATGCGCAGGGTGGTTTTTCCATTAAAAGTTGATGTAAAAAACTTTTTTACCAATGTATGTATGTATTGTACGCGGTGAAAATAGCATAACTTGTTAGAACCAGAAACATTTCTGGCTTTAATTTATTTGTAAATAGAAGGGACCATTTTGTCTGGTTTGGGTATTTATTTCAATAAAGAATATTGTTTTTGTTACTTTTTGTATTTATCTGTTTAGTCCGTGTTTATATGTATTCATTTACTATTCCGGTAAGAAATGCGTAACTTAGACAATAGATGAAATTGTCAGCTTGGATATATGTTTTGATTACCTTTGAAAGGTTTCTATTGAGAGTAATAAATTTCTGAAGATTACTAATTCTAGAAGGATGTTTTTTTCTACAATCAATTATGGGGTCTGAGCGAACAATGCAGACGATCATCAAATAGGGCATTTGTGTTGATAGCTCGGCCAAGCATGATAATGAGATGCATAGTTCCAACTTTGGTAGTAGGTACATTTTTTCATATTTTTACTGGAAACTTATTAGCTTAAGTTTTTCATCTAATTGGTAGAAAATAGGTCAAAATAACATGGGATTTGTTTTTTATTAATCAATTCTGACTAAAAGTTGTGATTTGGTTCAGTGGAATAAGGTTAAAATTTAGGACTTTTAACTCAATTAATTTGTCATGTTTACCCCATCCTCGGGTCATATGTATTAATTTAAGAAAATGATGGTAAAATTTTCTACAATTTATATATATAAAATCTTATTTGTACATATCTTTAGGCCAGAGAAGTTTTATTAGTTTGCGCCGGTGGAATTTTTTAAATCTGCTCAAATGTGTATATTGAAATGCACTTGAAAATTAATTGTGGTCTTGTGCCTTATACCCAGACAACCGGAGGTTTACAAAGTTAATTACATGATGTTCATGGTACAATTTTTTTTAAAATCAAAATTAAGTTATGAATGATAAAAATTGTAACAAATAATTTCAATTTCATTTCTTTGATAAGAAGAGTCATAAATCTGACAAAAGGTGTTAATTGCTGTCAAAACAGGTACCTTTTACGACAGGTAAATAATCTTTCAAGAAGCAATTAGCTGACTAGGTTTTGACAATTAGAAAATGAATCCTTATTGGATATACCACTATTTTGTGAACATCCAATCATTTACTAAAGATAAATTTCTACCCCACAATTAACATTTTAACAGGTCTAAAATTTGTAGAACCACATGTGTAAACAAATTTTAAAATTATCACTGTTTATACAAAATGAGTTACCTCCCCTGTAGTCTTCAAATTTCCTGTAATTTCAACAGTACATTATTTTTCTCAAAAGTTTTGTTTGCAACACAAAGTGTAATTGAAAGAAATACTATTCCTTTAAATTTGTGATGACTTTGGAAATTCAGCATCAATATTCTTGAATATTTGTTACATTTCCTCATATACTGCACCTCATTGTATGCATTTAATGAAAAGTAAGTGTTGCCCAAGTTTCCTATAATATTAAGTAAAGACAGTAATTAACGTCAAACCCTCAAATGACCCAAGTGAGGCTTATTTTGACAAATAAACTAACTGAACTGAATTTCTTCAATAACAATACTTGAATACTACCTTACATCAATTGACATCATTAGGAAGCAGGAAATAATTGCTAAATATATTCACAAATACATGTAGTATAAATGAATTTGAAAATAAAAAAGTTTCTATTTATTATTTTTTTTTTAATTTGATAAAACTTAGGAATTTTAATTAGGCTTGGAGGAATCCAACACAAAAAAAAGGGGGCTCACAAACTTCAATCTATTATAGTGCATGCACATGTTGTTCAACTGAAAAAGGCACTATAATACTATAGGGATTTTCTCATTCATTTCATTTACTACAGTAAAACCCATGCAAATTGCAAAATATGTCCAGAAAATGTCGGTGCTCACATTGTCAAGCCAAAAAAAAAAAAAAAAACCCATGGGGATTTTCAAAAGTTGGAAGGTATGTTAGTAGTGTAGGTACATGGAACTAAATACACATTATGTATTGAGAGAGTTATGTCATGAAGCCAGCAAACAGAATAAGTTTGTTTTCAGATAAAAAAAAAAGATGCTGAGTTTACTCTATACAATTTAATATGGATGGCATGCATAATTGCAGTGAGCTATGGTTTTGTATAATTGTGCATGCATGTATGTAGTATTCTGTATGCACTAAAATAATGAATGTAGCGTTCGAACAGGTTTTAAACTAGGAAAAGGGTGGGACCCACCTAGTTCATCTGGGACTCACCTTTCCAAAAAAGAGATGAGCCCCAGGACTCATCATGTAAAAATCCTATAGTGAGAACCCTGTGGCTCATCAGTGGTGTATACTGCCCACAGACAATTAAAGATAATGATTTTAATAATGATTTTACTAAAGTAGCCAATCAAATAACAGCAAAATATGACAATTTTATGTTCATAGGTGATATGACATGTTAAAATATGATAAATCCATTCCTTTAACATCTGTATGTGATATTCTTGATTTGCATAATTTAGCTAAGGAAAAAACATATTTTACAAAAATGCAAACCCCAGTCTCAACGATGTTATATTGACTAATTCCCCAAATCATTGTATGAATGTTTTGAATTTTAATTGTGGTTTGAGTGATGTGCAAAACATAATCTCAATACAGTTCAGGAGTGATGTTAAATGAAGAAAACATGCTACTAAAAATTTTTTAAATGATCTGAATAATGCAGATTGTAATAGTCAGAAAGTAATTTAATTACTTTTAAGATTTAACATAATGATTTAACATATAACCATTTTGAATCAGTTTTCACTGAAATAGTGGACAAACTTGCCAAAATGGAAAGTAGAAAAGCAATACAGTGTTCGAAACTTAATTTCTGGTCAACATAGACCCATCATAATTTTATGTAGACTGCACTGTACATTTCAAAGGAAATTGAGCCAATTTCATGATAGACCTGATTGATTTTACATAGACTAGGTCCATAGGTCTACTGCTAATTTCTTTCACTGGCAAACACAAGATCTGCCCCTTTTATGAATAGTAAGCTAAGAAAAGCAGTATACAAGAAAAAGATGATACATAATAGGTACCTACAAAATAGACGTAGCAAAAACTGGGAAAATTATAGACAACAGAGGAACTTAGTTAACAAAATTAAGAAAGCATCCATAAAACAGTATTTTTTTAACGGTGTATTGGTGGCCCTAGGTCAAGTAACTTCTGGCCAACAATCAAACCTTTTTTGGATAATAAAGGCAATATCAGTAACAAAGACATAATACTGGAAGAAAATGATCAAATCATTAATGACCAAGCACAAGTAGTCACAGAACAGTGTTTTCAAAAGTAGCCAGCAGGTGGTATTTTCCAGCTATGAAATTTCCGATCAAGAACTATTTTTTGGTCAATGTTAGTAAAAATGGAACTTCAGATATGGATCGGTGTTTAATCAATCGTGCATCTCGGCCATTTTGTCCGGCATGGAGGGTAATAACCAATGAGTTTGAATGTCAATCGTCGAGTCATTTGTGCGTTTGAAAGCATGTGTTTCAAATGATTTGGCATTAAGATCCATAAACATATATTTTAATGATTTTGAAGAAGAGACATGACAGTTAAGAATGAATATAGGTCCATGCAACCATAAGCACAAAGCACAAGAAATATTATAAACACACAATGTTTCTGTTTATGGTGAATATACAATATGGCTATTACAATGTCTACCATTTTAAGAAAAAATACAAGCTGGATTAGAGGCACTATAGTTAATGAGAGATAAAAGAAAATGAACTGAAAAAGTTTAAATTTGTTTTCAGCTGGGGGCTTTCAACAGATAGAGCTAATGTTAAGAAAGCAACAGGCATAGTGCTAAACCAGCCATTGCTCAATCTATCACTAATTTGATAAATAAAAGTTTAACAACTTCTAAATTTCCAGAAAAACTAAAAGAGGCCCAAGTTGTGCCATGCTATAAGAAAAATAATGCCCCAGATAAGTCTAGTTATTTCCTTATATTTCCACATTTTTTGAAAAGGCCATAAGTGTACAATTGACTAAATTTTTTAACCATACTTTCCATCCCTATCTTTCAGCTTTTCAGGCTGGATATGGTTGTCAAACTGCATACTTGAAAATAATGAAAGACTGGAAAAAAGCGTTGGATGATAATAAATTTATAGCTGCAATTTTGATGGATTTAAGCAAAGCATTTTATTGCCTTCCACATAATCTTCTGCTAGGTAAAATAAAATCATATGGTGTTTCAGATGAAGCTCTTAACTTTCTGTGAGATTATCTGTCAAACAGAAATCAGTGTGTCAAACTAGGATCCTCATTTAGTAAGTGGGAGAAAATGTATAAAAGGGTACTACAAGGGTCAATTCTAGTCCGGTATTATTCAATATTTTTCTAAATGATATATTCTATTTCATTCAGGATTCTTCTCTCTATAACTACGATGATTATAATACTCTTTCTTATGCTGGATACAATCTCAATGAAGTCAAAACAAAATTGGAGTCAGATAGCTTAAAATTGATAGATTGGTTTGCAGTGAATCAGATGAAAGCCAACCCTGATAAATTTCAGACACTTGCCATTTACCGAAAAACTTATGATAAAAACATTTCTTTCGATCTTGGTGATAATACTATAAAATGTGAGGATGAAGTAAAACTTTTGGAAGTAACAATAGATTACCAGTTAAAATTTGGGAAGGTTAACAATTTAACACTTTTATTTTGTCCAAATTTGATTATTGTCCTGTCACTTGGCACTTTCGTAGTGAGGCTATTACTAATCAAATGAAAAAAATTCAAGAAAGGGCCCTTAAATTCATATACATGTATAACGACTATACTAGCACATGTACGGAACTTTTGATAAAATCAAAAATGCCATCACTGAAAGTACAAAGAATTAGAAATATTGCAGCTGAAACATTCAAGACAATAAATAGACAGAGCCCAGTATATCTACATGACCTAACTGAAATAAAAGATAATTAATAAAATTTCAGATATTAGAACACAGCAAAACTACCCAGTGTCAGAACATCAAGGTATGGGTTAAACTCCTTTAAATATTTTGCTGAAAAAACCTGGAATTACCTGCCACAACACTTTCGTAGAGAATCATCTTTTACTCAATTTAAAAATCTTCTGAACTCGTGGAACAGCAGGTCATATCATTGTTGTACTTGCTATTCATAACAGCTCTGCTTTATGCTGTTATATTGTTGACTATTTATAGTGCTGCTCTTTCGTTTTAATCATATTTTACATTTACAACTATTTGCCTTATATGTTGGCTGATGATTTATGTATGTTTGCATGAAAAGAACTAGATAGTTGCCATGTACTGTACTTGTGACGTAAATGTTATTAATTGTAGTGCATGTATGTCCATTTTAAAAGCTCCCAGGAACTTATGTTGTATTGTTTACAGCTGTCAAAGAGGGTCTGCAGTCCTACCACAACACTTGTTACTCCCGTACTAGTATTAATTCAATGTGGATCCTGAAAAATTCGGAAGATCTTTTGAAGTCATTCAGTTCAAGACTATTATCAAAATATAATAGCATTAAAACCTATGATTTTTCAACACTGTATATTTCTATTCCCATTACTCAGTTAAAATCTCGACTTAAAAACATTATACATTGTTGTTTTTCCAAAAAAGATGGTACACCTAGATACAAACATATAGTTCTTGGTAGAGATTCCTCATACTTTGTAAGAAATAATTCCAAATCATCTTCCAAATATACAGAAGATGTTTACAAAATGCCAGAATTTTTAATCAACAACATATTTGTCCAGTGAGGTGGACGCGTTTTTCAACAAACAGTTAGCATTCCAATGGGAACAAATTGTGCTCCTCTACTTGCTGACCTTTTCCTTCACTCTTATGAGGCTGACCTTATAGCTTATCTGATCCAAAAGAAAGAATATTGTTTAGCTAGATCCTTTAATCTCAGTTTCTGCTATATAGATGACATATTATCTTTGAACAATCCTAATTTTGGGGATTTGATACATTGTATCTACCCCAAAGAACTTGAGATAAAGGATACAACAGACACTGTGAAGTCAGCCTCATATCTTGACCTACACTTAGAAATCGACGGTAAAGGAAAACTATTGACGAAACTTTACGACAAACATGATGACTTTTCATTCAGAATTGTTAACTTTCCCCTCATCTGTGGCAACATCCCTTCAGCACCTGCATATGGTGTGTTTGTATCACAATTCATACGTTATGCCAGAGCTTGCCGAAACTATGACTTTTTGTATAGCACTAGAATTCTAACAAATAGGCTTCTGGAGCAGGGTTATGTTGCAACAACATTGAAGTCATCACTACAGAAGTTTAATACTCGTCAGCATGAACTCGTGGATCGTTACGGTGTATCCATCTGCGCTATGAAAACTGATTTGTTCAACGTGTCATAGTTTTCCTTTCCTCTTTTGACTACCCCGGACTGGACTTTTTATGAGCAACTCGGCATGCGTTTCTAGAAAAGCAGAGGATGCTTACCCTACTGGTGCACCTGGTCCATGTTCCCAGTTTTTAGTGGAGTCCAAGTTGCTCATTTGCTTTTGTTACTTTGTATGTATGATTTTAGTTACTTTATGTTCTTTGTTATGTCTGTTTTCCATGTCTGGTCTTTGTCCCTGGATTACATTCTTTTGATTAGCGCTATAAACTTGGTTCCCTTGATTACTCTTTTAAAATATTGATGTGAAATAAAGCTTTTGTATTGTATTGCAATGTCACCCAATCTTATGTCTGTTAACCCCACTTAACCTCGATATAATTGAAGAACTTTTTTATAACTGAAGTGAATGTGAAAGTCGTCTATTCCTAACTTGTGGACCTCGGGATACAGCCATATTTTATCCTGTTTTTGCAGAGTTACCTCCCGTAAGAGCAGGTATAATTTTGAAGTCTCTCTAATCGATGTTTGGATTCAGGTGCAGAAAAAAAGGTAACTCGAATGAAAATGGAATCCCCAGCAGACAAACACAAAAGGGTTTCTAAAATTTACAGAGAGTTTAATTTTGTTGGTAGGTTATATAAGGATGATTTTCATTTGTATCAAGGGTAAAGAAAATTTATTGCAGGGTCAGTAGAACGAGAAATTCCATTTTAACTTTCGAGATTTTCTAAAGTATCGTCGATATCGGATGGAAAACCTCACGTGTTTAGAATAGACACCTGCTCCAAAGGGAGATATATGTTGACAAAATGTTGGTCTGCTAGTCGGGAATTGATATACATTTGTATCAAAATGCAAGTCAGGGGGAGGGGGGATTAGGAAATACAAACTGACAGCGCAGACCATATTTCTTTTTAATATTTTCTATATGTTCTACTTTTTTTGGTAGCCCAGCTCAAAAATCTAGTACTGTAGTAGCCATAGGCTACAGGGCGACAGTGTGCTGTGGTTGAAGTTTATGGATATCACAGACACCTCAACAGTTCCCATAATATGACACAAGGGAGGATGACTTTACTTGGCGTCACATAAATAACATACTGTTAAAATTTGAATAAAAATATTTTCTATGACTTTATTGACATCTACCGTTGTTTAAATTGTCTTAAATGACTTGCTCATTCGTTTAGCCAAACGGCTTCTCCCTAAACATTGAATCGTTAAATTCCAGTCAGATTTTAATTCTCAGTGTCAATATTTACATTGTAAAAAGTCGGCCATGTTTACAGTGATCGGGTTGCTAGGAGATGTTGTTTACGTTTAAATGGTTTGTCCAAAAACCGAAGAACCCAGAATGCATTTCGGTGTTATTTTACGCGAACAATGTACAATACCGAGAAGTTGATCAAGCAGACGATTGTCACTGGAGTTCGATGGGAACGTACGAACTTCGTTTGTAAACAAATCGTCCCGTAGAAACCAACATGGTGGATATTAGTATGGGATTTTCCCGTAAGGATTTGTTATGCATGATTTAAGCTAATAAGCGGCTTGTTTAGGGAGAAGCAAGTCATTTAAGACAATTTAAACGATGGAAGGTGTCAATAAAGTTGTAGAAAATATTTTTATTCAAATTTTAACAGTATGTTATTTATGTGACGCCGAGTATAATGGTAGATTATAAAGAAAAAAAACTGCAAGTCACTGGGGAGGGCCCCTTCTAGAAATTTTCGGATTTACTACTGGTTCCCTTTAACTGTTAGACTTTTAAACAAACGTTCCATAAATAATACAGTGTGAAAAAATCAAGGCAGAAGTGGCATATACTATACATGAACATATTTTGATTTTTTTTATCTGCGTGAGCCACGACACAAACCCTGTTTATCACTTCACTCACAGTAATGCTGTACTAAAACAACTAATAGATATTAGACCGTAAATTATTGACCTGGATTTTGTCTTCTTATTCTCTTTACTACTTTCATCTGTAAAAAAATTCGTCTGTTTAACTTTACCCATCTTGAAGTTACCGCCAACTTAGTACAGGAACCTACATAAACATAACAAATTCATTCAAGTAATTTCGAACTCGTGTTTTAGTCTTGCTGATATATTACCTTTCACTTTGAATGTATGTGATCATATAGGGGAATTTAATTCATCATAATAAGTAAACTTATCACATTTTATTTTTATTGGGTCATGTTTTAATAAATGCCCGTCTTAGATCAAGGAATGCTATAGATAAATCTTGCTTAAATGTATTTTTCTTCGGGATATTCTTCCACCTTTTAACTTGTGCACAAAATTTGAACAAGGGGAGTTAACTGTTAAATAATACCCGGCATGTTTCATAAGTTATTGTAGAAAAGTCTGTGTCTTATGCAAGCACTACTTAATGTAGGCTAAATTTCTGTACACCTGAAGAGAAGGTAATATTATATGGTTATATGTTTTCAAAGATCGTTTTTCATAACGGCCACAATTTCCAAGTATCATTAAAAAAAGTCGTGCCAGTGAGGTAATCTCGACTTTTTTAATTCAAGGTTATTGTTAGGACAGGTCTGACAAATTATTTTAAAGACTTTGGCATCTCTTTATTGTACACATGTCATGTATATTAAATTATTATACAAATGTACACATTTCACAGCAAATTATATATTGACTGTTGAATGTATACACCCAGTTGGAGATACAGTTAACAGTGGCCTGTTTGTGAACAATTAATATTCAAAATAACTAGACGCAAAGCCTCTCTCTCCTCTTTCTCAAGGAAGGACATACATTAGTAACATAGCTAGGTTTCATTGCTTTGATTGATATTTAAATCATTCAAAATGTCAAACAGAGATTTTCCTCTGCCTGAATGTCTTAAACTAATATTTCTTTAAGAGAACATTTACAGTTGTCTTAATCCTATCAAAACCTTCTGTTTTGTGACCATGCCACATTTGTGTATATTGTCTCAACAATAACACCTTATTTACAAAAATGTACATGTACACTGCTGGAAATCCAACAAATTACATTAAAAAAATATGTACATGTTAAGTTATGAAAAGGTGTTCATATGCAGGCTCATATTATACATGGGTAATATAAAGTCAATGATCCTTCATCTGATATGAACCTGATGGTTAGAATTATGTAACTTCTATTACATAACTGTGTCTATTATTGTTTAAATCATACATTGTACTTTTCTTTGCCTCTTGTTGGTCCTTAATTGGAAAATAAAGATTTTAATCAATTGTCTCAATTGAATAAATTTTCAGGTGAATGCACACAATGGACAACTTCTGGCTTTTCTAAAATGAGAGTTAACCACTTGATTTTAGTGATGTTCAATTAATCTCAGGCTTTACCTATATCATTGCTAAAAATGCAGTTAATTGTATCCCTTTAAAAGCCATCATCAGGATCATTTGTGTGTGTGTGGTGAGAATATTGAAATGTTGTTCAGCAGATGCAGTTATATAAATTTGGCAAAATAGTTGTACCCTGTTTAAATCAGAATTTTTATTTTACCATGGAGTAAAAATTGCCAAGGAATAGTCCTTGAGGTATCCTGCATAGAAATGATGTGGGGATATTTTGTCCGTCGAAAAACAGCAGCCATTGCTAAAAATAGAACATAGGGGTCAGACAGTAGTTTTTTTGCATATATATCCAAACATTTTTTAAAGTTTATTTTCAATCTGAGCATGTAAAAGACTGACAAAAACGTCAGCTGAAGTTTGATAAAATGTCTGGCATGGGCTGTCAAAACTTCCGGACCCTTGTCCAAAACCTTTAGGTTTTACCCAAATTCTGACAATTGTAAAAGTGTTCAGCATGATAAGATCTATCTGTGGTCAAATTTCTGTTTTAATCCATGAAGCCTTGTATTTATTGCCTTTCTTTGACATTTTTTTGCTATTTTTAATGTTATTTCTTTCAAACATTTTCTCTTCTGACACTAATTGACCAATTGGAACCAAACTTGGTATGAATGTTCCTTGGGGTAAGTGAGCGATTTAGGCTCCTGGGAGCCTCTTGTTTACTTTTATCTAAACTGTCTCATGTCACAAATTTGTATATTTATGATATGATGAAAAAAAAAGTATGTGCAGTGTATTGTTAGTTCATAGTCAACTTACTTGCACAAAACTGCCTTTAAGAGTTTTTACCAGTGAATTTGAGGGGAGTAAAAGAATGTCAAAGTAAATTACATCATTACATGTCTATAAAGAGATCACATTCTCTTTTTTTTAATTTTTTTTTTTTTTTTTTTTTGCTGTGTAAATGAAACTTTTTATTTTTTCTATCTTATACAGCAATATACAATGGGTACCACTAATTCTACACCAAAGGCAAACACAAAAGATATTGGTAATATTCCAAGTGAATGTCCAATGCATCAGGAAAAAGCAAAAACAGATGTCAATCATAATAGTAATGCCTTTCCTAGTGAGTGCCCTATGCACCAACAACAGACTAAGCAGTATCCAAGTGAGTGCCCAATGCATCAAGAACAGAACAAAAAAGAAAGTGATATTGACCCTAGAAATATGGTAAGATAAATTTTGATGAATACCAATATTGAAGTTAGGATTGCCTTGAATACAGCTATTCAAACTTTCTGGTCAGGCCAAAAAAAATATGTCTGTTTCCTGCTAATTTGCCTATCTTAATTTTTTTGTGCCTACCCTCAATATTTTATGGCCATTTTGGCTCAGGCGCTTTTAAAGTCTAAATTGTTTCTCGATTGACTTAATATAAAATGTTTTTGAAAAATTAAATAATTTCCCTACCTACATAACGTACTTGTATCTTGCTGGTAGCATGACACAAGAGTATTATATTTTATTTGCCTCATTCATAATTGACTGTTTGATGTATTGATATTCATGAAATTTTATATGGGTAAATCACAGTGAAGTGCCTTCAAAAATGTATCGAAGGTGGTATTTTTCTACTTATCTTCTCTGGTCTGTGTTTTCTTCTATGAGGACTGGAGCAGTTGTAGTATTCAAATATAGGTTGGTCATTTTTAAATACAAAAGTCATGGGTAAGCTATTTGTTACTGTTCATGTTTTTTGTTTTAGGGGAGAGGCAAGCATTGCAGAAATTTGAATTGAATTTGAAAAAGGTGAAACAGATTGTATGTATTCAAAGGTCAATTTTAAGTTACAAAATATGTACATTGATGTAAACTTTTGAACTAACAATTATGTTTTAGCATTTATATTTTATTTGTTTCAGATGCCCCCACCTAATCAGAGACCAGCACCTGACCAACCCTTTCATCTGCCTACAGAAAGAGTCACATCCACCATACCTAAAGCTGGCACTGATGAGAATTGGGTATATCCTTCACAACAGATGTTCTGGAATGCCATGTTGAGGAAAGGTATAAATAAACAAATTTATGAAAAGGTAACAGCAAAAATAAATTATAAAAAAAATTTTTTTAGTTGAACCTCAAACAAGTTTTAAACCATAAATAACTTCAGGATGATTTTGAATGGCTTGTTTTCCATAAACCCTTAAATGTGTATAAACACATGCATGATTTATTCCACTCCGTCCATGGGTGGACATAGGGCGACTACAGTTTCTCTCCACTCGCTTCGGTTTTGGGTGATGGTGTTACAATTCTTCCACGTTAGTCCTACTCTCTTCAGTTCAGAGTTCAAACCCCTCCTCCAGGTGTTCTTTGGTCTTCCTCTTTTTCTTTGCCCTTGGGGATTCCAATCTAAAGCTTGCTTTGTAGTGTTTTTATTGTTCTTCCTTAAAGTATGACCAATCCATTTCCATTTTCGGGTTCGAATGGTGTTTTCTATTGGTTGTTGTTTTGTTCTTTGCCAGAGTTTCTTGTTTGTTATTTTTACTGGCCATCTGATATTCAGTATATTTCTTAGGCACTTGTTAACAAAGACTTGTATAGATTTCATGGTGTTTTCTGTTTCTTTCCACACTCTAAACACATGCATACAGACTAATAATGTTCATAATTTAAGTGGTGGATTTAAACATAACTTGAAAGAATTGTATGGGTGTTAATAACAATCTTCTAGTTTACAAAGCATTGGAATGTGATATTAACCCTTACCATGCACGAACCATATACATGTATATATACAGTCATGGGCTTTTTTCCGATTTTTTGGTTATGATAATTTTATTTTTAGCTTTGGAAATCACAATTTGATTTCATATGCAAGCAGGGTGAATATGCTTTAAAATGAGGCTATATTATACAGAGTTTTATCAAAAATAGGGACTTGACAGCTGAAGAAGAGGTTGTTAGTTAAGAATGATTTTTTTAGGGTAGGGCTAAATTCTCTGCCTCTAACAACAGCAGAATGGATTCATAGTGCTTCATTTCATCTGGTTTCTAAAGAATAATGATGTCTCTCACAATTCCCACGATGTGAACAGGTTGAGAGTCAGCCCCATATTATATACTAACCACTTCCAGTTGTAGGCCAATCTGAAGCAACAAATTTTCAATTTAAATGACCATCAGAGGGAACAGACTTTGGAAAAATTGCACTTTGGACACTGTCTTACTCCTGGTGAGCACCACATCCGGTGGAAAATGACCAAAAATTTCCAAAAAATGACTATTTTCAGGCAACAGACCCATCTTCCTTTGCATTTTTCAGGATCTGAATAAAAAAATGTATAATAAAAAAAATAAATTGTTGTTTTTGATAGACATAATTAAAAAAAAAATAAAAAATGAAATTCTACTTTTTTTTTCATTTTTTTGGCTATTATAAGTAACATTATGACTTGTCTTATAGAGTATTCAACACTTTTGAAGGCAGATTTCTGTTCTTCACTTTGTGATGTCAGCTGAGTAAAATCATGTTCATGTCTGTTTTGATAGGTTGGCGGTGGAATGAATCCGAGATAGAGGCTCAAGACATGGATCACATCATTAAAATACACAATGCTAACAATGAGCAGGCGTGGTTAGAAGTCTTAAAATGGGAGGCAATGCATGCTTGGTCAGTCATCATCGTTAAAGGCTTAACTTAAACTAAATATAATATTTTTGTACAAGGTTACAGTGTATCAAAGAAAGAAATTAAAATTGTTACATGAATTGTAATAAATTGAGTCAACTGGGTACACTGATATAAGATTTGTTTTAGAGTAAAAGAATTAAGTTGTGATTGATATGAAGTATTTAATGTGTGTTTAAAAAGAAGAGAATGATTTCTCCCTTAATTTATGCATGTTCACACCTTTTGTCGTATTTTATACATACATTGTATTTGTATTTTATTACTGAAAAAGTCATTGCTTATAATAAGCTTAAGACTCCTGGTTTCGAGATTATAAGGCTTGGAAATTAAGAGAAAATGCTACTATTCTTGTTTTTTAGCATAAGCTATTGTGAAAGTGAATATTTTATGTTTTTTTTATTTTTTCAGTGAATGTACTGAACCTAAGTTAAAACGATTTGGTGGAAAAGCTACAGAGTACTCACCCAGGGCTAAAATAAGGAATTGGTTAGGGTAAGTTAAGGTTTCTAAAATTTACAAAGAAAAATTAATGAATTCTGTTTTTTCTTAAAAGATCATTCAAATATTGTTGGTACATCTATGATTTTTGTACCCAGCTTACAGAGTCATGAATTTATAGTAATCTTCATGTCTCCAAAACTTGCCTGAAATATATTTGAAATTAAAAAAAGGAACCAAACTAAATCCTTTATGGATTGTAAAATATAGATTGAGTTTGATAATGGTGCATATTGTGTTTAGTATTCAGGAGTTATGGCACTTTATTTTATAAAAAATTTTTATTCAACCTAAAAACAAAAGTTCTTTGAGTTTGTCTAAGGCAGTGGTGATCATCACTAACGTTGTAATATTCGTAAGTATATATGAAAGTACTTGATGTAATTGAAATACATGTGAAAGTTGTTTTCTACTCATTTATTTTAATCATTTTATAATGTAAGACATAATTTTTATTGTTTCAGATATGAGCTGCCATTCGATCGTCACGATTGGATTGTAGACCGATGTGGTAAAGAAGTGAGATATATTATTGATTACTATGATGGTGGATCAGTAAAGAGTGACTATCAATTTGCATTATTAGATGTTAGACCAGCTTTGGACTCATTTGGGGCATTTTGGGATAGAATGAAAGTTGCAGGTCTACGCTGGAGAATAGACCTTAAAGACAAAGTGTTAGGAAGTTCATCCAATGACAATGTTGAGATAAATCCAGAGGTTGCAAATCAGACTGGTACAAAGACCTCATGAAATAATTGTGGTTTTATTATGGAAATTTTTTGTCATAGCTTGTAAATTTGTTCACTCTTTGAGTTTAAATTATGTTTTTGACAGTCATTTTACTGGTCTTTTTATTGCTAGAACTGTTAATAAGTACAGAGGTCTGTAAATTTTAAGTTAGTCTAGTGTTCAAAAATTTCATGAAAAATACACTGGTGGTTGCATTTAATGTATTTACATCAGATGCAAAGAGGAAATATTTATGTGTCTTTCATTCAGTCAAGCGGAAAAGTTTAATGGTATGCAGTCATACTTATTGAAAAAGAAAGATAGTTTTGTTATGGATATTGCATGATTACAGTGATGTCACTTTGTTGAAAGAGTAACCAAGGGAACCAAGGTTAGAACTGAAATCAAAAGGATATACACCAAGGATAAAGAGTAATAGGATAATAATTGAATAATAAAAATATGATCACTCATGCTGAAGAATAACCAAATAACATGTACGAAGAAACAAAAGTAGATGAGCAACTTGGACTCCACTATGAACTGGCAGCATGGACCAGGTGCTCTGGTAGGATCAAAAGCACTGCTTTTATTATAATCTGTAGTGTTTTGATGATACAATTAGTTGATGCTACCATGGGTGAAAATTGCAATTTTTAATCCACATGTACTTGTGCAACAGATCCTTGTTATTTGGTTTACTGATTCTCTCAAGTTAAAACTTTGTTCTAAGTCATATACTCAGCCTAACTTCATGTAGCTTTCATGAAGGTTAACTCCTCCAATACCATTCCATTGATTTTGGTAAAATTAAATGAAGATTGTAAATTATGTTTTGATGTTCATGACTTCAGATATTTGTAAGAAGAGATTATAAAAAGAATATAAAAGAGGGTTAAAGCATTAGATGTAACCCCTTTTAACATGAATGTAGATGTGTGAAGAGGTGTAACCCTTTGTTTACCCTGCTGACTGTGTTCATAGTCCATTAGTAAAAATGCTATCTGTAAATGCTTTTTGTTCTGCTTGCATTAAATGTTGAAAATGGTGCCAACAGTAAGAATTAAATATTAAGTTTTTTGATTACATCACTTAAACATGAATCATTAGTCACTTTCTGTTGACATTGAAATTTCTTGTTAAGATTTTGATATTATGATTTTGGATTATGTTGGTTTAACATGAACTTTTTGTGCTGTGTAAATGGTATACATGTATAGTGTATAGTATTATTATCATTACTTTATAACACTTCCATATCTGTTTCATGCATATGTTCCAGCAGTCACTATCAAATATTGAATACCAGTAACCATACACATCAGGCGACACAAATCTTTTTGATACACATGTAACAGTTTATTTATAAAACAAAATACAAAACGTACAAAAATAGCTTTGCTAATATGATATGCTAAAAAATTCAAAACAATCAATTAATAGTATAAACCATCACTTCTGATTGTACACAGTAAACATAATAAATTTCAAGTTAAATGTAGAATGATTTATTAGCAATATGGAGATAAGAAAACTGAGATGAAACAAAAATTGTATCTCTCTGTTAAAACTAGTAACTACAAAAGGACTCTTTAACTCAGTAATTATAAAAATGATTTTTCATTGACAATCTGAAACTTATAACAAAATTGGGTGGATTACAATAGACCTTTTTCATATTTCCGACTTGGTTTTTTAAAATTTTAAGCAAAGCGAAGTAACCTTCCAACCTGACAGACTGGTTTACTGTCTGATTGGAGCAATGGACAACAGTAGACTTCAAATTCAAATATTTGACTTTGTAGCTTTGGTAAGTACTTGGTTACTTTTGAATAATTAATTTCAAACCATTCAGCCTCATTTAAGTGTTAGTAGTTTAAGTTTCAAAGAAAAATGTTTACTGTTCTTCATTTCCACAATGAGACTGCCAACCAGGTCGTCAGGTGTTGGGTTATGCCCCTTTGAAAAACTAGCTAAATGGCTTGCATTCCATAAATATGGAAAACGACTATTATGAAGTGAAACATACCTGTGAATATGTTTTGAAGTTGCTGTTTTTATATTTGGTTGTTTTTTTTTTTTAAATGTTAGAGGTACGTGTTTACAGCTAATATTCTAAGAACCCTGGCAGATGAAGTGATTCTGTACATGATTCAAATAAGGCCAGTAATACATCTTTACAGTTCATCTTTTACATGTTGTGTTATTGTTGGTTCCACTTCAGGTTCTTCAACTTTTTCTGTCTTTTTTGGTTTAACCCTCTGTTTCCTACCACCAATCAAAATGTTGAACCTATTTTGTTCTATTTCTATGATATCTTCCATGTTCATTATAGTTTTATTGTCTGATCTATTGTCCCCCTGTAAATAGTACCTAAACTGGTGATTAACAGTGAAGAGAAATTGTAGCAAGTTTGGATAGTTCATGGTCCCAGAGACAGCGGAACGGTATTCCACAGCATTAAATGTTATCTCTTCAGTGGGTTTAGCATCTGGTGTCACTAAAATATACATTGATGGAATAGGAACTATTTCATCCTGGAGACCAATAGCCCTCATATCTTCATTTGTTGGTAAAACAAACTTAGCAAAGTTGAAGTATTTCTGAAAACGTACTGCCAGAGCTCTGAGGAAAGATGGTGAGTTTTCTTCGTCTGCAATATACATTAATGAATGACAACCTTGTATGAGCACATAAAGATAAGTTATATCTAAGTAAATTGATTATTGTATGTGTTAATGTAACTCATTTCTTAGCCTGTGTCTGCTGTGATGTAATAATGATAGTGTCAGAGGAGAAGAGTTTTGAAAAAGTATTAATGATGATGGGCAATGGATGCCAAGTGATGGCAATAACTTGTATGGCCTTTGATCAGGTGAGCTAAAAAATCAATGAGGGAACAACGAAAATCTATATTTTTTGGTTTCTGTTTTTTTTTACACCATAAAAAATTAGGGTTGGCAGGGAAAAATAGGGTCGGTAGGGTTACCGAAACAGAATTTTTTTTAAGCCTCACCTATGAAGACTGAAAGACCATATTTGTTATATTTGTTTAAATTTTTAGTTATAGATAAGTAAATTTCCATCCAAAACTTTCCTGTTTAAGTATCTGAAATACTAGAGTACCGATACTATGAAAACAGTGATGTTCCAAACCAGAAAAACTCACTTGTAAAAAATATAAATGGAAATCTTGAGGGACTAGATGTGAAGCTCTCAAACAAGAAGTCTTGAACATCTCTTCCTTTGATCTTCAATACTGTGTCTGGGATGCTTTCTATAACAGCCAATCTAGCCTCTTCTGCATTTTTCACATACTTCCAGTCATGTTTCTTTTTACCCGGGGTTCCATATGGATAAACTCTAGCTAAATTATCTGTACTGTTTTCATATTTCTAAAAATAATAATATAAATTTACATGTACTAATAATGAAAACATGCATCATTTTTCATAAAGGGCATGAGAGATAATAGTTTATGTACTTAGAATCATTTGATGCCAGTGAAACAGAAATATGCTGTCTTGTTAGTGGCAGTCATTAATGCCAGTACGGTCTTGTACTCTGTTAGACTTAAATTTTATATAAGATGCTTGCAAATTAAACACTTTTTAAAAAAAAAACAATAATCTCTTAAATTTTCCAAAGGAATTCAATATTTGATCTACTTAGATATTTAGTTTAAAAAAAGACAGGCCTTCATGCAACTTGAGAATTTCAATAATTAAATCTTAATGCAAATTAAAAGTATTTACTTTTTGAAGATACAGACATTGTACATGTACTTCAATAATTCATAATGGCCATAAAAAGTATCAAAAAAATACCAAGTTTGTTCTCTCACAAATACAGAATGTACTGTAATATGCCAGTATAATGGCATTAAATGTATTATAGAGATGTCAAAGTTGGCTTTATATACACTGTACATCCTTGCTGCAGTCATGTAGCTTCTGTAACATTGTGCTTTGGCATAGCTACAGACAGGTTTATAGTATGGCAAACATAGTTTATCTCTTGAAGACTTTTTTTTAACAAAATCATAATGTTTGAATAAAAAAAACAAGGATACATTTTGTATGTACCTCTTGTAATTTAGATTCTGATATTTTATAAAGTGCTTATTATAAAGTTCAAGATCGACAGTTTAACAAATTTAAACTGCTCAGTTGTATCACAATTGAATACTACTTGATTTCTTGATCAAGGCTTCTTTGAAGTGCTGCTAAAGCTGATAGATACACAAGCTTCTGATTTTTATATTCATGGTTATGCATCAATGATGAATTCCCACATTTCTATGGTGTTTGTTCCTTGTCTGCTACTACATTGTAAGACCAGTTTTCTAAAACTGTTTATCTTATAATGACTTTTTCCACAACCGCCAAAAATACACTTTTCTAGCATTTAAGGTAACATCTTCCTCATCCTATGTTTCATGATAATATAAATATCACTTACAATTTTTTTCACAAGGTGCTGCTCTGAAGTGATATCAATCATTCCAAACCATGTTGAGCCTCGAAGAGTGGATGCCATTGTTTTCCAAGCTCTTGGTATGGAACCTTCATGGAAAATAATTATCCATGGGTCTTTGTTTTTCATTACACTTTCTGTAAAGTTCTCTTTCGTTAAAGGGAATATATCTAAGTATTTTTCGTTGGGCGAAAGAGGTGTCTCTTGTTGTGGTATTTCAAACTGCTTCGTCTTTACGATAGTTTCCATCCTGCAAACATTAATGCTAACAATTAAAACTACGAACAAAGTCAATGCAATCATTGTGAAGGACTCAAATTTAAAGCTGACGTGTATGAAATCAGCTGAAGCGTTGTTGGAAACTAAAGCCGGAAGTTTACAAATTATGAACGTTTTGCGTTTTCAATCTTAAAGAGTAAATAAATCTATGGAAGGTTGTAATTGTCATGAGTAGATTCCTCCACTTCCTGGAGAACTGCAGGTCCGGAACTATTTAGCTATCGGCTCTGCATAAAATCCCCAACTACAGTACCACTACAATATACTAGTCTGAAAATAACTCTCTTTTGTCTCAATAAACGTTTATGAGTACAATATATATGTATTGAAATATTCAATTTAATGAGAGATAAATTTTGCTTTCAATTTTCGAAGAAAATATGTTTCAAGATGGGTATTTTAGGAATACCATCCCGGGAAAGGGAGGTAACTCAATTTAAAAACTATTATTTTTGGTTTCAGTGACTTTATTTTGACTTTTTCCGTTTACCGTATTTTCAAGTGATGTAAACTTTCATATTGTACTTTAACACATATGGGTATAAATACATACTGACTTGCATGATGCTTTGTTGAAAATATTTTAACATTTGATAATAATAATGATAACAAAAAAATGACAATTAACTAGAAATATATGATAGATAAAAATAGAAAATAATAATAAAGATTTGACACAGTGAAAAATCCATCATATCATATGATAGCAAAAACAATACAATACTAAAGCTTTATTTAACGCCGATATTTTAAAACAATGCAACATAATCTCCTGGGAGCTTTTGAAATCGACATACATGCACTAAAATAAATAACATTTATATCACAAGTACAATACATGGCAAACATCTAGTCCTTTTCATGCAAACATACATAAATCATCAGTAAACATATAAGGCAAATAGTAGCAAATCTAAATTAGGATTAGAACGAAAAAGCAGCACTACAAATGATCAACAATGTAAAAGCATAAAGCAGAGCTGTTATAAATAGCAAGCAGAACAATCACATGACCTGCCGTTCCATGAGTTTAGGAGATTATTAAATTGAGTAAAAGATGATTCTCTACGAAAGTGGTCTGGTAGGTCATCCAGGTTTTTGTCAGCAAAATATTTAAAGGAGTTTAACCCATACCTTGATGTTCTGACACTGGGTAGTTTTGCTGTGTTCTGATATTTGAGATTATATTTATTTTCCTTTATGTCAATTAGGTCATGTAGATATACTGGGCTTTGTCCATTTATTATCTTTAAAGTTTCAACTGCAATATTTCTGATTATTCGTATTTTCAGTGATGGCATTTTTGATTTTAACAATAGCTCATATGTGCTAGTATAGTCGTTATAGATGAATTTAAGGGTCCTTTCTTGAATTTTTTTCCATTTTATTAGTATTAGTCTTACTACAGAAGTGCCAAGTGACAGGACATTAAATAAAATTGGATAAAATAAAAGAGTGTTAAATTGTTAACTTTCCCAGTTTATTTAAGTGTTTCCCTATCGTTTTTAAAACATTTAACTGTTTTGGGGCCTTTTTGCAAATGTTGGCTAAATGAGTATCAAATTTCAACTGGTAATCTATTGTTATCCCCAAAAGTTTTACTTCATCCTCACATTTTATAGTTTTATCACCAAGATCGAAAGAAATGTTTTTTCATAAGTTTTTCGGCTAATGGCAAGTGCCTGAAATTTATCAGGGTTTCCTTTCATCTGATTCACTGCAAACCAATATATCAATTTTAGGCTATCTGACTCCAATTTTGTTATGAATGCATCGAAATTGTATCCAGCATAAGAAAGAGTATTGTCATCAGTGTAGTTATAGAGAGAAAAATCCTGAATGAAATAAAATATATCATTTAGAAAAATATTGAATAATACCGGCTACAATTGACGCTTGTGGCATCCCTTTATAAATTTTCTCCCACCTACTAAATGAGGATCCTAGTTTGACACACTGCTTTCAGTTTGACAGGTGATCTCGGAGAAGATGAAGAGCCTCATCAGAAAACCATATGATTTTCTTTTATCTAGCGGAAGATTATGTGGAAGGCAATCAAATGCTTTGCTTAAAAAATCCATCAAAATTGCAGCTATAAATTTATTATCACCCAATGCTTTTTTCTCCAGCCTTCTACTATTTTCAATATTGCAGTTTGACAATCATAGCCAGCCATAAAAGCTGAAAGATATGGATGGAAAATATGGTTAAAAAATCAGTCAATTGTACAGCTTTGGCCTTTTTTTTTTAAATTGGAAATATAGGGGGAAATACTTACAGGTCTATAATTAAACTAATCTAGGGCATTATTTTTCTTTTCTTGTGGCTACTTGTACTTGGTGATTAATGATTTGATCATTTTTCTTCCAGTATTATATCTTTGTTACTGGTGTTGCCTTTATTACTCAAAAAAGGTTTGATTGTTGACAAGAAGTTACTAGACCAAGGGCCACCGATACACCATTCGAAAAATATTGTTTTATGGATGCTTTCTTAATTTTGTTAACTAAGTTCCTCTGTTGTCTATAATTTTCGCAGTTTTTACTAGATCTAAGTTTTCAGTACCTATTATGCATCATCTTTTTTCTTGTATACTGCTTTTCTCAGCTTACTATTCATAAAATTTTAATAACTGAACCAAAACTAAAATTTTGATTTTGTTTATCATCGGAAATTACACGCTGTAATCAAGGATTTATACATATTTAACTCCTTGCTTTTATTTAGTTAGTTTCTAGATCCAGTTACCTCCCTTTCCCGAGACGGGATACCTAAACACGTTTTCTTCGACAATTGAAAGCAAAATTTTTATCTCAATATTTTGAATATTTCAATACATTTATATTGTACTCATAGACATTTCTTTCTTTAAAAAATCTAAGAAATTCGACACCATTTTAAAGAAGTTATCGACAATAATAATTTTCAGCTCGGGGCAGTTGAGCTATTTTTGTCTTGATACGGCCTGCGGCCACGTCCCAAAAATAAATGTTATTTTTGCACACCGTAGACTGTTACCTTTTTTGTTTACAACGGGATTCAGTAGTAAATGTTTTCGAATAAGTTTGTCATATTCTTGAATAAACGCGAATTTTGGAGTATCAATTTTTTTGCATATTCAAAGTAGTTATACTTACAATTTATAGCAAAATTGTAAAATTCCTAAACTTTCCGAAACAACGGCCTGTAAAGAAAATTTTACCGCCATTTTGAACTGAATGAAATAAAGAAAGCGTGAAACACTAAAATTTATCATGGATGGGTAGGTTTTGATGTCTTTGATCAATTTAAATAAGATGATGTAACAAAAATATGATATTTTTGGTCTCGAATGTTTAAATTGTCTATCGAAAAAGAATTGTCACTCTCCAAATAATACATTTGCAAAACGTAAACAAATTATTTCGCATCGCATAGATAAACCTTCCTTGTTTAGTTTTAGCATGTTTTAAAGTAAGACATGCTAGTATTTTATCTCATGGGTGTTGTGACATTTATGCTCATTTGCTCATTATTTTTTACTGATTATTTTATCTTCAGCAGAACTTTCACTTTCTACTGCACATGATTTTTATAAATAGAACACCATTGTTTCAATAAGAAAGAGAAAGTAGATTGATGCAATAGTTTTGAAAATGTACTCTTAATAAAACACATTACATTATTTTTCATTAAGTTAAATATGAGGAAGGCTTGGCCTTAAATGTGTGGAAAGTGTAAAGTATTAGGTTACCTTTTCTATATATAAAAAAAAAGACTGAATGCCATTTATAATTTTGCCAAGTTTGTTTTGGGTTTTTCATCAGTAATAGGTGTGAAACAGCAAAGGACATTCCAAATATTTGTAAAATTATCGGAAGAACAGTTTTGGGTTTGGCATAGATTGCAGGATTTTATCAAGATCCTTCCAATTGAACACTACGCTCCATTTTCCATTAACACAAATGGCACTCATTCGAGAAAATAAAAATTGTTCAAATGTTTCATATCAATAAAAAATTCAGTTACAAGCAAGTATTTTAATCAGCTTTTTGTAACAATTGCGTAAGTCGGGATATGGAATGAATATTGATGCTTTACTTACTTTGTTATGAAACATGTGCTAAGTTGTTGTGCGGTTGCTTTGGTAAATTTATCTCAGAATTTAATTTGGTAGAAAACACAAACCATTTAATTTGATATTCTGGTTTCATAATTATACTGTTGTAAGTTCTCCATTTCACAAAACATTTCTTTATGTTGAGACAAGTTCGTACCTTCTGCTACAGTATGTGTCAATAAAGTTTCAATCTTGATTTTTCTGTAATAAATTTTGAACATAATATTGATGTACTTTTGATCAACTTATATCAAGAGGCTGGATATTTGATCCAGAAATCATTCTGGATGAAGTGGAACCTTAAGCAAAAACAGAACAGAACATTAATTCCTAAAAGAATTGTCTCTGCCTGAAATTTTTTTTAATACGGTGCTACAAAATTAGACTAAAATCAATAGGTCGTACACAGTGCTATGCTTTGCAAGAAGCTTTGCTTTGCTCAATCGCGAATAATTTTGCTGAAAAAATTTGGCATGGTATATAGATAAAGAAATTCAATTTCATGTACCATATTTTGGTGTGTATAATAGGCATTTATGTATTGTGGGCAGTGCAACTTTGAAGGTCTGAATGTGTGAAAAAAAGTTTTTTTAGACTTAGATTGCAGGAAAATTTTGTAAGAAAAAAAGATCAATATTTTGCACTTGAACGGTCTATTTATTTTCTGTGATGCAGTATTTCCTACGAAAATGTGAAGGAAAGAATCTTATATGTAGACTAAAACATTATGTAAAGATCAGTAGCAACATGATAAAATTGACACAGGATGTATGAAATGACTTATAAAACAAAATTGAAAGTTGGGAAAATTGGACATTTCCGGTTTTGGTTGTAGCTCAATTTCACAATTTTTCTTTGCAAACATACTTTTAAGACAGAAAATTGTAAGAAACTATCAAAATAATCATTTTCAGGTGCAAAAACCATGTGATAAGGAGGGTTTTACAAAAAAATCCACTTTATTACTTTTTGGTTTTTAGTTGTTTCATAATAATCTCTAACCATGTTTTATAAGAAGGAAATATGACCAAAAATTCAATACTTAAAGATGTATTTGATGATTAGATAAAGTTTCTTTCAGTAACTTTTCACTTTCGGTTTGTTTGTTTACATCACACAATGCTTTTTTTAGTACCAAAATCTTTTATTTCCAGGCCAATTCTTGCATATTAATGCATAATACGCACCCCAATGTTTTAGAAATAATTTCTATGTAAAAAAGTGTGCATAATACACATGGTGACACCAAAATATTGTATGTATTATACAGTCAATCATTCAGTCAGCAGGCTGATTTTATTTTATTTTTTTTTCAAAATAGTTACTTACACATGTATGTAGCTTAAAAAAAGTAAAATGTATCTTAAAGAAAATAAACATGTAAATTAAGGACTGAAGTCTTTAAAGTCCCTTCTTGTAAAATATTCTATACTCCTGATGTTGGCTTGCTTTCAACATCCAGGTGAATTCAATGCTCTATTAAACTTGACTCTTAATCAATCAGTG
Source organism: Perna viridis (assembly GCA_037379345.1). NCBI lineage: Eukaryota > Metazoa > Mollusca > Bivalvia > Mytilida > Mytilidae > Perna > Perna viridis. Next base: position 51,305,988 of record CM074511.1, on the reverse strand, counting down.
ATTTTCACATTTTCACCATAAACCCTGGCGTAGATATATGTATGGACTTGGTTCAGAATAAAAAAAAATCACAAATTTTAGTGAGCTGAAACTTGGAAGATTTTAGGTTGATTGATAATATACATTCACATCTTTTGACATATCGTTTATTTGTACATTATTAGCAAAATAAGTGTATTCCTTTTTCGAAAATATGTCGGTTTTAAAATCATTAGATATTAGAGCCTGTGTTGTAATGTTTTATACACTACACTGAGCGACTTTTGTTTCTCCTAACACTCAAGCTGGAGTTCTAAATCTGTGTTAGTCGGTGAAACACTGTGTCAGTTGGACTTTTTCACGGTGAAATGTGAATGTTACACCCACTTATCTGGGACATTGTATATTCCTGTTGTTAATTGTGTACGAAGAATCACTGACCTGGGTGTGAAATTCACCCAGCACACAAAGTTAATCTCATTGATCTCTACAGACAATATGAACGTCAGTACCTGAGCTTCCAGGTCACTGACTCCCAAAATTCATAGGGGACCCCTAAAAATAACAACAGAGGAGTGGCAGGACTTGTGAAAATTCTTAATCCTATCGCCGAAATCTATATAGTAACATGAGTCAACAGTTAAATTGTCCAGCCTTAATCCAAGCCGTCGGCACAATAAAACAGGGGTTGAAACGATTAGCACATGGTATTAAAGGTTGAGAAATATAAAAAAAGACATTTATTGTTGATACATACTTCATAACTGTCCAGTATTGACTTATAATTAATTGCAGTCCATTAGATGACCAGACACACAATGGAGACATTGTAAACAATGTGTTCATTTAAATTTCTAGAAATAGACAGCTATATATGTGCAAGGTTCGTCAAAGGATTATTTTTATACGGGAGTAAACATCGGTCAGCATCAATGAAAGTTGGAATTTGTTTAACAAAACCAGTCATTAAAATAAAGATATATGTAGGTTGCATTTTCAGTGTTTTTCCAACCCTTATTTTAGGTCTGAATTTTGACCCCATTCCTGATGAGAAAAAGGCTCTAAAAACCCAATTGTCAATAGACGTCTGGTCACGTCGAGATCGCGAACATGTTGTTTTTTTTTTTTTTCTGGCGTATCATACTTTGTTTACTTACATTTGGATCGTCTTTTGGGGTGTTTTGTTAGTTTTCCTTATACTATCAATGCCATTACAATTGCATTGCAATCTATTCGATTCTATGTCATCATTGGGCTTGAAGGGAACTAAAAAAAGTAAATCAGACAAGCCGAAAAATGACCCATACAATACGTCGAATATTTCTGACTGGGCAAGTCCAATTGCTGGTGTGGTGATGTCTCATAATTTCAAGTTTTATTAAAAAAACTGAGCTCAGCTGATATTGCTAAATGTTGGAAATTAGATTCATTTGGCTTAAAAAAATCAACATGAAAGAAAACTTTAAATTTTAATGTGCTATTAAATGATTCAAATGACAAATGTTTTATCAATGTTTGAAACTAATGAAAAAGGAAAACAATATGAATTATTAAGATGAATTTTTGATGAGAGATGTAAATGTACAAACTTTTCTTCAGTTTCTGTTGTATCCAAATTGTCTTCCAAAGGAGATCTGAGGGAACTGTAGTGTTTCTCATATATATTTCATTTACCAAATTAGCGATTTTACAAGTATTTTTTCCCAATTGCATGGGCCCTGGGCCCCTTCCCAAAAACAGTAGGAAAATCACTGATTTGAAATGTATTTTAAATAAGAAATTGTCAAAGTTAACATGAAGCAATTTTAGTGGTCAAAAACGACCTGCTGAGGTCGCCATCTCAACCTCCTTTGGACAACGTATTAAAATATCAAAGTATTGCATTATTACTTGATAAAAATACGAAGTAATATTTCTACATATCTTCCACTCATTGGATGTGGCTGTAAATAAAAAATAATACATCAACAAATGATGAACATGTACAAATCAAAAAAAAATATGACTAAATTTTTATCTTAACTGGAGTGTTCCAAATTACCTGAGAAACAGAAACAGATTATACATTGTGTCTTACAATGAATTCCCTGTTGTGCCTCATTGAATTTTACGACTATTACCATAAACAAACCGTCCATTTTTGGTTAGGTGGAATTTGGGTGGTAAATGCTCAATAGGGTCAGTGTAACTCAGGTTAGACTTGAGTTAAACAAATGTCGCTGAGTAAAATGTATGTACCAACTTTACTTTTGAACTTTGTTGTGTAACACAACTGTTCACCAATTGGTTAAGATCAGCAAACTTCAAGCTAAGTTGCGATATGCTCTATTTCAATACACATTCTTTCAAAACCGTGAACATTATTTTGTCGGCAGTACTGTTTGTAAAATCAAATCATTTACAAGTAATGCAAGCTTTGAAATGTAATAATAGGCCAAAAGTTTTGAAATGGCATTATACATGTCTCGACCAACAAACTGACAAGGTGTAGGGTTATAGAACACATTAATGGAAACTGCTCTTATGTTGCTACAAGATTGAAGTCATCACTACAGAAGTTTTATGGTCGTCATCATGAACACGTGGATCGTTATGGTGTATCCATCAGCACCATGAAAACTGATTTATTCAATGGGTCATAGTTTTCCTTTCCTTCTTTGTCTACCCCGGACTTGACTTTTTATGAGCAACTCGGCGGGTGTTTCTAGATAAGCAGAGGACGCTTACCCTACCGGTGCACCTGGTCCATGCTCCTAGTTTTTAGTGGAGTCCGAGTTGCTCATTTACTTTTGTTACTTTGTATGTATGATTATAGTTACTTTATGTTCTTTGTTGTGTATTTCTGTTTTCCATGTCTGGTCTTTGTCCCTGGAATACGTTCTTTTGATTACCGCTATAACTTTGGTTCCCTTGATTACTCTTAGAATGCATTGCTATTTTTCACAAAACCAGCCACCCGTATAAACCGGCCATTTTTTCTTGTCCCAGTGGTGGCTGGTTTGGAGAAGTTTCTCTTTACTTGAAATCAAATTACGATTACATGTAGCAACTTGAAGATTTGTAGAGGTGTTTTATCATAAATGGTAAATTCAATGTTAAATGTACCTTTAAAAAATGTAAAAAAAAATTTTGGTAGCTTTTAATATGGGAATCTTTGTGTGCTGTTAAATATGAAGATTTCCACTGAAATAAATCAATTTTAACTTCCATTTTTTGTTGTTGTTACTTTAATTTGCAAACAAATATCCCTGTATGAGTAACAAAATAAACCTGAATTAAACTACATCTCAAATTCATGTAATAATACAATTCAGTTTTATATCAAAATGCCAAAACTAATGAAAGACAAAAAGAGTTCTACATGTATGTTCAAGGGTTTCATTAATTTTTTGAGGTGCAGACCTGTACCTTTCCTTTATTAGAAGTTACTTTTCATTATTTTTTTTTTTATAAAACTATACGAAATTTTAAAATTCTGGTGTTACCTTTCAGTAGCTTAGAAGGGTAAAAAAACCTGTTATTGCCTCTTAATGAAAGGCCTGTATGTTTAATTAAAACACTGGTAAATTCACTAATTCATCTACAAATTCCCTAAGAACTTAAAATTTTTGAAATTTTAATTATGCATACTTAAAAATTTCAAACCCTAAATTATAATAGAATTATTTTTGTTTTATTATGTACTAATTCTAAAATACTGAGGTGAGCCACCTGTGTGTGATAATTAACTGTACAGGTAAAACCACCAGTAGTTACATGTACCTGTTCAGTAAATTAGTCATTTCCTGTTGTATATTAGATACAGGTGATCCTGAGAGATGGGGGTCTTGTTAATTAAGGGCCAATAAATACCTGGCATTGCTGTGAACTGTACTGTATATGAATGGTTTTCAAGAGGTACATTTTGGTCTCGTACAATTCTAGAATTGATGGATCTATGGCACCAATCTGCAGCATAAGTCTGTGTAGTAATATATAAGGCCACAGTTTCTTAATTTGTTGATTTACGGATCTGTGACCGGATTTTTTCAGTGAGGAAAAAAATAAAAATTAGAATTTCAGTTTTCCAGTTATTATTTTTACTGCCATCGACTACAAAAAAAAATGGAAAGTGCAAAATTGTTATATCTTCTTTTTGAAATAAAGCTACAATGCCTGCTTCTAATTTTGTCCATTCAACAACTTAACAAAGCAGTCAGTGAGAAGATTGAACGAATCCATTCAATAAAATCATGTTTAAGGGTTTTGGTAGTTTGGGAAACTATTTCACAATGGCTAGAGATGATAAAATGAAAATACCTTTAATTGAAAAGAATGTTAACAATTCCTGTAAATGATCCATACCCCAACCTGTTACTTCCAACCGCCATATTGCATACCGCTTGTTCTGATGTTCTTTTAAATCGGCAGAATGATAGTAAAATATTTACCATTTAAAACATTTTATACAGTTTCTTTACCATAACGCAAGGGAAGTGACTAAACTGAAGAAAAACAAATGACCTACCTAATTAGAAAATCAAGCAATCCAGAAAATCCTTTGTAAAAGCAGTTTAAATGAACTTCACATTTTGTTTTTAGCTTTGAATATGTAATTGGAGTTGACAAAATTATAGATTTTAAAATTTGCGAAACAGACATTGACATTAACATATTTTTAATGTATGATGTTAAGGGGTGTTTTACTAAATAATCTGTTGGCTGGTTAACTTTCCTTGGAACTTGCCAATCAAATGACAGTCGCCAAATTGACGAGTGTAAGCAAATGAGAACTCGCCAAAATACACATCTACTCGTTTTTGGCGAGCTGGGGAGCGGTGGTTTCCCACACTGAATTAACCAACCTGCCAACAATTGCCCTTGCCTAAGTTTATTGTATTCCGTAAATTAGTGACCTAATTCAAAATGGCTGGTCGCTTTGATAACTGTCTTCACTACAAATGTTTTCTAGCAATCTAGGTATTTAACAAAAGTTTACAATTTTTATAGCTTGATATCCGGTAGGTTAAACATCTTTGTATAAATTTAAGACTAAATATTTTAAAACACATGTTTAGCAAATTCACATTTGCAGTGGCTTTCATCATTGTCAGATGCTAGAGGTTAGGATGGCACCAAGTCAGAAAATAGCTTGCCAGACAACCATTAGCACTGCTGGAGTAATGTGAAGTTGGATACTGTTTAACTATTGATTTTTATTTTAAAATTATATAATTTTTTAGATTGACTGTGTAAAGTTACTATTTACACTAATGTAAAAAACCTTCAGTACTAACAGCACTTTGATTTTTTATTATAAATAAGAAGATGTGGAAAATTCATTCTTGATTATAGTTTAAAGTGTGTACCTTATTGTACATGTACATGTATTTGAAGAAAGTATACTTTTTCCTATATCTTAAAAAGTTGAAATGGTGTTTTACTTGATTTTGTAACTTAATAAATGTTTACACAAAATAAATATTATATTTTTTCTTATCAACATGTAACATTCTGAAGACTATGTTTTCACAATGAATAAAACAGCACCAGGTTAGGGATGTTGATGGGTTAGTACTCCAAAGAGGGGTGGGATGAGTAACCTTGGTTTTCAAGGATTGTTCCCAACCTGTTAAATACATTTCAATTATAAATAATAATAATATAAACTGTACATTAAGTTCACTTTATGATGTTAAGAATTATTGAAACATATCTTGATACATGTATGTTGACAGAAGAAGTAATTTAGTGACACATTTTGCAGTGAATGTGATTAAAATTTTGAGAATGGGCCATTTTTAATGACCTGCAGAATTTCATTGGCTCATTTTCATCAGGAATGTGACAAAAAGCACATGGCCTCCTCTAATCCCAATCACTGCATGCTTTCGAAATGGTGACTTTAATGCATTAAGTGGAGACAATGCCTCTACTCATTTCCTCAGTAGGTAGAAATAAAAAATAAAAAGTGTATGTGTATTTAGACAAAATTATAAATCAGATTAACTATGAAGTCTTTTTAGGCTTTATTTTTTTTTATTATGAATAAATACATCAGGAAGACACATTTATTTATATAGTACATTGTGTATCTTTATTTTTCAGTGATTGCCTGATGCCAGGGATGAAGGTATGTTTCAAATGTTTTATATCTGAACATATTGTATTATTTTTAACCAGGAACCAGACAGGGGTATGTGCTAAAAATCATTTGGGAAAGTAGTTTTTAGCTCACCTGGCCATTGGCCATATGAGCTTTTGAGCTCTTCCCATCACCTGGCGTCTGTCATCATTGACAATTTTTCAAAACTCTTCTCCTTTAAAATTGTAAGACCAATCAACTAACCTTGGTATGAATGAACCTTGGGGTATTCTGCATAGAACTTTTTGGGGGATATTTGGTCTTTTGGAAAACATGGCCACCATTACTTAAAATAGAACATAGGGGTCAGACAAAAGTTTTTCGCATATATCTAAAAAAACATTAAGTTTAGCAGAATTTTATTAATTGCTGAAATGATCCTTATGATAAGGCCTACAAAAGTGTGCGGAGATCAAAGTTTTCGGACAACTACTTGTTAGAGTTAATGTCCTTGAAAGGCAAAAAATGTTGTTTTCAGCAGTTTTCAGCCAATATCTTGAAAATTAGAATAGATAAAGAGAAACTTTCAATTGATGAAGTAAGCCTTATGATACATGTAAGTCCTACCAAAGCCTTCTTTGAGTCCAAATTGTTGGACAACTCCTTGTTAGAGTTATTGCTCTTGAAATGTAAAATGTGAAGCAGGTGAGCGATTCAGACTCCTTGGAGCCTCTTCTTAATTTTCAGTAGGGAAATAAAAACCTTTCTATATTAGTGTATTCCTCTAATATGTAAAATGGTTTGCACACAGTGCACATCAATAGTCTGACTTACAATGACAAGTATTTTATGCTCCGCCGCAGTGAGACATGGTAATGTTCCCTGTCTCTCTGTCTATCCTTTATCTTGTGAACACAAGTCCTCTAAAACCACAGGATAAATTATGTTTAAGTGGCATACAAATGTTAGATACAGTATGTTGTTGATCATATCACACCACCAGTTTGTTTGGACAAAGTTTATGGGAGTTACTATTTTTTCACATTGGCACAATAGGAAAATTTTGTGAATGCAATTGTGAAACCACTGGATGGATTTTTTTTCAAATTTTATACAATTGTTAGATACCGTATGAAGTTGATCACACTGCCATTTTGTTTCAACAAATTTTGCAGGTGTTAAGGGCACAATTATTTTCAAATGTAATCATTTATTAATTTATTAATTTTGAAATTTTTTATTCAACCACAAAATTTTTGTGGTTTTAAAATGTTATAGCGCAGTGGGAGTGGACACTTTGTTTCTGTGTGAACTTAAGTTGTGGTTGTCTAATTGTTATAAAATTTTGATATGGTTTTACTAACCACGAAAGGAAGGTTCATAATTAATTGTGGCTCCTACCATTCTGATAAAAGTTTCTACTTTTGTAGCACAATGAGATCTATCAATGTTCTTATTTTCACGAAATCTGTTTAGAACCAAATTTGGTATGAATGTTCTTTGGGTTATCCTGCATACAGTTGATTTGGGGATTTTTGATTCATCAAAAACATGGCCACCCTTACTAAAAATAGAACATAGGGGTCAGACAGTAGTTTTTCACTGAATTCTGATATGAGTAAAAGTGTTCAGCATGATGAGATCTATCTCTGGTTAAATTTTGGTTTTAATCCGTTGAGCCATGTTGGAGTAATTGCCCTTTTTCAATGATTTTTGCTATTTTTAATGTTATTTCTTTCCAAAATCTTCTCCTCTGACACTGCTTGACCAATTGAAACCAAAACTTGTTCCATGGGGTATCCTGCATAGATCTGATGTGGGGATTTTCAATTCGTCGAAAAAAACATGGCCGCCATTCCCAAAAATAGAACATACGGGTCAGACTGTAGTTTTTCACATATATCTCCAAAACCGTTAGGTTTATCCAAATTCTTTCAATAGCTGAAGTGATCCATATTATTAGGACTACAAAAGTCTTCAGATTCCTTGTAAGAGTTTTTGTCCTTGAAAGGGGAAAAATTACTTTTTTAAATAGTTTTCAGTCAATATCTTGAAAACTATGATAGATTAAAAGAAACTTTCAATTGCTGAAAAGATCTTGTGATAGTCCTACGAAAGACTTCTCGAGTCAAAATTGTTGGACAACTTCTTGTTTAATTTATTGCCTTTGCAAGGCAAAATTCAAGGTGAACGATTCAGGCTCCTGGGAGCCTCCTGTATATTCTTAATCTGAGGGAACTTATAAATAAAAAAAAAAATAATTTCAATACTCCCAATTAACTCAGGACGTCATTTCTATCTCATAAACAGCTTTTTTTTCATTATTCTTCTATAGTTGAGGAAAAAATAGCAAAATGAGCATTTTGACTCCTATCAGTTATTTCTATGATTTGGCGTCTGTCGTCATCGTTCAAAACTCTTCTCCTCTGACACTACTTGACCAATTCAAACCAAACTGGGTATGAATGTTCTTTGGGGTATCCTGCATATAAAACTGATGTGGGGATTTTTGATGCGTTGAAAAACATTGCGGCCATTGTTAAAAATAGAACATAGGGTCAGACCTGTGTGGGAAACCATTTTTTTCCCCAACTTGCCAATCTGGTTAGTGGAATATTGATCTTGCTAGCCAAATAGAAATTCAGCTAGCCAATTTTTTAAATTTTTTTTTCTGTACTATCATCTGTTTTCTCTTGGATTTGACTATCTACTGTCTTTCTTTCTCTTTTTATAACTATCTTTTCATTTGTTTTTAAATTTATCAAAAACTTTTCCATTTTAGAATATTCCCTCCCATTGAGGTTTTTCATGTATTTTACAGTAACAAAATGAGTATTCCATTTTTGAACTCATATTTCAAAAAATAAAATTATATTTCAACAGATTCATCATCAAGAAAACGTGTATCATTTGCTTCTTGTTCATTTTTATTTTGACAATAAACAACTAATTTGCAATGTAACATACAGCCCTCAAAGTATCTTTTGAAACTAGATGGTCTTTTGGCCACCAACCTTGAAATTTTAGTGGCCAACACAAACTTTAGGTCGCCAGCCAAAAAAAGTAGGTCACCAGAAAAAATGTTATCACAAGTTCAAGTAATACCATGTATTTTCATTTTGTCTGGGTCATTCACCTTTTTAATTTTCAGTGTGTTCTTGGTTTTAGTTTTTCATGTTGTCTGGTGTCCTTGTTTGTTAAAAAACTTGTCAAAAGTGTTTGTTTTACTTTCTCCGCCATTACGGGGAATTAGAAACAATCGATGACATGCTTGAAATCGTTTTCAAAATCTCATTACTTTCAAACGTACTGGTGACAATTGAGTAACATATGAAAAATACCGGCTCGGGCATGATTTTTTTCCGGATTTTTTGGTCGCCTGTCAATATTATTTCAAGTCGCCAATTGGCGACTTTATTATTGTTTTCAGTCGCAAAAACATTATTTAAGTCGCCATTGCGACCATTTCACTAGACTAAATTGAGGGCTGACATATCTTAAATTATCAAGATAATTTTGTTTGAATACTAATACAAGATCGAGACTGCCGCATAGGTTTTGGCACATCCCGTTTACCAGAAATTAAAATGGCAATTAAAAACAATGCTTTACAAGTCAATAAAATTGTGCATATCATGCCAAAAGTTACTTGACATATTCAAGCTAAACTTAAAACGTAGGGAACATATTTTTAATGTATGATGTTAAGGGATGTTTTACTAAGTAACCTGTTGGCTGGTTAACTTTCCCTGGAACTTGCCAATCAAATGATGGTCGCCAAATTGATGAGTGTAAGGAAATGAGAACTTGCCAAAATACACATCTACTTGTATTTGGTGAACTGGTGAGCAGTGGTTTCCCACACTGTCAGACAGTAGTTTTTCGCATATATCTCCAAAATCGTTAGGTTTAGCCAAATTCTGACATGGGATTACAGTGTTCAGCATGATGAGATCTATCTGTGGTCAAATTTTCATTTTAATTTGTTCAGCCATATTGGAGTTATTCCCCTTTTTCTACGTTTTTAGCTCACCAGGCCAAAGGCCATGTGAGCTATTGCCATCACTTGTCGTCGTCGTCGTAGTCAACAATTTTTCAAAACTCTTCTCCTCTGAAACTACTTGACCAATTGTAACCAAACTTGGTATGAATGTTTCTTGGGATATCCTGCATAGAACTGACGTGGGGATTTTTTATCTGTGGAAAAACATGGCCACCATTACTAAAAATAGAACACAGAGGTCAGACAGTAGGTTTTCGCATATATCTCCAAAACAGTTAGGTTTAGCCAAATTCTGACATCGGGTATAAGTGTTCAGCATGATGAGATCTGTCTGCGGTCAAATTTTCATTTTAATCTATTAAGCCATGTTGGAGTATTGTTGAAAGAAACTTTCAGTTTCATGATCCTTATGATAGTCCTACCAGTCTTCTTGAGTGAAAATTGTTGGACAACCCCTTGTTAAATTTATTACCCTTGAAGTACAAACTTTAACCAGGTGAGCAATTCAGGCTCCTGAGAGCCTCTTGTTTTCTGTTATGACACAACATTACAGAAAACCAGGAATGTCACATCATAACAGAAAACCGGGCACTGCGAGATCGTCATTTAATTACATGTAGATTGAAACTTTACCTGTTTAATGCTTGAGAAGGATTGCATCCTTTTTTGGGCTTCAAACCAACCAGAAATCATTTTTTTCGCCTCATAACTTTAGGATATCATAGGTGGTGAAAATCTAACATTTAATTCGTAATTGGCTTTTTAGCCATTCCTCTACATTATGTATTTTTTTCAGTCTGATGTGTTCAAAATGATCATCTTTGGTGAATTCAGTGATTTGCATTTTCATCTTTTTAATAATTTAAGCACCATCTTTATATTTCACTCTAGCAGGGAGATACAAATAAAATCTACAACCACTGATGAGAGCCCAAAGGCCTTAAATGAAAAGACAGTTCAAGCAAAAAAAAAATGACTACACTTATTGATCAGTAGTCTGTATAAAGTTCAAGTTCTGTTAGAATTGCTGTATATAGCAGGTTTCAACCTGGGTAGCTGATAAAAATCAAAAACTGAAGTCTTCAAAGTTTCTAATTGTCAAATATTCTGTGCCACTGATTTTAGCTTCCTTTCAACATCCAAAATGGCATGAATGTGATATAGGCTATGATATGCTCTAAAATTGGGTGAATCTCACTAGAATATTGGTTCCCTTGATATGATCATTCTTGTAACCGTGATGACCTGAATTTTTTTCAATTAAGAATGTTTTCGTTTCACAAGTTTCTCTCAAATTTTTGATGATCTTTTGGTCACTCATGATATTGACCATGGAACCAGATTAGAAACCAAATTAAACAGCTGGCAATGCTATAAATATATCGGGGCCCTGATAATGTATTTGACCAATAAGTCAATTTTAACAAGCCCCTGTGTCTGAATCGGAAACAGGGTAATGTTCAATGCTAACCGATCATTTCATCTTTTAATGTAAAATTACTGTTCTCATGCAAGCAAAAAACACATGTAGAACACGTGTATGATATTTAAGAGGTGCATTTATATCTCATGTGAAGCTAGAACTATGAAGTTAGACGGTCATCATTGGTCTGCAGCTTAATCTGGAGTTGTAATATATAATTGTGCAAATCATAAGTGCATGTAAAGTACTGAAATAATGAATGCAAGAAGTCACTTACAATATTAGTGACTTAAGGATTATAAGAGATGGTCTTTGTGATTTAAAACTGATAAGTAGAAATCCTGATTAATCTGCTCATTTCAGAACATCCTACCTATTAAAACATATTCCCTCATCTAACAACCACTCTGACTTAGTTTCCTTGTTGTTATTGATTATATTTGTCTCATTGTGTTGTTTTTACATTGACTTCTATTACAGGTGTGTTACATCAACAAGTTCATCAGGCCAACATGAACTTTGTTGACTGAACACAGCTTTAGATAGAGGATTATTTCCTTATTATTAAACTGCAATAGTATTAAGTTGCATAGAAAAGAATAGCAGGTTTGATTTCAAAGTAATGAGTTATTGCTGTAGATATTTTTTTGACTCAGTCAGTATAGTTTCGCTTTTTACCCTTTGACCTTATGGACGCTCTTCTATAGAAACACAAGTCTCCTGATCGCAATTCTGTTTCCCGATTGGCCAAATACTGATAACTTAGCAGCGTTTGAAAAAACTATATAAAATTTTGAAATGAGGTGCTGTGTTATTTTCTTGAAAGGAATGTAGAAACTTTAATGTAAAAAGAACAAAATTTAATTGTGTCAGCTATCTTTTTTTAAAGATAATACTTGTTTGATAGTATTGTTACTTTTGTAATATACATGTACAGTGTTCAGTTGGAGGTGCACTTCAATTCATGTCTGAGTTATCCCCCTTTGAACCTTTAAATCCTGTAGATCAAAATTACCACACAGTGTGTTGCATATTGTTTCTGACTTGTCTGTTTGTGCTTCCACCATTGTGTAATAGCAACTTCAGTTCTCTTCTCGATAAAGCCTCCACTTTTTGACAAATGTATTACAAATTTTGTGAATGGTTAGCAATAAAAGGTTGGGTGGGATGGTATTTTCAAAAATAAGTTAAGGGCGTCACTTTTCTGGAGGCTGCATAGTAAAAAATGTTTGATTATGCTTGTCACCTGGATAATCCTCTTAATTTTTGACAGATTTCCTTAAAACTTATGTAAATGTTTAGATGCGTAAATGCTTGAATACTTATGGTTTCAAGTAAAAGGGGGGTTCTTTTATTGGAGGGAGACTTAGTCAGAATTAATTCATTTATGCATGTTGCCAAGATTGCGCCTCTATTTTTGACAGATTTCCTTCAAACCTTTGTAAACGATTAGTAGCAAAAATGAGTGGATGGAGTTGATTTTCACAGTGGGAAAATTTTGAATTTATATTATACATTGGATAAATTCTATCTAAATATTTCACAGTATTTCTTGCATACTATTTTTATTTTTTTTTGCAATGAATAATCATGTTCTGTAGGAGGCAACTACAAAATAGCTATTGCAGCCTTTAGAAACATATTTGTGGCCTTTTATACAAATATGTAGGTTGTTAGTTGAATCTATTCATCGCCCAAATTTTTCGTCACATTTCTTTTTTTTTTTTTTTGGGAATTTTTTTTTGGAATTCCCTAATTTTTTGTCAGTATAAATTTCAGCAGGGTGTACAGAAGGTAAGTTTATTTTTGGAAAAAAAAGCAAAGGATGAGAGTAAGAAAGAAGATGATCAATGTTATGGTTTGTATGTGACTTTTACTTCTAATAATTATATATACAATAATTAAGTAGAAACGTAAATTTTTTTAATAAAATTTGCATTGAAGGTTTTTAATATTCATTATCCTGTACCGTATGTTGTATGGTTTGAAACAAGGATTTCTCCTTTGGTGGCTTTGGAAAATCAAAGTATGGTTACAAAAAACTGTCACTGAAATGTCTATCACAGACATGACAAGTGTTGAATAAACACTGTCTTGATATGCCATGTGTATGATTGTTGGTACAACTGTCACATTTTCCCAATTTCAAGCAGTGATTGGTCAATATATGTACTGAGGGATGGAAATGGGTGAAATGTATAAAAACTGTGGTGAATAACAATTCTTTCCGAATATTGATGAAACATGCCCTTCTAAGTCCCACTTATTATTTTCCAAAAGATTCTTGACTTCATGGTTCAAAAAAGATAAAAAAAAAATAAGCTTAATCCTTTTTCAACATAATGTACCAGTAGCTCCACTAACTCCTTTGCACAAAGCCCAATAATATCTAAAACTATTTTTAGCACCAATCATACAACACAATACACAAATGTCTGTGATGTGTGAAGCTATGCACAGCCCTGGAAATGCTCTACCAATCAGCCCTGCTTTCATTATCAAATAAAAAGATTAAAAATGATTGTGGACAGGAAATTACTCTTAAAAATTTTTTAGGTTAAATTCTTGAAATATTCTTCTGGAGTGGGTGCAATGTAGATATCTTTTGTGGTGAAATTAGTGAGAAATTAAAGTTTCAATCTAAAACCACCTAAATCTACCCCTGACAACCCATGCTTTGCAAATTTTAGGGGGGCACACGCCTGCCATGCCCCACCTGAATCTGCCCCTGAGTAGGTCATAGACATGTCAGTGTGGTACAGATGGTTGGTTAGGGCTAAGGCACACATACAAATATGATATAACAAGACAATGTTTTAAAACTATTAAGTATAATAAGTCAACAATTTACGATACAAACAAATAAGATTCACACATTTTATACATAAAATTGACGAGTGCAACAGCTTCTGAACATAGCGATCCATTATGTGAAAAGATCAACCCGAAAGAGAAGTTAGTCAATATTTTCTAATTTTTTGTCACTTTTCCAAAATTTGTGAAAAACAGGTGTTTTTGAGTGACGAATAAGTAGAGAAATTATGGTAGTCTTTCTTTGGACAGGTGGCATTTCCCATTTCCATTTAGTTGTCAGAGAAATGAGAGGGATTCGTCTTTTTTAAAAGAAGAGTGAATATGTGGGGTACAGTAAAGGTTCTTAATTTTTTTCTGAAGAGCAAGATACATGTATATCTTCAAATAGAAATGAAAAAAAATAATGACTGTTAAATCTGGTCTTTGGATGATCTCAAAATAGGAGGAAATAATGGTATCTTTTTGTTGCTGTAGTTTTTTCAAGCATATTAGAAGATTTCATATTATGTAAGAATGTACACAGACATGATTTTCTTCTGACTTAATATGAAATTCTAAATTTTCTTGTTACATTTCTCTTCTTACCACATGTTAACTTTGTTTTTTGTCTATTTCTACTTTTTTTGTTGGGTTCACAAAATCACGTGTGTTCAAGAATCTTTTTTTTTTTCTTGAAAATTTTTAGTAATCTATCCAGTAATTACTAGAGTTATCTCCCTTATCGCATGGTTTCAAATTTGCATTTTTAAAGTGAACATAGAAAATTTGGAATTTTGGACTAACTAGAAGTCTTGGAAGTACATTTACATGTTTTTATGACCTAAAACTAGGTACATGTGGCTGTAGATATGATTTACTGCAAAGTTCAGTTTTAATTTGATTTGAGTTGTATCACCTTATAAAAGCTTGACACAGTCTTGTGAAGTTATATATTTTAGATAATACACACATTTAAAAAAAAAAATGACTCTGTTCAACAAACTTCCACTCTTTTATTTTAAGTAATACAAAATGTTGTTCTATAGGAAAAGACAATATTTGTTATTATTACAGAGTTCCTGGAATATCACCAGGCTATTTCAGAGCTGTGCTTTTTGGCTTGTTGCTCTCATGCACATTCACCTTATAGAAAGGTGAATGGCTAGCAGGTGGGAAATATATTTTCGTGACATTTTTTTCAGCAACTATAAATCATAGCCATTAGATATTGGTATAGAAAGGTGAATGGCTAGCAGGTGGGAAATATATTTTCGTGACATTTTTTTCAGCAACTATAAATCATAGCCATTAGATATTGGTACGAAACTTAAGTATAGGGTCCCATATCGTGGGCTGTTTCAAGTCTGTCACACTTCTTATTCCTGTTTACGGCAACCTGGCCATTTGGGTCTTGGACCCATTTTTATATGACCTTCTAAGACAGGATGTATTATGGTATACTGTTGTCCGTCTGTCCGCCCGTCGTCAACACTTTGGAAAATAACTCAAAAACACTTCCACCAACTTTTATGAAACTGGTAAATTTTTCATATCTATTTGAGTAAGCTTTCTTTCGATTTTTATACATTTCAAATTTTTCATTTTCGTGTTATGAATTTACTTAAAAAATGGTGGACAAAAACTCAAAAACACTTTCACCAACTTTAATATGAAACTTAGGTGAATTGTTCATATCTATTGACGTAAGTTCCCTTTCAATTTTTATAAATTTCAGATTTTCCATTTCCGTGTTATGAATTTTTTTACTCAAAAAAGGGGAAATTTTCATGTTTTCGCACAATGATTCATACATGTGAACCTACCGGCAGTAGTTCAATTCTACCGGAATTACAACCGGTCTACCGTTGAAACAGGAAATCTACCGCTATTCGAACATTATACTATAAACAAATTTTGGACACCATTTTTTTATTTACTGAAGGAAAAAACGAGTAACAGCATTTCTGGTTGATCTCAGGTGGACAGATGAACATGTTAATTAGGCTCATAAACAGTAATTTAGAGCTTCAGTGGTTATCCACGTGAGGTGACGTTATTTAAAAGGTGTGATGTTTATGTAACAACAGGAGATGATTGACAACTATCCCAAGTTTTAGAGGCACATGCTTAAATGATTAAACGATTTATTACTGATGATTGGGACTCATTGTGTAAATATTGATGCAGGACTTCAGATCTTTTGATGGCTATGGAAACATTGACCATGCATCCACTGAAAATGAAATTGACTCAAAGTATGGCTTGTTTTTTATCCAAGTCAATGGAGGAATTATATAAATTTTTCAATTTTTGGAGCACTCTCATTAACCGTCAAAATGCTGAAATGTAATTTTTCATCTTTAGCACCTCCTGCCAAAATAGCAAAGTACTATTCCAAATTCAATGCTGCATGGAGGCCAAAGTTAAAGGTGCCAAGCCAGTAATGACTATTCGAAATGAAATCATTTTGATGCATATTTGTGCAAAAGTAGCAACTGTAGTGACAATTTTTAAATGAAAATTATTTAATTAATAGTAGCTATTTAGTAATGATGACACTTTTAAATAGAAACTTATTTATGTTTATGCTGTTCTTGTGAAAATATTGTCATTAATGAATAAAATCATTAAAGAGTTAAAGTGTTAATCCATCAAAAGGGTCATTCCAACTATTCCAATGGAGTATTCAGCATTTTTTCTCATGGATACAGACTTAATACAAGGTTTTCCATAAGTTTCACACATATTTGACTTGTTATGCCGCGAAAAAAAACGCAGATAAAAACCTCCAGTTTTCAAACCAAATCTCCAGCTGAAAAATGACATGTATGATGATTCAAAAATGCTTTCACTACTTTAATGAAACTTTAGTGAAATGTTTATATATATTGAAGTAAGCTCCCTCCTGATTTGTATAATTGTCAAATTTTACGTTTCTGTTTTATGAAGTTTTACTCTTTAAAAAAAATGCGGAAATGGCCATGGAAATTTATTCATTGAAAAATTGTTGAAAACAGACTATTTGTTATGATGATTGACTAATAAATATAAAAGGTACTTGGTAACCTTGTCAGAAAAGTGTGTTTTGAAAAAGATAGAAATGTACGGGTGAAAAATCAAGACAACAAACTTAGTTAAACTTGAGGTACCTTGATAGTGCCAAATTTTTGTGTCTTTTTTTATTTCCTTTTTTTTTGGGAAGGGGAGGGTATTTAACAGACTCACAGTATTTCTAGTTGATCGTATAAATTCATTAAAAGCATATGAACAAGTTAAAAGGGCAATGGGCGTATTATGTGCTTAAAACACAGCTCTTTATTAGCTCTGTGTTGTCATAAATGAGTTATAACCCAAAATTCAAAGATTTGGGTATATAAGAATGACCTTGTTCGTCTTGCAGTCTGTCTACATATCTTTTAATCCAACAACTCATAAACTGCTCAATGGATTTTGATGAAATATAGGAAGGTAAAGCAAAATATTTTAGGATAGGCATCATAAGAAGTTGTGTAATTCTTTGTGATGCAAACGTAAGGGTTTTAAAAGTCCATTCGAAGTACGGGAGGGGTAGTGGCTTTGTGAGCTTTCTCAGAGTATTTCTAGTTAAGTTGGACTGTGGTTGTAAGGAAAAGCCAAAAGAACTATGTGAGTAAGGGAGAACATTGTACTATTTTGAACTGTTTGGTTTGCCTCTGCATTCTACAGGTAAGATGCTGTCCTTGTATGCAAGATGTCTTGGATTTTTATATGACCGAAAGTTTTTTTTTTTTTTTTTTTGTCATATAAGGGTATCACCCTGTCTTCATCATTATTGTTGGCCTCCTTTAACTAAGTTTATTAACAAAAACATGAGTAAAACAAATCCAACCTTTTTGTAATTTTAACACATTGTTCCTAGGAACATGGTGGATGGCCGTATCGTTTTTGCCCCACCCCTTTTTAAATATGAGGGTAAAAAGGGGGAAAATAGGTTTTATCGTTTGCTTATAGTTGATCCAATTTTCATAATTCAATGTCAACCTGCTTCTTTTGAATTCAGTAGAGAAAATGGTTACGGGGTAGGCTCATCTTTATAATTGTTTTGGAAAGGAATACAAAATTGGGCCATGCCTATAAAAAATCAATTTCTTATTATTTGGTCAGATTTTTAACAGAATTGTATTGGAATCCTTATGATAATCCTTTCCTGCATTTTTTCTGTCAGATTTCAGATATCTCTTACTGCTTTCAAGTAAGATGGAGTCAAAGGTGTCACACCCCAAAAAATTGACCTTTTCATTTTTTGGTTTGAAATTTTTAAAATTATTTCAAATTATGTGCTATATTGTGTCCAAACCAGTTGCTGTGTTCATAATGAACTATAAGGCCAGGGGTTGAAAATTTTTTTGGGAAGACCCGAGCCCTGGATTTTCCATCTTTGGTACACTAAGCCCGCGCAATGTTGTGTCAAGTCCCAATCGATATAAATGCAATTTTGTTATCTGATATTCTTATGTATAATTCTATGTTTGCAGGGAAGAAGACACAGTGTCAATTGATTCCGTCTCCCGGTCTGATGCCTTGTCATCAGCTTTCTGTTTCTGCGTTTTTTTTAACCGTGAAATTGTAATTGAGCAACGATATTTTCCTCTAGAGTTTATCAACGAAATTTGATCTTTATCATTCCAGCACTTGATTAATAATAGTATGTCAAAAAATGCGTCTGATCAAGCGCAGGTGTGATTCAGGCTTGAGAATGACTAATCAATAGATCGATCTAGTGAATACCCATTCTAAAAATAAAGTTATAACTATTTATAGGTCAGGGAATAGATCCAGAAACATGGTCCAAATAATTACAACAAAATCTTTCAAAAACGAGTTTTTATGTTTTTAGATTTGCCATGCCCGATGGACTTATTTCATTGAAAAACGGCAAATCAGAGGTGCAATTTTTTTAGTCCCGAGCGTCAGGCTTTAGGAATTTTCAACCCCTGAAGGCCCTATGCTAAAGTCAAAAACTAAATCCTCTCTTGCCCCAACTGTTCAGGGTATGCCCACTGTGGTCATGTCATGCTGTGCTATGT
Organism: Perna viridis; assembly: GCA_037379345.1. NCBI lineage: Eukaryota > Metazoa > Mollusca > Bivalvia > Mytilida > Mytilidae > Perna > Perna viridis. The sequence goes on along the minus strand of CM074511.1, from coordinate 51,286,660 downwards.
GAAGCTCTTTAGATGTCAATTTTTGATCTCATCAAATTAACCATACTGCATTCTCCACTCATTAAATTTGGATTAATAAAGTGGTTGAAAATATTGTGCTACCAAGGAAAGGACCATATTGGCCGTATAAGGAGAAAGGAGGAGTCTCTACCAACAAATTCAGATGAAGAGCAATACTTCTGTTTACTGAATGATTTGAAATCTTAAATGATTGCTGTACTATGTGTGATTTGTCTTGATTACATGTCATTTTCCTGCATCTGAGATGTGCAGCTTAAATTTTTTATTAGAAATTTAGAATACATTTAATTTGGTATAAAGAGACTTTAAAAATTGTATGGTTTTGACAGGATTAGAAATTGTTCAGGGTTTGGTTTAGACAAGTTTCACTGTGTTATTTTGTCATGAGGTATATATAACATTTTATGCTGAAAAATACATGTACTTAAGCTCTTTAAACATTGCTTTACATTTCTGTGTTTTGTGTCCTACATTTTATTTGTCTTGTTGTATACCTGTGTTTGCTTGGAATTATTGCCTGGGATAATGTAACAAGAATGATTACTTTTTGATAAGCAAGTATTAGCCTTTAGGATGTTGGATTAGTTGAATGGACACTTTCTAGGAGATGATATTCTAAAATTATTAAATACAGCCCATAGCCAAATTATGACACTGAGTCCTTTTGGATCACGTTTTGATGGTTTTGAGTATCAAATTAATGAATTGCTTTTCAACAATAGATTGGTATAAAATTCAATATTTCTACAATTAATTATTTACAATACTCTATGGATTTTGTGTTAGGTAGTAAATGGCATCAAATGGGTTTTCATAAATAATAGAACACTCGTAATGGATATTGAATTTTATTTTGGTTGATATTTAACTGTCTGCCTGACAATTTTTCCTCTTCTGTGATCGATTTGGGGAAAACTTATACAAATTTCAGGTGTGAATGATATTTTTTCGTTTGAGCTTGTTCAATTAATTCAACTTTAGTGTTGTTCTAAGGTTCAAAGTAAATATTGCTCTGAAAATGGAACTTATATCCAATGTTTGTCATTATTAAACAAAGTGTGCGGTTTTAGTTTTATATTGATCACTGTTGATATTGTCATTTGTACTTAGGTCTAAGCCACTTATATTCCAGTCCATACAAACTAATTAACAAAGTACTTGTAGAAGCCCACATATCGCCTGTCTCAGCATATTTAGACCAAAGGAATATCAAGTTTTCGTTGAAAGGCTTTTAGAAGAAGAGTTCTTAAGATATAGATATAAACATTAAGTTCATGCTTGGTTTGGTTGTAGCCTCTAATTTCGCTGTTAATTGTTCCATTTCAGGAATTGCTTTACATTGTCTTTTAACATTATCCACGTTATTAATGTTCTATTTTATATAGAAATAGAGGAAGGTTTTATAGTTGTCTGTCCTACTAAAACCATTGTTAATTCTTTAAATAGGTCTGTCACTAAAAATACTTACATGTAATATGACTTGCTTCAAATAATTTATTTTTTTGGGGGGGGGGTGTGCTTAAGATATTGCAGTCTTTGTATTGATGTTCAGATTGTTTTGGTTAATTTTGGTGGTGCATGAACTTGTTATTGTAACACGCTTTTACATATTTAGGTATCATAAGTACTTGTAAGACTTCTGTCTTCAGCATTTATTTATACCCCCATTTAATGAATAGGTGGTTAAATCAGAATTACTTTATTGGCCTGTCATTCCACTTGTTCAAATTTGCTCACAATTATTTTGGCTCCTAATGCATGAATTGATTTTGAATTTGATCTGTGGCTTTATATAGATGGAGCATATCCAGCATATGTTGTATGCAATTTTGGTTGCTGTCTGATATCAACTTCCTGTTTTAGTTGAGTGTATATTGAGCATGACAATGCAAGCAGACTGTATTTTCTTTTTCTTAAATATTCATCCTTGGAAAAAAAAATTCTGCTATATTCCTCATTTTGAATCTTATGCGCATGATTATAAGGAATGACAACACTTTATAAGAATAGTCAGATCTATGTTAAACATATGACCTTTAGCTCTCAATGATTTGAATAAAATACTTTTATACATAAAGGTAAGTATATAGTTATAACCTTGATGAATCTGGTATATTTTTTTCTACAAGTTAAGTGATACCCATCAATGTTTAGTATATGGACTTTAACTAGAATATCAGTATATGTCACTGATTGTGACCATAACCATTCAGACTTAGGGACTGAACTTAGCCAAAAACAAGTATTTGATTAAGTTACCAGAACTTGGGTTTAGGTAAATTAAGAATCTTGATGATCAATAAAAGTGGCCCTCTTTTTAGTACGTAGAAAAATTGTTTTTATTATTATTTCGATACAACCTTAAAAATTTGTGGTAATATAAATGATGTGGTACAGTCATTGTCCAGCATCTGTCAACTTGTTCTTGTTCCAACAATAACTTAATAAGAATATGGACATCTTTGAAATGTGTTATTATCTAATAAACAGCAAGTATGGGCAATTTACAAATTTAGCTTCTTTTTTTTTTTATCTGAATGAGTTTCTGGTAATGCAACAATAACATACTGAAGCTACTTTCACTTATCAGGAAGTAACTGATTATCCAATGTCAAATTGTTTACATAAGAATTTACACTGATTTACAAGTAGCTGTTTTTGTGGTATGAAATGAGATGAGATATTGAAAAGTTTTATTATGGTTCAGTATATGAAGAGTGAGTGAAGATATTTTTTTCACTGAAAACTTGTAATATCCTTGATAACAAAGTTTGTTGGTAGAGTTTAGTCACCCTCTGTCTGTCTTTTTAAGGCAAAAATAAATGATATGTCACCTCCTATCCTACCTACCATATTTTTGTGCCTACCCTAACATTTTATGGATATTTTGTCTCAAGCACTGTAAAAGTCTAGATTTTATCTCCATTAATATTTTTTTAACAGAAAAACAATCTCCCAAACCACCTTCCCTATTTTTGTTCCCAGCTGTAAGATGACAGAGGGACATGGAAATTGTCCCTGTCGGTCTGTAAGTCTGTGCATCTTTGCATCCGAAGTTTGTAAACACAATTCCTCTGTAACCACTTTCTGTTTTATTTTGTACTATTTGTAGGATTGTAACATACATTATGTAATTGATCATGTAATTTTATGGGAGTTATTAGACATTGACACAATTAAAAGATTTTGTGAACACAACTCTTTTGTAAGTGCTGGACGGATTTCCTTCAAACATCAGCTTGGCACTAATATAAGACTTAAAAACAAAAAAAACAACAACAAAAAACAGATTAAGGTAAACCTGTTTTAGGTCTTTTTTAGCAAATGCTTACACCAGACAACTAACATCAGATGGTAGAAATCTTTTAACTTTAGGATACACTAGTCAAAGCTAAATAGTTTCTGAAAATGGTAGTGTGTTAAGCACATCTCTTAAATTGTGAACCAACATCACAAAGAATAAACAATGGACTGGAATCCTCAAGGGAATAGGAGAAAGGGATGACCAACAATCATTGATTGATTAAACATAACATAACTAGCTACCTTAATACTTATATTTTCATGATGTCTTGATTAGCTATATACTTTTAAGGTTCTAGGATGGGTATATTGCACACAGGTTAAGGTTGTAAAATTGATTGTTGTCACCGTGACTTGATTGAGCACCATGGAGTGTTATTAAGTTTTCTATTCCATGACAACAACCACTTGTCTGGAACTTGGATGCTCATCCTGTTTGTCAGACTTGATCTACAGTAAGTTGAACAGCAGTAGCAAAAAAGTTTTTATAGAAGTTTGTACTGTTATTTCTTTGTGTTCTTTTTGGACCCTTTGGGTTATGTGACCTTCATCTGATGCCTTTTGTATGCTCCCTGTTGTGTCGTCTTTTATCCCCTTTATGTAGACACTTGGTTTTTATTGTTTTTCATGCTAAATTTTGGCTTCTTACTCAAGAATATATATACAGTTACACACATTAGAAATTAACTTTGTTGCTTCAAATGAAGAGTAATAACAAAATTACCGAACTAAACAAATTTAGGCGGTAGTCAAAAGAAAAGTCCATAGAATGGTAATATGGGGGGAAAATTTGGATTGTTGGAAACCTCTGCAATGGTCCTGACTTGGTACAGGCATTTCATAATGAATGGTGGTTAAACTAAGTTTTATAGCGTGCTAAACCTTATTTGTCCAGTAATAACAGTAAAAATGAACTTCTCTTTCAAACACATCCTGATTCCATTCCCAGTTATGTTTTTTAAGCTAGAGGTTATAAATAGAGTTTTCACAATGGTTTTGTATAGAAGTCTTTGTTGAAGCTGCAAGGTCAAAGACAATGAAGTCTTAGTTTTATACTTAGTACAACAGGATATTATCCATTAATACTTTATAAAACATACTTCACAAGATATCTATCATGCATTCATTACTGATTATTTTTATTATAGAAACAATTCACAATTGGGCCTAAAATTGAAGCATATAAATATATAAACTATTCATGCAGGAAACAAAATTAGAAATTGCTTAAGAGACTGTTAGAAAGCCATCAGGATCAAAGTATAGATGTTGATGACAATATTCCTGCACTTCATATCAGTTCCTAATGGTGTTGACATTTTCATTCCCTTGGGATGTTTTGATAGCATTATGATATGCACTCCTCATCATTTAATTGATCTCTCCTATATTGTGGTATGATTGAAACGGGTCCCTTGTGTAAGCTGATAGGCAACTTTCCCTACCTTGGATCAAACAAGTAGAAAAATCACATGCTATATCATACTCATGTTTTGCAACAGATTGTCATGAAACTCGATAAGTTGATATTAGTTGAGGATCTTTAAAGGGCAGTTAAACATTTGCATGAAGGGCAAAACCTATGTTTGAAGAGTTGATAATATCTCATTATTTGATGGGTATACATGTTTTTTAGAATACCTTTCCCTGAGAGATTGCAAAATAGTTATAATTTTTTTAATGTTTAAAATAGATGATAGATCAGCTGTATTGTGGTGAAGCAGATTGCTAAGACAATAGTATTAGAATAAGAAATACATCAGCCACCAATAATTCAGAATTATTCTTGATGGGTTGATTTACTATATTTAGCAGGTAGAGACATGAATTTTTATTTTAGTTACATTTGAGGAAAATCTGAATTCTAGATTAAAGAAAACTACTAGTATGTTTTTCAATGTTAGGCTTGAGAGGGATGCAAACCTTCAATCTGTGCCTACTTTTTTCTGCTCCATTAATGTCTCGAGGTCACTTTTATAATTTGTACGTTAGGGACCCTTTTATCTTATTTGTGGGATACCAGTAGACTTCACACATGCCTAAAATATACTGTTATGAGGAAAGTCTTATGTTCAACCCTTAGCCCTACCATGCAGAAGTATATGTAACTCATGATTATCAACTACCTTGCAATCTACTGTTGAATCATTAGATATTTTTTGTTACCCCCACATTATAAATGATAATCATAGTTAAGTTTCTTGTCAAGTGGGAGTCATGGCACCCTGATATACCCCTGAATGAATTAACATCATAGTTCAATACCCATGATAATGGCTTTTGTTTCAGGATATCCAGCTGTTTCCTCAGGATACTATCAATTTTCCTGTAAAAACATCCTCTTGTTTCCCAATCAATAGGCCGAAATTTGTTTTTACAAGGACATTATTAAATATGTTTCAATTTTAAAACTTTCAACTTCCTTTGTTTCAGTTCATGTGAAAGTTTTTGCGTTTATTTTTTATTTTTTTCTGCGAAGTGTACAAGGATATTTTAGAGGGGAAAAAAACCTTGTCAGCATGTTTAAATGTTAATTACACAAGAATTTAATATGATGTAAAGCCAAATCAAATTTTTCTGATTAGTGAATGACATTTGACCTGAGTTTATGGTATCATTTTCATATGCCTGTGTCTTTTTATGTACTTGTAAGGCCAAGTAAACTTAAATGTTTGATTTTCATCCAACCTTCCCAAAAAATGTGGGGTTGTTGGGAGGATTTTATTATCCATTTCTTGCCAGATATTTGTTAGCCAAATTTTGTCTATTTGAAGTATAGATATGTTCTAAATCCACAGCTATATCATTTTCAGAGAAGAAACAACATTTTAGTCACCAAGAAATGAAAAATTGGTATTCTATAGTACCTCAATACTAGAAACTGATGTGAAAAAATCCTTATTTTGAAATCCCCACCCCAATTTTTTTTAAATTTTTGTCAATTTTTTAGGGTCAGGAGGGGATGACAATCTAACAATTAATTTTATTTGGCCTTATGGTAAAGCGGTATACTACTATGGTTGTGTCCACTGGACTACTCAAGAAGATATTCCAAAGTATTTTTAGTAGACTGTACAGTTCGTTATGTTGGAAGGGTCCCTCCTATTTTCATCCTTTTACCTGCATCACCAAAGGTGAAAGGTGAAAGCAGGTATAGTTAGCTGTTGGTTTCAGTTTGTCTGTTGTAGCTTCTTAGTATTAATGTTCTTTGGATGATTTGACTCACTTTCTGACATTGTAACATTGTAGGACACATATAAGATGTGTCTGTTGTTTACAATGTGTACACAGTTGGCAACACTTAAACTTTCATAAAACGGGTGTACACTTAAAGTATATAATGTATGGTATTTTCAGATCTTAGTTACCTCATTTTTAAAACTAAAAAAAAAGTTTTTGGTTCATATGATTACTGTTAATTTAGTCAAAATTTGTAAAGAATGAAATTAATTAAATTTATCTTATAACGTCGAAAATCGGTACTTATTATTTTGTAACGGATCAGAATTCCTTTTCATTTTTTGTTCCATTTAAAGTAAGACTTTAATCCATTTAAAGTAAGCCTTGAAATTAAAAATAAATTGGTCAAGTGTATTAAAAAAGAGGATAGAAGTAAAATTTGTATAGCTTGTTGCTAGACATAACCATGAAATTACTTATTAAATGTAATGGAAAACCTTCACAAGTGTCTAGAGAGGTCAGGCGACATCGTTTACACATAATTATCAAAACTTTTTGAAAAAGACATGTTTTTATAATTATAGTTATTTCTTATTCAAGTTTATTCACGATTGGAAAGTATTCTTGTTCAGACCTTTGCCAAAATTTAAAATGAATTACGTTTCAGGACTATTATATTCAATGAACCAAAACATTTAAAATGCTACTTTTTTATCACTTTTTTTTGTGTATTATATCTTTTTTCAATCTTTATATGAGAAAGTTAATTACACCTATCAGTTAAGGTAGTCATATCTTTTATTCATTTGATGTATGATACATACATGTACGTGTATGTGTTTAGCAGCAAATTACTATTTAAACATAATTATTGTTAATCATTATTTTTTGTTTGTTTGGTAAAGAAGTTCTGAAAATGAAGTGAGCAAATGTATGCTGTAGATATCATCATTAGGATTAACCTTTTTGCAGTAGCAAAGTGTTCATAAGCCAGGTGCAGGTCCGGGTGTCAAAAGAATAGGCCTGCAGCAGCGCTAAGCTTGTCGTAAAAGGCGACTAAATAGTGCTCAGAACCCTAGCCAGGGGCTAGGGCGCTCTGCCCACAGAGCAACTGGGATGTGTGCCCCAAGTGGTGGAATGGGGTACTCTTGGCGTATTACATGCTGGAGTTGTCAGGCTATAATACGGAAAACCTGACCCCAAACCATAGTGGTGCACCTTTTTGGGTAAGATGCCACATTCCTCGCACGTTAAAGAACCCTACTGTGGTGTTCTCCCGGAGAAGGAACCATAGGGCTCTGCCACAGGAGGCTAAATTGCCCGACCCTACCCACCTCTCCTTATTTCCAGTGGCAACCAAAATTTGTCGACCCCATTGCCCTTGTGTCCCATCCCTTTTTCATTTCATCATTATTTCATGTTCATTTTATCATCAATTTCATGTTCATCATCTGAATATAGCTGAAATATTGCTGCTCGGATGTTAAACCCCAACAAACAAACAAACAAATTTGAATGATTCTTTGTGAAAAGCATCAGCTTTAGGTTGATATTAACATGCTTTTCAGTTATATATTTGTCTTTCTCCTGACTTTCCTTCTTCACTAACATCTTACCTATTTTATTAAGCTAGATTTTGTCCCCCATTATCTACATGAACCTTTATTCACACTTAAGGACTGATGCACAAGTTGGTATAGTTGTAAAGTTTTATCAGTGCCACTGGTTTAAGGTTAATTTGTCATTAATACTCTCTGTTTATCGCACGCTATTAAATGTGATAGTCTGTTATATTTTTCTCTGAATTGGCCATTTCATTTCTATTGGAAAATATGTTCAAATTATCAAGCAGGTGTGTGGTTTTTTTTTGTCTTGTACAGAAAAAGCAAAGACGATATTGATTTGGCAATTTCATGTCTTCAAATGAGTATTGTCTTTTTTCCCCATATCATTAAAAGAGCAATATCCTTTGGTTTTATTGGAATGTTTTTGTTGTATTTGCTGGAGTTGTCATTAAATTATGATAGATATGTATAACTAAAACAAGTACCTGTACTGCTTATTACTCACATCTTAAAGAGTAATCAAGGGATCCAAGATTCTAGCAGAAATCAAAAGAATGTAATCTAGGGACAAAGACCAGACATGGAAAACAGACAAACATAACTAAGAACATAAAATAACCAAATAATACATATAAAGTAACAAAAGTAAATGAGCAACTTGGACTCCACTAAAAACTAGGAGCATAGACCCAGGTGCACCGGTAGGGTAAGTGTCCTCTGCTTTTCTAGAAACACCTACTGAGTTGCTCATTAGTCAAGTCCAGTGTGGACAAAAGAGGAAAGGAAAACTATGACATGCTGAAAGTGTTGAATATAGGAAAATATAAATAAAAGTGATTCTTTGTTTACTAGAATTATGATAAGTTATTTTCATTTTGGGATACTTTGTCAGGTTTTCCTGTATCTGTCACAAATATATGTGTGTACAAAGTATTGAGCATTACAAGCACTTTCTTTTCATGTAATGCAGTTGTATGTAAACTTTCATTCACACCATGCATTGAATCTTTTTTTTTTCCCGAAATTAAAATTGGAAACCAATATTTCTCTTTTATTAGTACTCCACCAGTCACTTTTATCTATCTGTGAGTCAAATTATGCATTAAGTTTGCATTCCATTTTCATCAATAGTTATTTCTGCAAGTAGGGAACATTGTATTGCCATGCTATACTATCAGAATGCTTTTTGTAAACCCATTGAGTTTCTTCGTAGAACTCAAATACACTGATAAGTAAGTCAGACTTTGTAGGAGATCGCTTACTTTTGAAGTTATCAGGAGCCAATTTATGTAAAACAATTAAAAAGGCATGTTTTGCTTGTTATTAATATTTCAAATCTTTTTCTTTTATACCCTATTATTGAGATTCCATTAATTCTATTAATAGATTATGGTATAGTTTATTTTTCTGTGTCTATTCTTGAATAATGTGAGATGATGAATTTATATTTTTGCCGTTGTAGACACGGTCGTATCCTGATATGCACAGTAATGGTGATGATGACTACAGCTACAGAAATTTCAGGAAGGTGAGTTTCCAGATTATAAACTATCATTGATTTAAACTCTGCTGATAATGATGGCAAGTGGAGAAAAGATTTGGATTACAGATTTATAGACGTAAAGGAGCAGGAGCTGTGGTGATATGTGTCAAGATGTTTAAAGCTTAAAGCTAGATACTAAATAGTATTTATAACTAACCCATTGGCATATATCGGTAATACCTCGACTGTTTCTAGAAAAGCAGAGGACACTTACCCTACCAGTGCACCTGGTCCATGCTCCCAGTTTTTTAGTGGAGTCCGAGTTGCTCATTTGGTTTTGTTACTTTGTATGTATGATTTTAGTTGCTTTATGTTCTTTGTTGTGTATGTCTGTTTTCCATGTCTGGTCTTTGTCCCTGGATTACATTCTTTTGATTACCGCTATAACCTTAGTTCCCTTGATTACTCTCTCAAATATGTGGAGTAGCATGCAAATGTAAAGCATTGAGAAACATTAGGAAAAGTTTTCAAGCATACTTAAATTTGTATATAATGTTCCATTTTATACAAGTGCCAAAAAAATTTCAGTCATATAATGGTATCACCCTGTTGTCCTTATTTGCATCTGTTAAATTTCTGTAATTATATTTATTCTTAAATATCTCAATTTGATGTAAAAAAAACTAACACAGCATATCTATTTATTTATGATTTTGCACAGAGTTTTAAAAATCCCTAAAATGGAGATCTTTTATTTCCCTCTTTTGTCATTTCGTTTGTTTTAATGACAGTTCACATTGTTCGATTTTGAACTCTATAAAATGTTCTTAATGGAATTTACAGAAAAAAAAAATAAATATTTAACTAATATCAGAAAATTGTACAGAATACTATGTGTAGATATTTGTGTTAGTGAGTAGTCTTTTTGATCAGCCAATTATCAGGTTTAAGATTTTATTTGTTTCTGGATGTTTGTGCATACTAATTTGCTCATTTCCTGATTGTATAAATACTTTTAATGCATTAGCAAACCTCTTTTGTGTTAGAAGAATTGGATTCCCTGGGGATTAATATAACACCTAAGTTAATTACATAATTATATCTAAATCTCTAAAATAGAAGGTTTTAGATCCTATTTTCCTGATGTTTTGTGTGAAGCTTTACAATTATGGGTAGATGTCATAGTCACACATTGTGTCAAATAATCAGAAGATTGATTACAATGATAGTGACAGTTTTTCCAATACACATAATATGGTTGTTTGATAAAAATCTGAGGACTCTGGGGCAGTCTACCTGTCATAAAGGTAGAATCAAATATTGATTTGAAAAGTTTTTCTACATTGTTTGATGGAATAAAGTACTGACTAGTTTATTTCCTTTCCAGATAACTGTTATTGAACTTCTTCTAAATCATTTGGTTTATTATACTGTTGTAAAACTGGTAAGGTGAATACAAAAATTGCATGAAATTATTGTCGGAAGATTTTGTGAGGAAATGAGGGATTTATTAAGTGGTCACATGATCTGTTCATTGTGTTTGTCATGCTATGAGTTCTATATGTCAATATTTGTTCAAATTGAAAGCTTTTAATGTGTAGCTGAGGTATGCAGTTGTTGATTGGCTAATGGGAGTATAGACAATAAATAGAACAGCCTATAGGCTATTAGACTTGTGACATACAACTTATAGAAGAGTTTTAAGAGTCAGTTTAAAACTGTGAAGACGGGGACAAGCCAAGCTTGACCGTGCTAAATATGATTTAAATTGTCACACTATGTACCTTTGTTACTACAATTATCCTGGATCATTAACGCCAGCTGCTGTAGCTCCTCCGCCTCAAACGATAGCTCCTGCTCCAAGTCTTAGTGAGCCTCTACTTGTGCCAGTAACTCAGTCTATCCCTCAGCCTGCTGCTCAACCTGCATCATATTTACCCATCACCATCTGTAGAAAGGTATGTACCAGCTGATTTTACTTTCACTTTCAAAATTTGTGTCACACTGTTATAATGATTAATTTATGGATTGTTTGTGCTGATTTTTTTTTAACGGTAATCAAGCTCATTAAATTTTTATCACTTTTAGAGACTAATTAACTTTTATTGCTAATTGTAATTTTTTATAACTGCTGATTTTTCAGTCGATGTTCAATATTAACCATGAAATTTCCAATTTTAATTACTATGTACTACAAGATTTGCTTGAGATTATTATACCCTTTGGGTATTAATTCATTATTGTTTCTTTTTTACATGACAATTTCTTTTTCCATAAAGTCATCTAAAATTGATATATTCTGTTTATGTTTGATCAGTTAACTGGTTGTACACGGTTAAATCAATCAGCCATCCATTTTAAACCATTAGAAATATCATAAATACAAAATTTCTGTTGACAAAGTTCATGGATAAGTTTTAAAAATTTTAAATGAAACATTCAGGAATGAAAAACCTTCCTTCTATGGGGTAACTAAAGTATGTTGTTTTACACACATATATATTTAGATAGGACATAATATATTTCAAGTGTTGTAGAAATGAGATAGACACTAGGTGAAACTTCACTAATATCAAATTTTAAATTGTCAACCAGGATACACTTCATATCTGTTGTACATTTGTTTGATTAAAAAACACAGCCATGTTCTTAAATACCCATTTCTATTCAGAAAAGTTTCCTATTGGATTTTTTTTTGAAATTCATCAATTTTCTGTGGAAAATGTGATACATGACACCTTTCTTTTTAATTTTGAAAATTTGTTGTGTAAATTCATCATGACTAACATATTTTGAAAGAAAAAAAAACATTGTGGGATCATTACAAGGTTGATATTTTAGCTCTGATTAGCTCAGGTTGACCTGTGTGATTGCGCAATCATCTCTCCATGTGCATTGTATGTTATATCTTAAAAGAATCTTGTACTATTTGTAGCTTGCATGTTTGACCACAGGGAAATAAGATCAAGGTGATAATGCTTACTTCTCTAGGGCAATATTTGTTTGTATTGCCCCATTAGCTTTTTTCACAGTTTTCATAATGAAATATTTGTACTCTCTCAATTGTATGACTTCTCTGTAATTAGTCAGTTATGTGATCTTTTTATATTAATTTCCATGGTGACAGATAGACATTCTTTGTTAAAAATCCTAATATAAGGTCAAAATATTTACTTTTTCCGAGGCTGTTTTTAGATTAACCTACTCTGAAATAGCTAATTTTCTTTTTATTTATATTGGAATTAATGGTCATGAATTGAAGCCTCAATGTCCAGATGGACATTGTAAAAATATGGACTTAATCCTACTTTGTTTCATGGTCATGATGTTTAGATTAAGGATTTTCCTGATTACTTATATATATTGTCTTCATGCATTTCAATTTAAACCTTAATTGAAATATTACATGGGTTTTAGTAGTATGACTGGTCAATTAGAAATTTTAAGAGGTAAATTTTTTGTACATGCACCTTTGAACTTAAAAGTGTTGACATTCTTAACAATAACAGAGGAGAAATAACAATGTCTTTTCATAAGCACTAAAGTAAACCTTATAAATAATTACAAGTAAATTGTTAAGTGTAAACTTCAAAAGTACTTTTAAAGTATTGAATGTGTTTTCAGATGTCTTTTCTTACACACTTTATGGAAATGTGCCATATTATGACCTTTTGTTCAAATTCATGTAGACAAATTAATGAACAGTAATTCAGTATAGATATGACAATATATATATGTACTGATCTGAATCTTTATAATCTTCAATTTTTATTCTTGACATAGATAGAAGCTATAGTTAATGAATATTGCTCCAAGCATGATTTTTAAGTTTGGGCTGGGAGTTAGGTCCATACACTTTTTAGAGGTTCTTGTTAGGAATACTGCCACTGATGGCCTACATAAAGAAGAGAAATATTGCAGTTTTCACTGCTGTAAGCAAATATCTCTCGCTACAAATGAAGAAACAATAATTCAGTAAGATCATAAACCACTTTTGGTCAAAATCTTCCCCATACCACAAAATGAAGAACTATAATTCAGTAAGATCATAAACCACTTTTGGTCAAAATCTTCCCCATACCACAAAATGAGGAACTATAATTCAGTAAGATCCTAAACCACTTTTGGTCAATATTGTCTACAACAAACAATATCTCCGTTAGTAGAACATAGCAGGAATAAGAATGAAATGATAATACTGATAATCCATTTTAGGATATGATTTTGGTGCATTAATCAGTAACAAGTTCAATCCTTGGTTACCCCAGTATTTATACTATGTGCACTACAAACTCCTATATACTCTTAGGTCATTGAGATATTAACCTTATTGGTCTGGTTTTTACACATCTGATGGTATGGACACTCTATAAAAGGACTACATGTATGTAAGTCTATGACATCTTAATGTTTTGACAGAAAACATTGAAACCTAATTGAAAAAGACAAGTAATAAACTGATTTATAAAGAAACAGGAAACAAATGCAAGGTTCACTTTCTGTATTGTTTTGACATAATTTGGCTTATTGAGCATGGACTTCTTGTTAATTAGTTGTGCGAAAAATTTAGACCCAGTCCTAAAGATAATTCATGTTAAGGAGAACTAATAATTAATCTGTTCATCCTTCATGTTACATTTTTTTTTTTAGCAGATATTAGACATCTGTTGTAGACCTATTTTACCAGAAAGCTGTGTGTACCTGAATCTTTGACCGCAAACTATGTTTATATTTCATTATTGTGACTGGACAAAGTAAATAAATACTTATTTAACACCTAAGTATGAGATAATAATTATATTTGCCCTTTCTAGTCTGTTTGAACTGAAAATGGTAAAATTTTTATCTGAGAAAATGGAAAATGATTTAAATATGTTGCGATAAGGACTGTCTTGTCTAAGTTCGTGGGAGATTTATAACATCAATAATTTTACTAAGTAAATTTGTTATATCCCTGGTTATAAATCCAACATACCCAGATTGTTAAGGAGATCCAATAGAAAATCATATAATAAAGATATTGGTCGTTTGATCACCTGTCGTCTGCTTGTGTATGTCTGTCAGTTGAAAATGTCTGATTTTCTACATTTGTATGGATGACTAAGAGAGGATTAGGCATATCTTTCCAAAATGTAGTTCTAAAATTTTAGTTCTTAATGTCTGCTGCTGTGCAATTTGTCAAAAATGACACCTTGACTGAATTATTGTGTTTACCGGAACTTTTTCCATTCCACATATAAGTATTCTATGACAATAAGCCTGACAATATTTGACACTTTGCTATATCATCAACATTTCTTCTTTTTGACATAAATCTAACTTTTTAATAATTTTAACCCTGTAAAATCATCTAGCAGCCGACAGTCCCTTAAATAGAACATGTAGAAAAGAGATCTTGTTCCCTTTTTCCACAAATGTCTCCTCCTTGGGAAGCAAAATTGGTATATAAAAGAAAGTTAGAACTTTTTTTAACAATTTTGCATGATTTGGAAACAATACTGCTTGGTGCATCAGCCTGTACTTGCAGATAAATTCAGGGTATAAAAAAAATGTAAATGAGATTTTATCAGCTAATGTAAATGATACATTTGTAGACATGAGTTTCTAATTGCTGATTCTCTATCTCCATACAATGTGCTTACAGCCTGTTACAAAGGCAATGATCTTGTATTATGGGAGATGAAGGACATCTGTAAACCTTGTTACTCAGTATCTCTCCGATGTTTTTATCACTTGATTTTTACAAAGGCAGTGATTGCTGGTCATTCTACTGATCTGGCAAGGAGATAAAAATGGTTATGTTTATTTAGTTGTCTGAACAAGGTGCTTGTCAGAGTTCTTGTATACCATGCTATCAGAACAAATCATAAACACAGGGTACAACTTCTAAACAAATCACTTGTAAATACTTTGCTTTTCTGAACATTGGCCAATGTCTTTGGAAAAATTCAGGTATTCTTGCAGTTTTAGATTGTTTAAGAGATATCTGGCAGAAATAAAATGAGTGATTAAAAAGTTCAATCCTTCTTTTGAAGTTCATGATGTAAATTGAAAAGATCCATTTATCTTGTGCAGTGCTAGCTGTTAAGAGTTTTTGTTTTGTAGAAAAATGGTGAGAAATTTCATTTTCTTGATGGAGTCTTATGTAATGGTTTTGTCTTCAACTTTTGATACCTTGATACCTAGTTTTATACCTGTGTTTGATGATCATTAACTCTTTTGTCGTTTTGTCAGTCATGTTTGTTGATGACCACCATTCTATCAACTGTCAGCGTTTAGTTGTAAGAATTAACTGATAATGATTTTTTTTTTCATCTCCAACTGAGCAGCACTTTCTGTCTAGATTGTCTCATTGTGTAATCTACGAAGGTTATGAAGTTTGTTGATGATATCCTTTTTTTGTGCTCCCTATAGTTGTAAATGTGAGGAACTTTGTACAATAGTCAGTGGTCTAGTCCGGTATAATCATCATCAGCAATGCATATCACTGTCAAATCATACCCACCTTTGTAAAATCATTGTAAATGGTTTTTTGCGTTGAAATATGAGAATTTCATTGAAAATTTATGAAAACTAGAAGAATCAAATGGATTTTTCTCTACAGTCAGTTCAATATTTCCATCAATAAATTATAATAAAGTTTGTCTGATATTACTTATTGATGTTTATATACCTGTTGTGCAACATCCTTTTCAAAGTTTATGAAACATATAAATGGCAGTTAATAGTCATGGCTATCAATATCATCAAGTTTCGATGACTCCACTGAGATGACAGTGGAAGGGGACACTCCATAGATGGAAAATTGTGATAAAATCATCAGATATAGAAAGGGTAGATTACAAGCTTGACCTTGTTATTGTTAAGATTACAGATTAGGTTCGACTTTTACTTGTACCACTTTACTTGAGAGAGATAAGCAAACTTCCTCCCGGAATTTGTCTTGTTTCCTGCTTTACTAGATAAACAGGAAAAGCTTTGTCCTATGACACATAGTTCTCGCCATTGTATTTTCCTACGTAATTAAGCTTTAGTTTATCAAAGTACATGTACAATGCTAAGTCAGGAAGGATGTACTTTAACATTTTAGTACAAATCAGTGGTCTCAACTATTGTTTCTTAGAATAGAATGAATGATAAAAATATTTTCATCCTATAATTTTTTCAGTATGTAGTGTTTACTGAATTCATGTCTATTTTTTTTATTAGAAAATAGACAAGTCCTTCACTTTGCCTTGACAGCAGTTGATTTGGTATACCACTGTTCAATTCCTGCTTGATTTATTGTGGTTGAGTATCTTGTTTGTCACTGCTTGGACATACTTTTTCCACAGAATTTGTCCTAATTTTTGCTTCTGTTGTCTGAACTGCTATTGATATTAAACAATCAGTTCCAGTTTTTCAGCCCTCAGATGTAATATATAAGATGTTGGTACAGTCACGTAAATTATGTATTGTCTGTAAAGTTAGGATATGCTCATGTGATAGTGTCTAGTATGCTAAAATATTTGATTACATGAGGGAATTATACCACAGCCATGCAATTAGTATTATGTATAAAACTTTAATGAGTAAGGGACACAAATCTCTTAAATGCTAAGGGCCAGTTTCATTAGGAAAATTACTTACTGGCTAAGTTCTATAGACCCAACAACCAAGATAACAAGGACATTCAAAGAGGGAATAGTAAAAATAACTATTAGTATATGGATAAATTGATACACTTTCTCTAGTGAATTTTTCAATACTTGTGTGAAGAAACTTTTTTCTCCCCCTTTAAGAATTTTGTCGCGCCTAAAATATTTCAATACTTAGCTTTTGTGTCACTTACGGTTTTATATAAATAATAAAGATTATATTTTTGTGCAATAATTGACTACATTATACCCTCCTGATCATATTTTGGTTATACCCTCTTCCAATTAACTAGCCTACTATTGTTTTTGAGAAGCTGTTTGGCTAAACCAATGAGCAAGTCATTTAAGACAATTTAAACGACGGTAGGTGTCAATAAAGTCGTAGAAAATATTTTTATTCAAATTTTAACAGTATGTTATTTATGTGACGCCGAGTATAAATGTAATATATTATGTGTACTACTAATCATATTATAAATCTCAGACACATGTATTTAATAGCCCAAAATGATGATATATAATTCTAAGACAAAAAAAACCAAAAAAACAAGCAAGCAAACAAATAAAGATATTGACAATCCAAAGAGACGTATCAATATAAACAATATCGTAACATATTGTCCTTGATTTTGTTGAAGTTTAACAAATATTGTATTGAATTCATGTTAGGGTGTAATAATAACTTAGAAATTGGTTCTTTTGTTGTTTATTATATCATTTCTGTCAAGTTCATATTTCTAGTGACAGTCTTTGGTTGAAAAAATTGGATAGAATATTAGAAGGCTTGGAAGGACACGTAGATGTTACTTTTGATATGGGTTAGTGGCTTGATACGTGATACTGCTATTCACTAGGGGGTAGTCTACCGTGGTTTATAAAATATATCTACACTATTTAAGGTAAATCAAACTGAATTGATCAGCAGAACAACCTGTCAAGTGGTCGATATTTGAAATAAAAAGTTTTTACCTCACAATTTTTAATTGCTGAGACCTTGTCTGATAGAATCAGTTTAAAATGTCTTTATTGACATGCTGCAAGAAAAAGAAACACAAAAATTAGATCTATTCAATAGTGTAATTGCTTAGCTATTGAAAGGGTATAGACTTGTTGGGTTGGCTCCCATGGTTAAAATTAGAAATTACACCACATTTCTCTAGGGCACCTAACACACTTAGTGACATGCAGGTTTTAAAAAACGATCGATATAATTAAACTTAAAAGTGGCAATTTTTTTTAATAGATAAGTTTGAATTAAATAGCCAAAATAGAAACTAGCATGGTATCATTCAAGGACCGTAACAGTCTATTTGTAATTAAAAATTTTGGTATAATTTTCTTTAAGATACAATAGCCCTAAGGTCATCTATAAATTAAATTAGAAACCTAGAAAGTATTGTTATTTTCAGCTTTTTGGCAAAATTAGGGTGTTATTGTTAATTTCACAGATTTAATTTTGATGAATTAATTCCAGAAACAATTTTAATAGGTAAACTTGTCATATATGGTTAAAGTAAAAGTAAATTTTCCATTTACAAAATATTTGTGTGTTAGAACTGTTCGTATATGGATTTGGAAGTACAAGTAGTTGATTTGAGAATTTAATTTTGTTAATGTTCAGTCTACAAATGACAGATTTTTTAGTAGGGAGGGCCCTTTTCCGTATACATACTTAGAAAATCAAACCCCACTATAAATCAATTCGTAATTACAAGTAGAAACCATGTTATTTATGAATAACAGTTGCTTCCCTTTTGACAGTATTTGTATCTAGAAATTAAGTGTAGGAGGAATTGAGGAATTTTAATGCTTGTGTTATCACACTGATTATCACTTGTTACAATTTTGTTTACGGGCATACATCCAATATCAGAATTATGAGGACCTCATTCGAATCACAGTTGTAGATGTGTTTTTATATCATCAAGATTTGGAGATTTGATGTGTTGAAATATTTTGGTAACTGATAATTTTGGGTAAAAACTATTCTCAGCTAGAAAAGTGATTGATAAAATATCTTTTCAATCTCTTGAATCCTTGACTGTAGACTTAGGACCGCACCCATACAATTGCTTTCTCTTCAAACCACATTTATTTATTACTTGTCTTCAAATATCAAGTTATCATGTTACAGCTGCCATCATATTTTATGTACAATATTGTCATGATATAAATAGTCAGATCAAGATAAGAGCAAACATTCATATCTAAACTTTATTAACAGTCTTGACTGGTATTATCTCTAAAAAGTATTAATTCTACACGTACCAAATATTGATAAAATAATGAAGTAAATATGAAAACTAGAAAGCCGTGTGTTAGTTCAAACATTGACAATACTTCAACAAATGGTCGTTGTCATAGTGAAATGGTTCATATTTTAAATATTGATTTTGAATTTTTATCCATTTTATGTGTGTCTAAATGATCAATCGTACAGTCCCGACTTGATTGTTTGTCCAGGTATAATTATCTACTGAAAGATAAGTACCTAGGCGGCATGACGAGGTAACACTCAAGTTTCCTCTCATAAATTTTTAAAAATGCTATGTTATGCAATACCTATGAAAGCTTTTGAAATGTAAATAATTTAAAATCAGCTTTAAAACTTAGAAGAGATAGCATATCTAATTGGCTTCTTTTATAAATTGTATATTTGTCATTTGTGGTTGTGTTTTGCAACATGAAATTCTGGCTACCTGTCAGAAATACTCTTAGGATGACCTTATTTATAATGGGTTCATTAAATAGAATTTAGACTAATTTTTATTGAAATATTCATTTCCCATCAAATAAGGTATATGTAGGCAGGTAGAGTAGTTAAAACTTGTGTTAGGTTACCTTTCATTTTGTACCTCCCCTTATGGCAGTGATTACTAATACCTATTAGTCTATGTTCTGCTAGGTTCTGGTGGTTAATAAATAAAATGTTTTGACTAAAGTAAACTGACTTCATTCCTTATTTCAAGCAAAACATCTGAAAATATTACTAAGCCAACTATTCATTTAGATCATATCAGATATATAGTAAAATTAAGTTCCCAGAAACCATTTGACATGAATGCATAGTGTATTGTGTTGTACTTTTCATATATTCTTTTCTTTTTAGAAATACAAATTATAAAAATAATGAACTGCAGGAAATTCTGTTAATAAATTGTCAAAACGATAACAGAATATTGCTTCTGTTATGAGCTGGCAATATTAGATCCAGGGAAAATGAGATAATTTACATCAGGCTCGGTCTCAGGAAATAATTGCTTACAATTATGATGTAGTCCAATATCAGATATGAATATTGTCATCATTTACAAAAGAGCATCTGTCTCAAATACATGTATGAAGACCTAAGGCTGTTTCACCTGTTCTGTTGACCACCTGGTGTTCACTGTTTGATGTCTAAAAGTTGATGTTAATTGAATTGATTGGTCTATGCAAAAAAAATCCATCTAACCAACTAACCTTATATTAGGAATTTTAACCATAAAATCTTTAACTTGCACACAATCTACACCCCAGTCTCTTCTATGGATGCCACATCTATACAAAATATATCTTGCTTTAAGTGTTATCATGATAACTGGTTAACATAGAAAAAAGCCTTAGCTATATTATTCTGTCTTTAATTTTATTGACCTAATTAAAATATGATGACATTGTTTTGTCTTTATTAGCATGCATTTCTACTGTTACACAAAATCTTTACACGCTTGATATAATTCTGTAGATGTGCAGATCTTTACTCTCTCCAAATTTGTATTTCTAGTCATTTTTTATATGCTTTCGGTCTTCTTTAATTACAAAATTCCATGCCCACAATTGTCCTTAAGTAAAAAAAAAGATGTTTACAAATTTATGGTCTTGGCCAAGAGCTACACTTTGTCTCCTTTTTTAAAAACATTCTATTGCAAGCCAAAGTTGTCATTGGTAGTTCAATATATTTTTACTTTTTAAACAGCTTTGTGTCATAAATAAAAGATATGCTTGCTTTGTTTTCTGACAAAATGGATTTTTTGTAGCTAATTATTGTAAGTGCATTTTGTGAAAGCATGACTAAGTTCCAAGAGAATCTCTGCTATATTTTTCGAATAAACAAACTACAGATGTAAAATGTATGGCAAAAAGTGATCATATTTCTGTATGAAAACCCACTGACATTTTGACACTCTAGTAGGATCTGATAAGTTTTAGGATAATAAAGAGCCAAATATCTGATTGGAATCAATTATACCTGTGTTTTTATATCAAGGTGAGAAAAATACCAGTTCATCAAATGCAGCAATGATCTGTTAATTAGGTGGTACTACAGGGCGGGAAATCAATCGTGAGGGGGTGGCTAATATAACGTGTTATAATGTCATTGGTAACACACAATACAACCGACCCATACACTAAATCCTATTTAATATTAGCTTTCTGTTTTCTTCAATGTGCTGAATGCATGAATGGTTTGCTATTGAGTAAAGTATATATACTATCTAAGACCTCGGGGATATGTTGTAAAGTGTCGATTGGCTGTCTGACAACACCTTTCTCTCAGCATCTTTTTCTTTTTTCTGGGATCTATTCCATTCTGTCTTTCTGTGAGTATTGTTTAATTTATACCTTTATTGGGTTAAGATATTTGTTATTAATTGTGGTACATGTTGTCTTGACTGACATAGGCATGTTATTTACATTCCATGAATTAATTATCAGATTAACATGATACCAATAAATCTTATTACAAAAAATATAGGCAATTGTGATACCAGACATCATTTTGAATTATTTGTCTTTAGTATAGGAATTTTCTTTCTTTATGATTTGGAATAAATCGATCCCATGCTACCACACTGTTATTTACTGAGGTCATTTGTGATGTGCATCTCATATGCATAAGTTATTGAATATTTACTAAGGAAGAGATTGGCATCCATTTTTACTGGAAGGAAATTATCAAGGAATCACTAAACCTTGTGTTGATTTTATATCAGATAATTCTCCATAAATATCAGTAATGAAGTAATATATGTGTTACCATGCCAACACCTGAAACTGTGAAAATGACACACATTCTTCCATGGAATGCGGTGTTTGGTAATTGATTCAAGAGGGACGGGTGTTGCTCTCAGTTTTTTTGTATACTGAGTTGTAGAAGAGTTACTGGATGATACTTTTTTTTAAATCTAAAAAAACCTTTCCAACAGTTGTGGAGGGCTGTTCCTGACATTGACAAACATTATTTTCCTAGATATTTTTGCCATGCATGCATTGTCCTTTTTTAACTAAGTTACAGTATTTAAAAACGATTCTTACCAAACAGGGTTATACAATTAAATGCCATTTGGCTAGATTTGAATTTCAGTAAGGGTTTTGAATGGCAATTGTTCAACATAGCTTTTCACACCTTTTATGAACAGGCTATGATCATGCAAGTGTGACAATTTAAAGTTAAAATCTAATACTTCAAAATTGGCCCTTAATATTGTGGGAAATATTTTTATTGAAACTGAAAAGTTAATGATATTTTTTCATGCTGCTAGGAACCATAGCGAATTTACTCTGACATTTTGAAGCACTTGTGAGCTCATAATTTTGTATACTCATTCAATTTTTCAATTCCCAGTACTTGAGGCAATATATATTATAATGTAATTTGCTAAAATGTTTGGATGTGTTCAGGCTGATTTTCAATAAAACATGAATTTTTAATGCCATGTAGGATTTCCTGATGTCATGTCAAGTCATTATATGTTGGGATATTATTTCTGACTTTTTACACTACCCCATAATTATGCAAATTACCATTGGTAGTTAAGTAAATTAGATTCATCGAGCTGATTAAAGTATATATGCAGCCTGTCTATATATAAAAGAGGTATGCATGTTTTCATTATTCTTGTGGAATAAACTTTACAGAACTATGGTAATATGTTTACTCTACTTGAAGAGGCACTTCTTCAACAGTTGTGCTAACATAAGCTACAGAGGAGAGAAAATTATTCACAATGGAATTCTGAGAATGTAGATTATTAAATGATATTTTTGGCGGTGATTTTGAGCCACAGGTCATTCCAATAGGTTGTTTATAATCTGACCATTTCAGCTGGAGATCCAGACATATGTTACTGAAGCTATGAATCATAAAGTGCCATTATCACTTTCATATTATGATTTTTTGCACCAGATTGCAGTGAAGTTTTATCATTCAATTTATCAGTTGATGAAATGTTCTTTGAGTATCTATATCAGCAGTTAGGATATTCGCTGGAGCGTTTCTACAATATTGCTTTCTCTTCTGTTTTCAGAGACCCTCTGACGAACTAATGTCGAGCTCTCCAGTAGTGACCAACGGCACTGGCTTAAGTCCACAACACATGTCCAATGCTGGTGACAATGAAGCAAAAAAGGTAGGCATAAGTTTAGTTCTCATTACTGCATACCATATGGTGGCTTATTCATTAGAGATATAGGGAAAAAAAACAGGTCAATAATGTTACCTAACACTGCAAACTTATTATTGCTTTTCTTGTGCTTGATATTGCATGATGTTAGGGAGAGAAAAAAACAAACTCAGTGCTTGTTTGAAATTTGCAAATCATGTTTTATATTGCCCTATGGATTTTATTTATCATACTGGAAATTCCATTTCAACATAGATACAATATTTGTACTGAAAAATTCATGAAAAGTTTATATTCTTTTTATCATTTTTGTTCAGTATAATCAATAAAACAAATATGAGTGTTGTCTTTTGATCATGGGTATGGGAATTTCTGTCGGAATAATTCTTGTTTTATTGTTCGTTTTGTTTCTTTCTAAGGATTTATATTAATCAGCTTTAAAAGTATTGAAATTTAAATCTTAATTTTTAATTGGATTTAAAGTAAGAAAGCTGGCATACATAGTTGACTTAGTTACTCCTATGTACTTTCAAAGTAAAGAAATAAACTAATTAAATGTACATTTTTAAATCAGAAGAATTTAAATTTTTCTCCTAAGGCATTATAATTTAACTAGTTTTAGCTTGTCACCCATATGTTTTCCCTGTGTACTTTCCAACAATTTTTCATGTGTCTACAAGAAAAATGAAGAAGTGTTAACAATAGCTTGTGGTGAACTATGCATGTTAAATTACTTTATGGGTTCTGTCATTAGCATTTCGTAATTAAACGCAGAAGATAGGTGCATTAGCTAGGTTGTAAACACAAGGAGAAAGAATTCGACAGGTTTAAAGCAGACTGCACTCTGTACTTTTGAAGTAATCAACTTTTATTGAGTTATTCAAAGGAACAGATGCCAACTTCCTAGAAATACAGAATTTTAACTATCTGAAGCATTTACTATGGGTTTTCTTGAGATGAGATTTTTCTTACCACAGTTGGTTATAGTACAAGTTAAACATATTTTCTGTCTAAATAATGGTTTCAAGCTTTGTGGTGCTAAGGCCAGTACTCATTTCAAGTTTGCTAGTTCGTAGAGTTTTTGCCAGTCTGATTTTTGTAGGATCTAAGAAAATTAACTCTCCAGCAAGTTTTAAAATATGCATTGTCCAAAAAAAAAAAAAAAAGAACATGTATGCTTTGGATTTTGCAGAAGATATGTGACAGATGGCTGTTTTAATTATAACAAGGCCAATAAAACAGAGGCTGTTAAATATAATGCTGTTCCTAATAGAACTGTTCTATCATAACATTATATGGTGTCAGTTGCAGACGTGTTCAATATTGGAAATTTATTTCGAAGTGCAACTACTGCAGAAGAAATATTGACTGAAAACTTATGTGTCCCAATTAACCCATCGTGTTATTGGTTTTTAATGAAGTTTGTTTAGGATTTCCTTTGTCAAATGCTAATTTTGAATTTTAGATAAATTGAAGGAAATTTATTATGGTTCTAAAGCTACCCGATATTGAATGCAAGGAATGTTACGGAAATTTGATTCATGTTGGCCAATCATCCGTCTGATTGATGAGAAAAGCAGGGAATTAGAAATCGATAATGTTGTAATCCAAACTATAAACCCTTGTCAGATATGGAAGCACAGTGATACACATTGTCAACAGAGATAGCATCTAGTAGTATTGATTGTCCTGCTTCTACCTATCTCTATATTACCAAGGTGATTCAACAGAATCCAACTTTATAATTGATAGAAATTTTGTCCCAGAGGAAAATCGTCATTAATCTTAATGGCACCTAAAGCTTTTGTGTCTCCATTGTCATGCAGATGATTGGTTGTTTTTTGGTTGCTATAGCGATATAGTTGACACATCGTACAGATGTCCCGGTGCTTGTTTTAGTAATCCATTAGCAGAAACATAAACCTGATCTTAATCCAACTTCTAGTGGAGGAAATAACACAATGCTTTATTTACAGTTAGGCAAAGATAATCATGAGAGAATCAATCTGACTATATGAGATATCAGGTTTGCTTCAAGATTAATCTGTCAGAATGGCTGAGCTTTTACTGGTGGCAAACTGTTGGGTAATGGATGTCCTAAGTTGTTCAGAGGTTAAAAGTCAAATAAGGAAGACATGTAATGTACAAGCTGTCAATTCAATACAGATTGAGCCTTTTTTTCTTTTGCTATAAAGCTGGTAAATTGATTTTCAAGTCTTCTTTGGTTCACTTGGTACTATCAGGGGTCAAAATAAGCACTCTTCTGCTGGACAGCGGCAAGCAATTTCATGACAGGCAAGACAAAGTAAAACAGCTTGCCTGCTGAGTAACCTGATTTTGGACTTCTTTCTATTCAACATTCATTAGGGCAAATTAACTTCACTTGTGGCCAGTCCAGTTTGGCATAACTTACCTGCTTGACCAGTTGAACAATTTTTCTTATTTCTATGCCAGTGCTAATTCAAGTTCTTCAATGTTAACATGCTTGGCTTGTGTTAGGTTTTTAATCAAAACACATACTTAGAAAATTGTACTCTTATGTGCTTTTATCCGTTATGGTTGTTATGCTCACATCTATGATGCCAATGATACAAGTCTCTGCCTCCATGTATTCTTTATACACTCTTCATGCTAATTGAAGCAACAATTGACTGGGCTGTTGTAGTGATAAATCAAGACTTCAGTAAATACTTGCACAATGATAAGTACATAATGACCACTGTCATTAAATTGTGTATCTAATCTTCTGTGTATTACATGTGTAAATCTGCCTCACTTACTTGCATTTGTTCAAATTAAAATGACCAAACAGTAAAGGTCTTATCTGTTACTCTAGGGCATTGTATGTCTAGTAATAAAATACAAATGTCCTCTGTGACACTTGCTATAGAATAGACATATTTAATTAGGTCACTAACTTTCAGATTTGATGAAGTTGTGAATTTGGAAAATGGCCTTTTACCCTTAAATGACTGTGAGGCAATCTAAATATGTATTAAGTTAAAAAGTTTTTCATATAAGTCAGTCAATTTTTATTAAAAAATCCTGTAAGATCTTCGCACTTTTTTATTAAAAAAAATTATGTTGTATCACATTTTTTTTTACTTGA
This sequence comes from Perna viridis, assembly GCA_037379345.1. Classification (NCBI taxonomy): domain Eukaryota; kingdom Metazoa; phylum Mollusca; class Bivalvia; order Mytilida; family Mytilidae; genus Perna; species Perna viridis. The sequence continues at coordinate 51,259,976 of CM074511.1, read as the reverse complement.
AATTGACAATAAAGAATGAACACAATTATTCTGTCTAATTACACATTGTAAGAACATGTGATGTATCATATTGTTCTAAAAAATTAATTTCACTGACATTGAAAAATGGTTTGAGGGGGGTATATCAATTTAACGAGTAACATTTGGACAGTAACAATAACTTGGTGTCCATATGCTTTCATATTTAATGGCTTGGTTTTGAAATACAATGAATGATGGATCCTCAAAAGACCTGTATCATCTGTAATATAATGTATCTATTCTAAAATCAATTACATTGGAACAATATAACAGATGCTACATGTAGAACTGTATATTGACTACATCAATGGCTTGTGCAACAGTTTGGGGCCACATTATATCCCTTTGGACATGATAGAAAATATATATTTGCTTAATTTAATGAAACTTCATCTGCCTGTGGATCATGTTTGTTATTGTTCTTTTGTGCAAATTGATGGTAGCTTACAATAAGTAATATTGGAGCTTTTGCTTTTTATTCTGTGAAGGACACTCCCTTTGAAATTGAGTGATATTGATTATTTTATTTTATATTTTCCAATCTTTATTCTTGATCTATATTTTATCATAAACAATATGTGTCATGTTTGTTTTGTTTGATTCTGAATTTATTTTAATTATGCCATCTTATATCTTAGCAATGGCATTGAAAATATAAAATTTCCGAATTTAATTACCACCTTAAACGATCAATATACAAGCATTTCACAATACCAAGATTTATTTATTTTATTCAGTCACCACGTCTATACACTTCATACACCTCCATTAAAATATAATGTATAGTGTTGACATTAAAATTCAAATACAGATAATGTTAAGTACCTGTTGAAACCACCTGAAGCTGTCATCCTCTATCGCCCACCCTTAGCTCACACAGGTGAGTGACTCTCTCTCTCTGTTCTGTCATATGTCATAATTCAGTTAAATAGAAGAAACATTACACGTGGACATCCATAATTTGCGGGCATTCCTTCATAATTATTTGCTTAAATTACATACTGTAAAATGTTGGGTGACATTTCTCATCTACTGTAACTACTAGTGCGAGTACATCTAATAGTAATGGTTACTATTTAAATCTCATTTATTATTACTTTTCATGGTTTGTTACTGTCTAAATTTGGAAATGATTTTACCAATGCAGATAGTGATACTATTTGATTTTGGTAAAATTTGGAGACCAAAAAGTGATTCAGCACTTAGCATCTCACTGCAGTTTATCATATGCAATGATAACTGAAATATAATTCATAACAATATATGCCTTGGGGCAGATAAAGCTGGTTACAAAATGATGTGGAACATAGCAGCTGCTCTGATGGTTTTAGTTTAAATTTTTACATGTTAACAATTGGTTAAAGGTTCTGTTTCTTGCAGGTTAAACTAGAGACCAACAATATGAATGGACCATCACGCGTTGTACATTTGAGAAGTCTACCACCAGATGTCACTGATGCTGAAGTGGTACAACTGGGAATTCCATTTGGCAGAATGACCAATGTCCTGCTACTCAAACAGAAAGGACAAGTAAGTTAAGTGATTTGGTACTGGTCCCAGTTCTAAAGGGCATTAGAAATGCTATGTACTTATGGATACTGATGCTCAAGTAAAATAACATGTTAAAATGTGTCAAGATTTGTACAGTGGAATCTCAAATTGGCCTTATCTTTTCACATTTTGAACTAAAGTAATTCATGTAATACTTCTTCGGAATGGAAAAAATAGCAATCCAAAAACATATAGTTCCTTGAAAAGTTAACTAGACTTCAACAAAAAAAATGTCAATTTCTAAGTAAAATTTGTTCTTTCCAATAACGTTGTAACTTCATTTCCTTCCCTTGCAAACTTTGTAAAGTGGTTGATTACTCATTCCCAACTATTAGATTTTGCTAAGTTTTATACTACATTGATACAACAGATATTTGTGTTTTCCATTGATAACATTAAAAAAAATGATCAATCTTCCATAGAGGATTTGTATACCCTTATTTAATGTTTTGTTTGGTTGTTGCCTGTGATTTAAAGTGAAGATTCAGAACTATATTCATTTTCTGCATTTAATCACTTAGTTTTGGTTTAAAATATTTGTGATGAAATAAATATTTAATCTATATAAGTTGTTGATGGATTGTTTATAAAGAGCTTCAGATTAAGTACAACTCTCGGAGTAAATCATTAGTCTATTACGATATTGCACCTATGTGCATGCTTTCTAACCCCTAATAGATCGTCACGATTCTATAGAAATACATTGAGACATGAATTATAAAAATTTAAATGGTAATTTCAAAGGAAACCAATGAATTCTTATTTCAGTAATGTCAACTACTTTTCATTCAGGTGTATAATAAACTTTGTTTATCTAAGAAGTGTAGGTGTACCAAGTGTAACATGGAATTTTTGTTTGTGAGCTAGACCATGTGAGTTTCCCCAAAAACTTCATGTTAGTTGCCATGACACCTGAAATGAAAAGATATTGAAAGTTAAGCTGTTCATATGAAATGAATGTTGACAATCTTGTTATATTAGAGCTTTTACCTGCAGCTAGACTTGATTAATGATTTATTTTTCATAAGTCTGGAATTTCAAACCATTTCTGACTATTCTGTTCAGACAATTGATTGTCTTCATATTTTTTATCAGTGAATGACTTGAAGATATGTTTTCCAGTTATTGATGAAAGAAAATTTGAGCTTGTGTAACATTTGCAAATGGCAGATGCCAAATGCTTGATATTATCTTGTCTCTCTGCTACCTAACAACAAATCTGTAAAAATATAAATAGGAGCATCTAAAGTCAATGCCAAAGCTAACATCTATTGTGACATGTTAGATGGTTATTGTTTGGTTCTAAATCCAAAATACTTTGCTTATTAAATAGATAGCGACATGTTTGAAAAATTTTACTTTGGAAGGTAGTGGTTTCATACTCTCAAGTCATGTTATTCAAAGTTTTTTTTCTCACTTTTCAAACAAGGATATATCAATTTTAAGGCATATGAGATTTCCTTATGTCACATATGAGTGAGATAAAACATGTGAAGTTAGTGAAGTCACAGTCAAATGCTCAGTGTTGTTTGATTCTTAAAATCACTTTATTTTACACTTCATTGACATTTTTTCAGTTACAGTTGCTTTTTGTCCTAATAATCAGGGTTTAAGACCGTTGGTTGAAAGAATCCTCAATCTATATAGCAAAATGCAAAAATACTCACTATGCAATGACTACTTGTAATTAATGAATTATTGTTTTGTATATTCAGGCATTCCTAGAGTTTGAAGAGGAACAAGCAGCCAACAATTTTGTAACATTACACCAAGAACACGCACCACAGATTCGAGGCCGCACAGTGTTTGTACAGTTCTCAAACCACAAAGAATTAAAAACAGACCAGGCACACTCATTTCAGGTGAATTTTTTAGTGACAAGTCAGTCTCATTTTAAAATTGAATACCCTCTTATTGAATTTTTCTTCTTTTTATTTAGGATGGTTGCGTATAGTTTTTGAATCAACATCTCTGTTTTTATAGATAATTTTTTAAGAGAGTTTTATCTATCCAGTTACGAATCACATGTTTTGTTTTCTTTGGTGTGCTAATAGCTACAATTAATTGATGTTGAAAATTACGTAGGTGTTAATTGTCAATTTAAATTGAGTTAAATGTCCTGTACTTTTGAGTTTTTATTTTCCTTACTGTATGTAGCAAAGTCTGTATGTTGACTTTTCTTCGTCCACATTCATACAACCAATTATTTAACAGTCCTGATTCGGTTTTTATGAATGTAATACAGTCTTATTTCAACTGTTGCACCAATCTATCAATCAATAAATTTAGAATTGTAATGTTTTCCTTATTGGGTTCCAACATCAAAAGACATGGCAACTTAATCACGTTAATGACAAAAAACATTAAATCTGAAGTTGGTAATTTATTGATTGGTGCCAGTACTATTTTAATTGATCTCCTTGTCTTCGCCCTTAAAATTGCATAATTGGAGGTGAAAATCGGTTATGGTTTGTCTTGTGTAGGCTTCAGAAATGTGAATTGTTTCCTAATAACACCAGCTGTTTAGACAGAGATAAGGCTGAAGGATGGAAGCCAAACACTTCTTGCCATCATGGTTAAAATTGATGTTTACATTGTTTTAATCTGTATAAACAGTTTTATGTGTTAGTGGAAAGAGCAGAGAATGTGACTTATCATTAATCTACATAATGAATGCATTAAACATGCAAGAAATAAATACTGTAGTGATAAATGAACAAAGTCTTCAAGTTATGATTGTCTTCATTTCTGATAGCTCCAACAATCTTATGCTAGTAGAAAGAGCAATATTTCAGACCTTCTTAAAGTATGATCCAAAGTCAATAATAATTGGCAAAGAAACAGTAATAATCATGATAATGTGAAAAAGTATTCCACTCTTGGTGAGAAAAAAAAAGCACAAACTCATCAATAGACGTAACACAACCTCATTGTTAAAGAAGAAATTTAAGGGGAATGTTTTGAAAATAATGAACGCTGTCTTAATTACACACTTTTTATGTATTTCTCAGAACGCTACAGCAAAAGCAGCCCTGCAGGCAGCTCAGCAAGTGACAATGGGCGGCACGGATAGTGACAAAAAAGTACTCAGGGTTATTGTAGAAAATCTAGTATATCCAGTCACGATAGATGTTTTACATACGGTGAGTGCCATTGTAGAAAATCTAGTATGTCTAGTCACGATAGAGGTTTTACATACGGTGAGTGAAATCGTAGAAAATCTAGTAAGTATGTCTAGTCACGATAGATGTTTAACACACGGTATGTGCTATATAGTTATTTTGTTTCGATTTTTCTGCCCTGTTATTCAGTGAATATTTAGGTATACCCACAAAAAAAGAATTTTTTGGGTTTGTTTTGTACTTCTGTTTACTTGTTCATACTGTGGAATGCAAAAACATTTATTAGCAAAGTATTTTATCAGACTAGACGTAATGAAGTAAACTTAGAAAGTTCAATAAAATATATTATTTTTTAACAATTTCATCGGTACATTTTAAAGTGTGTATTTTCTCTTTCAGATATTCTGCAAATTTGGTAAAGTCCAGAAAATGATCATTTTTACCAAAAACAGTAAGTATAAAGTCATTATAGTGTTATTCTTGATGATATCTCAAATTTATTTCTTAAGTTACACTCTTATTTGGTAATTAACCGACTGATGCTATAACCGAAAAAATTATGTAATCAGAATATTCTAGTAATAATTACACAATGTGCATGAACATTTTTTTTCATCTGATTTAAATTTTTCAATCCAAATTTGACCAATATTTTTTTTTTTATTGTTTTTTTCTGGTCAACTACACATTAGCAAAGAATGTATGCATTCTTCATTAAATGAGCTTCCATTTGTTTCTTGATGTTTTCAGATACATTCCAAGCACTTATCCAGTACTGTGACAGTATTTCTGCAAGTTCTGCAAAACTGGTTAGTAAATTAGATTGCCCAAATGCACATTGGATATTTATTTTAAAAGAAAAAAGTGTTAAGTAATATTTTGCTATTATGAAATATTGTGGACAATATAAGAAGATGAATCCATTAATAAACAGTAAAAGTAAAAAAGTTGACAGTTGTTAAGGAACTTTAACATAGAAGAGAAAATAGTTGTTTCTTCGGAGGAGTTATTAAATTTCTCCTCCTGGTATATGTTTTAAAGAATATGACAGTATATGGATTTCTTATTGTCACATTATTGCCGTATAATGCTAATGTGTTAGTGTGGAATAGACAAGTAATATATTGAGAATAGGTATGGTGTATATGTCAAAGAGACAACAAACTGACCAGGATAATAATGCCATCCCATGGCCATCCATAGGTCTTCAATGAACAATGAGAAAACCCTAATACCACAGGGCAAGCTGCAGCTGACCCAAAACATCATTATATACAGGTACAGCAAAAGAGTTGCTTCTATATACTCAAGCACCATAAAAAATAAACTGATGTTTGTTTCTTTTTTCAATCTAGTCACTGGATAACCAGAACATCTACAATGGCTGTTGTACGCTGAGAATAGACTACTCAAAGTTAAATACACTCAATGTCAAATACAATAATGACAAGAGTAGAGATTTCACCAACCCAAACTTACCATCAGGTGAAGGTGGTGGGTTAGACCAGAGCATACCATATGGAGGTAATTTTCTTAACATTTATACACTTTGGTAGAAAGGGGCTAGAAAGCTAGTGTTCACTTCTAACTTTTGGTATTCTTTGTTGCTATGACTGTAGTGTTTTCTCTTTTTAAGGTAATGTTTTGCTTAGGGAGTGGAAGTTGTCAGTTGTCTTGCATTGTTGATTTGTTCACTGCCAATCCAAAAATATTGCAAGATTTTCCTTTTTGTTTGAAAGTTTTAATTCCACAAATTTCTTAATTACTCACTCAAATTTTGGTAATTCATTTTTAAAACTTAACTGTACATCACAAAGATTTATCTTGATGTTCTTGGTGATTTTGACACGTTTTATTGTGATTGAAGTTAGTTGTTTCCTTTAGGTTCTGTGAATGATTTCTTTCTTTTTATCTTTGATTGGTGTTTTCATTCCATATTTAGATGACTATCATCCAAGAGAGAGAAGTATGATTGTTTTGTTGTATTATTCTATAAAAAACCAGTTTAGTTATTCCATGTATTAAATGCATCTAAAAATCCAGATGGCTTATTTAGTTAGGGTGCACACCTTACACCCATATGTGTGCATGTTCAGGTTATGTTCACCTGCATTGAAATAATAGAATAGTTCAATAGTCAGCAGAGAATGCCTGCTATGGATAAATTGTATGTGTACATGGAATATTAAAGTTACTTTGGAATCTATTCCAGAAAGTTAATCTTTTTGATTGGACACTTCAGTTTTTGATAAATACTGTTTATTTCCATTGAATTTTGATTTCAAGTCATACTTGGACTTGTTAGATATTCATTGACAAAACTTTCTGGAATAGTGTTTGTTAAATAGACCATTTTTTTAACATAGGCAAGGGAATTTAATGATGTGTATATAGATTACCAGATTTGTGGTATATAATATGTACTGGATGTCAGAAAGAGTGGTTTTAACAAACAATATAACAAAGGGCCGAGAACTAATGCCAGTTTGGTTGACTTAACCAGTTATGCGTAAATAAATTCAGTTTTCTTTTTGTCACTGAAAGCTCAAACATGGTTTTACCAGTATAAACTACAGAAACAAAGATAGGATTTGTTAATTTTCTATTTTGAGTCTAGAAATTTAGTGAAATATGACTTCTAACTTATCTACCATTTTTGTACTATGAGAATGATTGTACAAATCATTCAAATCATCCAAAATGTCAATGTTTTTGCTTTCATGTCAAGTTCAGCTTTTGTGAGGTTATGCTTTACATTGCTTACAGCTTATTCCTATGGTCTAAAGAAAACATCCTATCTAACATTTGTGTATATAAAATCCATCAAGTGTATATAATGATCACCAAGATATATCCATATGTTAAGCAATGAATGTCTGCAATTTTTGGGGAAATGGCTGACATTTTATTTCCATAGCAACCACTACCACCCCACTTCCTGCTTGTCTAGGCACATCACTACATTGCTTATATAATTATTAGCTTTTTGGTTTGAGTTTTATTTTCTAGTTAATGAATTATTTGTAGTTTTAATAATAGCATGATAATGTGTAATTACTAAAGGTGCTCCGAGTATAGTGACGTCAGCGTATATCCCCGGTGTAGGACCAGCTCCACTAACGGCCTATGGTGCCGCAGCAGCCGCGGCAGGAGGCTCACCGGTTTATGGTACAGCAATTTCACCAATTTTATTTCTTTCTCTCCTCTGTCTTGACAGCATGAGTCACAATAGATGTAATATAGCAGCTTGTTTAGAATGCAGACTTTACTACTAATACACATCTTCCTGTTTTCTTTTGTCATCCTTGCATTGTGACGACCAGTTGAACATTTTGAGACACAGTTGTTTCATGTTTGAATTTTTCACAGCTAACCAAATTTATGGAAATCTATTGCATGTTGGAAATCTTTAACATATTTCTATTAAGGTAATAGTCAATTCAGTACAGAAAATTGTAAGCAAGAAAGATTAAAATATTAGATTTTTTTTTTTTTTTTTTTTTTTAATTAGTACTGAGAAATAGATAACTAAAAATTTTAATTTAATAGTCGATGTTTTCATTCCAGCAGAAAATAAAATATTTTCCGTCACTTATTTTAGCGAGGATGACATTTATGCTTGACCTCTGTAGTGCAGTTTATCTTTAGCATGTATATACTGTTAGGCATGACCTTGATCATGTCATTTTGACTTTTCTCTTTCTTCTCCTACAGCTCAGAACTATGGAGGGGGCATGCATTCGGGTGGTCCAAACTTTGGAGGGGGCATGTCCGGTGGTAAGTCTATCTTTCTCTCTGTATGATGAGAGTACCACCCTTGTATTGCCATGCCAAGTCAAGAATCTGCTCATAATGCCTTGACAAATAACATTGGATAATAACTGGAAACCTATCCTAAAGGAATTAGCATGTCTGCATGCAAGACACAATTTACTCCAACCTCAAAAGAACTACTGTAGACTTTATTAAAGAATGCTGTCACCTCATGAACCCAAGTGATATTCTCTAATTTGAATTATATAGTTATATATCAATTATTTTCATCAAGTCTAATTTACTGATCATATGTTCAAAAGTATCTTTAATTAAGTGAAAAATAAATTAAGAGGAAGATAGAGAAAGTTAATTGAAGACTTGCTTCAAAATTGAAGAAGGTTGATTCAGTACAGTGCTGATATGTTGGCATAACAAATCAATACTAACTACATATGTTTGTTGGAAATATGACAAAATTTGCTGTTTATGATCTGTTTAAAGCACATTACTTAAGTATTTATTTGTAATTCCTGAACTTACAAATCTCTAGAGGATTTGGTTAGAAAAAAAAAATTACGCATCGACATTGTTCCCTTAAATTTTAATATTCACATCTTATTTTCATCTGCAGCAATAATACATGCCATGCCTTGATTCTATATATGGAAAGGAAAATTGTTAAATTATTAAATATGATTATTGACATTTTTGTATAAGGCTGGCAATACAAGTGGTGATATTGTCTCCAATTATATGTATCCATCTTTTGTAGAGATGTGTGTTGTCAAGAGACATAGTTAGTCATAACTTTCATAATGTACTGATTATAATAGTCTATGTTGTAACTGTTCTAAGTATAAAACTTCACAATTTCGAATGTTAGTGGTTACTTGGTCTGAACCTAAACTCTGTTCAAAGATAATGGTTTAAGTTATGGATTCTAGACTATGAACAAGTATCAAAACTTCAAACAAAACCCAAGGAATCATGACTTACCAATTAATTATCTGTTATGATTCTGTCAATATTGCATATTTGAGTCAAGAGTTACATCTTTTCATCATTGATTTTTATCTTCCCATAAACAGTCATTTATATGTGCAATTATGCTTCAATAGACTTCATATCATTGTTTGAGTTCAAATGTACTTTATGAAATAAACCCATCCTGGACCAAAGTTCTTTGAACAATATCATAGAACTGAAATTCTGATTTTATGTTGCTCCATCAGACATACTTGAGACAAGTTGAATGCATTTTTATGAGTACTTTATGACAAATCATCATATTAATTATACAATAGGGGAATTGTCTGGCCTATCTAATCATTATTGATTCACAATCTATATCTATTTTCTAACAAAGAACCCAGATTCTACAAAGCCATGTTATGATGAATATTTTCTGCTTTTTCTCTTTATTTTTGATAGTACACTGGCTTTTTGTGATTAAATTTCCATCATTATTGATGGTCAATATGATAAAACCTTCTTATCAATGTTATTAACTCTCTTATATTTCGAATGAGTTTCTGATTTCCTAATTGTAGGAATTGTGTACATAGGGAATATGTTATTTCAGAAAACATTTACAGCGGTTGGAAAGATTACTAGAGAAATGTTAAATCTTATGGTGATTTTTCCCCCAAAGAATTTTTTTCATTTATTGTGAAAATTTGTGTCAACACATTTAAAATTCACAGAATGTAAAAATCGACTGTAAACTGTATTTTCTATTATCTTTTCAACCATTGTTATCTAATTGTTAAAGTATGGATAAATTTTTTTTTTTTTTTAAGATATTTTTTTTTAAGTTTTTTTCGTACAAATTACACAGGTGGTAAAATTTTTCTTTTATTAATAAATTTGAAAGTCCAGTAAAATTGATGATTGACTTAGGTTCGAAAATAAGTTAAATAGATGCAGTATACTTTTACTTATTTAATTTTAATTAGAAATATATGCATGTACGCAATTAATTGAGGCAGCAACACTCATACTTGTATATAATACATACTAATAGTGTAACACTTTAAATCAATACATATATATACACTGATTTTGTCTTTTACAGCTCAGGTTCCTGGTCTAGGTATGGCCCAGATGGCAGGCCCTAGAGGGATGGGCATGAACATGCCAATGGGTATGAATGCAGTTGGAATGCCAATGGGTTTACAGATGGCTGGTCAGGCAGGCAATGCTGTGCTCCTCGTGTCTAACCTGGATGAACAGGTGTGTATCATTTGATGACAGAAAGTTTTTAAGTGGTTGTTTCAGTGGCTTCTGAGAGTGAATTCCAGTTAACTTGGCCATTAAAAATTCTGTAATGTTATTTGTTGTTTCTTCTGAATTAGCTGTAGAGTATGAAATAAAAAAGAACTACAAACTCTGCTGTTAATAATGACTAAGTTGGAGTACAATGTTCTTCCTGTCAACACCTGAAGCACTCTGGTTTTTATATAAGACAAAGCCAAAGAAGTCATTGCTCACTCCAATATTCTTAATAACTTTGGTGCCTTTAGTATTTTTCATAGTGATGTTACAGTATGGTTGGCTATGACTTTCCTTGTTTACACACTTATCACATTCAGTTCATGTTTAATGGGTGGATTGGCTCTTCAAAGAAGTGATCCTATTTGGCATTGACCAATTTCATGAATGAAAGTACTGTAGTGTTGAAGTGTGACAAGGGAGATAAATCAGCATAGACTTGATTTGATTAAACACTTTTAACTTGCTGATGACATTATCATGTTTGAATAATCAAAGATTTGTTTGCTGTATGTTATATAGTAAAAAACATTTTTTATACATTGCAAAGATGCTGACAAGGGAAGGGCTAATTGATATTTTGACACAGTTATGTATAGTTAATGATGTGGAAAATCCTTTTTAATTCACAATACATGAAATAGCAGAACATGAACTTAATTTGATGAAGAAGTATGGAAAGTAAAGAGTTGATCTGCTGTAGAATAGAGTCTCTACGTTTTACAACTATATAGTTATTGCTTTATATTACGGTTCCTGTGTCTCTGTTTTCTGTTTTCACTGCTTGTGGTCTTTAGGGATATTTACTGAACAAATGCTGTAGAAATTTCTTGCAGTTGTACAGCTTTTAGTAAAGATTAACTGTATCTCTATGGAAACACATCTAATTCTCTCTTGTGTATCATTAGTTAGAGATGTAAAAACAGAAAATTAGGTAATAAGAGATAAAATTGTAGAATTACTCTGCAAAACTGTTACAAAATGTTTTAGAAAATTATATTGCATGTAATCTGCAATTACTTTTACCAGAGAAAAGCAAACACAAGAAGATGGAAATGGGAAAAAAATAAGAGGGACACAGGAATTCCATATCATGCATCCTAAACTGTCATATTATTATTAAAGTATTGATATGAAAGGGCATGCCCATATAGCATGCTTCCCTGACCTTATCTATTGTGAACTTAATTGAACTATAACCTTCCATTAGCCTAGGCCATGTACAGTGTAGTTGACTATACATGAATTAGTTGTTTTTTGTTGACATTTTTAAAATTCTTTTTGGAGTAATATACTAAAATGTTTTTATTCACATCATTTGGATTTGGGTGTTCATGATGTACCCTACTGGTCTGTAGAGGTATTATGAATTGAATTATGAGTACCCACCCTTACAGATTACAGTTACGGACGGCATGATATATGTGCATGTTTTGTTTGTCAATTTAATGAACATTGAACTAATGATACACTGTAATGTTATATGTTTATCACATAATAATTGCAGGTTTAATCATAATTAATTTTTTCCCATGTTTTTTTCTTTTATTTCCTGTTCCCACTTATGCTGGTGTATCCATGTGGATTCTTCTCTTCGCTCGGACACTGAATCTTCCATCTGTCGCTATATTACTGCTTCCCTTTCAACACTATAGATGGTCACGCCCGATGCTCTCTTTACCCTTTTTGGTACGTTTATAAGCACTTTCTTATTTTTTCATTTTTTTTTTCTCAGTAGTAAATAGACTTTTAGAGATAAAACTGTTTTTCCTTTGTGATATATCAGAATTATATTCATATGTACATATATACAGATAGCAGTATACACATACTAAACAGATGTTCAGCTTTAATGATAATTAAATCTCTAACTTTCATTGCTTAATTATTTTCTGCCAGTTTTATTTTAATTCCTTTTTCTTCACTTTAATGTTGTTTATACATCTATTTCAATTTACTGTTCAGTGTTTCTGCTTACAGGTGTATACGGGGATGTACATCGTGTGAAAATTTTATTTAATAAAAAAGATAATGCACTAGTCCAAATGGCAGAGCCACATCAGGCACAGTTAGGTAAGTTAAAGTCATATTAGCAGTGAGATGGTGATGATGCATTATTGACATGTTCAGAAGAAATTGTCGTAGATGCATGTTTTCAGGTCCAAAAAACAGGGAAACAATGTTTTCTTTCATGTTTTCTTTAGAAGGTAGACCTAGGGTAAGGGGCATAACTCTTACAAATCATTGGAACGTATGTGTAAGCATTTTACATCAATTTCATCTAAGCATCGAAGTAACTTGGATTTATTTCATTCTATTTCAAATGAAAGCTTGATATGATATACGATGAAATTGAATATGATGCAAACATATCACTGATTTCAATGGTCTACTTTCTTAAACTGACTAATGAATACAACTGTTAGAATAATTCCATCTATAGTATACCCAGGTACATTAAACTTGTTTATTCCTACTAGTTAACTCCCTTATCATAAATTTTTTATTGATATTGTATTATTGCATTTAAATAATAAGATTTTAAGTTTTACCTATTAGAAACAGCTTTTTTCGTTAATCATGCACTGCTATGCTGATGTATTGCTGATGTTTTGACCAATGGGAATATGCAAGACTTCTTATAACACTGACACTCTGTCCCTATAATTCAATTGTAGTGCTGTAAATGACTATATTTCTTGATTATTTTAGCAATTGCTCATCTTGATAAAGTAAAAGTTTGGGGTAAACCCATCAGAGTCACTCAATCCAAGCATGCTGTGGTGCAGATGCCCAAGGAAGGCCAACCTGTAAGTTTGCCTATTATATCAATCATTTCTTGCTTAAAAACTTTTAGCATGAAAAAGGATATACTTGCAGATATTTTGATAAACAAATTTTGCTTTTTAGTAGCTTTACTTGCGGTTCAAAATGGAATGGTATGTTCTGTTATAAATGACTGATTTTACCAGTTTGAATAATGTCAAGCATCTTTTTTTTTTAATGAACTAGTTTTCTACATTATTATCAAACAAGCATTTGTTTCTCTTTTAGGATGCTGGTTTAACAAAAGACTTCACAAATTCACAGCTTCACAGATTTAAACGTCCAGGATCTAAAAATTGTCAGAATATCTTCCCTCCATCAGTTGTTCTTCATTTATCAAACATTCCGTAAGTATAAGACTTTAGGATCTATAATCTTGGAATGAGTCAATGAAGCTAATTGACATTTTAAAATGTGCTGTGTGAGATCAGGATGTGATTAAGATGTGAAGGGCTTTCATGAGTTATTGGTATGTCCATAGGTGAAGAAGCTCTGTATGTATCTGCCATTTATAATTGTATATGGGCATAAATATATGGTTCATTTGATTTACAGTTTCTATGGTTACACTCCATGGATTGTATTTTTGTCAAATGTCACTATAGAGACTAATGACTTAGTATGAGGAGATTATTTTTATAATTAAAACAATATTCAAAAATGATTAATTGCTGACAAACTTGCCTTATTGTATACTGTCTTGTCCTTTCAGACCAAATATTACAGAAGAAGAATTAAAGGAAGCATTTCAACGTCATGGTGCAGTTGCAGCATTTAAATTTTTCCCGTAAGTTGAGCTTTGATAGATCAGCATTTGAGTTTATTTCTTGTTTTCAGGCAATAATATAAGGGTATATTTACCTTTTTCACCACTAAATTTTGTTAATATGACTTGTTGGTTGAAATTGTGCTCTGTTTTTATAACCCCTTTTTGTGCTATCTGCCCACATTTCTTGTGAGCTTAACTCCCCCTAAACCACTGTAAGAGATTTTGATGAAATTTAATAGGAAGGTTGGGCATCATATGTAGATGTAGATAATGGAATGTTGTTACTGTCAGAGGACTATAAAGAGAGATAATCCAACTAAATGGTTTTACATGTTAAAACATCGCATGTGCAACTCCTCCTAAGCCACTCGAGGGATTTTTATGAAACTTTATAGAAAGGCTTGGCATCATATGTAGATGTGCATAAAGGAATATAATTACTGTTGAAAGACTTCAAAGGGAGATAATAAGACTGAAGAGTTATAAATCTAACTTCATTTGAATCATGGGTATCCTCTTTGTGAGCTTGCTTACAGTATTTCTAGTTTGTTTTCTTTCTATTTAATAATAATCAATTTTAACTACTCAAGCTTTCAATTAATTAAGTAGTGAGTATGCTTCTCATCAAATTTTCAACCATTTCTTTTTCCCTTTACAGAAAAGACAGAAAAATGGCTCTGATACAAATGGAAACAGTAGACGAATCAATTATGGCTCTAATTGTAAGTACACAGTATTAACTATAGTGAAACCTGGCTTAACAGATTTCCTGCTAGGCTGATGATTTTGATTTGTTTATTTATTTCTCACTAAGAGAGGTTTCCAGATAATTAAAGGTTTGGTTTTATTTATTTCTCACTAAGAGAGGTTTCCAGATTATTAAAGGTTTGGTTTTACTGTAATTACTGCTTTCCTTTGAGTTATGCATTGAAACAGATTAAGTAGCAGTCTTTCTAAAAATCAGACAGGAGGTGATTCGTGCTTGGCAAAAACCCACCAATTTCAGTTTTATTTCTTGTTCAGAAACAGTAACTGATCACAAAACCAGTCTTAGTTTTTCCTTTGGTTGTTGCACTTTACTTTTGAGATAAAAATTATATAGATTGTACATGAAATTTGCACTTTCCAAGAGTTATCATTTTTGATTTGGCTTCATTTGGCTGATTTTAGTGGGAGATTAATGAATGATTTTATAAAAAGTGCACATCTGGATGCAGAAAAGATTGTTGTTATGTGAAAGTATAGCATGTGTAGACTAAAAATGCATCACTTGTTTGGTGGGATTTTCTTGACCATGAATCACTTTACCATTTACTGTGTCTGTATTTTATGTGGACTGGTACTTAAAAAGGTTGACCTTAATGGTACATGATTGTATAATTAGCTTATATTTATATACCACTTGAACAGTGAAATGTTTAAGAAATGATTAATATCATGGTAACTTTTCAGGAACATACTTGTAACTGGTAGATCATAATACTAGCTCACTGAAAATTACCACCAACTGCTGTTTTGTTATAGTTCAATACCAGGCTTATAGGTCAAAATACTAGCTCAGTGAAAATTACCACATACTGCTGTTTTGTTATAGCTCAGTTCTTAGCTGGTAGATCATGATACTAGCCCAGTGAAAATTACCACAAAATGTTGGTTTGTTACAACTTAATACTAGGTGAAAATGTTGACAGAACCAACAAGCTAACTTGTTGATTTATTCTTTTTAAAAGCAGAGTATATGTGTCAGTGTACTGTACTTGTAT
Organism: Perna viridis; assembly: GCA_037379345.1. Lineage (NCBI taxonomy): Eukaryota > Metazoa > Mollusca > Bivalvia > Mytilida > Mytilidae > Perna > Perna viridis. Next base: position 51,243,897 of record CM074511.1, on the reverse strand, counting down.
AAGAATTATCTACCATTGACAATAATAATTTTCTCAGATTTTAAACTATTGAATTTATATTATGTATGGAATTTCTCTATTTTTTCTATTGCAGGCTATGCACAATTATCCATTGAGTGAATCAAATCACTTACGGGTGTCATTCACAAAATCTACCATCTAAAGATAGCATAAGACACTGTTTGGAGTTACCCCCTTGCAGAGTACCAAGATGGAGAAGTGCCTTTTGTGACATTTGTTTTGAACTATTGCCATGGAAATGGCCTGAACATGTGCAATGATCTCATAATGGGATTGTATATGTAGTTCATTTGGCAGCAATATGATATACAAAGTGCTCTGAGACGATGTTTGGTTGCCAAGGATATTTTTGTCATTATTTTTTTTTTTTTTTTTTTTTATAGATGATTTTTCCGTCACTTACTTATTTCCCTGTTGAAGAATTGTTTTGTTTAGTTGTATTATGAATTATTTTTTTTTGTTGTTATTGTCCCAGAAACTACATAGTGATTGTATTGTTTATCCTCAGATGATGAAATCCATGCAATTTTTTGTTCATAATATTTTTCAATGGGGAAATGACACAGTTATTTTGGTACTTTGTTATGTTATAGCATATGGAGGAAACTCTGAACAGTTAAATCTGCTTTTCCAAAAAGATGTTCTTTCATGGTCATGGAAACTTGCATAAGTGGATTTTGGTAAAGCAGATTTTGAGCAGTTAGGATCTAGTGTTAGCTCATACGACCTCATTTAAACTGTTATTTTTGCACCAGATTTCATTGTTAGAGAATTATAAAGGTTTGGATATATTACATATATTTTTGCATTTTTACAAATATATTCAATGGGGATGTGAACCAGGGAGGGAGACATTTTGTTATTTTGTTAATGTCCTTAAGTTAAGCAGCTCAGGGTCATACATGATAGAAGGTAGACCAGCAAAGACTACTTTGTTTTTAAATTAAAATGAATCAAATAATTCAACCATTCAAACATTGAGAACCATCATTGCTTCACCTTGGTTTCTGGTGAAATGATACAACTTGAAGTTTCTGTTCTAGTATTACTTATAGCAGGTTTTGTTTAAAGCATTGCAAAGGAAAATAAGCTTTAATATTGTTTGCTACGATGTTTGACCTTGACCTGTGTTTCCATGGGGATGTGCCTCGTGTCATTCCAGTATGGTTCATGTACATGTCGTGAGATTAAATGTTCTTTTTCGTTTTCAAGTCAATCAATATCTGAATTATTGTAACAATCAATTATGTTGATTTTTTTTATATTATTATTGTTAATTTTTGTTAGCAGTAGTGTGACATGACATTTGTTTCCTCTTCCATATCAAACCAAAAAACAGGAAGTTTTTATAAAACCAGCTTTTGTCATCTTCAGTTACGATTGGTCAAAAGGGTCCATGTTTTAGTATGAAGTCAGTTCCTATTATGAAATGAGTTCCCATGACGAAAATAGCAACATTTGAAAAAATGTGAACTGTTTATGTGATAGCAGTTATTTAAAGATATACAATTGCAAAAGATCTGTTTTCCTATCCATCATATAAGGGAGGATAAGGTGTGGTTAGAGGTTATTTTGGCCCTCAATATTAAATGGCTGTGGTGTTTCTTTTTATTTAATTTTTTCTTGAAATTTGTTGAAATGGTTGATATAAATAAATATGAGACAAGATACAGCATCTTTTTTTAATTTGTTTTTTACAGTGGTATTCTAAATGTTGAAGAATAATGAATCATATTGTAAAATTTAATTAATTTAACATGTTAATGCTGAGAAACAACAAAAACAATATTATCAACTAAGATCTAGATTTTTTTTTTTTTCAAAATAAAAACTAATTTAAATGATTTAAATTCCAAGGGCTGAAAATGACCATCTACTTATCTCCTCCTTTTTGTGCCTGTCAAATATGGGATCATGTTTTTGTAGCTTTTTATGGAAAAGTTTGTTTTTATTTATTGAACTGCTACTTCTATTTTTGGAAGAGCAGGCATGTTATGGCTTTGTTACCAACTGAGTCCTTTATTTTTTAAGATCTTGTATAATGTATGAAGAAAAAAAAACATTTTTGTAATAAAACATCAAAATGACCCTTTTGTTTTATAATTCAGTGTAAATAACTATTATTGTCTGTCACCTATTTGTAACTATTTGTAATGTCTTATTTTCTCTGTTGCCTCTGTCTGCCTGTCTGTACTATAGTATTTTCTGATTTGGTTAATTTGTTTCTGTTTTTTGTTTTTTTTTTTTTTCACTTAAATAGAAAAAAAGTATTCAAATGTTTCTACTAATTTCACATATTGTTGAAGTTTAGATGTTGTACAAAATTTCTTTCACAAATTGTAGATAAATGGCCGACACAGGTGATCTTAATGAAAATACTATTCACTCTCTGTATGTAGGATAGCTTATATCATTAAACTTCTAGATGTGGGTATCTCTTTCATCTTTTCTTTTCTTTTACCTACAAATCTTTAAGGTTATTATCATGTTTCTTCATATGAAAAATCAATTTTTTTTTCTAAGCACTCTTTTTAAGAAGTTTTCAGTAGTGGGATATGAAATCTTTTATTTTCATATTTTAATTTTCATAATTATTATGTGAAAAGTATCTATACATATTTTTTCATGTATATCTGAAAACTTTGACTGGTCCTTGGTTTTGGAGTAAAAAGAGTACAAAATGTACATGTATGTTCTAAATTTTGAACCCTTAAGAAACATGATTATAACCTTTCAGATGAATGCACTTGCTTTATCCAGCTGTTTAGATCTAACTACCAGTTCCTGTGCACTGATACAGTTTTGAAGTAGTATCTCTCTACCATCTACTGAACCCAAGCATCTCTGTGTCATTTTCTAACACAAAACTCTTATTGTCTTTTTCTTAAATCCTGTACTGTCTCAGTATATGCAGATTTCAAAACTTATCAATTTATAGTTTGTTGGATTTTTCTTACATTTATCACTTATTCTTGAGATCATTTAATACATACATCAATGATGCGAAAAGTTTAAGAAAGCTGAAATTGACCTTCACTTAGAGATAGTTTTTAACACCCAACATGAGCTCTATAAAATTAAACCAGCTCATTTTATCCTGTGAAAACAATTAAAAGCAACTATTAATGAACTGGATTTCTTTTGAAACATTTTATAACATAAATCGGAAAACATTCCTGCAATTTTAACTTTTAAACTTGAAACTTAAATCATTTAAATCTTCTCATGGGAAGCTTTTCACATTAACCAATACACAATATAGAAGTTTTTATATCCCCTCTAAAAGAGGTATTTTAGTGATACATGATGTCCATTCGTCTGTCTGTGCGTGCCTTTATTTTTGTACATTTTTTTCTGTAATTATTTATCAAAGCCACTTGATACTTTACCACAAGCTTTCATATAACAGGCCTTGTTTTTATATTCTGACCGTGTTCTTTGAATACAAATTTTTTGCAACAGTTTCATCTGCAACTACATACCAGTCACTTGATTTTACATGTGTATGCCATATCCTGTGATTGGATCTCAGACTCCATCTATTTCAACTTCATTTTTTAAGATTTGACCATATGCATGGTTTCTTCCGGTTATCCTCCAGTGGCTTGCAGTTATAATGGGAAGGACATGTGATTCAAGTCAACAGTAATTAAGTTTTTTCCTTGGTTGTCATTTATTCCTATCTGCAAGTCCTAATTTTAAGACCAGCATATTCAACATGTTCCATGAATTGTAGCTTCAGTAATGTGCATTATAAAGTTTGCTGGGGATTTTAGTTGTAATTAGAATAGCGGATATTTTCATCGAGTTCTTTTTGGACTTTGGACCAAATCTAGGTACTTGTAAAAGCTTTTGAGAATGTGAAATCGAACTATCTTTTAATTTTGTGGTTTGAAGGGTGTAGCGGACAGCCCTAAATAAACCTTTTGTGTGAGAAAACTCTAGACACATGCAAATAATTCGTGGAACCATAAACCTGTAATTAAATTTCACTGTAACCCTAAGTGGAACATTAATAGTGAACTATTGTTCTGATGTGGTATGGTCAACTAGGCATATCTTGTTGAATAACCATTATCCATCCAATATTTATTCCATTGCTTTAACAAGTACTGTGCATAGACATAATGACATTTTTGAGGAGGAACTAGTCAATGCATAAAAAATGGGAGCCGATGATGTTTGTGAAGATTGAGATTTCTTAAAGGAGCATTATTTCTCAATGCTCCCTCCATCTAGATTTCCGAAAAACAAATCGTTTAAGTCCAGCAGTTCTTTGTAGTGCATGTGCTTGAAAATGAGAAGAGCGAGTCTAGACACGATGCGTGCCCTGAAGTCAGCGGGCCTAATTATAAGATGAAATTAAAATTGGAACGAACTGGTTTATGAACATGAGTTAATTGTCCTAAAGTTTGTCATGCAATCATGACAAGGTCAAAACTGAAAAACAATCCTTATAATTTAATTTCTGATCGATTCCAGTCCAAATTAAGAACTGACCTCCAATCAAAACGTTATGTTGAAGATTCTGTGGATTAATCGATAAAGGGAGTGTAATTATAAGTCCCTGAATTAGTTAATAATAGCCTTTGTTGCCAAAACTGAGACATGCGAGAAAAATAAGAAGAGTTATTTCAAATCAAATTAAATTGTTAGTCGATATTCATAGTAGGATAAGTGGAAAGAGTCGAAGAAAGCCAAGATTTAACGAGTGCGTGGAACTTGTCCATACACGAGTTCAGTGTTCTAGACACGATGGCGTGATTATACGTTTATAATTTCTTCTGATGTCCGCACATTGAGCACAGCTGTGGCATTAGTTGTTCCAGGTTCAGTGAAAATTGTCTTCACCAGACGTAGTAAGTACCAGTCCATATAAAATTCAGACACTCTCCATATTAAAGTGATTCATGATGGAGAAGAAAAACCCACCCAACAAACATTGCTTTTTCAATCTACATATGCTATTTTTTTACTGAACAGTTGTCCTTGCCGTATTCAGATCTGTACTTTTGAGAAAATCATACATTTTTCTATCACTTTAAACCAACCAAATCGAACAAAGTCAAGAACGATAACTTCATTGCTAATTTCATGTACAATCTATATAAATTTTATCTCAAAAGCGCAACACCCAAATGAAAAACTATGACTGGTTATGTGGTCTGTAACAGATCCTGAATAAAAAATTAAAGTGAATTCCTGGGTTTTTGACATTCGTGAATCACCTCCTGTCTGATTTTTATAAAAACTGATACTTAAATGTCTAAGTCCAGTGAACTTTCATTACAATTAATGTCATAAATGGCAATAGAAATACAACTAGCATTAGCCACCATTAATCTGTCATGTCTTTGATCATACGATAGACCCATTGGTCTATATATCTGGTTTCTTTCTGTTCCAATGATATTTATGAAGATTCCTTCCTTATCTAAGACATGAATACTATTCGACAACCATCCAGCAACATAAATGTACCCACGTGTGTCCACTGTAATCCCAACAGGTCCCCGCAAGCTTTTTATCTCTTGCTGAAAAACGTTTTTCCCTTCGGAGGTTAGTGCAAACACTTTGTTCCGGTGGTAGTTAGTACAGTACACAATACCTTCAATGCTAGCACACATATAGTCTATTGCATAATCACTCTCAACAGTTCTAATGAGTTCCCCTGATATTTTCATAATAGACATCTTACGATAAGGTGCTCTTAAATATATCAGATTGTTTTGGCAAGTGACAGCATAAAAAGAAACACCGTGTTGTACTATTTTCTCGGGACTAAAATTATGTAAACCAATAATTTGTAAACCACCTTCCCTCAGTGTAACAACAGCTCGTGATTCGTCAAAAAGAGCAATGTCCAGGGGTTCATACTCCAATTCAAGCTGCTTATAAGATCCGTCAGCTATATCTAATAAATACAAAGTACGGTGTCTCATATCTTTCAGTAAAACTGACGAGTTAGATACAAAGCAGCCGCGGTTTACCTGTACATTGACATCAAAGTTAAGAGTATCAAAAGTAGTTTTTAACTTCAGGCTGCTGTTGCTAAAGTTTATATTGCGCGGTTCTTCGCGCCTAGTTTCTGGTGTTTCTGTGAACTGGTCATCTGACTGGCACAGTTCGACAACTGCACTTCTCTTCTTTGGTTTTAGCATGTCGTGTACATCATTCATAATGGTCGGTTTTGTGATTAAATGTCCTACTTTTGGGCAAGGTAGTCTTTCGTCAAACTCATGAATAAAGTCTGACCAAAGGAACTCTACGTCCTGTCTCTGTCGAAGGCTTTCGTTTTGGTCAAGGAAATGTTCAACATCTTTATGGACATGGTTGATTTCGATTACTCTCTGTAGAAACACTGCATCCAGAGTATTGTTCTGCAGGACGCGTAGTTCATCGTCAATTTGCATTAGTTTTTTCTGATGTAGACTGAGTTCCATTTCATCCGCTTCAACTCGGTGTAACAATACTTGGACTTCGCTGTCGACAGCCCTTAAAGCAGCCGATTCGATCTTAGCTAATTCTGTTATTATTTTCTTGTAAAACGCGCTGATTTCTTTCTTAATGCTTTCGGATTTCTTGTTTAGTAAGACTTTGTTATCAGATTTCTTTTCAATTGTTGAGGTTATAGCTTGTGTCAAATCATTGCTATAACACTCAATGTTTTTAAGCGTTACATGTTTGTTGATAGTTTTTAAAGCATTTGGCATCGGTACACTGTTACACTGACTATGGTGTGTTTTTGTTCCCCATGCGTTTGTTATTTCTCCGTGATCGGCACAAAACCACTGATCTTCGAAAGTTTCTACGTCTGCAGAGCCATATGCACGTTCTTCACTGGAAGACAATTCTTTACCTTCTGTACTGGCATCAATCAGTCCAAAACTTTCTACGTTATAAGACTCGTCTGCCATAATTTCGACACTGAAGTTTCTGGAGTGAGATAAACAACACAAATACTTGTATAAAAACTAATAAATATAAGAATTTCATGATAATACTATTTGAAATTTAATGTGTACCGAAACCACTAGGCACAAAAGACGGAGTAACAATAGCTTTAAAACAGGGCTTCTCTACTTTCCTCATGAGTAAATTAAACCAGGAAGTCGGTGTCACAGGGCCAACTTCAATACACTTTGTATATATATGAACCCAACGATCATGTTACATAGATATACTCTATAAAAACTGCACAGTCAGGTGGCAGATCCAAAGGGGTTTTCCAACCACGGAGCCCCACTTTTTGTTGGAATTTTTTTTTGTTAAGTTCGTGCACGTTTTGGCAAAATGAGCAAATAATAGCCTGGACCCTGGATCCGCCCCTGACAAATTGTGAACGATCGACACATTGCAAGATCAACACTACCACTATATACGAAATGTGCGGTGTATAGTTTAATTGGTATCTTAAATCCCTAAGCCCGTTCAACTTAGCAATGGCCTTTTTCGTTTTAACTGTTTAACAAGGAAAATAAAATATAATTTTAGTAATCATTTGTTGCCATATTCATCGCAAGAAAGTATGCGGCAAATATAGAAGAATAACTTACAGTCAGCACAACAGCATTCAAACAACAAAAGGCATTCGTAATGGTCATTAAATTCTTTCCTTGACGGAAACAAAGTAGAAAGATTATTTTCAAAAACTGATTCAGGTGTTTGGCGACATGCCTGATTAATGTGCTTTGTAGTGATTGAGTAATTGGCTTATATTAACCTTCGTTCTGAACTTTAAACTTATTCTCAAATGCGTAAATCTAACTTGCTGATTACAGCCAGTATATTGTAAAAAAGATTAGTACTGATGTATCCCATAGAAGTCACACACATAATCAAGGCATTGCACGCTCGAAGATTGTTCTATAGAAAAATGAAAGCAATAAAACGGTATAAAAAGTTATAATGCTATCATTAATAAAAAAAAATAATGTTCAGCTTCATTCATGAGAGTAGCCCATTGACAAAAGAATGATAATCCAAATTCTAGCCACTATAGAAAATAGAAAAAAACTGTATGCAATGCTCACTAAATTGATACCAACACTACCCCATTTGATAGCATGCACCTTTTGACCTCTTATAGTTCTTATTTTATGCTTACGTCAGCTATTTAAAGTCACGATAAAAGTGTTTTATGTAGCAAAATTATCTGAGTGAATATCAGTTGGTCAAATACATCTAATAAGTATTTGCCAAAATTTGCTCACTTTAAACTAGAGGATCCCATAGCCACCTGGTTAATTTTTTACACTTTAAGGGCAATAACTTTAACAAGGAGTCATCCTTAAACTTTGAAATCCCATTGGACTTTAGTATATCTTATCATAAGAATTGTTTTATCAAATAACAGTCATTTATTAAGCTATCCTACATGAAGTTTCCAAGACTTTGGCCAAAAAATGCCATTTTTGGCCTTTCAAGAACAATAATTCAACAAGTCATCCAACAATTTCGACCCAAAAGGACTTTTGTAGGCTTTATCATTAAAATCATTTCAAGGGAACGTTTTTATCTATCTATTACAGTTTTCAAGATATCGACGGAAAACTGCAAAAACTTATTCACCTTTCAAAGGCAGTAACTCTAACAAGGAGTCACCCGAAAACTTCAAATCAACGGAGACTATTGTGGGCCTTATCGTAAATTTCAAGATATTGACTAAAAACTGCAAAAATCGTCATTTTTCACCTTTCAGTGGCAGTAACTTAAACAAAGATTTCCGGCAACTTTGACCTAATACATACTTTTGTAGAGCTCTTTCAGCTGAAGAAAGAGCGTCAAGTTTATTTTCAAATATCTCTTTTAGTTTTTGTGTTTGAGATATATGCAGAAATTGGTGAGTTTATCCCTGTGGTCTACAAATAGCAACCGCTGCCGTGTTTTTCGATGGATCAAAAATTCAAACGCTGTTGGTTGTGCAGGACATCCTAAGGAACAACCATGCTAAGTTTCATAGAATTCTGTCTTGTAGTTTCAGAGGAGAAGATGTTTGAATAAATTGTTAACGACAACGACGGACATCAACTGATGGCAATAACTCACAAGGCCTTCGGCCAGGTGAGCTAAAAAGAGGCATCCAAAAACAAGTACATACAAAAAGTGGTTATACTTGACTCGACGAAAATTCAAGTTATACAAAAATATTTTTTTTTTAAATTGTAATGAAGAGAAACTCACTCAGTGGGAAATTTCAACATAGAACTGTAATAAGATAATTATGTCAGCTTGGCGCCTGCAATCATCATGCTTTAGAGAACTCAAAAGAGAGATCGCATGCACTGGGTAAGATTAAAATCTTAAAAAGGAGATGCATAATGGAAATATGTAATAATGATTCTGTGAAATTTTCATTCACTTCTATACAGTAGTATAGGAGGCGTAGCGGATAAGAGATTGGTCCCCAAGTCTAACGGAAGGAAGGGCAGAAAAACAACCCTATCACTATATATCCCCCACTTGCCGGGAGTATAAATATTATGTCGACGTAATGGAGTTGAAATATGACAAAATATATGAAATAACGAAATGCTCGGCAACACCATATCAAAAACTAACGACATAGCTTAATCGAAACTTTGTATAGTTTAAAGTAACACATCAGGGGTTAGGCTTATCCAATAGAACTGACATTTCAGAGGTAAGTAAAAGACAAGTGTTCTTATTCAGACAACTATTGTTTAAACTCATTGTCACATTCTACCTCGCAATTTCGACCTAGACGACATATTTTATTTTCTTTCAGTGTCCCTCAATAATAAACAAATTTGCCCTTTAATTAATTATAAAAAAAACCGAACTAACTAACAAACAAACAAAAACAAACCAATTGAAAACTACTGTACTATTTTTTTCTCATATACGTAAAAATCGTCAAGTGATGCTATTTGGAGTCTAAGCATTGGTCTTAGACAAATACCTCTTTAATGACTACAATAGTATATCACTTCTGTACAGTTCCAAGATACACCTCAGTCGATGCTTTGCCGTGTTTGTAGTCATGTCTGGTGTGATTACCACAATATCTGGTTGGCATTAGTTTGAGGGAAATATTACTGACCAACATAGGCGGATCCAAGGATCAAAGCAGTCCTCTTTTGCTCGAAAAGTTTGGTTGGTTATATACAGAACTTGAAGTCACTTGAGCAAGCCCTGCATGTATAAATTGGTCCATGGCCCTTATAGAAATTTCTGGATCCTCCACTGTTCAGTGAGTATTTAGAATATGGAAGCCACAATGCACTGGATATCTAGGAAATGTTTCTAAAATACAATAATATCAGGTTCATCTAGTAATTTTTCATGGAAGCCTAATGCTTCATGGAAGCCGTTTCTATTTTTACCTTATCTTATGTATGAGAGAGTACTCAAGGGAACGAAGGTTATAGCGGTAATCAAAAGAATGTAATCCAGGGACAAAGACCAGACATGGAAAACAGAAATACACAACAAAGAACATAAAGTAACTAAAATCATACATACAAAGTAACAAAAGTAAATGAGCAACTCGGACTCCTCTAAAATCTGGGAGCATGGACCAGGTTCACCGGTAGGGTAAGCGTCCTCTGCTTTTCTAGAAACACCCGCCGAGTTGCTCATAAAAAGTCAAGTCCGGGGTAGACAAACGAGGGAAGGAAAACTATGACCCGTTGAATAAATCAGTTATCATGGTACTGATGGATACACCATAACGATCCACGAGTTCATGATAACGACCATAAAACTTCTGTAGTGATGACTTCAATCTTGTAGCAATATAACATGTATATTTGTCATTAGACTTGAGTTCTAATGTTCCATTTTTATAAAAGAAAAATAATAAACTCGATCCTTAAAACTTCCTTTTAATAATCATCATTCGTAATATTTAGTGGTATCCGGAATAAAAACATCACAGAATTGCAAATAATTCATTAATTGTTTTGGTAAATTCAAAGAAGCACCGTCTCTACAGTTCAGTCCTAATGCTGTCCTAACACTAATTCTACACAGGTCTTTCAAATTCAACGGCTTGGATGTTACAAATTCAAGATAACCTAGCAAAGTTTCAAGGCGGTCCAAGTTGTCTGAATGATGCCTTTTGACCACTTCTATTGTTTTCTTCGTAACTGAACATCCAGCTGCAACAAATAGTTCAACCATACACATGAGAAGAGGAGGGTCTAAAATAGATGTCAAAGCGGCGGTCAATGGGGTCAACCCAATATCATCCAATACAGATACTGGTGCCCCAAACTGTAGCAACAGCTTCACTTTATCCACATCTAACTGTTGTGCGGAGTAATGGAGTGGTGTATCTCCTGTCAGGCTCGGTATAGTCACATCGGCTCCCCACGACAGTAGTTTCCTGATTACATTAATGTTAACAGCTCTAGTCATACAAGCAATGTGTAAGGGCGTGAATTTGAAAATGGACGTATTTCTTTCATTCACATTTACACCTAAACTGTTTAAATAATCCATCATATCCATATGATTGAATTCACATGCATAGCTCAAGTATTCACTCTCTTTTTTGTGTATATCTTCTCCGTGCTCTAGTAGAAGTTTAACAGCAGGAATATTCCCCCTGCTTACAGACATACTCAATGGAATGTTGTTTGGATAGTCAACTCGGCATCCATGCTCACCCAAGATTTTCATGAGATCAAAGTTTTGGGCATAACAAGCTCGCACTAAAGGAGTCTCCTCATCAATATCAGTGACATCGATTTCAGCGTGGTTTTGTAACAAACATTCAACAATTTCAATATTTTCACTAGAGCAAGCAAAATGAAGAGGAGTTTGACCCATGTTATCTTCGGCATTGACGTCGGCCCCAGAAGAAATAAGCTCCTTGACGATTGATGTGTTGTTTCCGCTTCTCATCTCTTTGTCACAAGCAGAATGGAGTGGTGTCCCACCATTTAAATCTGCAGAAAAATTGGCACTAGCCCCGTAACACAGTAAAAGCATGACAATGTCCAAATTATCTAGAGAAGAAGCTGTGCATAGCGGTGTTGTTGAATTAATATTAGCATCGAGTGAGAATGTGCTTTCGTTACTAGTTTCGTTCAGAAAGATCAGTTCTATTTGTTCTCTATCGCCATTATGTATTGCTGACAATAATCTATCTAAAGCCATTTCATCTGAAATCGAACAAGAATTCTATTTGAAATAGTACAAAGAGTTACCTCTTTCTTAACGTTGTTTATAAAGAGTAATCAAGGGAACCAAGACTCTAGCAGAAATCAAAAGAGTGTAATCCAAGGACAAAGACCATACAGAGAAAACAGACAAACATCAAAGAACATAAAATAATCAAAATATGTACAAAACAACAAAAGTAAATGAGCAATTCGAACTCCACTAAAAACTGGGAGCATGTGCAAGGTGCACCGGTAGGGATAGCGTCCTCTGCTTTTCTATAAATATCCCATATTCGACCTGCTACTAAGTATTTCATACCAGTAAGCCAGTAAACCAACAAAACCAGTAACTTTACAGTGGCCGAGTCCCTTGAAAGACCCTATTCAGGTTTTTTTTCCCTGAAGAAATAGTGAAAATCAGTGTGTTTAGTAAGGCAAAAATCATTTTATTAGCAGGACTGGGCTTTTTTTGGAAAAAAACAAACACGCAAAGAATATTTTTACTCAGCCGTAGACGGAATAAAATTATGACTTTAATTCTCCCCATTACTAACCATAAAAAAAATAATAACTCCGGTTGTTTTTGCGAAAAAAAAACTATTTTCGCACTTGTGTGAAAAAAATTAACAAAAATTCATACGCCACCTGACAAATAAAATGGCCTGTACTGCTTGAATTAAGCTATATTGAATCGCTTTCTGAGTAAAATTCAATGTCTTATCTGAGCAAATGGATCTGCCAATGAATATATTTAAGTGTCAACACGGAGTCCCCGGTGTCAATAGCAATAATGAATAACTATTCGTGGCAATAAGATAAACGTAAAATTTATAGGCCTGGTGCATGATGACGATGTTTCTGTTGTATTTTGCTGCATAATGTTGTGAAATTGTTCAATCAATGCTAATAAATGAATGGTTAGTAACAATTTTGCGTTAAAATTAGGTTCCTTTTAACAATCGACAAAAATGAGCACAATATTATCAGTGCAAATGTTACCTACCAAGTCACAAATCCAGTTCCGGATTTGAAAGTTTACCGAACTCGCTTCAGACTTTTTTCTATACGGTGTCAGGGTGAAACTTTTTTCCAACTATTTGTCCAGAGCATATTTCATTTAATGATAAACATGTTTTAATGGAAATCATGAACGAAATCATTATTTGCAGACTTATCAAGAACACTTAAAACTATGTAGTTACTAAATTGATAATATACTTTGTTCAATATATCTCTTTATAATTTAGGTCATACGGTTCCATGGTAAATTACAAGGACTCCGAAATTTTGTAAACAGTCAAAACACGTGTGTTGTCATTTTCATGAAAATGCCTAAAGAAAGGGTCGCCAAAAAGAGTAGGCAGCATCAAGCTGTTCAAAAGCAAGGTGTTTAACTTATTTTACTATCATCATGTGTTGTATAAATACCCGTCACTAATGACTAATTCTAAAAGAGCTTACTGCCCAAAAATACTGAGTGAAAATATCTTTAGCACTGGAGCTCGAACACGGGCTTACACTGTTTCTATCAAGGTGTGGTTACCTCTTGAGAAGAGAGGGAATGACCTCAATGATAGAAACAAGTTCGTTTGTCACGTGTTTTACAATTCAAAAGAATGTTTAGTGAATTGTAAATGTCGGAATCGAGAACATTACAGCACAGTTGATTATCTACAATGTATATCACCCAATCTTTCATGTGTGGCACCTGAAGCTTTCTAAAAGGGTTCTACTTTCATCTTCCTGTACAGTGCAGCAAGGACTGACATCAGCATTTTAAGAGCCTTGTCATATTGGGCAGGGTGAAGAAAATCTAATTTGCCCAAGTGAAAGTAAGGTTGTCCTCTACTAATAATCCATGTTGAAAATTCAGAGACTTTTACTTGACATTTGAGCAGATATCGTTTAACTTTTACTTGTACTTGTTTGAATGTCAATTTTTACTTGTCCCAGGCGATAGAACAGCTTTTATTGTCATACCCTGTACAGTCCTCCCCCGACGAAGTATTGTTGTTCAGTCCATGTCAAAAGAACATACTAGAAAACAGCATGAAAAGTGGACATGAAACACCGGAAATATTTTCCACAACTTCAATTTAATGTAGGTTAATACATTTTTGTATTAAAACAGGAACATGTCTCAAACAGTGTCCTAGCTAGGGCAAAATGGAGGGGCATCGTGCCCTGCCCCTATCACGCCCGCGCCCCTCTGCCCCTATTGATTGCCCCCTGAGTGTCCATTTACAATTATCTGAATGGCCCTTTAAGATTTCCACTCTTGTTAATAAATTACCCTAAGCCTATTAAGAAGTGTCACCTTTGTTAACTACATCCTGTCGTAAATTAACGCTCAGGTAAACTTCAGGTAATTATCAGTGATCAAACAGATGACCAAGGTTATTGGATAATGATTGACAAGTAGAAAATGAATCCCAGTTGGATCTATAACAATTTTATGGACAGCCAATCATTGGCTAATAATTAATTTTTACTGCACAATTAATTTTACAAATATTTTCAAGTTAACAAGTCAAAGGTTTGTAGATCTAATTTCAATATTTTTAAAAATTTTCTATATCTTCCACAGTAGAGGACATTTTCCATAAGTTGTAATTGCAATAGTTATAGGAAAAGATATTCCTTCTACTTACATAAGATTTTGATATTTAGTTGGAACAATATTGAATATTTGTAACATTTCATGCAACATTTCACCTCATAGTATGTCCTTATTTTAAAGAATCACTTGCCCTTATCACCACCATAAGTTAACATGCTCCCTCACTGCAATAATATTGACAAATATTGTCCTAACAACAACCTGATTATATTGAAAAGGAATTCTGAACTTTCTCAAAGGGGAACTTAAGGCTGGGTGCGTCTGAACACCACCTAGGCCGCCTTGGTGCACCAAGCTCATGAAACTGCACTAAGGACATGAAAGGACAATGTTATGAATGAAAAAAACATGCCATCGGATAGAATTTTTCATCAGTAAAACATTTATCTAATTTTTGTGTCAATATATAAAGTGATTTTGTTGCAATTCAGATTTTTCTGTTAAGGATTCACTGACACGTGCCACTGGCCAGTAATCCTCTGGCAATAAAATTAATGAACCATGAAGGAATAGTTAATCATGTCTGATACACATATAGCACCTTTTTGTTTATTCTGTTGTAACAGTATTTCGTTGTCTTGTTTTTATGGGTTAGTTACATTTAAAAGGTTTTTGTAATTTTTTTCCCCTTGCTTTTTTCTTTTTGGGTTTTTTGTTTGTTTCTTTATTAAATTATTATTTTACCTTTTTATTCTTTTTTTTTGTGGAAGGTTGTGCTCGTTTTTGTTTTGTTTTATTTCTTTCATTTTTGTTTTTGTAAGATAAGTAACGACTTTTTAAAAAAAAATCATTTATTAATCACTATCAATGACATGAAACTTCTAGTATATAAACATAAATAATACTAGGTTTACATTATCAATAAATGAATAAGTCTTAAATAGATGACGAGAGAGTTAGATGTGATTTCCCCATATAGTACTTCAGAAAGCGCTAACAAAAGTTTTTATGAAAAAATAATTATAACAGAACATCAAAGAAAACATCATTCGTTTTCTTATTAACACCCAATTATTAGTTAAATGATTGATAAGACCAATTAACAAGGTGATCAGCTACTACAAAGAATAGCAAGTGCCACACGTAAATATTAACTTTTATGTCTCTGTGTAGCATTTAATATATATAGAAAATGATCATATTTCATTATTAGAATTAAACAGTACATTTCATTCAATATTTTCATACATTAAGCAGTAAATATACATTGTATTATAATCTGTCAGGCTTCACTGGATTCAATCAACAATGTAATGTCAACGAAAGTTGGCACGTGCCAAGGAAAACATTAATAAATCTTTTATATTTATATTTACACCAAATTTGAAATGTACATTCTTTTATTTAAACTTTATCACATTGATTGGTCTTGGTGCTAATACAACTGCTCCTTTATGTCCTTAGTGCAATTTCATGAGCTTGGTGCACCAAGGCGCCCTTAGGTGGTGTTTAGATGCACCACTTAAGGCTTCAGTATTATATTTTCAGCTTATTCACTGCTATATATATATTTGTGTGTATGTGTTATATAAGATGTATCTGTTTTCTAAAAGCACTTGGTCATCTGAGAAAGGTCTTTCACAACAATAAGGGTGTCATGCATATCTGAATCATGCAGTCAAATTTACTCAGTTTGCAAATTATGATTCAACCCTCATTTTCAAAAGTTGGCAGGCAAGCAATAAGAATACAAATTACTTACTTAACACAAACATACAGAATCAATGTCCCTTTTTTGTTGAAAAAAAAAAATTCTATGTGTTAAAGTGCCCTCTTCCCTGCGCCCTCTCTATTTTCAAATCCTAGCTAGAACACTGTTAAACAAGTGTCTGATGCATTATACAATGTATAAATGAACTGAAGCTTTTTTAATAGTAAATGTAAGTCAGTAAATTCATAGTTTAATATTATGACACATGTTTATCATTGTACATGTATGTAGAATAATAAACTAGTTAATTTGCTTTTAATATTTTTCCTTAAGCCAGTTTTTTTAGTGTGTCCTGGGATAAATTTACCGCTTTTTTTACTCTATGTTCTAGAAATCTTTACGTACATGTAAACATGGCATTTTTATGCTAATACTCTTTGAGTTTCTTTGTGAATTTAAATGGTTGTAAACATATTAAGTGTATACTATTCTTTTATTTTATTTAGGTATTAATTTTAACAAAGATTTTGGACAGCACATTCTGAAGAATCCTTTGATAGTAGCAAGCATGATAGAAAAGGTACTATTATCAATTTAGATCATAGACTAGAATTGATATAACAGTCTCCAGAGCCTTAAGACTTGTGAAGCTTGTTAGCATCTGCAATTATCTTACACTACCACAGGAAAATATTCAGATAATTAGGTCTACTTTATAGGTATTTCTAGTATATTAAATTTAATTCTATGTTATTTATGCCAATTAACAAACCCAATAAACCAACTTTTACTGTGAATTTAATATGCGGTTTAATATTGGTTTGTATTAACAACGATCCAATTAAAAATAGTTGACCTCTAACCCTTACAGTTGCTGTTCTTTTCTATGCATTTACCCAAATAAACTAGTTGTTTACTGTCAACATACTAAAGTTGCCTATTTTTTTAAGATGCAATAAACCATTTGCTGTTTATCTAGAAATGGAAACCCTGTGAAGAGCTGCCTTCAGATATTTTATGCATGCCGGGATTGCCCTGGTGGATCCAAATATTTTCAAAAAAGGGGACAGTGGTTCCAATCAAGAAAGTTATATAAGAAAAGGGTTCCAGGCTTTTATTTTTGCTAAGTTCTTAGCAAAAGGGGTAGCATAACCCCTGAAACCAATCTGATGAATCAACCATTGTAGCATGTATTTTTATTATGGTGACTGTCTCGTGACATAGGAAACCCGGAGATGACAAACAAAAATGAAACTTTGCTTAGAATACGGCATAGATATTTTGATTATGCATTTCTCAGGAATGGTGTTGGTCTGTGGTCTGGTGATATTGAGTTTTGTAATAATCATTCTACAGTCGAACTTCACTCACTCAAACTCTGATGGCTCGAACACCTGGGACTTCTCAAACACAATTTAAAGTACATAACTTTTCTCCTATATAATCAATGCAAATTACCTTGGATTTCTCGAACACTTTAACTAACTAGTCAGCCCGGTCGGTTATAAATCTTTGAGAATAATCCTCACATCGAACTCGTCAGCCATTTTGTCAGCTTGGGTCATAAAAGGTGTGAAAAACTGAAACCCTATCATTAATCAATGTGTCATTCTAGATAATTACAGGTAATATTTAAGTCATCACTAATTTGGCAGTTTTACTGATTGAAGTTGAAGAATGTTCTGAAGTTGGCATAATTAAAGCATCAAAGAAAATTAGATGAAAACAAATTATTGACCAAGGAACTCAAACTCTGAAAGTATTTTGAAAGCAAACACATTATTTTAATGTCCACAAACCAACAAAACCTTCTGAAAGCGTATGAAAATATCTGAGAACTAACAAAACTTCGTAGGAGGTAAAAAATTTCTAACTACATGTATAAAGTAGAACTTGGACCGGCAGCAAAAATAATTTGGAAATATACTAGCTTCAATTTCTAGAATTCCTGATAACTTGAACATATCACAATGGTCCCTTGGAGTTTGAGCAACAGAGGTTTGACTGTATTTGGCTATTTGTTTTGATAATAATGATGTAGGTGCTCTGGGACTTTATAAGTCCATGAATAGTGTTTCCTGCACCAAACATAATTGTTGAAATTATATTCTTAGACTTTGGAGTTTATGTTGATGTACATGTATGTGTCTCAGGAACTTGGTGCCCAGAAACTAAGTGCTTTTACGTGAAACATAGGTGTCTTTGCCATAACTTGTATCACTTGAGCTCTAAAGCTTATCAATTGAGAAATGTAGCAAGTTGAGATGGACATTGTATTTAAAGACATGATTCATTTTAATGATTATGGCTTAGTTTTGAATGATTTGTCAGACAGTTTCAACCTGGAAATTGATAAATTGAATTTCAACTGGAAAATATAGAAACCGGGAAAATTTGTAGTTCAATTATGTAGTATGTCCAAGAGTTTAGTGTTCATTCATGTAAGTGTTTCATGTGAACCCACATCAAACCTGAATATAATGCAAACTGGTGCGCTGCTGTGATGCATCATGAATTTGTTTTTAAGTCCTTCATAATCAGAATGATGAATTTAGCAATATAAATCAAAGTGTTTAATATTAACTATTTACAACAATAAGCTTGTGTTAAGATATGTTTGAATTTGATCCCTGTACTTTCCTTTTATCCTCTATTTTTGCAATTTAACAATTATTTGAGGTGTATTTGAGGCATGAAAATTCAAACGATTGATATGAATTGATTCAGTACATGAGTACTTTGATTAAATTAAATAGATCCAAAGAAGTTTGTAACTACTGCCACTGTAAGAAACTTCTATAATTCTTCATTAAGTCAAGAAAAATTCATCCACAACCATATTAATAATTGCAGAATATATCTATAGATATGTATTGGAATATTTTCCATCCTTTTCTATTGCCACCTCAATAAAATAATGGAACCACTTGTATATCATTCAGTCAGAAGTGTAATGTATAACATTCTTTCATTTAATTATAGTCGGCATTGAGACCAACAGATGTAGCCTTAGAAGTAGGCCCTGGTACTGGTAATATGACTGTCAAGTTGTTGGAGAAGACAAAGAAGGTATCTATCGTAATTCTACATTCAAATCTTTTAAGGTGTTGTGAAGTTAAATGTTCGGACACTTGATGATATCGAGATAAGTTGATGCTTACTTTTATTTTTGTATAGATCATAAATGAAATTTACCATGATATATTTGTATGTCTGTGTTCAGAAAACAAACATTGATGATTTTATATGTACATGTTGATAGTCTAAGTCCTGTTTATCTCTTATTAAACATAAGATATGATGATCATATACATTAAGTCGTATTGTGTATTTTTCACATTAAAGGTTATTGCTTGTGAAATAGATCCAAGATTAGCAGCAGAATTACAAAAAAGAGTTCAAAGCACGTAAGTAGAATTAAAGTGTTAAGTTTATTATATGTTCTTTGAAAAAAAAATTTTAATTATCAAATTTACATCAGTAACATATTTTTCCAAGTTCATCTTTTATTTTTAGCTCACCTGGCGAAAGGCCAGGTGAGCTATTGCCATCACTTGGCGTCCATTGTCGTCGTCCTTAACAATTATATAAAACTCTTCTCCTCTGAAACAACTTGACTAATAAGAACCAAACTTGGTATGAATGATTCTTGGGGACTGATGTGGGGATTTTTGATCTGTTGAAAAACATGGCTACCGTTACTAAAAATAGAACATTAGGGTCAGACTGTAGTTTTTCACATATATTTCCCAAACCGTTAGGTTTAGTATAATTCTGACATGTTCTAAAAGTGTTCAGCATGATGAGATTTATCTCTGGTCAAATTTTAGTTTTAATCCATTAAGCCATTCTGGAGTTATTGCCCTTTTTCAGTGATTTTTGCTATTTTCAATGTTATTTCTTTAAAAAATCTTCTTTTTTGACATTATTTGACCAATTTGAACCAAACTTGTTATGACTGTTCCTTGGAGTATCCTGCATAGAACTGGTTTGGGGATTTTTGATCCATCAAAAAACATGGCCACTGTTACTAAAAATAGAACATAGGGGTCAAACAGTAGTTTTTCGCATATATTTCAAACCGTTACGTTTAGCCAAATCTTTTCAATTGCTGAAATGATCCTTATTATTAGGACTACAAAAGTCTTCAGGGATAAAAGTTGTCAGATGACTCCTTGTAAGAGCTCTTGCCCTTGAAAGGGTCAGTAGCTTGAAAACTATGGTAGATTAAAAGAAACTTTCAGTTGTTGAAATGAACCTTATAATAAGTCCTACCAAAGTCTTGGGTCAAAATTGTTGGATAACTGCTTGTTAAATATATTGCCTTTGAAAGGCAAAATTCAACCAGGTGAGTGATTCAGGCTCCTGGGAGCCTCTTGTTTCCTCTTCAGTTAGATTCATGTACAGTTACAAAAATCACCAAAAAATTGGTATTTCATGAAGTAGTGTGTAGCACCTCTTTTGACTGAAGGGATACACATGTAACATTATTACATGTACCAGTATTGCAGGACAAATCGATTCAGCTGAAGTTTTCTTGAAGATAATATTTTGTTATTTTTAACAGATTGACAGAATTGCAAAAATAAAAGCCAGCAAAATTTTAGTCCAAGTTCTTCTTAGTTAAAACTTAAAATCTCTAAAAATTGCCAACAATAAGTAACTTAATTTTAAATAAAAAATTATTTATTTAGCATCTGCAAAAACTACTATCTGAATAAAAAAGTCTGTTGTTATATGATACCATAGGTAACATTGTTTTACAGAGCTTACCAGCACAAGTTACAATTAGTAATTGGTGATGTCTTGAAGACAGAGTTACCTTTCTTTGATATTTGTGTGGCTAACTTACCTTACCAGATATCTTCACCCTTTGTATTCAAATTGCTGCTTCACAGACCTTTCTTCAGGTAATTCTCAAAGTATTTGTCACATGTATAGGTCTCACTAACCACTTCTAACATTTCCATTACTTTACATGTTAAAAAAGTAATTTTCAAAGTTTCACTGTGAATTCCCAGGACAAATGACATCTTAAAGTTGCATACTGTTGCAAAGCTTGGAAAATAAGGCTTCCAAAATCATTATGCTAATGGTACGATGATTGTAGAAATTCTTCACAAAATTTACTTGAATAAATAATACTGAAAATCCACATTTTTACCTTTTCTGCTAACTGACAGCATGGAGGCAAATTACTCACACATGTAAACAATATTCATATACTTTTGTAGTTAATTACATATATGATTTTAAAGTACACATTCTCAGCTTTATTTTGACTACTTTTAATCATAATACACACAAATAATGCACTTACAATGCATATGTCAAGGATCAGTGTGTTTTTGGTACTACATAGGGGTGGCCATTTGACCTGGAAGTGGTTAGTGAGACCATATGTATTTTTCTGGAGTTATGCTCCCTTTTCACTTAAAAAAAATGAAAGCAAAGCTATCTGCAGACTGACCTATGCTTTCCCCTGGATTACTATGCTACAATATCTGTGATCCATAGATCATCATCCTTTAGTTAGGTGAAGTACACATTTTAAATACAGATATTATCAATGTAATCTTTTAAGTTGCTTATGTGTCAGTTTGGTTTATGTCATTTTCATTTTTATCTTCACATAACTTTGACAACAATTCAGATCAAACATCATTTTTATAAAAAAAATTTTAGTCACTAATCTACCTGTACATGTCTTATCTTGGTTACCTGATGGGTGTGGTCTTTACTGATCAAGTTTTGGCTTACTGATCTGAAGACATTTTTGCCGAAATAAAATGACACAATTTAATGAAGATAATAGTAACTTTTCAGTTAATATGTCCAAGACTTTTTCACCAGATTACTAGATTACTAGGATTGTAGTGGTTTATTATTTTATACTTTGTGTTTTTGGTAGGTGTGCTATTTTGATGTTCCAGAGGGAGTTTGCACAGAGACTTGTTGCTAAACCAGGAGATAAACTATACTGTAGGTTGTCAGTAAATACACAGCTACTAGCCAGAGTTGATCATTTAATGAAGGTATGGACAGTCAGATAATTATAGGAGCTATATAATGTTTTATTTTTTTGTTTATTGGTGTAGATACTATTCTGTTTTCATGTCAGTATGTAAAATTGAAGAGCTAACCTGTAAGGAACAACATTAAGTCTCTTCTTAAGAAAAAAAAACTACTGAAAGCCCAAAAATAAAATGAAGGTGATTGTTTTGAGTATACTGACTATAAATTTGTATGATTTAAAATTGAAAGTATTATATTTTGGTTACTCCAGGTTGGGAAAAATAACTTCAGACCACCACCAAAAGTTGAATCAAGTGTTGTAAGGATTGAACCTAGGAACCCACCTCCACCCATCAATTTTCAGGTTGGTGTATTAAAGAATTATTATGAATGGAGGATTTCATGCAATGGAAGACAATTTTTAGATTAATGTGAAATGAATTGTTACATAATTTAATATGTGGTTAAACAGATAATAATGTGATTCATATTCTACATAGGTCATTTTATCAGTTACGATTTTCTGCGTTTTTGCAGATTTTTATGTTTCAAAAATTGGATTCAATATTATACTTTCGAGTATTTATTTGTTTACTTTCTCTGATGTATTTGCCAGTTCATATGTAACGTTATATGGGATATTAAGAATTTGTATAGTTCATCTCTCTTTCAAATTAAGAATGTAATGTCATGATTTAAAAAGTGATGTATATGTTTTTTTCTTTTCTTCTACACAAATAATCCTGAGTAAACTACATTTAAAAAATACAATATTGCAAAAAGTTCATGATATTTTGAGTCATATGGCAATATATGGACCAGTTGGTTGCCCCCAAAATTCAATTGACCTCATTTGTTTCAGTCCACATAATTCATTTGGGCAACCAACAGGTTCATATATTGCCATATGACCCTCAGTATCATGAACTTTTTGTTAATTATTGAACTAGGTATTTATTTACCTGCATTGTTGTCAATTTCTGCTTTCCTTTTGTTCCTCTGAAAATCTTCTGTTCTAGTGATTATTTTACTGTGTTATATTTCAGGAATGGGATGGTCTGGTTAGAATTTGTTTCTCCAGAAAGAATAAAACAATTGGAGCTGCTTTTAAGTATGTCCCTAAGCTTACAAAATATTTAATACCAAGAAAAAGAAGATTTTCAAGACACTATGGCACTTTTGTACCTTAATAGGATAGTTGTTTTAGAAACTTTCTCACAATTATTTGATGATTTTGTGAGACATTGAATCAGACAAAATGGAAAAAATTAAAGATGCATGCTAAAAGTTCATTGATCTAGCAATATACTTTTGTTCATGGAAGTTTTCACTATTCAAAACGAGGACTTATTGATCCCTGCATTACTAGATATATATTTGGACATTTTTCCATTGAATGTAATAAAATGAGAATTAAGGCAGAATTTTATGCTCATGAATGTTCATTTGCAGTGCATTTTAATGAAATATGGAAAATCTTGTCTTTTCCTTGATTCTGATGGTTCAAATACTCAGATTACACCATCATACCATGTCTCACCAGCTGTCTTGATTCTTACTTATTAATTATTCACATTATAAACAAGTTACCCATACATGTATTTAACTTAATGAGGAAATTATATTTGTAACTTTTGAACAATGAAAATATTTTTTTCTTCCGACAGGTATTCTAAGATTTTGGAACTGCTAGAGAAGAACTATAAAACCAGATGCTCCTTAAAATCAATAGTAAGTAGTTAAACAACACCTTAACATCATGGTTGAGAAATTATTATGTAATCTTAAATTTGAAAAAGTGAAACCAAAAAATGAAAACATTGTACTAAATATTTGGTTTTCATGAAGGGCTGTTCATTAAAATACATAAAGTACTGATTGAAGGTACCTTTTTTAAAGGGAGGCTATTATTTCCATACAATGATAAATTCCTATAGTTCAGGGTGCACTCTATTGGTTCCCTCCAGCCTTAAGCAAAGGGGAATATAGGTTTGCACTCCAATGTTGATGATTTACAGATCAATTGTATGGTTTTAAACAAAATACAGGTAAATTTCATCAGAATTAATAAATTAACCTAAAATATTTGCAGATGTTCAACTGATATATTGTATGTGAAGTTGTCGGGTTTTTTTTGCAGCCTGTGCCATCAGATTTTGATGTGAAGACAAAAGTTGAAGAACTGCTACAGAAAAATGAATTTGATAAGAAGCGTGCTAGAACAATGGACATAGATGATTTTTTAGGGTAAGTATCAGACCACTATAAAAAAAAAAAAAAACCCAAAAAATCTGTCATCCCAATGTCCACACATTAACTAATAGAAAAACAAGAAAATCTGTCAAGCCAATGTCAAGTCAATGTCCACTCATTAACTAAGTATACAACACAGTCTACTCCACTTCATCGCATATTGCTTTATTGCATATTTCGGTTATTAGCATAGTTTTCTCCTGCACAAAACCATTTCCAATGGCAGTGTTTTATTTACAAATTAGTAAGAGTTAATCAGGTAAATAATAAAATATGTTTCTTTTTGCTAATACAGCTGTTATTTTGTCAACATGTCATGGCCAGTCATAATTAATTTGTTAAATAAAGTAGGAATGAAAGAAGTGTTTTCGTTTGTGCATTATCAGTTTGTGTATTGATGCTCATCCAAGTAAAGACTGGTTTTCCCAAATTCTATTTTAAGCCTTCGGGTCATAAATATGTCAATCATATTTATTGTTGTAAAAACTAGATTATCATCAATCAGGAGGTGTTAATAATGGATTAAAAACATAATGCACATAAAAGACATTTTAAATGATTTCTAATTACATTAAAATAAACAAGCACCTAGGTCAACAATGACTTCTGACGACATGCCAAACATCACCTGATGTGAACACTTATAATGCAGCTTGGGGTATTTTTTGTCCCTTTTTAAATTCTTCCACTACAATGATTATCAGTGTAAATAAGGTGCCCCATACTGTCTACACTTCATAGGAATATATATCGAGGTCAATGACACGTATAATACACAACTATCAGTGTACAATGGTGACTGAACAGAGGAATAAAAACACACAGACCATTTCAAAAGCCCACAAACTGCAAACATTGATGAATATTACACTGAATCCTGGATGAAATATGCAATATGGGATTTTCTTTCATAGAAAGGTCAGAAAATTACTTGACTATTTATAGATGAGAAACACATGGTTTTACTTTTAAATACACACAACGTAAAGAAGGTCAATAAACAAAACATACACAATATATATTATTATTTATTGATAAAAGAACAATACAATGAGAAGGTCTATAACAATTAAATACTAGACCAGAAATGTTGAACAGTGATATCCCTTGTTGATCCACAGTATCGTTGTCTTACCTGAACTCACACCTCCTGGTAAAATCGTAATTTTGGTTATAAGTTTGTTTGTTTGTTGGGGTTTAACGTCTGAGCAGCAATATTTCAGCTATATTCAGACAATGAACATGAAATGGATGATAAAATGAACATGTAATGATCAAAAAAAGGATGGGTCACAAGGACAACAGGGTCGACAAATTTTAATTGCCAGTAGAAAAAGGGGGGATGGGTAAGGTCGGGCAATTTAGCCTCCTGTGGCGGAGCGCAAAGGTTCCTACTCCTATCGAATACCACAGCAGGGTTCTTTAACGTGCGAGGAACGTGGCATCTTTCCCAACACAGTGCACCACTATGGTTTGCGGTCAGGTTTTCCGTATTATAGCCTGACAACCCCAGCATCTAACATGCCAGGGGTACCCCATTCCACCACCTGGGGCACACATCTCAGTTGCTCTGTGGGCAGAGCGCCTAACCCCTGGCTAGGTTTCTGAGCACTATTTAGGCGCCTTTTACGACAAGCTTAGCGCTGCTGCAGGCCTATTCTTTTAAACACCCGGACCTGCACAGGGATAAGAATAGCCCGGTTGTTTGCATAATTTTTACTGGCAAATAGGCTATGCAAATAAGCGGAATCCACTGTATCAATTGACCCATCAAAAAAGAAGTTTTTGTTGCCCAAGCCTGAAATCAAACACAAGGATATGGCACAACTAAGCGAAAAATTTCAGTAAGAAATTTGTTCCTTTAATGAAGTCCACGTATTAAGAAATCCCCAAACCGAAGTGAAATTGAGTAAAAGAACCTTCACATTATGGAATATGAATTAATTAGAATGGTTTAACTTGTAAGATATTGCGTTTAGGGAGTAGAAACATACTACATGTATGGACAACTTATTAGTACTAGGTCAGTTTAATGTACTGTGCATACAATGCTAATGAATGATGTTAAAATGATAGAGCTGCTCTTTCCTTGATTTAGTGATGAATACCTGATGAAAATCCTCAGGTAGTCGATTGGACAATTGAAAAGGAGATTCTAGCTTTTTATCAATATTTATAGAAATATCTGATGATGGAAGTTAATATTTTCTCAATTGTATATGGTCAACTACACAAGGTAGAAACACCAACTCTATCCCCTGAACATCATCACAGTATGTACTGTAAATAGCCAATGTGTTCAATCATTAATACACTGATGGCCCAAAATTGGAGTGTAGAAACACAATAGAGTGATATAAACTCAATTTACAACACATGAATTACTAGCCCTGGCTTAGAGATACAACTTCTATAACTACATTGAAATACAATTTTCAAGGCTGTTCAAATTTAAAAAAAGAATTGTAGTAGTAAAGCCAACTTGTAATCATGATTGTAATAATAACTTAAGCATTATAACTAAGGCAATGGTCATTTTGAATAAAATGCTTGATTATTTTAACACCGGTAATCAACCCAAATTGAAAGTTTCCTAGGTATCCACTGATATATCAAGCTTAGATAAGTTATTTTTAATGTATTAACATTTTATTTTTGCAGATTACTGAACTGTTTCAACACAGAAGGCTTTCATTTCACCTGATACTGTTGTGATAGTTTAACAGGCTATGATTATTATGGGAAACTCACTCATGAACAGATGCTGGCCATAGACAAACAATTCTATCAATTTATTTCATCATGTGAGTGTGGTTGATATGAATGGATTTTTTTTTAAATGGTCTAGGAAAGATGATGATGCAACTTCCAGCATTGATTCAGAACTTTTTTGTTGGATTTCCAGGGTAAAATTATATTACCATGTGACTGATCAAACTAAAGATTTATTTAATCAAATCTTTTAACTCATTGTAAAATTGTTGGGTAATGTGTATTTGATAGTTTTCTTGGCTTATTATGTATTAATGGTCAGGGCAGGTAATTTTAGTCATCTGTCCTTCCGTGATAACCTTTCGCTCTCAATCATTTTTTCCTGGCATCTTTCTAAGCCCTTGTAGATATTGACAGAGCTAATTTATTTTGTATGCAAGTATATCTTAAAGAGTCAGATTTGTATTGCTGTATAGATTATTTTTATGCAATCAAATTTCATTACAATAAGACCTTCCCAGACTTCTATATGCTCAATGCAGATATTGAGATTTGATATGAGTTTGAGCTGACATTGTTGATACATTATTACATCAATTTTATCATGTGAGTTTGGAGATGACATTGCTGATACATTATGACATCAATTTTATCATGCCAGTGTGGAGATGACATTGTTGATACATTATTACATCAATTTTATTATGCTGAGTGTAGAGATGACATTGTTGATACATTATTATATTCATTTTATCATGTGAGTTTGGAGATGACATTGCTGATACATTATTACATCAATCACAACTGTTATTGTTATATGTCATTATTACATTGTACAGTGAAACATGTCTAAACTGAACAACACATAATCCAAAAACTTGCCTGAACCAGGCACTTTGCAAGTTCCTTTCCACCAATTTAAGTGTATTTTAAACCTGGGTGAACTACACACCTATCTTAATTGAACAAATTTTTAAATTTCAGAATTGTATGATTTAG
This sequence comes from Perna viridis, assembly GCA_037379345.1. Taxonomy (NCBI): domain Eukaryota; kingdom Metazoa; phylum Mollusca; class Bivalvia; order Mytilida; family Mytilidae; genus Perna; species Perna viridis. The sequence goes on along the minus strand of CM074511.1, from coordinate 51,215,495 downwards.
ACAGGTTTCACAGTTCAAAAAATAAAAATTCTGTCAAGTAATATTTCTGTTACACATATGTATCGTGTATATTAAAAACTGTTATTGAGAATAAATTTGTCAATAAACAAGTGTGCTTTTAAACATATGTAAATGCAACTTTTTTTCTTAAGTTGGAGTTCAATTCAATGTAATGTAAACCAAACAAGAGGCTCCCAGAAGCCTGAATCGCTCACCTTGTTAAAGTTTGTCATTCAAGGGCAATAAATTTTAACAAGGAGTTGCCCAACATTTTTCACTCAAGAAGACTTTGGTAGGACTATCATAAGGATCATATTAGTGATTGAAAGTTTCTTTCTATCTATTGTAGTTTTCAAGATATTGACTGAAAACTAAAAAAAAAAAAATCATTTTTCAAGGGCAACTCTTACAAGGAGTCACCTAACAACTTTGATCCCTAAAGACTTTTGAAGGCCTTACAATAAGGGTCATTTCAGCAATTGAAATAATTTTGCTAAACCTAACGGTTTTGGATATAGATGCGAAAAACTACTGTCTGACCCCTTCATTCTATTTTTAGTAACAACGGCCATGTTTTTCAATGGATAAAAAATCCTCACATCAGTTCTATGCAGGATACCCCAAGGAACATTCGTACCAAGTTTGTTTCCTATTGGTCAATTAGTGTCAGAGGAGAAGGTTTTTGAAAGAAATAACATTAAAAATAGCAAAAAAAAAAATGTCAAAAAAGGACAATAACTCCGAATAGATTACAATGAAAATTTGACCACAAATAGATCTCATCATGCTGAATACTTTCACCCAGTCAGAACTTTGCTACACTTAACTGTTTTGGTAATATACACAAAAAACTACTGCCTGATCCCTATGTTCTATTTTTAGTAATGGCAGCCATGTTTTTCAACAAATCAAAAATAACCATATCAGTTCTAGGCAGGAAACCCTAAAAAACATTCATACCAAGTTTGGTTCCAATTGGTCAAGTAGTGTTAGAGAAGAGTTTCGAAAAATAGACGACAGATGCCAAGTGATGGCAATAGCTCACCTGGCCTTTGGCCAGGTGAGCTAAAAACTAATTCACTTTATGGGTTACGGAAAAAAAAAAAAAAAAAAAAAAGATGAAGTATATTTACATTTGTTTTATTTTATGTTTTTCTTTAAAAACATTTTCATATTTAGATCCTTTGACTATCAGCACAAAAGAAGGTGTTCCACCATAAACGAAGTACCTGAAAATCAAAGAAAATCTCACATAATAACCAATATAAAAATGTACTACTAAGATGCTAAGTTATTAAAAAATGCCCATAATATAATTCCTTACTAGTCTTGAAGAAAATGTTTGCTAAATGAAAATTCTGTTAACAGCTGTTGATTAATAACCACCAATGTCTTCTAATTTTTTTGGAAAAATGTTTACCAAAGAATTCAAAATTTTTATTTGGTACTACATGCAACTAACATGTATAAAAAAGATTAACTCTTGGTTAGTGTTGATTGCTGAATGGACATATCTCTCTTGAAGATGATGCATGCATGAGCTACCTAATTAAAAATCTGTCTAGTGCAACTATTACACAACAATCAAAAAGGTTAAATTAGAAGACAGACACATTTGAAAATTAGTCCAAGCTTTGTCCCAAAATGGAAATTATGCATCCTTACTTTTCTTGCAGAACATGTAAAAAGTATTGGTATGCAAGGGATTCAAAATGAAATAATTTCCTTAAATCTACATGAACAAAAAATGAAATGTTTTTCGAATGAATATTACTCTAAACAAACATGAAGAAGGAAAATTTGTAACATCAGAAATAAACATACTGTTATAAAAAGAAACATATGAGTTAAATCCAGATTGTTTAAAAAACATTTCCCTTTTCCTTTTTTTTTGGATTGAAATAAAACACTTTCCTGTCCCCAAGTGTATCATCCAGGTCAGTAGAACCATAATCAATCAATGTTATTGGAATTGTACATAAACATTTTACTAGGGATAGTATTCACTTTATAGTCTAATACAGTACTTTATTTTAAAACCTATTTATTAGACATACAGTACCTCTTATGTTGTAATACATCCAGTAAAGTTGATGTTTGAGTAACTTCATACATAACAGTATTCTCTCTGTCTTCAAAATATATCTTAAAAATAAATGTAGTAAGTAAAATATCTATGTTAAAATAAGATTTCCAGAAACAAATGATGTAATAATTACTAAAAAGAAAAACATATATATATATCTGGGAAGGAGATTTATGAGTAACCTTCGAATAATAAGATCACAATGTTCCAACATGGGATTTGTGCTTTAATTTGTTGGTAATTGTCAGAACTTCAGTACTGCTCCTTTATTATTCTCTGTACTTTAGAAATTACCCCACGCTTAATTCATTTTTTTTTTTATAAAAATGCAGTTGATTTCACAAAAAATTGTAAGAGTAAAATTAATTGTAAGTTATGAAGTCACTATAATGTTTTCCATTATGACATCATAGCTCTTCACTTATTTCAAACTTAAGATTTTTATTTAAATCAACCGCTGGTGTTGACTTACAAGTAATTTATCAGGTGTATATTTCCTGTCAGAATCCCACTGAGGATGCTCATATTCAGCACTGAACATCATCTTGATGTGTTGCTCAAATCTGTAAGGAAAACAAAATATACTTCACATTATTATTTATACTATTATACACTAAATCAAATTATAATACTGATCATTGATTAACAGGGAATAATGAAAAAAAAAAACAAAAACAATTATGATTTTTGATTATTAGCTTTTCGTTTAACAGTACTTTTTAAATAACTACCTGTGTGTTTCATTAAAAGCCTCAATATAGTCAGTCATTGTATGTTCTGGGTACATGAACAAAACAGGCCAATTCAAACTGCCATCAGAGGTCACATGTACTTTAGCACCACTTGGATTCTGTGTCTCTACAGTTGTCAATAATGATGGTGAAATATTCTGCTTGTCTGTTTTCATGGTTGCTAACTGTACACCTTTACTCTAAAACATTGCAAATACATGCACATATATTGACAACTCTGAATAAATCCTGGACTTCACCAGAAATAGTTCTGTCGCAATGGCTTAACAATGAGAGTTCATAGCAGAATTTTGTACAATGTGGTACTGATGTACTACTAATCGAATGGGTATTGATTCTAACCCTCAACATGTTTAATTAAGGAGCACCAGCAGATGCGGTTCAGAGCTTTCCGCAACGATGCAAAACACAAATCATAATTTTTTTTTTCTATATGATTTATCAAAATGAAGTTTTACAGCAAGTACAGTTTCTTTCCAATGAAGTTATAAACTCCTACAATATGTTTCATCTGTCATCCCATCTCCTATACTTTTGTATAAGTACTGGATCCAGTTTCAGAAAAGAATTCCTTAAATGCATGATATCAAAGAACTAATAAAGGTCAGCAGACAGGAAGGCAAACTGTGGTAATTTATTTATATTATGCCCTTTAATTCGTGGGTGCATACAATACAGAAATTGACTGACTTAGTAGTTGACTTTATTTAGGACAATCTTATAGAAATAGCTTTTGCTTAAAGACCTTTTTTTAACACCAGCAAAATTTGAAATACTTTTATCACAGCTATCAGCTTTTCTTCTTCTTGTCTTTCTTTCCTCTCTGCAGCTTCTTCTTTTCTTCTGTCTCTTTCTTGTGCTTTCTACAAAATACATAATCAATTATTGGAAAACCATTTAGTACAAATTTCAATGTTAAAAAGCTACAAACAAATTAAGTACTTTATGTCTATCTTTGATAAGATTTTACTTATAATTATAGAGCTTATAAAATAATCCACTTTAATAGCCATGACAATACTATTACAGCAAGTAATATAGCAAACTTCAGGAAATATATTTTGTATTCTTTTGATCAAATAACAAACATCTGATGAACTTCAACAAACTATAATCTACATAAGACACTTCATAAGGTAATGATCATTCAATCAAAAGAAGACCAAATTAATTCCCTGAAGTTAACTACGTCACACACTGTAACTAGTTCATGCTTATTTACCTGTAAGTTCTCTGCTTTATACTTCATCTGTAATAGTTCTTCAAGTTGACTCTCAATTTAAAAAAAAAGTTAAGGAAAAATGTTTGACCACTTCATTAAGTACAATGAATGTTACTTTCATAATAAGGTTTTACTATTGATTGATTGATTGTATATAAATGTCAAATGGTCAGTATTTCATACATTTTAGTATGGGTACATTTGATCTATCAGACTCTGCTTTACAACACACTTTAAAACCTGATTTTTAATGAGCTGGCTATATAATTACAGTTATTACTGTAAAAAAGGGAGTATTACTGCAAATTATACTCCAGTATTTATTTTCTATAGTAAATCAAATGTAACATTTCAACTTATTACTTCAATAGGCCTTAATTGTACTGTTTACCCCGTAAAATTTTTGTTTATTATTGACTGGGGCAATATTGCTGTACTCATATTTCTCTTTTTCCCCCTACTATTCTCATTGGCTAATCAAACTTCAGATGTTTTTGGGTTTACCATTAAACAATGTTAAAATCTGATACCATTAGCTTGAAACATTGCCACAGGTTATACTAGGTACCTTGGGGTAATAAATTTACTGTTCCTCTATAGTCGGCGTCACATAAATAACATACTGTTAAAATTTGAATAAAAATATTTTCTACGACTTTATTGACACCTACCGTCGTTTAAATTGTCTTAAATGACTTGCTCATTCGTTAAGCCAAACGGCTTCTCCCTAAACATTGAATCGTTAAATTCCGGTCAGATTTTAATTCTAGGTGGCAATATTTACATTGTAAAAAGTCGGCCATGTTTACAGTGATCGGGTTGCTAGGAGATGTTGTTTACGTTTAAATGGTTTGTCCAAAAACCGAAGAACCCAGAATGCAATTCGGCGTTATTTCGGATATCTCGGATTTATTTTACGCGAACAACGTATAATACCGAGAAGTTGATCAAGCAGACGATTGTCACCGGAGTTCGACGGGAACTTACGCACTTCGTTTGTAAACAAATCGTCCCGTAAAAACCAACATGGCGGATATTAGTATGGGATTTTCCCGTAAGGATTTGTTACGCATGATTTAAGCTAATAAGCGACTTGTTTTTGAGAAGCTGTTTGGCTAAACGAATGAGCAAGTCATTTAAGACAATTTAAACGACGGTTGGTGTCAATAAAGTCGTAGAAAATATTTTTATTCAAATTTTAACAGTATGTTATTTATGTGACGCCGAGTATAATGGCTATTCAACAAATGTATAATGTTGACAGCCAAGGGACAAATGCATTGACTGAAAAACATGTACAAATAATGCCACAGTTGCAGACAAAGGCATTATGTCTGCAACTGTGGCATTATTTGTACATGAAAGACTGATGCCACATTTCAGAGGCAGCCAACATTTCATGTCAATAATTGATGGATGAGTAACTATTGCAATCATTTTACTGAAAAAAAAAATCATCATTTAGGTAGCAAGAATTTTCGAAAATTATTTATTGAGATTTCCATGTACAGATCTTTAGAAAAATATAGGCTATATGGACTTATTTGCAACTCATCTTTTTTTTCAGGATATTTTTCAGTAAAAATTCAATCAATTATACACTATGAGCGGATAATATCATATTAGATCAGGCAATATTATGAAAAGGTAAAATAATAAAGGTCATTTGACCCATCTAGCACAATGACATTATCGAACTTGTATCTGATATGTAATATATAACTATAAAATAAGGATATTAGTAATCCAGTATCACACCATCTACTGGCTTCATCATATTTTTTCATTTGTAAACAACAATTTGCACCTGTAAGAAAATGCTTATTGAATTCTTATATTCATTTTATTTTCAATCTTTCATTGAATAGAATATCTGGATATTTACCTCCATAGGGGTACCTCGTATCAACAAGCTGTTTTAATAGTGTCAGGTACCAGATAACACTTGTGAGTTCAAGTTCAATAGTAATTACAAAATTAACATCTATCAAAGGCAGACCCAGAAATTAACAAAAGGGTGCATTTGACTGGTGTAATAGAGGTCTGCTTCAGTGGTGAGCCTTGGATCTATCTATGTATATTCCAAAATAAGATGAGCAACAAAAAAATTTAACAAAACTTGACAAATACCTACCATAAAAAAATCGGACAAAAGTTCCTATTTTTATATAAATATAATGTTCCAAATGATACCGTGGCAGGACTACCTACCTTCGTTGTAGTAGATTTAAATAGTCAGTTAATTTACTTGGTTAAGGGATGAATTTTCTATAGAAAAGTATTGGAAATTTTTTCTAATATTACAAAAAAAGAGTTCAGTGACCTTTAATTATCTTTTTCAAATGTCATTTAAGTGTTCTTTATATAATTAATAACAAAGTTTTAGTAGTTTGCGAAATAGTAAAACTTCCCTACAGAATCCATATAAAATGTAAAAAAAAATCTCTTTATTAAGGCTCAATTACATGTATCTCAAAATCAAGTTCAGTGACCCATATTTTTTTTACATTAAAATTCAAAAGTTTATTCATTCAAGGTCAATATTGCGAAAAACTAGGAAAAACCATGTTCTAGAAATATTAAGTATGATGAACGTTTCAGTGAATCAAGAGTTTTAAATATTGACAACAACAAAATATTACACTGTATCACTGTGTACAAAATAATCATATTTAAATTTACCTCTGACAATAGCTTTCATGTGATCAGGCTTAAATTTTCTGGCAAATATACAGTCATGAAGAGAAGATCTGTAGTTCCCTGTTATAGTATAAAGACTAGATTTATGTTGTACAATTTTATATTAACTATGTGCAAAACTTGTGTTGTGTTATATTGCTAAAGGTTGTAGTTTTAAAACTTGATTCAAAGTGGAATGACTTTTTATCAGCCACATATCAAACAAATTATCCATCGCTGCCATGCTAAAAAGGAGCAATCATTAAGACAATGGAAATCCCTTTTCAAATAAATGAATTGGCAGAGCTTTGTCACATGCCATTAAAAGAAAATTTTTTAATATCATTGTCTATGCCATTATTTAAAGCACTCTAGTAAATCCATATCAAACAATACCAATACATGTCTGCACCTGCCTTAACATCATATATTTGTTAGCACATAAGTGTCTTCAATATGTATATAAGTAGTAAGCAAGTTAAACAACTACAGTGTTGGTTACCAATTTCTATATGTACCAGTAATGTGGTAATGATAGTCTATAACGCCATAAAAATGCCTGTTTCTGACCCCTATTTGTCCCTAGTTCCTAAAATCAAAACGCCAAAAATAAACCAAACAATTCCATAGTTGTATGGCACCTTGTGATATATTTCATAAAGATCTACAGAGTTATACCCAAGTTATTGAGCAGATGTGTACAAACAATGACTACGAAACATGATGATACCATTATATGACCATGGTCATATAATAATGGCTGAGTTAAACATGTAGGAAAATTTAATCAAATGTCTCCATTGGATGGTGTGCACATCTTTAATATGTATTTAATCACTGTCCAAAGTTTAAATAATGTAGGTTTGACACATTTTAAGTTACAGATTACACAAAGTAGGTATCATGCACAACATAAAGTGATAAAAAATGGCAAAGTTTAACATGCTAAAAATGTAGAGAAAAATCAATCAATTTTCCTCATCATACAAATTAGAAACCCATAAGTTGGTGATGCAGCTTATACATTAACTAAGAACTTGCAACAACCAAGCTTCTTGAGTTTGTTCCTTTTTTACCTCTATGATACTGAGCAGCAGCTCTATTGGTGTAAAGTATAGCATTCAACTGTTTGTCTGGACAACGACATTTTATTCCTTCGGTATAGTTATCAACAGCAACATCATACTTTTTCTTCTTAAATTCATAGTTTCCATCATCTTTAAATGCTTCAGCACCAGCTGAAAATGAACATTTTATAGACAGTTTCAAAGCTTGTCTTAACAAACCCCTTTTGGACGGTAGAGTTTGTTTGGTTTAGACAAGTATTTGGTTTACTAAAGTTCAAACTTCAAAAAGTGTCTGGTTTAGACAGGTTTTTGGTTTATTCATTCAGTTTAGAAAAACTTGCACTGTGAATATTAATGATATTATACATGCAGGCTCTTATACATAAAGTGTGTTTAATTACTGAACAACAAGCAATTTATGTACTTTAAAGATTCTAATATACAAATGTACAAAAGGATAAATCTTTGTAGTAAGTCGAAATCTTGATTGAAGATTTTTGCTCTCAGTTTTAAGCAACAATTTCATCTATCATTTGGATTTCAATTCGTGATTGACACCAACCACAATAATCAGTAACCAATAAATAATATTACTTCCACAGAATTGTGTACTCAGGATCTGGGGACATGGGTTCATATTCCCTGTTAGCCTGTCAGGATTCTTTTTCTATCTTTTAGTCTTTTAATCTGATTATTCATTTATTATCCCTAATAAGCCTTGCGTGAAAAACAGCATCTGTTTTCTCTTAGTCTTTTTTTTTTGTTATCAATAAATGTTGGTTTCTTATATTGACATGCTGGGATAGTTTTTTAGCTATATGTTAAGAAATAAATCTGAAATACTGGTACTAGTCTTTCTTAAATTTTATAAATTTTGATGCAATGTATACATGGAGTAACATTCAAGCAGTAACCTCTCATCAATAGTATATGAACCAAATACAAAGCTCTAATTGTCAACAAAAAAGGGCTCAAAACCAAAATATCGCAATAAGAAGTCAAATCCAGAATCAAAGAGTTCTACCATGTGCAATGCAATGGATGAAGCCTGAGAAGGTCAGTGTTTGAATTTTGTTATACTACATATTTCAGAGAACAAATCATCTTCAGATCTAATCTCATATAACAAGTTTATCAATATGACTTCTAAGAAAAAATGTGGAATAAATATACAAACCAGTAGGATCTTCATCTTCATATTTCAACTTCATGAGAGCTTCTAATTCTGGTGTCAATGGTTTACTCCAATCAACTTCTGTCATAAAGGCAGGGTGATTTGTCATGTCCTACAAAAAAGAAACTTCAAGATAAGGGTATCCATTTCTTTATATCATCAACATTTTATCAGAAGCCAGGTATGATATTTGCAGATTTCGCTTTGCAATTTGTCTGGCTAAAAAGCATTTTCAATGGGATATTTTATCAGTCCTAAGCAATAATAAATAACTCTTCAAAGTCTGAAAGGTAAAAAATTCAAGTTACATGTAAATATGCTACATATGTGTAGTGCAGGCCCTTCATTTACTTTTAAAAAAACAATGGTTTAAGAAATGCTAGTATAACTTGTTATATTAACTACTACAAAAGGTTAAGAAAATGGATTACTTTAAATAATACACAACAATCTCCTAATTAATTTGTCAATGCAACCAATAGGTTATGTGTTGTAATGTATAAACAAAATTAAAATGTAAGAAATTCTTATGAAATGGGTTACTGACTTGAATAGAAGGCAGTATTATATTACAGTAAATAAGTATAATCAGTTACTATGAGTAATACTGAACATTTTAGTAATTATGTGTAATTACTCGTATGTTTTTTTTTACAAGTTTCTGTTTACAGCTATAGGATGTACTTTGCTCTCGTGGCCTGAAACACTACATGCCAAGCAGTACACCCATGTTGTAATCAATTACTTCCATATGTTTGGTAATAGCATTGACCTCCTTAGTTGTTAAATCAGGATTCATTTTTTCCTTCCTTGTTAAAGTGGTTTTGCAAATCCTGCAGATTCTGAACTTCATTTGGAATAGGACTTATCAACTAAATGTTTAACTTCATAAATGACTAGAATTAATTATCTGCACATGTGATCTACATGCTTTTTACTTTTAATTTGAAAATAACTCAAAAACTTAAATATTCAATATTTAATCGTACAAAATTTAATATATGCTTAGTAAATAAGAGTAAAAATGTTGAATATTTTTAGTAATTACCTGTAATAACTAAAGAAAACCAGGAAATATGTGTATTTACCAAACCAGTTGGGAATTACTTGTAATAACTAAATTTTGGTAATTATGTCCTATATATAGGAGAGTTCTTTGTGATGTCATCACTTTCCTGTGATTTGATTTTGGTTGGCAAAAAATCCATTGAGTGGCATGGGGAATCAACTTTAAATCATCATAACTTTTTCATTTTTAAAGATAATTGAAAAATTCTTTTGGTTTCCTACATTGCCAATACAACCCTTTTTATCCATGGAACTTAAATAAATATTCAGTAATTAGACTATATTTACATTAGATTTTTATTAAAATTTTATACAAAATAGAGATTTACATATAAATATCACTACAAATTTATTTTTCAAGTAAAAGAGTTATAAATTTGCATACATAACATGAATTGTTTTTTTCTAAATGAAACACTTTACAGAACCAAAATTGGATATAAAATAACAAAGTTATAAAGTTTTGAAAATTGGGATTCCAATTATGATTGTCAATTGTTTATTTAGTTGTTATTTGCCAACCAATTTGACAGTTAATGATACGCAAATTAGTGAATATGACATCACTAATGAGATTGGCAAACTCTCTCACATATATACATACATCAAGAGTGAATTCCTTCTTTTTTTCTCCCTCCGTTTCATTCTTTTCCTTCTGTTTAGCAACTACGTCAGCAATGTATTCATCTAGTTCATTATCCAGCCTCTGTATCAATTCTGCTCTTTCTTCATCAGTCCAAACCTTTTTCTTTCCAGTAGACATTATCTGTAAGTATAAAATTTTTTCATAATCCTTTGGTGTTTTCGATGTATACTGAAATGTAAAAAAATAGTGATTTTAAAGATGTTCAATGGATATCTATCCTGTGACATCATAACTTGAACTTTTTTCAACTATCTATTCACAAACCACCCTTGTTCAGATAGTTGGACATTAACCCTTCTGATTTGGCTGAATTCTCATTTTTTACACACGTCATTCCTGCCAAAAATTCAAAATGTTCTAGGATTTTCAAATTTAGTCCAGAAAAGCTCAATGTGCAATTGGCAGAAGTATCAATTGTCAAAGTGTTTTCAGAAACAGGTTGCAGTGACTGGTTCATTGTTACTTGGGAGAAAACAAAGGAGCCTAAATGGAACAGAAAATTACATTTTTTGGACAATTTTTTAACTGAAAATAGCTTTTAATTTTTTTTACAAAATCAGTATTAAATGGTAGGAATCCATAAGAATATACATGTAGCTAGTATTGAGCTAATTTTCAGACTATTAGGCAAAACTGTAAGACTTTCAGATTTCAGCACCCTTTGGACCCCCAAACAGAGCGAGGCACATACCCCTCTTAGACCCGCTGTGGGATTTCTTTTAGATTCCCAACTATGCCAAAAAAAATGCTAATTAGTTTTTAAATGAAAGTCTTTCACATCAAACTAGTCCAAAAATGCACAGCAAACCTAGTCCGACTAAGCAAACCATGAGGCATGATTGAAGCCCTCAACTAATCCACGAAATAGAGTGGGTGTTGCAATTATAGTGTTGTCATAATGAAGGAATTAATTACTTTTTTAGTTATGTTTCATATAAGATATGAAATAACTTATATCAAGGAGTTTAATATAGATATATACAAATCATTGCTTATTATATTAATCAACATTTGAATATAGACCTCCGGACCTTATTTGATGTTACAGATTTTCTCATGGAAAATATTTTGTCTACCGTGTTACCTATTAGCATTTATACCGGATGATGCCTTGAAGTCGTTTAATTTTGTACAAGAATAATTTACTTAGGCCCAGAGTTTGGGAAACGTGGGTTTGTTTTGCCGGAAGTTAATATGTCAAGTATAAATTTAAACCAAATACCGGTTAAACCAAATGCCGGTTTTTGTTTCACCGTCAATAATGATGTTAATTTCGTGCAAAACTTACCCAGCATGCACAAATAATAGCAAGGACCCCTTTTTATTAACCCTTTTTCAAAATCTATGGATCAACACCGCTGGTGTCCTTTTGTGCCCCTGTCACAGAAATTTCAGACTTTAATTCTTTTTTACAAATCTAAGAATAACTAGTATATGTACTTCCCTAGATCTACATATATATGGCATACCCTATATCATACCCCTAGACCTATAGTAACACCATTGACAATCATTACAGTTATTCCTCTCTTTTACCAGAAGAAAAGTAGTTTTTGATTTTGGTTATTTATTGTTTTATTAAGAATAACAGTTTTCATTTTAAATGCTCCTTTCGGCGTGCGTCTCAAACAGCCTATGACAACTAAAGTCCAACTCGTCCAACTCCAACCTTCATGACGGGTTTACCAACTGGTGGACCTGGTCCGGCCGTGTCGATTGACTGGAGAAGGGGCAAAGGCGAGTCACTGGCGCCTTAAAACCAGATAGCCTCGGGTAGATGGGGCTCGTAAACCTTGGAGGGTAGCCCTTCTAGGAGAAAGAAAACTCCGCTGCCTTGCGGCTACACCCTTCGAAAGGCTTCAGGAGACAACCTCGAGGAAAATCCAGAACCAGAAATCTGTAACTTCCTTCCTGTACTTCCAGGATCAGAACTTTTGTTCAGAAGCTAAGGGTAAGGTAACCCCGACAGAAAACCTAGAGTGCAGAAGACGGAGGGGTTGGGCGATACAGCGCACTCGAACAGACCACAACACCATGTACAAACAGCCAAAATGACACTTGAAACCACGAACAAACGATTTGGTGCTCGCCCTGTGAGGACCCATCAGGCAGGTGCAGTGCCGGGCTCTCTGTCTCGAAGGAGCCCAACCAATGCTACTGGAGGTACCTTAGTTTCGTCTTGTGGAGTCAGGGGACAAACAAGGAGAGCTACTGACCATAGAAAGATCAAACCGAAAAGAAAAGAGCAACCACATATTAACTTCGCGCAGTGGAATGCAGAAGGGGTATCAAACAAGAGAGAAGGACTTCAACACTTTCTTCATGAAAACAATGTGAACATCTGCTGTATTGAAGAAACATATCTGCAAGAGGACAAACCTTTTAAGATCAGAGGACACCAAGTCTTCAGGAGTGATAGAAAGGAAAGAAAGGTGATGTAATGACTCTTGTAAGAAACAACATTAATGCCTTAGAGACAAAAAAGTTTATGGAGGAAGCAGAATATATTGAAATCAAAGGAATTATTGGGGAAAAGCTCGTATAACATCGTTAACTTCTACTGCCCTAATGATAAGAAAATGTCACTAGATACCATACAAATACCAGACAGTTCATTCCTCATAATAGGTGATTTCAACAGCCAATCACAAAGTTGGGAATAAAATACCATGGACAAAAGAGAGGGACCATAGAAGACTGGCAGGATGAAAACCATCTTATCCTTGTCAACGACGCCACTGACGTACCTACATTTTATTCTCGTCGATGGCATACAACCACCACACCAGATCTTGCTTTCTGTAATGACAATATACACCAAAAAATCAGTAGAAAGGTATGTGACCAGCTAGGAGGCAGTGATCATCGACCTGTCATGATATCCATTGCAGAAACAACAACATCTGAGTATTCTCAGCGACCAAGATAGAATTACAAGAAGGCAAATTGGAGTATATTTTAAGCTAGAACAGATGAACTTACAAGAGACATAGCAATAGAGGGAAAGAATATTAACAATGTGGTGAAAGCATTCAACACTGTTGGTTTAAAGGCAACAAAGGAAAGTATATCAAGATGTGTAAGAAAAGACTACAAGCCATACCAGTCCAGTGAGATACAGACAACAACAAAGATGAACAATCAAACATCGTCAAAAAGACCGTAACAATGAGCATGCTGGGAGAAGAGTATCAATCAGAACTGTGGGCAAGAGTACAACAGTCAGTGGCAATACCAACAGGATTACATTGTTCCAACTACAAGGCTTAAGAAGAAGTACTCATCCATGCGGCAATTACATCAAGAATACCGCAGAAAATATGCAAGTAGTATTCCTAACATATGCCCTATCCGTAATACAAGCACTGGACAACAACATACTACATTTTGTACCTCAATTTGAAAGAGCTATTTATTCCATCAAGAGCTTTAAAAATGCCATACAGTGGATACCTTCACATTGTGGAATCAACGGAAATGAAAAAGCAGATAAGCTAGCAATGGAAGGCGCTCAACAACAGCAAGATGAAACTACAATATTCAGGCTCAGGACAGGACACAACAGACTGAACCAACATCTGTACAGAGTTTTGAAGGTCATATCATCACCTATGTGTTCATGTGGAGAAGCAGAGCAGAATACAGAACACTTTCTGCAGACGTGCAAGTTACACCAGGCACAGAGAGAGAAGATATGGGATAAACCAACCCCCATTACAGAGAAACTGTATGGACCTGTAGAAGACCTACAGAAAACGTCCAGATTTGTTGAGGAGACTGGCATTCAAGTGTAATAGCGAACGACAAGAAGAAGAAGAATAACAGTAAATTATTGATGCTAAATGGTTAAAAAATTGTTCAATTGATCTGACGTATTCATGTGCGTCTATTGTGTTACCAAAATATTTTTTTTTAAATAAAGAAATCAGTTGATGTTATTTCCTTGCAATATGGTAGAGTATGCCTTTTCATAATTTGATGGCCAAATATATTTTTTCCGATATACATATTCTCGAAATGCAAATCTCAAACATATCTGCCAAATTTCTTAAATTTTCTTCGGTGTTACATATTTGTCTAAAGTGCTACTCGTTAATAAAAAGGTGGAAGAAAGCAGTAGACTACGCCATGCTCAACGAAAAGTAGACATTAATCATTCCTTGAAATAAATCATTTTCAAAATTTTATTAGATTAATGTTCATATTATTTTACAAAAACTGTGAATTTGTCTTTGGCATTATATTTAAATGTCCGGAGTGTTACTTTTTTCATCAAATATTACCTGCATGATTTATGTTCTGATTTGTAAATTTATATTAGCTCTACTATCATTCCAATTTAAGACTGGTGTATATATTAATTTCTTCAAGGCAACAAATGTAATGAACAAGTAAAACTAAAAGAAATAAGTTGTCCATGGTGTTATAAAAAAATGTCCATGGTGTTATAAAAAACTGTCTATGGTGTTATCAAAAAACTGTCTATGGTGTTATAAAAAAACCTGTCTATGGTGTTATAAAAACCTGTCTATAGTGTTATCAAAGAAACTGTCTATGGTGTTTCTTTAGAAAGGTAACACGACAGACAGTAACACATACAATATTGGACATACAAATGATCATTAAACACCCATAACATTAAAGAAATTTTATATACAAAAAAAAAAATAAATAAAATAAAATAAAATAAAATGCATGAGAGTTGATTCAAAATTAAACAACTCAACAGGATATCATTATTTTTCATGAGTTTATAAGAAGAGAAATAAATGTAGAATATTAGACTTTTAACAATTACTTTATTTTACGTTTGAAAAGACGAACCCAAAATGTTATAATATGGATTCTGAATAATATATATAAAAATATGCATGTATTCCTAGTTTAGGAGTACAAAACTAAGTTAAAGGGTCAACGAAGGATTTAATATACACTTCCAGGACCAACATGTTTTATATCAGTAATATTTACATTGTGGGTCCGGAATACTATTTATAAATAATTTCATATGACATTTTTTACTGTTAGAAAAGGTGCAGTCGTTTTTATTTTATCTCTATACAAACTTTTCATATCAGCTGATCACTAAATAAGGTCATGACCTTTAAACCATGCCCTTTTAATCAGACTACTTTTACCAATGAAATAATCCTGTCTGGAAAAAAGGCGTGTGGATTGGAATAAATTAATATTATTATCATATTTTTTGCCAAAATATTAAATTATAAGTAATGTAACTTATATATCTGAACATATTACCTTGTATAAAGAAACGCTTCGCGGTTTATTCTGCGTATTCTTTGTACAATACAATAATATATTCAGATATTAGTTACATTCCTTAAATAAATTCAGAAAAAAACATAACCAGGGATGAAACAATAGTAGATTTATAATGTGAGAAAAAAGACACATTTAGTCGAAAAAATCACGACTTTAATGGAGTTGTGATTGATTTAGGAATTTTAAAATTACCAAAGAATCATTTGAAGGTAATAGAATACTTAAAAGTAAAGAAAAAAAATGAAGTTTTATACATCATGTAAGAAAAACAGAAAGCTTTTCCACAGAGCAAGGATCATGTAAAAAATCTAAAACCGTTCATAATAAAAAAAAAAAGATTAGTATCACTAGTAAGAATTTTAATAAGGAGATGGGAAATTCTTTCAAAAACTTCCAATCAGACATGGAGAAAAAGCTCCGCTAAACTTTAAAATATCTTCCGAAAGACTTAGGGAAGATCTTCGATAAAATATAACCCGAAAGACTTAGGGAAGATCTTCGATAAAATGTAATCCGAAAGACTTAGGGAAGATCTTCGATAAAATATAATCCGAAAGACGGAAGATCTTCGATAAAATATCCCCAACATTGAATGGTAAATCAAATATAACAATAGAAGCTCTGCATGAACATTTTCAATCTTTAAATAAAAATGACGAAGAAGACCAAGATTTTCAGTTACAAAAAGTTGATTTAAATGAATATGACAATATACTGAATGGAAATATTACTGAAGATAAAATAATTCGTAAGGTAGTTTAACGCGTGAAGAAAGGTGTCTAATTCAACTTTATACTCAATCAGGAAAAAAAATGTTTTGTACTTTTGTAGATTTCCAAAAAGCCTTCGACACAGTCTGGAGAATTGGATTATGGTAAAAGTTAATAAGCAATGATTTAACCAGATTTTTTTTTATCTCTGTATTTACTAGTAATCTTTATTTGACACCAAACCCTGCGTAAGACACAATTCTTGGTATTCAAACTGAGGTAAGACAAGGGGAAAACATTTCGCCCATCTCGTTTGCATTATTTATAAAAGATCTGGAAGATTATTTTATTCATAAGGGTTTGCATGGATTGCAATAGTTAAATTATGTCTGTTTTAATAAATTGGGCTTTTTTGTTATGGTACGCTGATAATACAATACTTATAGCTGAATCAGCAGAAGAAATGCAATTAATGCTGAATAAATTTGGCGAGTATTGTGCAAAGTGGAATTTTTCTGTAAATATGAATAAAACAACTTGAAACGTGTTCATTTTCGAGAGGAAAAAAGAAGGAGAAAACTCACTTCCACGTAAACGGTGAAGGCATTAAAACCACTGATAGCTACGATTACTTAGGGTTATTGTTTCGATAAAATTATAACCAAGAATTTAGTTGAAAAATCTCATTAGTGAAAAATCTCAAGGGGCATTGTATACAATGTATTATATGACACGAAATTTACATATTTCAACTGATTTACAATTTAGACTGTTTGATTGTATGATTGTTCCGATTCTGCTTAGAGCTTCTGAGATCTGGGGATATGAAAAAAAAATGGATTTGGTTGAAAAACTGCATATAAAATTTATGAAGAAATCCCTGTATGTTAGATAAACCATGCCAAGGTATATAGGAAACAGATTGATCCTTTCATTTTCAAATAATAACAAAAACAAAAATACGGTGTTACTGGTCCAGAATCCTCCAAAGTGGTACAGAGAAGCTGTCTGGATTATTATTTCAATTAATATTTAGTTTACATAATTCCGAAAGATATATATGTGAATTGTTAGATTTTCTAAAAAAGGATACTGGAGCACACTGGCTTCCCTAATATATGGGATTGCCAACTCCCAATCAGTTATAATGCCATAAAATCTAAAAAACGAAAAAAAAAGAAAACAAAAACAACAAAAAAAAACAATGATTAATTGCTCATAAATTCTGTCAGAAATTTTGGCAGACTAGAGGGCATTTTCTGCATCTTTTAGAATGGCTTATGCCTGGAATAATATCTCTTAGATCTAAACATATCGGATATAATTACTTTTTAAAATTTAGATGTTCAAATGTGAAAACACTAGTAGAAACTGGGAAGTGGCAAATATTCCATTTAATGAATGTATTTGTAATCTCTGTCATATGAATATTAAAGAGGATGAGTATCATTTTTTATTTTTATGTGATAATGATTGAATGAAAATACATACCTAATTATTATATAGAATGCCCTACAGTTGATACAGGGTTTTTATCTTCGTTTAACCATACAGTATTGACAAAGTCATGTATATTTCTTAGACAAACTGAAAAGATTCTCCATTGAATGTATATGTTGTTATATGATTATGTTGTTTTGGTGCCTTGCTTTGTAACCGATATTGTATGCTTTGTAACCGATATTGTATGCTTTGTAACTGATATTGTATGCTTTGTAACCGATATTGTATGCTTTGTAACAGAGATTGTATGCTTTGTAACCGATATTGTATGCTTTGTAACAGAGATTGTATGCTTTGTAACCGATATTGTATGCTTTGTAACTGATATTGTATGCTTTGTAACCGATATTGTATGCTTTGTAACAGAGATTGTATGCTTTGTAACCGATATTGTATGCTTTGTAACCGATATTGTATGCTTTGTAACCGAGATTGTATGCTTTGTAACAGAGATTGTATGCTTTGTAACAGAGATTGTATGCTTTGTAACCGAGATTGTATGCTTTGTAACCAAGATTGTATGCTTTGTAACTGATATTGTGTTATATTAAGTCTGTTAACCTCTTGTTGAACGTAAAGTACCTAAGTTGCAATAAACTTGTCTTATAAAACAAGTTTTGTCAAATGGTAATCTAAAATAGGAAGAAATGATACAAAATTATTTTGAATGTCAAAATTTCTACTTGTAATATTTCATGTCACAGCAGCTGTTAGTCAGGGGCCATCTTAATCATTCTCTGTCTGTTTATCTGTATAAGCATGACACCTGGTAAACATAGCTTGTTCAGCTATCCTCTCACTCAATTTTAGAACTACAGCTTTTCTTTTTTATTGATGGTAACTCAAACAGTGCATGCAAATGGGGTTTCACAAAAGAACCCGAGAGCTTACAATACCATTCAGAATTTCTTTCTCCATAAAGCCATGAGCAAAAATGTAAGCTACTGTGTATTTAAACAAAACAATAACTCAAAAAATGAAATTTTAATCAGAAAATGAGCATGAGTATTAACAAAACTGTAATTACAAAAGTAAATTCTTTATCATGGTACATTGTACAAAGAAAAAAAAAGTAACATTTTACAATCTGGAAAATAAAAGAATATTTTTAATTAATATACTTTCCTTCTGAGTATTATACAAAATTATAACTAATTCATATACAAGTAAAGCTAAGTATAAAGTAATATCTGATGAAAATCATATTTTAGACAAAATATCTAATAATCACCTTCCTGTTATATGATAAACTGTTAATGTGGAATGTAGTTTATAACACAGAATGTTATCACATAAAAAACTCGAAGTAGTATTCATAATAGAGCTCAAAGTATAACATTCAAGATACAATTAGATGTAAATGCTTCTATACATTTTTGAAAAAAAAACCCCAAAAAACAGATTACCCTTTCATATTAAGCTAGATGCAAAATAACCAGCAGCTGAAATACATATGTGAAGCTTTATTTCAAATTTGTTGATGAAACTTATTTTCTAATATTTTTATAAGAAAAATTAAATCGGAGATTAACTACATGTAAACAGGACTATGGAAATTTATGTAACAATATTAGGATAATATAGTATTGCTTATCATTTTACAGCTTTATGTTCAATTTAAGTGTTTTAGTCAATTTTGGATTCACTACCTATCAGCAGTGAACTTTCATTAATTACATTGTCCAGTTACTTCTAATCTGTAATCTTTCAGAAACAGACAATAAGTTGTATATCAATACCCAAAACTATATAAATCAATAGTTTACCTGAGAAATTTTCACTTGGCACAAATCATTTAAAAATAGTATTATTGAAAATAAAAACAAGATGGCACAATGAAAAAAGTCTAGAAGGTTTTATTACAAGAATATTTATTTATACAAAAGTAAAAAAAAAGTACTTTATTTCCAAAATTTATCAAAATGCAAAACAATGCCTTTTCAAAGATTTAAGTTTCAATACTTTTCAATAACCACCTTTTTTGTACCAGTACATGTATAATACTTGAGTTAATAAATGATATTATATTTCTATCAATTACCCATCAAATTTAAACTTGTGTTTGCAAGCTGTAAAGCAACTAATTTTTGCAATTACATTTTTGTACATATTTTCATATATTGTTTTGTTTTCTCTTCCATCTGTATTTCACTCTGTTTAACACATATTCCATAATAAAGGAACGTATTGTTGTCAATTATCTGTACTTTTTTGTTGTTTTTCTTCCTTATGAAATTTGTAAAAACAAATAGGTTTACATAATTTCTTTTCTTTCATAATTTTTGATCATCCTATACCTGGGTTTAATCTTCAATTATCACATATGTAGCATCAGTGGCCACACCGCAATTGTTGTCCTTCTGTGACATTAGAACATATCCGTCCATTCCCCAGTAGGTTGACCAGGAGTTCTTGATCAACCAATAAGCTTGTCCGTTCATTGTTCCGTAACCTACAGCCAGAACAGCATGGTCCAAGTCATCTGGTTTGTTACCTATTTGAAAAAAAAAATTACAATTAAATACACAATTAAACCAAATAATCAACCAATCAATAAGGCACAGACCATTTTCTTCTCTAAAAGGGAGGAGCTAGGATTTTTTGTTGAGTTAAACATTTTATTTTCTTCATGCCCAAAAATAGTACATGTTTTCCAGCAGCAGCTGGAGTTAAGATTTTAATTTGAAAATCTACATTGTTAAATAATTAGGGAAATGTTGAATCATAATTTTTGTTCTGTCTATGACTGTAAAACAATTTTTTTGGCTCAAATTTTGAATATTTTTTTTTCAAAATAATCCCTGCCCCACCTCAGTACATTGTATAATATAATAAAATGCTTCCTATGACACAGCTTGATACAACCCAGTTGCTGAACTCTGAATAGCTTGGGCAAATATCGACGTAACATTAATTTGGTTGTGATTAAAAGTTTGACGTAGAATGAAATTGTTCAAAGAACTTTGAAATTTCCATTCAAAAACTACATTGATTTATCTTTCCATTGACATATGCTATAGCCATACACCCTCTAGGCCCATTAAACTCGAAAACTAAGGCACTTTTTGATACCTGTCCGCAGCACTAAAAGTTTTATCTTATAGACAGATACCTAAAACCACTTACAATCTCTAAAATATTACTATTTATGATTACAAGAGATTTAATCCATGGAGAAAACAAAATAAAAGCTAATTCATTTTTCTTAGTTGGAGTCTTCTTTTTGACTGAGTAGGGGAACACCAAACAAATACATTTTTAGTTAGGCCAAAATGAATTTATTTAAAAATGTGTTCAATCTTTGTAATCTTCAAAAATGATACAGAATATATGATTTTCTCCACTCATAACCTTTATCATGGGTTAATTATGTATGTGTCATTGGGTTAGCTGGGTCCAAGAGTATCACTGCCATCAGTAAAATACTCCTATTGCTTAGAATGCAAACCCATGTTTTAAGTTATACCCTTCATGAATTAACCTTTAGAAATCAAGAAGTTTTCTGTATTACTCTTAAAAGGTTCATATACATAGTTAGCTTTTGCAATTTTCAAAACATAGGGTCATGTGTAATTTTTTGGCCATTTCCATGGCTTGTTTACATAAAATGTGAAAATGTGCTAAATTTGACCCTAGCCCCTACCACTGTTTAAAGTGCTGTGAAAAATATCTGAAAAGCAAAACGAAGAACTGACATATTTTAAGTGAAAAAATGAAATAACTTTCAAATCATATTAAATTGAATAAATATTATTCACCCCAATGGCCACTGGCTTTCACATCATGACACTGTCCTCCCCAAAAGGGGCAGTCCTTGTGATGAATATTTACTATATTTATAACCCAAGGTCATCTGACCAAAAATAAACAACTTCAAAACCTACAACCAAAGCAATTATTCAAGGGCTTCTAAGCACTTACCACATTTAGGTTCGTAGTAGACACCATTGGCATAAAATGATAGAGATAAATGTGAAGCATCAATGCCTACAGATATTGGTCCTTCTTTGGCTATGGCAAGCTTCAAGGCTTGTTGGTCATACTGTGTAACATTGACAAAACTCTGTAACTTCACAAGGGGTTTTACCTTGTCCTTTCTGCACTGTCCATCCTAACGAAAATAATAACATTACCAAACTATTGAAAATTTGTATAGGATTTCTTTCTTCTTTTGTTCACTCAAAATTGAGTTTGCCAAGAGAAAATTGCTATTCATTACTTATCTATATTTAAATATCTACAATTTAAGCTTAAAATAATAACCTAAAAGATGTAGCATTAAAACATGATAATCACCTGACCAAGATAAGGACCATATGCCTCCTCTGTAGCTAAACCACCATTCTTCATGATATACTGGTAGGCCCTGAAATCCTCTCCCCCATCACATGCATTATTGCCCTCTCCCCAGGAGCAGTCCATTAACTCCTGCTGGGACAGTCTTACCAAGTTACCTGTCTAAATGAATAAACTAACTTAAGTGTAGCAATTAGAATGAAAGGGGACCATGCACCATCTATTACATTCAAGCTGAAAATGTCCCATTTTTTAAAATGAGAAATTTTTAAAGAAGAATATTAGTGAATGGCTCATTAGTATTTTGAAGATTATTAAAACAACTTTTTAAGCCTAATCACTTGGAAATCTACCTAAAATATATATATTCTTTTCTATAGAAAGATCATTTATGTAATGTTTTGAAACTGTTAATTATTTTTGTCCTCATAAAATACTATTGTTATTTTCCAGGTCCATATGAATACATGAACACCTTCATGATTGAACCATATGCATACATGAACACTTTTATGGTTGGACCAAATGCATACAAATTCAAATTCAAATTATTTATTGTTCAAACACATTTTCATTACATGGTCATGACACAATAATAACATAATGCCCATACATTAGTATAAATAAAACATTGCTATCATTTACATGTATAATGTTGTGGATGACGGTGACCAACCAGAAAATTATAATGTTATACTTTGAATGGAAGCTAGGCAGTTGTTGATATAATCAATTGTTGCCTTGATTATTGGGAGTTGGGAGTTAAAAATCAAACTTATGTTGTTTTCTGTAAGTGAGTTGAAGTGGTTTATATTTTTTTAAATTTTAGTTATTAAATCATTTCTATAGTTAATGTAGGCGGGACAGTGTATGAAGAAATGGGTTTCATGTTCAATTTGATTTAAGTGACATGATTTGCAAATGTGTTCATTAGCTGGAATGTTTTTGTATCGTCCTCTCTCCATTGAAAGAGAGTGGGTACCAATTTGGTATTTGCAAATTATAGATCTGTCTGATTTGTATTTACATGTATCAACACAAGATGTTTTTTTGTTAACCTTATAGATTTTTATTAAAAAACAGAAGTTTGTTATTATCTCTCAATGTACAGAGTTGATTTTGAATACTTTGATCAATGATTCTTTGCTTTATTTGTTTTACATTATGTTTAAGTAGATCTGTATCAGTTAAAATGTAATTAAAACCAAGTTCTTTTATCCAATTGTGAACTGTTTTTAACCATTTATTATTTTGTGGAATATTTTTATATATTTCATTTACAAGGGTGTTATTGGAGTTAATAATGTGTTCCCAGAATTTAATAACTTGAACCATAATTTTGACTATGAGAGGTTGTCTTTTTAGTTCTTCTAGGCATGCAGAATGTGTTGCCTTGCTGTGAACACCAAGGATTTCTTTTATAAATTTTAAGTGGAGATGTTCAAATGGTTCACTATTTTTGAAATTACAATTGGTTCCCCAAATTTCACAGCCATATAGAATAATTGAGCTTATAAGCATATCAAATAGTTTTTCTAGCATAGAGCATGGATTGTTCAATCCTATAGAGTTTTTGAATCTTAAACCATGTCTTGCGACCTTTCTCCATTAATATCGGAGAAGAGATGTTAAAATTGCCTGTATATTTAATTGTTAAACCGAGACAGCAATATGTTTTTACAGTTTCTAAAGTGTTATCATTAAGTTTAAAACTATTAAGATGAGTTTTTCCATTTGAATTGAATACATGTATCATAATATTAGATTTTTGTTGGTTGACCTCTAGCTTCCATGATTCACAAAAATTGTACAAAATATTCAATGATTTTTGAAGACCAGTTTGATTACTAGATAATAATATGATGTCATCCACGTATAGTAGTGAGTTAATTGAGATATTTTTAATAATGACAGGATCAACCTCGCCTTCAATAAGATTTGAAATTAAATCATTTATATATAAATTAAAAAGAAGGGGCTAAGAACATCTCCTTGCTTGACTCTACATTTTGACACAATTTTCCTACTTAAACCTTGTTTGAACTTCAATCTACAAGAAGATTCTTGATACACTGAAAGAATAATTTTACACATTTGAGAAGGGAAATTATTTTTCCATAATTTATAAAACAGGCCTTCTCTCCAAACAGCATCTAAGGCCTTTCTTAAGTCTATGAAAGCTGCATATACTTTTTATTATTTGATTTATATTTTTCAACAATTGTTCTTAATGTAAAAAGATGATCTGTTGTTCTTGATTTTTCTTTGAATCCAATTTGATTGTTATGGATTAATTTGTTAGCATTAATAAATGTCATTATTCTGGCCAATAAAATTTTGTTAAGAGTTTACCTAGATTGGATGTCAGAGAAATTTCTCTGTAATTTGATAGATTGGATTTGTCCCCTTTCTTATGGATGAGTGAAATGTAGCTTTCATTCAATATTTTTGGGACCCAATGGCAATAGGGTCGACAAATTCAGATTGTCACCAGAAAAAGAGAGGGATGGGTAGGGTCGGGCAATATAGCCTCCTGTGGCGGAGTGCAAAGGTTCCTATTCCTATCGAATACCACAACAGGGTTCTTTAATATGCGAGGAATGTGGCATCTTTCCCAACACAGTGCACCACTATAGTTTGCGGTCAGGTTTTCCGTATTATAGCCTGACACCCCCAGCATATAACACGGCAGGGTTAATCCATTCTACCACCTAGGGCACACAACCCAGTTGCTCTGTGGGCAGAGCGCCTAGCCGCCGGCTAGGTTTCTGTGCACTATTTAGTTGCCTTTTACAACAAGTTTAGCGCAGCTGCAGGCCTATTCTTTTGTCACCCGGACCTGCATGGGGCTCATTTGATATGAGATCACTTGCTGTCGACTTTCCATTTTTAAGAGTTTTTACTGCTATCATTATTTCATCTTTACTGAATGAGTGTTCATATAAATGTTTTTTTTTATTATTTAAGGTTTTGATTATATTAGTTAACTTATTTGATATTGAAGCATGGAAGTTATTATTGGGAATATTATCAGAATGTTTATTGATATTTTCAAAGAAATCAATAAATCATTCTTTGCACGACAGTTTATTTTGTTTATCAATGACCAAAATGTTTTTGGATCATTATCCATGTTAGAGCATAAATCCTGGCAAATTTTTGTCTTGTATTTTTTCTCTTCACTTTTACAACTTCTCCTGTACTTGGAAAGATAAGAGTAATACTTTTGAAGGTACGATCCATTATTTGGGAATTTATTAACCAGGGAAAGATAGTTTTTTACTGTATTCCTTACATCATGATTTGAGTCAGAAAACCATTCTTTTCGTTTAGTTTTATTTTTCTTACTTTGTTGTTTTCCTTTGAAGAATTGAGCAGACATTGATGCAGCATCGTGCAGACTTGTCTGAGAGTAAAATTTGAATTTTATTTTTTATTTGGTCACTTTTAACACAGGTTTTGTACTTTTCAATTGCTTCCTTGTTCCAGATATACCTTCCTGGGGAAGGATCTATTAAAATATTTTTGTTTGTTTTGTTTTGAAAACAAGTAAGTAAGTTACAATTTATTAAGCAATGATCAGAAATAGTAGTTAAGTCTTTGACTTCAAATTTACAAACTTCAGAAAAAATATTTCTTGAAATAAGGGTGTAGTCTACTAAGCTACATCCATTGTATGTGTTAAATGTATATTTTTCTAATGTGTTGCCAATTTTGTGACCATTTACTATCTTAAAGCTGGTTTCTTTACAGAGGTTAATCAATAATTTACCACTCTTGTTTAATGGTTTAGTATCCATATTATTTCTAGGAGTAGGACTATCTAAAAAGTAGTTTTGATCGTCAGGGTTTGGATATTCAGTATCATTGTTAAAAACGAAGTCATGGTTAGTATTAGCGTAGGCATTAAAACCGCTTTGAATAATTATATCACCTTGTGAACTATATTTCACAATATCATTGAGAAGTTTGGAATATAATTCTTCCAAATCTTGGTGAGACCGAGATGAGTTTTCAGGTGAAAAATACATAATGCCTAAAAAAGTATCTTTTTCTAAATTAAAGAATGATTTGTGAAGTTTAATCCAAACAATATCGCTATCAAAAGATCGCAATTGGGATATACCTTTACTAATATAACATTTAACATAAATGGAATTCCACCAGAGTAACGCCTGTATTTTGTGTGTTTTTTCCTGATTTTCTTAGAAACTAAATTATATCCATAAATTTCAATATCAGGGTTGTCGCCACTGCCCCATGTTTCAACTTATCTTAAAATATGAACATTTGAAATTGCATTTAAAAATTCTGCATTGACAGATTTATCATTGGTAAAACCATTGACATTCCACATGGCAATGTTAAGATTTCCTGTGTTTTATAAGACATTTTAGACATATTCATATAATATTCAATAGTCCAATAGCATGGTTGATTTGAGTACTTATGCATATTTTAATATTTGAAGGAAGCTTTTTTTTCTCATTAAGATTTTAGAATTTTCTAAACATTACCATGTATTATAATTGCAGTTAATACATGTTAAAAGTAAACACACAAGTTTGTTTATGGCTAGACATTCACAAATGAGTAGAAGTAGGAGGATACATTCTACTGCCATTATAAACATTTATATTTACCAAGAGGGGGGAGAAAAAAATGAATAGAGAGGGAAGTTAAAATGATATCTTGATAGGTCAAGAAGGATAACTCTAGTATAAAAAATAATTTCTGAAGAAAGAAAAAAAAAGAAACTTCGGAAATTAGGGAATTTAAAACATACTGTTTTGAAATATGGGATATTTCAAGCTTTTATAATCAGATATAGGATCATATCATAATGACACATTTTTTTACCAAATTTCACCGCAAATGAGATGTAAATAAATCTGTATCCAAATGCATTGATTAGGACAAAATATGTTTACATAAAACAGTCACTTATTGATAAGACAATTAACAAATACAGAACAAAGAATCTGTGTTACTAAACCCATAATAATAACAGTTAATACATGTTAAAAGTAAACATACAAGTTTGTTTACGACTAGACATTCATAATTGAGTAGGCGTATGGGGGGATACATTCTACTGCCATTACAAACAATGATATATATGAAGAGTGAATAAAGAGGGTGGTTAAAATGATATCTTGATGGGTTAAGAAGGATAAATCAGGTATAAAAAATTGAATTCTGAAGAGAAAAGAAAGTAGGGAATTTATAACATACTGTTTGAAAATATCGGATAGTAAATATGGGATATTTCAAGTTAAGAATGACATACTTTTTCCAATTTTCATCACAAATGAGATTTAAATAAATTTGTATCTAAACACACTGATTAGGACAAAATATGATTAGAATATGACAAATACTTATTGATAAGACAAATTAATAAATACAAATGTACAGAGAAAATCTATGTTACTAAACCCATAAACATTGACACTAACTTTATTGTATCTGGTATCATGATATTCTATAATTAGTTAATGTAGTTTTGTGGTCAATTGTTGTACTGGTTGTGTGGAGTGCTCCACATCCAAGGGTTGTTCGAAGAACATCATAGGATTTAGCATAGGTGGTATGTTTTGTCTTGGCGGAAATAAGTATTGATATGCTGGCTGATATTTCTGTCTAGCATGGTTGTTTTGGTGTCGGCCATGCATCATTGGCGGTTTATAAAGTGGCATAGCAGGATTGAAAAGTTGCAGTGCTGGATTGTACGGTGGCATTAGTCTGTAATCACATGGAGGAACTGATTCTGCCACATAGGTGGGCTACCTCGAGATGGATGTGTATACTGCTGGTCCCTCCCTTGTGAATGTCTGACATTGGACATGAGTGAATCATACATTTTAATGTTCAGTTCATTTTGGATATGTTGTACGAGTGCCGGTTTTCCAATGTAAGTATTTAAGTGAATGCAATCATGATACATGTTGTCGGAGGGATAAAATCCTTTCATAAGAATTACTTTTGAGAATTTTGAAGTTGCTTTAGCTATGATATCATTGGCTCCTTGGACATGATTTGATAAATTATCTTTCCTTTTCATGAGGGGTAGTACATAAATGACTGATTCAGGCCAACAGTTTGTGGCTTCCTTTAGTAATTCACTAAATTGATTCAGCTGTAATCCATTCTTTTGAATGTCCACTGAGCCAATATGAATAATAACTTTTTTCGGAATGAACTTGTTCCCATTGTTTTGGATAAAATTTGTACAAGTTTCAGCCCCACCCCTAATGTATCTACTAAGGGTAACCTCATTCAGGGAGAACCTTTTAGTGGATATTCTTCTCAAGATGGAGTCACTGAGTATTAAGTTATCACATGTCACTTTGTTTTGTGTCTTTCATTTTACTTTGATTTTGATTTTTAAAGTTTTCTATAGTGGTATGTAAGATGGTTTCTTCACTGTCAAGGATTTTATTTACTGTTTCGTTTGGAGCTTCAATATTGACAATAGATTCTTTCAGTAGCAACAGATCTTTATGTATTATATCAAGTTGTGATAGTATGTTGCCTTGATTTAATGTGACAGTATTAATTTCCCCATCAAAAACATTTAATTCGGTATGAACCGAATCAAGCTTTTCCAGGGACTTTGAATTATCGTTGATTTCTTTGAGAGTTTTGTTTAACTTGTTGTGTCTATCATTTGTGTCTACATTGACAATTTCTGTCTTTACATCACTGAGTAGACTGAACACACTACCTAAAGAGGCATCAAAGGTTTCCAGGACTGTGTTGATATTTATAAGCTTTGTTTGTAAAGAATTATTATGAGATGCTACCCTTTCTCATGGTGTTAGTGGTTTGAGGAGTTTTTGCAGCTGTTTTGTTGGTAGTGGGGTAGATGCAGTTAAGTGGTTCTCGTTCTCATCAATAATGGTTTCTTCAGAATCGTCAAATAATGATTTTGCTGATGTTTGATTGTCAAATGTAGATTCAGAGTTTTTGTTTTCATTTTTGTCATCTATGAAAGTTGCAGATATTCTTTTTTCTTTCAAGGAACTGAAATATTTGCTCTCAAACTCACGGCATTTTGAGCCTTGGATAAGGACTGATCCTTTTGAGTAAATATTGAATTTTACTGTAAAATTCTTGTTTTGGTCATCCTCTACTGTTACTGTGATTATAAGTGATGGGGTGTTTTGTGTTTTGGATTATTTCTGTTTTATCAAAATAATTTATGATTCCTGATCGCCAGAAATTTATGAAGTCAGTCTTAAATGTTATGTTGTTGGTTTGTCCATCGATTTAGTCATGAATTTTCAAGTGTTCAGCGTTATTTTTGATTACATTGTCTAAATCAGTTCCAAGTACACAATCTTGTAGTTTGGATGGCCGTTTTATGACTCTGGAAGACTCCATTTTGAGCTTGTTTAGGTATAGGGACTGTTTTATTGTTTATGTGTCTTTCATCAGTTTTTGTACTCTTGAATCTATCATATATTGGCTATTTAACCATTTGAGTTCTGCTCAGAAATTTCTCTGGGCGCTGCCATCCTGGACCATGTGACAAATTCATGAACACCTTTATGGTTGGACCACATGCATACATGAACAGCTTTATGGTTGGACCAAATGCATACATGAACACCCTTATGGTTGGACCACATGCATACATGAACACCTTTATGGTTGGACCATATGCCTATAATCCAGGTTAAAGAGCCTCACTAGCATCTTGACCATATGTGTAGAAAGCTCAAGTTGCACTAATATTGATGTTATCTACTGTAAACTAAAGATTCTTAGTGAGCACACTCACAATATCCTATGCACACAAATTTATACTCCTTTTAAAAAAAACATCAATCCCTATAGAGAAACAAATGTGGTCTCCCTTAACCCAGACCTCATACATGCCAACCTGGTGTTTCTACTGCCTACCGACTTACTGGGGGATTTTGATAAATGGGAGTGTCCGATATAGTATATACCCTGACCTTTTCATTGGCTATTTAAATACATATGCACCAATAAAAAAAGTTTATTGGTGCGCTTTCTTTCAAAAATATGTCCAGCAGGATGCAGCATTTTTCTTAATCATAAAAAAAATCGGGGAAATGGGCAAATATTATGAACAAAATGATAAGTTTTCACTCCCCTTATCAGGTGTCTTTTATCCTCCAAAATATGCCCCGGATGCAGCATTTTGCTTCCAAGATAAAAAAATGCTGTTTGCCCCACCCCCACACCCCCACACCACTTTTAGTTCCAAAAAGGTAGGCATGTATGATATCTGTGAAATCAATCCCATCAAAGTTATCATTGCTACTAATCATTCATAAAAAGTAGAGGTCCTATCCAGGCGAAGCCTAAAACAAATTATTTTTAACTTAGTCCTCCTCCCAAAAAAATGGTCCCCTACACTGACCAATTTCTGTAAAAATCAATCCATTCATAATTTTTTTCCCACTAACAATTCACAAAAGTTCGACGGAAATTGGTAAAAAAAGGGGGCACTATCAAGACAATTATTGTTGTTGTTTCTAACCATTCATCAAAGTTTGGAGGAAGTTGGTAAAAAATTGCCAGGTGGCAAGAAGTTGAGACAGACCCTAAACAGACTAATGAATGGACATTTTACGCCCAACTTCATTGCTTGAATATAACAAAAACCATGAGTTTTAAGCATGAATATTAAATACACCTTGTAATTTTTAAATCTTATTTCATTTCCCTACTTTTTACATCTATTTTACACAGTTTATATCATTAGTAAATAGAAATTTGAAGGAGATGACAATACTTGTATCTTTTAGATAAACACATATGGTCTAGATTACACATGTGCAGTCAATATATCTGTATTGTATATAAACAGTTATATCTTTTAAACTTCAAATAATCCTTAATCAATTTTAGAGTGGCATTTATAGTTTAAGAGATAAACTGATGAATGATCACAAAGCTAGTGTCTACCTTTAAGAAATATGCCCCTTCAATGGTACCAGTAGTTCCAAAACTCCAACATGATCCACAGACTGCTTGATCTTTAACTGGATTGACAGCACCTTTAATAAATAATGTGATTAATGATTAAAATATTAGTTTTTGAGTACAAACTAGACTTCTACTATGTGTACTACTTTACACCCATTTCACATACACAAATCTTTCTGATGAATCCTTCTGAATGAAACAATTCTAAGTCATTATTTTGCAAGCATTTGTATTTAACTTGTAGGCAGTTGACATTTGTATGGATTCTAAAACAAGTAAAAAATTTTTACACAAATGTCCACCAATCTTTTTCTGATTATTTTATTAATAAAGAGCTTGCAAACCACTCGATTAGTATTTCAATTCATTTACGAATGATTACAAGTAATTTACAGTAGATTTTAAATGGATTAACAGACAAACATGAATTCAAGTGAACAATTTGCAAATACAGTCGACTCCACTTAATCGCATATCGCTTTATTGCATATTATACAAATACTTTGCCCAGGAAGAAGAGGTTTAGGTTGTCATTTCAGTGGGCAAAGAAGTTGTAAGAACTTTTGGTATGATATAAAATTATTTCACTCGTAAAACATGTTAAATATTCAATTGAAAAATGGCTTGAATTTATTTAACTAATTGCAACTCCACTGAAAAATCGATACCATTCTTAAAACACTCACAACAAAACTGCAAGTGTTTGCAAATACTCATTTAATATTTAAATGTTTACCATTTGTTAATTATCTGTAAAAACTTGGACCAAATTGTAAGAATTCACATTGCACCCACAAATATTCTTAACAATATTGTGCGTATTTAATCGCAATGAATAGGAAAGCATCACAGTCATTCTTAGTAAAATGTAAAGTCATAACCAATCATAAAGCACTTGTAAATCACTTAAAAAAGTGGCTTAATTCACAAGGATTCATGTTGGTTTTACAAATTTTGTAAATTTTGTAAATTATAGGAAAATCTGAATGCCTGAATTGATCAGATGGATACATCATTATCTTAATTATGAATGTCTAAAATATAAGTTTTACAGTGTCACTATGCTGTGAATGAGAATGTTGTTTGATACTAAGACCCAAGGACTACAATAAATGTACTAATTTTCCTGATTGCTAATGTTCATGGATTCTGCTGAATGTTTTCATGAGTATCATTTTTTTTCAATCATAGGCATTTTATAGCGCAAAGAATCTATTTTGTAGGTACAATTTTTCTGTGTGTTTGTCCACTGCAAAAATAGCATAAATTAGTACATAGTAAAAATTGATACATTTACAGTATTGGTCAGGTCACGTTAAGTAACACTTACCAGTACTTTGCATGCAAAGAAAAATATTGGAAATGGTGGTCTATGCTTTTCAAAAAGTATGAAGATGTGCATTCAATTCATGGTATCAATGAAAAATTTCAGATTAAATTTAGTAACACAAATAATAAACCACCGATCTATGATCAATTAAACACCCTTTTAGTAATAACTTACATCAACCAACACATACTGCATAACCTCCAATTCATGGTATCAGAGACAACTGTCAGGTTAAATAAAGTAACACATACCACTGATCCAACATATCATATTTAGATAAAAATATACACTGTTGTCTCTCTATATATTTTGGAACATACTTGAAGTACAATTAAAATATATGACGTGATGGACATGACGTGTAAAAATCTGTATCACATGATGTATCGTCCTGTGACCCCTAAATGACCCCAAGGGCAACATTTTGGCATATAATATTCAGTATTTATTAAGTAAAACCCACCATATAACCTCCAATCCACAGTGTCAGGGACATCCTTCAGGTTATATTTAGATTTGTCAAAAGGCAGACCACCATGGTTACCAGGGGTATATCTGAATCCTCTCATTAATTTCAGCTCTTCACTAGATTTATCTGCTAAGTGATTTACAGCCAATTTGTAAGTTAAACCTGCTCTGTTCTTTGAATGAATGTGCCTATGTAAAAAGGTAAATAAAAAGACACATGTAGTTTTTGTAGTAAAAGTTACATAAAAGATTCTTGTGTGATGCTATACTTAGATTTGATTGATTTATCTGAGGACTTTCCATAACCCTGGTGTAATCTGACAGTAGAAATTTCCTGTGCCATGATAGACAAATCCTAACTTTAAGTTGTAAATAATGCTCAAAATTATGACTTAAAAGAAACTGTGTAATAGGATTTCCCGAAGTATAACAAAGACTATTGCAAACAGACCCCATATTTGTGTTAAAATTCATTAATGTAGTTTCTCCTAATTTTTCTCAAAGATGACCTTGAAAGAACATACTTAAGAATTTACATTGAAAAAGCATAGGTCACCAAACTTGACTATGAGATCCTTGATGTTGGCAAGATTTTACAAGATTTTTTATAGATTATGTACATGGAACAGCTTGATACAACCAGAGAGGTCAAACCCTGAACATTTGGGGCAAGTATCGACAGCTCTAAATTACATCTGACACATGATAAGAGATTGATCAGAATCAAAGGAGCATCTTTCCGCAAAAATTCAATCGCAGCCTGCTTTTGGGATTATGGCACTGTGTGGTATAATTTCAAACAGATTCATCCACTTAATTGTCAAGTTATTATCCAGACAACAGGAAAATTGATGTTTTCTCCTTTTTTGGCCTCTAATTCCTAATACGAATATGGGTCAAGTCACAACTCCAAAAATCAATCCCAGTCGTCCTTTTGTGGTATGGAATCTGAAAATACATGTTCAAAGAACTCCATAGACATTAAGACAAGTTATTGTCTGGACATAATGAAAATGCTTTGTTTATGGACCCCTTTTAGACCCTTATTCCTTAATGGTTCAAGTCAAAACCCCAAAATCAATCCCAGCCTTCATTGTAAGATATGGTTCGTTGTCTGACTTCAAAGATATCTATGTACTTATACAAGTTATTTTTAGGACATGAAAAGCCTATGGATGACAACAGTGTGATACCATTATACAATAATTTTTTTTTAGTTTAAACATATTTTATTCAGTAATAATACAACTACAACTATAATCAATACAATAATTATATGGAAAGTATTCGGAAACATGCAAAATATGAAAACAAATTGTGGTCAGATTAAAAGAAAAACATTTTAAAAATTCATCAGTGTAGAGGACATTCTTATGATATCTTGTATGGCAGGTAATTATCATTTGGTGGTCTGTCTGAAAATGCCAAAATAAATTTTGCCAAAAATTTACTTTGGGCTTAATTACTTTGTGCACCACTAACCATACGCCAAACTTATTTGTCTGAAAATCACCAAGTTTTATACCTGCCAAAATAACCCACCTTAAAGTATAAATATATCAGAAAACAGCAGGTGCCTTGAAAATTTACCTGACATTTTGTCTGAAGATATGTTTTCTTTGTTCATGTTCCTCGACTGTTGGGTATGCTCTATTATGTTTTGTTTTAAACATATCAAACATTTCTTCCAGGTGATCCTGGTCATTGTGGATATACTCTCTCATAGGATTCATCAGTATCTTATGTTCTTTGACCCCTGGGCCAGGGAAATCACCACATGTCATGGCTGTATAAAATTAAGAGTATCAATGGTGGAGAATTATACATCTGGAAAAAATTAAACTATAAGCATGATTTTGTGATTGTATTGATATAAACAATCATCATCATAATTGTTCAGTAATATTTGAGACATGTTGCAACTGATTGATAGATTGATGTCTATTGACAGATATTTTGTCAATATCACAGTGGCTGGAAAGAAAATTTTGAGAAATGCCAATGGCCATTTTCAGGTTTTTGGAAGATATTCTTTAACTTGAATTGGTCATTTGTTAACAAACCATATAAATTTCTTTTATGTGAAAGGGCCATTTTCTGTTAGAAGGAACAAATTACCTATGGCCCCTTCCCTTCCCAACCCCTGTATCTGAACATGGAACAGCTGATGTATAGTGATCTAGACCAATACTCACAACCACATAATACCTTACAGTATCTAGCATGTCACCCCAATTAACACTTGATTCACTCAATATTCTTGTCTTAATGAAATAGTACTGAAAATTAACTCTAATATATGAAAGGGACTATTCCTTTTAATTCTATATGAAAAAAAGGAGATTTAAGCTGTTTCTAAAAAAAAAAACAGACAGGTCCCATAACAATGGTAATTCACTGAAAAAAAAAACCCAGAGTTTTTATTTTCCTAATTTATGCTCTTATGGTTCTGTTAAAAATGTGAAGCCAGTTTTTGGAAATGTATTGGGACAAGAGAGAAATTTATTGCAAAATTTTATTGCATTTTTTTTAGTTTATCTCCCCTTGAAAATAAATTCAACATAATCTTTATCTCCTATTTCTGAGTTGATAAAATAAAACATAGCATTTCTGTTTTTTTTGTGTGTTTTTTTTATACAATGAATTCACCTTGTCTGGTTCTGATAAATAGTTATACTGGTACTAAGTAAATGATCATAATCCAGTAAAATGTATTATGTTTCTCACACCATTAAATCTAAACTGAATGCAGTAAGACCAGAACAGTGTAAGAGTCGGAGTGAGAGGATATCTTAAAAAAGGAAGTTGAATGTTTAAAATCATATTTAAAACTTACAATTTGGAGGATCAAACTTTGATGCAGGAATGTTATCCATTCCAAATTCTTGATAATCAAGATAATATTTGTCATAATGTGAGCCCAGTAGTGAGTCATATCCAAACATCTCATATCGGACAGGAGTGATTCCATCGGGCTTTACCCACATTGTGTATACATTCTTCTTTTTTCCATGTATCTCAATCTTCTGCCACTTGGAACAGTTGTTACCATTTTTTAATTCCATACCAATCATCTATTATAACAAAATCTTCAAGAGATATAAATTTGAAACAATGAAATACTCACTTAAGTTTTTGTATAAACATAGTTCAAATATTTTTTACTTCAGTGATTAAAAAGAAATAGCAGCCATAAATCATATGACTTAAAAGACAGTTTATAAAAATGCTTGTGAAAGCTCATGAAGTGCTGAGTACTACCAGCTTCAAAGGAGTTATATGGTTGACTCTTAAGATTGTCTCCCTTTGAAGTCCCCAACAATAATTTTATTTCTTCATGCTCATCTAAATATGATGCCCAGTCTTCCTATAAAATGTTATCAAAATCTGTTCAGTGGTTAAGGAAATGTTGCACATACAAGAATGTGGACAGATGTATTTTGGACAGACAGACAGACAGACAGGATGATTCCTATATACCCCTTAAACTTTGTTCCCATTGATATAACAAAAAACACATGGGAATAGATAAAAGATTAGGCTAGCAATAATTATAAGTTGAAGACTTTATGATAATGCCCTATATGCCAGTTACAACAACAAAAAAATGTGAATTGCATATCTTATTGTGACAAAATCTACATGTTTACATCTTACATTGAAACCAGTGAGGTCTGGTAGTATTGGCTGAATGGCAATGGCATCATCAGTATTAGTACCATTCACCTGGAAACACATTGGCTTATTCAATTCACTTTCTGTTGAAATGGTTGCTAACTTGTATCCGACACCAAATTTGTACATATCAGCTCTTTGAATTGTTACTACCATTCCTGTAACATAATTTGATCTGATCCAATGATTCCTCTATGAAATACATTTTATGTAAATAGCCAGGGATTGAATTTAAGAATTTTTTCCACTAACTAAATTTAGCAAGTACTGAAAATTTACACTCGCTAAATTTAAAGTTTTTTTGGTTATTTCTGGACTTTACCTATAAGACATATAGAATTCCATTAGCAAATTTTAGCAAGTGGAAATAATTTCTACTAGCAAATTTGTATTTCAACTTGCATTTAGCAAGTATTTCCCCTTAAATTCAATCACTGATAGCACTTTCTTCCTCACATTTAGAAACATTAGCTCAGTAATTTATTCTATATGTGCATGAAATGGGTACTAAAATATTTTTAAGGATCCAATTATGATTGAATAAAAAGTGGTACACACTCAAAATGAGTATAAAATATTCATTTCTGAGAATGTTGTTCATATTTTTTTTTAGGATTCCATAACATGAATTCAAAATTCATTGATTTTATAAAAAGACTATTATGTTTTATCTAAAGATAAACATGCATAGTACTTTGTACATTCCATCTCTTCTAATCTTGCCCTTATTTTATTTAATCCATTGTAGACAACCATCATATTTTTACTTGCATATGAGTGTTTGCTCAAAGGCACAGATGATCATTGATCAGTTAATTATGACAACAGACAATAAATAACTCGCAAGTTCAATAGATGTTCAAACATCTACATGTATATTTTTAACTTTGTAAGAACATTCATGAGAAAATAAAACAAACTTCTCAACATAGTCCAGAAATATAAAACAGGCTGGAAACAAGTCTTGTAGTAAGGCCAAATAAAAAAAATGTGTGTGATTCCAGTCATCTGACTGACCCTAGTTTTACCTCCAACCCCAGGTTTTTTTGCCTAAATGTTAAAAAAAAATTAAAAAAAATTATCAACCCTATCCACCCAGGTTGTCCAGTGATCACTTGTTGTAAATGGTGTTTTCAATGAACCCTTTGGCATTCATATTCAATATTTGTGTAATTTTGAGTAACTGTTGCAAAAGAAGTATGTTTTTATTTTCATTATTTCAAAATTTATAGACCCAAAAAAAAATACAATATTTCAAAACTCTCAAAGTTTTAGATATCAAGTGAACCTTCTTCAGATAAGAGACTTCAAGCACAATAAACATTACCTTTCTTAACTAAAATATTACCTTTCCCAAACTTTCTATATCTAAAATGGGTCAAAACCCACCATATCAAAGGCAGTATCCCAACAAAAGAGGGGTAACTCCAATTATAGGATTT
The DNA here is from genome assembly GCA_037379345.1 of Perna viridis. Taxonomy (NCBI): domain Eukaryota; kingdom Metazoa; phylum Mollusca; class Bivalvia; order Mytilida; family Mytilidae; genus Perna; species Perna viridis. Next base: position 51,177,130 of record CM074511.1, on the reverse strand, counting down.
GTGTTCCAACCTGGTATAAGTTTATCTGTCTCAATTTTTTGGAAGATAAAAACGCATACAGATTAAGATTCTGTACTTTGTAACTGTTTCTTACCACCATAGTAGTCTATTCTACTTTTCTTGTTTTTCATATCATAAAATGCTTGGAATGGCTCATTGAGCTCAGCATAGGGAAGCTGTAATGATCCCTGTACAACATATGCTCCATCATTCCACTTTGGTGCAGTCGCTGTAGGGTTCAGTGAAGCACCTGCAAATGTTAAATACATCGTATAGGCACTTTCATAAAACCAATGCAGAATAATTTAATCATTAATGTTTTCTCTGAACTTTCAGTTTTTAAATAGCCAATTTTAGTATTGAAAATGATTAAGTCATGCTTACCCTGTACAATTCATTTTCTAACAAAATATTGTCGCATATGCATAAGAACCACTGATAAGAATAAAATACTAAACAATACATTACCAAGGCATAAACCCGATAACAAGGCTAGGAGACTTGCTTGCAACAGTGTCACCATTTTGAAGTGTATGACTCAGTCACATGCCAGATCACATGACTACTGGATTGATCACATGAACGAATTTTTTATCCCTTATCTGCATTCAGTGAAATTTCCTTAAACATGAATTAGGAAAAAAAAAGAAGACTTATAACAGCATATGAAAATAAATATCACTCTCTTCAATACACAAGTGGTGGATCCAGAGAATCACCTATTTAGTGGGGCAATAGGGGACCCACAAAAATTCTTAGTAAACACATTACACACGAAAATACGATACTTTCATTTATTTGCAAATTGATAAAAGGGACCGGTCATCGCCCACCCTGGACCCGCCTATGCCGTAACATTTTACATAATTTTCTATTCTGTTACTGACTACTCAAGAATTGACTATAAATAGATTTTAGACTTAAAGAGAATTTAAATAACAGGGAGATAATATTTTAACGTTGAATGGCATAAAACTTAAATTTGGATGATTTAAAGTTCTTTTAATTGAACACAAGAATCCACTAATTAATATTTTTTTGGTATATTAATAGGCATTGTAATACAATTAGAGGTCATAAAATAGGACGGAACTAAAGTCGTTTGGTAAGTACACTTAATAGAAATTTTAAAAGTTGTCTGTGTTTTAGAGTGATATATCCTTACCTATATTCTATTTTACTAATAGATGCATGTAATGATACGGAAAAAGTAAAACACTGACAAAACTAGAATTTATTGTGGGATCAAAAGGGGATATCTTGTGCGATCACTTAGTCCAAATAATTGGTGCTGTATTGGGAGGCTAATCGCCTCACCCATGCCAAGGGCGGCAAATGATTCCCTAATTAAAAAAATGTTTATTCGACGATAAAACAAAGAAAAAATGCAGAAAAAAAATCAACATGTAGTTCAGCCAATTTTTACATTTTCTTTGGCTCCTCTTTGAAAATCTTCGGATCAGCGCCACAATGATTTGAACCGTGCATCGAGACGGCATGTCTCCGCTGCCCGGTCAACGCGTACGTTTACACTACGTGTGCAAATGAATGGTTATAAAAAAACCAAACAAACAAACAAACAAAAAAAACCAAAAAAAAACCAAACAGATTTTGTAAAGTCCATCTACTGTTTGCTCTTATAAGCATTTTTGTTTCCTTTTTTCAATTTAACCATCTTTAGACCTAAGTAAATAAATCTGAGGGTCTGAGGGTTGTTGAGTAAATTTTTAATTTTGATGAGAAGAACTTTTCACTCAGCTTCCTTACAAGTTCAAATTTGATACTTGTATTAAATTTTTACTTTCAAAACTGAAATTTTCAAAGATTTAAAAAGAATGGGGTCTGTGTGTAGGCAAGAGCGTAAATAGAGCAGCCCAGTCGGTGGAAGGACATACTGTGACCAAGTTCTTCGGTCAGGTATCCCTAAGGCTTGGCTCGATTACTAACATCACAGGGACTTGCACCCACTATTAATTGATAGTGGGACCAAGCCACTGTGCCAACATTCGCTGGTTTTACAAAAATTTTAGCACTGATCGAGACCCGAAAGGTTGATTGAAATCGTTAAAACCCAAACGTCATAAGTGGGTGATTAGCTTGTCATTGATTCAATTCCCGGTTGAGATTCTGAAATTGACATTGGGCCAACATGAGACAAATCATGTACATGTGTGTTTCTTTTTTGATTGTAAAAACCTTGGTCGTTCAATAAATATCATCTGATTAAAACCGAATCACGTACGCATATAGGGAGCAGAGTCATGATTTAAAATGATATCAGTACTAAGTGACACAAGGTCTTTTCAAAGATAACCTAATTCTATAAACTATAATGTTTTATTTGAATTGATAGTCTGACTTGTCACAAAATCATATACAGAGGATAGTTATCAAAACTAAGCCAATTAAGCACGCACATATGGCATCGAAGCATTAAAACAAAGGATAAACACAATTAGTAACAACGTCAAAAAAAAAAAAAAAGACTAATTGAAGAAAATGGATACAGGCACAAAAATTAAGGAAACAAACAAACAAAACCAAACAAACGATTAAAAGCAAATCACAAAAAAAATAGGAGCACCAAGTGCACCGGTAGGGAAATACGAATTCTGAGAAATATTTGTAGAATTATATCACAAAAGATCTTAGAAATTCCCATTAGTCTTAATATAGTTTTAATATTGCATATTTTAATCCAACTTTGTGAGTTTAAATGTGGAACAGCTTTTTGAAAATTTGTTAAATAAACAAAAATTCAAGCGGTCTGGTTACATAACAAAGCTACATGTCACTTAAAGTTATTTGAATATCTATAGATGTCAATACATGATTAGAAAGCTTGTTATTGCGATGATGATTGGGGGTTTTACGGTTTTGACTATCCTTACGGATCTCGCACGACCACCCCTTACGGTGATTCTGTTAGTAAATGTCTGTTAGTAGTTGGAGGTAGCGGAGGCCAGCATTCAGGATACCCGGCCGAAAAACTCAGAGTATGTCCTACTATCGGCTTGACTGCTCTGTTGACGCGCTGGCCTTCTCCCAGACACCACTCTAACTAGGAGTACGTCAACATGTAGAGTGCTTGTTATTGTGATAATTAATTGACGTTTATAGATATTCAGATGAGTTGATGTCACATGACCTAGTTTTAATTACACAGTTCGATCGGCGTGTATAAGTGTTGACTGTAGCACATTTTCATTGAAGCACGCTCTCGCTTTGAGTCCGTCGTTATCGTCGTTAACAAATTTTTCAAACACTTTTCTCTCCGAAACAAATGAATGGATTTGGATGAAACTTTGCCTCCTTGCACAAAATGATCAACAGGATTTTTATCCGTTAGAAAACATGGCCGCCGTTACTAAAAATTGAACATAAGGGCCAGACAGCAGTTTTTCGCATATATATCTCCAAAACCATAAGGTTTAACCAAATTTTGACATGGATTAAAGTGTTCAGCATGATGATACCTATCTCCAGCCGAATTTTGGTGAAAACCTGTGGACCTATGTTGGAATTATTGCCCTTTTCAGGAGTTTTTTGCTGCTTTTGATGTTATTACTTTCAAAAAGCTTCTCAGAAACTATTGCACAGAATTCAATGAAAGTTGGTATGATTGTTTCCTAGGGTATCCTGCACAAAACAATTGGTTTTTTTTTGGTCAGTGAAAAAACATGGCCGCCGTTACTAAAAATAGAATGTAGGGGTCAGACAGCAGTTTTTTTTGCATATATCTCCAAAACCTTTAGCTTTAACTAAATACTGTCATGGGGGTTAAAGCGTTCAGCATGATGAGATATATCTGAGGTCAATTTTTGGTGAAAATCTTTGGAACCATGTTGGAGTTATTGCCCTTAATGGACGTTTTTTGTGGCTATTTTTGATGTTTTGACTTTAAATAATCTTCTCCTCAGAAACTACTGTACAGAATTCATTGAAAGTCAGTATGATTGTTATTCAGAGTATCCTGCACAAAATGACTGTTGGGAATTTTTATCCATAAAAAACATGGCAGATGAGCGATCCAGGCTCTCAAAAGCCTTTAGCTGATAATATTATACATATAGAAAGTGATAAGTTAAAGTTGTTTCTTTTTATACAGTGATTTAATGTTTCCCTGTTACTTTTTAAGTGTTACCTAAACACCCTTATGATTTTAATGTTTTATTACAGTGTTAGACGGTGAAAGTAGCAAGACATACGTTTTTGCAAGCATAAACCGTAAAATAAATTTTATTGACATGCCACTCTGTGGAGTTTTGTTCTAATTTGTGATTTGTTTTATATTATTATTAAAGTTTTTAAAATCAGTGGCAATTACATAACAAACCAACTACTTTTTTGTTGAAGAAAACTGATGGCCCATGTGAAAATTTGCGTCGTTGGTGCCGGTGTCATCGGACTGTCATCTGCCGTGAGAATTCAAGATGCCTTTCCAAATATAGACATTACAATTTTGGCAGACACTTTTTCTCCTTATACAACTTCAGATGGATCAGCAGGATTCTGGGAACCACACTTACTCAATCCTGAACAAAATGATGACCTCAGGTAAAGATATTCAGAGGAATTAATGATATATAAACTCCAAAAAGTTTTAAATTGTTTATCGGTGCCTGCATATATGATCAGCATCAGTCAATCAAGATAAAAATATGAAATGTCTTGGTCAACTAAGAAAACTTTTGCAATATACTTTCTTTGGCTTCTCGTTGTTTCTTTGTTTAGTTCATCATTTAATCATTCTGTCCCATTTTAATTTCCAAAATTAAGGGGTGGGGGAGAGAGTGTATTTTTTTTCTTCTAATTTTTGTTTTTTCTCTTTAGTTTTTACAGTAAGTTAAAATGATCGTTTTGGTTTATTTTTTACAAATGACTCTTGTTTTGGCTGCCGTTTTGATATTGCTCTCTATAATTGATTGGTTACTTCTTTATTATGATCGGCTGAAATTTATTTCAACTTATATTGAATAAGATAGATGATACTTATATTTTTGGCATTGAAGCATAACATATGTTTCAGTCGCTTTAGTATTTTAAGATCAGATTAACTCAAACTCAGAGCTACACATACTTCTATAAGGTATCGTAGCATTTAGTTTCCTGGAATCTGGTTGTTAGAAAGAGTAATTAAGGGAAGGTAGGTTCTAACGGTAATCAAAGGAATGTAATCCAGGGACAAAGACCAGACATGGAAAAGAGACATACACAACAAAGAACATAAAGTAAATAGAATAATACATACAAAGTAACAAAAGCAAACGAGCAACTCGGACTCCACTAAAAACTTGGAGCATGGACCAGGTGCACCGGTAGGGTAAGCGTCCTCGGCTTTTCTAGAAACACCCGCCGTATTGCTCATAAAAAGTCAAGTGCGGGGTAGACGAAAGAGGAAAGAAACTTTAGTTCTCGATCTAAAAAAAGTCAATTATTGTTTAACACAAGCCTTTTCCCAATATATATTTGTAGCAAATGGGGAAAAGAAACGTTTGAACATATCATGGGTCTTGTTAGGTCTGACATAGGAGGGCAACTGGGAGCCCAGTTAGTATCAGGATTCAACTTCTCGAATGAAGTAACTAGACAGGTATGTTCATGTAATGCAACTCAAATAAATCGAGCAATTAACAGAAATGATGTGACTATTTGTTATTTATTGTTTGTTATTATCATTTTTTATTAAACTTTGCATAAAAATTGCCGAAGGACTACTTTAATTCATGAACAGAATAGATAAAGGGGTTCGTTCGGATTATAGCAAATTTGGTCCTGAACATAAACTTTGTCAAATCAATATTGATATTGCAATGTGTGCTTACTTTCCCAACGGAACCATTTTTTGCTGTTCATTCATGCATAACATGGAAACATTGTTGCAAAATGAAACTCAAACGAGCAAATTATATCAAATCGCCGAAAGCACATCATTTCATAACATTTTTCAGAGTTTGGCTTCGACAACTTCTAAAACATTTTAACCACGGGAGGCTATCATATAAACACAGTTTTTGCCAAAATGTTTAGTTTGTCAAAGAATTTGGGATATATATACGGATCTAAACTAATTATTTCTGAATACATATAAATTGAACCGAAGGTAATGAACAAAATTAATCTGTATCTTTGTTACATTTTTACCCCGACGTTCTTAGGAAGTTCCATGGAAGGACCAAGTCATAGCATTCAGACAACTTGACAACAAAGAAAGAGAAATTCACCCCAAACAAAGGTATGGCAAGGTAAATATATCTTCCCAGGTTAATTGGAATAAATTAATTTTCTCTGGACTATTTCGCTTTTCATTCAATGGCTGTTCATTTAATGATAAAATATTGCATTATTTGTTACTTTTTCGACAGGACAAGTCAAGAATAAGTATATTATTATCATTATTCTTATTATTAACACTTGTCACTTTTCACATTTCTTATAATCTGCTTAAATTACTATAACTTTGAAAGATTTGTACATTATGTCGGTCATACTTCATTTCATGGTAATGTTGTAAACGGGGATTGACGAAGAAATGGTTTAAGTTGACAATTCAGCCTACTTCTTTTTTTTAAATTAAATTTATAAAGTTCTCAAATTTTCAATTAAATATTGTTTCATTTTGACCATTGTTCTGTATTATAGACCTGGTGTGTTCTACACAACTGTAATGATCGATGTTAAGTCATACCTACCATGGCTGATGGAAAAGTAAGTAAGGAATAACATCTCATTAAAAATTGAATTGAAAGAATTGAGAAAAAATTGCAAAAATTTTTATTTATAGTTATTGGAAATTATTTAATGATTATAAACTGGGCAAGTAATCCACAATTTATCATAGTTCATGGTTGAATTTATCCCATTCTCAATAATATGGCACTTAACGATACTTTGTATTGCAGATATATTATTAATAAAAATCTAATTATTGCTATGATAACATTTAATTCAAGGTTCCGTTTTCGCGGTGGAAAAGTTCGTCATAGAAAGATTTCATCTTTAAATGAGGTAAATTATCCTGCTAATGTTTAATATAAAATAATCCATATGTTATGATTTTTACATGAACTTGTTACTGTAAAGAATTGTTTTGTTATTTACAAATACATAAATAATAAAATAGATTGAAAACATCATGTAACCAACATCAGTCTGGTAATAGTTGATTTAAACATAGTCTAATCTTCAAATGTCTTCTGAATCCGATTTAAATTTTACCTGTAATAGGAACGCTAATTGTCTATTCCTCTTCAATCACCGAAACCGAGGTTTTGTAGCTCCGTCGTCGTGTTTGTTTGACGTAGGAGATACAATGACCTCTGTTTCGGAGGTTGATTCCTCTTATGAGGTTGAGTATTTTTTAGATATCAGAATATGATGTCATAGTCAATTGTACAGGCATTGGTGCCAATAGTTTAATGGATGATGAAGATGTCAAACCTATAAGGGGACAAATAATACGAGTAAGTAACGTTTTATATGTCACAAGTTAGCCTATTATTTGATAAAACTTTTCAGAAAACTGTTACTATACTAATAAATCATGTTCTTGATGCAGCGTAAGTGGTTTGAGTCAATCAAGGAGAACTGTTAACACAGAAAATAGTTAACAAAGCACATTTGTTTCAAAACACTTTTCTAATTACAGGTGTTTGCTCCATGGATTAAACACTTTTATATTGACTTAGACGAAGAGGAGAACACGGAACGATACATTATTCCTGGGTCAGTAGGTTTTTAAGTTATTGTTTTTTAAATTCATTTATGTCCCGAAAAATCAGTGCTCTTCAGTAAAAATTATGTATCATTCCAGAAATGTCAAAGCAATATTTGTTTTGATCTGTCTGATACATGCAAAGAGTAATCAATGGAACCAAGATTCAAGCGAAAATCAAAAGAATGCAATCCAGGGACAAAGACCAGACATGGAAAAAAGTCAAACACGACAAAAACATAAAGAACTAGAATAATACATTCAAAGTATATAAGTTAAAAGTTCTGAAAGAGGTTTGGTGGTACATTTTTGCAGATCCAGCTATATAACTTTGTTTGTATGGATTCTTGAGGACTTTAGGAATCCAGTACATAGACGGTAAATCTTAATCATTGTCTTCGCTAGAGACTAAAAGATGATAGCACTGATTTATGGTTATGGTTATCCACTATCTCTCTATAGTGGCAGTATATTTTAACTGCATTTTCAACCAGTTTGGGGAATCTTTGTGGGGGGGGGTGAACTCCATAGCATACTGTTCTTCTAATATATTTTTAGTGCATTTGTTTATTTTGCAAACTGTTACTATGAATTTCCTTTTTATAAAATACCATTCATTATGCTTATTTGCTTCATAATCATCATCATCATCATTGTAAGTGCAGATCCTTCTGTTGTATCCGTTGGCATGATGACGTTTTAAATACTTCTCTGTCTAAGAATCAGGCAATATGTGTACAAGGTGTGGAACACCAAGAAAAAAAACCGACAGGGATTGTTTTACTTTAATCAAGTATTTGTACGTCATAGTGTTTGTTTATTTTGCCTTTTTAAGATATTGAAAGGTATAATTAAATTGAATGCTCTGTGGATAAAAGGCGGGAAAATTGTCCATCACTTTTTACCTATATAAGCAGTCAAAAGATATTTATGTCACAGGTACTTCAGGACAAATTGGAATAGCTTTTCTGTTGTTTTCGAGATGTAAGAGTTACGGCGCCAGAAACAGTTTTTTGCCATTTTTTCATGTGCAACTTTGCAAATCTTCTCCTCCAAAACCACAATACTGAATTCATTGAATGGTGGCCTTTTTGTTTCTTAGGGTATCCCACACAAAATTATTGTTGGGATGTTTAATTTGTGAAAAAAAAACATGGCTGCCGTTACTAAAATAGAACATAGGGGTCAGAAGGCCGTTTTTGCAAATAACTCAAAAACCGTTGCCTTTAGCAAACTTTTTGCAGGGTAAAATTGTTCAGCATCATGAGACCGACAATTGCCGAAATTTTTGAAACGGTTCGTTAACTGATGTAGGAGTAATGGTTCTTGAAGCAATTCTTAATTTTTTTCAAATGTACAACTTTGAAAATCTTCTCAAACAACATTTAAGATCATTTAATGAAAATAAGCATATTGGTTCTTTAGTGTGTTGTGCTCGAAATGACTTGTAAATTTTAATTTGTGAATAGATATGGCTGCCTATACAAAAAAAAAAAAAAAAAAAAAACGGAACATAGGGGTCGGAAGAAAATTGAAAGTAATTAAAAACTGTTGCCTTTAGCAAAATTCTGGTTCAGGATTTTAAAATGCTATTGAAAGCATTTCCTGTATTTGACAATTTAGTATAATTTTTTACTTGCTTTGATTTCAACGATATTTGGTGTCTAAAATAAACATGGTCTCCTGCGTTGAATTGTTATGATGAAAATGTTGTATACCCATGGTTTAACTTCATTTTATGTTTTTTTGTTAGGAAATGTATACTAAGCTAATTTCCCCTCAGACCTATTGGGATAACAGGGCATAGGGGATCCCTGCCCAATTTTTTAGAGGTTCTAAAACTTTGAAGGAATTATCCAGCATTTTACAGTGCCTTAGGTACTCATTTGAACTTACAGCATTCATCAATATATGCTCTTTTTCAGCAATCTTGTTTTTTTTGTAGACGAGACTATGTGACATTAGGTGGGACAAGTCAGGAGGGGAACTGGAGTACAGATGTCTCTGAATATGACCAGAAAAGGATATGGGATGAATGTGTTAACCTTATACCAAGTCTCAAGGTTTGTAAACATTCTATTCTATATTTTTTTTTTGAAATCGTAATTATGCGTTGATGATGTCAAACCAAAGTCGCCGAGGATATTAAGCAATCCACTTGTCAGACTCCGAATTGTATCAGACTTTATTTATCATAGTTATCCAAATTTGCAGTATTACAAATTTAAAAGTACCTAGTACTTAAAAGACTGATGCTTTATTCTTTGTATTTACACATTATAGAACCTCTTCATGATGGATTCTGCTCCCTATTTCAGTAGGTTTGGATTTGAGTACTCCTTTCCGTTATATTTTTTCATATTGATGATTACTCATTGAAGCACGTGTATAGCATATGGAAATTTCCAATACATATGATTGGTATTTTGTATTTACATAGAAACATTTTGAGCAATGTTGTATTTCTCCAAGTAATCCTGAACAATTAACAATAATCATCATCACACTTTTTTCATTATGGTATTTCTATCTCCACAGTGAATTTTTTCGATTGCTTTTTTAAGAAAAACACTCGATTTCCTAGATTTAAAAAAATATACTGATTATTTTCCATTGAAAACCAATCACTTTTAAACTCACTGTGTTTTGTTTGAAACAGTTTTGCTAGAGGATTAAACAATCCAATGAAATATTTGTAGTTTTCCTTCTATAGTTATTCTTGTATAAGCCTCTGTGGATTGTGGTGTATGTCTTTGAATTCAACTTCAATTGTTTTTTTGCCATTTTGTGTGAGACTGTTATGTGTAAAGGTATTTTTGTTCAAAATGATGAAAAAGGATTTGATTGATAAAGAAGTTTTTAATTTAAAATTGTAGAATGCGCAAAAAGTAGCAGATTGGGTTGGACTGCGACCAAATAGAACAAAAGTACGATTAGAGGAAGAAAAACGAGGAAAATCAATTGTAAGCTTTGCTTTTTATTCATGATATTAATACATGGTGGTCATGCTACGTTCTAATCACTTCAAATAAAAGTTCAAATCAACTCTTAATCATTTTAACTTAATGAATTGACTTATTTTGAGATACCAAACTTAATATTTAAGAAAAAAAAAACATGCTAATTTTCGTCTTTAGGAAAAGTACCAGGTTTTCCAGTACAAAAAATACCAATCATAGCAATTCTTCAAGTTAGCTTCTTTCACTATGATGGAAAGTTATCATTTGTTTGCAGGTAATACATAACCATGGGCACAGTGGAGCAGGTGTAACTTTACACTGGGGATGTGCTGGGGAAGTAGTTACCTTCCTTAAAAATTCGATGACATTATCATCCCGGCTGTAGATGTCGACAGATTAATTTGATTTAGACTTCCTAGACTAGATTTTGGAGAGGGAGTTTCGTGCCATATTTGTCAGTTACTATTTATTATTATCAAATACCTGTATAATTACACGTCCATAGTGCTACCCAGACTTCGAAATTAACATTTGAAATTAAAATTGATGCAGGCTTAATAATAACAGTGATTTTTTTAGTTTTTGAGTTAAAGGAATGATACAAAAAATGGTAGATGAGCGTAAGCAACTAAAACAAGTAACGAAGACTCTACATATAAAAAACTCTTGGTCATAGGTCATAAACGTAGGAAAGTTGGCTTCAGCTTAAGAACCTCTTACACAAAAAAAAATGTTTCATGGATGTCTTTAAAAATAGAAACTTCAAACAAACACAAGCCATATTGAACTTCTGATGCTGCTTATGAAATACTCTTTAAATGGTCTTAATAAATCATGGTCTTAATAAATCATGCTTATAGCTTTTGTGGCAGGAAGACTCCTCAAGAATTTTCAGTCTGTCAGAATAATAAGAGCTCGACCACAATATGTGGTTGTGATATATATAGTTTATTATTGCTATGAGGACAATTTATTTCTCACCACAGTAATCATAATGTAGAACATGGCCCATCTTTTCTATAAAACACGTTCAACATAATAACACTATCACTTTCATCTCCATTTTTCCTACAGTTAATTGCCATATTTTTTATACGACCACACAGAATTTGCGGGTTATGGCCCTATCCGTTTTAGAATTAGGGACCAAAACAAGCATTTCATGGACTTTAAAAGCATAGAAATGTATATGATGTTATCCCACAATGTTCTATACCACAACTGCCAGACTGGTTTTGTTTTGGGGGTTATAACATGCACATTTTGGAAATAAGACACAAAAAAAAGGGGGCAGAAACATACATATTCTGATGTCCAGACAATAACTGTACTATTAGTGAATGGATTGCTTTAAAATTGTATAATAGTGTGCCGTACCACCAAATGATGGCTTTGATTGATTTAACGAGTTGAGACTTGAACTATTTATTCGACCACAAAACAATTTGTTTTCTGTCGTATGGTAGTATCCCCTGTCGGCGTCATCGTCATTGCCGTCATCGTTGGCATCCGTTAATTTTATTAACGAAAACTCATCCAATCTTTTTCGATATTTCAAAACATTGTTTCTAGGAACATGGCAGGATGGGAGTCTGTAGCTTTTGGAGGTTTTTGCTCCACCCCTTCTAAAAGGCGGGAGTTAGTATTATCTTTGGAATTGAATAGAAAAGCTTTTTGTTGATCCAGTTTTATATGATTGATATATCAATCTGTTCATTTTGAAATTATGCCTTTTGAATTTTTTTACAGGCTTATATTTTAACCGTTTTAGTGTCAAAAGGGTACAAAAATGGTTCCCGCCAAAATAATCTACTTTTTAAAATTTTTGGTCCAAGTTCGAAATTGTTCTGTTGGAATCCTTATGAAAACCCCTGCCTGCGTTTTTCAATCAGATATGAGATGACTTTTGCCGTTTTCAAGTAATAAGGAGTCAAAGTGGCCACACCCAAAGAAAACGATTTTTTATTGGATTCCTTATGAAAATTTTATGAAAAATTCCAATTAGATTTCAAATATCTCTTACTATTTTCGAGTAAAAAGGGATCAAAAGTGCTGCGTCCCAAAAATGCGACTTTATTAGACCCTCACTTTTATGCAAAGTGGGGGTATATAGTGATAGGGATGTCCGTCCGTCCTTCCGTTACACAGGAGTAGGGCATCTCTTATCCGTTACTTCTCTTATACCATTAAATGGATTGTAATGAAATTTTCACAGATTTTTTATCACATATGCCCATTGTGCATCCTTTATTTTAGATTTTTGTCCGAATCAGTTAGGGGGTTCACATAGCAAAACATGGACTTGGTCATTTGTTAATATGGTGACAAGGGGGGACCATCTCTTATCCGTTACTTCTCATACCACTGACGGAAATTGAATGAACTTTTCACGAATTCCCTATTAACTTTTTCCTTACATGGGAAAGACCTTATGTGTATCGTCTGTTTTTTTTTTCTTCCAACATTCACCTTGACATGTCCCCGTTTCGTCATCTTTCAAGATATCTTTACATAATTTGGGCCATCGATAGATCTTATTTGGACTTTTAAAGGTTGACTCTATTAAGCATTTTATCATCCATTATAGAAGTTATCTCCCCTTTATTGGCGTTTTCAACATGGTCCCCTCTACATTTTTAAGGATATCATAATTACACATGGTTAACATGTAGATATCATTATGTTCTATAAGCAGATCACCCTTCTAAGGATTTCATCATTTCCTTCAAGAGTTATGCCCCTTCGAAGCATTTTTTAACCCATCATATCTTAAAAAACATAATAGATAGAATAAATCTGAAAACTGTTACAAGTACACAAACAGATGACCTAATGAATAAACAAACATGTATTTTGTTATCAAGGTCTCACTAACCACTTCTAACGTTTCCATTACTTTACATGTTAAAAAAGTAATTTTCAATGTCTCACTGTAAATTCCCAGGACAAATGACATCTTAAAGCTGCATACCGTTGTAAAGCTTGGAAAATAAGGCTTCCAAAATCATTATGCTAATTCTTCACAAAATTTACTTGAATAAATAATACTGAAAATCCACATTTTTACCTGTTCTGCTAACTGACAGCATGGAGGCAAATTACTCACACATGTAAACAATATTCATACACTTTTGTAGTTAATTACATATATGATTTTAAAGTACACATTCTCAGCTTTATTTTGACTACTTTTAATCATAATACACACAAATAATGCACTTACAATGCATATGTCTAGGTTCAGTGTGTTTTTGATACTACATAGGGGGTGGCTATTTGACCCGGAAGTGGTTAGTGAGACCCAAGCCTTAAAGGAGTTAAATCCCTTGAACTATCATACTTAACTTTTGAAAATTTATATTTTGAGAACCGGAAGTCGTAGAGACACAAGACCGTCGCCAATGATCTGTGGTCCATTTGACCTTTCATTTGCACCCAAGGTCGAAGGTGCTAAAAAGTCTTCTCACTGCAAATGTCAGGTCTTGATATTAAGAATACGATAAGAGATAAGTGCATGCATGCAGCATATGATGAGCTCAATTTAATTGTTTCACATGGTAACGTTTGTGTCCTTGACATGATTGTATGTAATTGACCTTGTAAGTGTTTTCAATGTCAGGCGATCTTAAGGTGTATGATGGTAGTTTCATGTCACTGCGACTTCTGATTCTGGAATTTGTTATTGCATCATATTTTAATTATTAATTGTGCCAAGCAATGAGCTGTGAAATACCCTAATATTTCTATCAACGTAATGTCTATGTTCTGCAAACTATCATACAGTTTTCAGATTTCAGATGTCTTGTTTTGGATCTATTGAAACTTTAGTACTATAAAGCTTGGGTATATATTTAACAACCCACAACATACACACTTAAAATTTTTACACAGAATGAAACATCTACTCAAGTGCATGTGTTTGTTTTAATACCAAGGATCATCAACAAAAGACAAGGAAACTATAACAACTTGAAAATTTCATATTTAATAATGGTTTTGCATGTTTCATCAGTACCTATTTATAGAACTGATATTGCATCTTTTTTCAACTTCGTCGAAGAGAGTCATGGAATATATGATTTTGAAGGTCTAAATGAGCACATTTTAAAAATCAAAGTTTCAAACCCGGTATTTCATACATGTTCGAAGGGTAGGATCATTAAGTGCAAATATAAAAAGTTCTTTCAAGGTAAAGTTGTCAGGTATCAGATAAAGCGTACATCCGAAATATTGATGTTTTGTCGCCAGAAAATGGGTTGATTGGGGCCAATGAGTGCAAAAAATTAAAGTTTCATATGGTTAATTTGTTGCATCAAATGAAAGGTCGTATCGTGCCTATCACAAATATAAATTTCGTTTTACCGAAAAAAAAAATCTGAGTTGGGTTAATACATGTCAGTGCAAAATGATAAAGTTCATAGAAAGCAGGGTTGTTGCATATCAAATGGAAGATCAACAAGTGTACATAACAAAAATCATGATAAAAACTTCGACAATAGCATTTGACAAGGTCAGTAAGTGCAAAAGGTAAATGGTTGTGAAGATCAACTTCTCCTATTCGAATCGAAATAAATCACGGAAACTCCATTTTATCTGAGTCTAGATTAGATTAGATTGATCATTTAACTCAGACATATCATATATGTAAGGTGAGCATGTGAAATACAGTAATGACATACTGGAATCATAAAAGAAAACAAAATCGTTATAGTTAGAAAATATGAAAAAAAAAATTAAAAATAAATGAAAAGCCATCAATGCAATTAAATATTCATAAACACTGCAGTTATCAAAACATAAAAAGAAAATAATCCAGGGACAAAGACCAGACATGGAAAACAGACAAACACAACAAAGAACATAAAGTAACTTAAATAATACATATAAAGTAACAAAAGCAAATGAGCAACTCGGACTCCACTTAAAATTGCGATCGAGTCTTTTATAAAATTCCACAGTACAAAGGGGTAATTTCACTAACACAAGTTTCTGGCCTACTATTTTGCCAAAGTTTCAACTTACTTTTTGAAATTTACTATTTGCCTATTTTAAAGCTAAAATACTATTTGAATATACAGAAAATACATGCTGTTGCGTGATAATTTTTTCATAAGGAGGGCACAAAACTCTACACCTACACAGTTTTTGAAGAATTTTCACAAAAATGAGAGAATTATGGGCAGTTTTTTAATCTAAAAATAGAGAGCGCAAGCTATGAACAACAAAATTTTTTGTCAGGGGTTGTAATGGTACAGACGGTAATTTTTGTAGACATATCAAAGAGTTCGATAAATGCGCCGTATATTTTTACATAAAAATGTCTCATGAAATAAGCTATTTTAATACAATTCGGCTAGATTTTCAAATTTTGTAATTTACCTCAACAATTCTAGTGCAACACATACATTAACAGCAATGAAACTTTGTTTTTCACGAAAGTCAAACATTCAACTAGTAAATTATGCAATTTTCAAATTTATTTGAAATACTTTAGTTTTTGGGGCTGATTTTGATATTTTCTGAACATACTCCTTTATAAGTACCTTGTATTTTAGATAAACTTCGATTTTTTTATATAATAATTTGGTAATAGCTTATTTTGATAATTTACGATGACTTCATGCTGACAAACAAATAGCAAATGAAATTCATCATCAAAACCGTTTCACATAAGGTGCCTTCCTATTACTATAGGTATATGTAATTTGGAAACTCTAAATTTGGTTAACCATATCCTATTATTAAAATTTTATCGGAATAAAATTGTTCCCTATAGGAATAAGAGACAGAGTTGTCCAATTTGAAATAACCGATCTGATGAAGCATAAGTCAATACGATAAGCTACTGAGTTTTGTATTATCATTCAACAGTCTACCACGGGTTGACCATTTATGACGCTAATTAACACATCAATATCGCTCGGGGTAAAACAATGCGACATTAATGGCCAGCCCGTGGTAAAACATGACGGAATGGATTATATTTCTTAATCAAGATTAGGCTGAGAGAGAATCGGTTTCTCCCGTGAAATCTGTCGGAAATTCGGATAATTTAAAATAGCGGGAAACACTCGCAGAAATTTAATCATCAACCGGTGGTTAAAAAAGCACGTGCATTTTTATTTTCCGGTTAGGAATGGGAGAAAGGTAATTATATATCCAACTTCACTGCGTGACATCAAATAACTTTACCAACAATCCGTCAATTAAATCGCATCATTTCCACGTGCTGCCAGGGATCATTGCGAAAGTGACAGCCATTTGATCATAACGGTCATGTTAACAACTTTTATAACATGCAGCAATGTCTCTGAAAAATTGACTGAAAACCGGATCTTTGAAGAGAAAGTTTGCAGAATCAGATTGTAATGCAGAGGCGATTTCCAGACAAGCTGAAACTTCATATGAAAGCTTCATATGAAGGGGTACTTTTTTATCCCTAAACATCTCGATAATTTAACGCCAAGTGTCGGAAGCATTTTCTGTGGATCTTAATAGCAGTAATGACTTTTCGGTCGAGGTTGAAAGATGGCGATTTAAAGTGGGTGTAAACACAACCTTGAGTGCCCCTAGCCCCCCCCCGCCCCCCCCCCCTGCCGAAGTCTTTCTGCCTCATCATAGTAAAAATTTAGTTACGACCTTGTAGTTACGTGATTACTTTAAAAAATGTTATCTTTAGTAACACAACTGAACCAAGGACAAAGTTATTTCTACCAGGAACAACAATCTAGTAGTACTGTAAGTATTATTTATCGACAGCATTCTTAAAAATATCCGAGACCAACGACTCTATTGAGGTCGTTTTAATTTCTTAAAAATCTTCTCGACGATGATGATTTAAGAAATTTGTTTTACAATAAAAACTAAACGGCTCTCTGTGTAATATTTTATTAAGACATATTACAATTTATGGTTTGCTTCAGTTGTAAAGGTTATGTATACTAATCTAAGAGAAGAAGATATGTCAGAAAATATGCACACTAGTCAACGGCTGTTGCCAATAATATCCTAATCCAGGGCACCACCAAACCTTTATATAGAATTACGTAACGATAGTTATCACAGATGTACCAATAGTTTAATATGAAACATATACGACGTGTCAAGTGGAGGTTTTTGCAATAATAATATAGTTCACTTTATCATACAGTAAGACGCTTCTTATAGCACTATTTATGATCTTAGTATTCTAATAACTGTAGTAAATTGGCTTCAGTTCACTTCTTATACATTACCATCAGCCGTCTTTAAAGACAAGTTAGTGGAAAGTCTTATTAAATTTTGTTTTCATTTTGTTGGCCTATTTATGCAAATGCATACTCCTTTTGTTCAATACACTTAGTATATTTAGTAGTATGAGTAGTATACATGGTGGTTTTAGGTCGCATTTTTCAGGGGGAGCCAGGGGAGCACCCCAATGCGCATGTGCATCACGTCATATCCGGTGACCGTGGACCGGAAGTGACTATTGGGTATGACCGGAAGTGGACCTTGGGTGACCGGAAGTGGACTTAGGTGGGGGATCCATGCCCAATAAGGGGAACAAGGGGTCCGTTTGATCTCTGAAGGGAGAGCCTTAAAGGTTGAGAGGGAGGAAACGACCTCCAAAGGTATCCTCATTAAGTGTCCTTTATTAGTGTATATATAATATGGTGTAAACATAAATAATGTAAAGTTGGGGAGTTTTGGTTTATGTCACGGTGTTAATATGTTAGGGCTATGGTCTTTGTCACTACAGAAAATTTACTTTATACTATAAATGCACTGGTAGCTCCAAGGTAGCTAAACGGTAAGGCACTGATTCCAACCATCATGTTTCGTAAAGAACATTAGCCATTCAAATTAATATACTATTTATTATGCCTATGGACAAACAGCATAAATATAACTAACAATATCAATTATATGTTATAAAAATTCCACCAGAGCGCTAGAGAATAATCAGGGACCCCCCTATTTGGTTTGTTTATAAATAGTGAACATGACTACTATAGCGGAACGGGATGATTATTGTCATGGGAACTGGGTCAGGTCAACAGGTGGTGAACTACGATCGTATACATGTATATATGGGGTACGTACACAGGGAAATAATTCAACCTGGTATCTAGCCCTGGTCACAGTCTCCTAGAAGCAGACGATGTTGTGGATTTTGTATTCCCTTGGGGACCCTTGGAACTATTGATTGGTTGAGTGCCCCCAGTCATGGTAACAGACGCCGCAAAAGCGATAAATAGGGAAAATACCGGAAGAAGATGGTGGCGCCCAATGATTTAACCGGTACATGATACAATAAAAAGGAAACGGGCTGAACGGAACTTATTCTGGGGTAACAATATATCCCTTACACATGAAATGACGAGTGAGAAACAGGGCTAGAATGGGAGGGACAAACTGAACAAACTGAAGAGGGGACCTGACTACGGGTGGGAAACAGTGAGGAGGAACTTGTACACTTACGAACTTTCCCAAAATATATAATAACAAACAATGGCATGCACAAATATACATAATGAGGTAAATGTGAGTGTCTACGGCATTCACATTAATGTTCCACTCAAGCTATGAAGAAAACAAGAAAAGAAAGTGCTAGAGTAGAACCATAGGTTTCCGAACCCTTACATCAAGTCTGAAAGCCTTACCCTTAACATGTTACAGGTATCCTCATTAAGTGTCCTAATTAGTGTCATTATATAATATGGTGTAAACAGGTAAGTATAAAAAAGGGAGGTGTATTATGACAAGAGTTATCTTTTTTTGTTTATATTGCTTTTTTTATTTCTATATTTTCATTAACGTTAATTGCTTTTTAATTGTTTTTGTAAATTAATTGTTTGTAATTTCATTGTCTTTCTGTAATAATGTCAAATTGAATGGACACTTTGAATAAATGCTTCAGCAGATGTCCTATATCTGCTTTTTTAATGTATTGATATAAGAGGCTTTGTATTGTACTTTATGAATACATTTATCATTGTTTTGATTATTTTTGTGCAGTTTAATTATTTTTGTGTAATTTACTTATTTTTTTATGATCTAATTTTCTTTTTGTGATGTTCAATTGATTGTATAGTTCAATTTGAATACTTAGGTAGATGTCACGGTTTAAACAGATGTTGATTTTTGACCGTTTTTATTGTGCTTTATGAAAACATTACAGGTGTAAGGACGTATTTTGCAATGTTCACCTCTCGGACATTAATTTTCATCGTTGTTTTAATTATTTATGTTTAATTATGTTTAATATTTTTTGTATTCAGTTTGAAATTTTGACTAACCACTAATGATTATCCTGACAATTGTAAGGTTTACAATTGATGTTTACATTTGGAACGTTAATAGCTTTTGAATGATGTATTGTCTTTCATTTTTATTATAATTAGATTTTTATAGCCGACCATCGCCATCACCTATTACAGACATACTCAAACTTTTCATCGATTTTATCCGTGTTATGGGGCTCTATCAGGTAAACCGATTACTTTTTTTCAATATATATTTTCAATGTTTACATGTCGCGTGTACTTAATTTGACCCGTTATGGGGTTCTATTGGGTAAACCATTGATTTCTTGATTTTGTTTTACTCTCCATATTTTCATTCGTAGTTTGTTTCCTACGCCCTTTTTTGTTTAAGTTTGAGACTTGTGTGCTCCTTTAATGTTTTTCATTTGTTATTATAAGGAGATTGAACTTTTTACTGCTATAGTATTTTCGATATTTGCATGTCGCGTATACCCAAACTTGCTTTGAACGTAATATGAGGCTCTATCGGGTAAACCGATTTCTTTTTCATACTTTCAATGTTTACATGTCGCGTGTACTAGATTTGAACCGTTATGGGGGTAAACCAATGAACTATGAAATTTTATTTTTCTCTCCATATTTTCATTCGTGGTTTGTTTCCTTCGCCCCCTTTTGTTTGTTTAAGTATTGTATGATGAGGTTTTTTATAAGGAGATTGAACCTTTTTACTGCTATAGTATGTTTTCAAGTTACTTACACTCAAACTTGACCCGTGTTATGAAGCTCTGATAGTAAATATGTTTGTTATGCTGTCGCCAACGCCTTTAATAGGTGTTATCGGTTTTGAGCTACCCTGTTTTGTAAGGAGGTCTTTCTTTAGTGTAATTTAATTACACAACAAGATTTTTTGTCCTTCTATATTTTATTTACAATTCATATTCATTGTTCTAGCCGTCGGAGTGTCGTCTGTTTTTCGAAACCGAGTCCTGCTCAATGATCTGTTCCATAAAGTGTTCTTCCCCTTTAATTAATACTTCACGATCCGATCTTCTTATGATTCTACTTTACTATAAGTAGTCTTGTTGTCCGAGTATCATTGGCGTCAAGGCTGTTTTTTCCACTCTATTTAATCTTCACTTCTTTTTGTTTCTCGGTTTACATGACTTCTGGTCTTTAATCTAGGTTTTCATTGTACATCCCATATAGCTCCTGCTATTTTTGACGAAACATCCTCTTATTAAATAAGGTCCTGGTATCGTAGATCAATATGATTCATCTTTAGTTGAACTTATGTAACTTTCTTGACTTATAAGGTCATCGATTCTTATACAAGGATGCACGATGCTCCGCTCTGGTGTCCACTTGTATTTGATATTCTGACGTTGTATGTTTTACGTAAATACATCCGCACGATCTTTGTTCCGAAATCTCCTCTATACAGTTCCATTTATAGTCGTCACATTTTTTGGTCGACTTTTTCTTCCCTCCAGCTGGTCTACCACGAGGTCTTTTTGGGGCCTCACTTTCTTTTGTAAGTTCATATCTTGGTTTGCATTGTGCCCTTTCGTCCATTGCACGTGTATGGCATCACGACCGGTGACCTCAATGAATCCCTTGACAGGGAACTACCTTGTAAATCTTTATTGCTCCAGGTGCATCCATCTCCTTTGCGAGTCGGTCAAGAAGTGACCACATATCCTTTTTCATCTCTATTTATTCTTTTCCTCATCAAAGAACACATCATGAATTTTCCATGGGAAAATGTTGCTTCTCAATCTTAAGTTGTCTGGAGTCCCCTGTTTCATGTCGATAAATAAATATCCGTGGGGTTTGGCGGTGGCATACTCGTACGATTTCATAAAGTAGTTTGTCTTTTTGGGAAACATTTGTTGGGCCATGGTCATGGCCTGTGGTACGTCTCTTGCATTTTAAACAGAACCAGGTTATGGGCATTCAGACTACTGATGGTTCTGTGATACTTTTTTTTTGTTGAACAGATTCTGAACCAGCAACATGACACTTATATTTTTATGATGAGAATATTTGTGAAGAGATGCGAGATAGATTCAGTGACCGAATTCATTATATCATCTAAAACAAGCAAGTGTCTCTCTCTGGAATCCAATGTGTAAAGGTCAGGGAGTCTCTATACAAAGTCGACATCCTCCATGGTTCCATAAATGGTCTGGTACACATCGTAGCATCACGTTATTCGATCCGGTCTAGCCAACATTATGTGTTTCATGTTCCATTTCCGGTGGGCCATGCTATGACCCTGGTAAAGGGATGGGCCCACGGCAATGAAATGGTCGTCCAAGTATGCCTTGGAAAGCAAGGGGACCATCTGTCGGGTGTATGAAAAAGTTTTCATCAGATGGGTCCCTGGGTGAGTTTTCTTGAGTTTCATCCTGGATCGATTGGGGTAGCCCCCTTTCATCGAAGTATGAGGGTCTTGGCGTAGTCCATTCATCAAATTATCTTGTTTTTTTTTTCTTTTCTCAAAGCATATTGGTGATTTCTGTCATCAAGGTATCGTAGTCCGATAAACCAGTTTGCATCGATTCTGTCTTTCTAAGGTTGTCTTTTGCTGGATGCGTATGTGGACTGTATTGGCCTGTTTGTATGGTTCTCACATCGCGATAGACGCAGTAATCCTTGCGATGGTCTAGAATAAGGAGAACTTTTCACTCCGATGGGGTAGATCAATTGAAGCTTGGTATCCATTTGTTTTCCTAAAATGACGTTTCATATTATACCTTCTTGTAAAGATCATCTTGCATTCTGGACAGGTCGTGGACATCTTGTAAACGACGACCTTCTTCTCCGACAACTGAGAAGAACATGATAACAATTCTTTTTTTTTACTTTTTACTTTTAAGACCATTTTTGCAAGTCTACTCGCTGATATTCCTTCCATATTCTACCCCCTCTTAAGGCTATGTTTGGCTTTTTACGCTTCCCATTCTTTGTTTTAACCTTTAATATTGACTCTTGACTCCGACTTGACTCCGACTCTTGTCTCTTACGACTGTTGACTCCGACTTGACTCCGGCGTTTGACTCGTACCCCCGACTCTAACGACTCTTGACTCTTACTCCCGACTCTAACAATTCTTGACTCTTACCCCCGACTCGAACGACACCAGACTCTAACGACTCGTCTCTACTGATTCTAATCACCTACAAGTTTCCCTTCACTCCTCCTAACCTGAACTATTTCTATCTTTAACTCTAAACTTTTAAACTGACATGAGGTTTAACACTAGATGGTTATTGCTTTAACAATAACATTCATAACATTAAGGTCTAATACCAAGCCTTAACCAATACAAAACCTGCGATAGACACAAGTAACCGTGCGCAATTCTGAAGATTCAACCCTAACTCTATCCGTAACCATTTTCTTTCAACTAAATTTATTCGACTTCAAAATGTATCTCCATCTCAATCCGTAACTTAATCGATAAACTATTTCTCACATTATTGGCCATAGCCCTAAACCTAACCCTAGACAAATAACATGGCGTGACCCCAAACCTAAACATAAACCTAAACCTAACCATTTACTTAACCATACCGCTAATCCTAACCCGAACCTAGATCTAACGTTTACCTCTAACAAATTTCTTGACACTGGACCTTATCAGAACCTCTAACCCTAGTTCTTTGACCCGCACGCTAACTATCTAAATCTAACACTGACCCAAGTCATAACCCCGAACCCGAACAAGTAACGATTGAGACCTGACTCCAATCCCCACAACAAACTCTATGTGTGATTTTCATAAAGTCTAAGACCTGACGTAGACCTAACTCTAGACGTAACCATAACCCTAGACAAACAGCAACATCTTACCCCAACCATAAATATAACCCTAGGCCTAAATCATAACCATAAACTTAGCCATTACCATAGACCTGATCCTTGATCTAACGGTTGACTCTAGCAACTTTCTTGATACTAGCCCTTATCTGAAATTCAGACCCTAACCCTAGCTTTAACTTTAACCGAAACCTAACCTAGACATATTTCTAGACATAATCCTAACCCTAACCGTAATTTAACCATGACCATAGACAAACATCAACATCTGACCCCAACCTAAGACCTGCTCCTAACCCTACACTTAAACATAAGCGTAGACATAACCCTATTCCGAACTATAGATTTAAACGTAATCAAGTGAAGACCTAGCCCTAGATCTAACCGTATCCAAGACGAAGAACTTACCCGAGATCTAACAATAAATCTTACCCTAACCTGTAACTTATAGTGCTCTGTTAGTCGTTTCCATATTGTTTTATTTCATTTTCTATTATTCTCACCTTGCCCTAACCATGTCTCTTACCCTAACTCCAACCCTTACTCTAACGCCGACTCTAACCCTAACTCTAACCCTAGCCCTAACCCTAATCTTTGTCCACAGTCTCTAGTGTTCTGTAAGTCTGATCCGTATTGATCTGATTCTTTTTCCATTTTTCTCACTCTAACCCTAACCCTCACGCTAACCCTAACCCTCACGCTAACTCTAACCCTAACCCTAACTCTACCCTTAACCATACCAACTCTATCCCTAGCCCTAACCCTAACCCTAACCCTAACTCTTTCTTGTCTGACTTTATTTCTTCGATATTTTATCGATGCGTAATAAATCCCTTTTTTCAAATTTTTACGAGAAGTAAGAAAAATAACGCAATGTACTAGATGTAACAAAAAAAAACAATAAAGAGTAAAAAGAAATAAAGTCACACAAGAAAGCGTTAGGGTTAGGGTTGCTGTCTGTCTAAGGTTATGGTTACGTCTAGAGTTAGGTCTATGTCAGGTCTTAGACTTTATGAAAGTCACACATACAGTTTGTTGTGGGGATTGGAGTCAGGTCTCAATCGTTACTTGTTCGGGTTCGGGGTTATGACTTGGATCAGTGTTAGATTAAGATAGTTAGCGTGCGGGTCAAAGAACTAGGGTTGGAGTTAAATTTAGTTGAGAGAAAATGGTTAAGGATAGAGTTAGGGTTGAATCTTCAGAATTGCGCACGCTTACTTGTGTCTATCGCAGGTTTTTGTATTGGTTTAGGCTTGGTGTTAGACCTTAATATCATGAATGTTATTGTTAAAGCAATAACCAGCAAAAGACAACCTTAGAAAGACAGAATCGATGCAAACTGGTTAATCGGACTACGATACCTTGATGACAGAACTACACCAATATGCTTTGAGAAAAGAAAAAAACAAGATACTTTGATGAATGGACTACGCCAAGACCTGCATACTTCGACGAAAGGGCTACCCCAATCGATCCAGGATGAAACTCAAGAAAACTCACCCAGGGACCCAACTGATGAAAACTTTTTCATACACCCGACAGATGATCCCCTTGCTTTCGACCTACATAAGGAATACTTGACCCATCACTTTACCAGCGTCATAGCAGGACCCACCGGAAGTGGAAAAACGATGTTTGTACGTCGATTTGTACAAAACGTGAAACACATAATGTTGGCAAGACCGGATCGAATAACGTGATGCTACGATGTGTACCAGACCATTTATGGAACCATGAAGGATGTCGACTTTGTATAGAGACTCCCTCACCTTGACACATTGGATCCCAGAGAGAGACATTTGCTTGTTCTAGACAATATGATGAATTCGGTCACTGAATCTATCTCGCATCTCTTCACAAAATATTCTCACCATAAAAAATTAAGTATCACGTTGCTGGTTCAGAATCTGTTCAACAAAAACAATTATCACAGAACCATCAGTATTCTGAATGCCCATAACCTGGTTGTGTTTAAAATCCAAGAGACGAATCACAGGCCATGACCATGACCCAACAAATGTTTCCCCAAAAGGCAAACTACTTTATGAAATCGTACGAGTATGCCACCGCCAAACCCCACGGATATTTATTTATCGACATGAAACAGGGGACTCCAGACAACTTGAGATTGAGAGGGGAAATTCAGGATGTGTTCTTTGATGAGGAAAAGTATAAATAGAGATGAAAAAGGATATGTGGTCACTTCTTGGCCGACTCGCAAAGGAGATGGACGCACCCGGAGCAATAAAGATTTACAAGATAGTTCCCTGTCGAGGGATTCATTAAGAAGAGGTCACCAGTCGTGATGCCATACACGTGCAATGGACGACAGAAAGGGCACAATGCAAACCAAGGAATGAACCGACAAAAAAAAGTAAGGCACTAAAAGACCTCGTGGTAGACCAGCTGGAGGAAAGATAAAAATTGTCGACCAGAAAACAGATATGACGTCTAAAAATGGAACTGTATAGAGGAGATTTCGGAACAAAGATCGTGCGGATGTATTAATGTAAAACGTACAACGTCAGAATATAAAATACAAGTGGAAACCAGAGTGGAGTATCGTGCATCCTTGTATAAGAATCGATGACCTTAATAAATCAAGAAAGTTACAAAAGTTCAACTATAAACGAATCATATTGATCTACGATACTAGGATCTTATACAATGAGAGGATGTTTCATCAAAAATAGCAGGAGCTATATGGGATGTACAATGAAAACCTAGTTCAAAGACCAGAAGTCATGTAAACCGAGAAACAAAAGGAAGTGAAGATTAAATAGAGTGGAAAAACAGCCTTGACGCCAATGATACTCGGACAACAAGACTACTTATAGTAAAGCAGAATCATAAGAAGATCGGATCGTGAAGTATTAATTAAAGGGGAAGAACACTTTATGGAACAGATCATTGAGCAGGACTCGGTTTCGAAAAACAGACGACACTCCGACGAATAGAACAACGAATATGAATTGTGAATAAAATATAAAAGAACAAAAGATCTTGTTGTGTAATAAAACTATACTAAAGAAAGACCTCCTTACAAAGCAGGGTAACTCAAAACCGATAACACTATTAAAAGCGTTGGCGACAGCATAACAAACATATTTACTATCAGAGCCTCATAACACGGGTCAAAGTTTGAGTGTAAGTAGGTTGAAAACATACTATAACAGTAAAAAGTTCAATCTCCTTATAAAAAACCCATCATACAATACTTAAACAAAAAATTTGGGCGAAGGAAACAAACAAACCACGAATGAAAATATGGAGAGAAAAATAAAATTTCGTAGTTCATTGGTTTACCCCCATAACGGTTCAAATCTAGTACACGCGACATGTAAACATTGAAAGTATGAAAAAGAAATCGGTTTACCCGGTACCCATAACACGGATAAAATCGATAGAAGGTTGAGTGTGTCTGTAATAGGTGATGCATTGGTCGGCTATAAAAATCTAATTATAATAAAAATAAAAGGCAATACACCATTAAAAAGCTATTAACGTTCCAAATGTAAGCATCAAATGTAAACCTTACAATTGTCAGGATAATCATTAGTGGTTAGTCAAAATTTTTGTCAATAATTTTGTTTTTGTTGTTCGATTAATTTTTAGTGTATAATAATATTGCTTTGATCTGTTAGTTTAACAGCTCAGTTCATATTTGGTTACATAACGAATATATAGTTGATATTTCAATTGCGTCGTATGAAAAATATGTCTTCAGATACATTTGTCTATTTCTTTAACTTATTACAATTGTAGTAAACAAATTCAGCAATGACGCAGAAGATATGTGTCATTGGCGCTGGTGTGATGGGACTGTCGTCTGCAGTAAGAATACAAGATACAATTCCTGGGACTGACATCACGATCATAGCTGATGCATTTTCACCGTACACAACGTCAGATGGATCTGCTGGCTTTTGGAACATGTTTCTTGTGAGTGAAGACCAAGAAGAAGACACAAGGTAATGTATGATGTAAAAATGAACAAATGCTAATGTTTACTTTCTCTCATATATGGTTTTAACATGGGAAATTTTTTTTGACAAATACTAGGGCGTGTTCCTAAAACATAGGTTAATATGTTTAATGAACGAAATATTACTAAAGCTAATTACGAAGGTGAGTCGGCTCCGTCATTTGTTTTTATATAGTTTTATATAGTTAGTCTATTCCACATTATCAGAATAGGAAGATGGAAATATTTTATATACCAAATTTACTATAAAGCAAGATGAGGAACAAGCCAATAACACAATTCTGTAAACGATGTATCCCTTGTAACACATATTTACAAGAGGGGGAATCGATAAAATGCGGAATTTTGAATTAAGGTTATTAAAATACGCTGACAAATATATCATCGTCAGTTCTGTGTAATAAAATGTCCAACGAGTCGTAGTTATGTAAATATTTTAGATTTTAAATAATTTTGATTATTATTTTTTTTAACATTTTAAAAATAGGAGGTGGGGACAGGAAACATTTAATCATATTTTACAACTCTACAACTCTAAGTTTGGTGGCAAATTAGGAGCTCAGCTATTATCAGGATACAGATTCACACCAGATGTATTGAATGGAGTAAGTAGATGAGATAGTTTGTATATTTATTGTTGTTGTGTTTATTCGTGTTTTCTTTTTGTTTATTTCTGTTTCCCTAATACTTTCGATTACATTTGATAGTAAATGTTGCTCTTGGATTAAAAAAAAACTTTTGATCGGTATAAACCTTGGATATAATTTTCTGCTCAATTTAAATAATTACAAAGGATTGCTTTGGTTTTATGGTTCACATTCTTTCACTGATTTGTTATTCAGTATAGCCTGGTTTGCTGTAAGGACCGATAATTGTTTTCTCAATGTTTTTAATTGTTTTGTATTATAGGGCCTCAAATGGAAAGATTTATTGCTATCGTATAGATATTTAAACATGAGGGAAAGAGAAATTCATCCAGAAAATAAGTAATTTTATAAATAGATATTGATATAAGTTTGAGTTTGAATATATAAACGGTATGATAAGAAAAATATGTTATTATGAATGATTGAAGGTAATACTAACGGTATTTCCATTTTCTAATTTCAATAGATTAAATATTAGACAATGTCTCAATATGTATACCATTGCAGCCACAAACTGTATGATACAGCCGCAGAACTTTACATTCGAACGGAATAATGATTTTGCTGCAACATATATTGTTATTATACGGTTTATTTATATGTTTTTTTTTCTTTTGCTCCTTTCTTGTATTTCTCTCAGAGCAGGAGTATTTTACACCACCTTACTTCTAGATGTGAAGTCTTATCTTCCCTGGTTGATGGAAAAGTAAGTACTCCTCCTACATCAATATGTTAATCCCTGGTTAATGGAAAAGGAAGTACTCCTCCTACATCAATATGTTAATCCCTGGTTAATGGAAAAGGATGTACTCCTCCTACATCAATATGTTAATCCCTGGTTAATGGAAAAGTAAATACTCGTCCTCCTTCATCAATGTGCTAATACCCTTGTTAATTAAAAAGGAAGTACTCCTCCTACATCAGTTTGAGAAATAAGGTAAAGTTTGTGGTACGGTACATTTGCTTATGTAAAAATAATAGTAAATCGTTCGTGTGTCGAGTTGAAGCCGAAGCTATCACACGAAAGATTTTAAAAAAGTTTAGAAATTAAATCACACGCCAATGACACAATATCTTAGCCGAATAGCTCGCAAAAGCATAAACAATAAAATACAATATAATACCTCTTTTAACTTCCGACTTATAGATAAAATACAGTATTTTTACATACGTAAATGTGACTTGAATCGTGGTTGCAATTTTTCAAACTTACGATTTACAGGTTTCGTTCACGAGGAGGAAAGGTCGAATATAGGAAGATAAAAACACTAGAAGAGGTGCGTTGATAAGTCCTCCTTTTCCAGTATTTTTTTTCTAATATGAAAAAAAAAATGATGAAGACATAGAAAGAAGAAAAAAATATTTAGGACTTTAAATAATACAGCAGCAAAAAGCCTGATCAATGTATTTGACTCAATATTGCTATGTAATTAGAAACTTTTCCATGAAAAATTTGAACGAACATTACGTACAATTTGGGACATTTCATAATGTAAATTTAATCACATTGCTTTAGATTTCAGATTTTGGAATTATCATTAATTGTGCAGGATTGGGAGCGAATTTGTTGTTTAAAGATGGAGACCTTCAACCAATTAAAGGTCAAATCAGGAGGGTTCGTAAAGCTTTAAAAAGAAACGCTTTTCATTGGCTGGACAAAAAAATATATTTCTTATAAATTTCACCACTCGAAACTAATATTTTTACCACGAAATCTCTTAAAAATATGACTTGAATGTTCACATACAAATTCGATGTTAAGTATAGCAATGAATTTTGTCTTTTGCATTGAGTTTCACCGATTAGGTAGAGTGTAATGCATACAATGTGTATTTTATTTTATAGATACATGCACCATGGATAAAACATTTCATATATGATTATAACATACACGATGGAACTGAAACTCACATTTTACCTGGGTAAGGTTTCTTAATCTTTATTTCTCAATCTTTACTTTTTTATTTGTTAAAGAATAATTTAAAGGCTTATATTGTTTAAAATCATTCACCTGATGTCTCTTCAAATAAATATCTAGAACATTTTGAAAGCATGAAACTTAACAAACTTTTAATTACGCGACCAAACCCTATTGTATTTGATATTTTCTATAGGCGTGATTATGTCACAGTAGGTGGTACAGCCAGCAGGGGCATTTGGAGCACAGATATTAGTTCTATAGACCAAGATAGGTTGTGGAAAAATGCAGTTAGGCTGTGCCCAAGTCTGGAGGTATTGAATTTTCGAAGTTATCTTTAAAAATGCAATAAATTTCTTGCCAGTTTCAATGAAACAAAAAATAAATAGTTAATACGACAGAAACCAAAAGAATGTTCTTTTAATAATATTGTTTTAAGGGTTGAGTTGGAAAGTGTTTTCATTGCTTAAAATTTTGAAAACCTAACTACATGTATTAGTTTTATAAGACTTTTTTTGGTATAGAATATCCGTCCGTGTGTCAATCCGTGTGTGCTAAACATGCCCCAATCATAACTTAAGAGCCTGTTACCGGTTTTCTTACACCTTTAAATTTTTGTTCTATTGTATATAGATCTCTATTTCTTCGGTAAAAAATATTCTTCGCTCCTGGTTTGTACTGGATTAGACGGTGTTTCATACATTCGTAGCGCATGTGTTTATTTATAGAATGCACGCATAATAGCTGATTGGACAGGTTTAAGACCAGGCAGGACAAACATACGCCTTGAGATGGAGGACAAACCTTCAGGATCAACAGTAAGACTAGGCAACATGAAAGTGTCTTTAAAGTTTTTCAGTCGGTTTGTAGCATACATCACATAAAAAATCAGGTCAAATTTTATAAATGTTTCTTCCAAAGGCAAATCCGTAATCACGTATGATATATGTAATTGTTTATATAATTTCATCATTAGGAACATGCTTGTTGCATTGTGTCATGATCGTATCACATTATCATTGTTTCCTCTGTTTTTCTTTGCTCTTTCTATGTATTTTTGTATAAAAAATAATATGATATTGCAAAAAAAAATAGGCTGCTACAAATGCATAGTATTGCAAGTCTTGTGTATGATTCAATTGTCGAGGTATACATCTTACTTAAGAACGATGGACACTTGCTTTAGCACAGAAACTAAATATATATATTGTTGTAGGTAATACACAATTATGGACATGGTGGATCAGGTATAACTCTTCATTGGGGATGTGCTGGAGACGTTGTCAAGCTTGTACAGACAGCTTTGCGCAAACAGATAATTACTTCGAAACTTTGAAAGAACTTTTTGTCTATTGTTATATAAAATCAAACTCTTTAAAGTTGATTGCGTTATTAAAAAACTAATACTTTTAAGTAAATCACTTCATGTCAGTCAAATACATTTATAATGATATTGAAAAAAGTCCATGTAACTCTCTAACGGAGACAGCTAAAATATTTTGATAGAGAACTATCTAGCCTATAATAGACCAATGACGGAACGGGTAGCATATTGACGAATAGGACCTACAAGAAAATGCATTATTTGCACTGTTCGAGGCATCTACATGAACTTTTGTGTATATATATTTGATTCATGATAACTAAGGAAGGATTTGAAGTGTTCTTTGATGGGTAAAAAGCGACAAAAAAGTGACAATTCGAAAACAGGGTACACCCCACCCGAGAAAACCAGTACCAAAATGGCGACCACTAATCAAAACACCTCTCATGTACTTTTGCAAGCTAATGCAACATTACATGGACAATACTTAGATGCCTGCAGGAGTCCTATACACACTAACTATATAAATAGTCCAAATCAACTCCAGAGCTTTCAAATTATGCCTCCACCATCTCTACAGAGTACCCCACTTCAACAAGTCCAAACCCAAGGCCAAGGGGTGGTAAACCAAAGTACTCAAATGATACCTACGTCAGTACCTTTCTTGCCCGTTCCCACGCAATATAATGAACTACAATCACAATCTAGTAGCACTGCAGCACCGCAAATGATGAACGATATGAGTGAGAGGCTGAGAAGGCTAGAAAAAATACTGACCGAAAAGTTATCAAAACTAGATTTGTTAGACTCTATGGCCCGAAAACTAGATAGTTTTGAAACTAATATTTATCAGATGAGACTTGAAATAGACGAAATAAAAGAAACCCAAGTAAAAAACTCATCTATTATTGAGAAACAAGAGAATCATCATAATATAGTCGAGGATCGTCTCGTATATCTTGAAAACTCCAATAGACAATTACAACAACAAAACGTAGAGCTTAAAGAAAAATTTTTATCACTCCAAACACACTCTATGAAATACAATCTGATCTTTGACGGTATCAGAAATACTACGGGCTTTGAAGAAAATACAGAGGCTGTACTTCGAGAATTTCTTACAAACGAACTTGAGGTACCAGATGTCGAAAATATAAGGTTCCAAAACGTACATAGGCTTGGTGAACGTCGAGACAGAAGAGAACGAGGCATTATTGCCCGATTCGTTAAATTTAGCGAACATGAAACTGTCAGAAAATATGCAGCTAATATAAACCTTAATTTTCCGTCTACCAACAATACCCAAAAGAGATCAACGACAGACGCAAAACATTAATTCCAAAATTTAAAGAATTCCGGAGACAGAAGAAAAACGCCAAAATTGTGTACGATAAACTTATTGTTGACGGTCAAGTTTACGATCCTACTACCCACCGAGAACCTCCTCGCTATATACCTGGTTTACCGATAGATCAAGGACACTCATAGGACAACACACTGGACACTGAATTTGGTCAACAATCGAACAGTGTAAACAAAATCAACATATCGTACCTGAATGTATGTGGTCTGAAATCAAAACTTTTGAACCCAGATTTTGAAAACTTGATTAAATCTTACGACTTACTAGTTTTTGTAGAATCGAAACTTAATAAACTAGATGACTTGAATTTACCTGATGAATATAGTTTTTACTCAAAATGTAGAAAAAAATATAAACGAAAATCAGGTGGTATTACAATAATTTATAAGAAGTCATTGTCCAAATTTATTACTTTTTTGAACTCGAAGTCCTAGTTTATACAGTGGGTAGAAATTTCAAAAGAGTTATTTTATGTTGAGGGTAAGAATCAGTTACCATTATCAGATATTCTTTTGGGTTGTGTTTATATACCACCCGAATATTCTAAGTACTCCTCAGAGGAAGCATTTATAGAAATAGAAAATGAAATGATTCTATTTTCAAAAAATCGCACCAATATTGCGATTGTAGGGGACTTCAATTCTAGAAGCGGTAACTTGTGTGATATTGTTGATATAGACTCTGAATTTTTTGATATTCTCAATATTACTGATGTAGCTAGCTTCGTAAATGAGACGTAACTGTTATGTGATAAACTTCTTAAGAAGGATATTCCTGTAAACAGATTTTCAAAAGATACCCATGTAAATAGTTGTGGTCATAAATTGATTGATTTCTGTAAAAGATGTTCTATTTTTATTGCTAATGGCAGATTGTTTAAAGATAAAGCTATTGGTAAAACAACTTGCAAAGATGCTAGTCTTGTCGATTATTTGTTATTATCGAATAGTATGCTTTATTATATATGTGATTTTGATGTTTGTGATTTTGATCCCATGTTCTCTGATGCCCATAATCGTTCACATTTCAGTTTAGTTGCCTCTCCTATTAAGAATGTTAGTAATAAAAAGTCATGTACTTACATAAAATGGAATCCACAAAAATCTGCTAACTTTACACAATCCTCGATAAATAATGATAATGATATATTGAACAGATTAAAATCCATGCTGAGTGATGCGGACAATAACACGGTCACGCCTGAACAAGTTGATGAACTTGTTAATGACCTAGGTCATGTACTTTTAGAAAATGCAAAAGTGGTATTTGGTGAAAATAAATATAAAGAAAACCGAAATAATAAGAATAGTAAACCTTGGTTTAGCAAAGAATGTAAGGTGAAAAGGGATGAATTTCACCAGGCTAAACAAAGATTCCATCAACATAAAACCGAGCGATAACTCTAATTAGCTGTCTCGGGAAGCTTTTCTCTTGTATTCTGAATACCAGATTGAATTTGTTCTCGAATGAATTGAACATCCTTTCTGAAAACCAAGCCGGTTTCAGAAGGGGTTACTCAACACTTGATAACATTTTCGCTCTACATTCACTGATAGAATTATATTTTTCGTTTGGAAAAAAGCTTTTTTGCACATTTGTTGATTTTAGAAAAGCATTTGATACTGTTTGGAGGGATGTGTTATGGTTAAAACTGAAAAATTCTGAAATTAAGGGAAAGTGCTTTAGGGTGATACATAATATGTATAATGATATAAAATCTTGTGTCGAGTATAGTGGGAGTCGGTCAGACTTTTTTCCCTGCCTTACCGGGGTGAGGCAGGGAGAAAATCTACCGCCTTTCTTGTTTGCGATTTTTCTGGAAGACTATTTTAGTCAGCTCAACGGATTACCACTTGAAATTGTACAAAGAAAATTAGAAGAGGAGATCCACATTTTTTATAAAATATTTGTTATTCTGTATGCTGATGATACTATTATTTTATCAGAAACAAAGGAAAGCATGCAAAATTCTTTGAACATTTTTAATTCTTATTGTGAATCTTGGAAGCTCCAAGTCAATACAAATAAAACTTAAGTTATGATGTTTAGCAAGAGAAAAGTTAGACACAATATGGAGTTCTATTTAAGTGGCGAAAAATTGGAAATTGTTGATACTTATACCTATCTTGGTGTGATACTTAAATATAATGGTTGTTTTATTGAGACCAGAAAAAACGCGTCGAACAGGCTAATAAAGCCCTTTATAGTATTCATAGGTTAGTTCAAAATGAACGTATACCAATCGATTTACAGCTAAAATTATTTGATTGTATGATTGAACCGATTCTACTTTATGGTTCAGAAGTATGGGGTTATGAGGACTTGTGTTTAATTGAACAAGTCCATCTAAAGTTTTGCAAGAGGATTTTGAGAGTACGAAATACTACGCCAAATTTCATGGTTTACGGGGAATTGGGAAGATTTCCATTAGAATTGCGTGTTAAACTTAGGATAGTTTCTTTTTGGATAAAATTATTACAATGTGAAGGTAAACTGAGTAATATTTTATATAGACTGATGTTTTTTCTTCAAGAAAACAGTGTCTATAATTTTCGATGGATACAATTTATTAAACAAATATTTAATGATATTGGTATGAGTGAGGTATACACGAACCAATTTTCATATGTAAGCATTAAGCATGCTCAAATTAGCCTACAGATCAATTTATTCAAAAATGGTTCAGTGATATTCAACTAGCTTCCCGTGGCGAATTTTACTCTCTAGTCAAGAACTCCTTTGGTATTGAACAATACCTCTGAAATTATCGGATTCACACAGAGTGTGGATTACAAAGATGAGGACATCTAATTTACATCTTCCGATCGAATCTGGTAGATGGTCTGGTATCTGCAGACATGAACGTATCTGTAAATTATGTAACCAAACCGTTGGTGATGAGTTCCATATTCTTTCCTGTTGCATGAATGATAAAATTGTCAAAATAAGGGGAAAACATTTACCAATACTACTACATAAATCCGAATACTAAGAAAATGGAAGGTCTCCTATCATTTTGTATTATCCCTGTGTTGAGATCGTTATCAATAGTTATTAGAAATGTTTCTACTTTATTGTAACTGAAATGATTATATGTTCATTGTACTATTGTATGTATGTTTTGTGCTCGTTTCGTTGTTGTTTGTAAAACTATTATATACTATTGATCTCATGTAACGCATATTTATGTATGTGTCTGAGTGTATTCAATAAATCTGAAAATCTGAAACCTAAAACTGAGACTGAGGGCTCAGTGGCTTACATAACTTAAGATTGTGTTACCTGTATTATAAGGTCATTGTTTATCTAGTGACGTCACCATGACCCGATTAAAAGCTTCCCATTGGAAAATGATTTTAATGTAGTCAAAGATATTCCACTTTCACCAGAAGTGACTCTCTACTTGTACCGAGGCGGTCGTCCTTCAAGAAGCAGGAAATGTTTATTTCTTTAATATCCTGAATTTGTAGAATTTGTAGTATAGTTCGTGTTGTATGGCATGAGTGAAAAGTATATTACCAGAATCATTAGACTTGTATCGGATGGGCCCATGTAACCTTTATCCCATTTTTTTCTAAATCGCAATGGATCATGACGTCATGAGGTATACATGGTGGGTATAACCTGTCGATATAAATCAAAATCTGTCCCACTGCTTGGTCTGGATAGTTTCTGTTCTATCAGAGGATTAGTTTAACAATATTTTACAAATATAGTACTATAAGAGGAACCTAATAATAGACAATATAATTAACTTTGTAATACTAAGTGGTGATCGTCTTGTTTTGAAAATCCTCTGAGACTCTCACATATTGGGGCTGTTTTAGCGGCTTTTCCCATTGATCTTTTGAATAAAATTCTAAATTTTGTCAAACCTCACACATTTAGGTTTTGAAAGCTCGATAGCTAGCTCTGACATTGATCAGATTAACTTCATTTAGCATATAAACTCATTTGTATAAAAATGTTTCTTTTATATTGTCACTTAAGTAGCTGTCTTTGTAAGAATCATGCAAAATCTGAAAAATGTGATTACATCCTAAAAAAGGCTACATATTTTTATTTTTGTAATTATGTTGTTTTATGGGTCTATGCTATGAAATGTGTAATTATTCATTCAAATCTGCCTGCTCTTAAGAGATAATCAACATTAAAAATCCAGTAGATTCTATTGTATTTGAGCGTCATTTACAGAGTTATCTCCCTCAATTTTGAAATCTACAGTGTATTCTATATAATTTTTATCTCCTAAGAGCACAGATTATATGAAAAACCACATGTTAAGTTCTGTTTACTATGACATTTCAAACAAAGTATTAAAAATAAAAATATGTAGGCTTTTTACCCATGAATCACACTTTGCATGATCCTTAGGTGGAGTCCTACTTAACATCTTATAATATGAATTTTATATTCTGGCTGTTTTAGTACTTTATACTCCCACTATTTTTGTACTTCACGCAAATACTGTTTGTGATCACTCATTATTCTGATGTACATGATCAAGTCGACTTTTTTTCTTTTGAAAAAACATGAGACATGTGCTTTCAAGTACCTTGACATAAATACTATCAGTTGTTGAATGTGTGATGTTTACATATACTTGGTCCATCTAAACCGTTAGCTTAAAACATGTTGAGATAATCATGTATATATGTGTACACGTTAATGCCGATACATTTATTTCAATGTATGTGTATAACTAGTATCCATACTCCATACTTAGTGTAGAAGTGTAAACAATAACCAACTTTTAAATCAGAATGCCTTTGTTTAAAATTTGTGTAGTTGGTGCTGGAATAATAGGTCTTTCATCGGCCGTCAAAATTCAGGAGCGTATAGTAGGAGCTGATGTTACCATTATTGCTGATGCATTCTCACCTAACACGTGTTCTGATGGTTCGGGAGGCTTTTGGGAACCTTATTTATTACCAAAAGAATCTTTAGAACAATCAAGGTAGGTTTAGTTTTTTTTTTATTTGTGAGGGATAATTTGTAGGATATTCAAGGGGAAATTATTTATAGAATGCATTTAACAATGATTTTTAAAATAAAACAATCTTTAGTTGGTTGCAATTCTATATACGTTTACAACACAGTCGTTGTGATTGATATGAAAACTAGTACCCAGCATTAACCTCCGAAAGTGTTGCAATTGTGCATCCTGAAGCCTACAACTTGTAAAGTTGGCAATGTGCATTTGTTTTTCTTAATTAAGGTCTTTCCCATTTTAATGGGAAGACCTTGTATTATTATTCTTTTTTTTTTCTGCCGCCCAATATCCTCGCTTCTCATTAAATCATATCGCGACAAGATTTTGAGCATCTTTTGCAATCTGAGATAAGACTTTGGAATTCACCATGGGAGATGTGATCAATTGTCGTTCCAGAGTTATCTGCCCCGCAGAAAAAAAAAATTTGGAAAATTTCTTAAACCGTTTTAGATACACACAAACCGAAAGTTCCATATTGTTCAGAAACAAGGGGCAGTACTATTTGACAAGGTTTCGTAAAGATTTGAGGTTTCTCTGGTTACGTGATTTCGCGACGTATAATTCGGTTGGTCACATAACTTTAAAACCGTAAGTTTTATAGACTTGGGACCTTCACTGTTGATCTTAGATGATATGGTGTATGTTTACAAATGTCAAGGTCAAAGGTCACTTTGAAATTTGACCTTGGCCTTGTTATGGGATGGAATCCGAAACCGTTACAGGTATTTGGTGAATTTTTGAAGTTTTTTGTCAAGATGTCACTAATCGTTACAGATAGAGGTGTACCGTAAATGACAAAAATGTTCAGAATAACGAGCTCTACAAGAAAAGTATAGGTATTCATTCAACATTTTCCAAGTTGTAAGAGCTATGGTCCAAAAACTGATCTTAAATGCTATTATAATAGGATCGGTCAATTAAATTTTTTCAGTTGATTTCAAATAAAAGTACCAACAAACTATATATATATTCTTGAATAGGAGCATAAATGCTACCTAAAAATACTAAGGGCCCCGTGCAGGTCCGGGTGTCAAAAGAATAGGCCTGCAGCAGCGCTAAGCTTGTCGTATAAGGCGACTAAATAGTGCTCAGAAACCTAGCCGGGGGCTAGGCGCTCTGCCCACAGAGCAACTGGGATGTGTGCCCCCGGTGGTGGAATGGGGTACCCCTGGCATGTTACATGCTGGGGTTGTCAGGCTATAATACGGAAAACCTGACCGCAAACCATAGTGGTGCACCGTGTTGGGAAAGATGCCACGTTCCTCGTACGTTAAAGAACCCTGCTGTGGTATTCGATAGGAGTAGGAACCTTTGCGCTCCGCCACAGGAGGCTAAATTGCCCGACCTTACCCATTCCCCCTTTTTCCAGTGGCAATCAAAATTTGTCGACCCTATTATCCTTGTGACCCATCCTTTTTTTTATCATTTCATGTTCATTTTATCATCCATTTCATGTTCATTGTCTGAATATAGCTGAAATATTGCTGCTCGGACGTTAAACCCCAACAAACAAACAAACAAAATAAAAATACTAAGGTCAAAGGTCAAGGTAATTTGTTTTAATAGTCAAAAACTGGGTCATAAAATGGTTTTTTGCCATTTTTGCCAATATGGTTCAAGACAACTCAAACTACTTCCAGTCAATTTAGAAGCATGGTTCCATATCCAATGATATGCCACAATGCATACTTCCAGTCAAATTTGACGATTTTCAGAAATCGGTGAAAATACACCGATAGGCAACATTTTCAAAAAATCTTTTTTTTTTGTCGTATTGACTCCAGGATACCATATTTTCATTCGAATAACCAATATTATTATTATTATTTTTTTCCGCCAGACATTTTGCCAAAGTTATGGCTCAACGTATCACGACAAGATTTTGACAATCTTTTGCAAACTGACAGACTTTGGAATTCACCCTGTGAGACGTGATCATTTGTCGGTCCAGAGTTATCTGGTTCCCTGGTTACGCGATTTCGCGACCTAAAATGAAATTGTTCGGTTGGTCACTAAACCTTTAAACCGTTAGTCGTATAGACTTGGGACCTTCATTGCTGATCTTAAATGATTTGCAGTATGTTATGCAATTCATGGTTCTTTGTCAAACTTTGATAAGATATTTTACCTCATTTGTATGTTCATTTCATTTCTGAATCTTTATTAAGCACTTTTTTGCAGTAGATTTTTGTTAATGTCTTTAAAATATAAGTTATAACTACTGGTAAGACAGTATTTACGGTCCAAATATGTATCTACATAAGAAAACTCTCCATCGACATTTGGAACTTTAGTGGTGTCTTTGTCCGTTTTGGTTATTAAATATCACCTCTCTCTTTGAAAAATTGATGCACACGTTGAAAACAACAGTTCTTACCGTAATTAGTGCATTTGTTTTATAAAACTAATCTAAAAAATCTAAAGTAATCCTACAATCATGATTTATGTAATGAAAATGTGATAATGGAGTATGATTGCCTCATGCTCTAGGGTAATTTCTTAGCTGTTTTAAATCAGAAACCTTCACTACTTTTATTCAAAGCTTCAAATGAATTCATGAATGCATATATGGTTGCATGACAAATATTTATTTTGTTTGAAACAGCTTACGTAATCATTATAACATATGCGATCAAAGCGCTGCAGCTCCAAATTTTAAGTGGAAAAATGAATCACGGAAATAAAGAATAATGAAGTTTAAATTTCCTTGTTTGTTCTTACTTTTCAAACTGATGAATACCGTTTTCTACGGCAAGGATAATTTAATTAGAATTTAATGTTTTTGTTGCGACCTCCAGTATTACTTTTTTGTTACCTCTCCCCTTCGTCGATGTGTTCAAAAAGTTGTAATATGTATTCACCATTTGCGTATCGTTTCGATAAATAGAACAAATTAAAACATTTTATTTTGAAAATATTAGTGAAGTAATAATTCTGCAAAAGATTATAATGAATTTTGAGCATTTATGATATTCTCACACTTATCCTTTAAAAATAAAAACAATAACAAAATCAAGTACCATACTTGAGTAACGATGCACCATGGTGCAATATTATAAAATAGCCGCAGTAAGACTTGACATCTCTTATACAGAGATACGATAAATCTTATTATTATATAGTAATAAATATTTTCCTATTCAAATCAATAGAAAACAAAGCATGCAATATATCCCGGTATATTTGCACGCAAACTTTCATTCGTATCCGGAAAAAATCGGAGACGTTCCGAATACGTTTTTAAATTTATTGCACTGTTGTCGTCTGCTTAAGAAATGGCTGAACGGGATATTGGGAAAACGGTAGTATTTATTATCCTATAGCCGACAATACTAACCTTTTCAAGATTTTCAATAATTTCTAATTAAAACTAGGACTCAAAAACCATTTTTGTTGTAATACTTTAGAGATTAAAAAATCACCATGGGAATAGAGGTTTTTTCAACCACCATCAAATACTTGAAGGTACCGGAAGTTTTGCATTTTTTGGGTTCCGCTCTCCTTTGTAATAGGCAGTCTTTTTAAAATTTCATAAACTATGCATTTTGAAGGATAAAAAAATAAACTTAATTTTTTTAAAACTTGAATCCTTTAAGAATCTGAGAGAGAGAAATCATCATTACAAACTTTGTCAGTACACCAATCTGTCCTTTCAAAGTTCTACTTCCTTTCACCTGAATAGGGTACACGATTGGTCAACCTAATGCAGGGAAATAAATACTACTATTTTCGCTATTAACAGGTTGTTACAAAATGCGGAATTTGAAGAAATACCACAAGAGGAGGCAAATAATGCTGTATTAAATGTTGACAGACAAGGAGTCAAAGACTTTGTAGACAAGCAGAAAAAGAAATCTGTATGTGAAGGTCAGCGTCAGCGCTCGGCGAACTTTGAATCGTTACCACCACCCGTAAAAAAGTTCAAGGGAATACTTCCACTGGATTTATCACAGTTCCCAGGAATAAAACTCACTTTTAAAATGTGTTTTGAACTGTTCAACATATTTCCGTGTTTGGTGACAGTTGTAATGATTCCATTTTTCTTTCAAATTATACAAACAAAAAATGCATTCCTTTCAGTTTTACTACAATTTGTCAAACATTCATAAATTCATATTGCACTAGTTCATATATTTATTATGCATCATATTTGAACTAGTGCAATAAAACACATATAATGTTGTAAAATGCATTATGTCCAACAAATTAGTATAACCTTAACTGAAATATTTATTACTATATAATAAAAAGGATTGCCCCTCGCAAAATATCATATTGCACTCGAAAGCTCGGGCAATATAATATTCTGCTGGGGACAATATTCACCAGTGTTCATGCAATAACCCTATATTATAAGACAATAAGTAAATAATGTTAATACATGCGTGAATGTTAGTTTCTGAAAGCTGTCTTTAAAAGTATACTTCCAATACATTTTTAAAAAGTGGCCTTAGACCTATCATCGGCACCTAAATCGAGGATGTCCAGCTTTTTATCGGTAAAAACAACTATTTACGATCTTTAAATGCAA
Organism: Perna viridis; assembly: GCA_037379345.1. Taxonomy (NCBI): domain Eukaryota; kingdom Metazoa; phylum Mollusca; class Bivalvia; order Mytilida; family Mytilidae; genus Perna; species Perna viridis. The sequence goes on along the minus strand of CM074511.1, from coordinate 51,134,628 downwards.
AACAACCCCATGTATGGCCTAACATTTAAACAATAGCACAGCGAGAATATCACAATAAATGAACATGTATTAATAAGTTTCAATTGTCATTAAAATAGAAAAATCAAAGTACTCATGTACTGAATAAATTTACACTGACTTTTTAGTTGCCTTAAAATAGCAAGAACAGAGACCGACTTCTTGGTTATCAAAATATTTAAACAGTTATTGTACAGTAATTTTTTAAAGACACTTTGTTCCGACATTGTTCCAACTTACACAATGGAGGCACATTATTCACACTTATACAAAATACTCATACTTTTGTAGAGACTTAAAAGTACGAATTTAGACGTTACAATGCATAATACTAGGCTAAATGTTTTAGTACTTCATAGAGGGGTGGCCATTTGACCTGGAAGTGACAATTGAGACCTTTTTCTTTGGGATACTTTATAATTATCTCCCTTTGAATTGATCTATTTTCATAAAAATCACAAGTTCAGTTCGAAACTAATTGTACTGATGAAATTGACAGAAAAAATAGTTTATTACAACACAGTTACTACAGAGTTCATCTTTCTTATAAGAATCAGAACTATTTTGCAAATTTAATAATTGTCAAAAACCTCGCCTTTTAAAATATATACAAGAAATAAATACTGTCGATCGAGCCGTTTCTACAGGCTAAAATACAATAAGCCGTTGCCTGTGAGGCAAAGATCATTTCTCATGAACATGATTGTTTTCAGGAGAGAATTGGTGCGAACGATCTGTCAATGGTTCTGGAACAATTGACCTTCTATTTTTTCGTTATGTTTTGCTTTTCAAATAGAAACAGACGAGTGAGAAGTTTTTTCTTTGATAGATCCAAATTAGTATATATACAACTTGATTCTTGTCAAACTTTGTTACGAAAAAAAAGATTCACAACAACAAAAGTTAGCCGATGTAAATAAAAACAACACGTCAAAACAATAATTGGTATAGTTTGCTTGAGTTTTATAGATCTACGATAAAAAATTACTTAAAATCATTTAAAAATTATTTGTTTTTTTCGGTATGGCATACGAACTTTGAGAAATATTTTCTGAATTGTTTTTTTTTTTCAACAGACCTTCCTCTCCTCTTCTTAATATTTTTAAGTCATGATTCATATAGCTATATGCTCGTTTTCCTACATAGTATAATAACTGTGTTTAATTATACATTCAATGGCATCCGACAATAAAGCTTTCACATCTATTGATGTGTGTATAATTTGTTAAATAAAGTATCCACTTTTTAAAAAAATCGATTAGTTTATAAATGTTTGACCGTGATAGAGTATAAAACGCAGAAATATTTACATATCTTAAGAAATTAAATTTATCTAAATAATCCTGACGTGTATTTGACCGTTCCGTTTACGAGAGCTTTGCTGTTACCTCAATTCAGTGGAGCAGTTCTTTAACAATTTAGCTAGTCTTTTCATTATCAAGAAGTAATTTAATTATGATTTGAACCTATTGGTTTTTCTTTAGTAATTAGTGATACAATAATTTCTCCATTTAAAATTTTTAATATGCTAACTTTAACGAGCATGTCAAAATCTCATTTTTACCTTAGAGAAAACAAATACAAGAAAAGGTTGAAGGAGAATCAATTTGTCCAATGAAATCTTTGAAAAGTTTAAAATTGCAGAAAATGTCTAAAAAAAAGTTACTAGTTATCAAGATGTGAGAAATTCATAATCATTGACCTTTACGGAAATCCGAGTTGCTCAATTACTTTTGTTTTGTTGCACTGTAATTTCGGTTACATCATGTTCTTTATGTTGTGTGTCTGTTTCTCTGTCTAGCCTTTATCCCTGGATTGTATTCTTTTGATTTCCGCTAGAATCTTAGTTCCCTTCACTACTCTTTTAATTTTTCAAAATCGAAAACTTCGGGATCATTCGGCATCTGTGTCATGGCGGAAATTCAAACTCTCATCTTTTTATCACATCAACAGTTGTTACGAAATAACAACGTTAGAAAAGTCATTACTAAGTCTTCGACCGATGAGATTTTATAGATAATGCGAGAATCGCTCCTTTCTCGAATCTCTCTAGAGACGAGAAATAATTTTCTTACACAGGTCAATAAGTTTGAAAATCGATTAAATTTTAATTGCGGTTAAGCAGAGAACATTGTGTTAGACACAAAGTTACGTACCTTGGTTTGTTCGACTGTGTGTTTTGACATGTTTTTTTATATGATATCTGCAAAATAATGAGCTTGACAACACAACAACAATTCAAAGGATTCAATACATTTTGTAATATATATATATATATATAAAAGAATGAGGCTATGGTGTAGATTGAAACTGTTTCCATTGTTTCCATCTCTTTTGTTTTCCCACTATCAATTATAACCACTAATGAATACTTATTGTGTCACATGTATTTTCCGAATGTAACAAAATCCGATGTCAAGAGATACTGTTGGTATTTGAATAAAATATCGTAGCCATATCTGCATTTAATTCTATATATTCCATGTATTTTTCTTAGATGTAGGCCTGAATTATACGCTTACCTTATTTTAGTCTTGTGTTTGTTCAAAGATTATCTGTGTATTTATCTTAGAATCATTGTGTTTCACTTCTTGCACTAAACATGACATATATACATATATTCCAGCAAGTGGTGTGATGAGACTTGGAACCACATGCTAGAGATAGTAAAATCAACTGACGCAGGTTCCTTGGGTGCTCACTTGGTGTCAGGTTACAACTATTCAGGAGTACATATTCCATATGTAAGTTGATATTCCATATGTAAGTTGCTACTCGAGGAAACGTTCAAACTTTTAAATTGAAAAAGTAAGTACTATACATGGTGGTCAATGCAATATATTTGCAATTATTATTTTTAATTCAGTTTCGTGTTCATGATTTAGTAATAAATTGTTATAAAGAAAAAATGAGATTTATAAATTTATGATTTAAAACCCTTCTGTCATGCTCAATCAATAACAGAGCAGCGATTGTGTTGTCGTCTCGGAGCTTAGCATTTTTATCAATTTAGATCGAAGATCAGAATTGATATAGCAGTCACCACAGCCTTTAGATTTGTAAAGCCTGATGACATCTACAATTACTTTATACCGCCGTAGTAAAATAGTCCCACAGGCATACCCTATATAGATTCAAATGCAGATAGTTAAATCCATTTTATTGGTATTTCTTATATAACACATTTAATTCTATTTTATTTACGACAATAAACAAACCCAATAAACAACTTTTACTTCGAACTTAATTTGCTGATTAATTAGGATTGTTCATTTGTATTAACAACGACCCAATTAAAATAGTTGACCTCTAATCTCTTATCAGTACTTGTTTATGTCTATGCAATCAGTCGTTCACTGTCGATATATTCAAGTTGTCTATATATTTTTAGATGCATAATGTAGATAGAAATGAAAACCTCGGAATGCTAAAGCTGTCTTCTGAGATTTCAGCCCCTGGCGGATCCAAATATTTATAAAATGAGGGATAGTGGATTCGATCGAGAAACTTATATAAAGAAAGGGGTCCAATGCTATCATTTGCCACTCATTAATTTTTGCCAAATGTTTTACAAAAGGGTAGCAAAACCCCCCGAAACCATCCCGATGTATGACTCACTGTAGCGTGTATTTTTATTACGGTTACTGCCTCATGACATCGGAAGCCCGGAGATGGCAAACAAATATATTTTTTAGACGATAGCATAGGAATTTCGATTATGCATTTCTTGGGAATGGTGTCAGTCTGTGGTCTGGTGATATTGCTTTTTGTAATAATCATTCTATTGGGCTATTTTGACCATGTGTAAACATAATAGAGCTGCGTGTGCTGCAGGTGCTCCAGGGCATTAAAAGTGCATGGCTAATCTTGTCTATAACATACATAATTGTTGAAATTGTATTCTAAGACATTGGCGTTTATGTTAATGTACGTGTGTCTGGAACTATAAGCCTGAGAAAGTAAGCACTTTAAGTGAAACATAGGAGACTATGCGATAACTTGTAGCACTTGAACTATAAAGCTTATACCAACTGAGGAATGAAGCTGGTTGAGAGGGGAATGCATCTAAGGATTTATTTCAATGATTGTGGCGGCTTATGTTCGAATGCTTTGACAGACAGATTCGACCTGGAGGTCGATAAATTAAATCTCGACTTTAAAATATTTAGAAACAGGGAAAAGCCAACTAGTAGATTGTAGCTCAATTACGCAGTATATCGGAGAGTTTTGTATTCATTTTTTCTACCTGTTCCGTGTAAACCGACATCGCACCTGAATATTGAGCAAACTGGCGCACTACTAGGATGCATTATGAAATTTGTGTGTGTGTTTTTTTTTTCAAGAAGCTTATGTTTAGATACGTTTGAATGCGATCCCCTTACTTTCCTTTTACTCCAAATTTTTTCAATTTGACGATTATTTGAGGCCTAAAATTTCAAACGATCGATATAAATTGATTCAGTACATGAGTACTTTGATTAAAGATGAACTCTGTAGTTGTTGCTCTGATATTCTCTTTCAATCGCTTACCTTGACCTTTATCGTGGATTTATTAACCTTTAAAAAAAATCAACAATTTGCATTGATAGTGCAAAAGAATTGTAAGACAACTGGATCCAATTTGGATTCCTTAAATTTGGAAATTAACGTTATATACAATTTGAGCTTCTTAATCACCTCATTGCAAATCTAAAATAAAGGGGCATGTTTAGTTGCAAATCTTAACAATGAAACTACTTCATTAGATTTTAAGGTCAAAATTCCCTTTTCAGTGATGTGAAAATCATGTCTTTAAATTAATGACTTGAAATGTGTTTTTTTGTTGTTGTTATATAACCTATAGTGTAGGTAGTATTTGTTTTGTTTAAGGATCCCACTTGGAAGGAGCAGGTAATAGGATACCGACATATTACAGAAAGGGAAAGGCAACTACATCCTGATAAAAAGTAGGCGAGTTGGCCGATCTAGAATTTTTTTTCACATATTTTGTTGATAACTACTGTAAAAGTATTAATTTTTGCGGTGGACACATAAGGGCGAAAACTTGAAAACGCTAAATTGAGTTTTAACATTATAGAACGCTTATCATTTTTTGAAACCGCGAAAATTGATACCCGCGAGTATATTCATTTGACAGACTTCGCAAAAATTAGCAACCGCGAAAATTATTACGTTCACAGTATATAAAAGCTTTTGTTAAAAATTCAACAGCGAAATTTACTCGGACGTATAGTCAAACAGCTGAATCTCTCGTAAACCTGTTTAATACTTGCAAAGTATACAGCGTGACATCACAAAACCAAGTTGGTAAGTTGGTTTTATGCGAAAATTTTGCAATCTTTCAGTATTTTCTTTATATATGCGTAAATTTATATTACACTGCTTACAAATCAATCATTTTACAATGATAGAATAAATTAATTACATAATATATTGGCAATTTTTTTTATAGGGATGGTGTTTGGTATACCACTATCATGATTGATGTAAAGAAATACCTCCCATGGCTAATGTTGAAGTGAGTGGTCTTACTTTACTGTTTTCTAGTACTTAAGTTTTAAGATGCACTCACTAACATTAAAAAAACAAGAACCTAAGGTAATATACAAAACCCTGATTTGAATGTTAATTAGCTCAAATTCTCAAATTCATGACCTAAAAAACTTCTAGAATTAAAAATACATAAAAAGGCAATGAAAATGAGAAGCACCTAAATTAATGTATTTGCTTTTATTCGAAATTGTAGTTAATCTGGTCTTGGTTTCAATAATTCATGAAATAATGTTGGGTAATTTTAAAACAAAGTATTTTTGTGCATTTGTTTTTGTTTAAAGTTTCTTAAAACTATTTTTCTACTTTTTTTATTTGTTGTACGGTCTTTGGTTTGAATAAATGTGGGGTAAGTAAGTAAATAAAATTCCTGTTCCATTTACACTTTCAAGATTCCGTGAGAAGAAAGGAAAAACAATTTTCAAATCGATTCAAAATTTAGCTGAGGTATGTTATTCTTCAACTTGTTACTTTATATTAACATTGTTACTTTATATTAACATTGTTACTTTATATTAACATTGCACAAATAGACAAAATCAATAGTCCTTGATAGACGATTCTGAAGAATTAAATATTTACTTGAAACTAAATGAATAATTATTGACATAGAAGAAATAATTCAAATTGATAAGGTTTTTTAGATTTTATTTTATTTTTTGTTGTTGGAAATTGCAGTGAAAGCAAAACTAAGGTACTTATATTTGATAAATAAAACAAATATCTGACATTAATTTATTAAATCATTATTTATCTTTTACATCATTTATTTTAGGTATTGAAGGATTTTGATATTGTTGTTAACTGTAGTGGTATAGGAGCTAACAAACTATGCGACAAGTCGGTATTTCCCGTCAGAGGACAAGTAATAAGGGTATGTACTATAAATCCCAAATATGACTCATTAATCCAGATTTATACAACCCATTTTTCCCACTAATTTTTGAAACAAGGGGCTTAAAGGGGGAAAATTGGTGTAATCATTAGAATTGAGAGAAAAAAAAACTTATTGTAGATCCGATTCTTTTTATTCAATCTGGTCCTTTTTAAATGTTTTCAGGGTAGGCTTATCTTTAACTGTTTTGGAGTTAAAGGGGTACAAAATTGGGCCACACAAAAGAAAAATAACTTTTATTTTTGGTCCGTTTTATATATTATTTATTTTAGATTGAGTTCCTTTTGAAACTCTCTGCCTGGGTTTTTCAATCAGATTTCAGATATCTTACGATTTTTGTTATAAGGGTCAAAAGGGCTATGCCCCCCAAAAATTAACTTTTGTTTTTGTTTTTGTTTGTGTTTTTGTTTGTTTTTTTTTTGCTTTATCAAATTTTGTGCTATTTTGTCTAAACCAGTTGTGTTTATTATATCTGTAAATCCTTATGCTTAAGTGTATCAGAACCTAATATTGAGTCCACACTTGCCCCAACTTTTCAGTTTCGACCACTGCGGTGCTATCATGCTGCGTTATGTATGTAGTTTTGATATGTTTCTTTCTTAAAAGAATGTATTTGTCTAATGGTTACTGTTCGTATGTCATTCCAGGTAAGAGCACCATGGGTAAAACATTTTTATTTCGACAATGATACAACGGAAAAAGGAAACAAGATCTACATTTTTCCAGGGTAAAATATTATATTAGTTTAATCATGAAAATGATTTGAATAAGGGTAACAACAAAACAGCCGAACACTAATCCGATCCATTATCCATTCAAGTCCAAAACAAATCTGGCAAAATAGATATTACACCACCGGTGCAGCTGGTGCCGCGATGGTCTTGACTTGGTACAGCCATATCTAACGAAATGGTGGCTAAATCGAGGTTTACAGCGTTCCTCAATCTCCTGATTCAGGAGACTGTTTCTAAGATATTAATGGCGTTCAAGAAAATCAGAGTAGTTAGTTCTTGCTTTAGTGTAGCGAATCATTTGTGAAATATAAACACCATATGCAGGAGATGAAGATATATTGCTGCACAGGTGAGGAAAATTTATGATACTAAAATCAAAGTCGCCCTTTTTTTTCCATTAACCTTAGTGCTGAGATAACCACTGTTGTCAATTTCGAGCTGTAGGTTTAAAATCAGATGCAAACACAATTTAAAAAAAACCAATTTGTTTCTATAGTCTCCTTTATCTCGAACTCTGATGGATATATTGAAGGTAACCATTTAACAAAATAATGGTTGTTAATCGATAATGCACATCAATATATCTGTATGTAAAGTTAAAGGATTTAGCATCTTTTATAACTTCAGTTGTGACAAATGTGACAGATATGTTATCAGTGAAGAAATCAAGAATGTCACAAACCTGTTTTTCTATGTAGCACACTTTACCCTTCTCCGATGTTTTAGAAAAGTATGTGGATTTGTGACCAGAAACAACATAGTTTTTCAAATCTGCAAAAGATGTACGAATTTTGAAACGATGTTCCCAAGTATTATGAAGCAACGTAGTGTAAAGGGTTGAGAAGTCAAAAGTTTGGCGAAAACTAATATCCTAAAAGCTGCAGGAATTTAGGTTTTGAAATAAATTTTCAGAATTTTTATGTATCCACATATGATTAATTCCACTACGAGAGTAGGTGGTATTGCAACTAGCTTCCTGTCTACGCTTCAATGAAGTATCTTTACAAGGTGAATGGACAATTCCTTCGCGGAGCAATATATATTTGTTTTTGTTTGTTTGTTGGGGTTTAACACCCGAGCAGCAATATTTCAGCTATATTCAGGCGATGGACATGAAGTGGATGATAAAACGAACATGAAATGATGATGAAATGAAAAATGGGACGGGACACAAGGACAATGGGGTCGAGAAATTTTGATTGCCACTGGAAATAGGGAGAGGTGGGTAGGGTCGGGCAATTTAGTCTCCTGTGGCGGAGCCCTACGGTTCCTACTCCGGGATAATACCACAGTAGGGTTTTTTAGCGTGCGAGGAACGTGGCATCTTTCCCAACACGGTGCACCACTATGGTTTGCGGTCAGGTTTTCCGTATTATAGCCTGACAACCCCAGCATGTGACACGCCAGGGGTACCCCATTCCACCACCTGGGGCACACAACCCAGTCGCCCTAGCCCCCGGCTAAGGTTCTGAGCACTATTTAGTAGCCTTTTACGACAAGCTTAGCGCTGCTTTTGCAGGCCTATTCTTTTGACACCCGGACCTGCACGGGGTCGGAGCAATATAAGATCCAGCTACATGTATATACCTTTCTTGGTATGGCTTCTAATGAAGTTTGGGAATACAATGCAAGTTAGGTAAGTCCTCACATTTTGTTTGGATGTTGAGAGAAGACATGAAGGACTTATGGTTGCTTAGGATTTCATCTTTGTCAAAATTCGTACGTTTGTATGTGACATTACCTGTTGTATTTTTATCATTGCCCAATTCTTTAATCAGGCAATTGAGGTAATGGATTTGACAAACAAGTACAATGTTGTTTGAGGCTTTGTCCGCATGGACAATAACTGAAATCGCCGTGATCTATATCAATAGTTGTAGTATTATGTTTATGATCATGTCACCATCGTTGTCGTTTTCATTGTTTGTTTATGAGTAATAAGACTTAGTAAACGTAGAAAAAGAGGCTGGATGTAGCATGTGCTTAACGCACTTATATATTATACTAATGTTTAAATAAATCGTAAATTCGGTTTTTCATTGGCACTCACATCTAAAATAAAATACATATAATCAAGTTAACTTTATTGTAGAAAAGATTTTGTTGTACTTGGTGGAACATCTCAAAGAAACGATTGGAATACCAATTGTTACAAATCCGACAGTACACGAATAATAGAGGGATGCAGTAGACTCATACCTAGTCTTAAGGTTTGTATTGGGAGTTTAAAGACATCAATGATTTTTTTAATTGAAAACTAAAGCGATATGAACAGATCACTAAAAAATAAAAATCAGAAAAAACACACACAAAACAAGAAAAGTACAATGTATTTATAAAAAAATTGAAAGTATTTAGATAATACATTCAATTTGGTAGAATAAATATACGGACTAAATAAAAAATCGGTCTATATTTTCGGATGTATTGTTATTTTTTTTTGTCTATTGCTCCTGTAAACATTTTGTTAGTATAGTATCATGCGTTTCTTGAACTACAGTTTTATTTTCAAGATGCATTTTACAAGAAAAAATAGTTTATTTTGTTTAACTTAGTACTCAAGAAGAATACAGTGTCTCTAAAAACATGTTACTACTTAGAAACTGTTTTAAATACTATTTGTATTTTTTCAAAGAACGCAGAAATCCTAGAAGAATGGACTGGATTGAGACCGTCAAGACCTACTATTCGTCTAGATAAAGAAGAAGTTTTCATGAAAGGTAGAATTAAAACAGTAAGTAATTCGTTATTTCATTTTTATACTGCAACCGTTCTGTATGAGCAGTCAAAGTGCTCTGACGATATATTAACAAGTTATATACTGTCATTTGCTGTACATTACTTTCTAACGTTAAGTTAATTTGAAGTTGCCCGGATGTTTCCTACTTCACTAAAAATATGGTTTGTCTTGCTTAATTAAAACATTATTTTTCATTAAAACTTTTGTTGGGGTATAAAGACAATGATAGTGCACTGACTATAAAAAACTTCATGTGAATTTGCCTCATACCGGTGAAGGTACCTTGCATAGCCTCGGATTCAGCCTTGGATTTAATCCTCAGCCGTATGTCAGCTTTTTAGCATACCTGGCCGAATGCGATGTGAGCTGTTGTTATCACTTGGCGTCCGTTGTCCTCATCGTCCGTCGTCGTTAACAATTTTCAAAACTCTTCTGCTCTGAAACTACTGGACCAATAAAAATAAACTTGGTGTGAATGTTTCTAGGGTATTTTGCATAGAATTGATCTTTGGATTTTTTATCCGTCGAAAAACATGACCGCCGTTACTAAAAATAAAACTTGGTATGAATGTTTCTAGAGTATTCTGCATAGAATTGATTTTGGGATTTTTGGTCCGTCGAAAAACATTACCGCCATCACTAAAAAACAGAACATGGGGTCAGACAGAAGTTTTTCGCATATAACACATAAAATGTTATGTTAAACCAAGTTTTGACTTGTTAAAAGTGTTCATTATGATGAGATATATCTGTAGTCATTTTTTTGTTATAACCCGTTAAGCCACTCTGGAGTTAATGCCCTTTATCTTTAAACAGTATAATTGACAGTTTATTGTTGATAGGTGTAGTTTATGTACATAGATTTAACTTTGCTAAGACGGATTTTAACATTTACATCTACTACTAAAGATCGAAGTATTTTACATTTTGAACTTTTAATTATCTAAAGTTACAACGGTTTTTGGTATTACTGTATGTTCTATGTTTTTTTTCGTTTGGCTTTTACAGTTTATAAAATTTCTCATATTCTTTTTATTTTCATTTCATGGCTTATCTTGTTTAAATGACTTCTCATAACTTTTCTTTTACTTCAAAAACTGACATCTTGTTTATACATTTTTTGTTTGAAATAGGTCATTCACAACTATGGACACGGAGGATCTGGAATAACTCTACATTGGGGTTGTGCTAAAGATGTCGCAGATCTTTGTTTGGCTGCACAAAGAAACAACTGCCAATCCAAATTTTAACTTTTTAAACTTAAAATTTTAGATTAGATATTGAATAATAAGATATTCTTAATCTTCATTTTAGTCTAAAACAAATTATGAAAGAAATCCAATCTTAGTTCGCAGTACATAACAAATAGATAGTTTTTTATGAAAAAAAAAGTATTCTTCGGTCAGTAGCTTGTTAGATTTCTTTTTAATTCTAACTTGATGATGCTATCAGAATGAATAAAGTATGGATCACAGGATCAAAAGTGGTGTCTTCAGTTATCGACCAATACCTCTACAATACGTTTAGCAAGGAAAAAGATTATACATTCAAAACTACAGGCTCAATTAATAAGAACTATCCGTAAATCAAAGACTGAAGTCTTCAAAGTCGCTAATCGTCGAATATTCCATGCCGCTAATTTTGGCTTGCTCTCAATATCCAGGCGAATTCAATGCTCTTCTAGACTTACCTACCAATCAATCAGTGATTTTCTCAATGTAAGGACATGGTTCAGAATTACAAATTTTGAGCTGAAACTTGAAGATTTTAGGTCGATTGATATTATACATTAATGTTATTTTCCATTTCACATCTTTTGACATATCGTACATTTGTACATTACTAGCAAAATATGTGCATTCCTTTATTGAAAATAATTTATACTTCACAATTTAGAACGTTTCAAAGGTTATTTCGGTTATAAAAGCTTATATCAGATTGTGTTGTAATGTTTTGCATGTACCGACTTTACTTTTGAACTTTGAACTTTGTTGTGTTACGCAGTTCATCAATCGGCTAAGATCGGCAAACCTCAAGCAAAGTTGCGATATGCTTTATTCAAAATCAGCCATATTTCAGAAAGTTCAATGCTAACTTATCACTTCATCTTATAATATCAAATTTCCGCTCTCAAACATGTAAATAACACGCGGAGATTTCATGTACACGTATAGTATTTAAGAGGTATTTGATCTAGCATGAAGCTATAATTGACGGTTCTACGGCACTGATCAGCAGCATAAGGAGGTGTAGTAATATATAATTATGCAAATCGTAGACGAATGTACAGTACTGAAATTACGAGTGCTAGAAGTCGCTAACGATATTAGTGATTTAAAAAGATAGCCGATGCATTTTCTCGCTTTGTCAGTCTATTTGTTAAAATATTACATTCAATAATGCAATAGAAAATGATTCTACTTTACCCCCATTAATAATTTGAAAATTATGTAGTATATTAAGATTCCCGAGATTTTTGAAGCGTTTACACGCGGCTCAATCACAAAACTTGCATAATAAGAGATTCTTCAGTTTTGTTTTGTATTTCAATGAATTATTTAATTCATTCAACGAGTTAACTGTTAACAAATATCCAATATATGAAATTCAAGACTGATTCCGGACAAAAAATTCCCAATATACCCTTGAATTTCACTTTTATCCAATAAAATGCGAGGTTGTAAACTCAATCGGTTAAAATGCCGTAGTTAAGCATCATCACGAGCAGAAAATGGTCAATGGTCTGTCCTTTACTGAGTCAGACAATGTAAAACATTGGATTACAGTGTTGGTCTGATAATTCCAAACGTTTAAGTCTATTATATTTTTATGATATCGACCTGTGAACATATTCAATAATCAAAGTACTGAAATACTGAGTCAATGAAGGCCTTCATGATTTGTTCTGTTCACGTTTCAAATTATAAAAAATGGATTGTATAATATTAAATAGACACAGTAATTTTTAAACCGCCATTCCGAATTAGTGGGGGTATACATTTTTACCCTTTTCCGTGTTTCCGTGTCTCATTCTCCCATGTTTCTGCTTATCATACTGTAGAACCAAATATTTTTGTATATATGTCTAAAAAGCTTTAGAGTTAGGGTTCTCTCAAGTCATATAAATGCATTGTAGGCTTTTGTAGCTAAACCACTGTTGAATCTTTGCAAAGCATTTAACTTTGTCATTTTTTTTTTGCTGTCTAATCACCATTAATATGAATTATACACAATCTACGACTATACAATCAAACAAAGCATCAACACAGCAGCCCAACGAGTAGTAGGACATACTCTGAGTTCTATCCGATTACCCAAAGGCTGGGTTCTGTCACCTCTACAAAATACATTTACTAACAGAATCCCGATAGGGACCAGTCCTGAGAGACTCAAAAGCTATTCAAACAACTTTTGATCTTTGGTACTTTTGGACTCCATATAATAGTTCGATGGTTAATTCAGTGAATTAACAAGTTCCATTCTAATTAAATGCAATGCTGTGAAATATTCCAAATAAACATAAACGGAAGATTTTTGGTGAATAAAATCTTTACTATCTGAACGTAGACAAGTATTAATATATTACACAGTTTTGAACAGGTGTTGTTGATTTTAATGTGTTTATGTATATTACGAAAACAAATAAAAATAGGAATACAAAGAGCTATAGTTTCTTATTTATTCGTCATAAGCTTACTCAGCGCAAAGAAGACTACAATTATTGTACAATTATAATATTTTACAAATTAACCCTGACTGAATGATACGTGTAATTCAAATTATTCCAAATGAAGAAAGAAGGATGTCTTTAGGCGATACCCACCTTTAAAATGAGTAAATTTGTTTCGCGAATGGCGCTTCTTTCCAATTCAGCAACATTTCTTCTACTGTCACTTGAGAAATTAATGTGCACGGGATGGCTGGCGAATGTACATGTTCGAATGTAACCACGTGATCAAACAGTCAAATGTAACAAGTTATCAAATAGTGCAAACTTATTATACGGACTTCTAAATGAAAGATGCAAAATTTCTCTTGCATGCCGGTTTTGATAAAATATGATTTTTTTGTTTATTTTAGTCTGTGCCTAAAAACATGATCGCGGACGCTTGTGAGTGCTACAGTAAAATAAGATGCCTGCTTGACAACGAAGATTTCATTTGATGCCTAGGTCAATTTCAGCCACTGTAGTGGCTTCATTGACAAAAACGACGATAACACCCACACAAAGAAATTAAATCGTCAAACAAAAATTGTATGTGATGATTCTAACAACGTAGTCTAATATAATGAAAGCCAATATTGTAAGGAGTGAACGTGTATGGAAAATGTGGGTCAAAGTTTCATTTCATCAACATAAAAACAAAATAAGTATTCAAACATACAAAAACGGATTCAGTTTACTTTGTTAATAATTTCTAAACCAAATAACATAAACGTATTTACCTCTTCTAAAACACAAACGATAAGATTTTATTATTTAATTATGTAAATCGGTATAAAAAAGTGTATAAATCATAAAAGAAATAAAAACAAAATCTAAATTAAAGTTTGCGTTTCGCGAAGTGTGGGGAAATTTACTTCCCGTGCACATATTGCCTTTAAACATATAAGTTTAGATGCGGCACATTATTTTCACCCGAAAACTAAATTGTACCCAAATATGAGCATTTTGAAGTTTGGTAGGGAAATCAGTCAGCATGGCAACAACAACGTTCACAAGATCTTGAAATCACAAAATATAGATTCCGCTTGTCATTTTTACCCATCAAAACCAAAATTCATCTAAATGGGAGCATTTTGAAATTTGGTGGATGCTTAGCCAGGAGTACAAATGTGAGAATTTATAGCTTTTATTAAATTACAAAGTTTTAGAAGTAGATGCAGCTTTTTAGTTGATATTAAGTTCGAAAACTTGAAAGTATTGCAATGATTTAGATAATATTTTGGTAAAAACTGTTTGCGTTTCTCTGAGAAAGAGGAACATTCGAGAATATAATGATATTCATCACCTAGTCCTTGGTTATTGTATAATACACAATGTCTGTTTTCTCTTTCTATACCTTGCCATCTACCAGTTTCGATAGGTAAAAATTAATGATTTGTAGTTCTGAATCTGCAGAATTTCTTAGCTTCGGAAATATTAAGAATATTAAGATATTCTTCGAATCAAAATTTGGTATTGAAAATTCTATAGTTTAATCCCTTTGGCGAGTCACTCACTGTTGATCGCCACTTTTGAGCAAATTGATCAATCAGATTTCTTTTCGATTGCACATTTTGGCCATTAATTATTTAGAAAAGTTTCTGTTTCCCAAATATTTGAATAACCACATTCGTTTAAGATTTTTCGAACATGAACTAAACTAAGGGTAGTATTACCTTGATTAACCAGACTTCTCGCAAGTTTGTATAATATACATGAAATTTTGGATTGCTTACCCACCACAAGTTTTGCCCAGTATGATGTAAATCGTACTTTTATGTCAATTTCAATCGGAAGTCTACCGAGTTCACCATATAATATATAATTCGGAGTAGACGTTTTTGACCTGACTTTGTCAGGTCATACATGCCGGTACATTGACGGATCCTTTCCCTGTAACAACTGGCGTAAGGCAAGGATGCATTCTCTCTCCCATTCTCTTTCTCATAGTCATCGACTGGATAGCAACAACAGCTTGCAACGACCCTCATGGTATACATTGGACACTAACATCTCGTCTAGAAGACCTCGAATTTGCAGACGACATATGCACACTATCGCATCGTCTTCAAGATTCCCAACACCAGGTCAACCATCTCGAAGAAACAGCTAAAAGAACAGGATTGTATATCAACACAGCCAAAACCAAAGCCATGAGAATCCAACAAAACCAGATGGATCCAATATTGGTAAATAACCAACAGATAGAGAATGTAGATAAATTTACGTGCCTTGGAAGTGTCATGAGTACAACTAGAGGCACTGACGAAGATGTACAAGCCAGTAAGATGAAAGCATTACAGGCTTTTTCCATTCTAAAGCCAGTATGGAAAAGTAGAACACTGAGAACGACTACTAAGATCAAAATTTTCAACAGCAATGTTAAGTCTGTCCTGTTATATGGTTGCGAGACCTGGAGAGAAACAGAAAACACCATGAAATCTATACAAGTCTTTGTTAACAAGTGCCTAAGAAATATACTGAATATCAGATGGCCAGAAAAAATAACAAACAAGAAACTCTGGCAAAGAACAAAACAACAACCAATAGAAAACACCATTCGAACCCGAAAATGGAAATGGATTGGTCATACTTTAAGGAAGAACAATAAAAACACTACAAAGCAAGCTTTAGATTGGAATCCCCAAGGGCAAAGAAAAAGAGGAAGACCAAAGAACACCTGGAGGAGGGGTTTGAACTCTGAACTGAAGAGAGTAGGACTAACGTGGAAGAATTGTAACACCATCGCCCAAAACCGAAGCGAATGGAGAGAAACTGTAGTCGCCCTATGTCCACCCATGGACGAAATGGAATAAATCAGACGTTTTTAGGTTTAAAAACATTTTACAAAATTTTAGATGAACCTTTTCTAAAATATCGGGTTTTCCAAAGCCCCAGATTTCGCAACCATATAATAAAATTAGTTTCACCATTTTATCAAATAAATCTATTTGTGACTTTATATTTAGTTTATATTTCCTTCCTATTTTAAGCACTTCATACATTGCCTTTGTTGCCTTGTCTGCTAAACTCTTTTTAGTAACATCAAAATTACAAGTTTTCGTAAAAATAATTCCAAGATAAATGAATTCTTTCACTGTTTCAATTATACTGTCTTTAAAAATGAATGTTAGGAAGAATAGGCGACCAATTCTCACCCCGTCTCACACCAGTTTCACAGCTAAAAAAAGTCGGATGTCATGTTTCTGAATGTAATACATGATTTGATGTTGGAATACAAATATCACGTTATACATTTTCCCATTTATGTGGTTCAAAAGCAAGTTCGCCAAACTTTATCAAAGGCCTTTTCAAAATCCATAAAAGCACAATAAAGTTTTTTTCCGATTAGATTTTAGGATTTGGAACAAAGTATTGATCGCGAAGATATTATCTATCGTGGAATATTTTTGTCTGGAGCTGCACTGATTTTCCTTTAAATAAGAAACTTTTCGGAAAAAGTGTTCAACCTAGCATTTAATATCGCACTAAAGAACTTTCCGAGACAGGTTACAATTGTGATATGTGTATATTTTTTTTTTTGGATCATTTGGATCTCCTTTGTTTTTATGTTCATGAAATAGTGGTAGATCCAATCCAGATTCATCTTCTAATTGTGAATCATCATGGATAACCCTGATCAGCTGATTGCTCCTTGGGGATTATTTACCGGTCATTAAACAATCCTTTACCTATTTAAACAGCAATTAACACCTTTTGTCCGATTTGTGACGCTTCTAAACAAAGAAGTGTGATTGAAACACGAAATTAGGGGTTTGAATTAGGATTTTTCTACGTAATTTTGACAAAATCGTGTTTTGAGACAAATTTGACCTGAAAAATCGTGTTGGGGGGGGGGGGGGGGCAAATGGTCAAAATCGTGAAAAACACGCTTAAATCGTGTAAGTTGGCAGGTATGAAATATACGTGCAATATTTGTTGATGACAAGTGGAGAGGTTGCTTTTTTGTAGAAACTTTGAATATCAGTAGTGTGCGTTAACTTGCTTTTTCAGTATCAGGTTATGTTTAGTTACAGTAGGACATGTAAGTCTTGCCCACGTGATTCCGTGGTTTCACGAGAATGGGTCCAAGTCTACCATTCAAGGGCATGGAAATTTGTCATTTACAGGGCGTTGATTCAAGTATTAAAAGCCCAAAATTCTTCTCTTGTAAAAAAAAAATGAAAAAAAAATGATAAAAATTCATTCTACATGATAAAAATGTTAAGAATGGCAGTTAAAAGAATAGGTTTATTTTGTGATACAGCGCTCCGAGATCTCGGAAGTAAACAATAAAATGCAGATCAGTCTTCGGATTTCAATACTTTCCACTAAGAAAATTCCGGTATGGAAAACGTTGAACGTATGAAAAATTTTGTACCTTGTATCATGAAGAGGGCTTATATAGTCTTAGCCAATCCATTTCAGCTTTATAATGAATAAAATATTGTTTAAACACATAAACACAAAGGTTAAATTCGTTTTCATTACCAGTATAAGGACTTCGTCCTCTATTACGGATGTGATAAGACGAATTTCTGACAATTATATCTAGGATCTCGATAAGACTTCATAACCTTTTTGACAGAAAGTTTTAACATTCATATTTTGTGATAAAATTTGGAGTAGATATAAAATTGAAAATCAAGTAAAGCTAATAGTCCTCCATCTGAAGTCCAATGCACATGAAACACCTTACAATTACTTTAAAACACAAGATTGATGTATGTATTGGATATGAAAAGTGAGATAAGAACTTTCAGTTTACCAAATGGGCATTTATGACCTTCAATGATGTCTGAAGGATATTGGTTGATATGTCCAGTAATTGGTTTCTTGTTACAAATAGTCCAAATAGAAGGCTGTGGACCCTTTTCACATTTGCTAATTAGTAAGTAAGATACCAACTTAGTTGTTCATTAAAAGTTGACTTTAACTTTTTTTTCTATTAATGCAATATTAGTCAAGGTTTGTTCTGTTTACTTTGTTTCATTCGAATCACAAAGTATTTCAATCAGAAGAATGTCGTCACTTCTGTGCATTAGTAATTCCGCGTTTAATGCCATTATTATATAAATGTTATAATTTTACATTATACACATTACCTTATTAAAAATATAGAAATAAATAATTTTTCGACTGAAAATGTAATACATCTAGATTTTAAGATACTGATAAGATTTTGGAATAACTTGATCTTCCCTTACCTTAAGATGTTTGGTTTGTGTTTTGTATTACAGGTCATAGAGCTAGAACTTATTTCAAGGAAACAGGTAAAACTGTAGATTATGGAAAGGTATGTTGTATATAATTGTTCATGGCGTAATGTTCTGAACATTTATACCAGATATACATTACATGTAGAATTGTTCCTTTTACCTCTTACTTCTTTTTCCCAAATGGTAATTATGAGATGAAATGCTTTGATATCCATTTTGCAAACAAAATTTGGAAATGTATAAGATTAAATTTCAGTAAGGGGAAGTAATCCAACTTAAAGATTTAGCATGGTCACATCTCGCTAACTCAACTTCCTTAAACGCGCCATGCAACTGTATGAATTAAAGGCCATTTGTACATCACTATTGAGGAAGACAAATACTGTCAAATCCCTACAAGGGGAGATTATCTATCTGAAGATTTCGTAAGTGCCTCTCCTCCTGGACTTCCTTATGAACGTCGATAAAATAAAAGAACTTTTGGAAACATGCAGGTGTGCATGTAAGAGGATAATAATTGTTGGAGCCTTGCAAGGGTGAATAATCAAATATAAAGGTTTTCCATGAGTCGTCTAAGTAAAGGCATACTTACTATGTTTCTATTTGTATTGGTATATAGTTTCATCTTCATTCTTCATGTTTTACTGAATTGAATGTATCCACTTTTATTTACCTCTATTTTTTGCCAGCTGATGACTTATCATACCGATGCTTTTCAAGCAGGAAGTATATTTCCTGATTCTTTTTACAGTAGCCTATGCAAAGGAGGTAATGAACTTTAAATCAAATTTCCGGCACGATTAGTGATGAAAGACTGTGGTGGACGGGCACCGTTATAAGTATTGCAAATACAAAACAGTAGTCTTTTTAATATTACAAATCTAATGGAAATCCAAGTGACCACAAATGCTTTCAAGACTGAATATTCCACCAAAAGTTGAAGTTTTGAAAGACAATTTATATCTGTGTTTTTGTATTTTTTCTATAGTCTTCAAACTTGGTATGATCACTGTTAATCTACTTAGAGTAAAAACTAATTTGAGTCTTCCCTTTTCTTCATTTGTTTGGTTGACTACATAGAGTTTACATTTAAGTTGTGTATAAAATATGGTTCTTTTTGCGAAAGCAATAAGTCTAAAATATTTTAGGCAACTTTTCGCAAATATCGGAAGACACTCACTGGACACCGTTCCTAAAAACTGCCGTCGACTATATCAGGAACAAATACCCACAGCCTTGGGATCAGGTAAAACTTATCAAATTTTAACCGATATTTTGAAAAGATAGCGATACACTTTTCCGTGGTATTTTGAATATTCCGAATACCTTTTTCTTTTCAAGAATTTAAAGCTTAATAATGTAATAACTAAACAAGTGGTTGTACATATTATTCCTTTTTTACAGTCAACAGAAAAACTTGTCGTTTTCATTCTTGGGATAATGTCACATCAGATATCGGATGTTCTGTGGTACAGCCTAGGTATTGAGCATGGTTTTGTAGCCACACTAGCTGCGGTAAGCGTTAGTATATATGAAGACTTTTATGTTGTAAAAGTATGGGTCAAAAGGGTCTTAGGTGTGTCTATTTTTTTTTATCTTAGTGAGACAATATGATTATATTTATTTTACATCTATTTATCATTACTAGAATAATATATAAAATCAACACTATGAAATCAGCCAAGCAAGTACCATATGTAGATTATAGGTTAACGACAATAGTCATAAGCACATCATTATTTCTTGAAAATAATAGGAAATACTTAGCTTTTACTGTCGTCACCAATGATTAAGGTGTATCCTTCGTTCCACAGCAATTCTTTTTTAACTATTTAGGTTATTATTTCATATATCCCACCACAAAATTTCAAAATATGATGAATAGAAATATCGTTTTCATGACAAGGTACTCGCGTATACTCCAAATATTTCATTTTAGGTTGATTTTCATGGAAACTACAGTGCAGCGCGAGAAGTTGCAGATTTAGGTAAATTAATTGCAGTCTTATTGGACAACAAATTAGAAGAAGCTAAGATTTTTATTCCAAACGTCAAAGCTTTAAAAAAAATCCATGTCAACACCCAGTAAAATGTCTCCGGAAATAAAACTGCTGCGGAACTAAAACTGTTGCTCGACATTATTTATTTTCCCGTCTTGTAATAAGGTAGAACAATACAGTTAGGTCATTTCTGAAAATTTGGTCTCATTTGGTTGAAATAAAGCCGCTTTGAGGCAGTCCGCACAGAAATTTCTAGTGTTTTGTCATAAAAAAAGTGCATATTTTTGAAATCCTTGGTGTGTGGAGGTTCAAGTCATTTAAAAGTAATTTAGTGATTATTGTTATAAAATCCAGTAGCCATGGTAACATACTGAAAAAATATTACTGAGTTTTAGTACAAATCAGGGGTGCCTTTCCAAAACTAACAGCCAATTACTAAGTTTTATAAAA
Organism: Perna viridis; assembly: GCA_037379345.1. Taxonomy (NCBI): domain Eukaryota; kingdom Metazoa; phylum Mollusca; class Bivalvia; order Mytilida; family Mytilidae; genus Perna; species Perna viridis. Next base: position 51,113,316 of record CM074511.1, on the reverse strand, counting down.
TATCAGGCACTTAGACACTACCACTGGATGAAAGCATGAATGGAGTAGATGGAAAAGGGTAAAAATAATAAGACCCTTTTCGATTCATTCTCTCACAATTTTAGTTCCAAAAGTTCGTGCGAAATAAGGTATTTTGAAAATCAGCCATCTGATGCTGAGGAGAGAACCTAATATGGCAGGGGACTGAAACGTTCCGGATACCATTCTTCCTTTAAATTATACCTGTTTACCATTACATATATTACATCTGTCTATGTATAAATGCTTAACTACATTTAAACAATGTATCCACCAAAATTCAACTTTTAATTTTAAGTTTTACAAAATTTGACCGAGTTAACTTCGTATGCGAAACAGTGCGCCTTAATGTAAGTGTATAGTGCACCCATAAACTGAGCAATGAATTTAATACACATTACAGGAGCTGACGTTCTTAACCAATGGAATTATGTGGATTATACCATCATTCATCCTGTAAGAGACTGGTGAGTGAGTATCAATTAGTATGTCATTCATCCTGTAAGGGACCAGTGAATGTGTATTAATGATCAAGTCATTCATACTGTAGGGGACTGGTTAGTGAGTATTAATGAGTAAGTCATTCATCCTGCAAGTGAATGGTCAGGAAGTTTGAGTATTCATAAAGTTTTAAGCTTCAAGTATATTTCTCTTTTAAGGTACCTCCCAACCGAAGATTTGTATAACATTTACATGGAATTTTATGGCAGTGAGAAGATAGATAAAGACACTTTAGATGAATGTGCTGCTCTACCCTTTTTGACTAGGTAAGTTGGTCTGATTGTAAAAATTTTTGAAACATATCTGCCATGTGTTAAAATGATTTTCTTAACAACTATTGTAAAGGTATCAATTTTCGAGGTGAACAGAAAAGCGCGAAAAATAGTACCCGAAAACTGATATTGAAAACAATATAATGCTAATCATTTCATAAAACCGCGAAAACTAATATATGCGAATATGTTCACTTTACAGAATCCATGAAAATTAATACGTTTACAGTTTTGGCCAATCAAAGTATGACACTCGCTATAAACACTGGTTAGACGGAAGGTAAAAAAAGGAAATTCCTAACCAAAATAACTTAACATGAAATGAAAACGCTGTAACGCTTTTATTATATAAGTCCAAAAAATATATTGTGCAAACACTATTTTCTTATAATTTCTAGTGTCGTGGAAGGCAAAACTTCTCCAGAGGTACGTTTTTAGATGAACATTTGTTTCCCTTTATTATCCAGGGCAGTTTGAAATGGTATTTAAATGAATTTTCAGATTAGAAATTAAACTTTGAAGCACCTACTTCATGAATTACATACTACTTTGTCATTGCTCGATTTATTTGTAAACAGACAATTTTAACAAAGTTTCAAAGCGAAAAACCGTGTGTTGTTTTTCTGATTAAAATGAATATGGCTTATATGCTGTAAATATCTTGACCTGAAAAAAAAATCGACTTTATCTTTGTTTACAAATAGCTTACTTACATCAGCTACCGTGACATTTCCCTACTTAAATACCGTGTCAGTGGTTTCAGGTAGGCTGGCTCAGATAATTTGTCCGAGTAGGGTGAGATGCCTGCCTACCTGTTGGTTGTTGCTTCTGTGAGCTAGCACATTGAAGATTTGGCTCAGTGATATATCTGCCTTAGGATGTTAAACCAAAATTTAATCAATCAATTTCTCTTCTTAGCGTAACAAAGGAGAAACCGCATGAAGATTTGAATTTGAAAAGTATACGATTATTAGCTATCGCTTTTTAATTCACATAAACCTTGTTGTATTTTCTATAAAAATATCCCTTTGATGACTACAATGTCCACTTTTTTGTGTAAGGTTTATCAAATGGTTGCCAACTTAAGCCCATTTTTGATAAACAATATGGAAGATTATTTCGTTGGCGGGATGAGTGATATGGTTGCATGGACTTACCGAAGTTGGCAAAATGGCATTAGTCTATTTGAAAATGGTACAAGGTATTTAACTTTATTTTTTGTCATCAGTTAACAAATAAACGAACTGTATAAGTTTTTTGCCTTTTACATTGGTTCAGACGTTATTGAGCTTTTGGAATAATATAAGTGTAACACACATCTAACACATTTACTTACAAAATAAGTTATTAGCATAGAAATACTCAATTCAAATTTGTTTCAGCTCCTGTCAACTTCCCAAGAACCCACTGTTCATTCGTTGTAATACATCAAATGCTAGAAGCATTGATAAACCAACAAGACAAAACAAAAGCATTAAATTAGCCTCTCAGTATAAAGTTTCGGATATTGAAAAAATAAACATTGAACGACAAAAAACGTTGAGAGGTACTGTGATTCGACAAAGGAATGATGGAAAGGTATGTGTTATGTTTTTTTTTTCGTTTTCGCTTCACGAAGCTCGTTTGTTATCATTTTAAAGTCATTTTTGTCGGTGAGGCGCATCTTAGGAAAACGAAATATTTGGTCCTTCCAATTACCTCTCTATATGATTTTTTTTACATTAAAGTGCAATTATTTCAACTGTTTCAACAGTAAATAATGATAATAAGAAGTAACATATATAATAAGAAATTTCATGTTCATTTTATCACCCACTTCATGTTTATCGCCTTAATATAGCTGAAATATTGCTGCCCGGGCGTTAAACCCCCAAAAAACAAACAAACATATAATAAGAAAGCGAAAATTGAATCGCATTTACAAATAAACAAACCGATGGAATCATGTTATGACGTCACATCATTTGACGTAGATATAGGTCTTTCGATCAAGGTGGAAATGCCGCTATATGTCGCTAAAGCAAGTCTAAAATATTAACAAATCACTGTCCTCTAAAACTTTTCATTCTTTGTGAATGACATTTCAATGTTGATTTGCTAGCGTGATCATGTCCTTCAATGCTGGGCCGAAAAAGTCATTTTACATGCGTTATACAGCCAACTGGTATTTTGAACACGTTGATATGTGTTCTTATTTAGTACCCTAAGATAGTAATAGATTAGGAGCGTTTCTTGAGAAGTATCATTGACTTTGTTGCTTTCATAATTACAATTGATGTATACAATGAAAAGTGACTCGTTCACTACAATGACTGCGCAAATGCAAGCAGAGTGTTACTCTATTTAGAGACCTCCATTTACTAAGCGAACGTGTCACGCCATGTTAGAATGTTTTTATTCACAGCAACAAAAGATGTATACAGAATACGTATTTTTTTCTTTTGAAAAGTTTAAATACCGAAAACTATACGCGTTTTCTTTGCTTATAAAGAAAGAGAAAAAAATGAAAAGAAGATCAATGATGAAACAAAGATATACAAAGAGTAAAAAAATACCACCTAGAGATGGTACTTACGCTGTAAACAGCTCCTATGCAAAATTTGGATGGTAAGTAACTCTAAATTAATAAAATACAATGAATTGTTGCAAAGCAACTGTAATAACTGGTAAGTTTCGAATTTCTGAGATTAAGGATAAGTGATAAAAATCTGCAGAAAGGTATAATAAAATTCTACTACAGAAATATTAAACAATGAGGCAATATTGGTGTAAAAAACCTTTTTCATAATCCCGATTTTGACTTCGTTTTTCTTTTAAATATTGAGCAAGGGGAAGTAACTACTTACCGAGGTAAAAATAGTTAAAGCTTCAAATAAAAATGTTTACGGTTCTTTCCTTTGCCAAATGAGACCACCAACCAGGTTGTCGTATGTTGGTGGGTTACGTCCCTTTGAATAACTTGCTAAAATGGCTTGCATTCCGTTAATATGAACAACGACTACTCTAGTAACGTTAGTATTCTAAACTTACTCACAGGTCGATAGAAACAGGTGACCTAGATTTAGATGGATATGTAGACGTCATAATCGGTGCTCCTGGATATAATGTGCTAGGCAGTGTACAAGAAGGAAGGGTTTACATATTGTATGGCAATGGTTAGTTGATATAATATGGTTAAATTGTACCTGGTATTTCTATTTTGCACAAAAAAAATTATTTAACAACTAACAGTGATGATATACATGTACACGAAATGACATTGTAGCAATGTGCTAATATATTGTAGTTAATAACAGTCACAAATAAAGATAATTTTAAATTCTTGAATATTATTGTAATTTGACTAACTCTCTCACAGAATGTATAAACAAGTATTTAATACTCTATTGCCGATTCAGTTCATAAAAAAATGTTTTTAAATGATTTTATAATTATCAGTATTATTTTTTACAGATTCTGAATCTGCAGGATTTGATTACTCGTTTCATGATATCGACGTGCCTTCTCATTTTAATCCATTGTATGGTCGTACTACAGTAATAGACGGATTCTCCAAGGTACTTATCAAATTGGTATTAGATTGGTAAAATTTGAAATGTCAACATGAATTCTTTCTTTATTTTTCGTTGTTAAAACATATATTTACATGTTCTCGTATGTTAAAATTTTAGAAACAGTCCCGTTTTGGTTCGGGCGTTGCGGTTTTAGACATCAATTTAGATGGAATACTAGATATTGCTGTTGGTGCCCCAGCGTACTGGATAGATAATCCATTGGAATATAAGGTAAGTAGACGTACATTGGTAGGTACTATGAATTGCAATTCCGTCAATTCATTACATTAGTGACAAGTTCTTATGACAATTGCACGTAGTTAAAAATAAAATTAAATGTTACGGCTAAAAGAAAATGAATGTTAGACCACATCGAATAAGATATACGACATAAAAAAAAATTATGAAGGTTGCGACCTTTTCGAAGATTTTTGACAATGACCTGTGTGGTGAAATTATCGTTTTTTACAAGTTACTGTTTCAAATCACGTTAAACTAAAGAAACGTCACTTGTCGGTCGAAAACAAAATACAATCACTGTTGAATTAAGGAATATTGATTGCAAAAGTTTTAATGAAGTCTTGATTAAAGTAAAATCAAACTTTTCTTCCAAGTTATTTATCGGCCATTCACAGGGACTGATATCGATCTACTTGGGAAAGGGAAAAGGTAGAAGACAGTATGGCGAAGTTGACATTGCTATCTCCTGCCAGGTAAGACCTTGGAAAATTTGCCTTGGGCGAACACGGGTCACTTAATCCATGTAAATTCTTCTTATACTTATATTCCTAAATGTCTTATTTTAGAATTTTTACTTTGTCAAGAATAAAAATGCCACTGGTGACTATAAAAAGAATTTCAGCTAATCACGCATATATGTAATCCTAGATACATGTTGTGTATCCAAAAGTGTAAAAAAAAATAATTGTCAATGAATGATTTAAAACGATTTCCATCATAAAAATGTAGAGCTCAATATATTTGCAAATTTCTCACAATAAATTCATTAAAATGACGTCATGGGACGTCATACAACTCCTTGGCAACATCTTCACGTTTACGTTTACACTAGCACCAGAGAAAAATATCCAGGTTCGTCCCACATTAACTCCACATAAATTTGAAAGGAACCTAAACCCGGGTTGGCAACGAATTAACGCGTTCACATTACTAAAAACGATCCAGAATAATTAATTCGGGTCGAATTTTATGGCATAGTGAGAACGCGGTATAAGTAAAGATTCATATCATTTGAATTATTTTATCTTTCCGGTGAGTGTCAGTTTAATTTTATTTTTTGCTTTTATATCAAAATTAATACGTGAATTTTTTTAACTTCCTTGGACGTGACATTTGCAGGCAAGATCAAATATAGACATTAAGGACGTCATACTGCTCTTCTAATTACATTATTGGTATTAACAACTTCATGTAAATGCTCAAATCGTTTGATCTCCATCATTTGTTGTCCTGGTCTTGTTACACTAGGTCGTTTTGTTTTTGTTATCGAGTTCACTCTAAACACATATGATGCAAATTGCATGGTTTGAAATTAATTTTACTTTAAATACGTCCTTATAAATTCTACTGATTTACTTTTAATTAAATCTAATTTCTAACTAAAACAAACAAAGTAAACAGTTTCATAAATATTTTGATCAGTGGAGCGCATACATAGAAACCTGGTCCTCCACTTGCAACTTACCATGCATTTGTTTAAACCATTTTAGTGTCAATTCGGATTATTTGTTTGTATTTATTTTGAAAAAAAAGTAAAGTCTGCACATAAATAGGGATAAAGTTCTAAGATGAGCTTTGCTTCTTAGAGTGTAAACTGTAACTTAGGATACAAGTTAGAAGCAGGTGATTTAGATGGTGACGGGAATGCCGATTTGATTATGGGTCTTCCTTTTTATACTGGCGCATATAACCAGAGCGGGATTGTGGCAGCTTTGATGGCAAGTAGAGATATCCCAGGTATGATTTCTTAGTATGGCGGTTTATGTTGTTTACAACATCACAGCAATATATATATACCAAAATGCATAGTGAGCAAATATGAAGTTTTTTGGAGGACGCCATATTGATATGAAGAACTTGTTTAAAAATTAAAAAGAGAAATTAAAACACGATTCCAACCCCATTGAAAAACTCGGTAAATAAATGAATGACAATTCATATACATATTCAATCATTCCTTATAGTGAAGAAGACAATTGCTTTTGAGACCATCAAATGGCGCCAGCAGCCAGATAAGCAGGTACTGTGGTTAAACAGTGTTATTGTATTAGTTAGTGATTAAGACCAATTATCAGGAGTTGACCACAGGAAAACTAAAACAATTTCACGTGTAAATTTCATGTTTAGGTTAAATCGAGGCTCGTATAGTGTAAAATATATATGATAAAGTCAGGGTTTCAAAATTGAATGATAAAGTTTAAGTATTATGCAGACATCGGCACTTTAAGCCAATTTTCTTTCATCCCCCCCCCAAAAAAAAACAATTTTGTTCACAGTGTGAAAGTCTATTTCTTCGACAAATACTCATACACTTTAAGTTTATTGTGGATATTTTTAGCAATCATACGCTTGGTTTGGTTTTAACCTGAAAATCAAACAACAGACCTTATTAGCCAGTTCCCCAAATGTGCGAAAATGTGCCAAGTGAGTACATGTGCTTTTGTTAGAAAGGTAATTTTTATCAACAAATGAAAGTAACAGTTAAGGCAACGTTTTATGGTGGTTTATTTCACAGATAAGAGAGACAAACTGTATACAAATGAGTTTTGCAAATTACAGTTAATTTTACGTAATTCAATTATGTATCGACACTTCAAGCCCGTATCCAATGTAAATAAAAGTAATTTTGCAATAGATGTGGTTGCCACAACAAAAATTTTGTCATAACGGAAACATGAGAACGTTATAATGAGGAAAATATACCAAACTTCTAGAAAACATCTTTTTCAGCCCATTATGTAATGTATCACCGTTGGATGTTCTAAATGTAGGACGACTTGATGTATTTAATTACGGAAACAAGAGCAAAATTGAAAATCGAACATTAATTGGACAAAATTCAAACGATTTCGCAGGATTTAGTGCAGACTTTGGTACAATGTACGACAATGTATCAGTCATTCTCTGTGTTGGTTACTCTGGAATGACAGTGTCAGGATCCTATGTTGGTTTAAGTATAAACGTCACACGTGCTGGTAGTGTCACATTATACAATATGTCAGATCCATCATCCTCAGAAATAGCTAGATTTGATGGTTCAACTCGCTATGGTCGGTTTGGTTCCTACGTAATGGTATGACTGAGACACTTCTATTGTTAGGGCGATTACAGACATGTTTATTGATTTACAAATTTATATACAATGCTTTTAGATAATCTTTCCTTTTACAAGAGTGGAGACTTACTTTCATTACACTTTAGAAACATACAAAAATATATTTGTTATGAAAATTACTCAAATTTCAAAAACTCTTAAAAATCATCTTTTCCATAAAAGTAGAATAACCAGGCTTTACAAAAGATTGAGTATCTCGAATTAAGCAAGCAAGGAAAACAGTTTTAAAGCTACAAAATAAATGAGTGACGCATCAAGACCAAAAGTGTACGCTGAAGAGCATTCCGGTCAAAATCTTCAAAATTACCTTTCTTTGTATTTAGATATTACCAACGTTAGTTGATGGCGGCTTTTTTTTTTAACTCGCCTGGCCATATGCTATGTGAGCTATTACCACCACTTGGCGTCTGTTGTCGTCGTCGTTAATAATGAATGTCTATTAGGGTATTCTGCATAGAACTGATGTGGAGATTTCTGATCCGTCGAAAAACATGGCTGCCGTTACTAGAATAGAACATAGAGGTCAGACAGAAATTTTTTGCATATTATGTCGCCAATATCTTCTCCTCTGAAACTTCAAGCCCAATCAGGACCAAACTTGGTATGAATGGTCCTTATGGTGTTCTGCATAGAAGTCTGGTGGGAATTTTTATTCCGAGAAAAAAAAACATGGTCGCTGTTACGAAAAAATATAACATAGGGGTCAAACAGTAGTTCGCATATACTTCAAAATTGTTAGGTTTGGCAAATCTCTGACATAAGGAAAAGTATTTAGCATGATTAGTTCCATCTCTGGTCATGTTTTCATTTTAATCTGTTATGCTATGTTGGAGTTATTGCCTTTTTCCTATTTTTAATGTTATTTCTTTTAAAAATCTCATATTGAAACTAATATGCAAACCAATCAGAACCAAACATGCTATGATTGTTCCTTAGTGTGTTCTTCATTGAACTGATGTGGTTTTTTTAATCCGTTAAAAACATGGCAGTTTTTTTCGCATATATCTCCAAAAACGCTAGGTTTAGCCGAATTCTTTCAATTGCCGAAATGATGCTCATTATAAGGCCTACAATAGTTTGCATTGGGTCAATGTTGGAAGATAACTCCTTGTTAGAGTTTTTGCTCTTGAAAGTTGAAAAATAGTGTTTGGTTTTTTATAAACAGTTTTCACAAAATATCTTAAAAACTGTGAGAAACTTTCAATTACTGAAATGATCCTTATGATCAGGCCTACAAAAGTCTTCTTTGAGTCAAAATTGTGGAACAAATCCTTGTTAGAGTTATTGCCCTTGAAAGGGAAAAATTAAACAGGTGATTGATTCAAGCTCATGGGAGCCTCTTGTTTCAGTTTCATGCCATTTAGTTTGAGATTCGAAAACGATAAGACAAAATGATCTATAGGAAATTTGTTCAAATTACAATTGAATTAATGTTTTAACTAATTCAACAATGTATTTGCAATTCTAATTTTACTTATTTTAGGTTTCTGATATCAATGGCGATGGTACCGACGATTTACTTATAGGAGAACCGCACCGAAATAAAAACAAATTTGAAACAAAAAATGAAGGTATGCTGATAAAGTTATTTTTTCAAAAACCGCATAGAAATACTGGTTAAAATGTTTCTTTATTAAAGAATATTTGTCGTCTTAAAGTCTTAAGAAAACATATTCGAGTGATGGTTATATTTCTTTCTGCACAATCTTACGTTAGTTATTTTTTGTTGTATTATAGACTATAGAAAATGGAACATATATGGTGAATGCACACGCACCATCAAATACATCTTTTTTTTTTTTTTAAAAATAATAAATACAGAGATCAACAAAAGGTCTTCAACAAGTGTAAAACACACCTTTGAGTAAGCTCTAAAAGGCCCCGACAACAAAAGTCATGAAATCCAACGTAACAGAACGATGACACTTCTTTAAAATAAAATTACAAGTCAAATTACAGTAATTACCCATTACTTCTGACTGGGAACAGGCACATGTCTGCGTTGGGGTTAAATTAGTTTTATAAGGTCTTAACCACCCCTAGCACCTTACGAAGTAATCGTAATACTATCTTTCAACTGGAAATTTGAATGTTAACAAAGTTGCCTTTTAAAAATGGATGACTTATTGCTCCAATAACATTTGATAGTTACATTTCACAGAAGACGGAACGGTGTATGTTTACTATGGTGGAAAGACTTTTCCCAGAGGGAACCCTACAGTCACAAACTGCAGTGACATAAATCCTTGTCCCGAAAATTCAGTATGTATTTTAGAAAAAAATAAATGTGAATTTGTTAAAAATCTAATTCCGTGCAAATAATGTATGACTAATTTATTTAGAATTTCTCTTAATAGTTGATGTTGATGCCGGTAGAAAGAACGTTATCAGACTCGCTTTGAAATTTTAATTTGCTACCTTAAATTTTACATATATAATGATTTATTGCTGAAGTGCATATAAGTATGTTGTTTTGTTTTTGAAATATCTTTCTTTGCTGTAGGCAAATTTTAAATCATTCACTAACTTTGGTGGTGTTAATAATGGATATAAAGCAAAAGTCGTGAACACAACTGCTGGACAGGTTCGTAAATCTCATCCATGTATATTTAGGTTGTGACCTGTTTAGATATATTATAATTGAGAAAAAAAATATATAACGATTATAGAAGAAACTTGAAGAAGCTTTTGAAGCCCCCTCCGAAAAAAAAATATGCGTTTCGAAATATGACAATACGGAATGACAAACCTTATCCCAATACCACAGAAAAATGAAAGTAAGTAAATTTGTTTTCTTGTATTATCTCGCTTTTTCTTTGCACAGTAAATCCTGCTCTGAAATTATTTTATAAAAGTTTAGAATCAGTTAAAAGTTCCCACATTTTTTTCATTAACGCTGTAAACGAAGGGCATCCACTTCAATGTATAAATTTATAATTAAACAGGAATTAATGCGTCGGAACAAATACAAAACAAACTAAATAAAAACAGTTTTATTCATTTTTAATGGGCCATTATTTGTTAACTAGGTCCATATTGCCCCTTATCACGTATAAATTATCCTGTAATATGATTTCTGCTTAGAAATTTCTTTTCGGTAGCATACAGCATGCTGCATTTTTATAATTGATAATTAAAAAATTTACATCCACTAAAACACGACGTGGAATTAAACGAATTCGATCGATAACAAATGTTTTTCGTACTTAACTTAAAGTGTCGAAAGTTTTTATAAATGTATTTACAGGTGTTATTTACAACAGATATTCGGTATCCATGGAGTGAAACTGTGATGTGGAGTGGATTCAGGTCCGGTGGAGTTCATTATTATGTCATAAATCGTTATTAAAATGATATATTTTTTAAAGTGCTTTAACTCTCATACAAAATATGTACGCACAAGTTTTGAAATATTCATGAAATTATTGGTATGAACATTTTCGTAAAACAACATTTATATTAAGAGCTATTGCATGTTTATACTGTGTGTTGATATAAGATACAATTACATAGAATGAATAGTTTAACAAAAAGACCCACTTGTTCAAGTCAACAGAGAATATTCTGTTTAAATATTTTTATCGTTAAATCCCTTTCCATTTTTGTAAGCACATTACGGTGTTTTCTAGAATACGCAAACACTTTATGCAATGAAAATACAATTTATGCTGGATTACTTCATTTTATTTTATGTCATTATGTTTTTCACTACAATTATAATTGAAATCAAGAAAGACCAGTTGAATTTATACATTTCCACTCGAATGACTTTAAGTACTGGGAATTGTTAAAACGAGATAAACCATGAGACATCATATGAAATATTAGATTAATTACATATTGATAGTATTTATCTATGAAGTGATAATTTGTAATTCGGTGAAGTGTCTGCTTCTCAAAAATGTCTCCTACTCACATTTTTCTATGCTTAGTGCCAGTATTAATATGTTTTGTGATTCAAGTGCAGGGATGTGGAATCATAACACATATGGTTATTGGTAAGAACATTTTTCAAAACTATAATGGTTACAAAGATTAGGATTTATACCTGAATATTTTTAAGTACATTTTTTTTCACCATAACGACGTGAAATTATCATTGACTTTAAGTGTTTTGTGCAAGAGAGAACCATTTATCTTAGCGACGCACCTGGTTCATACTAGATTTTTTTAAATGAAACCGCGACATGTTTATTAAAGGGTAATTCAGGAAATCAGTATTTGAATTGTAATAAAAAAAATATAACCCAATGATACGACTATACAGGGAAAATAAACGCACACATAAAAACAATACCTTTATATAACAAAAAGAACCACACGTACAAGGAAACAAAAGTAAGTGAACAATCCGGACATCACAAAATAACTCGGAGGAAGGACCAGAAGCACCGATTGGTTAAGCGTTCTCTGCTTTCTCAAGTTATTAAAGATTCATTAAAAAAACAGTTTTATTCAATTGTTAGCACACGGAAAAAGTAACAGAAAAGAATGACACCTCAATCAATCGAACTAAATTTTACATCATTTATACCTCAACAACTTATACTTTAGGAAAAAAAGGTAATAACTTGTAGCTACTGTCAAATTAATCTGAACTTTATTATTAATTTGCTTAAAAATATATTTATATAATATTTAGTGTTGTCTGTCATCAGCAGCAGTGTAGTTGTGGCTTAGTAGCAAAAAGTTTATATATTAATGTGTACTAAATGCTATAATACGATTTAATCAAAATATGCTACCACAGATGATACTGTAGCTATTTTCTTCGTGATATTAGCGATTTGGGCCGTTCAAACCTATTTAGAGCTGCAACTACGAAATGCTTGATTAACCAATATGGTTGAACAAATATAAATTAATCAAGCTACATGTTTTCATTAAGCCAGTATCTAAATGATTATGAACTTCACCTTGTTTATTGTACCATTTGATAACAAGTCTGACAACATACAACTGCACTTTAATACTTGTCCTACATCTAGGACAAAAGATAAACTATTGTTTATTACCTAATTTCTAGCCATGCAATGCATAAGAACTCTTGTCATTGTCAACGTTCGCGAAGTCTGGTAATCGGTTTTTTACAGACTTTACCGAGCGAAGACCTTGTGCCCCGGTAGGGTAAGCATCCACTGATTTTCTAGAAACGTCCACCGAGTTTCTCATACAATGACACGTCTCGGGCAATGTACTAGTCCTATGCTTTACGTAGAGAAAAAATGAGATGTTCATGTAATAATATAGTTGGATCTATTGTTGTTGGTTCATTTTTAGGATCACGTACAACTAAAAGCTTCAATGGAAAAGGGGCCTCAGTCGATTACGAAAGGGTAGTATTAATTTCTGTTTTTTTAGAAAAAAAAACTTTCACAGTCAAACATATTATCGTACCGCTTACTGATTAAAGTAATTTTCATTACTTTGATAAAGAATAAATTATAAATGTATATAAATGATTAGATAGAAATTACCTAGGTTTAATGTATATAATTTTTTTACTATGACTCCTATTCTTAATAAGATATGAAAAATATAAAATTGTCTTTAATTTAGTTTTTTGTACCATCCTGTATAAAATGCTTTTTAAGAACACCTTTACTTTGAAAAAGAGAGTAAATATAATCGTTGAGAAATAGTTCACGATTATTTGCGTTGAACATCTTCCCCTTACTATCTATCAATGCTCTGCATTAAAAAAGATTAAGAGGAAAATTCGTCATTCTACAATAAAACCAATGTTTACGATTATGTGCGTTGAACATCTTCCCCTTACTATATATCAATACTCTTCATTAAAAAAGATTAAGAATAAAATTCTTCATTCTACAATGAAAACAATGACGATATCAGGTTTTTTTCACACTTTTAAATGTTTCATGGGTAAGATGAATGCACAAACACATTAATTTTACAATTTCCTCATTTTGAAACAGGATCTCCAATTTTTAGCTATGTGAAATTTCCTCATCTCATCTACAATCTACAACATTTGTGACACAAAAACATTTGATGACGCCATGTATTTACTAAGAACAGTGGTTAGTAGGTAGAGGCAAGCAAAGTATGTTTAATTCGGGTTCTTATCACAAAAAAGTCAATCAAACCCCTCCAGAAAAATGGCGCAGACACCTTGGATAAGATTTCGATACTCTTATTTAACTCAGCAAAGCATTGATAGAAAATTTGAAATCTTATCCTTCGCTTCCTGAGATCTTCCGTCTAAACACTTTTATAATTTTGTCTCAATAGACCTATAGATATATATTTTTTAAAAATTCCAAATGACCAAATAACATCTTATGCAATTACTTATTGCAGCTGATACAGGACAACAGAGACGCATTCCAAGCAGGCAGTGCCTACCCCGATTCTTTTTACAGCAATTTGTGCAATAACGGTATACAATAGTAAATGAATCTAGAATGACAATTTGTTAAACAATACGGGCGAACTCTTAATGACATATGGAAAATTTAATATCAATTTATGGTTATGTCTTTGATTTGAAGACCAAGTAAAATTGACCAACCAAAATAAAAATCTGAATGTACTATTAACTAAGTCATCCAAACAGGGCAAATATGTTCATTTAAAGATTACTGGTGATACATTTCCTGTTTAAAATAATTTATAATTGGAACAATTTTCTCTATTTGAAGGTAACTACAGTAATGTGTCAGAAGACACTCACTGGATTCCTTTCATCAAAACTGCAGTAGACTATATCCGAAACAAATATCCTCAACCCTGGAATCAGGTATGGTTTATAATAGAGGGCCATGGTAACGAGAAACATATATCCAAAATAATGGAATCCGGTATGATTTACAGTAGAAGTCCATGGTATTTAAATATTTGAATATCCTCGATCTTGAATTTGATTATCGGAAAAGGGGCGTTAAAGGCCATTATTGACACTGAATACAACTGAAAATTATTCATCACATGTTAAACATGATGATTGTGAATTCGGAGGCTTGACTACATGACAAGTTTGGAAAGATAAGGACTTACAAAAATCTTGCATTGAAAGGACAATTAATTCCATTCATTTGGTACTTTATGATCACTTTCCGGTTCCACTTCTGGCAAAGTCATGGTGTCCACACACAAGAAACAATTTCATTTTTAGTGAATATATTAATTATTACATAGACTTTAATATGTGAAAATAAGTTTTTTTTCTCGGGGTGGATATAGTTTCCCGGATGTAAATACTAATATATCCGAATACAAATACAACAGAATTTACTATTGTGTAATTGTGGCACCATTATGACGTCATTACAATGAACACAAACCACCAATTTATATATGTCACTATATTTTGAACATTTATGTTATTACAACAAAATTGATATTTTCAGGCCATATTCATTGCGTAATACCCCCACAACTTGATTTTTCTCCCTATTATTTTATGCTTTAAAGGCAGACACAATACTAAGAGGACAATACAATAATAAGTGGAAGTAATCGGACAAATATCATTTAGATAAAAAAAAGCGATAATTCAAAGGAATGGGAAATAAAAAAAAAAAACATCACAAAGACAACATGTGAAGAGCAAGCAACTTGAGCAGTGGCACACAAAAACAGCTTAGTACTGCTTTTATATATCATGAATGAGTCATTTTAAAAATGTTATCAACGACATTTTAGGCTACGCAAAAGTTAGTAGTGTTCCTGTTTGGGATTATGTCGCACCAGGTATCAGATGTTCTTTGGCACAGTCTCGATATTGAACATGGTTTTATACCTACATTAGCAGCGGTAAGCTTCAGTTTTTTTTTGGTAACATTTCATAATAGTTTGGAAAAAATGCCAGTTTTTAATTTAGGAAATTTATAATGTTTATGGATCATATTCTATATTTTCTTTCCTGAACTCATTGCATAAGAAGTGTTTCTAGTAACCTTGATAAATAAATTGGGATAAACTTCCTCTTTGTGACCTTTCAGGTAGATTTTCATGGCAACTACAGTCTAGCACACGAAGCAGCTGATTTAGGTTTGTATATGAGTATAACCCCGTTAGAAACGTACCATTGCATGACTATCAGTATGGTCCCCTTTCCATTTGTTTGTGCGCCCATCACACGTGTGTCCCTATTTCCTCCTAAAAATTCGTGATATCTTTCTGCACTGAAACCAGTGTGACAGTGTGACATTTCTCATGCTTGTTCTGATCTTATAAATAACTAACTAAACTATCTGCCATTGTGGCTTTATCCCTCGGGATTCAGTTTTATGATTACCAATCTAACCAAATTGAGAGATCATATTGCATTATCAAGCCTTGCCTTGCAACGCAAAAGCTATTTATTTTTTTATCCTTTTTTCATTTGACTAGTAGTAGGGTCAAGTTTCAAAAGTTTGATTTTGTCCAGTGTGGTGGACTTGTTTTCCAACAAACGGTCGGCATTTTAATGGGAGCAAATCTGATCCGAAAGAAAGAATATCATTTAGCTAGATCCTTTAATCTCAGTTTCCGCTATATAGGGTGTATTACCGCTGTAACCTTGGTTCCCTTGATTGCTTTTAAAGGATTACCATTTTTTTTATTTGCAAATCCTCCTTAACCACTTGTTGAACTTAGTAAGATATCTTGGAATCTTTCATAACAAAATATTTTTGCACGCCAAATTGGGTTTTGTTTTTGATGAATAAAAGGGTTGACAGTAAAATGTGAGTATTGAGAGGTTGGTTGTTTAGAAATGTTAAGATATGGTAGCAAAATGTTAACATTAACTTGGATTTAAGATAGATAGTGTAAACGCTTCGACAGGATTTTTTAAATTATCTTGTATAGGCTATTTTATTGACGATCTTAAATTCAGATTTAAGTTTTTATAACATATTTCCTTTCAATAATGAGTGTTCATAGAATTGATATTTGTCTTAATTTCATATTTAGGAGGCGATGTAGTTTCTGTCTGGCGTTTGCATGGTGTTAATGATATAGATCCAGTAGACGATTGGTAATGTTTTACTTATTAGTGTCGTGTATGTGTCGCATAATACATATGGGTCATAATACATTTATGATATATTTTAATTTTTCTTGTTAATTGAAAGAACATGCTTTTTATAATAACTCATAAGACGGTGATAATAAGAATATTCGGATAACTGATTTGCATTGTAATCTTTATAAAATCATTTCACATAAAACTTGCAAAAGTGTATTCCACAGTTTTTAGCAGGATTATTCCAGTTCTTTTTTTTTCAAAAGATAAATATCGTACCTTTAAATAGCATAAAGTTTTCGAAGAGTTCTGTAAAACTTCGTGAAATTAATACAACGGTAAATTTCAAAGTATATGCAACTGTTGCAAGTTCGAAGATAGGACGAACCTAAAAATGTCTACCATGGAAGTTTCATTCTTGACTGCTTTCTTGCAACCTATAGAGGGAATGCAACCAGCTTTGTAGCATGGTATTGAAAACGAGCAAATTTATTTTAAAGAAATTAAGAGAAAAAGAAGCTAAATAATTAATTTTGCGAAACCTTACCCATATGTGAATTATTGAAACTGAGATAATTTTATTTTGTGATGTACTATTTACTTTCCACATGATATAAAACACTCATTGATGTATTAAAGGTATGTACCTACAGAAGATTTGTTCAACATTTACCAAGAATATTACGGTAAAGTCGTTATTGACAAAGATACTATCGATTCCTGTTCAACATTGCTTGTCCTTGCAAGGTATGCTTTATTAAATCGTACACCTTCATATGTGAATGTTGTTTCTTTCATACTCAATGACATCTATACAGAACAATAAAAAAGATTTGTTTTCATGAGACTTAAAAGAGTAATCAAGGGAACCAAGGTTAGAGCGGTAATCAAAAGAATGTAATCCAGGGACAAAGACCAGACATGGAAAACAGACATACACAACAAACAACATAAAGTAACTTAAATCATACACACAAAATAACAAAAGCAAATGAGCAACTCGGACTCCACTAAAAACTGGGAGCATGGAATAGGTGCACCGGTAGGGTAAGCGTCCTCTGTTTTTTCTAGAATCACCCACCGAGTTGCTCATAAAAAGTCAAGTCCGGGGTAGACAAACGAGGAAAGGAAAACTATGACCCGTTAAATAAATCAGTTTTCATGGTGCAGATGGATACACCATAACGATCCACGAGTTCATGATGACGACCATAAAACTTCTGTAGTGATGACTTCAATCTTGTAGAAACATAACCCTGTTTCAGAAGCCTATTTGTAAAACTGATTTCTGTATTTTTTGTTTTCATATGCCTATACCATTACATAAATAACAATTTTAACAGCAGGTATGTAGGATAGTCATTTATAACGTGATTTTGTCCAAATTGCAATTTTATTTTGCATGTTTAAATGTACATACAAAAAAGATCAAAAATAGCAAACACCGTTTTTATATACCATTAGTGAAATGTAACTATGTAGTGCTTTCTTTGTAAATATCTATAAAAGATCTCTTTTCGCGCAATAGTTCTTTATCGCTTTCTTTATAAAAATATTTTAATAGAGCAGAGCAAAATTAGGCAAAAATAAGTGTGTGTTTTGCAGGCTTTCAATCTGCAAAAATAAGTTACAAATAATTAATCTGACACGAGTTTTCTCCTTTACTCATTATGAGTTTAAGCAAAAATGTCCCCAAATGAAAAATGACAAGATAAGAAAACTTAAAATTTCTGAAAGGAAATGTTAAGAAATTACAAAAAACACACAATGATAGGATATCGATTCCTAGAATATGCCAGACAACTTTTTGTTTTATATGAAATGGTACATAAACATTTTAGCAGTTTGTGGAGATTCTGCTTGTAAAAAGTGTAAAAATAGATTATTAATGCTACAATAGCCATTGTTACCTATGTGCAAATCAAACGATACCATAGAGGTGGAATAAAATTTAACATTTTAACCAATCAGTTTTATAATTTTCGTTATCTTTTCAGTATTGCAGAATTATATGGTATGCCCGAGGTATGTTGAAAGAGTTCATTCACTTAGTTTCATTATATATAGCAACTGCAACATTTAAAGTGTACACCTTTTAATATACCTCTTAATAAAATGCATACATAAATATAGTGTAACTAGCTTCATAACTTATATTTTCTTGATTGAAATTGGAGGAAATAAGAAAAAAACATATTTATCTCGTGGCTGTGTCTTTAAGTCGTTGATGCTTATATCAAATGATAAGATAGCTGTTGATACAGAATTACAAATTCTAATTCATAAAAAACCTCTGAATTTTAGTTGTATCAAGTAGTAGCAGAAACAAGTCCATTTCTAGAGAACAACATGATTGATTATTTCCTTGGTGGAGTTGATGACATGGTTGGGTGGTCTGATAGAGGTTGGAAAAATCTGATTACACTACTAGAAAAAGGAACAAGGTATCTATTGCGTTATAAGTTATGAGAAAAGAATTCCTAAATACTTTTATTATTTATTATATCTCCACTTCGAATTGGGGTATATAGGGATAGGGGTGTCCATCCTTCCTTCCGTCCGTCTGTACTTCCTTCATTTCTTCCGTATCGCAAAGCGGTACCCAGCATCTTGTATGTTACTCTTTCTATACAACTGAATCGAATTCAGTTACACATTCACAGAACCTTATAACATATTCTCCATTATGATCCTTCTATTTAAGATTTTGATCTAAATCAATGTGGAGGTCAAAAGGTGCATGTTATCAAATGAGGGGGTATAAAGTGAGTTAGCATTGCTCAGTTTTCTTGTTTCTAATAGTTTATATTAACTTTTGTTAATTAAGATATGAATAAGAAAATAAATGAGGTTTGTTGGTTTTTATTTAGATGTTTTCTTTTAAGATTTTTGTTGCAGACTACAAGCAAACTTCGATATATCAAAAATCAAACATTCTTGAAACATACACTGTAATGCATCCCTTTTACATCATAATATTTTTGAATTAGATTTATATATATATCGGTAACAAAATAAGACAATACGGCAATTACTTATCATTATAGTGCATGTGATCTGCCGCATAACCCTGTGTTTGTTCACTGCAACCAATCAAGGACCAGTCAGAACGGACGTAACTCAAAGGCTCGTAATGGATTCTTCGTACAACGAGATTTACGTGGATTAACAGTAAAAGACGTTAATGTTATAAAACATCACAGAGGCATATCAATCCAACCAAAATCACACATAAAGGTAATTTATATCTTAATTTTAAGTTAAAGGAACATATCTGTAACAAAACAATAGTCTTGGCCATAAGTAAAGTCGGGAACCTAGATTTTAAAGAAGAAAGCATTGGCACCAGGATAAAGAACGGTTGTAAACAAGAATATAATCTAGGGATAACGACTATACAACAAAAGAAAATAGAAAAAAACAAGAACATGAAAACTCTGCCTGCCTTAGAAAAAAATTGCAGGAAAATTTAATTTCTCACATTAGAAAGTAACTTGCTAAATGTTCTAGTTCAGTTTTTCTTGGACAAGTTTAGCTTGCAATAAAGAACTAGAAATTAAAATTCTAGATCCATTAGGTTATAAGCATTAGGCCATAGTTTTTGTTGGTTTACGATTTTTGACTGGATGAAATCAGATCGGTCGGTCGGAAATAATAAAAACTAAAATGGGAACTAGAAATACATATCTACTATTTATATTTTAAATAAAAAATATATATTTTTTTTTTCATTTTCAAAAATTCCATTATCTAACCTGACATAGTTTAGAAGTTGGATTATAATCTACTGTATGTACCTACACATCATTTAAAATAACGAATTCTCATTCCAAAATTTTAAGTGTCCAATCAATTCAATCTGCAATACTTAAACAATGTTACTTTTCTCTAATTTTGTGTATCGATAGCCTTCCTAACAGTATGAAATAGTAAGGTTGAAATAAACGTGGTAAAAAGTGACTAAGATGTTAAGTTAAAAAAAGTGGAAATTTGAGTTTTAAAACAGGGTTTGTCAAAATATGTAGTGTTTAATTTATCATTGGCGATTGTTTGGTGTAAACAAGTTGTGTTACAGATAGGTTTAGTGATAAGTCAATATGAAAAAAACTTACAAAGCACAGGAAGAATTCATGGACAGAAAATTGAGTATGCAGACGGATTTCATTAAAAATAAAAAAAATGTTTTTGTCTTCTATTTTCATAAAACAATTACACTGAGAGACTACATTATCTTTTACTAAAGTTGAAAATAGTAAATTAACTAATGGTTTTTAAATCTCAAAAATACATTTAAACTAATAATTTGTCATTAATTGGAAGACAATGAAACTTTTTTACTATGAAATCCCTTTAAAAATTATCCTGTAATTTAAAAATTGTTTATAAAACTTCAATAATTAAGGAGAGTGAAATGGTCTTCAGAAGACAGCAAATTACATTTTTAATTTTCTCAGTTGTTTTATGGGCTGTGTTGCATAATTTCACACAAATCTTCATAGCTTTGATTTTCCCGCCAATTATCTTCCTTTATGTATCTACTTGTTGAGAATAAAAACAAACCCACGAGGTTTTAACTCTTAAATAAATTACAGGAATTGTTTACTAACATTTTAATAAATGGAGTTTTGATTTCATCATCTTCAACTAGTGTTTACTTGTTTCCCAGACAACCAAAACCCTTATGCATAATTTTATTGAAGTTGTGAAATTTCATGCAGCCGTGTTCGTCCGATCTTCTCACTGTGCTTTGTCCAGTAGTTGAATGAACAAGCTAGAAGAGGCATTGCCCGTAACCTTATTTTAAAAAGTAGATTTTACGATTTTGCTCTTAAAAATAGAAATTGAAAAACTGAAATTCCAATTTTATTTTTTTCTCCTAACTAGAAATATCGGTTGGGCGGATCCGTAAACCAAATATTTAAAAAAAAACTGTGGCCTTAAGATGTTTGCTTAATTGACATTATTACTTCAATATTTTACTGAACTACAATAAGCATAGAACTGATAATGCCAAAAGATACATTGTATCTTTTGAATAAAATAATGTTGTCCTGAAAGCAAATAAATATTTGAAGTTTCTTAGAAGTACATACCAAAATCATCAACAAGACACACACACACACACAAAATTAAAGTAAAAAATTACTTCAACATTGGCAGCAGAATGTTCATCAGTAAAAAGATTCGTAAGGAAGTAAGAAAAATCACTTTTGAACAATACTTTAATTTAAAAAGCAGGTAATATGTTAAAAAATACAACCAGTCAAAACTGATAAGGAAAGTAGGCTACTTCATATACAAGGATAAAGTATAAAGTTTTCAACTCTTTTGTGTTGAAATAGTTACAGACTTTAACCTAAAGTTTCTGTCTTATTTTGTTTATTTTTCTTTTGTAAGTAGGAATACGACCCATTAATAGTTACATTAAGTTCTTCAATAGTTTTACTGTTTGTATTTATCACTAATCAATTGTGTGGTGTTTATCATGATTAGAAAGACGTACAACGAATACTAAACAGACAATACAAAGAAAGACAACACGTTGGGTATGAGAGTAAGTCTGGAGTGTACGCTGTCAACAGCTCTTATGCGAAACTAGGTTGGTAAGTATCGACACAATTTGCACTCAAAGATAAATATGTAAATAATACTTAAACATTTTGTTTAAATAGTGACCAACTTTTACATAATTTAAATAAGAACAGTTTTGTTTAAATGATCTATGCAGTAATGAAAATCGGGATTATACATGCACATTTACATAATATAAATAACATAGTAAAAATAAACATTTGTTAAACAGGGCCCTTACTACAGGAGATATGGACTCTGATGGTTATGTAGATATAATCATGGGATCTCCCGGATACAGTGTTTCTGGAAGTGTTCAAGAGGGGAGAGTTTACATTGTTTATGGGAATGGTATGAAAACATGATTTCTCTATATGTTTGATCATCCCACTTATTATACTATGCTTAAGGGGGGATGATAAAATCATTATTGGGAAAAAAATATATATATTTTTATCAAATATTTTTCGAAAGCTTATTTCAATGATTTGAAATGTCTTTGAATGAAATTTTAAATAAAGTCTTAGTAAAACTGTTAAACTCTATTTCAGAATTAACCCAATTTGCAAAAAAACTTCCTTTGAAAAAAAAAACACTTAAAACATAATTTAAGAAAGATTTGAAATTGTTTAAACAATTTAATCGTTTACAGTGATCACAATTTGGCTTTTTAATACTTTTGAAATGTCAACACCAACACTACAATTTTGTTTTTCACTTTTCTGTACAATGTTTTGCTTTTCCATTTTGCTAGATTCCGATTCAGGCGGCTTTGACTACTACTCCATTAATTTAGATGTCAAAAACGAAAAATATAATTTTAACCCACTTCTTAACCATATGGTAGTTATTCCTGGATTTCCAAACGTAAGAACTACACTTATAGAGCAGAATAAAAATTCTTTCACTTTCGATTGATTATTAAAAAAAAAAGAAATATTAGTTATTATTGTTATAAGTACATTAACAAACATGAAGACAAATGATACTGAGCGTTCTTGATGGATATGTTTTATTCCTCGACCAAAGTGTATATTCTTACAACGTTTTGTTTGTTCGTCAGTCCTTTCATTACTTTTTAAGAGTTTTGGATTTTTTTATTTGGTTTTTATCCAGACAGGGCGGTATATATGATTAACAGATCACATATTTGGATTTACCAACAAAACTGTTATTCTTTTAAAAAATAAAAACATATTGTCAGGTCTTCACTTTTGTTTAAAAGAAACAATCTAGGTTTGGGTCAGGTGTGGCAGTGTTAGATATCAACTTAGATGGAGTGGTGGATTTAGTGGTTGGGGCTCCTGCATATTGGATAGACAACCCATTGGAATATAAGGTGGGTTCTCATACTATACTACATGCTGTATATGTTAACCTTGTTTAGTAGCATTTCAAATTGTGATAATTTTTAATATATATTTTGTTGTATTTTAATATCTCTGGTTTGTCCTTTTGTTATAACGATTTGGTATTTTGCCGAATATTTGCATTTTTTTGGGTCACATTTTCGCTTTTAATTGGTGTTTTATAAGTGATGGACGAATTTTCTGCTTAAATGATACAGAAGCTTGTTTCTTTTAATGTAGGAAACAATATTAGCTGGTTGGTTCATTTATGTTAATCTATTCCCCACAAAATTTCATTCTTTTTCTTGATAAAACAAGTGTCAAATAACAACAACAATAATAGGAAATAGAAATCTACATAATGAAGGCGCATAATATTTTTTTCAGGGTCTGATTTCTATCTATCTCGGAAAAAGCAAAGGTAGTAGGAAATATGACGAAGTTGACATAACTATCACTTGTCAGGTAAAAGATTTGTGAACTAGATAAATAATTACCCATGACCAGTAGGGGGATTGATCTCCCGAGATTAATTAAATTTATGTCTTAACCGCTTTAATAGCGTATTTGTCATTAGAATTAGAATTACATTGTTAATTGATTTCTATTGCACCATGTGCAATTTATTTTATCTCACATAAATGGGCATCTTACATGGTCTCAACAAAAGTGTTTTGTATGATCTAATTATACAAATACATTATCTTAGCAGTAACGTGACATATGAGGTCACGGTTCTTTAGTTTTATAAAATATATCCCAGTTTTCTTTAATTTGCTTGGTGTTGTCTCCGGAATCACTTCAACAATAATGAACGGTTGTTATTTATAGTATTATAATGTATTAAATATTTTATTTTATCACAATTAAAATAAAAATGGCCTCATATCCCTCAGTAAAATTAGTATGTATTTATCAGACGAATCTTTTCTTGTAGAGTCAATATTGCAATATAGGGTTTAATATCGAAGCCGGAGACATTAATGGTGACGGTCATGAGGACTTGGTCATGGGCTTGCCTTTTTATTCAGGAAAATACAATCAAAGTGGTGTTGTCGCAGCTCTGATGGCTAGTAAGGATATAGGAGGTACATCATCGTCTTTAAAGCATTCTTAATAATATCTTTCATGCAGCTTGAAAAGAAACGATTGATATTTAAACGGCATAGGGCTGAAGTTACCATTTTAATTTAACCATTTTGTACCATTTACTTTAATTTATATACGTACAAAATACTTAAGAAAGTAATGTTTTAATATGCCTTCAACTTTTAATGACTAATAAAAAACGTATTGGAGCAAGCGACAACATATGACGTCATGCGCTGTTTTTCACCTTTTTAACCTGAAAATAAACATAATAATGTAATAATTAGATGGTGGCTCTTTGAATAATTGAAATGATCAATGTGTAGGTCTTTACACATTTTTTTGTGAAAATGCCTAATATGACGATTCCTTTCTTCTATAACCCGCAACACGTTCTTAATATTCTTGTAAATAGTAAAAAGCCATCAAGTTGTATAATTGGACAGTTTGTACCGCTATACACTTGTGATAATAAAGCGTCTGGAACAGGATTAAGGTGTTATAAGGTAAAAGTCAATGCAAAAGTATTATGGCTATCGTCATGAACTCGTGGAAATGTATGGTGTATTCAGTTGCACCATATGATACGAATTGTTCAACATGTCATAGGTTTCCTCTCCTCTTTATGGTTTTGATTTCCTGCATTCGCCATCACCTAAACATAATAAACAACAGTTTAAAGACACGCTTAATTTTGAAGATTCTTGTAAATTTAACAATTCAAGTTTTCTTTATGAAACAACTGAATTGTTGTTAGCAATTGTTAGCGATTGATTAGGAGGTCCTTAATATTATGTAAAAATTGCTCTTTCTATATGCAAAAGTATTTTATTCCGTTTAAAAAAGATCATGTGTATCCAGGTTAAAAGTCCATCCTCCATTGCGCCTCTACATTCCGATAAAAATATAATTTTAAAAGATTTGAAATGTTACATATGTCTCTGTAATATATCCAGATTAAATAATTTATTTTTAAAATTTGTACAGCAAAGAAGAATGTTGCTTTTGAAGATATCAAATGGCGACAAACATCCGACCAAGAGGTAAAATGCTTTCCCTTTTTGTACAGTTTCTTTTGTTTTTATACGTAACATGATAACATGTGGTTACACTCATGCATCATCATTTGTTTCTTACAGTAGGAGCCCTTTGAAACCTTTCTTTCGTATGAGTCTTTTCTATAATATTAAAAATATATTCGACCATTTCTGTAGACTCAAATCAATTTTATTTAGCTAGGAAACCAACATATCATTTACTTCAAATAAAATACGTATCTTCATTAACAAGCATTAATTGAATACGTCATTTAAATAGCAACCGTTTGCATGGTTTGGATTCCACATGATGGTAAAAAATCAAACCCTGAAAGTCAGCTCACCAAATACGAGAAAATGTATGAAGTAAGTATGCTCTGTATTCTTAGTGTCCTTGTATACATAAATGCGCAAGACGCTGTAAGATAGTCAAGTTGATTTTGATGACAGTTTTATGAATTCGGTGGTCTACACTAACACATACAAAATCTCAGCTTACTCTTGGTATTGTAAAAGATCTTCAAATGTATTTTTAAAAATCTCTTTAATCATAAATCTTTCTGTATTTAATTCTGGTACCACATTTGTAGCAATTTCGAATTTTTATTTTATTTTAGGAGTCTTTTTGAAGTAATTCTTTAACAGTTATTTATGTGGTCGAAATGTTAAACTAACATTTTGTATGGAAACATAACCGTATTGTGGATATATACAAAAATTTGCTTTCACGTTACCTAAAGGATAAAAATGATTAAGAAGTCGCCTTAAAAAGAATTGTAAAAATCAGTCAAAGTATATGGCCTGATTGCATAAATGTTTTAAATATTAAAATGCTGTAATTGTAGCCCTTCTTGCAAGTTTTCACCGTATGACATACAAGAAATAGGACGAGCAGATATACTCAACTATGGAAAGACTGCTGTTTTAAAGAACCAAACAATATTCGGAACAAAACCTCACGAATCAGCCGGATTTAGCATAGATTTTGGTTATCTGTATGATACATCATCTATTATATTAGCGGTTGGATATCCCGGTATGACTGTGCAGGGATCATACTGGACATTACCAATCAACATTACACGTGCCGGAAGTGTCATTTTGTATAATGTGACAGGAGCGTCTTCGGTTGAAGTAGCTAGATTTGAAGGAAATAGTCGATATGGTGGCTTTGGTTCGCTTGTTATGGTAATTTGGAATTTTAATTATACGAATAACTGCTATATTGTACACTTCATATGATTTTCAAATGTTCCATGCTACATAGATAATGAAATAGACAGACACGCAGAAAATTGCGATTAGTAAAAGATCTATCGACTAGTTACACCAAACAAATGTTGAACTGAATATTTCATATAAAGTAGATTATAAGAATATTATCCAAGTTAATTTAAAATTGATTTACTCAAAGTTGTATTGTATTTGAAATTTAGATACGAATTTTGTATGTTTTGCAAAATTGAGGGCTTTTGAGTGTTGTGTCTTGTCTAAATTTATAAGCGATGATTGTTCTATAATAACATATTTTAAGTTTTCTATTCAGTTTCCGTCGGTTAATGTTCGTTCTTTGTGCTCTGTTTTCTTTTTTTTCTTTTTGAGATGATCGCTTTAAAACATTTGCTAATGATTTAACATTTATAGTCTATACTTTATTTCTCTAGGTTGCAGATGTAAATGGAGATGGAGTTGATGATTTGTTGATTGGAGAACCTTCTAGGAATGGAGAAAAGGCCGAAATTGTCAATGATGGTATATTATTTGACATTACTTTACATAACACCTGTAGTGTTTGATAGTGCTAAATGTTCTAATGAATAACCAACAAATTGACATTTACACTTTGGGTAAGCAAAGTACACACAGACACTCACCTGAAATTCCAAAGGATTGAATACTATTAGATCATAAGGCAGATTTCGCGCCTTGTAAATCTGATGGTTTCATTTTTTTTTATTTTCCTTATAATTCATAATGAAGTTTGATAAAATAGAAATGCAGAGCAAATGCCTGAAGGAAAAATGTATCATAATATTTAATTATGTGTACAGTATTCAACAACATTTACTCATTATGACTATCATGTGTCACGATAATTTATTTTGTAACTGTTGTCATTACTTTGCTAATGATGTGGTTACCATGGTTATTTGTTTAATCTATACAGGATAGCAATTCGGACAATTACATGATCTCGTCTTAACACTCTTCATTGTAGATATATATTTGTATATTGTATATCATTGTTTACTATGTACCCTTACTGGAATAGTCGTGCACATATTATTTCCGAGAAAACCATATTTTTCCTGCTGTTTCCAGAATAGAGAATGTTATATAATTTCTTTTCTGATGATTTTTTTTAGATGATGGTATCGTCTATGTGTATTACGGTGGTAGTAATTTCCCGAGAGGAAATCCAACTATACAGAATTGTGGTTTAACAAAACCATGTCCACAAAGAATAGTAAGTTAATATCTGAGAGAGGCAACAATCGTCTACTTTAAAGTTCGATTTTTAAAAATCTTAAAACAAATAAAAAAGTAAACAGGAATTATGTTAGAAAAAGTAATGTTTTTTTTTGTTTTTGTTTTGTTTTATTTGTTTTGCTGGGTACAACAGTTATCTATTAGATTTTTAGTTACCATTAAAGAACAAGATCATAGATTTATAAGCATGTCAAAAGAATGCACTATTATTTAATTCATCGCCTATGTAATACAAAGTCTATTGTTTGATTTTAAATTGGAACTGTTGTAGATACTATGCAGGTGAATGTTTTATTGTTGTAGGCAAATTTTGTCTCAAAGAAATACGAGTACGATGGAGTGAATAATGGATATAAAGCAAGAATTCTAAATACTGGAACAGAGCAGGTAATTTAATTGTTATAGTAACTCAACGGTCTTGATAAATAAGAGTCTTTCATGTCTACATTATGTTTGGTTGATTTGATTAATATGAACTTGGTTATAATTTTCTTATTTACATATTTAGCTTCTAATGGGCAAAACTACCACACATAATCGACAACCACAATCTTAACCCAACTACTGATTGATCTGTCTTGAAATGTATCATCTGGTATATTACATTACATACTTTACTTATGTACCACAGAAAATTCAATTAGCTGCACTGAGTCTGGTTTTATATTCAAAGAAAATCAAATTTAGACTATCCTTTAATATCAAAGTTTGAAAGGATTTGACATGTCAAAATTTGATTCGAAAATTTAACTTGAGTGAAAGCCCTATCCATATCTCTTAAAAAGCATTTTGCCTGTTCGTTTTTGACAAAATACTTATATCATAAAAAGGAAATTTCATGTATCAGATAAGCCCGATGCCTTCAATGTAATAGGTAAATTTGCCACCTGGTTGAGTTAACCCTCACCCGATAGATTTGTTTATGTGTCACTGAGACGCCATTTGCCTGTTTAGGTGGAATATTATTTGTTGCCCGTTTGGGGAGTATGAGGCGTTGTTTTGTTGAATTTTTATGTTTAATCAGAGTTAAGAGGTAGAATATTCAACTCTCGTTTACTCTATAATGAAAGTACGATTAATTGAACCAGCAAAGTCAGCCTGTTTTTGTCATTTATATGAACCATTAAATATGATGAAAAATATGATATAATGTAGTAACTCTGACTTTAGGTTAATTATTTCAAGCTAATACCGATACAAAGATTCACACAACTTCTATTTTTTCAGTGTTCATACATGCATGTCACTCAGTAGAAAGGGCAAAGCCATTACATACACAATGTAGCGAACAAAATAAAATACAATTACATGTAAAAACTGATGATAAAGGAAACAAGACGACACTAAAAAACTAAAACACTAGCTAATTAAACTCCAACAAATAACGGGAGTGACATCAAGTCACAAGTGTTAGAATTAGCGGCAAACGTCACATTGCAAGTGAGTAAAAAATTGCAATAAGTGTTTTAAAAATGCAAAAAAATCTCAGTTAAGGAGTATAGATTCAGCTGATTACTAGTATCATAGAGATTCTTATACAGGTATTTTATATGGGGTCGAGTGATATTTCTTATTATACTTATATATTCATTGAAAACAACATATTTTTGTATTTTAGGTGCTGTTTACTTCTGATATTCGATACTCTTTTAGTGAAGATGTTCTTTATGCAGGAGAACTTACAGGGGGTGTCCATCATTACTTTGTGAATCGCAAAAACTAGTAGACACATCTTCTCTCAAATGATTTATCAACAAAACATTTATAGTGATTCAGAATCAATCATATTTTGAAAACCGTATACTTCAAATTTTCGCTAATTTGCGAGGTTTGGGAATTAGCGAAGTAAGAGCTCGCCAAATTTTGACAAGATTTTTTTTTCACATAATTTACATCCCATTAAATCTGACGGGGCGAAAAATAAAGATAGCGAACATTTCAAAACACTATTTATATTTAAATCGCGAAATGTGACATCCGCGAAAATAACCAGGTATAAATTATAGGTATAAAAACGCAATTCCGTTTGTCTCGTAATAGGTTTTTTAATTTATTTTACACTATAACTCTTTTGTAAATAAAAGACTTCATGTAGTAAATATAGTTCAACACTTTATAAAATAATTCTCAAAAATAACAATAAATATATTTCAGCCTCAGGCTCACAAAATTCAAACACCCCAAACGCTTCCAGATCTCCAACTCGTACTATCTGTCTCGTATTCAATTTTCATACTCTCTTTTAAACTTTCTATCGTCCCATAAATTTCCCTACTACAAATATCAAAATGTGTGGACTATTGATTAATTGAATCAGATTAAACAATTCTGATGAAAAACAGGGTTTTATGTATGCAGATTATGATACATTGCTATTGTTTGTATCAAATAACATGCGTTATCCAATATTATCTATGAAGGGTGTGGATATATCGTCTTAACACTTTTTATTCAAACTATGGCTCCGTGCAGGTCCGGGTGTCAAAAGATTAGACCTGCAGTGGCGCTAAGCTTATCGTAAAAGGCGACTAAATAGTGCTCAGAAACGTAACCGGGGGCTGGGCGCTCTGCCCACAGAGCAACTCGGATGTGTGCCCCAGGTGGTGGAATGGGTGCCCCTGGCGTGTTACATGCTGGGGTTGTCAGGCTATAATACGAAAAAACTGACCGCAAACCATAGTGGCGCACCGTGTTGGGAAAGGTGCCACGTTCATCGCACGTTAAAGAACCCTGCTGTGGTATTCGATAGGAGTAGGAACCTTTGCGCTCCGCCACAGGAGGATAAATTGCCCGACCCTACCCATCCCTCTCTTTTTCTTGTGGCAATGAAAATTTGTCGACCCTATTATTCTTGTGTCCCATCCCTTTTTCCATTTCATCATCATCATCATTTCATGTTCATTTTATCAGCCATTTCATGTTCATCGCCTGAATATAGCTGAAATATTGCTGCTCGGGCGTTAAACTCCAATAATCAATCAATCAATTTATTCAAACTATGTAGTATTTTCTAACGCTCATGCATATTTATTACATATAAGAATGCCTTGCCAAGTTTGTCATCGTATTGATCTGGAACGAAGAGGCGGAAAATGTTTAGTAGTTCTTCTTTTCGACATCCATTTGTCCGGATTACCACTGAAAACAAAATAGATCAGCATGAAGATATTTCTATGTCTATCCGTGAATTGTTTTCTAACGATATTTAAAGATCTTCATGGAGCGCAGCATGTGCTTTAGGGGCAAGATGGGACATAATATCAATTTTTGACGCACTTTACGATAGAAACTTACAATTCATTATGAACACAACAGATTTGAAATAATCAAGCACAGAATGGGAAATTAAATTTAAAGCGAAACAAGTTCTGCTTTAAGGTTGCTTATCAAAAACATTGCCTTCGGCCATATCACTGAAAACCGTAAGAGATGTACATTGTTTATTTGATAAGAAAACACAGGCAGAGATTTTCATAAGGACTCCAATAAAACAAATAAATCAAAATAGTATCAAAAATTAAAATGTTGATTTTGTGGGCGTGGCCCATTTGGTCCCTTATTACTCAAAAACCGTAAGAGTTACTTGATGTCTTCCTGAAAAACGCAGACTGGAATTTTCATAAAGAATCCAAAAGATAAGTTGAAAATCGGACAAAAAATTTAAAAGTTAACTTTTTTTGGGCATGGTTCCATTTTAAACCCCTTGATTCTAAAACGGTTAAAATAATCATCGTTTTAAAAATAATGTGAAAAGGAACACATTGGCATCAAAATCGGAGAAACACATTTTTTCTATCAATTCTAATGACTGCACCTATTTTCTTCCTTGTAGCCCCTTACTTTCAAAAACGGGTGGAACTGAAACCTATATCATAAAGTATAGGGCCTTCCTCCTTGCCACTAAAAACGATGCTTTAAAATTTCAAAAAGTTTGGATAAGTTTTAATAAGTAATCATAATTAAACAAAAATAACCGTCACCAAAAACTGTACGAAACGGTGATGCAACTTTACGGGCGATGTTAACTTGATATAACACTTCTATGTTATTTCTGGAGGTTATCAGGTATAAATACTTGGCTAATGCAATCAAATCGTTTTCTACCTTCATGAGCCACATAATATACACATTTTTCCCGATTCTTAGACGGAGATGTACTTAATTATAAAGAAACTTTACATTCGTTCAATGATTACAAATCTTTATCAAAACTACAATGATTATCCTTCACTATTCTGTATCAGAAACGTGTGCAAACCATTTCTTATCACTACAACAGTGCTAATCATTACAAGATAATAGTGTCGTCGTCATGTGCTAAGTGAAATAATTGGCTGATAAGGTGAGCAAATCTAGTATATCATATAATTGGAAACAAAGGACGGATGTATGTCGTGTGCTTCTAATATTTAGTCATTTTAAAACCGATTTTATGTGTATCAATGGACATTAGGAAGGTGTTGTAACCGATGAATATTTTGTTTATTTTTATATCTCACTTATGAACAAGAACAAAATGATCGGAAAAACATATCTGTTTTTGAAATGCATATAAATGCCTTCAAATAGTCAAAAGTTTTATTTTAGGGCGAAATTAGAAAAACATAGTCTTTGGTAACAAAATCAATTTATTAAATTAATGATTAAACTCAAGGTTTTCATCTGCTGTGTGACTTTTAAAAAATCTGATTGTAGGTGATTCATGTATGTTACAGATCTGTATACAGAAAGCATTTTTTCTTGACATAGAAATGTAGCATATGTAGACCAAAATAACATCACTGTTAGTTCAGTGAGGTTTTTATCAACCATGCATCACTAAGGCCATTAGCTGTTTTTGAATTAATATGAATTGGTACTTACATATTGTATTGTAACTTGAAAGAAAAATTGATTGTCATAACATTGATAGTTTCACTTACTTTTCAGTAATCTTTTTTTTTATTCATTATTTCACCTTCCATAAACCTGGAATCTATTTCGCATCTGAGTCTATGTTTAATTACAAAAAAAATCATTTTCTGAAAGTTACTTCACAATTTATCGCGAGTCCTTTCTTTTATTACCTAGAACAGAATTTCGTTTTGAAATAAACGTTATGAAAAATTAATTGAAATGATTTTGCTACATTAAAATTTACATTTGTCACCAAAAATTTCTGGTCATTTACAACAAGTGAAATATTAAATCATTTACTATTTGTTGAAAACAGAAATATCCATCAAATTTTCAAGATTATGGAAAGATATTCCTTGTATTATGCGAGACGGAATAATAATTGAAAGCTAAACGCGGGGAACTAGTCACTTTTCGTGAATAACATTCAAGGAAATAACGGTTACTGATTGGGCAAGTCGCTTGTTTGGCTGAAATGAGGATGAGAATCCGCACTCGGCACAGGATGCCGACTCGATAAACCCGACTATAGAAAAGATTAGAAGACAGAAAAAAATTAATGTTCTTATGAGATGAATATAATATTATATTAACTTAGAATAACATAGACAAACATAATTTTCTTGTGTGTGTTTAAAAATATTTGCGATGAAAAAATATAGAAACCTGTTACTGGGGTATGCGGAATCTACCGAAAATATACGATACAGCTTCATTTCTCGCGCTTTTCACCCTTCTCATAAGTCATCCGATACTGCTGCACAAATTTAGCGAAACTTTACAAAAAAAAAGAAATTCTCCATATGTAGAAGCCCAGAAAAATCAACTTTTTTTCTCAGATATCATGAGAGAAAAAATAATTATACTATAACGTTTTGGTCAATATTTCTCTGTGGTCAAAGTCCTCCGACCGACTTCCAACCAAACGCCGTTTTATAATCGAATAATGATGGACAGTTTAAACAGAATATGATTTGTGAACAAAAATAATAATTTAGATTTGCTGAGGTAAACATTTGTATCTTCACACTAACACAATTAATCCAACATATCAGTTTAGTAAGTTACCTATAAAGTTGAACATTTACTTTCCTACTTTCACTAGGAGGAATTTCGTTCAGGGAATTACCAATTCTCATTGAGCAGTTATTGTTGTGACTCCTAAATTTACCTAAGTATCTACCATAACAAAAGAAACATAAGCAATCTTTTGTTACTACTTCATTAATTAATTCATTTCTTCACTTAATCAATTTAATTTTGGTTTTTTGACAACTATAATAACATTTTCACCTTCAATTACATGAAGCAAGTATGTAACTCACAGAAATATTGTCTCAAATATCGTAAAAGTCAATATACTAAGTATCTTAAACTACAAATAAAGCTAAGAGACGGCTAGCTTTTTAGAAAAAACTTACTTGTATGTGATATAAAGGATCGAAATTGGGTATCATTCAATTGATATAAAATTTTAAAGGCAAATTTCAAATGTGATACTTTTACGGATCGAGAACAAGCAAATACTAGTAAGATACGAGACACATAACGATATGACTGATATGGGTCGTTCTATCCGATAAAATTTGGGTTAACACAAAAATAGCGTTCATATTTACTAATTAGTATTGTACATGGTTCATTATGTATGTATTTGAAACGTATGTCTCTCTGTTTGCCACAATGTAAGTGCAGCTCTAGTCAGAACATATGTAATAGAAAATTATGGGAGCAGTGAAATGCAGAATGAGTATTAAAATTGGGTTTTCAATTCACACGTTACAATACGTTAATAATATTTTAAGTTCAGTCTTAAAGGTTTTGATTAAGTACAGTTTTTATGGTTTTTAGTTAAAAAAATATTGTAAAAAAGTCAAGGAACAGTCCCATCCCATCAAAATTTCCCTTGAAATTTTCTTGAATTTAGGGATGACCTCAGAACAGTTTTAAACGTCAATACTTTTATTTTTCCAGGCTTTCATAATTGAAGCACTGATATAGTTAGAATAAATTTCTGCTTGTTTGCCAAAATGAACGTGCAGCGTTGAACTTACAATTTAGGTTGATTTATTCCTCTTTTGATAAGAATATATAAAGAATTAGCTGTCAGTTAGGCTTATGGTTTCTGTAAGAAAAATAATATGCCAGACATATACGGGATTCTATATAGAATGAACATGCCTCTGTCTTAGAAGCCTACTGGTATTTGATAGTCTCCTTGATTTACAAAGAAAATCCGTTTACAATCCACATGCATGGCGGTAATGTGAAATGTATACTTAAAAGGTTGAAGATGTTGGTATGTTGTCACTAAGAATGGGAAAGTTTACAGTTTGAAAGTCAAAGTCATCACGTTTGTCAAAAAGTCAAAGTATGAAGAAGAAGAGGGTGTATCAGTTGTAAAAGAAGGGGAGATCTGTTGCTTTCATACTTTTAGTCCATTTCTGTGTCTGTTCAAATATACTGAGCGTTGCATGTATTGAGACACTTAAAAAAATTATATTATTTGCATGATGTATGTGTCAATATCTCTGAAGTATTCAACTTTTTTATGCTTCAGTATTTTTTGCCAACAAATAAGTCGGTAACTGATTATATAACAAACAGGAATGAGACAAGTGAAATTTTGTCCTTTTATACTGTATTGAAATTGTGCTACGTTACAGTAAACTTTTATCAAAAACGATCCAAAACGCTTTTTTCTGGTGTGCGACATTTGATATCTCAGCCACAGATTTAGACAGCAACCTTTGATTTTGTAAGAGGATTTGGCGGCGCTTTGCATTTATTGAAAAAAAAGTATTTCCAAATTTAAACAAATATATTTTGTCGCGCGCAATGTGGAAAAAAAATTACTTTCAGCTCTTAATAAATTTTAACAGTTTGTCCATAGAAAATCCATGGAATTTGATGAATCTTTCACAGAATCTTTATTCCATATTTCGATAGTGCATCTACTGTTTTAGATTTTGATCCAAATCAAATCTAGGAGTTCCACGTAGGAAAAACATGAACTTTGTCTTTCATGGGTACGATATCTCTTATCCGTTACTCTTTTTGTATTAATGAATGCAATTAAATGAGTTTTTTTACCTTTGAAAATACGAAACTTTTAATCTGAACTGTTTATACCTTACATCAACAAATAAGGACTTCATCATTCTTTGACATCTCTTACACATTATTCATTTTATACAACTGAATGAAATTTAAAGAATCTTTCGTATATCCTTTATAACGTAATTATTACAATTGTGCAACCTTGTTTTTAGATTTTGATCCAGATCAATTTTGAGGTCAAAAGATGCATATTATCAAATGGGAAATGTGGTATCAATTAAGTGAGCATTGTTCATAGGTTTTTTTCATGTTTAGTCTTTGTTTTGTTTTGTTTTTTGTTTTTGTTTTTTTTTGTTTACTTTCATTCTGTTTTGTTTTTGTTTTTCGTTTGTTATCGTTTTGATGTTCGTTTTATGATTGTTTTTTGTTCTTTATCAATATAAGGTAAATTTGCTAATCCTATCTAGCATGTTATGTTTTAAATTGTAGGTATCTTTAAAAGAAAATGGACTTCCAGAACCATACAGTGGTAGACATAGATCTTCCATTGCCAAACTCGGGGCAAATGTTCTTTTTATTTTTATCGGTATCGGCATTATACTTTACTTCTCTGGCTTTATAGTGATTTTATTGAAATCTAAAACCTTCGATCGAGAAGATTCGATTATTTGATATTGCTTCTAAGACTGAGCAACACAGTGACATGCATTGCGCCCATGATGGTCATCGCCAATTTCTATTTACAATCGAAAGACATTTTTCTGCCATACATTTGTGTGTTAGGGACCCTTGTAGTATCTAGTTCCAATACTTACTCGCTCTTCCAGGTTCTTTTCATTTGTATAGAAAGATATCGTGCTATGACAGTCACTGATATTGTTGAAGAACAAACATGGACTAGAAATGTGAATGTTATTTGTATTATTGCAGGTCTTTTTCTGATTATTTTTAACACATCTGTATTTCTAACTTTATCAGACACAAATTCCATATCATGTAAACAAAAAGATATATTTAAGAACAACTTTTGGATAATTGTTTTCTTAAGTATTTCTATACGATGTACAAGATTTTTTTTCAATTGTCATTTTATATGGCAAAGTTATAATACATCTACGGAAACAATTCAAGAGTATTGATCCAAACCAGTTTGGAAACGAAGAACAAATTACAAGAGGAATAAATCAGACCAGTGACACAACCTCGAACAACACAGATGTACAACGAATTAAACGGTTTAAACGAACTATTACAATCCTTGGTATATTAATGGCATTAGTTTCGTTTAGTGTCGTACCGACCTTGGCGTTTTCGTTAATACTTGTGAGTACAAAGCATGAAATATCGAGAGATGTCGGAGTACTCATGAACATATTCATATTAGTTCCCCCACTAGCTGACCCAATAGTATGTCATAAGGATAAAGGAGTATCGTAACAAATTAAGTTTATCGTTGTCTTTGGTATGAATAGGGTATTTAAGTCTTGTCACGTGCCTCCATGGTTTCATGTCGACGGTTGGAATATATGACGGTGCATTCTACTTTCGTTTTACTGTAAGTGGTTCATTTTTGACAGTGCGAAGTTCAAAAACTACATGTATTGACAAAATGTA
The DNA here is from genome assembly GCA_037379345.1 of Perna viridis. Classification (NCBI taxonomy): domain Eukaryota; kingdom Metazoa; phylum Mollusca; class Bivalvia; order Mytilida; family Mytilidae; genus Perna; species Perna viridis. Next base: position 51,075,536 of record CM074511.1, on the reverse strand, counting down.
TTGTGCAGTCAGCTAAATTAAGTGATTTTTATCTGTCTGTAAACAAATTTGACAGTTTACATTTTATTGCACATCTTTAATGACAAAAGATTATTTGAGAATGAGTTGTTCGAAATCAACTTGATAACGAGACATTTGAAATTAACGTAAGAGATTACTATTGCCGACTATCTCTGCTCAATTAACAAGAAATCTAAAAAAACACACTTTTTAAAAAAGTTTTTATTCATTTGAAAACAATTATAATTGTAAATCCAGGTCAGATAGATCTACAATATCGGATACTCTGTCTTTCAGATGTAGATAATTGTGTTTTGTCAGTTTACCAAAATTTATTTACTCACTTGACTTTTAATGTATACCAGAAAAGACTTAGATATGGTTTGTCATCTAGTTTTCCCCTTTTATTAAAAAAAATAAAATTTATCAAATTGACATTGAGAAAATTATTAAAAAGTTACAAGATAGTATTAGCTTGAGAACATTTATGAATTGACCATGAAAAATGAGCTTATTAGAATATTTACTATATAAAGATTAAAAGGTATTGCGGTATCTGCAGGTGCATGTATGTTTTAAGCCAGAAGTTAACTTGTAAATATAATGTCTTCCGAATTTCTGGAATTTTCATGGTAAAAATTTCCGCAACACAGTTTTACCGTTTAGGTGAATACTAGTTTTCTTTTGTTGAGGACAGCCATAGACTTACGGGGCCACATGACGGGGGCATGCAATAGAGTAGGTAAATGCCAAATAAATAATATTAATAGTTATGACTAACAGTCATTACATGTGCGGGTAAAATTCACCTGAATAAGGTTCATATAATTTTGCAAATTTTGTACAACGAAATCAGACAAATATGTTCTTAGGAAAAATATCAAAGAGGATGGCCTCAGATTTTTAAAAAGCTTATGTCTAGAATTCAAATGCATGGGGATTCCTCACAGAACGTTGAGTTAATTATTTTAAGATCAATTCTTTTTTTTATAGACCAACCATTTCATGTAGTGGGTGCGGATTCACTTCAATATTGGATCGTTTGTGTACATCAATGACTAAAACACAATCATGCACTGTAAATTTATTTTCATGTTTAGGTTGCCATGGAAACGGGTGGCCCTGTTTATTCTTGCAAATTTGTGTTTTTGCAGGTTAAAAATCATCAATTATGTAGTAAGATCAATAATTTTGTAACTTATTATAATTGTTTTGTGAAGATGATTGCATTGATAGTATGTTTAAACCATTTCTAAAAATTAAATTTGATCGGTCAGTAAGGATAATACTGAAGGATGTCCTTTGATCGGTCAGTAAGGATAATACTGAAGGATATCCTTGGGCCAGATGTAGATGGGTAATTTTCGACACATTTTGGAGGCTTATAGCAAACATAAACATCCAAGTTAGGATTATTTCGCTTGAGTGTCAAAAAGTTCCAGGCTTCCTAAATTGATATTTAAAAAAAAACATGTTTGGGATATTGGTTTCAAATAGCGTTGCTATGATGACGAAAATACCTCTTTTTTCTGTATTGATCACTTATGTTCACATATTTATCTCAAAATGAATTACTTTTATTTTAAAGTACTTCTTAAATGTCCAGTTACCAACATTTCTATGATCATTAGATCTTGTATCAAAACTAAACTGTTTCTTTCAATTGTTGACAGTGGTTGCTATGGATTCAAATGTGCCAAATTTCGTAGTTTTTGTCTTTTCTGATTTCGAAATTTGATTGTTTGGTGATCGTTTGTACGTAATTTTGGTACCGTCGGGGTAAAACAAACTTTGGGTTAATTAAAAAGAATTCGCCCAAACGTGTCTAGTCTATTCTGGTCCTTCAGTGTAATTCTGTCATTGAGTGGTTTTGGTATCTTATACTGCTAGATCAGATTTTCTTAAAACGCTTCCAACTATAAAAAAAATGGAACAATTAGAAGATAAAATATCGATTATTAAAGTATGATCGTCTGAAAAGTGTAAATTGACCAGGAGTTATAAACGTGCGTTTGGGCTAAATCGTCATTTTTGTGTTTTCCAAATTGTAAGTTTTTTTTTAAAACATGGATTCGTGTCAGTGGCATAAGTCCTTTGTTCTTCGACATAAATATACCATACTTGGCACATGGCCATTTCACCTTGAAATAATGTGTCTCGTACATTCATGACCTTGACCTTCAACCTCAAGGTCAAAATTATAGGTTATTGAACATAAATTACTGTCTGTATAAAGGCTTCTTTGTTCTTTGACATAGGCTTACCATATTTGACACATAGGTAACCTAATTATGGTGGTAAATCTATACGCCCCTTTCTTTATCATGAAGAAAAAAACCAAAGACAATGTGATTCTAACGTCAAGAGAGAGGTCAGAATGAGAATCTAGTTTTATGTGGCAATTTATAATTCATTCTTTTGATCTAAATTTCAAACCCACTCCTTACATTACATTTGTGCTGTTTCATACTTCAGATGTTCACATTCAACAATGCATTCATTACACAAAACTGTTCATACGTCATCGACGACAGCGGTCATCTCAGTATTAAGTTTTATAATAAAAATACAGACGACTGGCAATATACTTTCATCTCCTGCATATGATGTTTGTATTTCAAAATTGATTCGCTGCGCTAGAGCAAATTCTAAATACTGATTTCCTTGATCCCCATTTATATACCAGTGTGTAGCTAGCCGTCAATACCAGCCCGCATGGAAGCTAGCCGTCAATACCAGCCCGCATGGAAGCTAGCCGTCAATAATATTCATAAGATTGGGTGCGTTCAAACAATTTTTTAAATTGAAATACGCGAATCGATTTCGCTATTCGTAATATTTTTGCGTGCAGAAAATAAGAATAATTATAGAACACAAAGGACTTACAATTTATATGGACACATGGTTTTGACACTATATTGTAAAAAAATAAAATTAATTAAAAATTTTCAAATCAGACCAAATATTAACAAGTCGATTTTTGGAGTGTGGCTCACTTGACTCATTAAAACTCGAAAAACATAAGAGATTCTTAATTTTCTATGCTAAATGCAGGCAGAGATTTTTATTAAGAATCCAATAAAATTTTATTTTTAGAAATCGGACCAAAAATAATAAAAAAAGTAGTCTTTTTTCGGATGTGCCATTTTTGACCGATTATAACAGGAAACCCGTACGAGGATAGCTTAAGGACTATCGATTCCCGGAGTATTCGGAATTTCCATAATTTCATCTGTCGTTGAGAAAATTTTATAAAGGGGGGGCCCCTTACCACTTATGTACCAAGGTGGGTGGCTGGGACCAGGGTCATTGGAACGTTTGTATTCAGCATTTTACATCAATATTTTGTAAGCATCTATTTTTATTTTGCTTCAAAAGAAAGCTTGAGAGGCTTTGGTGAAATTGAGGTTATTTCTTCATACATATCTTATATAGATAGAAACTTTCAATTGATGATATGATCTTTATGATAATTCCTACCAAAGTCTTCTTGGAGTCAAACTTGTTAGAGATTTTGCCCTTGAAAGGCAAAAATGTTTCACCAGGTGCGCGATTCAGGCCCCTAGGAGCCTCTTGTGAGTATAATTAAAGACATTATTAAATGAAGTTCATTCTCTACTCTTCAAGGCATACTTTCTGCTATATCCGACAGATGGAATCCCAGGATCTGAAATTTGTCCCAAATTTAATAATGCGATGGCCTTTTTAGAGGACAGATTCGAATATCTATAAATAATTAATGAATGAAATATACAATTGTAATATTCAAATACACATTATCTCAGTAAAGTCTGTTTAGAGGATTCCACTTTATTGCATACCTGATTATTGCATATTTCTGTTGATTGCAAAACATTTCCCATCTCTTCTATTTTAAAAAGTCCTCTTAGTTGCATAGGTCTTAACGGTCATTCCTGTTTATGCATAATTTTTTTCCAAAATGTTATAAAAATTGACACGGTGTATTTTTAACAACTACTCAATTAAAAGGTGTAACTAATTCAACTGTTTGAAATTATACCGCACAAGTCATGTGGATCTAGCTTCGCATGAAATCAACATGATTTTCATGTGAAATTCACTGAAACATGAAATTCACCTGAATTTTTTTATATGTGTACATGTACATTTTTCTTCAGAATATTTCTGTTATGAAGTATTTACGGATAAGTAATCAAATCATTAGGAAATGACTATCGACTGAATCACTATTTTCTTCAAAAGAGGTTTTCCGCAGTTTTAGACTTCTTCAGTTGATTGACAAGATTAAAAAAAAACACTTTTTCACCTTTTAATCCAACATTGTGGCATATATTAACACAATTTGAATCATAATCTGACAACCATCTAGATAGTAATATAGATGGGACATGATGCGTGAAAAAATCAAAAAAAAAAAAAAAACAATGGAAAAAGTCAAGCTGGTAAAATGCCATGACCGCAGCTTTTTTCATGCGAAAGTCCTCCTGTTGAAATTAAATTATCGTGGAAGTTGTCACTTTATAGTTCTTACAACTATTGGCCAAATGATTCGTAAATAGTATGATACTGCCATTCACTAGTTTACTCTACGAAAGGTTATTTTAAACATCAGGACGGACTTGTCGAATTCGTTAAGGTCAAGCCCTGCTTCGCTTCTAAAGTCTCCTTTTTTTTCTCGATCCTAAGTATTTCGGTTTGTTGTTTTCATTGTCTGAAATCTGTTTTCATATTCCTCTATTCAGTATATAGTCTGTTTAGTTTTTCACTAGATTCATTACATTGTCTTTCAGGCTCTTCTAGCTTCGCACAACTCGGAATGAGATGGTAGTAGCTTATTACAAAGTACCGATCAGGAAAGTTTGAAATTTTAAGTTCTGAAAATATTACTTTTTTTGCTTATCTAATTATCATTTATGGTTATTTCGTTTTGTATCGATTAATATCGTTTCTGATCCGTTTTACCATTAGTGTATCACAAAATATATTCTGCTTTTGCTTTTCAAACACATATTTCGTTTATATGAATACATTTTTTAATTTTAATTTTATGAACATTAATTTATTTTTCATGAATGGGATTTTATGAACATATATATCATCTTCATGAACAAAAAAAACATATGTTTCATTTATATTGCAACGCTTTACATGCTATAGTCTATAAGTAAAATAAAGAATACAGCTGTTTCCACAAATAAAAAGCGATTGCAGACTGAAATATGCACGTGAGTTCTTAATTTGACAAAGAGGATTTTTGTAAATTTTTTTCTCGATTTCATTTTTTCCTCTGGCAACATTCATAAATTGAGCCTGAATTTCCCAAACGTTCATAACTTTATCTTTTGGTCCTAGTTAATATTTTAGAGGCTCCTTATTATAAGTAATTCACACACGTTTCATCTTGAAATCCTAGATGTTAGAATAGCCATTGTAAAATATTATTTAACTGTTAGTGGAAGCTTTCGAAACCAACTCACCGATGCAGATGATGTATGCAAACGTAGACTACGTCGTCTAAAACTAGTATGCCCAAAATGTAGTACGAAAATTTATTCATGTAATATAGTTTGGAAAACGAGTCAAGATTTTGACAAAGTATGCACAAACGTAACATACTATGAATTTTGCACACACAATATAACATATCAATCATGAATTTGCAAACTTGTTTTGGATATCAGTTTCAATATCGTATTTGATGGAAAAATTACACGAGAAACTCACCATGACTCACGCGGGACTGAGCTGGAAATCTTTGATGATGAGACAAACAAAACTAAAAAATGAAGACACTTCAGAACGCTTTTGTATTATATTTCCGTGATAAAACTAAAGATATATGTGTTTGTTTCTCTGCCAAATACATTGTGTATCGTTACACATTTAGGGGTACGGAACGGTTGACCTCGGGGATACGGAACCGAAGCTGCGAAGTAACAGGTAGGACGTCTTCTTTGTCATCCTGTAAAGAAACGCAGGAGTCTTTCAAATATGTATATAAGCACGACGGAACTTTGTGACATTTTAAAAAGCATGATTTACATTTTTTTCTTTGTCAAAAGTCTTTTGTAAATGGTGAAACAATCAGTTTATGGAAGGGGATACGTTGAATACGAAAAATAACAAGTTGTTTGTGATTTTGGGGGTATGAAATAATTATGAATAGTTTTGGTCTTGGTCTAAACGCATTTGTGCCATCTAAGACACACTCACTGTCTAAAAGCGTTGAAATAACTGTACAAGATCGAAATATTTGCATTTTTAGAAGCTGATCTTGGTAAAGAATTGTTCATCAAAAATATCATCATAAATTCTAGCCAAGTTGTAAATTATCATAGTTTATTACATATGGTTGATAATATCCAGTTTCCTCGTGTATCGATAACATTAACATTAACGTATATCAACTTGCGTAAACTTAATAATTAAATAAGATGGACGCTGGCTTTCCATAATAAGATTTCACCAGATAAATTGTACTGGTTGATTTTGCCCCAAAATGCATCGTGAGCCATATGTTGATTAAAATAGCTATGCTTTATATTGCGGTCTATAGAAAGTCAATGTGGTGGGATATCGTTCCTTCAGTAATATGCGTTATTTCATTAAATTAGAATTTATATGAAAATAGCATCTTTCCTATTGCTCTCAGTATAATTGTACTATATTTCGTTGAATAATTTCATACGGAGTTAAAAATAAAACTCTGTAATAACTTTTAGCTTTTCCCTATCAATAAATTCTAGTTCAGGATCATAATGCATCGTACCTATGTTTTTACATTATATCCTTGCTAAGACTTGTAACGTCAGTTCATGAAACGCTTGAAACGATATGATGCTATGAGTGCATCTGAGCCGTATTTATATGGCCCTATATTCTCATACGCTGGCTCACGATACCTTTTGGGGCATATAAATTCATAAATATACAATAAATCCTGGTTCATGATATACTAGAAGATTCAGAATAAAATTCTTAATTAAATGATTCCTTTAACGCACCATACTTTAATGATTTAGCTAAAAATAGCTTTTGGATGACGTCATTTCGAAAACGAAAGTAGTTAAAGTCTGGAGTGATCCGCAATGAAATAGTTCATGGATAGTTCCCTTATAGTACAATAGAGATAAATTATTACAAAAAAATAATTGTAAAACTGATCATGAATGACCATATAATCTTTTCTAAATTCTTAGGCAGTATTTAAATACTCTAAATTACGAGATATTTCGTAACTTAATCAACATCTACAATGGCCACCAAATATGAAAACAAACATTTTCTATGGAATGAAATTTGGAGATTTCGTCTATGCTTCTTAAAGTTAGCAGTTATTAAGAAATTTGTACTCCAATGATTTTTGAATGATAAATTATGCCACAAGTGCTTATAAAGTAGTTTAAAGGTAAAATTCATTAAAAATAAAAATAACACTATCAGCTGACAGTTTCAGTATCAATATAAAATTCTTGCTAGAGATATTGTGGCTTCAATATTTTAGCTTTCCATGGAAGATTCACATGCTAATAACTTTCATGCCAGATCTCAAGTTCCAGCTATGTTTTCCCTAAATCTATGTTATTTATGTAGGCTGACAGCAATTTTTCAAAAAATGAAAAGATGTAACCATGCTCAGAGGCTACACCAATATATCATTATAATGAGCATGATAGTCAAAATCTGTATCGCATGTTGTATCAACCCTCCACCTATATCACACCGCGGCCGGATTGTGACATGTAATATTCAGTATATACATTGTGTAGGAATTTAAGACTTTTTGGCAAGAGTTATCGTTCTTGATTCGGTTGATTTAACTGTCAGATAAATGTACGGTTTTCTAAAATAAAAAATGCAGATTTAAATACAGAAAGGACTATCATTACGTATTGTTATAGCTCTTGTAGACTATAAAAAATATTGTAATTCGGTGGTTATTTCTACACCATGAATCATATCTACCATAGGCAGTGTCTGAATTTAATTTAAATTGATACGGAATAAGCAAAACATTTGAAATATCGAGAACCTTGACTCCTATTTTTATTTCATATTTCGATGGAACTTCGTTTATTCAGAAAGAGACCTTGTACCGAAACCAAAAACGACGTTTTTCCAATATTGTTAACTGAAGTTCAGTTGAAAACTACTGATACTACTTGAGACTTTACGACACTGGGCAAAGGGTCATTCCTAACTTATGATTAGCATAACAATGTGTCATTTTGTTTAACGTTTCAAAAAAAGTGTGAATAATGTAATCAAAGATTTAGCTTTTATGTCCTCACATGGAAAGAGTGGTTGTCCTCTTCCCAATAAAATTGAATTATTGTGGTGGACAAGTATCACAAATCCACGCTCATCCAAAATAAATTTTACGACTGCAAAACGTCTCTTTAATTAATAAACGATTTAAGAGAAATCTTACTGTAATTTGGGGTTTAGCGTCCTTAAGTTATTTACAAGTATTACATTATTTATAACCAATACTATAATAAATGTTAAAATCCCTTGCAATATCTTTCTAAAAGCATATTACAGTGTTAACATTTCGACAATATTCATTAAAGAAACACACGTCGGATTTTTGTGAAAATACTTGAAGGAAAGAAGGTCCACAGATGGCACTCCTCACATTTAAATATAATCATCCGTCATACTGTAAAGCGAGAGAAATCAACGTGCAGAGGCACTGAGTCAAGGAATACCTCAACGTAATCAAAAATATTCATGTAACCAAATTGTAAGCTAAATAATCCGATCAAAACATAGTCATTTTAAAGAATAATCATTTGTTTTAACGCAGTGTATATTTATACAGTCCGTTTATCAATTTATCTTTTGTATTATTGCTTTAGGTATTCCTAGCTGTACACGAACGTTGATGTCCTCAAATTTCCTAAAACTTAAATCAGCATTTCTTACATAATATGAATTCCACTGAGAATCACTGACTATCAATATTCGATGAATTTTCAAAGTAAGAATGGATCCACACCTTGAAATTTCGGTTTGGAGATGCATGACGTAGAAATGAATCCTGCAGATTGGAGGAAGTTGAACTAAGGCCTAATTTCAAGGAAGAAATGAGCAAAGAACATTTCCTTGTTTGTGCTCATTTTGAAGTAGATTTTTTTCTACATGATTGTTTCACAAATATGTATAAGATTACAATACAAGTAACTATTATGTTTTACAAATATATAAGTGCTAAGAAATCAGGCTTAATGTTTTTATACTTTTTATTAAGAGATGCTGACATAAACATTTATGGCTGCTTCATGCTACACATACATGTACCAGCACTTGAGAATCATGAACTTTGTTTCATGCTTAAATAGTGTCCCAGCACAGAAATGATTTGTTTTACTTTTGCTTTCTTCTCAATTCATCTAGTGAAACTGCCAAGTGATAACCACTGTAAAGAAATCAAGGGGAAAAATCATAACAGTGTCTGATATATGCAAAATGTTACAATGTAAATTCATGAAAATATATATGTTTTTAACTATATGATATGGAGAAACCTCCTTGTGTTGGGAAATATTGTTACATGTACATATCATTTCGTGCAAATCAGGCAAAAATAAAGGTTGGGTGGTTATAACAGCCCCAGGTTTTTACTGGTTTTTAAACCACCGGTCAATATTCCCACAGTGATCAATACGGGTCGATTGAAATTTGGCAAACAATATTTCTGACTTTATTTATAGTTTTGTCCTACATTAAAAAAATGTTAATATATTATATATCTACTATATTTAAGTGTTCTTAGGTTTAAATCTTAAAATATCTCTATCAGCTGTATTAATTAAGAAAAAATAAACATTTCTTTCTCTAAAATAAATCATATTTATCTGAAATAACGTAACAAACTTTATAAAAATGTACAGCGTATCTCATGAGTACACCTGTGTTCCAATAACTATTAATAACAGGTAACATAGGTAAGAGTGGAACAGGTTACTTTTCACCTGTCATTGTTTAAACAACATCCCCTCATAACCAGATAGACCATAAAAAGTGGTTTGAAGTGATGAGTTTAAAACAATAAATTAGTCATTTCATTAACCGGACATAAACCTTCTAAATACAGAAAATGGAAGGCTTGTTAATGATATTGCTTTAGGGCTTCTTCCATGTATGATTTTAGCTACCTGCTGATTCATAATGATGTTTGGACCCCCATTTCAAAATCTCTGGATCAATCCCTGAATGTTGATTTACCTATGAGCAATTAATGTCACATTGTAAAGCAGAAAACAAATTAGATACATGTATTACTATATTACAAATATCATAATTTCATGTATGAAATCTTTAATTGATACTGTACTGCATATGCAAGTAACCATAGTTAGAGTACGTGCACATGTATTTATCAGTGTGAATTTCTTGTTCACAGACATACAAATGTAAACTGCAAATTTTGCAATGTACTAAAAGAGAATCATAAAGATAATCAGTTATGACTTACATGGATATAATACACATGTACATTGTATTACTATTTCTTTAAATTCCATACTGAATAGTACATGCCTAAATCTGTATCCAATGCAATTTCAACAGGACACTCCCATATCAACTCAATGGCCACTGACCCATGGGGTGATATAGGTCGAGGACTGATACTGCACATCAAACAGATGTTTGCATGTCATGTTCATTCTTTCTTGTATTTTATCAATACAAAATGTACTTCAATTGTGTATGCAATATATGTCTAAGGGTGTGATATAGGGTATGCCATGTAGGTCTATGGGTATGATTTAGAGAACGCGAAATAGGTCTAGGGGTGTGTTATTCAGTGTGCGATATAGGTCTAGGGTGATATATATATATATATATAAAGTCTAAAGGAATCTGCCAACCAGCAAACTTAATGGGTATCGGATCGTCCAGTCATGACTATGCAGCACAAACAAAAATAATTATACAAGTCTAAAGGATTGTACAACGATACCGATAAAGATGTTAACACACTATAATAAAGTATATAATGGGCAAAATTTTCAGTCAACAACTGATCTTCTTCAGTGCCTTAAATAAACTGAGTGTGTATGAAAGTAAATGGTCTGTGAACACAACTCACTACCTAATCAGGTGAATACCTGTGACGTATAAATTTTTTTTTTACCGACAGTAACAAAGATCTTGAACATTGTGCTATAGACACACGTTGTGTGTTGATCTTGAATACTGAACTATAGAAATAAAAAAATATTTACAAATACTGTTATAAGAAACTATACAAAATAGGAAGAACTTAATGTTTTTTGTTAATTCCGTGTGGGTGTAAAACACGGAGTTCTTTTATCCAAAATCCCTCCCGCTTCACTCTGTAGATCGCTCCAGATCGTGTTTTGTTCCACGATGAACATTTTCATTTTGTTGAAATCATCGAGGCAGTGGTTAGGTAATCTGAAGTGTTGACTCACTGGGAGTAAAGGCTTTTTGTTAGGTCGCTCCTGTGTCCGTTCAAGCGCTTGTGAAAAGGCTGTTTAGATTCACCAACATATTGAAGGCCACAAATGGGACAGTGGAGCAAATATATTATATTAGCACTCTTGCAGTGCACGTTGCAAAATATTTTGTAGCGTTTCCCCGTGACTTTGCTGGTGAATCATGACGAGTGGTGCATTTGGTTGCAACATTTACACCTTTTGTCATCACAGGAGCGACTCTCGCCTGGAGTCAAGTTGGGCTTAGATATTTCAGCCCTCACAAGTAGACTACGCAAACTGTCTGGCTGTCTGAAATCAATCATAGGTGGTTCGGGAAAGACTTTGGATAATGTTGAGTTTCTCTCGACAGAGGCCCAGTGCTCACGAATGGTGTTGTGGCTGTTTTAAAGGCAGGGATGGTATGTTAGAACACAAGGGGTTCTTTTACATTTTTTCTTTGCCTTGTATTGTAGCAGACTACTTCTTGGGATATTGTGATTTTTTTGGAACCCTTCTTTGATGGTCTTGTATCTATATCCCCTTCTTCTTAAATTGTTCTTCAGTTGACCTAGACGTTTCTTTAAGGATTCGTCATTTGAACAAATGCGTCTTAGCCTAAGAGCTTGACTGAATGGTATACTCTTAGTCAGGTGAGATGGATGACAGCTCTTAGGCATAAGATATTGATGTGTGTCAGTTGGTTTTGAGTATAGGTCCGTGGAGAGCTCTCCCCCCGATAAGGTGCTGGAGGTATCGAGGAACGAGATGCTAGTAGCAGATGTTTAGATGTTCGTGAGTGAACTTAATTGAAAGATGTTGACTGTTGGCACGAACGATGAAATTGTTTAGTTCTTCTTCGTCATGTGTCCACTTCATATCCACGACGTCAATAAACCTATACCAGGACAGAGGCTTTTCTATAGAGGATTCAAGTAGTTCTTTTTCATATTTTCCCATGAAAATGTTGGCATAAGACGGAGCCATTTTGGTACCCATAGCTGTGCCATTTATTTGTAAGTAATGGTCTCCATTAAAAGTAAAATTGTTCTTTTTTAAAACCATTGTGAGCAAAGTGACTAGTCATTCAGTAGGTGGAACTTTGACCTCCCGAGAGTCCCATACTTCTCTGCAAGCCTCGATACCATCAGAGTGAGGAATGTTGGTATAGAGAGATGTAACGTCCATAGTGACCAGAGTGGTGTTTGGTGGAAGGGGATTCAGAGCCTGTATCTTCTGTAAGTAATCAGTCGTATCTTTTATAAATGATGGAAGTTTTTCAACATGTGGACGTAGATGAAAGTCCACGAATTCAGAAATTTTCTCTGTTGGATGGCCGTTAGCAGAGACAATAGGTCTACCTGGGTTGTTAACTTTGTGAATTTTGGGGAGGGGTAGAATCGACCAGGTTTAGGATTTTCGGGTATATCTCTTGAATATCTCAAACCTGAAAATCCTAAACCTGGTCGATTCTACCTACTTCCCAAAATTCACAAAGTTAACATCCTCGTAGGATTAATCTAGGGCTGTAACTTAGTACACGATGTATGGTAGTACGGGACAGTTCATTTAGATGTTATTATGTAGGATAGAGGATCAAATTAATGATGCATGTCACAACAAATCAATATTATACAAACGTCTCAGAATGTGACGACTCTATTCACTACACTGCTCCATCGGATCAAATTGATACAGGGAAGATATGTAAACGTATAGAAAGGTCTGAAAAATTCCCAACGATGTTAGAACTGTCAAATTTGCGATGAGGGGTCTAGGGCGCTGGACTTTGTGCGGGCGGTGTTGCCATAGATGTCACAACGGTACGAGTTCGAGTCCCGCGGAGGGAACGACCAAAAATTTGCATCCTATAGGCCTTGTTGTAAGTGTTAGTTTACTACACGGAGATCTATCTCAATATCTCAAGTTTCATTTTATTATGTATACCAATGACTATAGATAAACCGTTCGGAACGAAAATAATTAGTGAAATATTCAGAAATAAAACAAAAAAAGAGCTATACAACAGGGTAATGTTACAAACATTTATAAGCTTGTCGCATTTGTTGTGTTAGTAACTTCGTGATACATTAGGCATCCTAAATAAAACCAGGGATCGCCACATGCTGCATGTTTCGTTCCAGGAATATAGGTTTGAACTTCAACAGCGATCGGATGTTTTGTCTTTCCGATTTTGTATTCATGGCATACAATATACATTGGTCATCTCCCATAAGTTCCTGAGACAAATAATACATCACTCTGTTTTTATATTGCGATTCAAATTTCAAAAAAGTATCTGGTTTTCCTAAAAACAAGCCTCCACCTATCCAATTTCTTTTCCCCAAGATAACATCTTTTGCTGTAACTTTGCTCAAATCGACATTGTAAACTCGTGTTACACCTATTCTAGATGTGTTAAAATCATCGGGAATATCTACGTAACTTTTTTACGGCGTCATTCTAGGTCTCTGATATATTAAGTGTCAAGCCAGCAATAGTTGTCTGAAGGAAAATGTTTGGAATGAATGGCGTATGCGACAATAGTTAACTTTGTAAACTCTGGAACATATGTTATTCGATAGTACTTGGGGTAACCAGGTTTGGCATATATTTGCGCTATATTAGGCTTGATTTGGAAAGACTACAGTGAGTTTCTGCTAATCTGTATGATTTTTGAAGGAGCAGCAATTTCCCATCGATGGAATATTTGGTAAATTTTTGTGAAGATTAACAGAGAATTTGTAAGTACCCATATACTGTCATCCATGATTTGTATTTATCAAGCGTGCGCATGTTCGACAAAGTTCCTCTCGGAACGCTCCCGATGTCAAAATAATTAGCTGTAACAACTGTGAGACTTCGATTCGTACCTCTTAACTTATCTGCGTTATCCATTTCCTTTAAATTTGTTTTTGAAAAAATAATTTTTCGTACACTAGACTTTGATACTTAATCTTAAATTAATTACAATAATTAGGATGATTTGAAATAGATACGGCGACAACAGCTTGTACTGCAATACGTTAGTTATCCATCAAATGCATTCTCATGATTTATTTTCACTACAAATAAGATAATAAAAAGATGCATCAATACATAGACAAGGATTGGTATACTCAATCACAGACCAAAATATGTGTACTCTAATACATATTGATATACTATATCACAGACCAGGATAGGCTTACTATAAAACATAGGCAAGTATAGGTTACTCTTTTGCATAGACTAATATATGTGTTCTCTGTTACTAAGACTAGGATAGGTGTACACTATCACATAGGCCAGGGTATGTGCTCTCTACCACAGACCAGGATAAGTATACTTAGGATAATTATGTTCACTCTATTACATAGTCCATGATAGGTGCACATTTTCACAGATCAGGATAGTAATTACAATCTGGAATAAAACTAAAACACAATCAAGTTAACATAACAAAAATACAATTCAAGCTGCGTTTTACAAGTTAAATGAAATCATATGCAATGGTGGATCCAGGGAAATTTTAATTTTGTATAAAATTCGGGATACAAACGTTAGCAACAACATATTACTATCATATTTTACAGTATAAAATGGTATTGTCCGGGCTGCAATTTACCCTGACAACCACAGCACCATCGTCCGTCCCTGATCTTAACCGTTTTTCCGCCACTTCCGTCATACTATTTATAACATGACAACTTTGGTTGTATGTGATGGTTTTATTCGTAAAAGAAAAAGTACATACAACAAAAATACAGTTAAGTGGTTGAAATAAAAGGACAGTGGTAAATTTTAGACACTTTCGTGTAAGAGTAGACCAGAATCACTACGTTAAAGACTCGGCTGCAACAATTCTGCCCATTCCGCCCTGCTTCTCAAATTGAATAATGTGACTTCAAACATAATCAATCCAGCTGTAAAAGATGATGGTAATTCTGGTGAATACTTGTGTTGCTAACCTCCACAATGAAAAAAAACTTACCAACTATAAACACTTTTGAATTATTTAACAATTTATCAAGGAAAACTGGAATGTCAGAAAATAGACTTAGGGTACAGCTCAAATTAGTAAGGACAAAACTTGATGAGAGGTTACCCAAATTATCCAGTCGTTGTATTTTATGTTCCGTGTGATCATTCCATTAACACCTCCTAACATTTCCGATCAAAAGGCAACAGACCGGAATACCACTGGACAGGTGCATTGTGAGTTATTACAAATAGCAGTCGGGTATAGAAGGAAAAGTTTAAAATGAAAATAACTCTGTTAAATGGAAGTAAATACGAGATTTTCTATACCCAGTAGGTAATACCTCGATGTTTTCGTCTATGTTCAATATTAATCTGGCAGTTTCAATATGCGTTTCCTAGAATTTAAACTAGTAATTGATTTTTCAACATCTATGTTAGCTTTCGGGTTTTTTTTCGCACTAATTTAACCGAATAAGTACACTGTAATTTCAAACACGAAAAAAATTCATTCTATTTCTAATTGGTGATCTGAATCGCTGGTAAAGCTGACAAAAATTTTAATTGGATACGTTCGGGCCCTTGGGAGTAACAAAGAAACGGATTAGGAGAGGGACTGGATTATTAGGGTTAAAAGAGAAGCAGTTTTCTGAATTAATTGCTGTTGCCGTATTACAATAAGGAATGTTTTACTGACCAGCAGACATCGGCTGATTGCTGTACACAAATATGTATTATCATTATGGATTGTGATGACGTAGAGCCCGTAGATAAATTCTATGATTATATCGGACCAAATGTACGGTTAATTATCTATCAGTGAGGTCTAACAATATACTGGTTAATTCCGACCTTTTATCTGTTTTGTTCAGATTGCTACATTGTGTGTATATCGTCTTTGTTACCGGTATTTACATTCATGCCATGTTTTTGGATTTTGACTTATTTAAATTGTCCCTAATCTGACGCTTCGGTATTTTTTGCCGATGCCCAACAAGGGCAACAAAATTTGTGAAATATATATGTCACTTGAACTATGAGGAAATACTCCATTCTTCAGGATTACCAACTCTGGAATTCCGTGATGATCGGAATGACATGATCCAAGTATACAGAGCTCTACGTGGTTTCGACGACATCAAGTGCATTAAACCTTTTACTTTAGCACTGTCAAATACAACAAGGGGTGATTCATTTAAACTTTTCTGAAAACAGTGTAGAACATCACAGCGTTTACATTCATTCACATACATCACATAAACTGCGGTAGAATATTTTGAATGACAAAATATCGATATTTGCACTTGATCGGTCAATTCATTTACTTTGATGGGGTGTTTTCCTAAAAAAAGAAACTGTTAACGGAAGAATCTTGTTTATACACTAAAGGCCAGTAGATTGATAATTTTAACTTTGAAACATGATAAAATTGTCACTGGATGTATGATTTGGTTTGTAAAACCAAGTCAAAAGTGGGGGGAAATTGAACAATTCCTTCTTTCTTTGTTACTCAAATTTTGCAATTTCTTACAATGAAATATACTTTTAAGGAAGAAAATTGTTTGACATGATCAAAATAAGTCTCCGCATACCCATTTTCAGCTGTAAAACATTTAACAAGGAGAGTTTGACAAAAAAGGAACTTTGTTAATTTTCGGTTTAGTTTTTTTTTATTTTCAATCTCTAATTGCGTTTGAAAAATATATTATACAACTTTTGTTCAAACACGTTATTATGAAATTTAAATATGATTTGAAGAAAACATCATTTAAAATTCACTATTTGAAGATATATATGACAATTAGACTTTTCTTTCTGTAACATTCATCTTACGGTTTGTGTACATTACACGATCTCTTTTCTTATTCGAAATTATGGGGCCAATTCTTATGTATTAATGCACAATACGCAATCCCATGCTCTAAAATGTGTACACTATATACCAAAATACAGTATTTTTTGTTAATTTAAGCACACCTATCGCAGTGAGTTTATTGTATACATATTTCTTTACAAGACGTGAAATAGTAATACATAACAAGATGATGACGGGTCGACAGAATCCATGGAGAATTATTTTCCCATCTGAAGACAAAAGTACAAATATAATCGTTTTTGGGATTAGAACAATGATCATGATATCGGAAAGAAAAGATCCTGTGAATGCCAGCTGATAACAACTATCCATTTAGCCTAATGACTGAACGACAAGGGTCAAATTGTTACAGTTCTTCGGGGAAACATCCTAAAGTGGATTGAAAGCTTCCTTGCTGACAGATCACAGAAAGTAGTCGTTGACGGTGAACAGTCAGATCAAGGACCAGTAATATCAGGTGTGCCCCATGACACTATACTTGGACCTCTGCTGTTTCTAGTTTACATCAATGACCTACCATCGTCAGTTGAATCTACGCAAGAATATTTGAAGATGACTGCCCACTATATCGTAACATTTAATCTGCAGAAGGTAAGACTGTACAGAACGACATCGAAAAGGAAAAAGACAGGTTGATGGACTAAAATCCAGACATGTGTGAACTAATAAATATCAAAAACAAACGCAAGACCAGCAGCATCCATTAACAACAATTGTAAGTAACTGACAAAGCAAAGTACCTGGGTAGTACCATCGACAGTAAACTTATTTGAATCACCTTTTCAATGCTACCATTAAGAATAACACCACTACCTTCCTGAGAAGAACATATCAACATATCCACTTAGCATCAAACTCGAGATCAAATTACGAACATGCAAAAGTTTGGTGAGACGGTAAATGGAATATGCGGGAGTAGAAAAATATCGAAGCAGCTGAAAAAGTACAGAGAAGGTCAGTAAGATTGTGAATGATAAAAACCAGATGAGCAGTGTAACATCAATGCAAGAAGAACTAAAACTAGAGACTCTGAAGGAACGGCGAGCACAACTCCGAGCCACCATGATGTCAACAGCCTTGTTGATACACAATATGCCCAGATCCTACACCCGACTGATTCTATAACGAGAGGCCACTTGAAGAGATTTCTTCCACCTATATATCAAGTGAACAGTTCGTTCTTTCCAGCCACAATCAACATCTGGAATGGACTACCACAGCACCTTGTGGAAGCTAACTCTTTAGATACATGCATGGATTGAAGCAAGCTCATGTTATGCTGAGGCTCTGTTGTTTTAAGCTGTAAATAGCAGCCTTCAGTCATACGCCGTTGACTTTTTCAACTTTTAAACAATGTTCTAATGCCCCTGCATATTTTAGATGTACAAATGTTCTAAGGTATATGCAGCATGTGTGATGAGAAGAGGGAAATAAGTGTTCATAGCCATTTTCCCTGCATATGCCAACTTAAAATATAAGATATAAGATTGACCACATCAGAAGCATATACTTCGTTTTTATTTTACGTCCCTGACCACACTGCTTGATTACATTCCTTTTTTCTGCAAATTATTAAGTCCTGCAAGTGCAATGTATGACTTAGTAGCCGTTTTAATTATAGTCTCAAGGTTTTATCGTTTTAAAAATATTCTTGGTGATTGATTGGAGGGATTTAGGTTGCTTAAAACGAATAATGCCGCAATGGAAGATGCGAAAACATGTATCGATGTCTACCAGCACTAACAATTGGATACCTTAATTATGTTGTTATTGCTACCAGCGATAACAGGCATACTGTATAGTATAATAGTCGTACGTTGTAACTACTACCAACAGCGTAACATCTCTAGTAGTTTTCTTATATTAGCAGGTAATAAAACAGGAACGGGTGTTTGCACGGACTATCGAATTTTTGTGCAGGCCAGACATTTTTTTTCGCCCTATTGTATGCAATACAGTTTATTTATTTTTTGTATATGACTTATGCAAGTAAATGTAGATATTTTTTTTCAAATGGGCAAAATTGTGGACCAGAATTTTATTTTCACTACAGATGTTGTCAAAATCATTTTTGCCGAAAATCAGAACCAGATAATTTAATGTACAAATTGCACCCATCCCAAGAAAATCGAAAAGTTTTTGCCTCATAGCCTGAAATACATGATCGTGAAAGTTTCGGATCAAAATTGAACATGGGTAATGAATGAAAATAGTTTAAAACATATCTTATCAATGACATTTCTGTCAAGTATGGATAACATTGAGATTAGTATATGTACGCTCCATTTTTGTGAAACACGTCCACGTCCATGTCAAGTTTGATTTTTTTAAGTGAAATCTGTTATTATATTTGCATATGTATAAATTTTATGTAAATATAAAAAAAATATTCAGTTTTTCCTGGTATTGATTTAAGAACTTAAATGCTTTATTGTTGATGAATCATTTTCGTAGCACATTGGAAATAAATATTTTGGCATTAAGAATAGAAAAAAAACTGTTCAGTTGCTCCTCGTTTCCTTTAATTCCCTTTCCTGGTATTGATATAAAGTTAAAACGTACGTTATATTTCGTCGTTGTGTGTGTTGTACACAATTGGGACATCCATATACGAGTATTTGCTAAATAACCTCATAAAAAACTGTGATTTGATTGACATTTTGTTGATCCTCCTTTATTATTTATCATAGCGGCAACGATAGCTTTTTTGCGTGTATTTTTGTCCTACAGAAACCAGGTTGTCTAGAGAATAAATGTCAAAGGCATTTAAACTATCTTTATGTATGTATCGGGAAGTTTTGTAATTTATATAAAGCGTAAAATAAGGTTTAAAGCAGTCACTGAATGAGAGGTAATTTGTCGTAAGGTAAAAGTTGATAAGGGTAACAACAAAACCGAACACGAGTCCGATTCATAATCAAGTCCACAATAAATCTGGCAAAATAGATATTACACCACCGATACCGCAATGGTCCTGACTTGGTACACTGATAGATTGAAATTGGCGGCACGAAAGTATCCAAGCATGAGATTTTTTTTAAATTTTCACGGCATATGAACTAAATACTTAATTTCAAGCAAAATCCCATCGTTTAATTAAGCTATAGAAGTCTTACAATGCTTTTTGTATTAAGGAGTTGATAAATCGTTATGTAACAGCTTACAACGCTGTTTTTGTTCCGTATTGGTACAGCTTTTGCGTGTAACGAAAGAAATTGAGCGTATCGGACTTCGCTCACACGTATTATTTAATGAAAATGTTCAAATAAAAAAAAAACTTGTGCATGCTCATATCCCTTTTGCAATGTATACACCTTTTAGAATATATAATATTAAAATTTTATTTACTTAGTTCAAGTTCAAAACAAAGAATCAGCGCTAAGCTACACTTGATACTGATAAGGTAATATATTAAAGATAAATACAAGTAATTTTAATAACTAATTTTATGCTAACGGATACAAACTTTTATTGTGTACGTTTTTCCCCCGTCTTGAGGAGCTTTATTTGATGTAAATAATTTCTTCTTGCTGAAATATCACTTATTTAGATCGAAGATCAGAATTGATATAGCAGTCGTAAGAGCCTTTAGATTTGTAAAACCTGTTAGCATCTGCAGTTATTTTACACTGTCGCAAGAAAATAGTCCCATTGGCATATCCGATTAAGGTTCAAATGCAGATAGTTAGGTCTACTTTATAGGTATTTCTAATATATCATATTTAATTCTATGCTATTTACGCCAATAAACAAACACAATAAACGACTTTTACTGCGAATTTAATTAGGTTTGTATTAACAACGATTCCATTAAAAATAGTTGACATCGAACCTCTTATCAGTACCTGATTGTTTCTATGCATTTACCCGAATGAACCAATCGTTCACTATATCATATTGAATATGTCGATATATTTAAGTTGCCTACAAATGGTTTATTCTGATAGACGCATGATAAACCATTCGAAGTTCGGCTAGAAATGAAAACCCTACGAGATTTATAAAAAGTAATCAATCATAGCAATGAAAACGAGGAATGCTGAGTACCAATTGGTACCAAGAGCTGTCTTCCAATATTTCATGCAGGGATTGGTGGATCTATTTATTTACAAAAAGTGGGGGCGGTGGTTCCGGTCAATAAACTTGTATAAAGAAATAGGTTGCAGACAGGGACTAAACTCCCTGTTCCAGGCTATATTTGTCGCTCATTTTATGCTAAACTTTTAACAAAGGGGTAGCTTAACCCCCGAAGCCATCCTGAAACAATCCTGATCTATCACCCACTGTATCGTATATTTTTATTGCAGTTACTGCCTTGTGACATCAGAAGCCCGGAGATGAAAAATAAAAATGAAACTTTGCTTATAAAAGATGACAAAGAAATAATATCGATAATGCATTTCTCAGGAATTGTGTCAGTCTGTGGTCTGGTGATATTGCTTTTTTTTTGGTAATTTGGCGATTTGTCTATTTGGCATTGTGTCATAATGATAGAGCTGTAGGTGCTTCCTGCACCAGACATAACTGTTGAAATGTTATTCTAAGACTTTGGCATTTATGTTAATGAGCGTGTCTTGGAACAAGGTACCCATGCAAAAACTAAGCGTTTTTACGTCACACATAGGTGTCTATGACTTGAGCTATATAACTCATCAACTGAGAAATGTAGACAGTTGAGAGGAACATGTATCTAAGGACATGCTTTATTTCAATGACTGTGGCTTAAGTTTGAATGATTTAACAGACAATTTCGAATTGCAGATCTGACTTGAAAATTCAGAAACTGAGAAAGGCCAACTTAGAGTTTGTAGTTCAATTATGCAGTATGTTGGATAGTTTTGTGTTAATTCATCTCGGTGTTCCATTTAAATCAACATCGAACCTGAATATTTCATAAACTCGCGCACTGCATGCTATCAGATATCACGAATTTTGTTGTGTGTTTATTCAATGTCCTTTGTAATAAAAATGATGAATTAAAAAAAAATAAATCAAAGAGTTCAATACTAACCATTTACAACAATAACCTGTGTTTTGATACATTTGAATTCAATCCCTATGCTTTCCTCTAATGCCTGCTTTTATCCCATTTTTTGTAACTTGACGGTCGATTATTTGAGGCGTAAAAAATCAAACAATCGATATAAATTGATTCAGTACATGAGTACTTTGATAGATACAATGTACTCATCAAAAAACTTAACAACAGATGTTTTCTTTTAGGAAATAAAAGCATGGAAATTTGTAATCATAACTGTATTATGTCATTCCTCCACAGTCGTCATATTAACCAAAAACATGCAGTTAACAGTAAGGACATATATTGTTCATGTAAAAATCTTGTGAATCAAGCTTCACATTAATTTACTTGATTTTCATGTGAAATTCAATTAACATGAACTTCGTGTAAACAGTTCATGTGATTTTTCACATGAAACCTCGTTTCAACCGAATTTCACGTGAACTCACAAATTCAGGTGAAAATTGTGTAAAAATCATGTGAAATAATTTTGCCAGTGTACATTTTTTTCAAAATATTTCTGTTCGAATATGTATTTAGTATTAACAGCTAAGTAACCAAAAATTCCACTTATTTTCTTAAAAATATGACTATCGACTGAATTACTTTTTTTTTAAAAAGAAATTTTTAGGAATTTATGAAAGATTAAAAAAAAAAAACATTTTTTTAACATTTTTGTTTCCACTTTTTGGCATAAATGAACAAAGTATGAAGCATAATCTGCCATCCATTTAGTGATGGACTTAACTGCTAGTTATTTACATCGGGGGCGTGGATAAAAAATTAAATCATTTATAAACAATTTAAAAAGCTGAGCTGAAGGAATAATACCTTGATCATCCGAAACTCTTTCTCATATTTAATCTAAATTATCATGGTTGCTAGAACAGTATGGTTAAAACTATTTGCCCAACGACTCGCATATTTCATCAGTTGAAGTATACTTCGGCCATTCACTAGTGTACTCGCCGAAGGGCCCTTTTTAACTTAAGTATTTCTGTTTTGTTCTTTGTTGTTTCATGTCCTGAATTTTTTTTTTCATTCCCTTTTCGTACAAGATAACCTAACTTCGTATATTAGACATTACTAAAAGCGTGCATGTAAATTATAAATGGAGCAATCGATTGACAGTTGACAGTATTGATATACTTTAAAAAGGTTGATTTCATTTTATGAAAACAACAAAAACAATAAACTGTAATTTTATATACGTTTTCCTGTTCTTTTTTAGTTAAAATATTTCTTTTTGTCTTTTGTTTTTTTTTTTGTTGTTTTTTTGTTGTTTTGTTTTATTTTCGTTTTTTTTTAACTTTATCGAATAGATTGTGCAGGAAATTAGCATTTTTTAAAGTTATCATTATCGAAATAAACTCAGTTTGGAGAGCTGTATCTGATTACTACTTTCGATACTTTACGACACTGGACAATTCTTCATTTAAAATTGGCAAAACAATGTGACATTCTGTTTAATCTTTCGAAAATAAATATGAACAATGTAATCAAAAGTTGATCATTCATGTCATCGCATGGAAAGACTAGTTGTGTTTTCCACAAAAAGCTGAACTATTGCGATGGACACTTATCACAAATCCACGATCATCCAAAATGTAATTTATGACTACGAGAAGTCGTTATAATCAATTAACTAATCTTACTTTCAAAAAATCTTACTATTCTTTAGGGTAATATAAAGACGGAAACATTGTATATGAACAAAAAATATCTTGAAAATTATCAGAAACAAGAATGCTACACGTAGCCATATGTCCCCCGCCGCAGAGTTGAATTACAAATGTTTGACACTTGTATAAATAGCAGATTCAAAACTTATGTGCTCTCATAAGTCCATGAGTACTTTGATATATACAATGTACTCACATACCAAAAAACTTAACAACAGATGTTTTCTTTTAGAAAACAAAAGCATTGAAATTTGTAATCATAATTGTATTATGTTATTTCTCCACAGTCGTCATATTAACAAAAAAAAAAAAAAAAATGGACGCACGGACGGACACCAGAATTTCTATGTCCCCGCTCCGCGTTGCGGCGGGAGACACGAAGTCTATCACTTGGAACACACGGTGTTTTCACATTTAATCTTGTTTGTTTTTGTTTTTTATGTTTGTTTCTATTAATAAAGCACTCCTAATCTATTTACCATTATTATAGTACTCATTACTGGTACTATAACAAAATATTTAAATCCCTTGTAATATCTTTCCAAAAGCATACTATAGTGTTAACATTATATATCAGTATTCAGATAAAAAACAAATGTCGGATTTGTTAGAGAATGCCTGTAGGAAAGATGTGCTATAAATTGTACACCTCATAGTCAATTCTACTATGACGTGCTTCAAAGCTCTTTAGACAACACCATGGTAAAAAAGTGATAACATATGACCAACATTTCGTGCAACACATAGGCTGTGTCAATTCAAAAATATTAATAAACTAGTCACATTAGAATCACAATTAACCGCAGAAACTGCTTTTTATCATTGTTTTACCACGGAAGGTCATTCATGTAATTATTTAACATATCGCTATCGCTAGGGGGGAAACAATGTGGCATAAATGGCAAGTCCGTGGTAAAACAATAATAAAATGGAGTTTTCGTGATTTATTTCTTAAATATAATTAACCCGTCATTCTATCAAGCGAGAGAAATGATCATGAGTAGATCGAGAGCGATGAATTAGACATCCTGGATTTGTTCGTAAAAGTTAAGGTTTGCTGAATTTGTAGAAAAAGTAGCAACGTTTTGTTCACGATCCTTACCATTGATTTGCAATACTTGATATTTTTGTTTTGCTTGACAGTGAGACGGCTGTGATAAGTTTCAGCATTATGAGAAATAATAAAAAAAGCTACCTAAACATTTTGTATACAAATATGTTCCGAGTTGACAAAAATTAGTGATATTGATGCTGAAGACAGCCAATCACTCCATTCAAGACCGTCGACTTTTCAAGTAGTCATTTTCAGACATGTAGACCTGAAATTGTATACGTTGCGGTCCCAAGAAAGTCACAACTTCCGAGCAGTTTTGTCCAAATAACAGCTTACAGTATTATCGTTAAAAAATCCTAGTTTTGGGGATTTCATACATCGTATCTATCCCCGAAGAACTTAAGATAAAATAATACTACAGGCACTGTGAATTCAGCTTCATACCTTGACCTACCCTTAGAGATCGATGGAATGGAAAAGAAAAACTACTGACCAAACTATACGATAAACGCGATGACTTCTCATTCAGAATTGTTAACTTCCCATTCATCTGTGGCAAAATCCATTCAGCATCTGCTTATGAATTATAATTACCTAGGTATATAATTAAATATCACAACTCATACGCTATGCCATAGCTTTCCATCACTACGTAGACTTTTTGTACCGCACTAGACATTTTACCCTTAGGCTTTGGGAACAGGGTTATGCTGCTACAAGATTGAAGTCAACACTACAGAAGTTTTATGGTCGTCATCATGAGCTCGTGGATCGTTATGGTGTATCCATCTGCACCATGAGAACCGATTTGCTTCCTAAAAAAGAACGAAAAAACAAAATTGTAAAAAAAAATCATAGTAAATTTAGTAGTTTGTGTTAATGCTAGAATAATTAATTGATGCTTTCAAATAATGACATATTTTTCGGTCGGGTCATGCAACCACTATTCGTCCTAGATTCAACTAAAGACCTTGTTTTAAGTATTGATGTACTACATGTAAAGCTTTCTAAGATCTATCTCAATATAACCCTCCAGTTCCATTTTATTATGTGTCGCAATGAGAAGAACAACCGTTCGGAACGAAAATCCCATGACGTTGCGTACGTTGTTGGTGTCACATTCGATTGAACTGGGGCCGATTACGAAAACCGAAATATTGCTATTAGAATGTGGAGTTATCAAAGGCAATATAGATATCAAAATGTTCGAAAATGTTTGTTGTTTTTTAGGATTACAATCATAAATCTTTGAAAAATGCCGTTAATTGTGGAGGGAAAGAATTATTGGATCACAAGAACGTCCATTTCCATATGTGGACGGGTAACATTAAGAAATGCTTGCTTCCCATTTCACCAATATATCTAAGTTGTTTCTTGGCGTATTTTGATAAAACGAACTTTTTTGGAAAGAGCAGTTTGTGCTGGAGACGATGTTATATTTTTCATAACGTAGTGATAAGAACAAAGCGTATTACAATATCACAAATATCTCCCCTTTGATGTGGACTTTGTAAAAGTGGAAAGAAACCGATTTGAAGACAAAATGTTAGACATTTTTTTTTTAAATTATGCGAACAGCTTCTTTTAATCGGGACTTTTTTAACTATATTGACATTTTATTACATAACTCCAATGAAATTATATATATAAAATGTTCAATCTTTTTGTTAAAAGCCTTTTTGTCCGTATTTCAATTATGACGTCACTAATCTTAATTTTTTCATTGCTTACGGTTGTAAAATATAACAACGAATAGTATTTTTACCAAAGTATATTCACGCTTAATGGTCTGTATAAATATTCAGAATATCATGTTTATTCTAAAAAATAATGAGTTTTATTGTCTAATAGTAGATAAATACGCACGTATGTTGTGATGTCAAGTTGTCTTTTTTCGCGACGTTTTCTACACGTTACGTGCTACCCAGTCTTTATCAAAAGCTTTTTTCGTTAGCTTTGGGTGAACTAATAACTATGAAATTTTGAATTTTACATGTATATATACTGCAGATAATATATTCTAAAAATAATGGTACTTGGTTGAACATGTATCTAAGCCCATCAATTTGTCTGTGTCTAACCAAAATGTCACAACATCTAAAATTTGTATATTTTATTTATTCACGCGTACACCACGCGAAATTCGAAAATTGTTCAAAAATGCAAATGGTGTTGAGTCGATTTTTTCATATACTAAAAAAAATTTTGACGTTTTCAAAGTAACGTTCTATTATGCGACGTAAAAACTCTTTTAACGTCAATTTTAAAAACAATAAAAAAAATATTGAAAAGTTATGATACTAGATTGAATTATTACGACTGTGGACGTAATGAATGAAAAAAATACGATTTTAGCGAATTTGATAAAATAATGAAAGAAATGTTGAAAAGAAAAACAGGAAAAGGGAAGCCCCCCCCCTTGCGCGCACTCCTGTCTGTTCAAATGCAATGATGTCCTGGTGAAATCGGGATCAGCGTGCCTGCACCAAAGTATTTTGAAATGTGTAGACACGCGCTTGCACATTCGCTAGTGAAATATTGTAAAATCAACGTATTTCATGATCGTCTAATTACCTCTGGACAATTATTTTAGGTATAAGATATAATAAGCTGTACAAATATTGCAAAAATAGTTTTTTGAATTTTTTTTTCAAATCGGACCAAAAAACAAAACAAAAAAAAAAGATTTATTCTGGTGTGGCCTTATTGACCCTTTATAACTCTAAAACCGTAAGAGATATCCGAAATCTGATTGAAAAATGCAGGCAGGATTATTAATGAGGAATGCAATGAAGAATCCAATGAAGTAAAAAATTTTGAAATCAGACCCAAAAAAAAGTTAAGAAAATGTGTTTAGATACCCAACTTTCGCCCTCTATAATTTGAAAACAGTCCAAAACAGATAAAATCTGCTGTACATTTGTTTAGCCGAAATAAATAAAGAACACAATAAAAATAGAATATTTAAAATCGAAAAAACAACCAATCTTCATGGGTTTAATAAAATACGTATTTTTACCCTTTTTGGCCTCTTTTTCTAAAGCGACAGGGGCAACAAAGTCCAAATTAAATAGGAAACTTCTTAGTTGTGGGTAAAATCATATCAACATTTCAGAACAATTCGTCAACCACAACTAAAGTTATTGCACGGAAACGAAGTGTCCCCAGACCACCACCACGACGACTGCGCCATAACATTATACGACCGCAAGTTTTTTTTCGTCGTATAATAAACACGGGAGAATTCGCTCTCAAATCTTCTCAAAGAGGGAGATTTGCCAAGGTTTTGTTTTCTCGAAATGTTTAGCAATGTTTTATGTTTAGCAACAGACCTTATAAAATTCCGAAACGAGTACATGTATTCGGAATAATCAACATACATCTACATTAGAGATAAAACCGAATAGGAAAGATTCACTTTATATGCTTTCACAATATGATTTCCGGGTGGGGGAGGTGTACTGACTTTTTTGCTTGTAGGTTTGTTGGCTTTCTGTTTTAGTGAAGGTGTTTTACTTTCTTTCGCATCACGAAATTTGTTTTCATAATTCCTAACATTTTTCTCATAGGATAAAATTTTCTTCAAATCATTTTTAAATGGTTGATGCCAAACTATTTACCATATCAGAATATAATCTGATCATTTCAATAGACCAAAACGTACGAAAAATTAATATCGAATCGGATAATTAAATAATAAAACATGTCGTGTGTGTTATTTTGTGCAAAAAATTAAGCACACTTCTTTTTACATGTAACGATTATAGAACGACGTACGTCGCAATACAAAAAATACGTCAAATTTCGACGTTACCAAAAATGACACCAACACCGTACGCTACGTCCATGTGAAAATCAATTAGTAAAATGTTTCGAAATAAAACAAAAAAAAAAGAGTTATAGAACAGAGTATTGTAACAATTTTTTTTAATTACAAGCTTGTTGCATTTGATTTGTTAGTAACTTCGTGATACATTAGGCATCCTAAATAAAACCAGGGATCGCCACATGCTGCATGCTTCGTTCCAGGAATATAGGTTTGAACTTCAACAGCGATCGGATGTTTTTGTCTTTCTGATTTTGTATTCATGGCATACAATATACATTGGTCATCTCCCATAAGTTCCTGAGACAAATAATACATCACTCTGTTTTTATATTGCGATTCAAATTTCAAAAAAGTATCTGGTTTTCCTAAAAACAAGCCTCCACCTATCCAATTTCTTTTCCCCAAGATAACATCTTTTGCTGTAACTTTGCTCAAATCGACATCGTAAACTCGTGTTACACCTATTCTAGATTTGTTAAAGTCATCGGGAACCTCTGCGTAAAATTCTTTACGGCGTCCTACTAGGTCTCTGAAGTATCCAATATCAAGCCAACAATAGTAGTCTGAAGGAAAAAGTTTGGAATGGATAGCGTTTGCGACAACAGTTAACTTTGAATGCATCACACTTGTAAACTCTGGAACATATGTTATTGGATAGTACTTAGGGTAACCAGGTTTGGCATATATTTGAGCTATTTTAGGCTTGATTTGGAAAGACCACAGTGAGTTTCTGCTAATCTGTATAATTTTTGTAGGAGCTGCAGTTTCCCGTCGCAGGTCTCTGAAAAATTTGGTAAAGTTTTGGGAATCTGTGTAGATTATCAAAGGATTTTGTAAGTACCTATATGCTGCCATCCATGATTTGTATTTATCAGGCGTACGCATGTTTGACAAAGATCCTTTTGGAATGCTCCCTATGTCAAAATAAGCTGTAACAACTGTGAGACTTCGATTTGTGCCCCTTAACTTATTTAAGTAATTCATTTCCTTTGTTTTTGAATGAATAATTTGTCGTACACTGGACAGTGATACTGACATTATTTCGACAAATCTTGAATCAGTTACTATTATTAGGATGACTAGAAATAGGAAAGCGACAACAGCTTGTACAGCGATACGTGAGTTATATGTCAACTGCATTCTCGTGGTTTATTTTCGCTACAAAAAAGAGAAAGATTTATAAATACATAGATCAGGAAAGTATACTCCATCACAGACCAAATATGTTTTCTCTATGACATAATGGTATACTCTCTCGCAGACCAGGATGGGCTTACTATAAAACATGGACAAGTATAGGTTTACTATTTTACTTTGACCAGGATAGGTCTACTCTGTTACTAAGACCATGATGGATACTCTATAACATAGACCAGGATAGGTGTACTATATAATATAGACCAGGATAGATGTACTCTATTACGTAGCCCATGATATGTGTATATTTTCACAGACCAGGATAGGTTTAATTTGTTACATAGACCGGCATAGGTGTACTATATTACAGACCAGGATAAGTTTACTTTATTAAAGACCAGGATAGGTGTACTATATATATCACATAGACCAAGATAAGTGCACTTCATTATATAGACCAGGATAGGTGTACTCTATCCTAAACAAAGATAGGTGGACTCTATCATAGACAAAGATAGGTGCACTCTGTCACAGCCCATCATAGGTGTACATTTCACAAACCAGGGTATGTGTACTCTATTACAGACAAAGATAGGCGTACACTTTCACAGACCAGGATAAGTGTACTCTTACATTGACCGAAATCGGTGTACTCTATAACATATTCAAGGATAGGCGTTCACTTTAAATGACCGACATAGGAGTGCATAGACCGAAATTGGTGTACTCCCCTAAACTTCGGTTATGTAGCTTAGATGGGATAGGTTTTCATACCTTTCTAAATAACACAATATTTTATAGTATGTTAAAAGTCTATTATTGACGAATTCTTCAAAAAGACGATTCCACATAGACTTAATCAACACGGAAACAAGTCATAGTCATATACTTTAGTGATTGGTAATAACATTGTTAATACGAGTACCGTCTTAATTGTGGAAATGAAGTTGTCAGTTACATTTATATGGTCAATTTAATAATATCCTTCGTATTTCCCTTCGTATGTTTTCTTGGACCATTACTACTCTAAAACACCCTCATTTATAAAATACATTAAGTTTTATTAATATCCATGTTTATATGTAATAGACTATTGTAGAAGAAATCCTCCTATCAAAGAAATGTCGTTCATTAAAAAATAATCACCATCCGTTTCAATATAAATTCGATGTGATTAAAGCGTAAACCTGGCGGACTATATGGAATCCCAAAGTGTGAGAAAGAAAAATATAACCGCTAGAAACAATGTTTATATTACAATTCAATTCAATTCAATACTCTTTTTATAATAGTTTGTCGATAGGCTGTAATTAAAATCGTGAATAAAACACAACCAAGCTAGCATAACAGAAATGGATTTTGATAATCCCCTAACAACGTGTGTTCACGTTTTTTACAACATTTGATAATTAGACAAAAACAACATCCAGTTAAGGTTAGGGATTATGGGATCCTTTTCCTATAAAAATGTTGTAATATATGGGTTTTTTTTTATCAATCGAAATTCATAGCACGCTAAAGAATAGAAAATATTTCTCCCTTAAATGTAAATATTGAATTTTGCATTTGATTTTGAATTTTGATTTTTGAATTTGCATTTTTTTGCAATACTATTTTATTAATCTTATTCTTATTATTTTTTTTTTAATTATAAAATGTATGCAACTGACAATACACTTGTATTTAATTACGATTTATTTTGTTTAATATAAAGCACTGGTATCAATAATCAAGATCTGTGTGGGTCAGCTTATGACATTCATAAAGTTAAAAATAACAACAGCAATCATTTTATAGTTCCTCTTGAAAGAATTATGACAAGAACATTTTACATTTCAATGGAAAACAAGGAAAAATAATGAAGGTAAAAAACTCATAAGAAACAGATTGTTAAAACTTTGCCATGAACAATTTTGATGAACCTGATGTTACTTTAAGAGCAACATAGATAGATAGAGTGTTCATTAATGCCTAATCATTCATCTATACATGAAATATAGATAGATTACAATGCCATAAAAGTAGTAGATATTAAAAAGAGGTGAAAATGCTTTAACAGTTTGAATCAATGTAACATTTTGGCATGCTAGGACATTTGACAGCTTTTTTTTTCTAAATTTGTTAGGCTTTTAAAGTTATACCAAATGATTTATATGTTTTAATACCATAAACCCCTCTAATGGGTCTGTTCATCCCCTGTCTTTATTGTTATTTTAGTCTGAGATGTGAAAAAAAATTAAAATGTTGGAGAAACATGAATAAAGCACTAAAGCTTTAACAAGTTAAATCATATGCAATGGTGGATCTAGGGGGTGAAACCCATTTTTGGAACAGTAATTTAATTTTCAGAAAAAATCGGGATACAAAACTGAAATAAAGTTTCTAACAAATAGAAAATTAGCCTTACCTCAATAAAACCTTCACATTTTACACTATATGCTCAGTGTAAACAAAATATATATACATATATACATTCACAATTCAGATGACAACATATGGATTAGCGGACCATGAAATAGTAATCAAGGGAACCAAGGTTAACTTAAGAATTAATTCATATTTTCCTGAATAATCAAAGTTTTCTGTTACAAAACTGAATAAAGGTTTAAAGCTAAGTGATTTTTTCTTCTTCTTCCGAGACTTACATGTAATGGTGTCCGTTCATAAAACTAATTTAATTACTTGATTGGATTATTATGACATTTTACATAAGAATTAAATAATATAAAATGAAGCATAATATTTAAGATACATTCATTTGTTTAGTATTTAGATAATGTCAAGCATGTCTCTCTATTTTGGTTCTTACATACATATCGTACTCGCAATGCCGGTAATAATTAACATACCCTCAAGGACTAGCAACTATCATAACAGCTTACTTCCTTCGTCCACTAGATTGTGGAATCAACTACCGGTTAAAATAAGAAACTTATCTATATCCTCTTTTAAAAACACTCTGAGAAAGACTCGTCCATTTCCAAAATATTTTTGTGCTAGTAAGATGATTGTTCAGAGTTTTCATACCAGAATAAGGTTACATGATAGTA
Source organism: Perna viridis (assembly GCA_037379345.1). Taxonomy (NCBI): domain Eukaryota; kingdom Metazoa; phylum Mollusca; class Bivalvia; order Mytilida; family Mytilidae; genus Perna; species Perna viridis. The sequence continues at coordinate 51,042,499 of CM074511.1, read as the reverse complement.
GGCTAAGCACACACCTGTTAACTAAAAACTTAGCTGAAAATCCATTTTGTGCTGGTTGTGGTCAAGTTGAAAGTTCTGAACACTTCATTTTGGTCTTTGCCCGGTCCGACATTCACAGACAACATATGTTTTCTCCATTGACATATAACCCTGTTTAGTAGGATAGCAGGCTATCGATTTTTGAAAGTTTAATGCACGGGAATATAATACGGCTAAATTTTATATCGATGAAAAGTTTATTTCAAGCTCTATCGAAATATCAGTGTCGTACGTATCGATTGAGGTCACGTCTCTAACAAAATGGGGTCAAAGGTCAATCATGATTTTTAAGAAAAAATGTATCATTTTTGTATGACTTACTTCCCTTTACTGGTAAGAAAATTTACATCAGATCAGCTCAAATTTTATTTCATACAAGAATCAATCGCTACATTAAGAAAACAAATAGCCAATAGTGCCGTCCGCAGCAGTTTTTGGTACACATGCCAAAAACTTTCAAATTTTAGCAGTCCGAAATGAAAGGCCGACCTTGACCTTTAAGGTGTCAAAATGTAAAATTAGATTGTAAAATATAAAAAAAACACATTCTGAAATTATTTTTTGACATCTAACATTAGCAGTAAAATATACACTTTTCTATTTAAATAGCAACATTGAAAGTGTCATTTCTCCATTAGTTCAAATACAAGTTCCCATTTGGTCCATTTTGTGAATATTTCGTATATTTGCAAATATTATCATATAATACTTAACAAAACTGTTAAGTACGCCTAAGTTTATATAACCATCTCAGTTCTTGAAAAAATTGGTGATAAGTATGGAATATTATAAACTCAAAAGAACACCACTTAACCTGTCTATAATTTTTGTTACCCTGACTACAACGAAAACCATCATTTTGTTGAGAAACGAAAAGCATGTATTAATTTTGCAAAAAGACAATACCAATAATGCAATAAATGCAATTCCAAGAAAAGAGTAGAATTAACACTTCGTTATTGACCAAAGTAAATTTTATTGCACATAACGAAACAGTGCATTATTGTATCCTAATTCACCTGTTTTTTTTTCAGTCCATATCGCCGATAATCGTCTTAAACATGCCAGTGCATTCCAAAAAACAAACAAAAGTACTTTTATTTTATTGTATAGTGGTACCAGGTTTTTGAAAGATCCCAAAGTGCTAACAAAAAATTCACCGCCAAGACACTTTTTCTGACCAATTTGATTATTTGTGTCAGCAATAACTTTTTTTCGGTTTGAAAAGCTTATACGCCAATGACTTAGAACACATGCTGTTAATATGAAACCAGGTGTCGAAATAATATGTTCTAAAGAGAGTTAAGCTGTCGTAAATTAAATGCGAGTAAAATATTGAACATTCTGGCAGGAAGACCCGTATCCTTCACAAAGACCAGTTATGAGTATACAGTTTGTGATTGGATATAGCTTTTGAAACCTGTCAGGTTATGTAAAAATCTCGGCGGAAAAGAGAGGATATTTCAATATCACTGCACCGGCCTTAAGTCTAGATAGCATTGACTTAAGCGTTTTGTTCTACCCCTTCGTATACCAACATGACATATTCCATAATGGAATAATTTGCAGGTTGTTTTAAGTTTTCCGTTTTAAATGTTTTAAACAAATTAAGGGATTTCGGGGAGGCTTGGGTGTTTGTGAAGACATCCAAACATAAGTAATATACATGTAGATATGAATACCTGTTGCTTGGGTGTGAGTTTACATGATTAACATTGAATGTTGTCAAACTGTAGTTACTTTGGCACACCGTGCTCAGTTTCATGTTCCCTTTGAGTCTTATGGTGAAACAAAATGCTGTTTGCAGCATGTAGCATCAAGTGAAACACTGTGGCAATATTACGATTTCAGCCCGACATTGGTCTGAAAATCATTAGTATGGATCTTGATTGCTTTGTAAAGTGTCCGTTCGCTGAAGTATATCACGATCGGTTACTAAATGCATAAACGGCAGAGAATTTTTTAACTGCCAAAACTCCTTTTTACAAATTACATCTTGCTGTGGAGGGATGCGACGAACAACTTCTGTTGGCGATAGGTCTCATTTGAAACCAGTGTTCATATGTATATTTTAAATGCAAGGGAACAGTAAAAAGGAACTTGAGATTTTATACTGACTTAAGATTAAGAATTATGGTACATGTATATTATACAGTTATAATTGAAATAAAAAAATGTAGTACATGATATCATTTTAGCCCCTATTTAATGTATATATATATATATATGGAGTCCCTGTTAATTACGAGGTACAAAAATATATTATAGCGAAAGGGGATCGCAGAGAAACAAATAAACAAAGAATTATAAGAATAACATTAATTTTCTTCACAGACCATCATTAGTACCATACTGAATCGACCTATGGAGTCAGACATTCCGAACTGATTGGAGCTCCGCGTAAGGCTTGACATTATTTATGAATTCTTTGTGGATATAAAGAAAATATATATATACATATATACATTCACAATTCAGATGACAACATATGGATTAGCGGACCATGAAATAGTAATCAAGGGAACCAAGGTTAACTTAAGAATTAATTCATATTTTCCTGAATAATCAAAGTTTTCTGTTACAAAACTGAATAAAGGTTTAAAGCTAAGTGATTTTTTCTTCTTCTTCCGAGACTTACATGTAATGGTGTCCGTTCATAAAACTAATTTAATTACTTGATTGGATTATTATGACATTTTACATAAGAATTAAATAATATAAAATGAAGCATAATATTTAAGATACATTCATTTGTTTAGTATTTAGATAATGTCAAGCATGTCTCTCTATTTTGGTTCTTACATACATATCGTACTCGCAATGCCGGTAATAATTAACATACCCTCAAGGACTAGCAACTATCATAACAGCTTACTTCCTTCGTCCACTAGATTGTGGAATCAACTACCGGTTAAAATAAGAAACTTATCTATATCCTCTTTTAAAAACACTCTGAGAAAGACTCGTCCATTTCCAAAATATTTTTGTGCTAGTAAGATGATTGTTCAGAGTTTTCATACCAGAATAAGGTTACATGATAGTAGGCTAAGCACACACCTGTTAACTAAAAACTTAGCTGAAAATCCATTTTGTGCTGGTTGTGGTCAAGTTGAAAGTTCTGAACACTTCATTTTGGTCTTTGCCCGGTCCGACATTCACAGACAACATATGTTTTCTCCATTGACATATAACCCTGTTTAGTAGGATAGCAGGCTATCGATTTTTGAAAGTTTAATGCACGGGAATATAATACGGCTAAATTTTATATCGATGAAAAGTTTATTTCAAGCTCTATCGAAATATCAGTGTCGTACGTATCGATTGAGGTCACGTCTCTAACAAAATGGGGTCAAAGGTCAATCATGATTTTTAAGAAAAAATGTATCATTTTTGTATGACTTACTTCCCTTTACTGGTAAGAAAATTTACATCAGATCAGCTCAAATTTTATTTCATACAAGAATCAATCGCTACATTAAGAAAACAAATAGCCAATAGTGCCGTCCGCAGCAGTTTTTGGTACACATGCCAAAAACTTTCAAATTTTAGCAGTCCGAAATGAAAGGCCGACCTTGACCTTTAAGGTGTCAAAATGTAAAATTAGATTGTAAAATATAAAAAAAACACATTCTGAAATTATTTTTTGACATCTAACATTAGCAGTAAAATATACACTTTTCTATTTAAATAGCAACATTGAAAGTGTCATTTCTCCATTAGTTCAAATACAAGTTCCCATTTGGTCCATTTTGTGAATATTTCGTATATTTGCAAATATTATCATATAATACTTAACAAAACTGTTAAGTACGCCTAAGTTTATATAACCATCTCAGTTCTTGAAAAAATTGGTGATAAGTATGGAATATTATAAACTCAAAAGAACACCACTTAACCTGTCTATAATTTTTGTTACCCTGACTACAACGAAAACCATCATTTTGTTGAGAAACGAAAAGCATGTATTAATTTTGCAAAAAGACAATACCAATAATGCAATAAATGCAATTCCAAGAAAAGAGTAGAATTAACACTTCGTTATTGACCAAAGTAAATTTTATTGCACATAACGAAACAGTGCATTATTGTATCCTAATTCACCTGTTTTTTTTTCAGTCCATATCGCCGATAATCGTCTTAAACATGCCAGTGCATTCCAAAAAAAGAAACAAAAGTACTTTTATTTTGTTGTATAGTGATACCAGGTTTTTGAAAGATCCTAAAATGCTAAAAAAAAAATGCAGCGCCAAGACACTTTTTCTGACCAATTTGATTATTTGTGTCAGCAACAAGTTACAAGTTTTTTTTGGTTTGAAAAGCTTGTAAGCCGATGAATTGGAACATTTGCTGTTAATAGTAAACCAGGGGTCGAAAGAATAGGTTCTAAAGAGAGTTAAGCTGTCGTAAATTAATAGCGAGTAAAAGTATTGAACATTCTGGCAGGAGAACCCATCTCATTCACAGAGACCTGTAATAAGTATACAGTTTGTGATTGGATACTGGGATAGCTTCCGATTTGAAACCTGTCAGGTTATGTAAAAATCTCGGCGGAAAAGAGAGGATATTTCAATATCACTGCACCGGCCTTAAGTCTAGATAGCATTGACTTAAGCGTTTTGTTCTACCCCTTCGTATACCAACATGACATATTCCATAATGGAATAATTTGCAGGTTGTTTTAAGTTTTCCGTTTTAAATGTTTTAAACAAATTAAGGGATTTCGGGGAGGCTTGGGTGTTTGTGAAGACATCCAAACATAAGTAATATACATGTAGATATGAATACCTGTTGCTTGGGTGTGAGTTTACATGATTAACATTGAATGTTGTCAAACTGTAGTTACTTTGGCACACCGTGCTCAGGTTCATGTTCCCTTTGAGTCTTATGGTGAAACAAAATGCTGTTTGCAGCATGTAGCATCAAGTGAAACACTGTGACAATATTACGATTTCAGCCCGACATTGGTCTGAAAATCATTAGTATGGATCTTGATTGCTTTGTAAAGTGTCCGTTCGCTGAAGTATATCACGATCGGTTACTAAATGCATAAACGGCAGAGAATTTTTTAACTGCCAAAACTCCTTTTTACAAATTACATCTTGCTGTGGAGGGATGCGACGAACAACTTCTGTTGGCGATAGGTCTCATTTGAAACCAGTGTTCATATGTATATTTTAAATGCAAGGGAACAGTAAAAAGGAACTTGAGATTTTATACTGACTTAAGATTAAGAATTATGGTACATGTATATTATACAGTTATAATTGAAATAAAAAAATGTAGTACATGATATCATTTTAGCCCCTATTTAATGTATATATATATATATATGGAGTCCCTGTTAATTACGAGGTACAAAAATATATTATAGCGAAAGGGGATCGCAGAGAAACAAATAAACAAAGAATTATAAGAATAACATTAATTTTCTTCACAGACCATCATTAGTACCATACTGAATCGACCTATGGAGTCAGACATTCCGAACTGATTGGAGCTCCGCGTAAGGCTTGACATTATTTATGAATTCTTTGTGGATATAAAGAAAATGTTGTGGGTCAGAGCCGAACTGTTTTATTGGATCTATGCAATTAATGCCGGCACAATCTTTCGGTGTACCTTCTTATATATAAGAAACCAACATTACCATTTGTTTAGCATATGTGCCTTTTCAAATGTTTTGGCACACTTATTATTTCTTCTTTAGCTAAACCAATCCAATCCTCTCTTTTTATATGCCTAAATGTTTTATTGACTACGATTTGTTACAACCCTGACCAAAATCATCTCTTAAATTAAAACGTATCATGCTCAGATTTGGTCCGAATCATAAAAATCTCACCTGTCAAATATAAGCGGATAAGAACATAAATGCTAAAATTATTCCGAAGTTTTCTTGCAAACTAAACAAAACAAACTCGGTAGAATAAATAGTACACAACATATCATTAGTAAAACGAAACAACACAAGATTGTAATTTTGACTAAGCGTTCTAGTTATTAACTGGCCACAATAAGCGGTAGATTATACACCGTGCACGTGCAATTCCACTTTTATGAGGTAGTTTGTACGACCGATATTGACCCTTTTGTTTACTAATTAAAAATACTTCTTTTCATTACTCAAAATTGAGAGTTCATTCAAAAGGTACCTGGTTACAAAATCTATACATTTAAACTCACTGTGGTTAATAAAAATGCACGATTTCATGCAAATGATGAGAATTGTCTTAAAATTATCACAAAAATACGGTCTGCAAAACTTCGTCAATATGTTCTGCATGACACAATTCAAAATTACAGCTTCATGTAATCCTCAATGCTTTCTTTGAAAAGCACTTAGATCATTAACAATGTTTTTTTTTCATGTTTTCATAATTGGAATTGACCTTTTAACAGCCTATATTTGTGGAGGAAAACGAGGCGCCCTCACAAAACGCAAAATTATACAAATTGTGATCACAATACGTTTGTACGACAGTTTTAATTTAAAAATAGAACGATTTTCTTTAAAAAATGATACCAAATATAGCTGATTTATATTTCGGTGCATTCAACTTCGTTATTTGAAGACTTTTTAAACCTCTGCTATCCTACTATTTACTATTGACATGATACTTTTTGGCAATACTAACCTCTCTGATAATGATAATTCTTACAATTTTATTGTGATACAAGAATTTATTTTAAATACAAAAACGTTTACTTATTAACATTCGTTTATAAAATCTTTCAATATTTTGTGTGGCATAATCTATGTAATGAAATTAAAGGCATGTGACTTCAAAACTTTGCATATCTGTAATAGTGCTTGGTCATTATCTATTTGAAATGTTTCATACATAATTGCCTATTACCATTTATGATTATGTTTTTTCTGGGAGAGAAGTTTGTAAAAGTGTTCGACACTTGTTCCCCAATCCCAATATTGCTTATATTCACTTGCTATTGATGTGTAATATTACTGCATAAAATACTGTTTACAAGAAAAAAAGAGAAAATTAAGTTTACCTCCATTAAATCTTCTCCATTCACATTATAAGCCCAAGGCAATAATACCTCATTCCCCATTCAGATGGTTACGTAAGCCAGAACGAAAATGGGTTAAATGACTTTGAAATAAAACAGGCTATTCCAAAAAATACCTCAGTATGTTGGTGTATGAATCACTAAAGATGGGGAAATTGGAATATTTTTTGGTATTTTGTTCGTGGAATGAGGGTTTTAGATTAAGTATATTATTAAGTTTTGTCTTCATAAATAATCATCGTTTAGTGATTTTTCTTCCTCAGTGACTTAAATGTTTTGTTTTGTTTTATTGATTGTTTGTTTTGTTTTTGTATTGTTTTGTTTTATGTGGGCGTGTCCGTTTTAATTGACTTGATTATTTTGACATTCTGTATTTAGATAATGTAAGCATAAAAAATAACAAAACAAAAAACACTCCTCTAAATTTGAAAATTTGGGTATTTTTTTAAATTTCGTAAATTCTGAGTTTTTATTAAGAAAATACAGATATAAACACTAGAAAATATCGATACAATTAAAACGTTCAGTTCTGAAGATTTTGAATGAGTATATGGTTTATAGTTCCAATGTCTGTTTTCCTTGTCGGGTCTTTGTCCCTGGATTACATTCTTTTGATTATCCTATAACCTTGGTTCCCTTGATTTACTCTCTCAACCTTGCAGCTTGTTAGGCTTAATAAACAGTTTGTTTATTTTTTTTTACAATCACAGAGAAATGTAGTTCAACATAGATGATATATTCTTACTACTATTAGGCTTTCAATTTTTATCTTCTGAACATCTTTTTGTGGTGTCGATTGCATGCAAGTACAATGTATTTATAAATATCGTTCAGAATTTTTGAATGTGTTATAAAAGCAAATTGCTTATGCCACTTCGTTTCCATAAGATGGAGGCTATTTAAATAAACAATCAAATATTTAATATGAACGTTATAATACAAGCACTTATTTGCTTTCATTAGGTAAGAATTTCAATTACTCTTATACTAGACTAAAGTTTTGTATGCATATCAGAAGTCAGAAAAATAATGTTTACTACATGAAGTACTTCTTGATAATTTGATAGTATTTTTAAATGCAATTATACATTTTCGATTAATAATTTCATTTTCAAATAGTTGCACTGCTGTTTTATCATTTGGTAACACCGAAACCTACACATACGTTTGTTTCTAAAAAGGATGACAAGATATCTACCTTGTAGAAAAGAAGTTAAGTAGCAGTCCACCTAATAATCATGCAATTTTCACTGACAGTAATTTATTGATGTCAGATATTTTATCCAAATTGACTTTAAATCAGTTGGATATATAAAAAAAAAACAATGAATAAAATGAAAAAATGAAAAATGTTTTCACCGTTACCATAGCAACAACCACTCTCTAGCAACCATCAATTTCGGGCCTAATAATCACAAAAATGTCACAATTTGAATGTATTTTTTTTTATATCTAATGGTGGAAATTTACCAAACTAAATAATTATATTAATGAAGTGTGTTCTTAATGGAAAACAATTTACAATAAAGTACAAAGCAATCTAATTGATTAAGATCTGGTTACAACATCAACCAAAATTCTTAATTGTTGACAATTTGAAATATACGAAAATAGGCTATGTTCACACCCGTTTTGTTAACAAGAGCAAGAAGATATTATCCAAATGTATGCATGGATGTGTAGTAGATGCTCTCCACTGAAACATATCAAAAATGTAGCATATCTTTGTTTTTTTTGCACAATTGGATCTTAAATCACCCCCATAAAGACTTTTCATCTTCTTAACCCTTTTTATCCAAACTTTGTCCAGACCATAACTTTTTTGTCCTTTGACCTAGATTTCTACGTGGTATATTGGTATATCCTCTTGGGGCAGAATGTCACGTACCAGTGTGGGCGACCTTTGACCTCGACCTTTAACCTCAAGGTCAAATAACATACAATTTTTGGCATAATACGATACACAATTTTGTCTGTGCCATTACTTTTTGGTCTTTTTTACTTAGATATCTGACCTGTTTGACATTTAGTTAAATCACATCAAGTTAGAGTGAAATGTTCTAGATTGGGTGACTTTTGACCTTGGCCTTTGACTCCAAGGTCAAATGACATACAAAATGTTGGCCAAATATCATACAAAATTTTGTCCGGGCCACAATTTTCTTTTGTCCTTTTACTTAGACATCTGATATTTGGTATGGGGTTATGTTTTCTAAAGGCGAGGCGCCTCGTACTAGATTGGTTGACATTTGAACTTGACTTTTGACCTCATGGTCAAATAACATATCAACTTTTGACTGGATAAGTGTTAATGGGGACAGATGTCATATGACTGATACTAAATTCTTTTTCTTAATTTCTGTATTTTGAGAGAATTCAATCAGACCCAAGAATAATATTTTTTGTTTTTATTGATCAACCCTTGACATTATGTCCCATTTCCATTTTTTAACTCCTGTTTTACTGACATGCACATCTTCTTACCAAAATGTCCCAGGATTTCATTCTTTTGATTTCCGCTGGAATCTTGGTTCCCATGATTACTCTTGTAAACATTAATATGTAGGTTCTTGTATACAGAAAATTTCAAATTTTTTTATAATTTTGTTGTTTAAACATAATGTCACAATACTGTGACTTACTCAACATGGAATTTTGTGCCAGAAATTTAGATAAGAATAAATGAAACATCAACATTTATAATATATTATCGAAACATTATAAATAGATAACTAGAGGCGTAAGAGAGCCTGAATTGTTCACCTAGTTAACCATTTAATTATTAGATTAAAATGGCAATGAGACAGGCTAAGTTAAAATTAACTGTATAGTGAAATGCGGGAAATGCTTTCAATAGCATTTTATGACCTGAACCAGAATTTTGCTGAAGGCAACAGTTTTTGAATTATTTTTAAAATAACTCTTCTGATCCCTATGTTCCATTTTTAATATAGGCAGCCATATACATTTTAATGGATTAAAAACATAAGTCATTTCGAGCACAATACACTGAAGAATTAATATGCTTTATTTCCATTAACTGATCTTAAATGGTTTTAGAGAAGAAGATTTTCAAAATTGCACGCGTACATGTGGAAAAATTAAGAATTGTTTCAGGAGCCATAGCCTTCTGACCCCTATGTTCTATTTTTAGTAACAGGGGTTATGTTTTTGTCATGGATCAAGAATCCCAACAATTATTTTGTGTGGAATACCATACAGAACAATTGTTTTTGATGAGAATATTTTCAAAGTTTTACATACGAGGAATGCCAAAAAAACTTTTATAGGGGTCATAACTCCTACATCAGTTATAATATCGTTTGCAGAATTTCGGCATAGGTTTTCTCTTAATCCTGGACAGTATTATCCCCTGTCAGAATTTCGCTAAAGGCAACGGTTTTTGAGTTATTTTTTATTAAATGCCTTTAGACACCTATGTTCTATTTCTAGTAACGGCGGCTATGGTTTTTTTCACGGATCATAAATCCCAACGGTCATTTTGTGCATAATTATCTAGAAGAGGAGAATGTCGAAAATTTGTCGATGACAAGGGACGCCAAGTGATGGCATAAGCTTACTTGGCCTTTGGCAAGGAGAGCTAAAAATAACAAATGTTTGTTTACTGGCCTGTTACCCTACATCTATTACATGTAGCTGTCTAGAAACTATGTGAGAACTAAACATCATGGGTAATCTAAAATTATACATTTCATCTTGTCGTGGCGTTTAAGAATAAATCGCATTATTGTAAAATGCGAACTACTTTAATTTTGAGTCAACAAGTTTACATAATCTTTCTACTTATTATTGTCCATACATGAGATCAGAAGTAATCTTTAATACTGTCAATGAAATGTAAAAAAAAAAGGTTGTAGACTTTGTTTGGATGCTGATACAATATCCTTGATATATCCGTATATGACTTCAATTATATAATCCTGCCTTTTATATTTAATGAAGTATGATACCGAGTTTAAAGAGTTTAAATGAATTAGAGTTTTTAGTGGAGTCCGAGTTGCTCATTTACTTTTGTTTCTTTGTATGTATGATTTTAGTTACTTTATGTTCTTTGTTGTGTATGTCTGTTTTCCATGTCTGGTCTTGGTCCCTGGATTAAATTCTTTTGATTACTGCTATAACCTTGGTTCCCTTGATTACTCTTTCACACCACTGGGTCGGTACCTCTGCTGGTGGATTTTTCCCCCGTGGGTATCATAAACCCAGTAATACAATTTTTTTTTAAAATTAATGGTTTTAGCAAGAGGAATGAAAGAAAAACTGTCTCGGACGTCGCCCCAGTATAAAAGGGTCCGAACCTGATAGCAGATCAGACACTCTGTTGTCTTGTTAGTATGTGGTGTCCCCAGATGGAAATTTTAGCACACTCACATCTGGTATGGAAAGTGCCCCGACCAATTAAAAGTACCCAATCACACGTCCAGTCTGCAGACCATCTATTCCGGTGCAAAAATTCTGACTATTTTAAAATGATTAATCCATGTTCCATCACTTTAAACGATATATTTGACTACAACGATGACGAACCACATTGTACCATATCAAAATGTGGTATTAAAAATTGCAAAACATGCAACATTCTTATAACCGACCCTTACTTCTCCAGTTCCCTTCCATACAAGAAGTCACGATGACTTAAGTTGCAAATCAACAAAATTAATATATTGATTAGAATGCAACTTATGTGGTTTAATATATGTCGGAGAAACGCAGGAACGATTAAATAAAAGAATGTGCGGTCATAGTTCGGGAATTAACACCACCAAATTCCCGACAATTTATCAACATTTTAATCAACAAGATCATTCAATCCTCTCTATGAAAGTTCGTATGTTAGAAAAAAATTTACCATCCTAAGAACAGTCTCGTTCTAAGTAAAAATTATCGTTGGGAAAGAGAGGAGTACTGGATACGCAGAATAGGTACTGCAAAACCTTACGGATGCAATGACAACATCAAAAGTATAGGAAACCTTTCAAGCCAATATAACAATAGCATAAATGTGATGAATTTATTTGACAAAAATCCAAGACGGGAAAGGAGTCATGGCCATCGCCACTATACGTCACCTAAGTTACATGATGTCTCCATAGATGGTCTCCTTCCTTTCATACAAAAACCTCTTGGACTTCATCACATTAGAACCAAACTTTATTCTATACCTCTCACTCTACTACATTCCCTTTACAAAACAAGTCTTGACACTACTGTTTCTGACCCCACCTCATCATTATACAGACTTGTTTCCATCATTTTGGATATTGGTTTCCACAGACTCTTTAAACCAGTTTGTGTGAAAAGTCAAGATGAAGAAAAACGATCATTTCTTCCACTACCGTTTGTCAACAAAGGTATATTAATTTGGCTAACATCCTCCATCACAAAAACGTTACCAACAAAATTCCCCCATATTTCAAAGACAAATCCATACCAATTATTTCATATTCCTATACTTCACCCATCGCATCCAAAATTTTCAATTATAAAAGGCTACTGCAGAACCTCGAGATTGAGGACTTCAAAGCTAAACCACCTGACTGTTCTTGCAAAACCTCTTCATTCAAATATGGTCCTTCTGGTCACGTCGTTACGGGAGATTTAATCATTATCGAAAACGAATCTCTGCGTAATATCCTTTCTAAAGGTCCCAAGTACCGTGAACTACGCTCCATAAATTGGAATTACAACTTTAAAGTTCTTATGGATGCCGTCGAGGACTATGGATAAAATGGATAAAACGAGAACAAGAAGACATTGATTCTCTGTCAGAGTGGTTAAAGGCCGTGAGGTCTTTAATTTTGAAACGAATAAAAGTTTTAAGTAGGTCAATGAGTGCCAAGGTTACATCAGTTTTCAAAGACCTCGATATAGCAAAAACATTGTCTACTATATATGACAAATATGTTGTCGTACCAGCAGACAAAGCCCAAAACAACATTGTTTTTGTCAGCAAAACGTTTTATATCCAATGTTTATTATCAGAGGTAGACGTAGAAAATAATAGCAGTGATGAGACCTATACTGCTACCACTCTCTCCAAAGAAGAGATTGTGGAAAACCATAAATCTGTGCTATCCTCTTTTGGTCTCTCTACCAAGGACGATGATTGTGATTTACCGTCTATGTACTGGATTCATAAACTTCACAAGAATCCATACAAACAACTTTCAAAGCTGGATCTGCAAAATGTACCACCAAACCTCTTTCAAAACTTTTAACTTCTATACTCACAACTGTCAAAGAGGGTCTGCAGTCCTACCACAACACTTGTTACTCCCGTAGTGGTATTAATTCAATGTAGATCCTGAAAAATTCGAAAGATCTTTTGGAGACAATCAGTTCAAGACTATTATCTGAATATAATAGCATTAAAACCTATGATTTTTCAACACTGTATACTTCTATTCCCCATACTCAGTTAAAACCCCGACTTAAAAACATTATACATCGTTGTTTTTCAAAAACAGATGGTACACCTAGATACAAATATATAGTTCTTGGTAGAGATTCCTCATACTTTGTAAGAAATAATTCCAAATCGTCTACCAAATATACAGTGGAAGATGTTTACAAAATGCTGGAATTTTTAGTTAACAACATATTTGTCCAGTGTGGTGGACGTGTTTTTCAACAAACGGTCCGCATTCCAATGGGAACAAATTGTGCTCCTTTACTTGCTGACCTATTCCTTCACTCTTATGAGGCTGACTTTATAGCTGATCTGATCAGAAAGAAAGAATATCGTTTGGCTAGATCCTTCAATCTGAGTTTCCGCTATATAGATGACGTATTATCTTTTAACAATCCTAATTTCGGGGATTTGATACATCGCATCTACCCAAAAGAACTTGAGATAAAGGATACTACAGACACTGTGAAGTCAGCCTCATATCTTGACCTACACTTAGAAATAGATGGTAAGGGAAAACTATTGACCAAACTTTACGACAAACGTGATGACTTTTCATTCAGAATTGTCAACTTTCCTTTCATCTGTGGCAACATCCCTTCGGCTCCTGCGTATGGAGTGTTCATATCACAACTCATACGTTATGCAGAGTTTGCCGAAACTACGCAGACTTTTTGTATCGCGCTAGAACTCTAACAAATAGGCTTCTGGAACAGGGTTATGTTGCTACAAGATTGAAGTCATCACTACAGACGTTTTATGGTCGTCCTCATGAACTCGTGGATCGTTATGGTGTATCCATCAGCACCATGAAAACTGATTATAATAGACTTCTGGAACAGGGTTATGTTGCTACATGAATGAAGTCATCACTACAGAAGTTTTATGGTCGTCATCATGAACTCGTGGATCGTTATGGTGTATCCATCTGCACCATGAAAACTGATTTATTCAACGGGTCATAGTTTTCCTTTCCTCGTTTGTCTATTCCGGACTTGACTTTTTATGAGCAACTCGGCGGGTGTTTCTAGAAAAGCAGAGGACGCTTACCCTACCGGTGCACCTGGTCCATGCTCCTAGTTTTTAGTGGGGTCCGAGTTGCTCATTTACTTTTGTTACTTTGTATGTATGATTTTAGTTACTTTATGTTCTTTGTTGTGTATATCTGTTTTCCATGTCTGGTCTTTGTCCCTGGAATACATTCTTTTGATTACCGCTATAACCTTGGTTCCCTTGATTACTCTTAAACCAGGTATAGAAAAGATTGCAACAAAAATGAAATTTAAAAAAGATTTTTGAAAATGATTTTTATAGGCATTAGAAAAGATTGCAACAAAATAAAATTTAAAAAAGATTTTTGAAAAAGTCAACAATGACAACAGACAACAACGAACACAAAGTGATGGCAATAGCTCACAGTGACCTTCGTCCCAGATGAGCTTAAATATGCGATGAGAAAACAACCTTTCCTAGCTAAATTCTGTTACTCAGAATGTTAGTTTAAAACGCCAGACTTTGATTAATTTAAATTAAATACCATCATATTGGAACAAAATGTAAACTTGACCTGTAACTTATCATTGTGTACTTATTATGTCATTCTCTGCAAGCGTTTAGGAAAAAAGTCCTTAAAACGATTATTTCAAGTTCAAGGCCCGTAATTTCGGTAAAATCATCGAAATGAAACCAAACACAAACTTGTATTGTAACTTATCACGGTTAATTTATAATAAAAATCATGTCAATATCTGAAAATGTTCAGAAAAAACGAAAAGTCATTTCTGTGTACAAAGCCCATAATTTCGGTAAATATTATCGAATAGTAAAATTGACCTTTAACTTATCATGGTGAACTGATTAACCAAAAAATATTTCAATATCTGCAAGTGTTTAAAAAAAAAAGTCCGGAAAACTTAAGATGGACTGATGGACTGACGGTCAGACAGACGGGTCAAACACATTATACCCTGCGCAAATGCATTGCGTGGGGTATAATTATTTAAGGTCAGAGTTCTTTGAAATTAAGAGAACAAATATTCCATAACAGATGTAAAAGATTAGTACTGCTACTGGAGTTACGCACAATCAGGTGATAAAGGGCAAGTGATTCTTTACATTTACGACATACTGTGAGGTGAAGTATTGCAGGAAATCAGTCATTAACTTAAGCCAAAATTGTGTATGTCATTTGACCATAAGGTCTAAGGTCATGTTCAAAAGTCACACACCTTGGTACATGACACTCAACCTTGGCGTGAAATACCCACATACCAAATGTCAGATATCTTTGTAAAGAGGCAAAAAAGTTATGGCACAGGCAAAACTTTTGGGTGGTATTTTGCCAAAATGTATCTTATTTGCCCATGAGGTTAACAGGTTAAGGTAAAATTTCATCTATTCTGGTACGCAACACTCCACCTTGAGAGGATATACCAACATACTAAATATTAGAAGTCTAGGTCAAAAGACAAAAAGCATTATGGTATGGACAAATTTTGTATGAATGGCGTCAAACTTTGGTATATTATTTGAACATGAGGTCAAAAGTCTAGTTCAAATGTCAACCACCCTAGTATGTGATGCCTAGTATGTGATTTTTCAGATTTTATTGTACGGGAACGAGTATGGACGCAGACTGGTATTGCCCGAAGAGCAAATTTGAACATACATAAGTTTTGTCTTGAAAGAGTAATCCTGG
The DNA here is from genome assembly GCA_037379345.1 of Perna viridis. Taxonomy (NCBI): domain Eukaryota; kingdom Metazoa; phylum Mollusca; class Bivalvia; order Mytilida; family Mytilidae; genus Perna; species Perna viridis. The sequence continues at coordinate 51,026,303 of CM074511.1, read as the reverse complement.
GAACCAAGATTCTAACGGAAATTAAAAGAATGTAATCCAGGGACAAAAACCAGACATGGAAAACAAACACAAGAAAGAATATAAAGTAACTAAAATAATACATACTAAGCAACAAAAGTAAATGATAAACTCGGACTCCACTTAAAACTGGGAGCATGGTAGGGTGAACGTGGTTGCATCGTCTAGAAAACTCCTCCATTTATTGATATCAATAATTGAATTATGCACATATTGATAAATATCCATTAACAAATGTTACTGAATGTCTACTGATGTCAATAAATGGGGAACCAATTCCACAATGTCTTGCCATAACCGTAAGACATGTCATATGCATATTACAATGGTTCTTCTTTGAAGGTGTGCTTGCATGGATGTCTTGAACCTGCTATGTCATGTTCAGGATTGATCATTTCACCAACAGTGTGGTATCTGTCAGTTACATGGATGGCCATAATTTTAAAATGGTGGGGGCCATAAACTCAAAATTAAATAGGAGCATTCCTTAATTAATAGTTAGTAAAATCGTATAAAAAAATCATAACAATTGATTAACATAACTATAAAGTCATCGCACGATAACTAAGTGAATATGGACGACGACACCGACGCCACCGACGATGACGCCGCTGTCAGCACCATATAATTTACGACCGCATTTTTTCGGTAGCACTATTATACATAATATATTATATATAGGCAAATTCGGGGTTTGGACATGATCCTTTTTCAGTTCCATAAAATGTCTGTCAGTTACACTTCCTTCGGACCAATGCCTTAGGACCAAATTAGTATTGTGTGATTTGCTAAGAATTTACATCTATAAGGTCTTTATTTTTACATTTAGTCCTAGTTAAAGAGCTCTCTAGCAAAAGAGAATAAAACTGCATGACGGGAAAAAAATCCCACTTACAGTTGTGTACTCAACAACAAACACTCAATATTCTTATGAAACAAAAATACAATACCGGTATATAAAGGACTTTAAGGCTAAATCCATCGGTACTGACTCACAATTGACACTTCAAAATCAATATTTCAAACAAATCTTGTATCAAAAAAATTTATCTAAATCTAAATAGTCATATACATTTGTAGCCTGAAAAATGTTTCCTTGGACAAAATGTGCACTTGTTTTGCAGCTGTATAAAGTATATCAAGAGGCACTGCCAGTATCATTTGGTTTCAGAACCAACATAATGTGTACGTACATTCAGCACTTCACAACACTGTCATTAACTTTTCTTTAGAATCTTTATTTGTATATATAAAGACTACTCTTACAATGTGAGATGTCGGAATTCCGTTCCTCTATACCCCAGGCCAAGTCAGAAAAAAAAATTGCTAGCACTACTACTGGAGTAATAAATAGACCATCCGCTTAGGCCTAAAAATGTTTCCGGTCACCCTACCGACACTACTTTAGACCCCCTCCCCAACCCCAAAAAAAATTATTTTTAATTTTGAAAAAAAATAATTAAAAAGTTTGCCGATTGTCTTTCGGAAAAAAAAAGAAGAAAATAAAGCCGACCATGTTTTTTTTCTATTCTAGATTGAAATACAAAGAGTTAGAAATGCTGGTTGTTTATATTTAGCATAGATTGAAAACACGCATGCCATGTGTGTGCTCTTGGTCGTGGATAATCCTTTTTTGGGATTCGGCACCTGCGATATTATTTGTTTTGACCAACTCCGCCAAAAAAAAATATCTCAAGCGCCGAATCCCAAAATGATTTAGACTATGGACTAAGTTTATTACATGTTTAGTTTTTTGCATAATTGGTTTTAATGTTTTGCGTCAAAAATTTCTAAAATTTTGAATAAAAATAAATCCTTACCTATCGACCTTACAAAATTTTTGAATACTAGTGCTCGGATAAATAAAAATATTTTTTCGGCCTTGGAAATTTCTCATCAATTGACTGGCATGCACCAATATTTGTTATACATGAACTGAAAAGTGTTGATTTTATCCAAAAAAATATTTTGTTGGGTCAAAGACTCAGCAAATGCTGTGTAAGGCTATACAATGTATATTGAGCGCAGATCACAAATTGGATCAATAGTTCGGATAGACATTAAATCGCATCATAATGCATTTTAATGAATTTAATGAATGAACGTGCTCACATGACAACTAATTTCCCCGAATTCACCATGACCCACATTCACGGGTTTGACTATGCCCGGGGACTGTGTAAACGCTTCGATGTTTTTTTACCATCTGTGAGAGACCCCAAACGATAGCCAAGGGCGTTAAGAAATCACCCAGTCCGTTATGCATTACAAATACCACATATGAGTCTAACAGTATTGAGTATAAATGTTAGCATGAAAACGAAAATGAAACCAAGTATACGAACAGTCAGCTAATTGTCAGCGTCACTCATATAATGCAAATGATTGGCTAACACAGTGTTACGAAATATTTTTGGGGATTTTAGTGGTTTATATCCACAAAGACAGTTGAATTATCTCCAAGAAGCAACGATGTCCTAGCTTCATAATGCACGAAATGAAGGGTGTAACGGATATACGGAAAGTACTATCTTTTTTCAATTTTATTGTTATAGTGTTATTTAATAAGGCATTTTTGGTCATCAAATATTTTTAAACATAAATGTATCAGAATCGTTCACTTTTGTTCACTTTTGGCATATTATAGCAAAATAAATCAAACTGTTTGGCTTTTGCTAGATTTTTATACCCTCCTTTAAAGGAATATTTTGGCTTTCTTTTGGTGCCATTTGTGTATACAAATTGTTTTTGATTTAGTTGAAATGTTTCAAAGCCGAATACTCCGAAATAACCTAGTTTCCTACTATTAGAAAATTTGAGGACAACTCATGGCTTTAGGATAATTATATCAACTATAGCGATTTTTCATGAAACCCCGACCAGTTTACTCACACACACACACACACACACACACACACTACAGCTCCAATGGACGTATGATTCTTGTAAAAAAAAAACACGCATAAGGAATGTTAATAATTGTTTTTACATTACAATTACCCAATCCTATTAACAGAGAGATCTTTTTTCGCATTTAGGATATATATATATATATATATATGCCATTGCAACAAATATAAATAAATATAATGACAGAAAAACACAGAGAACAATAATTCAGGATCAAATTGATATATTCACACATTCATCACATTACACGAATTTTAGTATTCCAAGTAGCTTTAAGGTAAATAAAAAGTTTATGTGGAAGAGATCTGCATAATTAGAGATTGAATAAGTCTGTAAAACATATGTATATAAGGTCATCCACAATAATATTTTGACAAAAATTGTAAGCGTAGAAATCCAAAAGCATGACAGGTACAAAACGGTATTCGTCTTCTTTAGCCCCTTGTCTTTTTTCTAGTGATTTAATCCGGCCAATTTTACATAGTATAAAAATACCATAGACTTTTTAAATCAATTCATTCCTGATGCTTTAGTCTTAGCTTTTTATGTAAAACCGTTTTGGTAATACGTCTGGGAAATACAGGTACATTATCCATGCAATGCTACTTCAGGATTTCGTTGTCTTGACATAGGCAAATATGTATTGTTTTTTCATGTGGTAGTAATTATGAGCTGTCTAAAGATTGTTTGAATGAATAAAGCATTACTTACAATATTTGATGACGTTGGTGGAAATTAATAACTCCACTTGTATGACCAAATCTTAGTATAAATACTAGCAGTAGGAAGAGCTGTTAAAAGTAATTGTTCTGTTGTGAATATCTCTATTCATGAAGTCTCTAACAACCAAAGAAGAGCTTGGTTGAAGTTATTCCCAAGAGCTTGCAGAAGTAGTATTCGGTTTATTTTAGATTCAAACGGGTCACAAAGCTCACTTCTTTGATTTCTACTAGGTGAATTTATATTTTTCACTTTCACTGCTCTGGTGTCGGTACTGTAAAAATCGCGTGTTTGAACTGATTTGGTTGTCAACTTTTTCTCTCAAATTAGTTTTTTTTTATTTTGTCGTTAATGTTTTCAAAGATTGATAACGATTTATAATGTTCACGTGTAATCTATTTTAAAAAGAGGATACTTAAAAGTCAATCTGTCACAGATTCATTAACAAAAGAACAATTATTAATTTAGTATCAAATAACCTCCGTGCACATGTTGTTAATCATCAGGATATGGAGTTCTCTCGAGCAATCAATTTTTCGCGATAAAATCAAGAAAAAATCTAACAATCGTCATAAATCTTTGGAGTAAAAGAATTTTTATCACCTCATTGTTTTTGTTACATGGCTCCATCTTGAAATGGCGGCTCATCAAGGTGCACAAAAGTACTCAGTTTAACATTCCGTCAAGGTTTGTTATTTTATTTATTTATTTATTTTTTTTTTTTTTGACAAGGGAAAGAAAATATATATGACTTTTTGCATAATTCGTCATATAGCCTGATTAACGGTGAGCAAATCAGTTCTCATGGTGCAGATTGATGCACCATAACGATCATCATGACGACCATCAATCATTTAGTGGTGACTTGAATCTTGTAGCAACATACCCTGTTCCAGAAGCCTAATTGTAAGAAGTGAAGTACGGAATAAAAAGTTTGCGATGCAGCCATAAGGAAACCAATAAAAGGGGCTGAAATTGAAGACAGTGTGCACAGATTTTCTTTCATTTCAACCATATTTTTTCCGAAAAATGGGAGGGCGCCCGCCAAGGGGTTCCGGGACTGTTGCCGTAATTTCTAAATTCCCCAGTGGCTTTCTAGTGCTAACGTACATTAGGTGTATAGCCCAGTGATTACCTAGTTAGCCTAAAGATAAGGTCATAATAGTTTCACTGTCGGTCAAATTATCAACCGATTATCTACATATTGCTAATTGGTTAATGGTACCTGATCGATTATCTATTGTAATTCACTTCAATTCAATTCAATTCAATAGTTTATTAAAGCCTCACCAAATACATTCATATAAAACATGATAACAATAAGAGATAAAACGTACAAATTAAAATGCATGAGCCATTCTAAAAAGAATTATGAGAGATTATTGAGGACATAGTAATATATACATCTTAAATACAGTTAAAAAAAGGTAAGATTTATACAAAAAAAGTATCATAGATTAATGATATAAAATGCTATTTCTTCTCAGCAAAATACTATGGCAGGTTTTGGCAACTAATCTACATACATTTTCATTGTTAGATAAAAATATAAATTTATCATCATCAAGACAATATTCATTATAACTATAATATCTAAAAATAGTGACTGTCTTTAGATCATCATACAATGGGCATGTTAATAATACATGTTTTTCATCCTCTGTATCATTACAACTGAGACATAATCTTTCGTTTAATGCTAACTTTTCATAACGACCAGTTTCAATTTTTAAAGGTTCTACACCACATCTAAATTTTGCAAATGCACTACGAAAACGTGAAGGTATATTTTGCAACAAATATTGTTCAGTAAAATATGAAAATTTAAACAATTTATATGTTCTTAGTTTATCACCTTGGCCATATTGACTCATTCTGTTACACCAGTTTTATATTTATCAAACATTTTTTTCCTCTAATTGACATATGGTACTCTTATCAAATATATTTACTTTTATATTACAAAATGTGCTCCTTATTATAAAATTTTAACATTTCCATAACTTGGTGACTCTAGTTTTTAATTCTATAACTTCCTTTTCTAATAAACCACTTAAAAACTTTATAATTAATTCTATCTACATCCATTTTACTACATCTAGACCAGTGTCTAAAAACGTTAACCCATTGTCGAACGTATGAAGGTTTCCAACCCATATCACCAGCTACTGCATCATTCGGGGTGTATTTTCCAACCCCCATATAAAATCTCATGGCTCGGTTCTGAACTGCTGAAATACAGGAGAGCTCTTTCGTGCCCCAAATTGCTGAGCCTTAATTAATTACTGACCCAACTAAAGTGTCAAATAGTTTAGTGAAAATATTATGTTGGAAACCGCCGTAAGTTTTACATTTTACAATAAGGAAACCTAGAGCTCGACGAGCAGATTTAGCCACTGCTTTGGCCATTACATTATAATCTGAAAATTCATTTAAAACCAGTCCCAAATATTGATAACTTGATACATATTCTATATTTTCACCATTGATCTGGAAAGTACATTCATATCTTGGTATTGATTGATTTCTAAATTGAATCATTTTGGATTTATTAAAATTCAAGCAATCATTATTACACCATAAAGTTAAAACACCTAGCAGTTTTTGCATATCTTCTCCATTTTCTGACGTAAGAATTAAGTCACCTGCATATAACAACATAGCAACCTTTTGACCTTCAATATCTATACCAATATCTATACCAATATCTAATTCTTTTGTTGTTTGTTTGTTTGTTGGGGTTTAACGTCCGAGCAGCAATATTTCAGCTATATTCAGACGATGAACATGAAATGGATGATAAAATGAACATGAAATGAAAGAAAAAGGATGGGACACAAGGACAATAGGGTCGACAAATTTTGATTGCCACTGGAAAAAGGGGGGATGGGTAAGGTCGGGCAATTTAGCCTCCTGTGGCGGAGCGCAAAGGTTCCTACTCCTATCGAATACCACAGCAGGGTTCTTTAACGTGTGAGGAACGTGGCATCTTTCCCAACACGGTGCACCACTATGGTTTGCGGTCAGGTTTTCCGTATTATAGCCTGACAACCCCAGCATGTAACACGCCAGGGGTACCCCATTCCACCACCTGGGGCACACATCCCAGTTGCTCTGTGGGCAGAACGCCTAGCCCCCGGCTAGGTTTCTGAGCACTATTTAGTCGCCTTATACGACAAGCTTAGCGCTGCTGCAGGCCTATTCTTTTAACACCCGGACCTGCACGGGGCTCTAATTCTTTTACATCAGTAATTAAATTATTAATGAAATATTAAAAATTACAGTTGACAAAACACAGCCCTGTTTCAAACCAGTTTTTACATTAAACTAATCAGTAGTATTGCCATTCAAACGAACACAACACTCTACATTTGAATAAATGGCTTTCAAGGCAAACATAAACTTAGTACTTAAACCCAAATCATTTAATTTATTGAACAATAATGATCTATCTATGGAATCATGTGCCTTTTTGTAATCTATAAATGAAACAAAAGTTGATAATTTACATTTCTTTCTAGTTTCAATAATTGATGTTAAAGTGGACACATGATTAATTGAACTCCTTCCTTTAACAAAATCATTTTGTTCATCATTGATTATCTCCCTTTCTTCTAACCATTTTACCAATCTATTATTCAATACACTTCAATAAAGTTTGTATGCACATGGTGCTAAAGTAATACCTCTATATGACAATGAATCTCTTGGATCTGAGGTAGAACATTTAGGAATAGGAGTAATAATACCTTTGTTCCAAATTTGTGGAATTTTACCTGTTTTAAAACACAAATCAAACAATTTTGTTAAGATGTTAATAACTGTATAATTTTAACATAATTCAGCCTGAATTAAATCTATACCAGCACTTTTACCATTTTTGGCACTCATGACAACATTAAAAACTTCTTCAAACATAATTGTTTTGTTTAGAAAATCACATACTATATTACTTTCAACATTCAAATTTACATTTGTAGCTAATTCATTGTTGGAATTTTGATTAAGTAAATTACAAAAACAATTTTTCCATATATTTATATACATTTCATTCAGAATTGTCAACTTTCCTTTCATCTGTGGCAACATCCCTTCAGCACCTGCGTATGGAGTGTTCATATCACAACTCATACGTTATGCCAGAGCTTGCCGAAACTACGCAGACATTTTGTATCGCGCTAGAACTCTAACAAATATGCTTCTGGAACAGGGTTATGTTGCTACAAGATTGAAGTCATCACTACAGAAGTTTTATGGTCGTCATCATGAACTCGTGGATCGTTATGGTGTATCCATCTGCACCATGAAAACTGATTTATTCAACGGGTCATAGTTTTCCTTTCCTCGTTTGTCCATCCCGGACTTGACTTTTTATGAGCAACTCGGCGGGTGTTTCTAGAAAAGCAGAGGACGCTTACCCTACCAGTGCACCTGGTCCATGCTCCCAGTTTTTAGTGGAGTCCGAGTTGCTCATTTGCTTTTGTTACTTTGTATGTATTATTTTAGTTACTTTATGTTCTTTGTTGTGTATGTCTGCTTTCAATGTCTGGCCTTTGTCCCTGGATTGCATTCTTTTGATTACCGCTATAACCTTGGTTCCCTTGATTACTCTATTTAATACAGAGTCCATATTGTTTGTAACAGTACCATACGGCAATACAACAAGGACTGTCTTTTATTACCAATACTAATATTACCAATTTTTCTCCAAAAAGTCCTTATTGTTCATATTTAATAGATCATCTTGGCATTGACACAAGTAGATACGTTTCCTCTGTTGTACAAGCTTATCAAAGTCCTTTCTTTTATTCAAAAATAGAGTTCGTAACACAGTTTATTACCACCGACAGTACAACTCAAATACTGGCTTTCTACAAGGCACGTCTCGTTCCATTTTAAAGTTAATTCATCTGACCACCATGGCTTCTTAAATCGTCGTCGTTCATTGTTACAACTGTCTAAAAGTTTTGTTTTCTGTTCTAGCTTGCACTTCATCTCAGTTTGCATGATTTTTATAAATTCGTTATAAACATTATCTATATCAATTTGATTACCATTACTAATTTCAATATTTACAATACATGAATTTATTTGACTAATAACATTTTCATCTTGTAACTAATCATTTGGTATATTTGTCACATTATAAATCACTCGCTTTTGAACATTCCTATTTTTATGCACATTTTCTATATAGTTTTTTTCACATAAAGCAGTTTCCATTTCCCATTTTAGATATGGATTTTATTCGAGCTACACGAAGATTACTGCTCAGGTAAGGATAATATCAAACCCAAATTTTCGAGTCTGTATTTAATTAGGATAATGCCGTAAACTAGATTGTTAGTTTGACTTTGTTTACTATTGATAAACAATTTGAATACTCTCTGCATTTTTCAAAATAGTATTTTATTTCTCCATATAAAGACTATATTGTTGAATGAAAAACGTTTCATTGAAAAAAGTCAGTACCATTAAAATGGATGTGTAAGTGTTGGGACCATATACTCGGTGCCAATTGGACTAGTAATAATACTGCGCACATTTTGAAAGCAATATATGATATAGAATTAAAAATGTAATTTGAATTGTATGGTTAAATTTAGTTCAAAATGTATTTCAATTTAAATGATTAAAATGTGAAACTGCCCTGGTCATACAGTTAAATTTTGTACTCTTAAATATTCAAAAAACGTACAATCCCATAACCCAGTAAAATACGTCCTCTATGACAGCTTCATATGACTGCAGGGTTGAACCTTGAAAGTATGAACACACTATTCCAGGTTGATACGGCTTTGAATTTTGACTGCAATTTAACCAGAATCAACATGGCCTTTTTGGAACTTATTTGATTCAAATCAATCTAAAACTTTCCTTCAGAGAAAAAGAATTTCACCAGAACCAATGTGGCCCTTTTTGGCCCCCGTTCGGTTCAAATCAGTCTGAACTTTCCTTTGCAGCAAAGGCACATTGTGGTATCATTTCAAAGAGACCACTTCTGTTTTACTCAAGTTATCATCCAGACATCAGGAAAATGCTTGCTTTTAACTCCAAGTTCTTAATCAGATCAAGTAAAAAAAATCCAAAACGACACCTTGTAGTACAATCAAAAAAGATCAATTTACTTGTATCTGGTACTTCAAGAAAATGTCGGTGTCTGGTGCTTTTTTTGGCCCATCATTCCTTAAAGGTTCAAAACCAATCTAACTTAAGTGGTATTAAAAATTGTGGAGCAATATCAGAGACATTCATTTCCTTTTACTTGAGTTACATGTATATATAGTTCAATTCTATGAAATGCATGCTTTTGGCCTAAAAGGTTGAGGTCATATCTCCCAGAATCAATACCAAGCTTCCTTTTGGATTTAGAAACTTGTTTCTTTATTTTTTGATCTGACATAAAGCATTTGTAGAATAAAGGCACTTTCACTATTATATATTCGTGATCTGGGTTGATGTCAATGTACTCTGTTGAACAATAATTAAAAAAAATGATGACACAAGCTAAACAGCTAAACCTTTTGAAAAAAAAACTTATAATTAACGATAATCAGTAACTGCAAGTAATATTTTAAAAAAACTATTTTATTTTAAATATGAAATCTAATCTTAACCTAAAAACAGAGCGAATTATATGTAAATCATTATTGTTTTAATGTATTATAAAATATTAATTGCAAAAACAGAAAAAAATAATAGAAAAATATTACAAAAACAGCAATATTAGTAGTGTCAAAAGGCCGATTCTGCCCCACATGCAGAAATCCTGCATAAAATCCCAAACCCCGACGGCCAAATGCAAACGGACGGCATCCCTATTGAGCATAGGGTAAATACAAGAATTATGACTTTCGTACACAATGGATTCGTTGACATTCCCACAGAGGGGGATGACTTCATCAGCGAAGACGCCTTCCAGGAGAAGGTGCAGGACCAGAATCAGGAAGCACTCAAATGGAAGGACTTACCCACCGGCGTGATCCATAAGATCTTGGAGGTGGCAGAAGTGGATGGAAAATTCGGCAAAAGCAAAATCCTCACCCTGAAGGATCGAGACGGAGAAACCACCAGGGTATGGGCCTGCCGAACGCTCAACAAAGAGAAGGGTCCCTTGCAAGGAGCTTTCGTTCGGAGCACAGGATTCAAGCTCCGCAAAAAATCTAACCAGCAGTACCTCTCGTACGATCTGGTGAGGAAGTAAAAAAAAAAAAATCTGGGGGTAGGGGTCCGCAATTTCTCAATCCAAATAACTGGATTGGGAAATTTTTTTTTTTTGGTCACTTGAAACTTTGATCTGGAGGATTCTGGAATAAGCGGGGTGAGCGAGGCGTAGCCGAGCGAGGCGCGCGTTGGAAGAATCCTCCCTATGGCGCATGCGTAGTGAGGTCTTCACTAAAAGTGGTGGTGGAAGGTTTTCGCAACTGATCTTTCTCATCGTAGTAATTCTTCAGGCAGATGACTGGGGTGGGGGCATTGCCATTGATCTGGGACTGATAAGATCTCGCCAATCGCAAAGTATCGCGATTCTTTTTCACCTTCTTGGTGATGCGCTTGGAGGTCACTGAGAGCACGAGCGTGAAGATGGCATTTAGGCAGGCGAGGGAACCCAATGGGAGAGAGGCAGGGATGCCTACACCAGTCAAAGCGGATCCCATGGTGCCGCTTGTCAGCAAAAGACTGCCGACGGAGCACGCACCTAGTCCAACGGAGACCGCCTTATCCAGTCGCTTATAGATCTGCAGCATGCGGGCGTATTTGCAGATCTCAGCTTCCAGAAAATCCTCGATCGTAGCATCCACTTCATCACTCATTTATCTATATCTATAGGACCATGCCCAAGATGGGGATGCTTTTGAAGGGGCTATTGGGTCCAAGGATCAGCCCACTTCCGTCGTAGATCTGACGTCCGCTCTTCAAGTACAATCCATCGCCGTACGTATTGGGCAAAGTGCCTGGACTCAAATACAGACCACGACCATGAAGTATCACGCAGCATACTTTCCCACCCTTCTTCAGGTACAATCCAGATCCCACGGCCTTTTGGATGGCTGCACTACCCAAACCGCTCAGTACGCCCACGCCCAGAGCGGGTAGCACGGTTTTGGCCAGCATGGGCAGCGCGGCAGAGGCGAGACCTGCCAGCATGGGGAGGAATCCACCTTCTTTCTGCACGTTATGCCTCACCTGCTTCGGACTCATCTCCAAGACCATTCCACCCTTACCGCTCTGCAAGAGCTTGGCGATGCGCTGGATCTGACGGCGGGTGAGGAGCATCTTATGCTCGCCGGATAGGTTGGCATGCGACAATCGGACGCTCACGGGGCAACCGTTCTTTGCCGCACGCTGGATCTTCTCTGCCTGACCTTTCGTCAAGTTGAGACCGTACTCTTGATAATCCATTTATCTATACCTCACGCAGATGGAAGCGGATGGTGAGATTCTCCCCTCGCAGATCGATGGGACGAGCGTCTTGATCGGTCAGATACGTCTGCATGCGATCGATGGTCCTCGGGGTCACGGGTAAGTAGACAAGATTCTTAGGAGTCTGGATGATCTTCATGCCAGGATCGACTGCGGGAAAGAAGCTATAGATGGTGGACTGCTGCGTGCCGTTGACGTAGCTTCCGTGGATGATATCGCTATTCACCAGGATGCTATTGATGCTGATGATATTGACGATATTCTCTCCTTCCGCGTAGCCGTTGGTGCTACGGTCGTAGATATACGTCCGACGCTCGAATCCAAGCACCGTACTGATGCTATTGGGCACGTTGAAATCCACTTGGTAATTTTTGGCGAGAGTGAGGGTCGCTCTCAGCGTCGCGCGATTGGCGTCGAGAAGGATCTTAGCCTTGTGCTTATGGAGCTGCAGTTGCCGCTGGATCTCATCGTTGATATCATCGACTCCATAGGAGCCGGTGCTCAGCTCGACGGGAAACCAGCTAGCCCCGTCATCGGGAGAGTAGCGGAAGGAATTATTACCTGCATGAATATTGGGGATGGAGTAGTAGGTCTCCAGATTCACGAGGGCCATCTCGTAAGATTTCTCCTCGCGCAGCTGGAGGGGTGGGTTGAAGCGAGTCAAGATCTGGCTATCGTTCCCAGAGACGATGAAGGAGAACCCGTGCTTGGGCTCGGTATTGGTGGCGATTTTCCGCAAAAGTGAAACGTCCATTTATCTAAGCCTCCTCTGAAGACGACGCTCATCTTCTGGCCGTCGGATTCAAATTGAAGGATTCGATCGGAGATGACCAGGGCGAAGGCTTGGGTATTGGCACGGTCGTTGCGCTCGAAGTCGGCTCGGATCTGGATATCCACCGTCGATTCTTTCAGCCGCTCGGACTGATGGCTCACGTCGATGACGAATAGGGGATAGAGATCGATGAAGTCTGAGGGATTGATGCCGCCATTGCTCAGCAGACTTTCCATGCTATAAAATTTCTCGCGGAATTCGGCGGCCTCCTTATAGACTCTGGCGACCCTGCATTGGGTGAAGCCAGCATTGAAGTCCACGGCGGGATAGCGCTCCGCATTGAGGGTCACGTGGATATTTCGCAATCGGCAGTGGTCGAAGACGGCGGCATTATGCAGCTGATCGTTGCCCCTTTCGGTCTGAAAGGCGACGATGATCCATCACGGTTTTTCTCGCCCGCTTTTAGCGGCTAGGCGCCAGTGAAATTGCGAGGTCTGGGGCACGGCTATGGAGTCGCACTGCCTCATGCGAAATCCGCAATCGATCTTGGTCTTGCTCTGGATGGTCTTATAGAGCCGCAGCTTCTTTTCGTCGGACGGGATGACGTGGGGGACGAACCAGGAGACCTTGCTCAAGACTACTTTGGCCACGTCGTTGACGGCGGCGGCTCGGAGGATGGCATTGGCATCCGAATCGCGCACCAGGCAGAGCTCGTGCTTGAATCCGTAGACGATCTTATCGTAGTCCTCGGCAAAGCCAAAGACGTGCTTGAGAGGGATGGAGAAGGAAAAGGACCCCTTATTGGCTGGCTTGGTGATGATATACCCGCGACGTGCTGCGAATCCAACGTTATCTGCCTCAGCATCGGCCGTGGAGTCTTTGAACCATAGCTGGTTGAGGCCTTGCGATTTGGAGAAGTCGTCGGGGTACGTCAGCATCCCTAGCATGGTGGTGGCGATGCCAGGGTCGTTGAGATGCTCGATCTGCTGGCCGGAGAGTCGGTAACTGATGCTGCGAAAGAGATACATGGCACCGTTATGGACGAGCGATACGAGATCGGCGTCGCCATACGCAGCGCCATCATTCTTCTGAAGTCGGCCTTCGATCAAGAGATAGCTTTCGGCGGGATGGAGGAAGAGATCCTGAGTCTCGATATTGATGCGTATCTCTGCGCCGGCATTATTCAGCTGCGCCCCGGCTTGAGGTTCGTATTCGTGAACCTGATATTCCTGGAGACTTTCATCGAAAGTCAATCCTTCGGTGATAGAGAGAATATCGGCCATGATATTTTTATCTATAGCGCTGGACGAAGTCGTGGATGGTGGCGATGCCCCCGCCCGAGATGAGATTATTGAGACGGGTCTGCTGCTGTGGGGTCCTCTTGGCGGGTGGTGCTTGAGGCTTCTTTTTGCGGGTCACTCGATTGACGACGTGGTCCACCGCCTTGCTCGCACCTTTCTCCACGCCTTTCAAAGCTGCATTGGAGGCGGCGCTCACGGCCTTGCTACCCAACGTCTTGGCGGCGGAGGAGGTAAGCACCCGTCCGGCAAGATTGGCGATGGTATCGAAAAGGCCTCTTCCGCCGACGGCATACTTCCGACGATATCCGTGATTCACTACTAAAGGCATCGTAAATTTATTTAGAGGAGCTTCCGATGCAGCTTCTCGTACTCACCCCTGCTGATATGACCGGACTTCCTCATGGCGTCGAGGATGGCCACGATTTCGTTGCGCACCCCATTATTTCCGGCCTGGTAGGCGGCAGCGCAGAGATCGAGGCGATCCAGCAATTGGTCGAAGCACGTGGGTAGGAAGACGGTCGATACCCCACTCCCATACTTATCTTGCTTATAGAGGTACGAGACGATCTCCTTCTATTTCCGGCTTTTGCTGGCATTAGGGGTCTGCGAGAGCGCAGAGTTGCCTTGATACATGGCATTGGATGCTCGTAGGATATCTCCATAGGTATGCAGGTCATCCACCTCGAAATCTTTGGGATGCTTCATGACCATAAGTTCCCATAGGCCGGGGGTACCCTTATAGCGCTCGTCATCGACGAGGATATCGTCTCCATCGAAGGTGACTGGCAGACTCCCGATCATGATGGTGTCGTCTTCCACTCGCAATCCAAAGGTATGGTCGGCCTTGGGAGTCATACTGAGCTGCAGATTATGGGTGGCTCACGGACCGAGGTTGGTTCTCAATGTTTGCTCGATGGCAAGCGGATCGTCGTCGCTCTCAGCAGCCCCGTGCAGGTCCGGGTGTTAAAAGAATAGGCCTGCAGCAGCGCTAAGCTTGTCGTAAAAGGCGACTAAATAGTGCTCAGAAACCTAGCCGGGGGCTAGGCGCTCTGCCAACAGAGCAACTGGAATGTGTGCCCCAGATGGTGGAATGGGGTACCCCTGGCGTGTTACATGCTGGGGTTGTCAGGCTATAATACGGAAAACCTGACCGCAAACCATAGTGGTGCACCGTGTTGGGAAAGATGCCACGTTCCTCGCACGTTAAAGAACCGTGCTGTGGTATTCGATAGGAGTAGGAACCTTTGCGCTCCGCCACAGGAGGCTAAATTGCCCGACCTTACCCATCCCCCTTTTTCCAGTGGCAATCAAAATTTGTCGACCCTATTATCCTTGTGACCCATCCTTTTTTTTTCATTTCATGTTCATTTTATCATCCATTTCATGTTCATTGTCTGAATATAGCTGAAATATTGCTGCTCGGACGTTAAACCCCAACAACAAACAATCGCTCTCAGCAGCAGGGAGAGGAAGAGGAAGGTCAGGCACCGGAGCGGGCAGAGCGAGTGGGATATCTTCGATCTTTTTGGTGATCTGGGAGGCGGTCTCCTTTTGCGTCTCGACCACGGGCTTGAATATCTTGGAGAGATCGCGGCTGAGTCCGATCTTATCCAGACGACGCTGTATATCGCTAGCCTGGATGCTACGCTTGGTCTCCTGCAAGTCCCTGGCAAGCGCCTCACGCTGCTTGGGGTCGGTGATCTTGATGAACGTCATTTTGTTTATAGCATCACCAACGCCCCATAGCGTTCACCCCCATCGCCCCATAGCGTTCGTCCCATCGCCCCCAACGCTCCATAGCGTTGGATCGAACGCCCCTAAGCGATGGATCAATCGCCCCATAGCGTTCAAGCCATCTCCCATGCTTTTTGCCTCCTGCCTCAGCGGGATGCAAAAACCGTGGATTCCCGAAGATCCTACGCACTCTCCATGCATTTGGAGGAGCAGAAGGGCTCGCGGTCGATCCTCTTCACGCCTTTGAGGAGATCGTACTCCCCCACCATCCTCACTTTTACGCCCGACCAGAGGGTGGCAAATTTGGCTACGTATATAGTCTCCTCGTGATGCAAAGCCTTACCGCGGGCGATCGAGACTCCGCACCGGCTGCATGCCTCAGGGAAAAGCTTCGAATGCCTCTTGCACTTATCACTGTCCGATATGGAGGGATACGTGCACTGATGGCCGCGGATGGTCTTGATGCAGCACTGGGGTCCGGGCGGCGGCTTAGGGTTGCGACGATAGTGGGGATTATAGATCCTTCCTTCGAAATCCTGATGATCGATGCGGCGAATGAGCGTGAGTCCGCACTTATTGCAGAAGCCATCCTCAAGGCTATGGCGGCAGCGGCACTCGCACTTTCCAAATTCGTCCAGATGCTGGCGGATGCAGGGGTGGCAGATATCGCCGAGAAGTTTGCACTCACACTCTTCCCCGTATCGGCCAAAATAGTGATCCGCAGAGCACCCCTCGCACCTATCCAGCCATCGGGGAGGCTTGGAGAGTATATCCAAGAGGTATCCCCTTAACTCAGCGATCGATGGAGATCAACCTTTCTCTAGCTCGAACTGATTCTCCAGGAAAAATTCTTTCAAGTGATCCATTCTTTATCTTAGACTCGATAGAAATCTTCTAGATTGCATCTATACTTTCCAGCCGTCTTGGGGCTCGTGAGATCGATGGTCATAAATCCGTGAGGCTTAGCCCAGCAGTGGTGGCATAAGGCATCGAATTGGGCTGGGTGAGATCGCCGCAGTGGTCCCGGCGGATATGATCGCGATTCTTAGCGTCCTGCTCGAAGAGGCAGATGAAGTTGGCATTCTCCCGGATCGATTGCCGCGGGAGCTTGAAGTAATTTTGGCAGAGGTAGAAGCAGTCAACGTTATTATGGCGACCGCGCACGTAGTAATCCTCGCACTTGCTCTGCTTGCTCAGCATCAAGTCGTCGAAGACCATGAGGTTTTTGCGGGCGGGATCGAGCTCTCGGGGATCGGGCACGTCGCTCGCCTCCTCAAAGAAGAAGGGTTCGATACCGCTAGGTTTGGGCGGCGGCTTCATCATTTGCACCACGTCGACCAGAGAGTGGGGATAGCGATCCTTGATGGAGAGAAGGTCGCGGATATCGTCTTTCGAAAATCCTTTCCCCAGCGCCTGCCGCAGCAGCTGATAGATGGGCTGGTGGAGCGATTTTCCGAAGAAGTAGAGGCGATCGTAATCGAGCCATCCATCGCGTAGGAGGAGATTATTCAGCAGAGTCGTCTTGTCGCAGTCTGACTTCCCGATAATCAGATCTCGGATGGATCGCTGCGGGAGGAGATAGTGGTTATGCCGACGACTCGCGGCGGGCTCATCGTAGGTAAGGTCTTCAACGTCCATTTATCTATATAAAATGGGAATGTACTGCTTGAAGTGCAAGAAGAAGACGGAGACGAATAATCGCGCCGTGATCACGAGCGATGACGGACGGCGGCGACGGAAGGTGGGGACCTGCGCCGAGTGCGGTGCGCGGAAGTCGGAATTCATCAAGACGGAGAGTGGCGCCGGACTCATGAATAAGATGATCAATCGGCTGCCCGTCGAGATGCATCTGCCGGGGCATAATTTCACCGGTCCGGGGACCAGACTCAGCCAGCGACTCAATGCCGACGGCACCCCCAAACCTTGGTCCAGACCCATCAACCGAGTCGATGAGGCCGCCTATCGCCACGATCTTTGCTACGCCAAGCATAAGGATACGGCCGCACGCAATTCGATCTGCGATAAGACGATGCTAGCCTCCCTCGATGCCATCCCAAATCCCACCGCACGCGAGCGCCTCGAACGTGGCATCGTCAGACCCATCATCGGCACCAATGCACGATTTGGGCTGGGCGTGGGGAAAAAAAAGTCCGATGGACGGATGAGCTAGCCGAAGAGCTGCACAAGCCAGTCCGGCCCAAATTTCAGAAACGCCGCGTGGTGGTAGCCGGCGTGGATGATACCTGAGCTGCCGATCTCGTAGATATGAGCGCCTTCTCCCGCGATAATCGAGGCTTCAAATACCTCTTGAGCATCATCGACGTCTTCTCCAAGTACGGCTGGTTGGTGCCGCTCAAGGATAAGAAAGGCGCCACGGTGCGAGATGCCTTCCGGACCGTCTTCAAGGATCGCTCGCCCGAGAAGCTATGGACCGATAAGGGCACGGAATTTTATAATCGCGACGTGAAGGATTTGCTCCTGAAGCACGACGTCGATCTCTACTCCACCGAGAACGAAGAGAAATCGAGCGTGGTGGAGCGTTGGAATCGTACCATGAAGGAGAAGATGTTCAAATACTTTTCGGCCAATTCCACGCGCTCCTACCTTCCCGTCCTGGACGATCTCGTCCGCCAGTATGATACCTCCAAGCATCGATCCATCAAGATGACCCCAATCGCCGCCAGCCAGAAAGAGCACGAGGCCAAGGTCTTCTGGAATCTCTACGGAGACCTCCCACCCATGCAGCCTCAGCGATTCGACGTCGGCGATCAGGTCCGGATCACCAAGAAGAAGGGCATCTTCGAGAAGGGATATACTCCACGCTGGACGGAAGAGATCTTTACCATCGCCCAGGCCCTAGCGACGCAGCCGCCCACCTATCGTCTCAAAGACTATAAGGGTGAGGAAATCAAGGGGTCCTTTTACGAGCCCGAGCTTCAGCGCACCGACCAGGATATCTTCCGCATCGAGAAAATCCTGAGCCGACGCATCCGGAATGGGAAGAAAGAAATCCGCGTTAAGTGGAGAGGATACCCCAAAACCTTCAATTCCTGGGTCAAGGAGTCCGACTGGCAATGATCCCCCCAGGCTTTCCGGTCTCGATCAAGGGAGACCAGAAAGTCTTGATTTATGCATGCTTCAGCTCGACGAAGACCCTTAATGCGTCTAGATCCTGCTGCAGGCAATCATAAAGGGCTTTGGTGATGGGCTCGTTATCAGTCCTGGGGAGTGGGAGATTAAGCAGGTGATATTTTTGCATATCTAGGTCCTTAGTCATCAAGCCGCCATTGGTCAAGACGCGCTCCGACTTATCGACTTTGCCATCTTCCACGATCATAAGCTTTTTGGTAAGGTCTTTGATGGATGCGTCATACTCCCTTTGCATCCGCTTGATGATCATCTGCATCTGATTCATTTCCGAATCTAGCTCTTCGAGGTCTTTCATACCGTCTTTCATCTGCTGATTGACCCATCGCTTCGTGACCGCGTCCGAGCTATCCCGTGGCAATCCCAGACTAGTGATGCGATTATCATTCATATCGAGATCCTGGAGCATCCGCCAGACGGGCATGCGCTTTCTCGAGTGAGATCCAAACTTATCCATTTATCTATAGTCCGAAGATCACCTCCTCGAGCGTCCGACCTTCCGATAGGAGCTTCAAGACGTGCAGGCAAAAGTGTCCGCATACCACGTCGCCACGCCGCTGAAGCTCATCGGTATTATATCGAATCTCCGGCCGCAGATAGTTGACCATCTCGTCGGGTGGGGGCAGGCCATAGGGGTCGAAGTAGACTTTGAATCCTCCACGCTTATGCCAGCACGTCCAGTGCGTGCCGGGATCATCGCGATCGTCGTGATTCAGGATGCCGTATTCGGTGGGGTGGGGGTTGGGTGGTAGGGCATCACGCATGAATACTCCTCTGAATCGATGGATGCCTAGGGCTTTGGTGGCTTCCTCGAGCTCTACGTTGGAGAGGGGCTTATGGGGGAGAAGGAGGCCGTGCACGCGTATGCTGCTCATTTATCTAGGTACGGGCTAAGTGCGGGATGGGCATCCGCACCCGTCAGAGCCTGCTAAATGCAGAGGGAAGGGGCCTTACCTCAATTGGTGCCGTGAGTGATCCGATAGTGTCCGTGGGCAAGGGTGCTGATGCCGTCGGGGAGGATGTGGCGCTTATCGTCTTTGGCGGAGAGAGCGATCTTGTTGATCTGCTCCGTGTAGATCTGGTGGAGATGGCTCCGGATGATATTCATCGGGCGATGGATCTCCTGCTGTGTGTCGAGGTAGCGCTTGTAGTCCTCGAAGGCGATGCTGCGCTTGATGACGCTCTTGGTGACTCCCTTCGCCTTCTTCGTAGCCTTACCGTCGTCCATCTTGAAGGCGTATAGTTTTGCCCGGAGCCCCACGAATTCGGTCATGGTCTTGCCGCCGCACTCGTCCTTGAATTTTCCGATGATCTTCTTATTCACGTCAGTAGGGATGCCGGAGGAATGCTCGGCCGGATAGTTGGACGTATCGAATTTTTCCTGGACGTGTGGCGCGATGTCTTTGTAGAAGTCGGCGGTCTGGATTTCGTAGGCCAAGCTGTCGGTGTCGGTGAAGAGCAGTCGGGCCTTATCGCCGTACGTCGTCCTCACGAATCCGTAGTGGAAGTCGTACATCAGGAGCTTCGAGATATCCAAGATGCACGCTCCTAGGTAGACGGGCTTATCGAACTTGAGCTTGGTCTTCTTCATATGGACGGCTGCTAGATTCTCGGTAAAGACGACTCGGCGATCGAAGTTGGGCTTGGCCACCAGCTTCAGGGCCTGCTTCTCGGTGGTGACTAGCCTGACGTCGACGCGCTTTCGGATATTCTCCATCGTCTTGCCGAAGACACGAATTATTCATCAGCTTGAAAAATTCCTTCTCGGAGTTGGTCTTGGCTGCAGCTCGGAGCTTCGTATTCAGCTCGATTAAGACTTGAGCCAGGGGGATTGCCTGAACCCTATGATGCGATGGACTTTGACGAGCTTCATGCCCATCGATAAGTAGAGCTTGAGATTTCGAAAGTGGAGGGTATATTTTTCACGCTTGCCCAGATGAGGCACGAGCTTGCGCACCTTGTCGATTTCCACGTTTTCCGGCGCGAGAGGGTAGTCATTGTGGGCATCGTGAAGATCTTGCGGATATTCCAGATAGCATTCCACCATGGCTCCGTACTCGTGATCGTCAGGATACTCTTCTCAATCTCCTCCAGCTCCATCCACTAGAAGTCTCCCGTGGGAAGGGGCTGTGCCATCGCCCAACCGTAGAGATTATTGGCGTCGAGGTAAGTGAGATATTTGGTGGGTTGGGAGCTATCGTAGTCGACCATGTAGGGGTTGTTGGCCTTGCCGTGGCAATGGGAGATCATGGCGACGCCCCCTCTGGTTGCCCTCTCGAACATCAGGAGCATGTCTGGATCGGAGAGCAGCTCCAATCTGACGCCGGTGGTTTTGAGGGCGGCATCGTAGGCTAGCCCTGGGGATGTGAAGTAGTGGGCAGGATCAAGCCCATAGTTTCCCATGCAGATATTCCTGAAATCCTCGAAGATATCCTCCAGTATGACCACGTCGGATTCTAGGTAGAGATTGTGGTAATCTCGCAGGGTTTTGCACTCGAAGGCCTCCCATACTCTCTGAGCGTGCGCATAGTCCTCATCGCTGATATGCTCTCCGGAGAGCGTGCTGAAGAAAGCTTCCTTGGGTGGGAGCTGGGTCTCCTCAAGCTTGGCAGGCCCATCGGCGTAATCGTAGGGATAGACCCCCTTCCTAATCATTAGCTCATACCTATCGCCAAAGCATTCCCTAACCGCCTTGAATTTATCGGGTGTGAGATTCTTCGCCAAATTTTCGAGGGAGCTGAGCATGAATCTGCACGAGTCGATGAATCTCATTTCCAGACCATCTTCTAGTTGCTTCGAGAAGCTGATATATTTTTCGTCCGTATTGGGGATGCAGGTGATCTTCCCTCCCTTGAATTCCTTCACAAAAAGATGGGCATCGTACCCACTCAGGTTGTGTAAGAGGATGGGCACGTGCTTCGGAAGCTGAAAATCTAGATTGCAGTGATTGTGTGCCGCGCCCCGATACTTCCCGGTAAGATGGTCGTGGTCCCGCACCTTATCCCCTTCCAATTCACCCCCGCAAATGTGGCAGTGCGTGCTTGCTTCGAAGCCCTCCTTATCATCGTCGCTCATCACCATCGACTTCTTCTCCTTGCATATCTTGCTGATCGCCTGCACTTCCTCTTCGATGCACTGCACGAATTTCTTAGCCGCATCTTCCCCGCAGTAGACGACCGATTCCTTGTACTCGCCGTGGGCATACTTCACGCGATAGCAGAAACCTGATGGTCGGTGCTGCTGATATTGCTTCGTGTAAGACTTAGTCGGATCGGGCTGGCAGGTATCGATCTTCTCCGTGAAGCATTCAAAGTCCGCATAGATCGCGAATGGGACTCTCATCTGCTTCTTGTGGTTGTGAAAGGCTATGGCGGATCCTTCCTCCGGCATCTCGATCCTGATGGCATCCTTCTGGCTGCAATATTCCATATGATCGTCCAAGAGATCCTGCCTGGAGAAGTGGGAGAGGCATCTGCGACAGAAGAAGAGCTCATGACCATGCTCTGAGATTTGAGAGCTCAGGAGTCGAGAGAAGCTCTTGATCCAGCAGTAATGCTGCTTGCCTTCGCGAGTCAGGAAGAGGAGATCTACGTGGGTGGGGCCCGTATTCTTAGATATCCTGAGGGGATAGACCTGGAGATCCTCTTCCTCATCCTCACCCTTCTTTACGCCGTTGAAGCCGAAGACGTTGACGTTGATGGCAGGATTCTGCCCTTCGATTGCCTTGAGCGAAACCGGGAAGTCGATGCCTTCGAATTTTAGCTCATTCTCCCACTTTGCGTACTGACTGGGGCGATTGGCATGTTTCTGATCCACCTCCTCGTGATGGAGTGCCGAGAGGATCGCCCACTTGAAGCACTGCTGATCCTCGTTCCGCACGTTGATAATGGCTTTCTTTTTCGCGAGTGCTGATGGGGTCGGTATGAAGGAGGCCCCCTTGAGCGGCTTGAATTGGTTGAGGTGGATTTCTCGCTTCTCGACGCTGCCGAAAGTCCACCCACTACCTTCACGCATGTACTTTACCATACTTTCCTTGATCTTCACAATCATGTAGGCGATCTCCGATTCGAGGTCGTCAGATTCTACGATCATTGTCGTGCGTGATCCGAAGTAAGGGGTGATGTAGGTATTTTCTCCGGCCGCGGGGTTGGTCCTCACCAGCTCTGCAAGAAGCACTAAGTTCACCTTCAATCCCTTCTTTTGAGCAAGCGCATCGGAGATGGTCGTGGTGATGGTACTTCGACTTACCTTCAGAAAAGTGGCCACGTCGTGCGGCTTCAAAGGTTCGATGACGACCGTGCCAAATACCCCATTCAGTGCCTGACGCCTATCGGTGATCTTGATCTCCTCTTCGACTGGGGCGCTTCTGATGCTCTCTTCCACCTGCTGGAGTAGATCCTCTCTCTTGAGCCGGGAGTACCTGGTGAGCCCGCGATTCTTGGCGAGTGGTTTCAGCTGCTTCTTGCTGAAGACTTCCCTACGGGTAAATTTACGGGCGGTTTTCTCCTCGATGAGCTTCACCAAGGCCTCCTTGCTCTTCCTACTGAATCCCCTCAGACCCTCATCCTTAGCTATTTGACGGAGGGTCTTCATGGTCTCTTTGACCACCATCTTCCCCTCGACTGGGACGACCTCTTCCTCCTGCTGGCGTGGTTGCTTGCTATGCCTCCAGCAGCGACCACCCATCCCGGGCTTGCTCTTGCAGAACTGTTCCTTCTTCCTTTTCAGTGGATAATCGCAGGTGGTCTTCTGCTCCCCATCTGGTTGATGCTCAAATCGCGGCTTGGTGGACTGCACACCACAATTTTGGCACATCTGGGTATGCTTATCCGTCTGCGCCATGTTGGGGTTATCGCAGCACTGCTGCTGCCTTTGGGGATTGGGGTTGGAATGGTATCCTCCAAATCTTCTTGATTCTCCAGAAAGAAATCCTGGAAGCGATCCATATTATCACTATTGGATGCCATCCCTTTATTTATTTCAATCTGTGACACACCTCTCTTTAAGGTGTCCTTATCCACATCCCCACTATCCTCTGGGGCGACCTGACTCGTGCTCTGTACGAAAGTCATAATGCCGTCCGTTTGCATTTGGCCGTCGGGGTTGGGGATTTTATGCAGGATTTCTGCATGTGGGGCAGAATCGGCCTTTTGACACTACTAATATTTCGTTTCCTTATCAATAATATTATCAAAAATATTCCATCGAACATTTTATATTGGAAAAGGTAAAGTACAAGGTATAATTACCTCCTTTAGGTTTTCATTAAGAGAGTGAAATCTTGTTGATTTTTGTGATATTTTTTTTTTCTTTCGATTAGATTTGTTTTAGTCATACTTCTGTTTAGTTTTCTGATTTTTTCTAATAAAGCTGCGCCACGAATTAGAGAAGGTCAACTTTATTTTAAAAATGTAGTTTTAAATACACATTCATGCAAGTATACCCTCAGGAAAGAAGAATTATAATGTATATGTATATACCTTGTCTTATTATACATAAATCTTAATTATACTCCTCCTACACCACTTGATGGAATTAAATGAAACTTTGATAGAATCTTTTAGTTACGAAAATAGATATATTGCATTTGAATGAGGTGGGGTTACAGATTCACAGCGGCACCCCCTTATAATAGAAGTATTGGAGTGCCCAGCTCCCATCTCAGGGCATCAATTGCTGTTCAATATCACAACAGTTTGGTTTCCAACCGATGCAAATACATTCAGGACCACACGATTTTGCTCTTCGGGCATACCAGTCTGCGTCCACACTTGTATATTTTTAATTAAAATTAAGGGATATTTGAACACTAAACGTTGCTAGTATGAAAGTGGATGTCTGCAATGGCTAATAATATTATATAATATATGAGGAGACATTGGTGATTAGCGTAGAAACAAAATTGTTATGAGGACTTTTGTCGGCACAAAGTTTATGACTTTAAAAATTGACCTTATTGTAAGTATGATTAAAAAATCCCGAAATATTTTGAATTTTAAATTGTGTTACATTTCTGTTAAATGCGTCATTCTCTGATGACCAAAAACTCATTTGTTCGATTTTTTAAATCAGTTTTTAAATGATGAGAACAATTTTTTTGCTAATTGCCTGTATTAGACAAATTGTATTTCATTACCACGACTGTGTAAAATTTGAGACTTCGAATATTCTGCTTAGCCGCATATGTAAGAAAAACAGTGATTTCACTTTAAAAGTCATTTCGAGCCACATCTTGAGCACATACACAAAAATAAAATATGAGAAAATTACATTAGGTCGACGGCCAAAAACTACCAACCGTTGTTTAATCTCTGTCTGCTGTAGTTCATAAAAGTTGCGCAAATATTATTCCATAAAAAAAAAACACATGGGGAGAAAATCTCAAAACAAGTGTCCATGGCTGCTATCGTCTAATGTCAACAAGTAATTTGCACATCAATATTAGAAACTAGCGTTGTTTATACCTTATTTTACAAGCCGTCTAAGTTGAATTACAATTTTCATCTGGATAAATAAGCAAAGCAGCGATTTGTCAGAATCGTACATTTCTAGTCACAGGCAAACGAAGAATATTCCTTTGGAATAAGAAAACAGATGCGAAAACTAACCTATATAGGGTATTGATAAGCTCATGTTTTTTTTTATTCTAAAATTCTGTTTATTTTGAAAAGCTACGATAGGGTTTGAATGTCGAAAAACACTTCAACGAACAAAAAAGAACTTCATAAGTAAATTAAATCAGATTCTAATATGACGTCTTCATATCGTCAAACAGTATATGTCGGTGCAACCCCATTCTTAGCACCTGCGCACTGTCTCTTTTCTTTCGCTGTCGCTTCGAGACAAAACACTTAAAAACGTTCACGCGATGATTTAACTACTGAGAGGTTATCTAATACTATACTGATACTGATACTGATATTTATTCAATAGATGTTTGTTTAGATAGTTTATTTCTTAATTAATCCAACTTCCACACGGAGGAGGTAAAACGGAACAGCCGTTATTTTCCCTACGCCTAGGGATTTTTTTTGTCACAAAAATAATGTTAAATAATCGAATATAAATGCTATACCCATGTTAAAATAAATACAAATCTACCCCCTCCAAGAACTATTTCTTCAGTAACGAGTATTTTTGCAATAAATGTGTTGTAAATCCCGTCGAATGTTTCAGCACAAGATTCAGTAAATCTGTTATAAAGTGTATAGAACCGCTTACCTCTCCATTGAAATGTTTCAAAATCAACTATTGCATGAACTATTAAAATTGAACAGCTTACCTCTTCATTGTCATATTTCGAAAGCAAAAAAGAGAAGTGAAAGTGATTATGACGGTCTGTTATTATCAGGGATTTTTGTAGTCCAAACGACAATCAAACAAGCGTTACAATGATTATTTCTAAATCAATATTTACTCAACTCCAATTTAATGTACATTTAAATTTTTCACGCTGAATGTTCCGTACTTTGTTAACTATACAATTAAAACATACAATATCTGAATACGGTGTTATATAGATAACGGCAAAAACCGAAACATCTGCAGTGGGAAAATTCAAATACATCAAAACAATAAAAAGACATGGCCTGAACGTGAGACGATTTACAATCACAATGTATCGAACCGATTAAAATATATTACACATAAAATGATATAACCGGAAGGGTTAGTATGTCCTGCACCGAAAGTGGCACACATCAGATTGCAAGTGAATATAAATCCGGTAATAGTCTAGCTACAATAATGCAGCTCACAGACACCAATCACAAAGAAGGCCTCGTCAAAATACACACAAGGGTGATATAATTCAATTCCGATATTATCTTTGTAAATTACTTGTTACTCTTAAAAAAGAATTGTAACATTTTAAAGAAAAAAAAAGTAAAAAAGATAAAGGTACTCCTTCAAACAGCTTGATAATACTTGGTCATAAACAATTAAAAAAAAAAACTAATGTAAAAAAGCAATACCAAATGATTCCTTGAACCACCCCTTCAATGGACCCTATAGGGGTATCATCAAGAAAGCAAAGTTTGCTCACTAGTATGGTAAATATTTCATGCAGTTCTGGGCGAGAACAATTGACTCAAACTTAGCACGCCACCCTGAGACAATCGAGGCGTTTCTTGGTATAGGGGAAAAGCCAGTGATATAATTTATAAATAACACATAGCTAAGTGGGTGATAGAGCAGTTTGTTACCCCGATAAAATCGTTGTCACCCTGAGGCGAAGCCGAGAGTGACAATGTATTTTCAGGGGGTAACAAACTCTCTATCACCCTAAAAGCTATATGTTATTTATTTTATTATACTGAATATTCCATTTTCATTCTTTTTCAAAGGAAGCCTTAACAATCAGTTATGTATGTTTGTCTTTGTTTTCTTCATTAAAGTTGTTTTATTTTCTTTCAAGTTTGCATTAATTTGAAACTGTAGATCACACTCCTTTTTGTGACCTTTATTCAATGTATCGGTGGTTGACCTTTTCCCTGCTCACAAACATAAATGTCAATAAGACGTTGTTGTTGTTGTTGTTTTGTTTTTTTGTTTGTTTGTTTTGTTTTGTTTTGTTTTTGTTTTGTTTGTTTGTTCTGTTTTTCTGTTTAAAGCTTTTCATATAGTTATTTAAAAACAAAACAAAAACAAAAAGGTCCATAATGCAGTGTATGAACATTTAACAACGGCATACAATCTCATTTGAACACTTTCTTTTCCAGTTCTAACCTCAATCACTTTTTTTAATTTGACAATACAAATTTTGGGTACAGATTCGTAATGGATTTTGGCATCATTAGTGAAAACAAGTATTATCTTCAAAAATTAAGATAGTCGACGCAGTAAAATTTGTTCTTTTTACTTATAATTTTCTACATTTCATGCAGGAAATAACACATGGCACGCAATTGAATTCCGATACTGCTTTTTTCTTTAACGCAACTAAGTTATCAGTATTTGGCCAATCGGGAAACAGAATTGCGATCAGGTGACTTACGTTTCCATGGAAGAGCGTCTTTGAGGTCGGAGGGTGAAAAGCGAAACTATACCGACTGCGTCAGAAAAAATAAATACATCTATTAATCGATGTCATATCAGTTATATCAGACACGGTCTTTTCCTTCAAACGCAAAACTGACTAAAATTGAACTGGACCGCGTATCTAATTCTTACCGGAACCAGTTTTGCTTTTCACGAGAGAGATAGACAAAAAAAACTATCCCCCTCTGAGCCATGTGATAGAGCAGAATATTACCATTGTATTGAACCAATTAAAATTCAGCAAATTGACATGGAGTATAATAATATAAGATATAGGATGCATATCGGCCGGACATTATTATTCTTATAGCAGTAATACCGTGATAGGCTGAGCGTTCATGCTGGTCCTGTAACGATTTCACTTATATATGTGTACAGTTTGAACATATCTAGGTAATTTCAACCCCCTTTAAATTATTTCGACGCAGTCGGAATTGGGTTAGTTTTGACATCACGTAACACCCATAATGCTTAACCATGGCAACGTAACCAATGGAGCTTACTATCTCGCATTTCATTGCACAAAAGTGGAAGAAACCATAAAGTTCAAGGCTCCATGTCCGGAATTTATATATTGAATTATGAATACTCTTTTATAATTGGAAATAGCTTACTTGTTGGTCCAATTAACTAATTGAAATACGAAACATAGCTCAGTGATCATACAGTTCACCAAATAAAATCTAAATCGAATTTGGAATGAACAAAGCGAGAAAATGCGTCGGCTATCTTTTTTTTTCAAAGATAGTACTTGTTTAGCTTAATTCAGAATAAAAATGATGAGATGAAACGGTGATTTGTCGCCACTTCGCATTAAGAAAAACATGAAATTTAAAGATAGGAAAAAACAGAAGAGTACAAGCACAAGGAAATTAAAATATCGTTAACCTTTGTCTGTCTACTAACATTGTGAAATCAACTTCGAATTCTTTACTTTACAGACAGTGTAGGTTCAGCGTGACCAGGTGATTGCATCACTAAATGACGTAGCAATATGATTGTTTGGAAGTCAAAGGTCAGCAACTAGTTAGTAGAAAAGTAACCGCATTTATGATTGGTGAAACATTGCATCTGGTCATACGTTATAAACTGGTTCTGATATAGTTAAGCGTAGAATAATAGAATTAGATATCGGAAGTGGAACCTGTGTGTGATTCTAATAATGCTCACCGTTTTTTTTGTCGCTGAGCCATAAATACCAAATAATTCAAATTATTCGAAATTCCCATGTATACAGAATTAGTCATACAGCAAGTGGTTTTAATCACCCAAAAGTCATACAGATGAAGAAAAAGATAAGTGCACGTCATGTGATAAAGAATTTCCGAAAGTTTCATTAAATTCTATTCAGCAGCTTTAGAATTGAGGAGCTTCAGATTAGAAGATAGTCTACCCTTAGTCTATTAAAAAAGACACAGTCCCGTGTCTTTTTTCAAGAAATCGCAAAAGTAATTCAGATATAAAGGCGAATCGCGGCATAGAAGGAGCGACAGCAATCACATTTACACAAAAACGCCTATTACCATTACTTTGGGGCATCATACTCAAACCGACCTAACACTGCTGAGTACTATCAAATAACAAGTACATGTATGCATGTACAACTTCTTAATCATTAGAAGACTGGTAATAAGGCACTAGCTTAAAAATATTACCCAACCATGCAAAATGGGTTTCTTTAACCATCGTCTGTTGTGAATGTGTTCAAAGCTTTTTTGGGGAGGCTTATACTTGTATCAGATCCTAAACTAAAACAGTTAAAGCTGGAGCTGTCTTATGATTTTTTTAATACTGTACACATGCGTGTTTTATTCTTTATAGAATTGCACTTGTATTGTTATGAAAGTTTTATATCTTTTGTAAATTAAAAGTTGTGAGTCTTAAATAAAATATTTGAACTGGGTATAATATAAAGGTAGGGGGTGGTATGATTGTCAATGAGATGGTCATCTACCAAATGTCAAGCAACGAACAATTATACTTCAAAAATCCTTTTTTCGTATACCAGACTTTGACTTCGTTTTTCTTAAATTATAAGTAAAAGGAAGTATTTCTCCAACCCGACAGACTGGTTTACTGTCCAATTAGACCCATAGACAGGAGCAGAATTAAATTTCAAATATTTGATATAATGGCGCTGCGGTAAGTACTTCGATACTTTTAACAAGGTATTTCAAACCATGTCGGTACTTACAGAGGTAAAAATAGTTCAAGTTTCAAAGATTAATGTTTACTTTAGTTCCTGTCCACAACCAGGTTGTCATGTGTTGATGGATTACTTCTCTTTGAAAATAAAATGCTAGATTCCGTAAATACGAAAAAAAAAACTAATTAAAGATCTTTGTCGTATCAAGGTGTACAAACTAAAACAAACTACGGAGAGAAAAAAATGTCTAAACAACGTCGTTTTTATCGATTATAAAATTTCATTGTATCGAAAATTCATATCGTTTTTTTTTGCGATCTTAAGCAACAAACATGTACATGTATATCCAGTTTTGTTCTTACACTTGTAAACATACCAATCATTCAGCTTTAAAAATGCAACGAGAACTGTAGGAGGTAATTGTGGAAAACGGGTTTTATTATTTTTTTTAGAATAAGAACATAATACTTATAACGATTTAGAGAAATCGTGTTTGTTACAATACACATGCATTTCGCGTGTCATAAATACATGTACTACTCAGGATACAAAATTAGACTACGCACACGGCTATATGGCTCTTTTGCGATTCCATGGATGACACATGAATTCGCGTACATGAATGGGCCTTTTCAGAAATGATTAAGGGCATTTATAAAATAATAGAATTATAAAAAAATATAGAATGAAGTTTTGTTGATAAAAAATATGGTTGTTCACCATAAGTATGGCTAATGAGATACTAAATAAGATATGTGAGACCCAATTTAGAGGGGAGTAACCACAATAATGTAAAGGCTTTGGAAAAGGGGAAAATACTTATAAATATTCTCTCAAATGTGCACCACTGAATATTATTTCAAGTAGATGGCAGAAAGGTTAAAGTATCGTCGATACTTATCAAAATGGCTCGTGCAGCGTTACGATATTTTTCAGGATAATAGACTGCTTCATGATATTACAATAGTATATAGATAATGCGGCGATGGCAGATAAGAGACTGTGGAAATATTATTATTTATATTCTCTTGTGTTGATAGTACAGTGCTCAGTAATATTGCCTCCAAGAGTTATTTAAATGGTTAAACATTAAAAAATGTTAAAATTTGTTAAAATATTCATTATCATAAGGAGAGTATAGGCCATCAGTTATCACCTTTTATCTCATTCTGTTCGATCCACTCATTTATCAACCGATGTCTGAGAATAATACACGAATTTTCTAGCCTAACCGCATCCCCTATCATGACTTCTGGTAGAAAAAGAAAAATCTTCCAACTCACATGCAGGTCCTTAAGCAAGTGTCTGCAAACTGAATAGGGCATACTCTCAGAAAAAGTTCAAGTACTACCGCAAAAAAATCCACATAGAAGACGACTTAGGGGTCGACCCAGAAACACCTGGGTGAGGTCAACTGCAGAGAAGATTAGTAAGACAGTCTACACTTAACATGAGGTTGTTCGTAGCGTCCAGATTCTTTACCCAGGTAAACCCTTTGCCACTAATGCGGTGTTCTTGTCTGAGGCAATGGGTGATCTACTATACTAAGATAGATAACTCTATTTGCAAAGGAAAGAATAATTTGATAAGGAAAATAACACAGTGGGAATTACTCAAGAATAGATTTACAAAAAAAAGTTCCCTGGTTAATGGAGGTGTAATCATAGAACCCATGGTTCAGATGCTATTGGCATCATGAGGAGGAGTCTAAGGGTTGGAACTAGCTTTTGTGGAAAAAATTTGTTAGTTTTGGGCAAGATTGGCTATAAGTAGTTAAGGACTTATAAATAAACATTTGAATAATTGTATATATAATAAATAGATAAGCACATCTTTTGTGACAAAACAAAAGACGGTTTGTTGCAATTATACGATATATGATTTAACATATTAGTTCTCAAGTTGAAAGATCTAAAAATTAATTCACCTCTACTGCACAGCTCTTTTTATACTATCGCTGCTCATTAGTTTATTATTTGTGTATCAATGATTTTTTTCTAACAAGATAGCCCTTTTCTTAAAAAATTCTCCAGGCCACCAATTCTACCATTTATCGTCTATTTATGTCAACATTTGTTCAAATTCTCCCAGGCCCAGAGGAACTCATTACACCATTCCCTTTCAATTTGATGGGAAATCATATAAATTTCCTGATTTTTGTCCATATCTTCAAACTTAAGAAAAGTTTTAGAGTCGAAGAAATGTTAATGAAATGCATGTCTGATTTCCTCATAACAAATACACTAAGCTCTGTGAAAATATGTCCCAATATATTATCTTCGTGGACAAGTAGAGTTGTTTCCCTTTTACTGATTTATTTTATTTTTCTTATCGTGTTGTAACATAGGAAGTATACGTGCTTTAACTGATATAATATCTCGTAATTTTCTTAAATGTACAGATAACCTTTGACAATAGACTATTAAAAAAAGACTATTCTCACCACTAAAAATATTTTCTTAGTAATAATAAGAAGTATCCCCCCAAAGAAAAAAAAAAGAAAGAATCCAACTTTTCGTCTTGACTTGTTATTTATTTATTTTAGCTATTATAGTTAGTTCTACGGTGATACCATACAAATGTAGTAGACGGGACGAAAATATTTAATGATGAACATTAACAGCGAGATTGGTGATAATGTGATTTTGATAAACGACAAATCAAACTTTAATTTAAAAGCTAGGATATTCCTCTCTCTATAAAGGTAAAAGAAACCTGACGAAAAACATAGTAAAATTTAACTTAACCCTATCCCCTTTAAAATTGTTTTGTCGAGTCTTACGTTGAGTTGACTAATGTTTACCCATTTTGACTCTTGTGTGCACACACTATCATGGAAGCGGGAGGTTTGGATGGATATACATATTCCTTCTCGATTTGTGTTTATGATCGAAAAGGAACGGATATGGTGAAACCAAATGCACCAGAGTATAATCTAAATACAAAATAGTAAATACGTTTAGAAATCACCAAAAGGTCTTTAACAAGTGTAAACACCTTTAAGTAAGCTCTGAAAGCCTCCGACAACAAAAGTAATAAAATCCACGCTAATGGAACCATTCTACTAATTCAAACTATATACAGGGAAGATAATGAAAACGTATAGAAAGGTCTGAAAAATTCCCAACGCTGTTAGAACTGTCAAATTTGCGATGCAAAGTTTTGGTCGTTCCGGTCAGCGGAAGCTATATTTTTATATAGCCTAGCTGGCCGAGTGGTCTAGGGCGCTGGACTGTGCAGGCGGTGTAGCCATAGATGTCACAGCGGTACGAGTTCGAGTCCTGCGGAGGGAATGACCAAAAATTTGCATCGCAAATTTGACAGTTCTAACATCGTTGGGATTTTTCAGACCTTTCTATATATATAAGGCCTTAACCATTCCACTCTTTTATATAAGGTCAAAAATGAACTAAAACAACAAATGAACAGACCATAAAATTCACTCAATGATACATCAAATTCTCTCCATGGAATACCTCAACATACACCTCGCAGTTACTGAAAGCGAACTTAGAACATATTAAAATTGACAATGCCATCAAAACAAGCATTATTAGGAATAACCGGTCACTACAGTAGACTGAATTCGGAGTAGTAACATCAAGTATTACTAGACAAGATTGAATGTAGTGCAATACTATAAAAAGATAACTTAGTTTTTACATGGGTATGCAATTAGAGTCGAAAATCTCTATTTGTGAAATAAACAAAATAAGAAAATCATATCCAATACGAACTAATCTACTAAGGGCAGTTAGGTTACTAGTTTTACCTTTATTTATATTGCTGATATATGCTTCAGGTAGATTATACCTAATATTCCTAGTAGATAATTTTCTTAGTTTTTTTCCGGAAGATGAACAGACTTCAGGATGTATAAAACATTGGTCACCGAACATGATTTCGATACAATTGAGCCGTAATAAAGGCATTTTTTTAATATGGATTCTGTGAGGAATTTTACTACTTCGCAAACTGTCAAGAAATGGTAGATAGAATTTTCACAAAAATCTCTCCTTGGTGATGGAGGGGTTCTGCTGACCTATGGTCTTTACTTTTCGAGTTTGAGTTATCTTTTTGTGTATGATTTTTTTTGTGATTGTTTTCGTATGACACTGTGTGGATAGTGTTGAACTGCTATTAAATTATGATTTTTTTTTTGTAAATGTCTGTCGGTAAAACTGCATATATTTATTTGAATATGTTAACATGTACAAGATCAAAATGGTCAATATTAAAATTATAATTCTTCAAACACAATCATGACCAAGTTGTTATCATGGAAAGTGTCTTTCAACAATAAGCATAAAATAGTCGGTGTCTAACGTTTTACTTTTGTTCAAAATATACAAATAATACGACATATTCTAAATACCTTAAAGAAAGACATCGTGCATCAAAAGTTAAACACATCTTGCCTGTAAAGTCTTCAATAAATAAAGAAGTAATCACAGGATTAACGCATCGAAAATCAGAAATTAACCCTGAAAGAGTAATCAAGGGAACAAATATTCTTGCGGCAATCAAAAGAATGTAATCCATTGGCAAGGACCAGCCATGGAAAACAGACGCACACAACAAAGAACATAAAATATCAAAAACAATACATGCAAAGTAACAAAAGTAAATGAGCAACTCGGACTCCACTTAAAACTTGGAGCATAGATTCAGTGCTTCGGTAGGGTAAGCGTCCTCTGCTTTTCTAGAACACCCGTCGAGTTGTTCATAAATAGTCAAGTCCAGGGTAGACTAATGAGGAAAGGAAAACCACGACACGTTGAACAAATCAGTTTTTATGGTGCAGATGGATACACCATAACGATCCACGAGTTCATGATGACGACCATAAAACTTCTGTAGTGATGACTTAAATCTTGTAGCAACATAACCCTGTTCCAGAATCCTATTTGTTAGAGTTCTAGCGCGATACAAAAAGTCTGCGTAGTTGCGGCAAGCTCTGGTATAACGTATGAGTTGTGATATGAACACTCAAGACGCAGGTGCTGAAGAGATGTTGCCACAGATGAAAGGAAAGTTGACAATTCTGAATGAAAAGTCATCACGTTTGTCGTAAAGTTGGGTCAATAGTTTTCCTTTACCATCGATTTAGGTCAAGATATGGGGCTGACTTCACAGTGTCTGTAGTATCCTTTATCTCAAGTTTTTTGGGGTAGATGCGATGTATCAAATCCCCGAAATTAGGATAGTTTAAAGATAATACGTCATCTATATAGCGGAAACTGAGATTAAAGGATCTAGCCAAACAGTATATAACAGCATACTATGCAATATTGTAATACGTAACTTAATACATGTTTTGTCTCTATATTGTATTATTGTGTAATGTCTTATTATGTCGATGGATACCTATGTTGAATGTAAATGAATGGATTAATAAAAAGAATATTGAAATTTTAAATTCGTTAATTTTCTTCCAAGTAACTGTATATTCAAACAAAAATAAGTTAATTCTGATATCATCAAGGAAACTGTAGTAGTATTTTAATTGGCGTTATTTTGAAGAAAAAAACTACATATACTTCTTCTTGGGTATTTCTTCACACACACACACACACATTTTTACATGCAAACTTGTTAAGGTTCCTTAGGGTAAAGCTGTGGACAGTCAGAATCACAACAATACTAGAGCAATTCATATTATATTATTGTCCACATCATTATATTTGATAGTATGAAAACTGCCGACTAAAATATAATCAAGGAAACGAATATACTGAAGCAACGGCCCATATAATGTCACATAACTTAGCGGAAAATACAAGCCTAATCGATTGTTACTTCCTCTCGCGTTTCCACGCATCTTGCAGTCACTACAAATTTTCAATTACTTTGGACGATCGCTTTAAGAAAGAACCGGTCAGTACGTCTGAGATTTAGCTATATTTACATATATTAAATGAATATACAGAAAACGAAGAATTGTTAAAGAACAAATGCGTTGATAGCACAATACATAAGCGTAGGAAATTATTTTGCATTACAAATTTTGATGATCTGGACCTTTTGTGGCTTGTTTTAAAGTTGTTACATTAAATACTAGAATATTGATGATATGTTTCTATGAAAAGATGTTAAATAATTCATCTTCATTGCCTGCAATCTAGGGACTAAAATGAAACACGTAAATAAACACAAATGACAACATTTAATTTTTATCATATGACAAACAAAACAACTTGGTGTTCAACCTGCAAGTTGTATTAGTTGTTTGTTTGTTGTGTGTGTGTGTGTTTTTTTTTTCTTTTTTCTTTTTGGATTTTTGGTGTTTTGCGTTTTTTGTTTTTATGTTTTTTGCTGTCTTGTCTTTGTTTTGCTGATATAGTTTGGCGTTGAATCATTCGAGTCTCTAAACAATCCCTTACACTTTAAAATGTATTGAACACTTATTTAAAGTTCACATTACAGTTTGTAGATATGTCGTGCCTTTTTTATTCGCCCGAATATTTCAATGTTTATTTTCGAAGGTTTATTTGTCGCCTTAATATAGAAATTGAAATCATATAAACAGTTATGAATCATGGTATTTTTTTTAGTTGAAACAGAAACACAACGAAGAGTCATCATGACAAATTTGTGAACTATTTGATAGTTACGCCATACGGAATGTAGGGTACCAAGGCCCCCGCCGTACTATCAGGAAAACTTGGTGTCGAAACCATAAATCTCCACCACCACAATGTATGATTTAACCATCCACTATCCGATCATCGAATGATTGGCATCTGAATCAAATGACTCCATTAGTTAAATGGAGGTTGTAGATTTCATCTGTAGAAATAAACAATTGAAGTACTTATTAATTGGTAGAGTGGCTTTATGAATGAAAATAGACTTCTTGTAATTTTGTGAGTAATTCAGTTTATCAACGGAAACATTTTATAAATATTTTTCCTACGATTACTTATCGCCCTGTCTTACACATGCCCATTTTTGTTATTATTGAAACATCAACCAGAAATATTATGTGAAGAAAATTTGTTGGATTTAAGCTTGTTTATTGTGCCTTGCATTGTGCAAAAAACGTATCCACATTTTGGGTACATGCATGACCTGGTCGTAGTTCGTAACTTATTCTTCTAAGAGTTTTTATTTTGCTTTACTTTTATTATTATTTAAACATCGTGTTTTATCCGTATATGAGATACAATAACATGCACTTATCGATAAAATATTCTGTAAAATATAGGACAAAATATGGATTAGTACCTAAATTAATATTTAATTTTTTTTCTCATATGTTTCTACCCATGATTTATTAAAAAAGTTCCCAGAAAATTGACAGTATCTGCATTCAGGCTATGTGAATACTGTACGTTCAAATACTAATTTACTTGTATATACCATCAGTTTATTTATATTCCAAGTTTATTAATGTCTACTGTCTATTCGGTTCCATTAGCTGACGGAAAATATCATAGGACTACGTAAATAGCAGCACCAAATGCTCAAACAGTGTAACTATATATCTAAATATTACTATTCTGTTTTATTTAAAATCTATTACAAACTTTTATCGTATATATTGAGTTGATAGAATGTTTATATGTTGTGACAAAGATATTTCTGCAGTTAATTTAAATTCTGCTAAAAAAATTAAATTTTTGAAGCATTAAACTATCAAAAGGGTGTGTGGGTTTTATCAATTCGACTTTGATCTTAACGAGTAGGATACGGTGTATAGTGTTTTTGAACTTATTTTTTTACTATTATGAGTGTATCATATTTGAATCTGAATTGAGGCCGAAAAGTTTTATCCCTTGTAAGTCAAACGATACAGATACATATAAGTGAAAACAAAATGTAATTTCAATAAGTATTAGACGTATCTTTCGTATCATCTTTCAGAGTTGCATGTTAAAAGTATGCCTAAATGATAGATGTTTTGTAGGCGGTTTCGTTCATTGAAAGTATATTTATTTCAACGGGTAATTTGTTGGTCGAACAAGAAATTAAGATTCTATCCCACGGAGGCGAAATTATACATGTGGGTTGACAAGACGGAGATATGCAGACGTCTTACATCGTTTTAGTTACAACTGAGTGTACATTACGAAACACACCATATCCTGAATTTATCGTGTGTTAAATGTTCATTGTGTTCGCAGGCAGTATGGTACCGCAAAAAGTTCTGCGCGAACAAATAACTTTCTGTTATTTGAATTCACTACAATAGTTGCTAACGCATGTAAAATATGTAATGTGAAAAAAACAAACAAACAAATGTCTTAAATTTAAACATGGTTTAAATTTCAAACAGACATATACACCATAAACACAATGATAATGCCATG
Source organism: Perna viridis (assembly GCA_037379345.1). Taxonomy (NCBI): domain Eukaryota; kingdom Metazoa; phylum Mollusca; class Bivalvia; order Mytilida; family Mytilidae; genus Perna; species Perna viridis. Next base: position 50,987,780 of record CM074511.1, on the reverse strand, counting down.
AAAACAGCATTTTTTTCCCTAACAATATTACATTTGTACAACAATACAACTTATCAATGATACAAATACGGAAAATCAATACAAAACTAAACTTTAAGTGCACAAAAATTGCTTTTGATAGAAATGCAACACCTATTTGGCACCTATAGAAGTAGAGCTTCAAAATGATTTCCTACAATCTTATTAATAAACATATTTAGTTTTATTATTGGTATATTGTAATTTATTGTTTCCGTTCCAGAATTTGTTCTATAAGAATATATATATATATATATATATATATATATATATATATATATATATATATATATATATATATATATATATAGAAAGCTTTTGGATGAAGAAATTGCAAACAACTTCTCCAGATGGAATTAACGAGAAAAAATAATTCATTTTTAGGTCTTGGATCTAAGGCTGGTACAGCACTACTTGCTATACATCAATACGCCGTACTGCTATATTTGGACTTTTTATTTTATTTTTTTAAATTGTTTTCCACAGTTAATTGTAACTTTGATAAAAAGATCCTCTTTGTTATTTTCATTCAGGGTCCTCATCAGTTGCTTATGTGAGCCTTTGATAAAGGTACAATCACCCACAGCGTACGCGATTCAGCTTCTGAATCTGTTTTGATCTTGAACTTTGTGAGTTTTATGCTCGTTAAGTTTTGTGAGTTTTGTGCTCATATAGTTTTATGAGTTTTATGCTGAGGAAGGATATCTGTTATCCGAAATACTCAATTTAAATTTTACCATCTTCTGGTGATGTTAAACATATTTAGACGTTTATATATATATATAGAAGGGTCTGAAAAATCTGGTAAATGAATCCGATGATTGACTTACATGAGTGAAAAATTCCCAACGATGTTAGAACTGTCGAATTTGCGAAGCAAATTTTTGGTTGTTCCCTTCTCGCGATTCGAACTCATACCGCTGTGACATCTATGGCAACACCGCCTGCACTAAATCCATAAATATATAGCCTAGTTGGCCGAGTGGTCTAGGGCGCTGGATTTAGTGCAGGCGGTGTTGCCATAGATGTCACAGCGGTATGAGTTCGAATCGCGAGAAGGGAACAACCAAAAATTTGCTTCGCAAATTCGACAATTCTAACATCGTTGGGAATTTTTCACTCATGTAAGTCAATCATCGGATTCATTTACCCAGCATAACTGATGTAATATAATTTGGAAATTGACGGTAATATTCTAGTTAACTGTAACTAGCTGTGCAGCCAATCCTATTATCTCGTTCCCAAGAACAATTTGTGAAGAGCTAATGAATGCTATTTATCGGACATGTTTTCCAATATTTCTTGGGAACTGATTCGTTAAAATTGATATTGTTATCAGTGATTCGGTTTATCCTTTATTGCATAAAGCCAGAAAATTATAACACACAACAAAGTACTCTCAAAACCTAAGTTTTATTGCATTAGTTTCCAATATCTTACCGTAGTGAGTGATGAAGTTTTTTTCGTCATTAGAAACCAAGCCTGAAGGTATGTTGAAGTTGAATATAATTAAAAGGAGTTCTCGTATGAAATTCAATTATTTTCAAAAGATGTTAAGATATTAAAATGGACGACAGATTCATCTTTCTGCTTTTGACATTTTGTCTAAAAATTAATTTAACTTATACGAAACAGCGTCAGATTTTTTTAGCACAGAATCATACCAAAACATTTTTGTTCATGTGCCACAGCAACATGACAAGAAGTCATGTATTATTAATACAAATCAACAAAGGAATATATTTTCTCATCTTGGTCCAGAGCACCTGGTCCATGCTCCCATTTTTTGTCCAAGTTGCTCATTTGCTTTTGTTTCTTTGTTCGTGTTATTTTGGTTATTTCAATTCATTTTTTTGTATGTGTTTGTTTCCTTGTCTGGTCTTTTCTTTGGATAATATTCATTTGATTTCTGCTCGAATCGTGGTTCCCTTGTTTACACTTCGGAACACAGTGTTGTGTCATTTATGTTCAAGGACCTTCAAATTAAGTTATAAATGATGAAGAATCGAAAGGTTCACAAATTAAAAAAAACAACAACAAATAGAATGCTTTGTTGAAGCAGATAAATAGAAGTAGACAGTAATAAGAAAGAAATAAACTTGCAAAAGATAGATAAATATCATTTTTAAGTGATTTTCTTTATGTGAACAATGTTTGTATTGTGCAGGTAGAAACACGGAACAATCAGTTTCTTTAATATATAATAGATAAAGTTTATAAAATTATTTTTTTTAATGCAGAGGTACATTTAAATAGCAAACACATTAAGCTCATAACATGATCGTATCAATATAAAGCGTGGCAATACCCATGTCATTGACTAACTACTCGGAACAGTAGGTTTCAATACTCCAAAAACCACAATCCGTTCCTAATGTGAATCAAACGCAGCTTTGACTCAGCAGTTACTGAGTCTGTGTCTTCCGGGCGTTCTTGTACCAATACCAAATTTCATGCCTTTTACATCATCTTTCTTCTTTAATATTTCTCAGAAGTGTCTCCATTCAAACAGAATAATTTCTTTTCACGTGAAGTACCTCTATTACAAGAAAAAAATACGAAAAAGACAAGGATTGTTTGAGCCTGGAAATTAATATCCGCTTTTGGCAGTTAATAAGTTTTGAAAAGGAATTTCAAAACAGAACTTTGACAGTCATCGAAAGTAATCAAACATTGGCTATGGGAAATAATGAGGTGAAATTTCTGCAATTTATCAGGATGGAAGGAACTTCTTTAGACATTAACTACAGTTGTTCCATATATCTGACTTGAGGCAAAATTCAAAAACATACCAATGTTACACAAAGTTGCCCCCAGCTTCTTGGCTGTAAAAAAGTTGTAATATCAAGGTGAGAAGACTCTACAGACCTTTGATCATGCCAATTACTAAGATTATCAGGTATTCACATCCAGATTAGGAATGAGATACTCCATGCAAAGTTTATTAATGGTCTTTTGATTGCCAAATTTAAATCGTTATATCATAATAACTTGTCAAATATTGAGATAACATACAAAAATGCTTACAAAATCTTAATTATGAAAGGGTAAAACAATGCCAAATGTTTTACATAATTAATTTTAGAGAGACAAACCGATCGACTTATTTAGGTTTTATAAAATCTTTTGAATATTAATTATCACAACAAAAGTTTTTATAGGCATATATTAGGTTTAAAACAGCTGATGGTTTGATTATAGAAAAGCTTTGATAGAAATCGATACGTGGGTAAGCGTTGGGTGTTAAAAACTGCTCACTAAAATATGCATTCGAACAGAGCCACTAATTTGTTACATTGCACCCAAAACTCCCTTGTTTTCTTTTTTTTTTTAATTTAACTATATTTTACATAGAGATTCAGTTTTTCAGAGTCAAACTGTTATTTACACATTTTCTTTCAAAATTTCGTGCACCATTAAACTTTTTGTATCTGAGTGAATAGAGATATTAACAGTCGCACATTATATTCTTCAATATTTCACCCTGAAGTCAAATGATATTAAATCTTCTATTTAGATAAAAACAAATACACTTTTATATTATAGTATCATTACAGAACTCCTAAGGGGCCACTTCAATCGTTCAAAACTCTCCCGTACTCACTTTCATCACTTAAGCACTTTTGTCAACAGAAAATACAATTTTCATAATTCTTCCGTCTTCATATCTATACGACCATTAAAGGTGTATAGCTATTATCAAGATTCAAAACAAATTAATAAAATGAAAATATTTAGCTATGATGGGCTTCCCTTAGTCTCTACGTGAAGGAGTATTTAGTAACTTTGAACGTCGACTTCTGATTACAATTGATAAAATCTATTAAAACTTGGCCTCTAGCAAAGAGACATATGGTGGTGAAATAATGTTTGTCATAAACTTTATAATATTGTCTATATTGTAATTAAATATTATATTGAAACAAAATTCTCAGAAATGGATTTCTGCAAAAACTTATAACATCTAAACAAATACAAAAAAACAACAGTGGAGTTGATAACATTGGAGGTTTATGAAAATTACTAAGGTATTTTTTTGCCAAAAAAAAAAAATTTAATTGGATTTTTTAATTCAAAACTTCCATACTTTAGTATTTTTGTAAATATGTAACGCTTAGACAGTGTATTAAATTGATAATACAATAAAATAAACTAAATGTATTTTGACATTGAGGATTTATATGAGCCACAATATACTGACTCAAATATTAGAAAGTTGTGACGACAAACAGTGTACCGGACGATAAATGGGTAAAAAATGACTAGCACACTCAGTCCTTGACGAAATTTAATTGGGTGTTCAGAATCAAAAGAGCAATCATACGTCGTCTTTCTGAATGCAGTGACACAAGGTTTGCATATATTAGACGTATCAATATATTTCAAAACAATGAATTGTATCAATAATACATTACTGGAATATGTACAAGACATCGAGAGAATAAAATACTTTTTTCTTTGTTTTATATTATTTTACTGTAATAATGTTTTGAATGCTATCAAATATGCTTTACATAGTGAAAAAAGATATGTTCTCACGCTCATGAGGCAATTTTTCATAAATATCATTTTTGTTAAGCCGAAATTTAAATTTATGCTAAATTTATTACCGGTTGATATTGTTTTAGCCATTTACGGAATTTTATCTCTTTGCCATACTCGTATATGGAGACAGTGCGTATCCGGTGTCAAAGTACGAAACAGTGACTATAAATCCTTATCGCTTACTTTAGCCTCCGGAAGTTCAGTTATGAGTTATCTCTCTAATGATTAAAACTAACAGATAATGATTGTTTTTACAGAAACAGAAGTTAGTATGCTTTGCCTGTGGATAAAATTGAGGTGTGTTACTGCTGTATGACATTTCTTCTAAATAACCCTGAAGTAAAACATTCTGTAATGATGATTGTTTAGTAAATGTTAGATTTCTTGCTTTTACATTTGTTAAAACAATAGAAACATTACAATATTTCAAAATCTTCATTACAGAAAATTGTGGTTCATAGGTGCATTATTTAGCAATTATTCTTCCTTTGAAGTCAAAAATAATTATTTTGATGAAAATAATGTACTAGAGGGAAATAATATTCTTAGCTCATAAATTGTTCTTTAACATCATTAATTTAGGTAAAAGGTATACACGACAAAAATCATTTCACATGTGATTTCTAAGTTTTATGAAAGTTGTGATTTTGTTTTTTTTTATAAAATCGAAGGTAGTTCATGTAATTACCACTATAGCATACTAGCAGTGTTTACGTTGGTGAATTTATTTATTTTAATTCAGTCTTTTGTTTATATTTTTAAAACATATTTTTTATTCGTAGTCGGCAATTGGTCTAAGTATCATTTTTAAACAGTTGTAAGATTAACCTGTCACGGTTCTGGTATCAAATATCTTTTATTCTTGTTTTAACGTTAAGTGAATGGTAGTAAAGCAAGAGGAAAGCTGAACATCATTGCGGCGTGTGTATTGTACTAAATGATTATCTTTATCATTTTTAAAGCGATATAATGCAACTAAAATCAAACTAAGAAATCAGATCTCTGAGTTAAGATATAGCTGTATGGTGTCATGATTAAATGTGTCACAATGATGACAAATATTAACACAAATATTCAAAAAATTATTGTTAAGAGTTTCTATCAACACTTCTTCTGATTTTATGGTAGAACGTTAACCCTATGTAGAAGCTATGCATTACCCCAATGTGCAAACATCAGTTTGCTATCATTTTGCAACTGCTTATTTGTTTACACAAATTCATTCGACAGACCATCACCTTTCTTTATGTTGTCATATGAACTATCTTTTCGAAAACCAGTAAACAGTTTTTACTGACATTTTACGACGGCTCCTATTTACCGACAACCAACAAATTTTGAATAAATGTATTTTTTGGCGAGTTATAATAGAAATATTCATCCTAACATGGATTGCAGAAACTTCATATAAAGAATATAGAAATATAATAGAAATAGAAAACATGCAAAATGATAAACAATTATAGAAGTACAAAATAAACAATTGAAATGTTACATTTATATATCTGTATTAGAAAGGAAGCGTTGAATTTTGCACAAATTTTCAATTATGATTTTCTCTTAATTTTATTCTTGAAAGATTGACCCTTACACTACCGGCATATGGAGCTTTGTTTTCGCCATCAGTGTAAGCACTGTTGTCCTTGCGATTCTGTATGGTCTGTCTGGTTTTCTATAAAACAAGAAAATAAATATTGTTTAAGAGTGGGAACAAATGTGCAAAATATAATTTAGATTAAAATCTACACTGACAATATCGATAACACTTAGACAAGAACTAATGGTAACACACAACATAAACTGTAGATGTATATTTTATGTATATTTTTGGTCTTCAATATTAACTCGTGGATCGTTAAGGTATATTTATCTGCACAATGAGATCCGATTTGTTCAACGTGTCATACTAGTAGTTTTCATTTCCTTTTCCGTCTACCCAGGACTTGACGTTTTATGAGAAGCTCGGTGGGTGTTTCTAGAAAAGCCTGCCGGTGCACCTGGTCCATGCTCCAAGTTTTTAGTGGAGTCCGAGTTGCTCATTTTCTTTTATTGCTCTGTACGTAATATTTTGGGGGTTTTTTTGTTTGTCTGTGTTTCATATCAGGTTTTGTCCCTGAATTACATTCTTTTGATTTCCGCTAGAATCTGTGTTCCCTTGATAACTCTTTCAAACACTACTCATTTATAACATTCAATGCTGATTCTTGCTACTGCTATTTACGCAACAGTTTCATTGACCTTCTGCTTAATCCCGTTTTATTACTCTGCATGTTGCTGATTAATATTGATAGTGATGCTAGCTTGTATCGTTATTAAAATAATCTGTCATTCTCAGTGACGTAACATAGTTGTCTACTCATAGTGTCACGTGTACACCCTATTATTATGCCATATACGTTCAATCAATGTTGACTCTTAATAAAGTTCATCGGCAACATTCTGTTCTTTTGTTTTTATGGACCGTCAATCACTTTTGATATTGTTTTTTAAACAATAGATGAAAAAATAAATTGGGTACTTTTAATGGAATTATAGCAGTAACATCAAAGGAAACCAGTGATATTCAAAATTCCAAGATCAAGGGACGGTGAAGGGATGTTACTATATGAAAACCTAAAATATATATATACATATACGTACAAAACCAATAGCAGATGGGCATCACGATAAACTGGCAACACGGACAAGATGCAACGGAAGAAACCTCTGTTTATCACTGAAAGTAGATTTTGTCATTTCTTTTTAAGGATGAAAAAAAAATATATGTTAATGCATTCCTAGGGTAAAACTTCTCGAATTTATACCGCAATAAAAGCATACAGCTAAATCATGGTGGGGTAAATAAATACATTTGAAAAAAAAAACTGAAGATATATATAAAAAATAAAGAGAAGTATTCGGTTAATAATGAACATTAAAACAGCAACCAATTTTTTTTTCACTCACAACATATTTCATTAAGACTGATAAATATATATTCTTAATTTTAAAACTTAGCATTAACGATGGTCTATACAAATAAACTAGTATATATGAAGTTTCTGCAATCCATGCTAGTGTGAATATATATTCTTAATTTAAAATGGTGTATACAAATGTACTAGTATATATGAAGTTTTTGCAATCCATGCTAGTGTGAAAGGAAACAGATGTCATGTCTATCTTTCAGAAATGTTCAATATTTGAAACATCTTGCAATCTATTTTTTCTTCCACCCCTCAAAACTAATTCAGATGACATTTGACCTTTTACATGGGAATTTTAGATGAAAATGAATGTTTTTACATTGTGTCAATATCTGCTTTCAAATCTTATCAGTTTTCAATGAATGTGAAAGTTACAGACACAGCAGCAAAAATCATCTTTATAATTAGTAGAAGTGGATGATTTTTCTTGCCTACGGGTTATGTGGTTCGGATTTGGTTGAATAATTCGTTGTCTTCGACACAAGAAACTTCCGTTCAATGCGGCGCAAGAACCTCAAAAACAGCACTAAACTAATTCTCCCAATTACGGTGGTAAAACGTCTTATTAATTAAGCAAGGGATTTATATCTAGAGCCACATTTTGCTCAAATTTGTACAATTAAAGATGCTGAGAGATGAAGTTCAATTAAAAATGGCCAGAGGCTTAGACAGTATCACACCAAAGACGTGAGGGAAGAATGAGACATTTATAAAAAATAAGGTTAGAAGTACGTTTTCAGGAGAAAGGATAAAATTCCAACAATTTTAGCCAAGCAGGGGGCCAATTTACTAGTGGAAATAGCAATAGAAAGGCTATGGGCGTGAAATCCATACTCATATCACCGTGGTGCACAATAACAAGTCACACTTTCTATACTCCAAAACCATATTCATATCCCATACAAAGAGCTCTAATGGCTGACACTTAGAAAAGATCAACAGAGAAAATATCCCTTTGTGTCCAGAGTTTCTTTTTTATCTGTTGTTTAAATTAGTCTTACTAAAATGTCTGAGGATTAAAATGTTGGGCTGAAATACACACTTGACAGATGATTTAAATGTTCAAGTTTCTCAACACAAAACGGACATTATACTTTTTCATCCTCTTTAATTTGTTAAGTGATAATGATCTCTTATTAAATGCACCACAAACCCAAATAAATCGGAGGATTTTTATCATATTGCCATACTTAGGAAAGGTCAAAGCAACTATGATGACTTTGCATTACAATTATATAAAGATATATCTTAGCAGCTATACTTCTAATATTATTTGCTTAATATTCTATTCTTTTGCATAGTACCTATCTCAACTCCCGTACATACTGTAGCCCAGTGTATATTTTTGGGGGGTGTAATTATTTTTTTTATTCAGCCATAACAGTTAATTGCATTTGAAGCATGCAAATTTACAATAATTACATAAGTTATCATGTGTATTGAAAAGTCAACAATATATTTCAATGCTATTTATGCTTCCTTTAATTACAGATACTTAACACGCATTACGTACACAGTCTAATGCCCATACAGTGGTTTTGATAAACCAAATTCCTTCTAAAGGCCTTATTAAGCTTTAAATTATATCTGAATGAAATTTTGTCTGAGGTTGACGTTTTATTTTTTCGGGAAACCTGAAATTTTGTCCAAAAAAAATATCTACCTTGTACATTGACTCTAAAGAGGTTTATAATTGTGATAATTACACATTACATGATTAATTCATAAGTTGCATTTATAATGAATTCTATATTAACATTAAATGGAGGAAAAAATATAGAGAAATGATAGTATATGTCTATTTTGAGAATGTGGTAGTATTAAATATAGAATTCTAGCCCTTTATTTGTATATTATTTAAAATGGAAAGAAAAGTATATTCATTTATAAAAAAAAACTACAAAGAATGCTAACTTCCTTACGTCCAATGTTCTGATGGATACAGAAAGCACTGGTGGGAATTCGTGTAAATTTATGAGAATTATTTATAAGACAATATATTATATGTATATATCAGTTTATCTCAGGTTCCCCCATCACATTTGTCTCTCATCTTACTTTCTTCTTTTCATCTGTCCTTTGTACCATTTTCCATTTCATCTACACTGATATTTTATAATGAAGAATTTCCCAGCCTTGAAAACTACATTTATTTTTTAGAGATATTTCGAAAATAATAATGTTTTAAAATACCAGAAATTGTCTATTATTTTTCCCGACAAATAATCACTCAGCCATATAGCTGTAATTTTTTTTTTATAAAAGCTTCTTCGATGTGATCAGATTGTCTGCATTGTGAACATGTAAATAAACAGAGTATACTGTTAGCTAGTTATCTAGTTCATTTTTTTTTCATTTTATTTTGATATATCAAATACATTTGGTGAAAGGCAACAAAAAATGCACCATTATTCCGTATAGAGGACGCTTACCCTACCGGTGCAACTGGTCCATACTTTTTTTTGTTTTTTTTGTTTTTTGTTTTTTTTGCTTTTTTATTGTTTTTTGGGTTTTTTTATTTTTGTTTTTTGGTTTTTTTTTGTTTGTTTGTTTGGTTTTTTTTTTTTTGGATTTTTTTTTGCGTGTTACTTTTGTAAAATTCGTCTTCATTGTTGTGAGTGTATATACACTTGGCCTTTTTTTTACTATTATTACTGTTCGAATCCTGGTTCCAATGATTTCTGTCTTAACTCTTCTTCATTGAATGAAATGAATTCGACTTATATAATACAGCATGTACCAAGTTTAATTTGTCTGTCTGAACTTTTGATTCAGGGCTGGTTTAAGAAGACTTGGTGTGAAAATGCAATTATGCAAATGACTGACATACTTTTGACACTTTGGTAAAATCTTGTTTTAATTACTAGGACCAAAAATCTAGAGGTTGCTATAAATCCTTACGCCAAATTACACAAACTGAATTTGACCGACACTTATTTATTGATATTCAACAGGTTGATCAGGAATTATTTCGATTTTTTACACGGAATCAAATCTTAAAATCCGATACTTAACTTCTGTCAAGTACTATTATGGCGGATAAGTACGATTATCTCTAATCTAACATTTAATTTTAATTTGTTGAAAGTATGAAATATTTAATTCGTTATAATTGATTCCGAAAACAAATCAAGTTTATAAAAGCCTGCAAGTCATTTAAAAGTAAAGGTTGTTTGTATGTTGTATGTCGATGCAATCATGTTTTATCCAAGTTGTATGTTTAGGAAGATAACATTCCCACCCTCAAACGTATGTATTTTGCTTTTTTCTGTTTTCCACTTTTGAACCTGTGGTATTTTTCACGACTTTTGTCTACCGATGCACCACAACTAATTCTAACATACAGTCTTCGACTAAAACAAGGAAAATGTAATCTTATATAAAAGACAACATGTAAAAACATAAAATAAAGGAATATTGTTTGTTTGTTTTTTGTTTTTTTTTGGTTTTGTGTGTGTGTATTTGACTGTCTGCCAACACATGTTAAAAAAAACATAAATTATTTTCTTTTTCACTTGTTTTATCGCATCTCCTCATGGCTATAATTTAATCCCCCTGCAATAATAACTAAATGGGGTAAAGGGTAAAAAGGAAGGTATTAAGACACATTCTTATAACTTTTATTTCATAAGAATGACGTGGCTTTTACGTCACGATCAATGTAAGATAAACTCTGTGGTCCTAAAATTATTTCCACCGATTATTCATTGATTTTAAAATGCGGTAATAAACTATTCGAACGTTTCGAACAGCTTTATTCCGTGACTTCCTCAATATATTAATCAATCATATGACTTCCCATATACAAGAAAGTCCATCCATCAATACCTCGTACAAGGCTGGATTACAGGACTATCTTTTACGTATACTCTCGCATAAATTCCGCGGAAATATACTTTTGGCGGGAGAACTTTCACTATTTGTGATATATATATATTTTTTAAAATTTCAACGATTACTAAACTTCAATTAAAAAAAACGTGTTCGGTATAAAGGTAACCTCTCATTTGATTTGATTCGGATCTGCATTTGTATGGCGAGTAACTAGTTTGAATAAAAAATGCAAACAGTTCATATATATCATAACAAATAAAATTGAATAAAATCCATTACAGATTATCTATTCATTGTCCTTACCCCATCACAACATCCCCAAAAAGCAAAGGTTGCTTCTTAATAAAAAAAAAACACAGACATTGCTAGTTTTCATCTAGTAACTCAATGAAGTAGCTTCCGCACTTGAGTATTGCTTTCAGAAATTAAAATGTCTGCAATTATATTTTGTTTTTGTGTCTTATATCTCTAAATACTAGTACAAAAAATAATAATTAATTTCGGGACGTTGTACACGTGTTTCAAGAAGTTATCGCTCATCTGCAGTATTAGAACCTAATACTTAAAAGTTAACGGTTAACAAAAATAATAATAATAAAGCATAAACAAAAAGTACCCAAAACCAATAATACCGAAATAGAAAGTCAAAGTTCTACCAAAATATGTCAAAGCTACAACATTTTAGCCTAATGTAAAATAAATGTATGAGGAATCTCAGTGGTTTATGGGTTTCTATTTTTATGCTAAACGACAAATTTCGGTAAATAATATATAATAGACAAATCTGACTACTGAGTTGGTGAATACCCTCGTGGCCTATGGTCCACCAGCAGTGGCATCGGCCCAGTATTAAAATTTGAAAATATATTTTTTTTTCTAAGGTGTTAATTAGATGCAGACAATAATTTCACGAACTAATTTCCCTGCATCATCGGAAGGTCTAGTCATATATTGATTCTATTAATGAAAAACCTTAACCCCTAAAGAATGAAATGGTAGGGCACTGCTGGTTATTTCCTTGAGAGGATCTATGTGTTATTCTCTATACTATATGATACATTTTATATAATTGATATCAGTAGAAATCAGTTTATACTGTTATGATTTAGTTATGTCCTCCGGTGCTTGCAGACAGTTTGATGTTTGTAAGCATTCGTTTGGATCCATTTTTCATGTAACATCTTTTGACAATATATCATGTGATTGCGCCAGAAGTCAGACATGACAGTTACTGCAGTGCATTCGGAAATATCGGGGTTAAACGCCCGTTCCTTTTTTAAGAGCTTATTTAAGTAACAGTTGGCTTTCAAAAAAGCTAAAAGGTCATTTCGCTGCTTGGATAACATGTTGTTTTATATATCGATGCCTTTAAGTTTAATGTTTTTGTTAATCTTTAGCCGATACTTTACAATGTTTTTGGTATCCTTGAAGCCATTATGTGTATTGATGTAGAAACCATTTGATTCATTCGTCCTGTTTGTAAATAAATGTTTTTAAATACATAGAGTTGTTTGTTGATCAATATATAAGTAGTCTTTTTAGTATTATCATAATAATCAAATTAGGTTATTTTATCACCATCCTTATTGTTGTGTCATATTTGTCACAAAAAAAAATGTTTGTATTAGCATTAAATAATCAAGAAATGAAAGACTACATATTCTACCAGATACTTGACTATAATCGGTTAATTTTACCATTAAGGAAAACATTGGCTTTAGATGATCTTTGTAATTTTACAGAATGGTTTTACTTGTCGGAAATTATTTGTTTAATAATGTCAACCTAATTTTAATAATTGGAGAACCCTTATTCTGGAAATCTTTTATTTTTCTATTATAGGTGAGACACTAAACATCTGAAACGTTCCTTCAGGCTTATAACTCTAATGATAAAGACAAACTACCACATGCTCTTCTCCATACACCATGTGACATTTTCAAAGAAAGGAATCAGATAGTTGTCATTCTAATAATTCTAATTTACAAGTCATGAAATTCTATTTCCATTTATTTGAAGGGTTCAATCAAAATTTGAATAACTTAAAATCGTCTACATTTGCAATCTCCTCCGTTTGGATGATGTGTTTCCTATTTAAGCAACTAGAAGTCTTGCATGATTTTAAAGTATTGATGCATGATAGTTCTTTTCATATTGGCCTTAGTATTGGTCTGAGCCCTGCCGTATTTGCTGGAGGCGTACTCCAAGCAGCAAATACAGCTGACCCAGGACCTATATAAATAACTAGACCAATATGACTTTTTTCACCCTGTTATATTGTACTGACCCACGCTTATCTGTATAAGGCTGACTGAATTTTTCGTATTGTTCTGATATGTTTTGTTTGTTTGTTTGTTTGTTGGGGTTTAACGTCCGAGCAGCAGTATTTCAGCTATATTCAGACGATGAACATGAAATTGATGAATGAACATGAAATGATGATGAAATGAAAGAGAGATGGGACACAAGGACAATGGGGTCGACAAATTTAGATTGCCACTGGAAATAGGGAGAGGTGGGTAGGGTCGGGCAATTTAGCCTCCTGTGGCGGAGCCCTATGGTTCCTACTCCGGGAGAATACCACAGTAGGGTTCTTTAACGTGCGAGGAACGTGGCATATTTCCCAACACGGGGCACCACTATGGTTTGCGGTCAGGTTTTCCGTATTATAGCCTGACAACCCCAGCATGTAATACGCCAGGGGTACCCCATTCAACCACCTGGGGCACACATCCTAGTTGCTCTGTGGGCAGAGCGCCCTAGCCCCGGCTAGGGTTCTGAACACTATTTAGTCGCCTTTTACGACAAGCTTAGCGCTGCTGCAGGCCTATTCTTTTAACACCCTACCTGCACGGGGCCTGATATGTTTTGAATAAAAATATATAAGCTCTTATATCAAAGTTAATTTTGATAAAACTTTTAAGTCGTCGATACAAACAAAACATGGCGGAATGTGAAACAGATAGAATCTTTATTTAATGAAAAGGCACAACTCGGCTATCTCTTGGGAAGGATCTGCTTTTAATATGTGTGTGTGTGTGTGTGTGTGTGTGTGTGTGTGTGTGTGTGTGTGTGTGTGTGTCTTTTTCGAAAACTCTTCGAGACATCTCTTCTGCCTTGTTTATACGTATCCCGATATTGCTGATAAATGACCGGAAACAAATTTATGTAAGTGATGCATGCTCTTTGTTGTTGATCCCAGTCTCATTTGAAATGTATGGTCGATGTTTAGAACAAGTTCCACAACTGCCGCTTGAGTGTCACTTCGTTATTTACATAGATAATATGTTTGATAAATATATCAATTTTGCTTATAGCGAAAGCCATTAATTACTGAATACATTATTTGAAATGAATGATGCTTCAATGTTACATCATGCAATTATTCTACATTAAGTATTCAAAGTCCATCATTTTAGAATATCAATTATGAGATGTGTGTATTGTGTAAAATAAACTTGATGTCTTTTGATGGTTGAGCCAAAGTACGTTTGTCATTTTGAACCTTGATGTGATGTTTTGGAAATATATATTTCTGATATTCCATTCCCATTTTTTACGAAAAATTCAAGCTCATACGATATCACAAACAAGTACTATCTTTAAAAAAAACAGATAGCCGACGCAATAAAATTTTACTTGGAAGTTTCTACATTCCTTTCAAGAAAATAACACATGGCACGCAATTCAAATTTTCGATACAGTTGTTTCGAACGCAATTTCAACTTTTCAATACCGTTTTTTTAACGCCACTAAGTTATCAGTGTTTGGCCAATCGGGATACAGAATTGCGATCAGGCGACTTGCGTTTTCATAGAAGAGCGTCCTTGAGGTCAAAGG
The DNA here is from genome assembly GCA_037379345.1 of Perna viridis. Taxonomy (NCBI): domain Eukaryota; kingdom Metazoa; phylum Mollusca; class Bivalvia; order Mytilida; family Mytilidae; genus Perna; species Perna viridis. Next base: position 50,972,577 of record CM074511.1, on the reverse strand, counting down.
GTAAAAAGCATACCGAATGCGTCGAAAAAAATGTTCATCATTATCAGTAGCAGCAGTTTAATTTGTATTTGATAAGAGATTGTTCTTCATTTCATGAACTCTGGTATGGTATTTCCGGTATTTACCTGCTATGTGGATGTTGTGGCTTTGAGTGTCGAAAAGATTTTTGATATTTATACGGGGGGCAATGCCTATTTTCTTCTTACTTTTAATTCTGTGTTGCTATAGTCAGTCGGATTAGCAAGTATGAAGTTGAAAGAATGGTATCTTTTCAAGCAGGCTTTGGACTTAGCACTGTAATTAAACATGTATAACAGAAACGTAGGATTGCACCAAAAGTCCTCAGGGGTCACTTTTTTATTGAAAATATGAAATGAGCCACATTTGAACTATGACCAAAGTCTAAAAAAAGTATTTATGTTTATTTCAAAGAAATTCATAAAATAAACAGGAGAAGAAAAAAAGAATGAACTAACAAACAGAGATAAGAACAGACGGGCGAACAAAGTAATTCTTATGTTTGCGAGCAGATTGACACCTTTATGATAAGACACCTAATTGCTATACCCACAACTAACCAATGATTACGTTTGGAGGCTTTCGCAGTACATGTAGATAGTTGACTCAATCTCTTAAATAACAATATGTGGTACTTGTATTTTCCGAGAAAAACATAAGCTTAAAATTAAAATAGTCAAAATAGTCTTATCATGCAGATCAACAGTCTGAATAGAAGCGCTTAAGTACATAAGCATGTATAATAATCGACCTTTTTGCACTAATATATTTCTGTTTCAGCGATGTTTTTTGGTCGTGTCTCATTGCTTTTCCCAATTTGAAAAAAACGATTCGGTTTGGTTTTATTACAAATGTATTTTTCGTCTGCAGACGTTATAGTTAACCAAGAAAAAAACATTGTTTCTAATTTACAAATTTTGTGAACAACACTGTAAAATATTACAGAGCTTTAACCTCCTGTAATATAAGCACACGTATGGCTACCGCGAATCTTTTATTTGCCACCCACACCACTGTAAGTCTGATCGTTGTGGTCATTTCAGTTTATCAAGGCTTTAACCACAAATTTGAAAGACATGTTTCCAGGGGCCTATTATTTGTGAAAGTTATCACTCATAGTCGTAACTGTAATGCACCAGGAATGCTTAAGGTTTCTTTGTAAAACAGTGGGCAGGCACATCAAATCAAATCTAGTATCTTCGTTGTTTTTGATGTACCAGAAGTAGATAATAACATTATTTTGGCGGTGGATCTAATCATAGTAAAACCAAACTACAGCTGAATGCTCAGATGAAAGGAAAAGTGTGTATCATACAACCTTGTCGGTTTAGCATTTGTCTATAATCTTAACCCGTAAATTAGCAAAATGTACCTAAAGCAACGAAACATGTGTAAGAAGGGTGTTGACAATAATGAAATCTCATAAAAGTGTCTGTCATAGTACGGTGATACAGTGAAGTCTCTAGTCGTTCAAGCTTTTATCGTTCTCATAAATTACTTTTCTAAAATTCTGTGTATATATACTTTTGGTAACTTCTTATGTTTGCCGTTAAGATAATTCTCTGTAAATCTAACGTGACCACTTCGGCGTTCATTCTATGTGTTTTGTTCTCAGACTAGATCATTTTGAATGTTAAACCACATGACACTTGTCTGCGTTAATTATCATAATAGCCACAGTATATAGCTTTTTCGTACTTGTCATTTCTCTGTTAGTAAACAAATACTTGACCACAACTTCTTGATAAGATATACAACACTTCTATTGAACAACAAACGTAAAGATGAAATCACAACTATAATTATCTTACACCTACGCTACCTACGCTGCGTCAAATGTATTAAGTTGGAGGGTCAGTTTATCACCCTGGCGAACACCTTCAAGCCTGCAGCTTCAGAATAGTTTGTTACATTGGGTGTTTACAATCATCATTGCTGATAGAAGTATCTATCAAATGTGTAAACAAATAGGTGAGAGGTAGAACCTTACACAAGTGTTTTGACGTCCATTAGTATTAGTCAGACTATAATGGATGAAGAAGATGGCAAAACAGACATAAAGTATCTACATTTTAACAGTTGACATTGTTTTGTGATGGATTGAGCTTCATTTTTCACTAATTAGATGTGGTCAACTTCACGCAACACCTTGTTGACCACTTGTCATCATGACATGTGTAATATTAAAATTTATGACCTTTTGACTGAAATGTTATGCTAAACATTGGTTTGTACTATGTAACATATGTTTTAATACATGTACACGTATAATTCATTTTCTTGACAATCAATTATGAATAGCACGATTTCTTTAAAACATTATTTTACTTTCATGAATTGAATAGAAAATAACAAATTATAACAAGGTAAAGTAATCGACCACGCCTTTTGGTTTTCTGTCTGCTTAACAAGAAGTAAATAGAGTTTTCATCTCGGAGAAAGAACGGAAGAAACGGCACAGTATCTGGTTTCATCGAAACAAAAAATCTTGTAACTTAGTATTGCAAGTAAACATGTCTATCCGTTTTGTTTTTGTTCTTTTTCTTATTTGTTTGTTTTTGTTAGTTTTTGTTGTTTTTTTTTGCGTTTTTTTTGTTTTGTGTTGTTTTTTTGGTAATGTTTCAGTTCTTATCGACTATTTTCATGGCCTAGTTCTGAAGAGATGTACAGATTAATCAGCTAGGAATCAAGAGGCCAAATCAGTTGTATGAAACCACTATGTTGGTATTTAATGTGTTTCTATGATAATAATTGATTCGAAGTTAAGACAGCTTCATGTGATTATGATGAAAGATAATCTGACTTATTACTATGCATGAGATAAAGTGAAAGATTACCATATTTGCGTTATTGTATAGCACGATTAGTTTGTGGAAGTCATTCACCAAATACAAAAAAGATTTTTTTTTCTCTAATTTAATTCAATTTAATTTTTTTTTTTTTTTACCCATTATAAACAGTGTTTGACCAGTTGAAAACTGTACTATGCAGGCGCGGATCTAAGTACGGGTGTATCGGGCGTGCATCCCTCCCCTGGGAAAACTTTTTTTTGCATGAAATTTAGATTTTTCACAAGCTCTACCCCAAGATGTTCTTACTCGGCATTTAATTCTATTTTTCCCCCACCCCCCCACCCCCGAAAAAAATAACATGAAATCCTGTATTCGCCCTAGCATTATGACTTATAATGACTTTTTATTGTCAACTTTACCTCTGAGTTTAGCTGAAAGGGTTAAGCACAGTCGTGAGCAATCTGTAGCGGTCTATGATATTTCTGGTTGCAATGTACCAGAGGTGTTTCCGAATGTTCGTGATTCCTTGGTTTTATTGATCAATGTCAGAAGACTTATTAAACAAATAAATTTGTTTCTGTGTTATTAGCTGAGACAGTTGCAGGTGAACTAAAATCTCGAACCACTCAAATACAAATTAAAATTATATTGTCATTAAAGGTAATTTTAGAAGATAGAAATTTCAAGAACACACGTTCGCCAATAAAGAACGTAAGACTGTAGTTATTCCTATGGAATATGCCTGTGTGATTAGGAATTAATTGATATCTGACTTCGTGTCGTTTAACTTGTTTTCATCAAAGAGGAAAAATTAATATAGAATTAAGTTTAGGTAGCATGCTAACTAATGAGGAGGTATCTTGTATTGCAGCACCTTAAGGCAAAGACACAATTTGTTTTCTTCTATTTCAAACAAGATTTATTAAAAGATATTGAACTGGCGAGTCTTAATGAGAATTGAATAGTGCTACCGGTGATGTAAAATGTATTTTTACAAGACTTACAAGAATATGTTGTGTAAATAAATGATGTACAAATAGAAATATTTGGAACTCTTTCGCTTCTGGCTCCAGACATGTTAAAAGCCTGGATGCATTTTATCAACTAAAATTCAATCGTTCATTTTAGTATCTGCAAAATTGAAATCAATGAAATAAATACATATAGCAGTATGACATAGAAAAGATAAACATTATCTTGATATAATAAGAGATCAGTATTTATGTTATAATTGAGATACAATAAAACAGTCGAGATTATTATGCAGGCATGTAATGTTGAGATGCTGTGTGAGATTCGGACGTCTATTGTGATACTGATACATGTATACATCTACTCAGAAAGTCTTTTTTTCATAAATACTATGGACAATCATTATCAAAGTGTCTTTACTGTAGAAATCTTTACAAAGTGAAGAATTAAAATGTGTTCTAGAATGGTTTAGTTTGTTTATCTGTACGTGTATTTTTTGTTGCCTTTTTATTTGGGGGGTATTCGTTTTTTTGTTTTGTTTTTTTTTTCTATTTGTTTTTGGTTTTTGGTTTTGTTTTTTGTTTGTTTGTTTGCTTGTTTTTTTTTTTTGTTTTTTTTTTTGTTGTTGCTTTTTGATATGTTTTGATTTTCTACAATGCATTTCGATGACACGATTTAAAAGTTTCTAAGAGTTTTTGAAGGACTTTGTGGGTCACGGCAACATCAGCACATAACTTTCTTTAATATTGTTTATATATCCTTTGACACTGCCTACATAACGGTCATTGTGGCCTTTTAAAGAAAACCAAAATATTTAAGAAACTGAAGCAATTAAAATTAAATGGACGATCCATTAAGATAATCATCTTAACCATTAAATGTCATTCTGGACTTAATGTACATAAAGAAAAATATTCTAAAATGTTGAAATGTATTGTCTTATTAGTTCGATTGTTTTCTTTCGGACTTGGTAGTTTTCTTTCGGACTTGGTAATGAATGACTACCATTACAAAATGGCCAAACGAACATCGTTTCCAATTGCTACTGTATTAATCGATTTCTGTATGCTAATTGTACTAAGATTATAACTGCCAGCGACGGTGACATTCTTTTTGCGTGTGACCAATGAAAGTTTCCTAGATTTGTGTATTTGGTTCGTACAAGGTTTAGAAGAACTTTGCGTATTTATTCACTTATCTTGTATAATTTACTAGTTTTTTTTAATTGGTTTTAATGTTTTCCCATGTTTTATTCATAAATGTGTTTGTTTGTTTATTTTATTTTAAATCATTTATTTTCTACTTGGAAGTTTAACATTTTTAACATAAAGAATACCACACATAGAAAATCATTTGTCATCCTATGTGCATTATCAGCGAATTGCTCCATTGTTGTGACTTGACACCTTGACTCTGTTATAAATCCCTGTAAAATTAATTTTGTTGTCTTTTTCTTGAATTTCAGATGAGTGTAAAATTATCTAAAAACCGATACTTTTGATTTCAATACAAGCAATCAACACTGAGAGTATCGAGGTCACACAAAATATAGGATGTAAAAGAAAATACTGGGTAACGGAATAAGTTCAGAAATTTTCAATTTAGGTGGCTATCAAATTTGAATTTTAAATCATACTTGAAAGGTTTTCAGTTTTAATTGTCTTTCCAGAGGTTTAAAAACCAAACGTACATTTTTTAAGGCACATTTTGTGAGTAATATCAGATTGGATTTCAAGATTTTAAATAAAAATATGTATTAGTCATAAACCTCTAATGTCTACACCGAGCAAACCATACCATGATTTCATGTAGATAGTTTCCATATCTGGTGGCGCTTGTATGGATATTTTTTTTAACTTTGATATCGAAATTTTATTCTTTCCGGAAAGAAATGTATAGAAAAATTGTCATTTTTTATATATTAAGTTCTAGGTAATATGTTATTTTAAGTATTGTAATTAATACCAATATCTTCTATAATTATTAACTAATAAATCTTATATCCTTTGTTCATAAGATTTGAAATCCATTAAAAATGGAATAGGATTGTATTTTTGAGAACGTAGGCTGAGAAGTTCTAGATTTAGAAATATGTTAATTGCCAGATGAATTATTTAAAAAGGATTCGATTATTTTCTGTGATTGATATTCTCATGAATTATTTCATTTTCGAAGTAAACAAATAATTCTTGTCAATGTTGCACCTGCTAAAAGTCTTAATTCATATTCTCTTTTGCTGTAATTATTAGGTTTTGTGACAGTTATTTCTTATTGTTCCAAGAGAACAACGGTCAATTTTAAAACAATGAGACGTCCGGTAAAACAACGACTCGATTCCGGAGATTAGTCGTTAATATTTAATCTAAGAAATCAATTTCTCGGACTAACTCGTCGAAAGGAAAATCTAACAGAGTGCACAACTAAGTAGAGATCTCTACAGAAAGCAATCAGATCCTCTCTGGAAAACCAGTGGGTGTTAAATTGTTAAGTAAAAGAGAAGCAATTGATATGATAGGCTTATTATTGCGAAGTAATAGATCTAGCAGAGTCTGAAAATGAGTTCTTCTAGCAGAGGGACTGCTTTTCAATAGTTGATTCATTAATTATTTTTCACTAAACTTATATAAATTCGTGCTAATTTTGAGTTTGATCTGATGTCTTTATACATTTTTCGTTTTTTTTTTTATGTGAAGGAAGAAACAAAACGATATTATATTTTTTCCAAAATAAAAAAAAGCAAAAACAGAGCAAACCAAGCCAAAAACAAAACAAAACAAAAATAAAATCGCATAGATTTTGTCCATTTTGTAGGAACTTACCATCTTTTTTTATCATTAAGACAATCGGGCAGTATAACACTTTATTAGTTCCTAAAAATAAGATATTGAAATTCAGGATAAAGAATTTGCACAAACTTCAGAACATTTTTCAAATATCCAGCACACACTGTAGGAGCGCAAAGTTCAATAAAAACAGAAATAATTACTTGGAACGATGTATTCCGCCACTATATCTGAAAAATATTCATCACAATGTATTGGAATAATAAACCCTCTCTTTCAAGCTCCTCACTCTATACTCCCCAAACGGATAGCTCCTTAGAATCCAAATAAAAATGGCACGACAGAAAATAATCCTTTTTCTACTGATATCATTCTTTGAAGAAGGAAGAAGTAATAATAAAAGACGCCTCTGCGTGAAAATAATCTTATAGAACACCAATGTCCCTATGGCACAGAGCAAACCATCTTGATTTTCGACCTTCTAAGACGTAACCCCCGGCCCTTATAGAATCTAGTAATGTCTGGCCCCCGTTAGGTAAAATAACATGTTTATTTGGATAACTTGTAAAATCATTATGCCTCTTTTAACAGTTCTGTAAATCTTTTCCGGGTATTTTTCGGATTTGACTTCTTAGTAGTACTGACAAATGCGATCAGATGGTCTTAAGACGTTTTATAAACATTTCAAAGAGTTCAAATTTCACAACGGAAAGGTGATGAAGGCAAAAGTATAAGTTTGAAAATTGAATGTAATTATGATTTAGGTGTATAATTACCACTTTTAACCATCGTGATGACAAAAATGTGTGAAATAAAGAGAACATGTAATTTAGGCTCCTAACAATGAGTAGGAAACGCGTTCAAAATAGCATAAAATAATTTCATGCCGTCGTATCGTTCCTTTCTGTAAGAGTCCAGGGATATTTTTACAATAAAGGGATCACAACGGGAGAGGTGCGATTTTCCGTGTTATTTTGTGGTAATTTGAGGGGAAAACAACTGTCTCGAGAACTACTGAGTTCATCCCCTGTAATAGTGTTATTCAAATAAAATGAAAGGATGAAGTCGGGTGGAAAATAGGTATTTAAGAATTTGGTACGGTACAGATTCTCGCCGGAATTAATCCCGTCCGTGTTTACTTTTTGGTTTATTCTGTTATGGTTTACGCCGTGTCAGATAAATGCTTTAATTTCATTATGTCTTCAATGCGTCTTGGTATTGAGAAAGCTTGAAAAAAATTATTATAAGAAATTTAAATGTTATGTAATGTCGTGAATTATTTATTTTAATCAGTGATACAGGTGTGATATTGTGGAACACATGACACAAAATTAAAATGAATGATGTACGGTATTTATATCGTCCTAACCATCGGTTAACACCCCCTGGTAGATAGAACTAATCGTTTGACCAATCAGAACGCTCCATTTATGTGCAACAAAAAACAAACTTTAAGAATCAGATTCGCATTCAATTAGAAATGTTAACGAAGTTGCGATATATGCTTTAGGACAAGAGAAAACAGTTTGCTTTTGGTTATAATCAAACGTTAAAGGAGACTCTTTTCTTAGTCGTGTATTGCTAGATAGCTCTGAGCACCTAACGATATGGAACTGTGAAGTATCCATCCAAGCTAACTTAATACATTGATCGGTCATTTTAGAAGTTTTTTCTGCCAGCACATTTTGGTGATTTCTACTTGGGGCAGCGATGTCATTCTTGGCGATAGAATCGAACGCACCATGGCAGGTATGTTCACTTTATATGCCCTCTTACTAGTATACTCTTCCGCGAGCAGTTTAATCAATTTTTTAAATCTTTTTACATTCTATTCCGCAAGCTCCAAAGTAACATTTTTTATGAGAAATCCTTTTTACAATCTGACAATATTTTCCTGGATCGTTTAATTAAATTATATCTGTATCATAATTAAACTTATACAATAAAAACGTGTACTTTTTTGTATATTTTCGTATGTCTAATATCCTTGCATTCTTTGAACATTCAAAGCAAATTTAATTGGATATTTCCTTTGTTGTGTTGTCAAATTAACAACCATTTCAAGCGTAAAAGCTGAAACTTTTTAATCAATCTTCACTTTAATAAGGTAAGAATCTACAACTATATTTTGTCAGTGTGTATTTGCCCACCCCAAGGAACTAATCGTGTTCTCTGTAATGTCAAAATAAGATGTATCACCGTACTAGGGACAGGTTCAATATTCGTACATGTCCTAAATAGTTCCACATATTTTCTGTTTCTGGTGATGTCATGCGTTCTCTTCAATTCTTAAAATTTTACCAATTAAAGGGCCAAATTTCACCTGATACTCTGAACACTGAAAAAATGAGTGGTTTTTTTTTATAGATACAAGATCAATTGCTATATTCGAAATAAAAAAAAGATTCACAATTCAACTTGAAATTGTGTGTGTTATTTTTAAGAAAACGCCAATCTTCGATTCATGTACATCAACTTCTTCATTATTTTCCAAACTGAAGAAGATAAGTTGATCTGTTTTACTCCGAATGATAATATATCACACGTAAGTCTACGGTCGGGCAATTTTAACCGCTTCACCCACTTTATTTTCATAATCTTCAGACATGAGGATTAGTAGTATAAATTCTATACATATATACATAAATATTATTATTGTTGGGTGAATTTACGTCAGGTCAAATTTAAACTGAACTGAAATTCTAATTTGGATTTCTTTGATATTAACACCACTTCAAAACTTGAATCTTAAATTCGTTAAAATAACAAAGATTGCTTTTTTCTAAGGATCAGAATGAAATGTAATATTTAAAATAACAACTTAAAAAAATAGTTTTTATCAAGAGAAAACTTAGGTCTTTGAAATCCAAAATTATATTGAATGAATGTATTTTTAATAAGTGGATGACATTGGAACTGATATATCAGGACATCTCCTTGTTGAATTATTTATCGAGTTGGTAGCATCACAAGATAATATTCAGTTAGTCAATTAGCTTAGAAAGCAAACGATTTGATCCTACCATTCATTATAAAGAGATAATGGTAATTACTATTAATGTCCCAATAATCTGTTTTTATCGGTTTCAACTTGGACTACCTTTTTGTATACGAATTGTCTCTTTTAGTGGTAATTGGTCGATTTATTCCCATTTTTCACACAAATTGAATCAAAATGATGTTTTATCGGTGGAATCGCAACATGGAAATTGTAAGGATGCGCAACATCGTTAATAGGTTTACTTAATTCTCAATTTTATGCATTAGAAGATTAAATAACAAAGACAATTTGATGTAAAAGAGGGTAAAATCTTATCAACAGTAAAATATTCCGGAAACTTTTATCATAACGGACATAGAACGCCAATCGCACTCCGGAAACGTGAAGGAAAATGTGCACCTTTTATTACCGTGTAGTATCATTTATAAGTTTCTACCAAAATGCATCTGTTAAGGTATGATTTGTGTTAATTATGAATACTGATTTTTTAAATTTTAAACATTTGTTTAACATTTTACCAATTTTCTTGAATAATTTTGTATGATTTTTGTGCGTCTTAATTTGAGGAGATAATATTACTTAAAAGAAATAAGTTTATTCTGACTCAATCACCCAAAATTAAATACAATTATTACAAATTCTATTTTGTTTTCAGTTGAAATAAATTGACAGAATAATTTTACAACAATAAAAATGGATAGATAGAAATAAACAGCCATTTAGTTTTGTCATTTAAAATCTATTTTCACTTAAATTCAAATTCAATTACATTAAGTAAACTTTCACTAAATAACTTTCGCTCCAGAGATTTCTATCTATACCAATAATTTATCATGGAAAAATACGAGTTTTTCAAGTTTGAAAGAAAAAAAACACTGATGTTGTTTGTGATAAAACTGACACTTTAAAGACTATGTAATGACACAACTTAATCTAAAAAGACATAACAAATAATTTCTTTTACTTCTTTTGTCTTTCCATTTTGCCTTGAGCTGTTGTACATTTTCACCTTTTCTTTGTTTTTGTGTGAATACGTCAGTCTTCACAATCACTTAATAAATTTAAAATGAAGAGATATAGATGGTGTATATATATGTGTTTCTTGTGGATTTCATATTAAAAACTTATTCATTGATACTAAAGTCAATGATACAAATGAAAATCCAAGGTCATTTTACAAGACCAAAATGTTACTGTTTCGAGAATCAAAATGTCATAGCAAGAACCATTTCATATGCTCGCAAACGCATGACGGGAATAACGCATGCGAAAAAAATAATTAATCATTAAAAACAAATAAAACTGTCTTCATGAATTGTCTAAATCAACAACCCTGCTCAAGATTAGTGTATCAAATATCAATAAATGTAACTATAATAAACTCACATTAAATTCGCTGGTTTGAAAATGACAGATTGTGTGACAGTCACGAGCTAGTCGAAAGAGTGGACGGACTGTTGTAAAAGAAGCGGAAGACAACGTAGACGGCGTTGCATGATGTCCTCTAAAGATTTTGAAATTATATGATATATCAGTATCTCTGACAAAAAATGATTTTTCATTTTACTACTTTCTAATTTGTCAGATAAAACTAGGAGAAAACACGTGCACGTACGGGACCGGCATTACACATCAAAAAAGCAAAGACAAAAATATTTTGATTAAATCTTAAAATATAACTAAAACACAAGTTAATTCTTTCTAATAACTTTTGATCACGATTTATGAGAAATAGAATATTGTTTTATTACCTTAAGATGAAAAGTTTATTAAAAGCAAAACGCACGCTTAACTGAACGAGATCTGAAATAAATGGCAGAAGTTGATTGATCTTTTTTGTTTGTCTGGTTTTTTTTTAGGATTATTATTATTATTATTATTATTATTATTATCATTTTGTTGGTCAAAATCATTTCTTGGAACTATTTTGGCCTTTGTATAAATGGATTATATTGATGGAAAAATAACTTTCGAACCCAAAATTGAGCCAATCAAATAAATATATGATTGCCATAATTTCTTCATTCAATGGAAGTACCCTCGTAGAATCTTTAGGTCTAAATATGGCGTTTCTGAAATATGTTTCATTTACATAAGGACTCTTTGCCCTTTAATCAAATTTTCAAATTCATCTGATCAAAATATTTGGTGTGATTGCTGTATAATTCGTTTAGTAATTCATTTGATAAAAGACTTGTTGATGTATTAGATGCTTTAAGTAAATATGAATAATCGTAAACTTGGGACAACCGATTCATCATACAGACATTACTCAATAAACGGTTAAATACACAATCAGGGTACAATATTCCCTTTTACTATTAGTGCCAGGTGAAAATTTCCAAAGTCAAATAGTTACCTTTTTCTTTTCGCCAAAAATATGAACTTTTGCGGAATACTTATATAGAGAATGACACAACGTGTCTGGATATATCTTAATACCCTTTTCTACCTACTTGATTAGACTACATTTGCTGAATAAAGATTCCACACCAATATTCAAACGCTCATTGCATGCTCAAGTTATCTTTTTAAAAAAAATCCGAGCGTATTGATCACAAATTTTAGAAAGAAAAATATTGTTAAAAGGAAAGGAAGTACAAATGGCACGCCGGTCTCAAAGCCGCTATCAAAGAGAGCTCGGTATTTTAATCAGACATATATACCCCCTTTTCTGAGCTTTCTGAATATCAAATATGATTCTTCTGTATGATAAAAAAATTTAAAAAGATGGCAACAATATCTACTTTTTTGTTCTGCAAAGTGATCATTAAAGAAACTGCATATGTTTTAGGTCAACAATCTTACGTATCTTGAACACAATAATTCATTAAAATATACCTTTTTATACATGAAGTGCCTCTATTATCATCATATGCGTGATTTTTAATTTTTTTTTTTTTAATTTTTTTTTTTTTTTTTGGTTGTTTCTTTCTTTTTCTTTTTTTTTCTGTTGTTGTTGTTTGTTTGTTTGTTTGTTTGTTCGATGAACACTTAGTTTAATCCACATTTTATTTTCGAATTCGTATGATATCTAAGTAAAAATCACTTATTTTGATGTTGTTATTTATAATCTGATATATATTCAGTCGATATTGATAGCAACTCTAGAACCGTGTGGCAGTGAGAGAGCAACTAAAAAAATCTTTTTGTTGACTTGCTCAAGGTGAAACCAATGAACGAGTCCTTTTATTGTCTATACAGTAAGTTATTTTCCAGAATGATGTATATGCGGCAAAGGCTATAATGAGTCACATGGTATGACTAGGTGCCAAATTCTTCTGTATATTTATGTCCTCCTTTGAACCAGTTGAGACCAAGATTTTAGCGTAAAATTATGACATAGGTCGACCATTGAAGTTAATTATGACGTTTTTGTTTGTTTTCGTTTGACCTTTCTCATTTAGTTCGTAACAGTTCACAATTTGGTCATTAGTTTTTGTCTTGTTTACAACTTAACATATTTACAAGTACATGACTCAACAGCTACATTCGGCAGAGTGCTTATCTGACTTTTTTTTAATTATTATATAGATTTCAGTCATAAGAGACTGGGTTTGTTTGATCGTTGCATTGCACGAGTAAAATCGAATTCGACGTGTGCTGGAATAAACCTTGCCATATTTATGCCAATCGTTTCATGTAAATCTTAATTTTAGTCTCAAACTGATTACGGAATAATATTTTGCGTGTGAAGAACAATTAGCAGTACAGGTTTTGTTGAAATATTAAATCTTATCAGGAACGGGGTTGATATATACCTACGACTATTTATGTCGAAATTTTACATAAAATCAGCCATGATACTAGTTATATTTTTGTATAGTTTATGATAGGATTGTTGTGAATGTTCAATATTCAGCAGCTTATTCATTTGGTCATTTGTTTTTAAAATTTAAAAGTAGCCCCATGATTGTTGTTGACAGTCTCTATGCTTTTTTGTTTGTTTTGTTTTCTAGCTTTTCAATGGACTCTGGCCTCTCTTTGGTTGGGTTCTGTCGTGCGTTGTTGTCTGTATTGTTTCGGAAGCGCGAAGATAACTTTTTTAGCAGTATTCGGAGATAAAATGATCGTCTGAAAATCGACATTGTTAAGTAATGGTTTAAATATTAAATCTTTTTTTTTCTGTTCATGTCCGGGTCAGAAATTATTTTGAGCCAAATTTGGAATTTTTTTTCTCACAAAAATCACAGCCTTCCCCATTTGTAATAAAATGGCTGATGCCATAGTACTAGTTTAGAACTTCTTAGACGAATATTGAAATTCAATGAAAGCTGTAATAAATTCTAGGAAATTTTACAAAGATAAAATTTGAGTTATCGCTCTTCTGTCGTTTTCTTTCTTCCATGATGGCTGAGGTGTGTTTGATTGTTGACAGCTGCCACTCATTGTATGGATTGTTTAATTCCCCTCCCCTAACCAAATATGGCATTTAACTGTTTAACTATAAGAATATGATTTTTCTGCTTTAGCCAATATTAGTATATGCTTGACGAGTTCTATAATATAATTGTAATCATATAATTCACTTTAAAGTATATCCATTATCAATTGAGTCACTTGGGTCATATCTTCTTCCAAACGTTTGGTAAATCTTTTCTTTTCCATTTATCAGATTGCCAGCAATCGTTTTCGCGTGCCGGCTGAATTAGATTGACCACATAAATATGGCTAACATATTTTTTAAAGTCACCTTGGTACGATTAAAGTTTATAATTTTTCTGTAGTACTGATCAAGGTATTGAAGGTTTTGGTCTTTTCAATAATGCCCAGCATGTCGGTGCAGTTGAATTGGTAATTTATTCCAATCTAAGAAATTTCTCATGATCTTCAAAATTTTAGCTTCCTTTCATTCAATAGACATGTCAGCTGCATGGAGGGATGATTTATTCATTTGGACAAAATTACGAATTCTAAAAAAGGACTTGAAATTTACGGGTGTAAGATTTCTTCTTTATGATTGGCACTCTTTTTACCGACTGTAACAAGTAATTCACAACTAACATTAAATGATATCCTTCAAGATTTTGTCACTCCGCTTTTCAAAAACTAGATAAAGCCCGTGTGATTACAAATTACAAGCTATTCGGTAGGTCTCGTCTTTCACACTTGACGATATAACACGGAATGAATAAGTTACAGATTTCAATTTATAATGCCGTTACGAGAGTCATCAATGGATTTACGAGTTTGTCATCCACATAATAACCTGTGATCGCTCTGTAACTTCATCCGTCTTCAGAAATTCTTGAGAACCTTATTCACTCTGTTCAATTTCGATATTTTTCAAGATAATAAGTAGAGATATTAATACAAATAATTTCATCTATTCTTGGCACGAAAACGCTGTCATGTCCCATGTTGTCCGAAACAGCAGAAAAACATCGGCATCATGTGGTTTGCTCATGTGTTATGAATTGTCTATGGGAAATAATTGACTCCGAATCCAATAGAAAAATCTGTCTCACTTTCATTTAGTTTTCGTGATATAATTGCCATGTCCTTTTCATGCGTTTTGATTTGATAAAGATAACGAGTTTGCATTCACGACCAGCATTCAAAGGAAATATCCGACTGTGATGACTACATTCGCTATAATTGCTCACTCGCTCGTGTATTCTCATATTGGTCGGGCCTTTTGTCGTCAGTTCTCGTTAACACGAGAGGTCAACAAAAGCGATTGCATGTTATCTGCAATGTGTACGTTTTTTTAAAACTTTTTTCCGGCTTTTAAAAAGGTCAAGAATATAAAATGCTCGAATCGAATTCATTTTCTTCAAATTTCCAGTTAGTTTCTGACACAGACAGTGGATAGTATTTTACATTTGTTATTTAATACAATGGATGTACACGTACGTATACGGAAGACACTGGAGAAAATTAGGGAGAATAAATTGTATAAATATCTCACTTCTGAGATAGTAAAGGGCACGGCTTTGTTTTTTTCTTAAATTAGAAACCCTTTCTATCGCTAGTAATACTCTGGTATACATGAACATTTAAGATTTAAGAAGTATGTTTTTGAATGATGTTCGCTAAGAAACCATATAATGACTCAGTTAGTGCATACGACCACACACTTGGGAGCAAACTCTTGTGGACCTTTCTTTTTATAACAGATGTTTCATAAACAAAGGTCAATAAATGCTCCTTGTGGTCGTTTATATTTACGTCCCGTTGCATTATATTTTGTGTGGATTGTATATATTTTGTGACGGATCTTTGGGTTTTACTGAGACTGAGACAAATGATTTAGTTTTACTATAAATAACAGATGTATAGAGGTGAGGATAAAAGGAGCTTACTGTACAACTGATGACGAAACTTTGACATGTTATCAAGTTACACCCACAGAACAGAGACAAGATACAAATTATAGATACGAGACCAAAATGGTCAAATTAATTTCAGTTATCAAAACCGACAGACAAAATAGCTTGACCAATGTTATGGGTTGAATCATCCCATGTTTTCTATGTAACTTTGACAAATGGAATGTTTATGAGATTACATTTTGGCACAGAAAATGCAGTTTTTCCTTTCTTTAAAGATTGCTCTATTTTTCTAGAATTAAATTTGTCATATATAACTCTTCCATAATTAATTACCCGAATTAAACAAACATGAAAATTATATTAAAATGTAATTTGAATTAATGTACAGTTCTTAATCCTAAGAAAGCAGAAAATGCATGACAATACGCATATGTATATTTTGTGAAAAATTATAGAACCTTTTAACTTTAGGGTCTGATTCATCGTTAGAGAGGATAATGTTTTTGAAGCAACATGTTCGGGATTTCTCGAGTGAATATAAGCTATAAAGCTTCATGTATTTTCAGTTTATAAATTATTAAATTAGTGAATTGGTTATGAATCCTTTGTCTTAATAAGCACTAAATAAACACGTTTATTTTCATAGTAAAATTTGAATAAAAATGATCATTTATAAATAGAACCAATTACAAGATAAGAAAATCTGGCTTTTCACTCCTTTGAAATTGCGGGTATAATTCGTTTGTTTCTTATTTAAAAGGAAACGTTTTAATTTGTTCAGAAAGTATTTTTACAACAGTGGCCGGTAGCGCCAGACTGTCTCGGACAACACTAATCCTCATTGTTCACACAAATACCAATCCACACTTCAATCCATGTAACGATTGCAAAAGCAACACAAAACCACTTAAGCGATGATACAGTGTTTAAATCGAGTACCTGTTTTGCTTTATAAAATAAAAAGCTAATAAGTGGTCAGCAAAACTGAACACAAAATCGTCTTACGATCCCTATTATTTTTCGTAATCTCAATTTTAAACATCCTCGCACCCGTGAAGTAAAAATACCCCAGCTTACATAACCTCGACAGCAAAACTCTACCCAACTGGAACTTTATCCAGTAAGTTCATATTTCATTTTCAATTGTACTTGAAAGAATTAATGAAAATAATTTCATATTTTTCTAATTTACAGATAAACACTTAAAATAATAATATGTATGAGCCTCTCTGAAATTAAGAGTTATCTATGCAAGAAAATATCTCCTAGTCTGCACATTTAATCGATAGTTCCCTTCTAGCTGTTTGCAAAATCATAAGATTTAAAACATTTTATGTTTACGTTATGAAACGGGAATCTTCGATTAACAGTTACTTTATTCAATATTAGCTTTGAAAAGATATGATGGTTGACAGATATACAGCCCGTTATATATTATTTTGAGATTTTGGAGTGGATATCACAATGTCAGGAGAGAGAGATAGATCATAGGTGCCACTGATGTCATACGTACGTTTATTATTTAATGATTCGTCATATTGTTTGTTTGTTTGTTTGTTGTTTTATTTGGGTTGCGGAAAGGGAGCTAGGAAAGTAAATACTTTCCACACAACTTATTTTTACAGACAAAAATGAGTATTTGTATGAAAAAAAAAATAAATGTTATCATGTTTTAGTCAAATAATCAAAAAAAGTTAATGAATTAAGAAATTATTTCGCAAAATATTCCATTGAAATAAAGAAGAGGCACATTTAATTTTTGGGAAATAAAAAAAAATATTTTGTTTGTTCTGTTTTAGTAGTTTTGTTTCGCGTCGACTGTATGATGCATTATTTTCTCTTTTTTTATCATGCTGCAGTTCTCCTTTTAACGAGATTAAAAAAAATAGTTTAAAAATTTGAAAAGGGATGATCTCATTAGATTATGGTATGTTAATATGTTACTTTAAATAATTATTGAAGTCAGGAAAAAATATCAAATGCGAAAAGCAAACTGAATACAGGATTAACGACCCATTGCTGTTGTGCCAATTAGCGGTGAAATTAATATAACATTGTTATACTTTTGGATCGCCAACATTATCTGTTACAATATAATGTACTCCTGTGCACCACGGGGAAGTGGAGGTTGGATTTTAAGCAGGGTGAGCCATTTAATGTTAAAGATTAAAACTCTGGTATTGCATTTACAGCATAAAACAGAGTATTAAGTCACCTTGAAATCGTCCTATAAGCACTATGCATGTTTGCTTACTATAAACCAGTAATGTTCTACCTCAAGGGACTTTATACTACTAGTATCATATAGTCCCTGGTTCTATATCCGATGCTTACTGTTTTTACGAGTGCAGATCGTTAATACTATTAACTTGAAACTTCATTTATCACCCTTTACCTAACGGTTACCCGGAAAAATGTGCAGATGAAAAAAATAATCTTTGGTGCAAATGAAATGCAACCTTGTGGCGCAAATGAAAGAGTAAATATTTGAAAAATTGGCGCAAAAGCATGGCGCCCAGGAATAAGTATTGTAACTGTTGTATGTAAATGTGGAGAATATATAAATAGTGTTGGCGCTTCAGACAATAACTGTTGTACATCTAGTAAATAAACAATATCCTGCTCGCATTCCTACTTCTCATTTCCATAAGTGACCTGTGTGTTACATACTAAGTTTGGATTACTTAGGGGATATACTGAGGTATGTATTTACTCTCCCAAATAAAATAACATAACCCTATTTATAATTTTGCTACAATGCCCTGTGGTTCTTTTCTCTAAAAGGACCGTAAATGCCCGCAAAACGTCCTGTCAAGCCGCTGAAGTGTTCAGCTCTGGTTTCAGAGATTTCCCCAAACCAAATCATTTACTAAAATTACATCTTAATCTTGCGCATTGACAAAGATGAACTTTAATTGTAATCATTTTCAATTTTAATTGAAGCATTTATCTAAAACTTTGAAATTTGAGATAAACAAGGATCGGAGTAACAGAGGCCAAAACAAAATGATGTATTGAGTTTCTGGAAAAAAAGGCTTTCCTGTCCAATCCAGAGAAAAAAGCCCTACCCAAAAAATTGTATTGTCATTTATTTGGTAAGGCCAAAACAAACACTAGTCTTGTATTTTGCTACCAAATGAAAGGTGGTTAGGAGCACTATTTTATTTTTTTAAAACATTTTACACTGATTTAATGGGTTAGTCATGTGGACTTTAACTGTGCTTGAGCCAAAATGGCCATAAAATGTTTAGAATATGCACAAAAAATTGGGTCGGTAGAGGAGCAGTAAATACATTATTTTTTGTTATTATTTTTTTTTTGTCTAAGTTAAACAGAAAAAATAATAATAATAATATATTGAGGTAAATAATCTACCTACTAACTAACCTAGTGGAGAAGAGGTAATTTATTGAGGTTTTCTGAAATAGTTTCGTTAAATGGCCAAATCAGAAACATGTTCTCTTGTAGGACTAACGTAAATGTATGATGTATGTCTCGAGTAGGTCTTGTATTGAACTTTATCATCAGAGTCTGGAGTGTGGCGTGTATCATATTTGGATAAAATTCAAAGGAAAAATTTAGGAGGCACAATTGATCTTATCATAAAAGCTTAACGTGGGAAAAGATAAATGAAAATACTGAATTCAAATTACAAAAACAAAAATGGAATCACTAAAAGACATACCAAAATCATTAAGTCACATAACGTGAAAGGCTTTTTCGATTTCTATATATGAAACCGACTGTAAACCTTTATAAGGATAATTGGGGAAATAAAAAAAAATAATAATTTAAATTTCATAAACTCATGCATGCACTGGTCAGTTCCCTAACCCCCTAGTGTTTTGCGTGAATTATTTCTCAATTTTCATGATAGTCAATCGGGAATCCAATTTTTAGATTATTTGCTTCATTCAAAATTATTTACCAAGAGAAAAAATGTAGTAAAAATATAGGTCAAATAAAACTATTGACAATTGGTCGTTAATTTTTATCAAGCACTTATATACATATATGATATATTAAGGACCATAGGGACCTTAAATGAGGAATTAACTCACAGTTCGGATTATGCAGATTTTCAAAAATACTCAATTGTCCGGCTGTATGCCTATATGGTCTGAGAAATCATCAGAGTCGAAGATAAAATTACCTGAACAAAATAGAAACTGCTTGTCATTATGTATGTATAAATAATGTTTAGAACAGGAATCAAAACATAGAAACTGAAATGAAACTAAAACAACAAGATTAAAAGCATATTGTTAACGTTTTTCAAAGCAGTCCTTGTGCGTACAATTTAAATTCTACCAATAGCTTACCACTACACCTAAAGACGTTCCCTTTTTGTGCAACTTATTTTGTCATAATGTCACTATTTAAGAAATCGATTTGATATAGATGAGGACGTGCGCATAAAAATGCAGATTTTGTCAAAATATACTAATATGTTCTATATGTGTTACCCCGTTGTTGAGCGCGACCATACGCGTTGGAACTGAACGCGTAAATAATTTACACACATATGGTCCAGGCCCCGGTTTCATAAAAAAAATTATCAGAGGTATTCCTCAAATCCTTGAGTTTTCCTCAAATCTTCAATTTCAAGCGATCTGATTGGTTAAAATTTGAGTTGAGGAAGGATTTGAGGAAAATCTACTCTTTGAGTTTTTTTTATAAACCAGCCCCTGACCATACGCGTACGGTTCAAATACCCATGTAATGTCTGAATACGTTCATGCCTTCTCATAAATGCGGCCATTATCATTATCATTATTAGTTCCAGACCCCCCGTTATATGCCGAACTTTCGATCGGCCACTGTTCCCTCTGGATTTAATAAATCATATTGACAATGTGATCTGTACATTTTTTCATTACTCTTGTAGCACCCTCATATGCCTGGGATAGCAAGTGAACGTGTCTTGTGACCAAATTTGAATTTGACGCATTCAACATTTTAACGAAGAGCTAGAGAAATCGGTTGTGTATAATTTCCCCTTCAGTTTTTCATCCGATCATTGTTTTGTTAAATATTTTTTTTTCGTATTTAAAACAGTAAGTAAATTTATTGTTCGGATGTTTACGTCAATTTACTGGAATCAAAATATAAAAGTAACATTCCTAAAATTTCATAATGTTGGTGTTGATGATCAAATTGTTGTTTCACATGACTATGATAAGAGAAATTTTCAATTGAAAACGCTCCGATTTTGTTTTTAAATCCGAACAAATTTCGCTAAAGATTATATGCGGTCGTTGCTTTTCCATTATCCAATTTTTGTGAAACTGTTGAAGGTGTAAATGCCTCGTAAAGTAGTAAGTCTCTTAAATAAATAAGAACTAATGAGTCCATTGGCAATACGGATCCCACGGATTTGAGTGAAAAGGGGCGAGAAAACATTCTGATAATTAAAAATTAAATACAAAACAAAATATAGTAGCTCTGCTGGACTTAATCCTGTAATCTTCTGGAATTAATGTCATTGTTTGTTCGATAGATTTTATTTCCCACAGTAAAGATCTTTATAAAAAAGTGAAAATATTGTGTGCCCTTTTAGGAACGCTTTTTATTGCAAATTTTATGGTAAATACTTCATATGAATGTTGAATATTTAGAATAGTTTTTTTTTACATGTAAAAATTTTCTGCAAAATTTACTACAATATATCTTTAAATGAATAGAAGTATCTTATACAAAGATTATCAACCGTGTCACTTCTCTATAACATTTAGTTCCTCCGAAGTCAACCCGGATAACTTGATTGAAAAAATTGAGTAAACACCATTAATTGCATGAAATCTAATTTCAGTATTTCCCATTCATTTATTTCGATAAAAGACCAATTCATTGGAAACATTTTTGGATGAGTTGTGTTCTATTACTTTTCTGAGTGGTGTTGAATCGTTGGGCGTTTCTTTTATTGTGTCAATCAGTTCCCATTGACCAAATATGGAAGAATATTACTCATTAACTCCGCCTATTCGTCCCGCTTCGTTGTTCTCGTTCACTGAGCCGTAGAGAAATGGGCTAGTCCTTTAATAGTATTAAAACACTGCTCGAGGTTTATTTTGGATTTGTGCCTTTGGGCTAGATGTTTACACATTGGTGTTGGACTGTGATCTTATTTTAAAGTGTCGATTTTTTTCTACATGTTACTCAAAATTTACTTCATATCACCATATAACGTATAACATTTAATTAGGAAAAGTGGTTCAGTGCAGCATTTGTGCGTTTGATTATTTCTGATACATGGGAAAGAATTTATAAGAATTAGCGATTTCACCTCTCGAGGGACATATTTACTGGTAATGG
Organism: Perna viridis; assembly: GCA_037379345.1. Classification (NCBI taxonomy): domain Eukaryota; kingdom Metazoa; phylum Mollusca; class Bivalvia; order Mytilida; family Mytilidae; genus Perna; species Perna viridis. The sequence goes on along the minus strand of CM074511.1, from coordinate 50,950,421 downwards.
CCCAAGTTAGCCCCGTGGGTCACAATCACGTAGCTACAGCCGAGGAAAACGGACAAGCTGAAGTTAACGGAACTTCTATCACCGACCTCGACCAATCGCCAAATTACTATAAACGAGAAATGCCCACGGCATTCAATGGAAACGTTGATACGGAGGTATATATCACTACGCCTAAAAAATTGACTACAAATTGCTAATGTTTTGAGGGAATTCTATACTGCAGTCACAAGTCCTTGTGTGTTTTCATTTTGTGTAAAGATTGCCTTAATGACAAGATCTCTATACAATGAAATGAATTTTCCCCTATAGACTTAAATTGCGTGTGTGTGTTTTTTTTATTATTATTTTAACAGGCTAACGTAGTTCTTTTTCTTTTTAGGAAAGAAGAGATGTTGCAAGCCATGGTGGGCTGGGACAGCTGGTTACGTCTATGTCATCTTCAGGAACATTTCCGCCGGCTCCGAGATTATCACATACACCAACCTCGGACTTCCAACCACCATACTTTCCTCCACCCTACAACCTCCAGGCACAACAGGGTATGGAATTCCATCATGCACATTTTAACTCCGACTCTTACTCTCATTTGAGCAACTTTCACCCAGGATCACAAAATTATCAACAAATCCATGTTCCAGACAGTAGGGCTATACGTTACAAGGAGGAACCCATTCATAACATGCATGGACTCACAGCACCTAATGATTCCCGTCGGCTGGACTACAGTGGATTCCGACGGTCCGACGTGTTGGTCCCTGGTGGACACCTAGGCTTCGGGGAACATGATGCTTCTTTTGTGCACCACAATTCTGTAACACAGGCTATTGAAGACGCAGTTCATCAGGTTTGTCGAGTTTTATCACATGTATCAAAATTTAAACATTAATGCAAATTTCAATTTAAAGAAAAATACAGAATATAACTATAGGAGCGACAGTACTTGACGTATCTTTAATTTGATGAAGTAGCTTGAATAAATTTGAGATTTAAATGTTATTCTTTTAAAATTGGAGGTTATAAATGTCGTAGAAAACAAAATGCATGTTATTAGAGACTTTCTCAATGGTTTCAAATTTCTTTCTATTACTAACAATTCTGAGATTTCTTGAATAGTCAGAATTGATTTGACGTTTGAAAATTAACGAAAGAGAAAAATACATCAGTTTTTACACTATAAATATCCATAACTCGGGTGGGAAAATTTTGATTCGCTCTTATTTTTTGTTGAACATTTCTTTGAATAAAATCGTAGATCCAATTAAAATAGAAATATTAAAACGTTTATATGGAAGGGAATAAGTTAAGGTGTTTCCATTCACAAAAGAAATACAAATACAAGATTTGTGTATTGTGTTGAGAAGAGCCTAAGGATATTACAAGTGCAAACTACACCACATAATAGATAAAACCATTCAAAAATCACCGAGTGCACCCCAGGCTAAAACCTGAACGGCACGCGTTCCGTAGACTGTTAAATGACTTCACGCATTATATGTTTAGAGAGGTATAATAGCATATTAATAAGTTTTCTAAAACGGATTTTTCAACTCCATGTAAGTATTAACTTTATTTAATATTGTTTGATTAAAAAGGGGGCGATTGAATACCCCTCTAGTGAAAGTTCGGAAGGATAATCTACACGATTTTACAGAATGGAATTTTGATTTTTTTAGTCGATTGTTGTTTTGTGTTTTTTCCTAGCATTTATGACAAATTTTGTAGATACTTTTTTATCATTCTATTTTTGTTTAATTGTCGGTAACTCAACAGCTGAATTTGAAGTAAATTGTACGTATTAATTATGTACCTGTTTGTAACAGGTAAAATATTTTTTTTAATATTTATTCAACGTACCTTATAGTTAACGTGGTATAAAACTTATTTTATTTTAACGTTGTCAGTGATGTGTGGATCCGCCACTTACGATTTGAAGATACCACTTATGTTTTTACGCAAAATTTAAAGTAACTTTTCGTTTATGAAAAATCATTAAACTATCGAAATTTAACCATTTTGGTGTATCATGGTTGAAAAAAAATTAGATTTGTTTAGTCAGCAGATTATCGACTAAACTATACTAAACAATACTTGATAAAAACGTGCTAAAAGTAATCTTTCTATTGGCGTTGTGACACCCATTCAGTCCGTGAGTGGGGGTCTAGTTTCGCACACCTATTACCTGATCCACAACAATGCATGGTTTTTACTTGTGTCCAATGCCTATTTAAATAAATTCTAATTTGCCCAGCGAGACCAATTTACGGTTAGTATAGTTAAATAGATATTTGATGACCGAGTGGAAAATGGAACTTAATAGGAAATTATACAATTTTCACCAAAAAGAATTAATATTTATTTTACCTAGTAGTAGTACTAGTCATGTCTGTTTTACATGCACACAAATAAGACTATTTTTCATTTCCTTATTACAATCTTTTTGTTTGTTTGTTTTTTTTTTTTGTTTTTTTTTTTTGTTTTTTGGCTAACATGATCTTGCGGTTTACTTCAATATATATATTATTATACATGTGTATGTAGTATAAATTATTATAACGCACGTTCATTAATGTATTAAATCCCATTTAGAGCGCAACTTAAACTTCAAATTTTATACAGTGATGAGGAAACAATGTTAAGGAGGTTGGACAAATTTAGCCTTTTTCAGGGAAATTCTTATGTTAAGAGGTCCATCCCTGAAGTTTCCATGTAAACATGTAAAGATGTAACAATAATTCATTTTAGTTTAAAACCACTTTTCATTCCTACCTCTGCTCTATATGAAAAATAAACCCAAACAGAAGAAATGGCGTTAGTTTGGCAGTAGAGGTCTTATGATGGTGTTCCCATTACTCCTTATTACATTATAAGCATTATACCCACTCCCCGCTTCAAAAGTGATAATCCTGTCCGTTCGTTCGCCTGTCCGTTTCCAGTTCTAATCTGCATTTCCTCTCAAACCGATGAATGGAATTTGATGATACCTTTAAACATTCTTTTTCACATGATGCCATTGTGTACCTCCTATTTTGTTCCATCTGCTTCGAGATTCTAGGGTGCGGGTATCAACAAGTGAGCTTTGCACCCTGTTTTCTAGTTATTTTCTATTTTATTCTATTCTTGATCGTGGTTAATAAAATAGACCATACTAGACCAAGTCATATGTTGAGTTACAACTCCTACATGTATATCCTTCAATGCCGTGTACATACGAGTTTAGAATTGATTCGTTTGCCTCAGTGTATATAAAACGTAGTTTAAAAAAGACGAAATTCATAAAGTTTGACAAAACGAATTCTTCTAGTGTGAAAGTATTGAGAAAGCTTTTTTCTGTTGACTGGCTGTCACAAAAGGGTAAATTTTGTTGAATTCGATGCCCTATTTCGTCATGTTTTAAGTTTTCCTCTTACCTATGGTGTTTTATATAGGATCACACATCTGGTGAGAATAATTGAGTATTTACCTGTGACCAAGATTCAATGTAATGGCGAATTTTTACGACATTTTTGACATACTTGTGGCTCCGAAAATTGCTTATATCATAAAGGACAAGTGTCCATTCTAACTTAACCAAGCATTTACTGAAAACTTGGCCTAAAATAAATAATTTCGTCGTGGACAGAATGAAAGATCTCTGGTCAAAGTCTAGATGACCACGCAGAACATAAATGATGGTTTTAGTTCTGTTTTATCACCCCATACTATCATAACATAAACACATTCTGACAGATGAGCTACGAGCTTTTATCAATCAAGACAAAGGTTCTTGGTAGCACATGTGGATACATAAATCCTACAATCGTTTTTCCCTCGTTTCCTTTTCAAACTCGGAACTAATTATTTGAAGAATGACACCGATCTAATTTACTGCTGACAATATATGCGCGAATTAGAATAAAAAAGACGGACAAGCGGTCAAGGTCAATCTGATGGCGGTCAACTATCTGATTATCACGTGGCTATGATATTAAGCACATGCATTTGTATGATTCACATTTGCATTTTTACTTTGAAAATTTGATAAACCGGCGACACATGCCTGTCCATATATGCATCATTCAATTCTTTTATAACTTTCTAGGCGTATCGAAACACGGTTAAACGTATTCATGCCATTCATTCACTTTTCCTATATATTGAAAAGAAAAGTTTACTTTGGAAATGAAACTCCAATTATTATAAATTGGAATTTAAGCCGGAAAATGATACAACACCTATTAAAGCCCACGACATTTTTAGGTCAGCCCACAATGACATTCTTCGGCCATTGCACAATACGATGACCATTACAGGCCGGTACTGGCCTCCACTTCGGTCTAAATACATTTAATGGTGATTTAATTGACCATTCTCACAAATCTGAAATTGCAAATGAATAGTTGCGGATGACTGAATAGTAATTTTAACCATAAAAGATTTGATAGTACAGATTTAAACTTGATAAAACAACCCATCGAAATTGAAGATATTTATCTACAATTTTTATATATCTTTGTTTTTGAATTTTGAGTGAATCTCAATTACGTGTGTGTATGTCGCCGGTCCTTGTTGATATAGTGGTTTGATGGATGGAATGTTCGCGACATCTTGTCATATGACAGATTATAGTTACCGTTCACTTCTGAAATTACGACATTTATACTATGTTACCATGACTACCATAATACTGATTACCGTTTTTAGTTTTCACAACACATTTCCCTTTTAACATCAATTAATTAGATAATACTTTCTAAGAGAATTATTATTTGCCCCTTTTATTTTTCAGAACATTATAGACGATACAAGTAATTACATTACAGACAGTCACGGTGTCATTAGAAAAGGTAAGAATACGTAGAGCTATCTTTACATTATTTCTCTCTTTGGTTCATATAGATGTGTTGTTTCTTATGGGTGTAATTCAGAACGATCCTCAATCTCCGTCGCCGCCCCCCCCCCCCAACACACACAAAATTTAAGTAGCACTCCGCATGAGAATCCTGCAAAATGTGATTCATGATTGGAAAACCTACACATTTTTAATTTTGATATTTTGTTTAAAATGTCATAGTAAACAGAAAGTAACATATGGCTTTCCATATAAACCTTGTTCATAGGATAAAAATTATATAGAATGTACTGTAGAATTCAAAATTATGGGAGGTAACTCTGTAAATGATACTAAAATACAATATTAACTGTTGGATTTTTAATGTGGATTATCACCTAAGAGCTGACATATTGGAATTGATAATTATACATTTCATCATAAAGACCTATAAAGCAACATAATAACAAAAGTAAAAATGTGTAGCTTTTTTTTGTGGTGTATCACATTTTACAGAATTTGCATAATTCTTAGCTGGAGTACTACTTAAGTTGTCGACATTTTTGATGGTGGTTTATTTGACTATTTTCAGCAAACAGAACGAACCGTTTCCCTAAAAGGAAAACAAAAATGAAGTATTGTTGCTTACAAGGACTGCTGTTAAGGCTGTAAATATAAGTTGCTTGGAAGCTCAAATAATGAAATGTTTTAGCAATATTATCAATTTATATTTCACTTACAAGTATGACCATTTTACATTCATGATAGTACCTCAACTCATGGGAACTTGTAATGCTTTATTGTTGAAGCTTGTTCGGTAAAACAAGAAACTCGAGGGATATAAGATTTTAAGTATGGATTAATAGTGGGTTTTGTGTTCGTAATTTAGAAATGAAAATGGCAGTCTTCATAATTCAGATGTTGAACATATATAAATTACGGATACTACCTCCTTGATGAGATATTTTAACACGAGAGAAAGATATGTCATTTATATAAATAATTAGTTGAAGGATGATAGGGACATTAGAGAAGGAATTTCACGCTTTCTGCTCCTTGATACACATTACTGATTTTAAGTCATAAATACAAACTTGCATGCGTAAAGCATTAGGAGGATTTCATTCATCATAAAAAAAATCGTAATGCAACTATAATACTTGTGTTAATGGCATCAACTTATAGTTGTGTTTCAATCGTTACTGGTTATTGTAAGGTCGTTGGGGTGTATCTTGTGTTGATATTACATATTGTGGCAAAAATACGTGTCTACAATAAGTAAGGAGAACGCAATAATAGCAACACTGTAGCCTATGTTGTTTTATTCACAAGACCTTAAGGTTAGAACAACATAATAAGAATAAAATTAGGTATTAGTCTAGATTTTGCAATGTTTCCGGACATAAATAACATTTATTTTCATGGCAGTATTTGAAATACAATAAATATTCATTTATGAATTTTACACAGTTTGCATCGAGGGCAAACATTATGTAAAATGTTATACTTCCTCTGAAACTATACTACAGTCTTTATCATTCACATTGGCACTAATCAATTTATTTGTGAGTGTCGTTAAAGTCCGACTTCGTCCGTTTCTTGGCAGGTCAGATTTTTTTAACCTTGCGGCTAATGAATAGAGGCCATACCATTTTAGAATGTAAAAAGAAGTCGTGTAACTAGAATCCACAGCAGTACAGTCTTCTATAGTCGGATAATATTACAAATCCTGTACATGGTTTTGCCTCCCTTATGCTCAAACAATTGGGATGAAGATTATTTCAGACCTTTTTTTTATCGAAGAACACAATTTAGATCGTAATTAGCAAATCATTTTAGAGGAGAGCCGAATAAGAGATAAATTATATTACTTCACTCAAGCTAAATATCATCAGTTCTGCAGATAATGACCCAAAATTGTATTTAAATTGGTCTTCATAGACGGAGTTTCGCAATTAAGGCGAGTTGAGTACTTAGAAGGGATTCCTCTGTCGTTGTCAGATTTCCACAACGTTTAAGACATTTTGTAAATTGAATGTACGACAAATTGATTTTTCCAGAAAATGCCTTTTTCTTTTCAATACAATGCATTATTTGGGCTGAAAATCATTCTTCATTGTTCGTTTATTAAGTCTGAGTGACTGGAATATACAGAAAATGCTTAAAACTGAATGTATAATAGATTCTTATCAGTAAAAAAACCCATCTTGACAGACATTGTTACGTAATACTCATTTTTTTGTCTGCGCATTAAAACTGTTTTTACATTGAACTTCATAGCGACTTATTGCTAAAATTTTACCATACATAGGTGTTCTTCCAACCTGTTCTTTTTTTATCTTACAGGTATTCGACCTAAAAATGAAAATGGAAAAGAATTAGTCATATCAGGAGTAACTTCCCCTGGTGATATATTTTGTTCTGTGCCAGGAAGACTGTCGCTACTTAGCTCTACGTCAAAGTACAAAGTTACTGTAGCTGAAGTACAGAGAAGATTATCTCCACCTGAATGTCTAAATGCTTCATTACTTGGGGGCGTTCTTCGACGGTAAGTATCTGTCCTGCGATAGACCCTTTTGTGCTAACTGTGAGATTGTCGATGATCATGCATGGAGCATGCTCAATGTACACTTTTGCGACGAAAATTATTTTTTTCTACCTAATTCCTTCTTCGCGGAAGTGTATATTGGGCATGCTCATAAACTTACCCCAAAGGGTCTCTTGTTTAAGGCCAAAGTTTGTAGTAAATTAAAAGTTTGGTACTATTGAATTCTGTTTCTGATAAACAAAGATAATTCAATTGTGAAAGAACAATGTGACTCATGGATTTAGTAGCTACGGACAGACTGACAGTGTTTAATATGTAGTGGTCTTTTCATTATGCCAGTAGGGACGCTTTCGGATTAGGTATTATATTATACAGATTGTTGACCTTGCTTTGAATGTCCAGTCAGGATCAAGTTTTGTCAAATATTCTTGTGAATATAAGAGAACATATTAATCTTTGAAGTAATATTTGCTTTGTGTTTCATCTCATTAATTCGATGCAAAATGTACTGCTCATTAACAGAATTTTGGAATGGTTATAACAAAAACTCAGTTTGACTGACCCGAGAGTAAGGTTTAATCAAGCTTATTGTTGCTTTCAAAATTGACCATAATCATAAAGGGAAAAGTTGTCAAAAATTGCTCTAACGATGGATTTAGATTTAAAATATGACCGTTGGCTATATATACTATGTATTATGAAGTCTCGAGTATTATAGGGTTAAACAACGTCAAATATAGATTATTTCGAATTTTACTACATACTCATTCCATAATAGTGTAGTAATGCCATCGATGAACATTTGTATATTACTTTGTTTCTATTTTTCACTTCATTTTGAGTATAAATGGGTTTAAGAAATATAACAGAATGGAACAATGAAAATATTCCCACGATTGTTACAGAAATATTCAAAGACTTATACAAAAATGTTCTTTAAATCAAATTTGTTTTATCAACAAGCACAACACAAAAGATCTTTCAGCATGTGTAATTGGTTTTTTTTTTTCAACACAGTGCTAAATCGAAGAATGGAGGCAGGTCATTACGAGAGAAATTAGACAAAATTGGATTAAGTTTGCCCGCTGGTCGACGGAAGGCAGCAAACGTCACGCTGCTGACGTCATTAGTGGAAGGTATGGCTATTTTCTGATTTAACGTCTTCTGATCTAGTAATATTCACCAGTGGCATTGTTTTATTGATTTGTTGCCTTATTTTGGTCTAACTAACCTATAAACGTGTTCACATCTACGTGATATGAACGAAAACAAAAACCCAGAAGAAAAGATGTTTTTTTTTCCTGATTTGTTAAATTTGCTATAGGTTTTGATTTGTCTTTGAACAGTACAATTATATATTGATATTTATGAGAGAATAAATCAGACTTTCTGTATAACAAGCAGCTGGAACCTAAGAAACGCAAGGAAAGTCTCTTTTCTTGGGTATTTATGTTTCAGTAAATCAGAATATCATTATGGACCAAAGACGTCACTCGTGCTAATTTTTTATTATACAGATTAATCATCTGTGTTTCTTATAGTCGCGAAAGTTGGCACCTAAATCAATTCGGTAAGACACAACAATACCTACTAAATAGTACAATTTGTAGAGTAAGAACATAGACTGAGTTGACATTCCTAGGAAGAAGTAATTTTGTTACTGTAAGACTTTTCCGTGTTGTCATCTTAGTTGATAGATGTATGACACGTTGTACCATCTCATCAAATTACTGAACCGTGTCCTTGACGAAAATGTACTTATTCCTCATTACACAGAAATGGGTAATGAACACCAAAAATACTAATTCAATTTACAATTTTAAGGATTAATCAGACTACTTTCCCACATTGTAATGACGCCATTTATCGAGATTTAACCACTTTTCCACTTTTGATCACTTAAAATACCACATTAATTTGATTTTGTTACTTTTGTACCTGTTTGTAGGAGAAGCAGTAAGACTAGCACGTGACTACGGGTACCTATGTGAGACGGAATTCCCTGGTAGACAGTGTGCCGAGTACAATAGTCGGCAGTATAATACACAAGATCCATCAGAACTTGTAACGAGAAAAAATATGATATTAGCCACTAAGTAAGTTATCGGTTGATTTTAAAATTGACTTTCGCCTGTCAATTACCTGTGAAATATTTGTGTATTTAGCCATCTTGTGAGGCATAATATAGGGAAGTACTCATTTGTACTTAACCCTCCTAAACAAATAATTCAAGTTAATAATATATCAGAGAAGACTTTTATATATAATGTTTAATAATCTCAATCTTTATCTGTATGTGTTAATGTAAAAGGTGTGTCTTGTAACAAGGTAATTCGGTTTTTTTTTTTCGTTTTCCAAAAAGAAACAATTTTGACATAACAACATTTTGCTAGATGAAGTAACTACTAATTGTACATTATTTTGTTTTTATCAAGAAGTCTTTTGATCAATACTTTTTAATTTGAAAAGATGAATTGTTATATGGACATCTAAGAGAAATACTTGCCTGCTAATGAAGTGGAACAAATATTGTTGGAGATCAGCCATCAATTATGTGTGTTTGTCTGATTTTTTGCTGACTTTTCTACATGGAATTAAAAAAGGAAGACTTCCATTTAATTTCAAAAGTTTTTAATCATATACATGACATGACATTTAATTGTTATTTTTTTTCTTTTCAGACAAATAATGAAAGAGTTTATGGATCTTCTAAATCAAGATCGATCTCCCCTTGGTAACACAAGACCACAGACCATCTTAGAACCCGGAATTCAAAGACATTTAACACATTTCAGTTTGATTACACATGGTTTTGGATCACCAGCAATTGTGGCGTCTTTGACTGCTGTTCAGAACTATTTAAATGAAATGTTGAAAGTTATTGACAAAAACTTTGCAGCACAAAATCCTCAAGTGTCCTCAGCAAACCAAGTTGATGTAAAGTCAAAGTTACAGGAAAAAGACGAGAACATCCGGGAGTGATTGTTATTTATCCCTTCATATTTTCATATCATTTGGTAATGGTTCGGACAGAGACGTTCCGAGTAATCCAAAAAGTGCTGATCGTTTATTAGACCAATGTGCTTGTTTCTAACTTTAGAGGGAACGTTGCCATATAAAAGGAAATCCATTTGTTATTGAAATGTTTCTATACTTTTTTGAGAATGGATGGGATATTGTCGTTAATTTATACTGACCTTTTATATTGTGCTTCTCGCTTTGTTTTTCCTCTTTTAATCGGTTGTGTTAAACCTTGCCCATTGAAAGTTGAGGTGTGAATTAAGTGCCTGACTTCATACTTCTTGCCATAATCTACCCTCGGTCTATGTTGCCTTAGACTGATTGCCTAATAACATTTAATATATATCATATCATTGTCTCACTTATAAACGGGTCACTATGTTGAAATCAAAATACATTAAATGAGACTTGTGGTTAAGTCTCTTTCTAGTCGAATTGAAATCGAATATTTGGAGTAAAATGTTATTTTTGTTTATATTTTATGTGAATTATATACTCATAATTGATTTGTGTTCATTGGACTCCAAATTACATTATAATACATTCCCTACTTTTATGTGATGTCCAGTGAACATTTATTGTAAATGTTATTAATGAAACAAATCTGATGTTTACGTATAATGATTATCGTATGAACGTGTGGTTCATATATATTAAAGTATGAAACAACAGTTGAAGTTTCAATTTATCAAAAGTGCACAAGCATCTGTAACATAGCGTCTTTAAATCGTGTGACCTCTAAATCAGTGAGATCAGGTTTAACCTGTACAATATTCAATTTAATGGAAAGAAACATACAAGACATGTATATCATGTCAAAAATGAATTATGACATAAAATGAATTTCCCATTATCCGTCATTTTGCAGTCATTTATTGGAAAGCCATACCTACAAATTTTAGATAAATGTACTTATCACGAAGTAACCTTTTAAAGAAATGTTTATTTGTAAGAAAATAAAACACTTTCATTATTATTATATACTTTAGCTTTGAACTATAAAAATGTGAAAGTTGGATAACTTTATATACAGGAAAGTAAGACAAAATAATGCATAATCTTGAGGCTAGTTTCTATCCAATATAACAGCTTATCTACAATATGAAAACACCCTCCCATATATTCTAGTCATTATCGTTTATTATTTCCAACCTGTTCCGGTCATATGTGTACAAAAATTAATACCAAGTGCTTAGTTTTACCAAACCAACTTCCTCAAAAACAAAACAAGAAAAACAAATTTAAGATATCAACTACTTTTTTTGCCTTTCAAGGTTAATAACTCTTAATAATGAGTCGTTTTACAACTTCGACCCAATGAAGTCTTTAAAGAACTCTTCGATCTCTCATAGTTTTGATATGTAACTTGAAATAAGCGGCTGTACCCCTATGTACAAACATGTCTGTCGTATTTTTCAGAGACCAAAAGTCCACACAAATATCGTAAAGAACACCACAAGAAACTTACATTTATAAACTGTCAAAAAGTATCGAAGATGAAGATGTTTGAAAATTGCTGTCAGCCAAAAATGACAACGGACGCCTAGTGAGGCCACATGTTGCATATCAATTTGACCCACTGAGCTAACCGAAAGCACCAAAGCAATTATCTAAATATTTTATAGAAAACGAATGCTCTGTGGAAAAATTGAAAATATCAAATTATTCTGAATCTATCAACAAATATACTAATCATGTAATAATTACTATGCTAAACATATCCGTTGACAACATGTTTAAGCAGACAGTAGACATCCCGATAGACACTAATTGTGCACCTCTTTTTTATGATATTTTGTTTTATTCATTTGAGATAGACTTTAAAAAATATACAACAAAATTCATATAGGTTGGCACAGTCGCTTTATAAATGATGTATTATCACTGAATAATTTACAGTTGGTGACCATCTTCACCATCCACAAAGAAAACTTCTAACTAAAGCCACCGAAGATACACGTGTATATAGACTGGACATTCAATTAAATGTGGAGATCAGTATCAAACTTTGAGATGTATAGTTGGTGACTATCGATATGTTTATTGTCTATTGAAACGTTCAAACCAAACTGTACAAAAAAGTTATCGATCAACGGAAAAAAAATCAGCATAGAAAAAATATTTTATTATCTCATATTTATTGTTGTATTCAGGAGTAAATTTTACAGTGACTTTCCTACAACCATGACAGTCTTTTGTTACCAATCTGCTGAACAATACAAAGGATTGACAAAGCTATTGGGGTATTTTAACTGACTAGTTGCTATTGAAAGAGTTGATGAATACTCACCTATGAATCTTTTTATAACTAGCTCTTAGTTATTTAAATATGAGGCAGCTACCTGGGCTATTCTATTTTTCATTGATGAGGGGGGTTCAAATTAAATTACATTTTGTTTTGTATTTTGATGACAAGGTTGAAAACCACGATTTAGAATAGTATATAAGGGTATTTATTTTATCTTAACTACATTGCACAGAGGTCTTATATATTATTATAAAAATGAGACCTCAATTAAAATTTATTCCCTCCTTCATAAAACTGAAATAGGCCTACCAAGGTGCCCTTTTAGTGGAAAGTATGATATTCATACTATAGTTAAGGAACAAATGTTATACAAAATGCAAACAGTTTGAGGTTCACTTGAATTACAATTTTTGAAATAGTGCTATGAGTTTATTTTATTCAGTTTTGAGTATGAGTAGGCTTAAAATTGAATTAAGTGCTTTATTAATTGTGGAGGATTTCCATTGGAATTATGATGTTCCGGATTAACTGCACTGGTGTTCATGGTTTGGGATTAAGAATCATGTTAATAATAATTTTCATTTGTGTTATAGTTTGGGATTTAGTGCATTGAATTTGATAGAAATTATAATTTGGGATTATAAGTGCAATAATTTTCAATGAAATTTAAGATTTGTAATAAGTGTTATTTACACTGAAACTTCTTTGGATTAAGTGCAGTTCATTGAATTTATAGATTTGGATTTAAATGCTGTTTTCCTGGAAACTTTTGTGGATTATTAAAGTGCAATGATTTTCATTCAAATGTAATAGTTTGGGATTTAGTGCAATGGTTATTTCTAAATTAAAGATTTGGATTAATTTTTTTTTCAGCTTGGGATTATGTGCAATGATATACATGTAACTGGAATTATATGGAGAATATTTCTTAGTTTTATTTCATTGTAATTGTTCTGGATTAAGTGCTATGATTTACAGTGTTTTATGTGAAAAATGATTTTATTGGAATTATACTTATGGCTGAAGTGCATTAAATTTCATCAGAACCGTATATACTTATTGTACATGTATATTTTAAATAATATGAAAACATGTGCACGTAATTTATAAGAATCCAAACTATTGTTAAATTAGATACTTTTAAGGAGTATATTTCAATGCATATATTTAAACAACAGTATTCAATGGATTCAGCTTTGAGATGGGACAATGCAAATAAATAGTAACATAACATTGTAACTTCAAGTTATTGTTCATTCAAATGGAAGTGCTACCATTTTACTTTAAATTGCAATTTTATATTTGCTATCCACTTGGGGACCTGTGGGTTTAAAGTTTTTTTTTCTTGGAAACATATAAACAATATTCACGACCAATAGTTTTCCACATTAGTGCTTTTCCTGTGTTAGCAAGTGCAAAAAAAACAATTATGTATAAAAACACATTAAAATCCCCACAAAACACATTGTGAGTAATATTCACAAGCTGAGAAAATTCCATATGATGTGAAACATAGCCATTATTGGCTGCCTTACACCTGTCCAGGTAAATTTTCATGGGTGAGTGGCTACCTATTCATTAACTCTTACAATAGCAACTGGTCAGTTTAAATGTCCCAATAGCTTTGCCAGTCCTTTGTATTGTTCAGCAGATTGGTAACCAAAGAGTGTCATGGTTGTAGGAAAGTCACTGTAAATGATCAACAAAGGTAGAAATATATCGACCAATAACAAGCAACGTTGAAACAAAATTTCAAATCTTTCTTTCGTTCTATTTTTTAGCTGCAGATGTCAGAAAGTAAGTTTTCACTTAAGGGAAGCAGATTATGATCAAAGATTATATGTAAGTTTTTAAGAATTTTAATTGACTTACTAGTACCTTATGACACGTGTTTGACCTAAGAAATGTCTGAAATAGGAATATTCCTGTCACATTAGTGAGAATGTTTTTTTTTCTCTTAAATTTATTTTTAACTTTGCTTGTCTAAAAATAAATTTACACATTTCGGCAAATCGGAATGCTTGCCTACTGGTAACCATAAAGCAACAGTGTTGCTATTAAGATACTTCAGAAAAAAAAATACACACATCATTTGCCATAGGAAATAGCGACGTTTCGCGTTCAAGTGTTCTGTGAAGTAGATGTTTATTAAATCATAATTTTGTATTTACTTAAATGATTCGTGGCAAAACCAAAATGCCCGATCGAGTGAACAGAAAACACTTTCAAAACGAAGTGACGAAATGAACTATCATAAGAATATTACTTTAATATATTCTGAAATCAAAAAAGATAATGTTCTACCGTATTATTTAATAAACTTTAACACTCACACAACCTAGAAAATTAATTATCATTATTTGACATACAATTGGAATAATTTCTGAGTCCCATTAGAGAATTTATTTTTACTACTGTAAGTGAAAGACTTTCATGACAAACGAAAACTTAAGACACATCTTGTAAATTGACTCCTAATCTAAAAATCTAAACACCAAAGCATACTTTCAAAGAAAACAGATGTGATAAATCGAAGCATGTTTTCCTTTTTATCGTCAGGTCAAGTTTTTTTTTTGTTTGGTTTTTGTTTTGTGTGTTTTTTTAATCAATTTGTCTTATTTTTGTTTTATTTTTGTTTTAACAGAAACTATTTTAGCCACATTATATTTACTGATACATTTGGGTTTTATAGACAAACATACTAAATAAATCTCTGGCACCATCTTTATTTTATTGATGTATACAAAATTACCGATCATATAAATAAATTATGGTATGTTGTACACATGTTTCATGGAGTAAGCTATCATCAGCAGCATTAGAATCAAAATATGTAGGAAGATTTGATATGTTTTTATATCTTCTATGTAACGTTACATAACATTCTAACATTTTTGTCATTAAAATCAATTTACTCTCATATGGACAAGAAATATTTTTCCCGTAAAAATATCATATGACGTTTCTGAACCTACTGAATACATTCAACAGTGACTTTCTTAGTATCAAACTCTTAAGCATTATTTATGTCTTTTTACGCAGTTGTTAAGACTTTGGTAAGTAGAGAAAAGGGCGGTTAGATGAGATGTTTGTCAACATTCTATACAATCTGAAGTCTTTCAGCGTGTCACATTTATAATAATGATATGAAAAAAAAGACACCTGTACCTTTAAGTTGGAAAGGTAGTGAAATAATTTAAACAATGAATTCTGTTGAAAAAAAAATATCAATACGATTCACAATATACAGAGTCAGTGTTTTTCCTCGATTTCCGAAATACAATAAAATATCTGTTCCAAAGACAGAAAATACTAAAAAAAGTTTCAACTATAAACAGTTTACACATAAAAGCAAACCTATGATAAAAAAATGAGACATAAATGTGTACCTGTAGTCAATAAACAAATATGTGTATGAAATTTAACATTATTTCTAGTTCAATCAAAAATATTAGATATGTATTGTCTTTATCTGGCTTAAAATCTTGGCTCAGGTCACGAGAGTTGTTGCTCAATTAGTGGTAATGATTCCATTCAATAAACGAATTTCCCTTAAGACCATATTATCAATTCAATCAGTTGATCATTTCTATTGATGATAAAAATTTATTTGACTTACATGGAATTTATTAGTAAGGGCCATAGCAAGAATTGAAATTAGACAAAAAAATGAGGAGAGAGGTGAATACATGTCACGACACTTTCCCGAGTGATACTTCAATACTTCACATAAATTAACCCAGTCTTACTGATAAAGCAAAGGGTCTAAGTGATACCGTATAGCGAGTAATATTTGCGGATGATAATTTTGGCATATTTAAGCGGTCTTTCTAAAACCGCCAAAATAAATTCCGCCAAATTTTGCTCTGGGCTTAAGTACTTAGTCCGACAAAATTTTTCGTATACCTTTTCACCTTAATTTCGCCAAATTTTACACTCCACAAAATTACCCGCTATACAGTAATTTATATAACTCTTCATTTTTCCGGAGCACTTGAATTTCTGCCTAGTTATTCGTTGGGGTGATACTGTTCGTTTTATCGGTTCTTCTCGATTTGTTCTTCGTATGATACTGAGGTTACTCCATGAAACATCTGTACAGCATATCGAATTTTGCAATATTTATTATTTGTATCATTGTATTTATTTGTCCAAATCTTCCCCTTACTTGTACATGCGGAATTGTTACTTTGTTTCTCTTTAGATTAAAACATGTGGTGCTCCTGGCGTTGTTTAGATCTTCCCATGAATGTGATTTCTACGCTGTTGATGAGAAGTTACTCCTTGAAACACATATCAAAATTTGCAATATGTACCTTTGTATTTATTTTTCCAATGTTTTCCCTTGTTTGTACATTCGGTATTGTTACATTGCTTCTCTATACGTCAATGCATCAGGTGCTCCTTGCGGTTTATTCGTGCAATGTTTTTCCCAGTTTTTACATTTGGTATTTTAACTGCTTCTCCTTACATGAAACATTTGGTTTTCCTGGTGTTGTTTGTCCTAAGTCTTCCCCTGTTTGTACATTCTGTATTGTTTCTCCTTGCATCTATACATCTGGTGTTCCTGGTGTTGTTTGTCCTAACTCTTCCCCTGTTTGTACATCCTGTATAGCTTCTCTTTACATTAATACATTTGTTATTGTTTGTCCTAAGTCTTCCCCTGTTTTGTACATTCGGTATTGTTTCTCCTTACATCTACACATCTAGTGTTCCTGGTGTTGTTTGTCCTAAGTCTTCCCCTGTTTGTACATTCTGTATTGTTTCTCCTTACATCTATACATTTGATGTTCCTGGTGTTGTTTGTCCTAAGTCTTACCCTGTTTGTACATTCTGTATTGTTTCTCCTTACATCTACACATCTGGTGTTCCTGGTGTTGTTTGTCCCAAGTCTTCCCCTGCTTGTACATTCGGTATTGTTTCTCCTTACATCTATACATCTAGTGTTCCTGGTGTTGTTTGTCCTAAGTCTTCCCCTGTTTGTACATTCTGTATTGTTTCTCCTTACATCTATACATTTGGTGTTCCTGGTGTTGTTTGTCTTAAGTCTTCCCCTGCTTGTACATTCGGTATTGTTTCACCTTACATCTATACATCTAGTGTTCCTGGTGTTGTTTGTTCTAAGTCTTTCCCCTGTTTGTACATTCGGTATTGTTTCTCCTTACATCTATACATCTGATGTTCCTGGTGTTGTTTGTCCTAACTCTTCCCCTGTTTGTACATCCTGTATAGCTTCTCTTTACATTAATACATTTGGTGTTGTTTGTCCTAAGTCTTCCCCTGTTTTGTACATTCGGTATTGTTTCTCCTTACATCTATACATTTGGTGTTCCTGGTGTTGTTTGTCCTATGTCTTCCCCTGTTTGTACATTCGGTATTGTTTCTCCTTACATCTATACATCTGGTGTTCCTGGTATTGTTTGTCCTAAGTCTTCCCCTGTTTGTACATTCGATATTTTTCTCCTTACATCTACACATCTGGTGTTTCTGGTGTTATTTGTCCTAAGTCTTTCCCCTGTTTGTACATTCGGTATTGTTTCTCCTTACATCTATACATCTGATGTTCCTGGTATTGTTTGTCCTAACTCTTCCCCTGTTTGTACATCCTGTATAGCTTCTCTTTACATTAATACATTTGGTGTTGTTTGTCCTAAGTCTTCCCCTGTTTTGTACATTCGGTATTGTTTCTCCTTACATCTATACATTTGGTGTTCCTGGTGTTGTTTGTCCTAAGTCTTCCCCTGTTTGTACATTCTGTATTGTTTCTCCTTACATCTACACATCTGGTGTTCCTGTTGTTGTTTGTCCTAAGTCTTTCCCTGTTTGTACATTCTGTATTGTTTCTCCTTACATCTATACATCTAGTATTCTTGGTGTTGTTTGGCCTAAGTCTTCCCCTGTTTGTACATTCTGTATTGTTTCTCCTTACATCTACACATCTGGTGTTCCTGGTGTTGTTTGTCCTAAGTCTTCCCCTGTTTGCACATTCGGTATTGTTTCTCCTTACCTCTACACAACTGGTGTTTGTGGTGTTGTTTGTCCTAAGTCTTCCCCTGTTTGTACATCCTGTATAGCTTCTCTTTACATTAATACATCTAGTGTTCCTGGTGTTGTTTGTCCTAAGTCTTCCCCTGTTTGTATATTCGGTATTGTTTTTCCTTACATCTACACATCTAGTATGCTTGGTGTTGTTTGTCCCAAGTCTTCCCTGTTTGTACATTCTGTATAGCTTCTCTTTACATTAATACATCTGGTGTTCTTGGTGTTGTTTGTCCTAAGTCTTCCCCTGTTTGTACATTCGGTATTGTTTCTCTTTACATCTTTATTGTTTCTGTTGTTTATGTTTGAGACTATTTTTTGTCTTTCGAAACTGTTTGACCTTTGCGTTCTTTCCCGTCACATTTTTAATTCACAAAACTGAAACAGCAATTTATATTTTCCGGCTGCTTTAAACTGTAATTACTTTTAAGCACTGATTTCTCAAGTTCATGAATTAAAATCTTAAGATTTATTCGGCGATTTACAGAAGTTTTATCATGTCATCTTTCTGTTCATTTTTTTGTTTATTTTTTTACTTTATTTGATTTGAATTTTCTCTTCTTTTTCATACTTCATCGTCTGCGAAAAGTAAAAATGAGCATACGAAATTCAGTTGAATAACACAAAAATAATAACATCAAAGGATCTATAATATAAAATAATAAAAATCATTGTGTATTTTTAACAATTGATGTTTTCAGACTTCATACAATAATTTGATTATATACCAAGCTCACTGTAGTGACGGCTAAGAATGGGATGACATGCCTACCTGTTGGTTGTAGCTTCTATGAACTAGCAAGGTCTGTTAGCCGGTTTACTTGGTATTTTTTCATCTTGAATCGCAAGAAAAATCTGCCAATAATTAATTAATCAATTAATCACGGGAAAACACCCAGACATATAATACTATTAATTTTAATTCCTAGATAGAAATAACTTCCTTAACCGACTGAAAACTGTTGACAAAATTTCAAACTTTCTCAAATTGCTTTAATGTAAACTAAGAAGAGATTTGGTTGTGCTGCTGTATAAATAATTATAGTAAATGTATACATGTGGGTATATTACAGCGGAATATTAAAGAAAATTTCTTCTCAATAATACCGAATAAGATAAAATATTCCTTGTTGATTTCTGTATTTTTTACCTCAACAATAATTTAGTAATTGCTTCAAGAATAATACATTATGTTGATTTAAATGCTTTCAACGATTGCAATAATTACAAAATATGTAGCTTGAGTAACTTGGAAGTTTTTGTAATTATAATTGTTTTTCCTTCAAAATGTTAATGCAATATGAATTTAGAACGTTCACGAGGTATATTAATAACGATCCAAACGCGAATTAATAACCATGTCTCTCGTCAAAATGACAGATAATTTCTATTTATCATAATTATTATTTTAGTAGTGTCTCTATAGAGTCATTAACAGGTGTTTCGCGTCGCTCTGTTTGACAAGTTGTAGGAGAAATGGGAATGCATAATAAGAATGCATTTTATTCATGTTAGTATGGAAAACTATTACATTGCCATTATCGTCTCAAGTACAGACAATAGCAATTCAGCAAATAATGAAAAAATGAAATCGTATGTTATACCCCAAAAATCAGCGGATTCACAAGAAGCATGAGGCAATTATAAACATAAACAATCCCCCGAACACGTTTCATAATTAGTATAAGAGCGAGTATTAATTGGCTCTATAATATCCCACTTAGTATAAATAATTATATCTCTCAAATAAACGAATACAGGCTTTCAAAATTCGATGATGTCTCAGTGTAACGCGTAGTACCATGTGTTCGTAAGCTGACATTTTCTTCATCCTAACCCTCTAGTAAAACCGTCAATGGAAAAAAACATTAGAGGAATGGAAATAGTAAAATATGTGTTAAATTAAAATAAGTATGCCATAGAATATATCTAAAGGCAAAATTTGTCACAACAAATGTTTTATATATCCCAAAGGCATCCATAGCTTCTATTTTTACAAAACAAAGATGGCGGATTTAGTTTCATTCATTGCCTCAAAGGGACTTTCTTTCAATTTGCCTGGAAGGAACAGACACAATACACAAAACATCTATTATGACATATTTTCCTGCAGGTCTTTTGCAAAAATATTCATGTTTTAGTACTATAAGTAGACAAGAATGCGGAAGACTGACTGAACTAGGTGAGAATTCAAGGTCAGGTTTGTTTATTTATTATATCGACTTATTTGTTTTTTTAATTTAAACAAAAATACTTTCCGGAATATTAACTGGTAGAAAGAAGCGTTTTAGTTCAGGCAAAAATAATAATTCTAATATTATTCTAATAGAAAGAAACACTTTAATTTCAACAAAAATACTTATCAACATTAAAAAGTGGAAGAAACAATTTCAGTATTTTTTTCTTTAATGTATTTTTTATGTTACTTCAAAAACACTTCATCATTCCATATTTTGTTTTAAATCCACAGAGGCAATATTCAGTATATTTTGTGAGAGTCTCCAAGTAAAGGACAACATTTTAAAATTTAAAATAATACTTGTGGTGAAAATTTCAATATATTTGCTGTAAATAGGTTATAACAGATATTAATTTACTTATTTATTTATATACATTGCATATTTATTGATTAATCTATTATTAATGTACACATTATTTTTATTTTTTTAATATGTATTTTCCAACAATCGCCTTTCGTTTTGGCAAAATAATGAATAAATTCATCAAAGTTAAATATTTTGATTGTGTTACTCCACATGTTTGTAAAATATTCCAATTTCAGTTGACCGACTCTACAACGTGGAATCATTTATAAAATATTTTCTTTTTCTACTTCATACTTTTAGAATAATAAAAATTATTGCATGTGTTTAACAATTGATGTTTAAATACTTTAAAAAACATTAAAACTTTCAACTTTTTTTTCTAAAATTATTTTTATTCTATTTCTTGTCTTCACAATCATGTTAAAAGGAATAAGATACAATGTGTCAATACAACTTGCATGAAGTCGATCTGAACTATTAGATTATAATATGTATATGAATCAAAATCTAGTAATACGAAATCATTAACGCGGTTCGTCAGGGTTACCCAGTAACAATTATTCTGTGCATAATAACATAAAGTAAAGTAGGTTTCAAACTTCTGCATACACCCGATTTAATTTCAGACGGTTCAAAATATTACAGTTACTTTTCATTTTCTTGTATTGAAGGTTTGATTATTTTATTACATTGTAAATGGTGTTCTTTACTTCATCCTGTTTAAGACTGACTAAAGGTTCCAACGTTTACTTTGTTTTGAGGTCATAAAATAGGTAAACAATAAGAAAAAAACATGCTTGGAAAATGCCAGAAAATTTATTTCTTTGTTCTCTAATGAATGTAACATGTTATGCATGTTTCTTTATAACGATCGCATTTCAGAGATTGTAATTGTCATCGTCCTAGACAGACTGGCGTCAAAATTTAGGAATAAAATCGGTACACATCCGCAAACCATAACTTTAATATGCAGTTACATAAAGTTGTAATGACATAAAATATTAAACTAAATGTTTAAGCTTTGCCTGATTTAATTTTAGTAGGAACACAATTTCGACAAAAATCAAATCAAGTTTAAATTTACATTGATAGGAGCCATCAGTACAAAACATAGGTCGATATGTTGAGTCTTCTATTAGATAGCAATATGAACGACATAAAATGATTAACCGGCAAAAGTGATTTATTCGTGTGTTCATTGCACCACAAAGGATTGATATATGACAAGAATACCTCTGAATAAACATAGGTGTGCTAAAAGAGGCCATCCTAGTACATTATGTGTGTAGCATTATTTGAAAGAATTATTCTTTGTGTGTATAAATTGAACTCAAAATATGGGACAAGCTGTAACTAACCACGTGTACATCAATTAAAATAAGTTTAAGAATATATTTTTCTTACTTAGCTTAAAGCAAAATAAATGCATCTAAATTGTAATTCATAAAATAGAGTGTAAATCTAAGAAGGTTGTCAAATAAAAGATATGAACACACGGGTTTAGCTTATTAAAATCTTTTTGTTTTTTCTTAATTTTGTTTTGTTTGTTTTAGTTTTTGTTTGTTTTTGTTTGTTTGTTTGGTTTTTTTTTTTATTTAGTTTTTTGTTTTGTTTTGGTATATTCTCCATAGTGATTTAAGTGTGACAGGATGTGCAGAAAAAAAATTGAAGTAAAAAAAAAAAACTGCCAAATACGTCTCTTCAGAACATGAAGATTTCAATGATGTTCCGAAGCATACCCTACATCTTTTCCTATATATCGCGCAGATTTTTTTTACAGTATAATGTATACAATTTTCTGTAGACAATTCAAAGTTGTAGGGCCTTTTTCGCCCAACAATATAAAATATTTTCAGAAATTGTGATCAAAAAGTTTGTTTCAACTATTTTTCACAATAGCCTATTTCAATAGGAAAAAGCACATTTCGTATTTTGTGTTTGGATGAAGCCTATCTACTTGTACAGCAATTTGATGGAAGCACATTTTAATAATTTGGCAATTTACAAAGTTGATTATTTCAACTATATCTCTTCATTAAAATTTCAATTCCTAATTGTGCTCTAAAAAGATATCAACATCTGCACTTCATCATTCACATAACCTCAATCAAAATAACGTTTTGATTACGAACCAAATCTTTAAATTTGGATTGCAACTAATGGAATTTAACGCTGTACGTTTTGAATTCAATTACCGAAGGCTGCTAAGTTTCTTATATTAATAAGTGAATTCAATGCTATCTATCCTTCATTCAGGGTAACGTAATTCTCCATTTCGTCAACATTCATTTAAACCGGGAGTTAAATTTTGCACTTCCTTTAGAAAATTCTGCTGTAAACACAGGTAGTCCAGCAATCGAGTTTTCCCTATTCCTCCGTACCCATATATCAGTGTTTTTCTATCTGTTAAGATAAATTTTGAAGATATATAAATCATCAATTTATGCATTTTTATATAACATATATAATAGTTATTGTATCAGATGCTGCTCTGCTTTAATGTATATTGAACTAGTGCATTGTTGATTTTGTTTAATTTTATGTACACCAAATAAAGCTGTGGCCAGATACCACAAAGCATGCAGGTTCTTCTGATTTGTCAAAGGCCTTTATACGATAATTAGAAATTGGCTTTGAACAGGTTACACTTGGTTTGTGCCATTTCATGGTTTATATGTGTATATTGCCGCAGACCGGGTTATTTCGTAAAACTTTTACAAAATAAGAAACACTCCTAAAAAGGTCTCTGGAAAAAAATGAACTATCTTAGAGGGGAAAAAATTAAATTGACAATAAGGTGTATATGGCGACACAATACCGATCGACAAATTCATCATGGCAGCCGTAAGAACTTTCATTGTGAACGTGAGGAGGTAAAAGTGGTTTTGTCATGTACAGGCAGAATATCACCACAAACAAGATGAAAATTACGAACGATACAGATGGGAATGGAAAGTTATTGTGTTTGTCATGGAGAAAAGTCTAGATTTCCTCTGTCATTGATCTCTAAGAGTATGTAAGAATAAGATGCATGCTCAACTTGTACGTAATACGTTTTGGAGGGAAACTGTCGAAGTTTTGGTCGATCTCTCCGCGGGACTCGAACTCGTACCGCTGTGACATCTATGGCGACACCGCCTGCACAAAGTCCAGCGCCCTAGAACACTCGACCAGCTAGGCTATATTTCAATATAGCGCTGGTCTAGGGCGCTGGACTTTGTACAGGCGGTGTTGTCATAGATGTCACAGCGGTACGAGTTCGAGTCCTGCGGAGGGAATGATCTGCTATCTCGTGTAAGTCTAATGTTTTCTCTTGCATATGCTGGAAGTTTTGAGATAGTAAGCTCACATCATCCGCGAAGTCTTGATTTTCTAACTTGGTAGTGAGTGACCATTGAATACCTCTTAAGTGGTTTCATTGAGGTTTTCAAGGTCAAGGCAATAACAATGGAGCAGATTAAAGGTGACAGTAGACAACCTTGACGTACCACTGTATGCACATTGAAGGGTGGGGAGAGTGTAGAACTGTGGATGACCTGACATTTCTTGTTCTTGTATAACCCTTATATGATCTTTACTATTTTTTTAGCAATACCATAATAACGTAGTATCTTCCAGACAGTTTGTGTATCAACCATATCAAATGCATTCTTGAAATCAACAAAGTTGATGTAGAGAGGTGATTGCCATTATATTGACTGTTCGGTGATGTGTACCAATTTGGTCTGTGCATGATCTGCCGCATCGGAACCCTGCTTGCTTATCATGGAGGATTGCATCAATTACTCCTTTGATACGTTCCAATATAACTTTGGCGAGAACTTTACCTATGAGAGAGTAGCTGAATTCCTCTCCAATTTTGACAGTTGCTCAAGTCCCCGGTCCTTGGTAGATTGGTGATTCGTCCTAAACTCCATTCCCCAAGTGCCTCCTCCTTTTCCCAGATGATTTCAAACAGGTTAAAATAACATATGTGAGTTCTGGATTAATATTCAAGACCTCATGTGGAATGTGATCTGGTCCAGAGGATTTTTCATTCCTTATCTTTATAAGGCCTTTATAATCTTGTCTTTTGTAAAAGGAACTGTTTCGATGTGAAGTTCTTCTCCCGGTGTTATCTTTTCCAGCTTTGGCATTCATGTCACCCATGAGGATCAGTAAATCCTGACTAGTGATTTGGTTTAAGGTAGATTAGAGCTGTTGGTAGAACTCCTCTTTGGCATCCGTCTGCCACATTTGTTGGGGCATAACATAGAGTGCTTGTGACTTTTTGTACCTGCGATACGAATCTTGATAGGATGATTCTATCACACACACAGGATCTCACTCTATGAGCGATGATTTTGCTTTTCTACTCAATAGGAATCCTACACCGTTTCGATGACCGTCATATTCATTTTCACTAGACAGGGTTGTAAGCCTTGTGCTAGATTCCTAACCTGGAGAGCCACAACCCAGACTCAATCAAAATTGGGGTCACATTTCATAAGACAAAAATGACATCACTTTTAAATCAAACTATCAATAACTACTAAAAATCTAAATGACCTTCATAATGCACATGAACATTCCTAACCATAAGATCTATAGTTAAAAAATTTATAGTGTATACATGGACAAGCCATATACCTAGAATTCAGACTGACGAGCGGAAAGGTTGAGGTAACTATGACCTCGACTGATCATTGAGAGGCATAACACACTTCCTGTTGTAATATTAAACTACATGTAATAAAGCAGGTTGCATCCTACAAAATTCACAATAATACCCGCCGGTGATCGAACCCGAAATTCCTTGCACTATAAGCCGATACTCTATCGACTGTACAGAGTATACCACTTATGCAGGTGTCATAGATATCACAGCGGTACGAGTTCTAGTCCCGCGGGGGAACGATAACAAATTTGCTTCGCAAATTTGACAGTTTTAACATCGTTGGGAATTTTTCAGACCCTTCTTTCCTCGTATCATTTGATCCGACAGAGCAGTGTAACGAATAGAGTCGTCACATTCTGCGAACGAAAGCTATATTTTTATATATAGCATAGTTGGCCGAGTGCTCTAAAGCGTTGGGCTTAGTGAAGCCAGTTTTGCCACAGATGTCAGAGAACAAAAGGGATTCGAATCCCGCCGAGGGAACGACCAAATTTGCATCTATATACATGTATTTATTTTTTTTATTTCACTTAACGTTTGAGAGGTGAACTTAATATTTTTTAAAATATTCGTTTTGTATAGCGCTTAGAGTAACGTTTATTAGATATGCGCTTTAAAAATATTATATAACAAATAAACAATTAATTTTTAAGTCGAAATTTTGACATTTTATTAAGGCATCGTTATAGGGTCCGTCTGCCACATTTGTTGGGGCATAACATAGAGTGCGTGTGACTTTTTGTACCTGCGATACGAATCTTGATACGATGATTCTATCACATACGGGATCCCACTCTATGAGCGATGATTTTGCTTTTCTACTCAATAGGAATCCTACACCGTTTCGATGACCGTCATATTCATTTTCACTAGACAGGGTTGTAAGCCTTGTGCTAGATTCCTAACCTAGAGAGCCATGGTTTCTTTTCGGACAACCCAGACTCAATCAAAATTTGGAATCTTAGCTTTATCTTGTATGATTATTTTTGCTATTCGAACTTAAAATCAATCTTCTGTAGTTTTCAACCTAACAGCCAAACACTGTTAAAATGATAATTTAAGGAACATTGGTGTCCAGAAGGTTTAACCGATCTGAAAAGTATACCATAAAACTGTCAAAGTTCACTTTTGTTGAACTAATTATTCATTATTCTTTTCTAATAGCTGG
The DNA here is from genome assembly GCA_037379345.1 of Perna viridis. Lineage (NCBI taxonomy): Eukaryota > Metazoa > Mollusca > Bivalvia > Mytilida > Mytilidae > Perna > Perna viridis. The sequence goes on along the minus strand of CM074511.1, from coordinate 50,923,387 downwards.
CAAAATCTGATTTTTTAAATACGTGTATTTGAATTTCATTTTACTACGCAAACATGGAATTTTTATTTAACCATTTGCACGCCGAATTTTTCTGTTCATGTGTGTGACACTAATAAATCGGCATCATTTTAGTAAGTCAAAAGTATTTTAAAGGTCAGCGTATTTTTTAATATTATTACATTACTTCCTTCAGTTTGTATATACTACCATGAGATGAAAATATGAGATGCCTCTATGATATACATTTTAGCCATGCTAGTTGCCAAAGAACCTTGCCGTGTTTATGATTTGAGGGTTGCTGTGATACTTAAAACTGTCGTTATTCTAAGTACAAAAACTTCGTTATTCCAAGCACTAAAACGCTCTTTATTTTCTTGTTAAAACATTCTAGCACTGGCAGAAAAAAAAATCACACAATAATAAATCAAACTTATAGTCAGTTTGAATTTTGAAAATACTATTTGTATCACTCATTGAAGTGACAAAAAAAGAATTTTTTGATCTCATACTAATCATGTTTTTTCTTAATTTGGATTTTAAGGACTTTTGACAATATCTTCCCAACGGCCATTTAGAACAGATGCTGTAACATAAACAACTGCTGAATAACAAAACATACTTTAGTATCGATTCAGATTAACAATTTCATCTACTAAAATTCCAGTAATTTTGACAACTTTGATGTATTTGGTAGTATATAATATCTTTCTTTACAAATTGAAATGAAATTGTCCCGCCAGCGCCAGATAATAGAATATGCGTCTTCAACTTTTCTACAAACATACAAACAACAAAGATGGTCTAGACTATAGAGAAATTGTGTTCAGTTATTTATCTCAAACGCAGTAAAAGGTTGCAGTACAATGACGACAGCAACACATTTGTAAAAACCAACCAAAATGGGAAAAAAATGACACATGCATGTTAAACACCAACCAATCCACTAACGGATGATTTCTTTTAATGGAAAGGGCACTATTTGATCTCTGCATCACTGGATTGTTCAGAAAATCTTCAATAGAATATTATAATATTAGATTTGGACAGATTTATCTGCCCTTAAAATGTTAATTTTCAGTGTATTTCAATGAAATTATAACTCAGTTTACCAATATGATATGGAAAATTTCATATTTCCTTGTTTCTGATGTTGCGAATAGTAAAATTACACTTTCAAAATGATGGATTTTTCATGCCATATTTCACCCTCTGCCTGATTCTTATAGGGACTGACACTTAATTAATCTGAATAAATAAAAAATAACATTAGAAGGCTACGTGTTGCTCTGCTTTAGTAGTAAAAGTTACCTAAAAAAATATTCGATATAGGTTAAAGCAAGGCGCTTCACGCCGTGCGAAAAATTAAACATGGTTCACGCATGCGCATATTATATTTAATGTAAACGTATATTAGAGACTGAAATATAGTCATTTTTGTCTTTTGGGTGTCAACTACTGACAACTTATCAAACTTTTTATTGCTTTAACTACGGAAGTTAGCTCAGATCCTATTAAAGGCCCTTTCAATCATGACGTTAAAAATGAAAGCTATAAAATGCCACTCACAGATGTTCGTGGCCTCCGTATTCTCTTTTCTAAACATCACTGGCCATTTATCTCATTAGGAAGACAACACTTTGATTAACTTTGACCCCCATAAAAGTTTCTCTACATAACTTCAGAAGTAAAATATACAAGTGAATGTGGCTTTGACTTGGCCAAGCAGTTAATCAACAAGACAAGAAGTCATTTTGTAAGTGACTAATGCCGCACTGGTCACATTTTACAAGATATCTTACAAACTTGAAAAGAAAATGAATAGCAACGATAAGTTACCCAATTAATTTAATCGACCAAAAAAATATAAACATCTACTCACATGGTGCTTATCCTCTTGGCTTAAATAAAAGTGCATCATGCATATTAAAATTTGTCCATAGATTTTCCAATTTTTTCTCAAAAATGACCCTGAATGTACATATTATGATTAATTTTAATATAAAAACATAGGTCACCGACCTTAATTTTGAGATAGCTCTGAGCCTTTTTACATATAAATCTGCAGATAATTATCACTATTTCGCAAACTATCAAAAAACCGGTTTATAGAATTTCTTATAAATGTATATGAACAACACTTACCAGGCATTCTTTCATATTTCAAAAAGAAAATTGTGGATCACCTTTTTTTTTTATAAAAAAAAAACCTGAATTCCCATTACGTTTGCTATTTTTACCATTTATAGTTTTATGTCGAAGATATTTTAAGAATAATTTAATACAATTTTGATAATTGAAAATACATACTTTTATATGGTTTTGCAAGTGGACAGAAAACGATGCTCCGAAAATAGGTATGATCTACCTTAAAGCAAATACTAACCGTTCTCCGATTTTAAAAGATTTGATGGCATAGGGCTTACCATATATTGCATAGTCTAAAACGGTTTCGACTTCATGTTTTTAAAAGTCTGTCCATGTAAAAAAATATCAGGCAGATCCTATGATTTAGGTGGCACAGTGTATTTTTATACAATATAATGTATATATCATAAGGATGTCTAATAGTAAAGTTAGTTTTAAATCAATAATGAATGGGCTCGGAAAATGGTTTTTAAGTTTCCTAACAAAGCAACTAAATTTTGCTCAAATTAAAGAGTTATCTCCCTTTCTTCAATGAATTTCAATGCTTTCTATGTAATTCATTTCTCTGCAATCGTTGCAGTTAATAAAAAAAACCTGCATTCAACTTGAAAACAAATTTTGTTATGTGCCACCCACTGCCTGGTTGTTGCTTGGACACCCTCTTAAAAGAAGAAAGAAATACATTAAGTACACGAGGACAGTTTAGTTGTATCTAATAGTGTTAAGACGAGTTGTAACATACTAGCATAACATATTTCAATTTTTTTAGTCATACAAACAGTCATCTCTGAATTTAATTGAGTTCATCAGTGTGAAAAGTCTGAGAAATAGCGTTACTAGTGTAGACTATGCTTTGTTCTACCGACCTAATTTTTTTCCATTTTTTTGTGAAGGGATAAAACGAGCATATCTTGATTCTGTAGTGGGTGAAAGCTGTATGGTCTTTAATCTTCAAACTTCGGAGAATTCTAAGTAAACCAGTGAGTTTCAGTGCTACATCAGTTTTCAAAGATCCCAATGTAGCCAAAAGATGACAACTATGCTGTTGTACCAGTAGACAAAGCCCAAAACAACATTGTTTTGTCTGCAAGACGCATTACATTCAATGTTTATTATCGGAGGTAGATGTAAAAAATAATAGCAATATTAAGATATATACTGCTACCACACGCTCCAGAAAAAGAGTAGTGCACAAAATCACAAATCCTTTATACCCTTTTTTGTTCTCTACAAAAGATGATGGTTGTGATCTTCCGTCCATCTATTGGATTTCTAAACTCCACAAGAATCAATACAAACAACGTTTGATAGCTGGTTTTGCAAAATGTGCTACCTAGCCTCCTTCGAAACTATTAACTCCCATAAATACAGCTGTCAAAGAGGATTACTTTAGTGGCTGTATCAATGCAATGTGTATCCTGAAAAATTCCAAAAATCGTCTGGAAACCATCAATACTTAGCTGGAAATCCTAAATACTTAGTCTAGATTACTATAGGAATATAATAACACAAATTCGATAGAGGCTTTTCATAAATTTGTTTGCAATGTTTATGAATTTGGATGTGTGCTATTTTTAAATTCGTTAAAAAATTTACAGGAACCATAATGATAAACGATATAACCATCCTTGTTATGGCGTGAAAAAAAAAACAATTTAAAAAATCATACAAACGGATTTACAGACCGTCTATGTCCTAACGAATTTTAAAAAGTGTTTAAACTTTAAAAATCAGGAGAAAAAATTCTAGCAATCCATAACCTGACGGGTTTTAATTGTGTGCAAGAAGGGTATAGTGCATTTCTCAATGATTATCTACTGTGTTGATTGCTGTTTGATAGAGTAATCAAGAAAACCAATATTCTATCGGAAATCAAAAGAACGTAGTCCAGGGACAGAGACCAAATATGGAAAACAGAGAAGGTGTTCAGGAGTTTTTATGTAAAAGTATAATGGGTGCCAAATTTGATTGCCTTAAAAATGAAGAATAGAGAAGATGAGCTAGAAATAACTAATTTGGTTTTATACCAATTAAAATTTATATCATACATGCATGCCTTTATTTTTCACAATTTGTGTTGGAATGTGAAGATGTCCTCCCAGCATGTTATTTGAAAGGGTATAAATATTGGGTATTTCAATATGGTTCCTTTCCCATTTGCCTATGCATAAATATATTAATTTGTAAATTTAAACTCCGAAAATATCAATTTAAATAAAATCATTACAAAGACTTATATGGTTGTTGATGTTAATTCTTACATTATTTGCATATCTGGAAATACTATTATGTGATTGGTTAAAGTCACTTCCGATGGCAGTACATCTGTATTAACACGTGTGTCAGAACTACTTTTACACATGTATTCATAACGCTCATATTTCGTACTTTTACTCGTTACTGTTTATTCTACTTGTTAAATTTGTTTCAGAAAAAAAGTATTACTTACAGATTATTATTTTTTTTTCAACATTCCATCTGTCAAAACAGTAGACTATATTTTCAATACATGGTGATTACATTCATGTGCGACTCGCACAAAACAATTCCACACTTTTATTCATGATGGTCTTTATGAGCATAATTTTAGACAAAACGAGAAGTAAAACGTTTCACTTATTTAATTTTTTCATTCAGTTCGTCAGTGCATGGTCATTTATTTAACCATAAACAAACTCTATAGTAGATTTTTAAAATGATAGAACTGCCACTAGCACATGTGTGACAGATGAACATAATCATTCAAATTCAATGTGAACATATTTTAAAGGGTTTAATGCCACAATGCAAAGTTATCAGCAATACAAAATGATGTAATATTTCAAACATTTCTGAAGATCAACAATATAAAATAATGTCCATACAAATCTATATCACAACTGAAATGTTAATAATTATCACAAATATTTTCCATAGAAATAATTCAGGCACAGGTGCCCTATCAGACAGAGTCTCGCCCACTGTGTACTACCACAAGGGGTGAGGCTCTGTGTGAAACGGGGGTCTGTGATTCGTGTCCACTATTGCAGATTAACTCCGTCTAGTGCCAAAGTAAATTTAGAACTGGTTTAAGCGTGCTTTGAATGGTCGAGATTAGTTTGAAATGTGAAAATTTTGTATCATAAAAAATATTTTTGTTTTTGAAACTGAAAAAAAATATTTATATTATTAGCTTTTGAAAAATGAAATATATTCAGAGGCTATATAAAATAACTTTTAGATCCCCTCTCAAGTTGACGATGCTTATACTTATCTTGTTAAACTCCGCTTACAACTCGACAATGGTGGCCTAAATAAATACATGTTCAATGAACAATGAATAAATAAGAGCGGACCCAAATTCGATCAACTCTTTTTATTTAGTAGAATGGATACAAAGGAATTTAAAAGTCGTTCAAATAATTTTTTAATGTTTTTTTCTTTTGGCTTCTGTTTTGTTAATAAGCGTTGTTTCATATTTTTAGCTGGTAGTGCAGTTGTATTCTTTTATTCACTATTCTTATCAATAACAGGAATTTACTGAATGAGTTATTGGCTTCTTGACAAATGCTTTTACTTCTGTCTCTGTTTTGTGCAGTATCCATTTGTGTCGATTTTATCTCGTTTTAACCAACACACACGCATATCTTTTGTTAATTCTAATTTAGTCCTATAATAGAATACAACCATTTCAAAATTAATTCGTGCAAACATAATCGAAATAATAAATCAAAATAAGAAAAAAAAACAAGAAGACACCACAATTTATTTTTGTAGACTGACATCATTTCCTACCTCTCATATATATAGTCTCTCGTATAATAGACTAATGTAATCAGAAAGGGAATCACCCTCGAGGTGGAAGGCCAAGACTGTGTATCACTTGGCCAATGACAGAGCTTGTGATAGGACTTGGCTTCTCTAAGTATCTAGATATACGGCTTACATGAGTTACAGGAACGTATATAAGCCAATTCCTGAGCCTATTATATAGTATATCTGCTTTTTGTGTGACCTTTTGAAAAGTTTGGCTGATCATATAAAGCACTGGAAGTCAGCGGAACCCCCCATCTCCCGCCCCTTCAGAATTTCTGTATCCGCCACTACAGATAATCAATCTACGTTCTATCTTAATTAAAGGTGGTAATAAAATGATACCTTTGATGCAAAAACTCAAAAGAAAACGCAATAAATATAGACAAACAGTACCGAAGCTTAAAAAGAAGGGCATTTAAGATACATCAAAATCCAGAGACGTGGCCAATACGTGAAAACAGGGAACAGACGCGATTTATATACACATTTGTAAACAACGACGTTTTAATTCATTAAAATATTAAAACTGAAGAACACGCTAAATACTAAATTACTTACAATATGAACTCTCGCAAAAACTAACAGGAGTGACTGGGTGCTCCGGAAGGGTAAGTAGTCCCGCCCCACCAGCGGCACCAGTCATATTGCAAATGAATAAAATTCGGTAAGCGTCATGTTCGGTGGCCAATCATCTTGTCTCATCTGTACGTGAGATAGAAACTTCGACGTCGGTCAATCAAATTGCGACTTTGTAGTGAGGATAGCCTCAAAGGTTATACATACCCTTGCCTTAGATGTGTATTTGAAAGTACCATCGCTCTACTTATTAAAGAAAGTCGGTGTACAAATCATATGCATGGCAGTAACGGATCAACTGTGAAATGTATATGTTCCATCGGTTGCTGATGTTGGTATATTGACTTAAAGAAAGGGGAAGTTTGCAATTGTTGGAAAGTCAAAATCATCTCGATCGTTTATCATAAAGTTTCGATTTCAATCATGCACAGCTAAAGGTCTATGCATATAAGGCAGACGCGGATGGTGTGTCAGATGTCTCTTCAATTTGAACAGCAAGTTCAAATCAAATGTAAGTTAGAATATTCAGAGATATCTAACACCATCTTAATAACGAAAATTGAAAGACTGGGATGGTCGCTTTTCTTTTTTTTTTAACTCGCTAATATTGCTAGCTACGGAAGCGTATTAGGGCCATCCTTTTTTATTTTTTTTTCAAATTGTCGACCTTAATCTTGGAATTACCAACATTAAACTTGGAAATTCCAACTTTAACCTTGGAATTATCAACATTAAACTTAGTAATTCCAACTTTAATCTTGAAATTTCGGACTTGTAATCCTGGAATTATCAACTTTAATCTTGGAATTGCTAACTTTAATCTTGGAATTATCAACATTAAACTAGGAAATTCCAACTTTAACCTTGGAATTATCAACATTAAACTTGGAAATTCCAACTATAATCTTGGAATTTGCGACTTGTAATCCAGGAATTATCAACTTTAATCCTGGAACTATCAACTTTTATCTTGGAATTACTAACTTTAATCCTGGAATTATCAACTTTAACCCTGGAATTATCAATTTTAATCCTGGAATTGCCAACTTTAATCTTGGAATTATCAACTTAACCTTGGAATTGCTAACTTTAATCTTGGAATTATCAACATTAAACTAGGAAATTCCAACTTTAACCATGGAATTATCAACATTAAACTTAGAAATTCTAACTATAATCTTGGAATTTCCGACTTGTAATCCTGGAATTATCAACTTTAATCTTGGCATTATCAACTTTAAACTTGTAAATTCCAACTTTAATCTTGGTATTATCAACTTTAAACTTTAAACAAATGGAAGTTAGGATATTCAGAGATATATAACACCATCTTAATAACGAAAATTGAAAGACTGGGATGGTCGCTTTTTTTTTTTTAACTCGCTAATATTGCTAGCTACGGAAGCGTATTAAGGCCATCCTTTTTTATTTTTTTTTTTCAAATTGTCGACCTTAATCTTGGAATTACCAACATTAAACTTGGAAATTCCAACTTTAACCTTGGAATTATCAACATTAAACTTAGTAATTCCAACTTTAATCTTGAAATTTCGGACTTGTAATCCTGGAATTATCAACTTTAATCTTGGAATTGCCAACTTTCATCTTGAAATTATCAACATTAAACTAGGAAATTCCAACTATAATCTTGGAATTTCCGACTTGTAATCCTGGAATTATCAACTTTAATCTTGGCATTATCAACTTTAAACTTGTAAATTCCAATTTAACCTTGGAATTATCAACATTAAACTTAAAAATTCCAACTTTAATCTTGAAATTTCGGACTTGTAATCCTGGAATTATCAACTTTAATCTTGGCATTATCAACTTTAATCTTGGAATTACCAACTTTAATCTTGGAATTATCAAAATTAAACTAGGAAATTCCAACTTTAACCTTGGAATTATCAACATTAAACTTGGAAATTCCAACTATAATCTTGGAATTAACGACTTGTAATCCAGGAAATATCAACTTTAATCCTGGAATTATCAACTTTTATCTTGGAATTACTAACTTTAATCCTGGAATTATCAACTTTAACCCTGGAATTATCAATTTTAATCTGGAATTGCCAACTTTAATCTTGGAATTATCAACTTAATCTTGGAATTGCTAACTTTAATCTTGGAATTATCAACATTAAACTAGGAAATTCCAACTTAAACCATGGAATTATCAACATTAAACTTGGAAATTCCAACTATAATCTTGGAATTAACGACTTGTAATCCAGGAAATATCAACTTTAATCCTGGAATTATCAACTTTTATCTTGGAATTACTAACTTTAATCCTGGAATTATCAACTTTAACCCTGGAATTATCAATTTTAATCTGGAATTGCCAACTTTAATCTTGGAATTATCAACTTAATCTTGGAATTGCTAACTTTAATCTTGGCATTATCAACTTTAAACTTGTAAATTCCAACTTTAATCTTGGTATTATCAACTTTAAACTTGTAAATTCCAACTTCAATCTTGGAATTATCAATTTTCATTTGGGAATTTCAAACTTCAATTTTGGAATTATCAACTCGAATCTTGGAATTATCAACGTAAAACTTGGAATTATCAACGTAAAACTTGGAATTATCAACGTAAAACTTGGAATTATCAACTTTAATCTGAGAATTATCAACGTTATTCTTGGAATTTTCTAGGACGAATGAGTGTCGGACCAATGAGCGTCGGACTTTTGACATTATCTCGAGTTTCCGTTACGTAATAACTGAATATTATGACGATTCAACCATTCCATTGTATTCAGGGGCGGATTCAGGATTTTAAGGGGATATACAATTGACCGGGGGAGGGGTTGTCCTTGACCTAAAAATAGGAAAAATAGGCAAAAAATAATAAATCGCCCGTAAAAATATTAATAATTTAAAATATATTAAAATCTGCATGCCATTGGTACATCTGTTTTAAAAAGGAAATGAAGTATGATTTCCGGCGAAACGTTTTTCGCGCTAGTTTTTGCCGTGAAGATATTGAAGTGATATATAGTTTTATCATGACGAATTCGAACATTGTTCCGGTTTGATAATGTTATGAATAACATCGATAGTCCGACACTCATAAGTCCGACACTCATTGGTCCGACGCTCATTGGAATTTCCAAGATTAATGTTGATAATTCCAAGATTAAAGTTGCTAATTCCAAGATTAAAGTTGGAATTTCCAAGATTAATGTCGATAATTCAAAGATAAAAGTTGGAATTTCCAATATTAAAGTTGATAATTCCAAGATTAAAGTCGACAATTTAAAAAAAAAAATAAAAAGGGAGGCCCTAACATGCTTCCGTAGCTAGCGACTTCTTGCACTCGTAATTTCAGTACGTTATATTTTCAAATTATTTACATAATTATACATTTATACTCCACGTAGTTCTGCAGATCTTTGCCGTCTTAGCGTCATAGTTCTAGCTTCATGCGAGATAAAGGTGTACCTCTTAAATATCATACACGTGTGTTAAACGTGTGTTTTTGCTTGTATGAGAACGGCTCGTTACAAGACGATCATGTACATTTGAAGGGTTCCGATATCTATGAATATTCATTGCCAGTTTGTTTAATCTGGTTCCTAATCTGGTTCCCTGGTCAATATCATAAGCGACCCAAAGATCGCTACAACGTACCTCTTTTAAAAATATCATACACGTTTTTTAGCTTGTATGAGAAAGGGAAGTTTACATTAAAACATGAAATGGTCGGTTAGCATTGAATTTATGTAATATTACCCACTTCCCGATTCAAACCCAGAGGCTCGTTACAATTTACCATATATAGGTCATATTTGTATTATCAGGACCCCGATATCTACATATAGCCATTGCCAGTTATAAAGACTAAAAACCACTAATTCCACTTCCCATAGGCTTCTATGCTAATTTCACAATATTCAATGGCTTCTCTGGACTTAACCTTAATTTTAACCAGCAGAGGACTATATATCAGCATGATTCTACATATGCCAGCTCACAATCCTCAGAATGGCATGTGGGGTTAGCAGACTTGCAGTGCAGTACTGGTCACCGGAAGTGAAGTGTCTATAAATAGCATGGGAAATCCCAGTGTTTTCACAAGATAGGGGTATATTTAGAAATCATTATGGAGATTAGGCTTCATCACAAGAAGCAAAATGCACCTATAAAATGTACAGAAATGTTTTTCCTTTCAGAAACTGTTTAAATTTTTTAAATGAGATGAGAACTTTTTCCACAGCACTATGAGGAACAGGGGTAATTTCTGCGTAGGACTATTTTTGCCTACGTTCCAAATGCTCATTGGTGGTCTGTAACCTATATAAACTGGTTCCGGGTAATTGAAAACAGTCGGGTCATCACGGTACGTTACGAAAGAGTACGCAATCATGATTTTAGCGGAAGTCACCCGATTTTAGAGTATATTGCATTCGTGCCATTTCGGATGTTGGAAGTAAGCCAAAATCAGTGACAGAAAATATTTGACAAGTAGCGACTTTGAAGACTTCAGTCTTTGATTTCTGTGGTAGCCCTGGTAAAAACCTATCGGCATACAAATAAATGTAGGAACAGCCGAAAGTGGCACATGGTATTACAATGCACAATTTGAGCACATGTCGTCAAATCTTGGCAAAAATATTGTCGACCCGAAAATCATACATTTTAACACATCAGACTCATATTTCTTCTTTTTTTTTCAATGTATTTATTTAAAATTACATATCATAGGACAACAACAATATCAAGAATATTGAGACATGTAGTATAGCAATATTACAACCGTCACCAAAAGTTACTCAAGAATCACAGAAGTAGCTCAGGCTATAACAAAAACGAAACGAGTTGAATGTAGCAATAAGCGTCCTTTATTAGATATGCAGTAAATATAATTTGGAAAGGCATTTTTTAAATAAAAAATTGACGACGCGTACAATACAATAACATAGTGTGATAAAATAACACATATCGTGACCACTTCCGATTTATATCGGTTTTCTCATTATGCATATTTACCCAATCACGTTATTACCTTCAACATTCATCAAATGTGCAGCAACAAAGGGTAACGCCATGTGCTGTGGTAAGGTCGGAACAGTTAATGTCACTCTAATTGATAAATATAAAATGCACTGAAGACTGATAGCTAAACCAATCAATTCTATCGACGCAGGGTGGCCTAGACATGGTGTCTGATCATTGATGTATGTTATCTAGGGTTATTTAATCAAGGGTTGTGTCATTGTAATTTTTTTCTTCTTCAATTTAATCAGTATAATTATCATTAACAATATGATTCAGGTAAAAATACTAGCAAAATGTACATCAAATGATCTCAGTTTGCATCTGCTTAAAAAACATCGGGATCTCTAAGTATATATACCGGGCAAGTTACACTGAACACGTAAATATGACGACTGAAATAACTTTGAAAGCAATTATTAAGTTTGCGGGAAAGCGATAATCTCACCAGGCGCTATATAGACACATAAACAAAAAAAAAGAGAATTAACTTGAGTGTAATGGAGGAGATGTTGCATGATGTGGGGTAAAGCAACATAGAAAGACAGCAGCAATAGTGTACTTGATCACCATAAAATATATTATGAATTATAAAATGTATTTTTTTATATTGTTCCGAGATACTTTGTCATCCTGAATTCTGAAATTATTTACTATTTTGTACATAGGATGTACGCTAGTGAATCTGTTATGTAAAGCATCATATCAGTTCTTTTCTTGTATTGAAATACAAATACACCTCTTCTAAATATTGTTGTGGGGGCGGGGGTCAGAAACCCGGCAAAATATTTCGATTTCAGGAATTTTGCGAAATTTTTTTCGAAAGCTTTTATTCAACATTTATGCGTCATTCGCAGGGAGGTCAACCAAGCAAAATTATTGATGTTGCCTCCATCAGGGTCGCAAAACTAATTGTACTCAGAAGATCAGAAAACTTGTTAGATATAGGTTACAGACCACCAATTCAACCAATGAGCATTTGGAACGTAGGCAAAAATAGTCCTACGCAGAAATTACCCCTGTTCCTCATAGTGCTGTGGAAAAAGTTCTCATCTCATTTAAAAAATTTAAACAGTTTCTGAAAGGAAAAACATTTCTGTACATTTTATAGGTGCATTTTGCTTCTTGTGATGTGAAGCCTAATCTCCATAATGATTTCTAAATATACCCCTATCTTGTGAAAACACTGGGATTTCCCATGCTATTTATAGACACTTCACTTCCGGTGACCAGTACTGCACTGCAAGTCTGCTAACCCCACATGCCATACTGAGGATTGTGAGCTGACATATGTAGAATCATGCTGATATGTAGTCCTCTGCAGGTTAAAATTAAGGTAAAGTCCAGAGAAGCCATTGAATATTGTGAAATTAGCATAGAAGCCTATGGGAAGTGGAATTAGTGGTTTTTAGCCTATAACACAACTGAACAGCTCTACTTGTTTCAAACATAAATGTCAGAATTTAATTAACATCTTTCCGATTTCAGAGACAATAAAAGTATTTTACTGAGTACGAAACTCCATATGGACTATTTGGAAATAAAAAAATAGATCGCTAAGACGATCAAGAACTTATTAATTCACCACGGCAACGTAAAAATTATATGTATATTTGTTAGTTATCTGACCGTAGACCTATTCAAATACTTATCTATTCGTCGAGACAGCGTAGTGACGTAAACTTATTAAAGTCGGGCTTGAAATATTGAAAAAAAAAATATTCTTGGTCCATTGGTTAAAGGGACCGGAATTTTTGCCTTTTTGTTAAGCAGGAGAAACAGTCTGAGTTATCCCTAAATAGTTTAATTTTAGACGTCACACACTTTCTGATTGGATGAAATATTTTGTCCATCATCTCATAGACCAAATTTTGTTATGTGACTATGATGCCAACAACTTAATTTAATGATTTACTCGTCGAATTTGATACTAATTGAATTATAAGGAATGACTGTTGTATTTTTTTCGCAGGTTATTTAGTGTGCACGTGATTGAGGTAATTTCTTCATAGGCCAAAAAAAATATAGCAGCCAATCTTTGATTGTACTGTGGATATAAGTAGATGAATTATATATATCAAATAATATAAAAAAACTGGGTTTATATATGGTGAACAGCATTCCGATTTTAAGTTTTGATATTTAACTTACTTACAGCATTATTCTCGAGATAAGCTCATTAGTACGTGGGCTGTGATAACCCCGTGAACTCCAAGTCATCAACTCCAATACAGTTTTTAAAGTTCCTTAAATCTACCATTTACGAATCAATTTGTCGCCAAGAAATAAACTGAAGCATTTCTTTTTTGCCATTTTTTGTACATCATTGAAGCAAACATTCATTTTTTTTGGTGTTTTTATTCATCGACCTTTTAGTTTCTGCAGAAAGTAATAAATTTGCATATAAAACTATCATGAAATAGCCCCATGTCTCAGGTTTCCACTAACGTTGCGGCAGTGCTTGTGGTTATTGAGTTATCTGCCAAATATATACCCCTATCCCACCGAAAATTCGCTTAAATCGACATATGTTTCCATGTCCAAACCCTCAGAGTACTTACCCGACAATATAAATGGCTTATTTGGTATTTTTTGTTTAGTACTATCCAAATTGATACTTCTGTGGTTCTTATGGTCACTTGTGGCGATTTTCATAGTCAGAATTAATCAAACATTGCTAAAAATTGGATTTTCGATATCTCCACAGAAAGTTCTATAAGCTCGGCTGTACAAGTTTTTGCACGGTTCAAATCTGTTACCATTCGATAGAAAATTTCCTTTCCGACATCAAAAATCGTGAAAGGCTTATTTTCTTTGAGGAATATAAATGAGACCATAGCTTTCATTCCAGGCCCCTAGTTATCAGTTTTAAGGTGACAATAATAGCCTTTTCTTAAACTAGGAAATTTTCGGAATTTCAGATTTTCTTCCATTTCACCTGTAGTTGAAAAAAATGAATTAACAGCTGTTGTATTTCAGAAACGTTTATATAACATCCCAGCTTTCTAATGAGCCAAAATATTGAACGCTTTCAAAAACTTCTTCAGTGCCGTTTAGGCGAAAGAATGGTACCCCTACCCCGCTTAAATATGCCTCTTTATTGACACAAACTATCGTTTATAGCATTAAAAACTTACATAATGACTTTCTTGCATTTATAATGAAAACATGTATGTACAAATCAGATTAACTGTCTTGCAGACATGCTTAATTCTGACATCAAAAAATATATCAGTTTTAGCGAATTTTTGGCGGGTATGGGTACATATTTGACATATAATTATAACTCAATAACCGTATCAGTGTTACCGCAACTTTCATCATACTGTTCACTCGTATAAATGTAATAGAGGTAACTGTAGTTACCATTGCCGCAAGATGGCGGACGATGTTTCTGGTAAATTTTGCTACGGCTAGTTTTGTTATAATATTACTTAGGTTTTTGATGTTTTTTCCTTTAACTTTCCATTTGGAACTAAACTAATAATGGTCAATTTATGAATTAATAGGTATGCTGAGAAATCAGTCGGTCTTCAAAGTACGATGAAATGGTGATATCGGTACTCATACAAGGTAAGAGGTTGCAATGCCGTTACTCCATACCCCAAAAGGATGGCACCCAGTCAGAAAATAGCTTGCTAGACAACCTTGAGCTTTGCTGGAGTAGTGATATCGGTAACTGAGAGATGATACCTATATGTATAAATTTAGTTTATTCCTATTTGTTGTCCCAAGATGACTTCGACACTCGAACAGTGGGAGAGGACGTTTATAAGGGGAAATAACTTCTGCCCAATACCTTTAATTAGCTCTTTATGTAATAATATATGTTCAATTCAACAATGGAGGCAGAAAAATCTTGACTTTTTCGCCAGTGGGGTACAAAGATAGGCTTGTAATGAAAAAAGAATCTGAAAATGTTCTTTGGCGACAATTTGATTCGTAAATGGGCGGTATAAGGGTACACGAACGTTGGTGGGTGTGTGGTGCACGATGGACCCTCCCAACCCTTGGACTATATATATACTTTCCATAAAAAATATACTTTTCGTGGACGCTTATCACAAAGGATGATTTCAACCCGCATTAATAGAATTGATTATATAGCGTTAACTTTTCAGAGATCTCCTTAATAAACCTCTTTCAGATTTGTATTTCTAATTATTGTGAAAATCTTGTGTTATAGAAACAATTCTATGGTGTTTATTTTTAGTAATAGCAAGGAGTTAAGTCTACTATAAAAATACTTGGCAATGTATATGAATGAATCAAGTTAAAACAAAAACAATTTATTGAATAAATGATTTAACGTCCGTAAATAAACTTCTTGATATTAATAATCTCTGTATTTTAGCTAATATTTTTGGCTCCTTATTTTATATCATAGAACTGGAATTTAATTAACCCAGGTCTATCACGTACGTTTAACTTGTACCTCAAATGCCAGTTGTTAAATCAATCGGAACATTTTAGCCTTTCTTGTTACGTTATTTTTAAGTGTAGCGGAAATGGCTGACTATTCCTATTTATATCACATTTGGTCTTCAGTCGTTTTGCATATCACGGGTTACTTGCTTGTGAGCTTTTTGTATATTCTGTTCAAAATAATAATAATATTGTTTAGATCAATTTCGAGAAATTTCTCTCGGAGTAGAATGGTCTGTCAAAAACGTTCAAAGTATTGAAGGTAATTAATATGATAAATATAAGAAAAAGCCATTTAATTTCAACTATTTGTAGAAGGCGTTTTACATCTCGCAATAAGGATGCCAAAAATTTGCATAACTAAGTTTGCCCTTTTTGAAAACTCGAAACCAAAAATGGAAAATTCGAAATCGAAAGTTATAAAAACTCCCGTTTTGCTGTGAACAGAATACAAATAGTTTCTTTATATACGGTAAGTATAATCTTGAAGGCATTGTTTACATTTATGCATATGTTATGAATATTTACACACCAGAAGAACAGCTTATTTAAATGTTCGACGAAATATTAGTTGAGTGCAGACCTAAAAATAGAATTGTTCTTAGTATTTGAAGACAGCTCGACGACGAAAGACTGTTTAGTTACCGATTTTCTATTGCTAAGACTTAGATGTCTAATAGGTTGGAATGTGTTCAATTAGAAAATCAGTCGCCCAATCTTTACCATTGGCCCATTGCTGAAGTGCAATTTAAGAGTAATCAGCGATTCAAGGGAACCAAGATTCTAGCGGAAATCAAAAGAATGCAGTCCATGGACAAAGACCAGACAGGGAAACACACACACAAAAAGGAACATAAAATAACTATAATAACACATACAAAGTTACAAAAGTAAATGATGTCAATCCTAAAATTTCTGTAGTGATGACTTGAGTCCTGCAGCAACATAACCCTGTTTCAGAAGCCTATTTGTAAGAAGTCTAGCGTGATACAAAAAGTTTGTGTAGTAACAGCAAGCTCTGGCATTAGATTTAAAAAGTGGGAGTTGCCAAAATTTTGTAGCTTGGTTTGTCCTGTGTTAGTGGTAGGTGGTCAACTAGCCCAATGCTATTTAAGTCAAATCTGGTGGTAACTGTTTAACAGTTCTATAGTAGACCAAGAAAGGATATCAGATTTGAATGCTACAATAACAGTAATAGGAAACAGGGGTTGAAAATTCCTAAAGCCAGATGCCTGGGACTAAAAAAATTGCACCTCAGACTTGTCGTTTTTCAATGAAATAAGTCCGTCAGGCATGGCAAATCTAAAAAAATAAAAACTAATTTTTGAAGATTTTGTTGTTATTATTTGAACCATGTTTCTCGATCTATTCTCTGACCTATAAATAGTTATAACTTTATTTTTAAAATGGGTATTTACTAGATTGATCTATTGATTAGTCATTCTCAAGTCTGAATCACACCTGCACTTGATCAGATGCATTTTTTGACATACTACAAATTTTATTAATCAAGCGCTGGAATGATAAAGATCAAATTTCGTTAATAAACTTTTGAGGAAAATATCGTTGCTCAATTACAATTTCATGGTTAAAAAAACACAGAAACGGAAAGCTGATGACAAGGCATCAGACGTGGAGACGGAATCAATTGACACTGTGTCTTCTTCCCTGCAAACATAGAATTATACATAAGAATATCAGATAACAAAATTGCATTTATATCGATTGGGACTTGACACAACATTGTTCGGGCTTAGTGTACAAAAGATGAAAAAGTCCAGGGCTCGGGCCTTCCCAAAAAAATTTTCAACCCCTGGTAAAGTAGAAATACGTTTCCTGATATAAAATATCTGAAACACTTCTAAGATACATTTCATTTGAAATTTTCTTTTTGTAGTAATCGGATAAAGTTTTGTTCCATTGAAATCTATTGTAATGCCACCCAATCTTACACCAGTTGACCCTAGTTGACCTCAATATAATTGAAGAACTTTCTGGAATGGAAGCATATTTGTTAACCCTTTCAATTTCTGTAGAAGACTCCAGCAAAAGTGACCTTACTCCTGTAATAAGTCATTCTCCCTGATGGGAGACCCAGAACTCCCCTTTTTTGTGGACATCTACTGCAAGACCTCCCAAGTTTGTATTTTTTATTTTTAATGGTCATCATTTTTATCATTTACAATTGGTCTCATCTGCTCTTGGTTGATTTTAAAACAGCCGTTTAAATTGTCATACTCGAATGCTTTCCAGATTTTTCACAATCAAAAAGGGTACCCTGCATACATGTAGTTAATGACTTCCAATGGATAGTTTGGTTGATGTCATTTAACTAAATTCTTCATTTTGTTCTATTTTTTAACCAAAAGGATGTATAAATAAACAATGACCTATGGGATATGTTATTTCCAGCACTCCCACAAAAAAAAGAAGAAATACTCTTGCAAATATTTACCAAAATGGATTTACCTGCACACATCATCACATGGCTCAAATTCTGTCCATGAACTGCTAAATAGGGGATTGATTTAACATACTACCAACAGTATGCATGTAATTCAAGTTCAGTATTGTTCACAGAGGAGTAAATGATGTACTATTGTAAAAAGACATGCAGATAATGTTGGTCACAAACTGGCTGTTTCTGCTTTTATAAATGCCATGCATGGTCTAATACCACTTTTATTCCTTTTATGTCAAATCATAATTTCCATAGAATCCCAAAATAAGAGCTAATTTACTAAAACTTCTTTTTGTTCATCAATGTCTATATTAGGCCCTGAACTTATTGTTTCTGGAAACGGATCATTTCACAGGACTGCTAAATTAAATGTTTCCAGAACTACAGTAATTTATATTCTATTCAGAGAAATTCCTTACCAGGCTTTGCTTCTGGGATTCATACTTATATTTTTCTGGTTAAAACTGCATAAAATATAATTAAACACTTTCATACCAATAAATACATGTATATACTGACTTGTATATATACATGTGATACAAAATAAATGTCGAAAATTTCGTCACACAAAATCTCCTTCAAAGAGGATTCTGAAGCAGGGTAGGAAACTCACTCAAATTCTAGCCAGTCTGATTGCAATTTTGCAATATATTTACTATATGGCTATATATTTTTTTGCTCAAATTAGCCAGCCCTGCCAAAAATAGCCAGTATTGGGCTGGCGTGCAGGCTACTATTTCTAACTCTGCCTGAAGGTAAACAGGCATGAATGGAATTAAATGTGAAAATTGTCTATCCATTGGACCAATCTAACCTTAGCCACAACATTTGTCTATGCCTATTTTTATAACAGTGTGGCTAATGCACGTTTTATACTACCAGTTATAATATTGTCTGATGTAATTGTACATTCTATTCATACATAGTACAAATGTATGACATAAGTTCTAGAGGGTCATCTGTTTTCACCATTTCCATGTACTGTACATCATCATGTAGAGAACCACTATCTGTCAGGTGCATTTTGTGTTTCATTTTATACAGGACAATGTCATCATAACACTACATTTCTACAGGAATTTAAATGGTGACATATTATTCATTCAGTTTAAGTTGTCCAGTTGTTTCACATTTCCATATCTTACTTTGATCAAATGATTTTTGACACAGTAATAAACTCATGCAATTTACAGAAATAAAGTACCCCATTTTGTGTTTAATAACATATTTGCATATTTGTCAACTAACATCATGGAAGTTGTTTAATCATATTTTGTGTACATTGTAATAAATGTACAATCTACTTGTTTTAACCTATAAAAAATACATGTACATTTGTATAAACAGTCATAAATATACAATTTTAAACAAATTTGTATCATGCTCTTGATGAAACTGTGATCTCAACAACTAATTGTATTGATTTGTTATTATTTCAGCCATGGGTGATAGCCTTGTAAAAAAGCCACTTGGGCAGAAGATGATGGAAGGAATAAGGTACATGTACATTTTCATTCATGGTAGATACATATACATGTATATGCTCATGTATGTCAGTGCATCATACTGACCTTGGTTAAAACATTCAATGCAATCATATTCTTCACCAGAATGGAGATACACCTAAATTGTTTGAACAGTTTCTGTAATAGTTGCTTTTCCAATTCTCTAAACAATTTATCATTAATTTAGTAAGTCCATTGTTAAAATTTCTCTAAAAATGCCTTCTTTTTTAAGCATCCATATTTTACTTTGGTATGAATGACAAAACTGACAAATTCACACAACAATCATGACAATGATAATGATTTAAAAAAAAAACATTAAATTGTTGAAGTAAACAACTTTTATTTTTGAACTTTATTTGTAGTAATTTTCTTGGCATTGGAGATGTAGATGAAGGTACAAAGGATAGATACCGAAAGAGGAGAGAGAAATGCTATAGAACAAACCTTAAAGATGATACTGATGTAGATGCTCGTGAATGTCGAGGTAGACAGCTGTGTAAACCAAAGAATAGACAGTCTCTTTATACAATTGTCAAACAGGCAGTGGTAAGTCTGATTCACAAGGTCAAAGACAATATAGCAATGATTGAACATGCATCACGTTGTCATCATTACAGTTTTGACATTAGCAAAATTGTATGACAGCTGCTGTTTTTATTGTTTCCCCTGCCACAAAACAGCAAACGGAACCAGGAATGGCCAGTATTTGTCTGTCACATGAATTTTTTAGATGTATGGTCGAAACTCAATGTGTCGAACTCGGATTAGTCAAAATCTTGGATAACTTGAACTAATTACAAAGTCCCAGCAAAACTCCCCTTACTCCAATACAATTTTACCTCGGATGACTTGAACTAGGATGTAGCAAAACCTTGGATAACTCGAGGTAATCAATCAGTCTCCTCAATAGAACTTCAAGGTTAATTAACCCTAAAGTCTGGAAGTCAACTAATTAGTTGGAAAATTAATTGCTTTATTATAAACCATGATCGAATTGTGTTTTAACAACAATTAGCGTGGCTTTTAAAATTAATTTGTTGACACTCTTTATGGCTTGATTTGTATATTTAGTTAATTTAAAATTGCACGTGTTGTGAAAAGAAACGAATTTTATTAATTTCATGTCGGAATTCACACTAACAGTGGTATCGGATATTTTGATATTTTGACAATTTTTAAAAAAAAATATGGATGAATTGTAATGGTATCAGTCTATTTAATGAAACATCAAACAGACTTTAGTAAGTGTATTTCAATGACTACATTCGTTTCACTTGTGAATTTGAAATTTTATTGTAAAAATGTATTTCAAACATGATATACAACATACAAAAAAATATCTTCCGATATGAAACCCAAGACATTACGAAGTACCGTTTAAAGTGAAGTACATTGCACATGTACAAGCACAACTAATGATGTAAATCATTGACCAAACGACTAGTGTTTCTGGTTTAACCTCGACCCCAAATTACTCGAACCGCGGATAACTCGAACATATCTGCATGGTCCGTTCGACTGTACATGTATTTCTGTTGAGACAGGCTTTTGTCTGTCACAGGAATTTTGTTCTAGAAAAATAATCATGTTTTAGATGTACATCAGCTTTATACAACAGCCATTTTATGAAAATGATCAATTGTCAGTGTTCTATCTACTTCAGGTAGCTAAAGATAAACATGGACAGATTAATTTGGAAGAAAGGTCTAGAAGTTTTCGTCCTGCAGATCTGAATAAAGTAATTGAAGGAACTGTTCTTTTCGAAGAGGTATAAGGTAGTAAATGTTAGAGGTTATATCTGACTTCTACTTCACTTTTAAAAATCAGTGTTTAAAATATTCTTTACAGAATTAGTGAAAAATATATGTCATATATGTGTGTTTACTGTCAAAAATGAACCACATTTGGTAGAATAATTTTATAACACCTGAGATATTTTGACCCAAACAACAGACTTCAATATTTATACTTAAGATATATATAATGTAGAACTATCTTTGAATAAAGCAAATATTGATAATAAAGCATGTCCGTTTCTTGATCTTAGTATACATATTTATAATGGTAAACTTAAAACTAACATTTATGATAAAAGGGATGATTTTCATTCCCTATTGTCAACTGTCTGTTTTTAGCTTACCTGGCCAAAGGCCATGTGATGTATTGCCATCACTTGGCATCAGTTGTCGCCCGTGTTAACAATATTCAAAACTCTATTCCTCTGACACTTCTTTTCCAATTTGAACTAAACTTAATTTGAAATTTCCTTGGGGTATCCTGCATATAACTGATGTGGAGATATTTGATCTGTTGAAAAACATGGCTGCTATTACTTAAAACAGAATGTAATGGTCAGACAGTTTTTTTTCACATATTTCTCAAAAACCGTAAGGTAAAGCCAAATTCTGACTGGTTAAAAATGTTCAGCATGATGAGATTTATCTGTGGTAAAATTTTCATGTTGGAGTTATTGCCCTTTTTAGATATATTTCTGATGTTATTTCTTTCAAAAATCTTCCCTCTGACAGTACTTGACCAATTGGAACCAAACTTGTCGTGAATGTTCCTTGGGGTATCCTCCATAGATCCATTTTTTGATCTGTCAAAAAACATGGCTGCCGTCACTAAAAATAGAACATTGGGGTCAGACAGTTGTTTTTCACATATCTCCAAGTCTGTTAGGTTTAGCCAAATTCTTTCAATAGCTGAAATGATTTTTATTATAAGGCCGACTTAAGTCTCCAAAGGATTAAAGTTGTCAGAGGACTCCTTGTAAGAGTTATTGCCCTTGAAAAATGAAAAGGACATTTTTTTAAGTCAATATCTTGAAAAATATAATAGATAAATAGAAACTTTCAAATGCTGAAATGATCCTTATGATAAGTCCACCAAAGTCTTCTTGAGTCAAAATTGTTGGACAACTCCTTCTGAAATTTATTGCCCTTGAAAGACAAAATTTAACCAGGTGAGCAATTCAGGCTCCTGGGAACCTCTTTTTAGATGGTTGCATCTCCTTGTCACCATCACATGGTGTTTACATATCACATTTGGTTAGATTTGGTCATATTTGTAACAATGTTTCAGATTTTAATGAAAGGAATATTTATATAACCGAGAAATTACTACATCAAGGTTTTCAATATCACAAGCTCTTAAAAACATTCACAAAATTTTTCAACCAAATGAAGGAACTCACTCTCAAATACAGTTATATTTTCGTTATATTGTAGCATAGTTTGGTATTAACATGGATTCACTCACAGGATCTTTACATAGAAACTTGATATATTTGAAACCAGTTTTTGGCATGACATGGGTTGTGTCCTTATTGTATGAATTATGATGTACTATGATTTTCAACCCCGTATGGGAAGAATTGGGGTTGATTTTACATATGATGGGGACATAACTTTTTTAGGTTTAAACTTCTCTGGAGCTGGCATGTCAGTTAACTGCTAGTAGTCCTTAGTTTGTACATTTGTGTAATTTATATTAAGTTTTTTTCCATGGTAACAAGGGGCTCAGACCTTTTTTACAGGTAACTGATTTTAAGATGTTTTTAATTTTGTAATATTTTTTTCCAAAGTGGCCAGATTTTAAAGTTGAGAGTTGTGATCAAGCCAAAGTACTTAAACCCAGCCACAATTTTTGTGCCTGTCCCAAATAAGGAATTTCTGGCCTCTGTATGTCTTGTTTAGTTTGCACCTTTAGTTTGTTTTTTTTATGTTACTTGAATATTTAGAGGCAATTTTTTGTGATTTTTCATATTATTTTGACTTATAGCATGTTTAACTACTCACCTGAAGAAATGTTGTGTACAATCATGCAGTTTAATATACAGTGAAACTTGTCTAAATCAAGTCCCATTAGGAGTGAATAATTTGTTTCCTTTAGGTAGTTTTTAAGTTTAACACAGGTCCAAATTGAATTGAAATTGATATCAATTTTGTTGTACTTCAGAAGATGTCTGGTTTAGAAAGGTTTAATCAGTATTTAGTCTAAGCAGGGTTCCATGTACTAGTTTACATGTTTTTTAAATTTCTATTTTATTGCAGTTGAAGAATGAGTTGTTTTATGATGAGGTTCCTGATGTTGTACCTGTGAAAAGCAATGAAAATTCAGGTATGGAAGCTACTGGAAGGGATGAGTTAGACATGGGAATGGCTCGCTCACGAGAGGATGGTGGAGGAGCAAAGGGAGTAAGCCATATGGACATGGCAATGGCAAGACCAGAAGATGATGATGAGTACGCAGACAAATATTGATATTTTACTTCATAAACACAATACTTTATTAACACTCTTATTTATATTGTTGAAACATGTATAATATCTATGAAAGAGAGTAACTCTTGTTTACATGTAAAACTAAATCCTACCTACTAATTTAAAATCCAGAAGAGTTGATATTTTTACTTTGTCAGAAGCAAGAGGATGTAGAGTTCTATCATTTTCTTTTATTGAATTTTATAAACATGCAGTAAAAATATTGCCTTTTTACAAAAACAACTAGATTGTTAGGTAACTTTTTCTGAATGGAACATTAAGATTTTGTTTAGATATTTTATATTAAATTATGAGGTAGTAATTTAGTTTACATGTATGAAATGTGTGACATGGTTATATGGATACATTTTTTTTTAATTGCTTTTTATAAGGTTATCATCATTCACTTATAAAGACTTTATTTTCTTAGGTTTTTTAGTTTTTTTTAGTAAATTGACTTATTGTAAAAATCCTATAAGTGTGATAAAGAAATAATATTAACTGTTTTGTTTTTTTTTTTATGATTCTAGTGGTAGTAAAATAATTTTCATTGTAATGACTCCAATCTCAGTGTTTTTACTAGAAAATATAGCAGACAAAGCTGATTGTCTAAAGTCCAACCTATATATAGCTAAACAATACATGTACTGTCATTTCCAGATTTTTAACAATAAAACAGAAACAGGCAAACAAATTATTAAAATTTGCATTACTCAAAACTAAAACTTATATAATAATATGATAAAAAAACAACAATTGTGGTAGCATTTTAGGATTTAAATCATGAAATCTAATCAGGTCATTGATAATTGCATTTTGTTGACCTAAGACAACATGAAAACAAAAACAAAAATATTTAAAACACCAAGTCAGCTTTCCATCTTGTTTGTAGAGTTGATAATAGAAAAGTTAGGTAAGCCCTTTATTAAGTTTTCTTTCTGCTTTACATGTGATATTACATTTAGTTTTACACAACACAAATATGAGCATGTGTAGTAACATGTATATTTTCAGTTCATGTGATCCTATATGCTCTGATATCTCAAAGATTTGGAGAGAAACCATCAAAGAATTTAACTTTGTAAACTGCTTTAAAGTCAAGTTTTAGTTTTGAATGAGTTGTGCGTTATATTACACAAATTGTAGTCCATTCTCATTAACTTGTAGTTATACATGTTAAATTGATTGTAAGTAAATCAGTACTTGTTTCTTCATTTAAAGTAATGACTTACAATCAATTTAGCATGTACTACATTTTGTGAAATCACCCTATAGAAATCAGTATCTTTTTTATTCTTTCACATGTAATCAGGTTGTGGGAAACAAACCTCATAACATTACATGCATGATAACAAAGCTTGGTTTGAAATTTCTACATGGCTATCACATCAAATACAACAGCTGTATGACATAGGTATGACTTTTAATCTAAAACGTGTACTGTAGGCACCAAGTGAATTTATCAGTATTTTTAAATTCTTTACATAAATGTATTTATGGAACACATTTACAGGTAATTTTCTAAATTCAGAATGTGTGTTTTCAACTCACCATAAATTCATTTTCCATTTCATAAATTTGTTAACCATATTTATGAATTCATTTACCATATTCATAAGTTTATTTAAATTATTTATCATATTCTAGTGTAAAAAATTCTTTCACATCTGCATGATTTTAATTAAGAAAAATATTTGGAAAAGTTTGTCAAAAATTAGATATATCACAGTTACAATTGTTTCTGACTAAACATGTATATGAAATGTAAGTGTATGACCTAGACTATATGCAGATCTTTCAATATCTGTATGGCCTGACTTAGAGTTTTAAAGTAATATATAAACAGATAATAAACAATTTATTTTAGCCTATTTTTAATGTTTTTTCCCCAAACAGTCCATTTTCATAAAAAATACCACCCCCCCCCCCAAAAAAAAAAAAAAAAAATGAGGAATTTGAAAATTAAGTAAGACTTGATTCCTGTTACTTAGTTAGATATAATGCTCTGGATGTTTTGTATAGCACACCGATTTAACACTCTATAAAGATATCTCATACAGTTCATAAAATACCTCTTGAAATATATAAGATATTTCATGAACTTGGACATAAATAGAATTTAGCAATTGATCTTTCTCATTGTGAAGTTTGTCTAAAGATCAAATAATTAATTTTCTTAGGTCCTAATTTATCAATACTTTATGATTCAATACCACTGAAGACATGATATTTTTAAGAAAGTCAACGAGATATCTTATAAACTATATTAGATATCTCACTAAGTTTATAGATATCTTATTTATTAAGGATAACCAAGATATCTCATAGATTTTATACGATATCTTTAAAGTGGATTTAAATACTGTGTGCCGTAGATTTGCATGTTGATGTTGTGAACTACTATCTACCTTTTCTCGTTCAACAATAGATTTTCTAAGATTAACCAAAGTTTGCTTTATAGTTTACATTTTCTGTATTACTTAGTGGAGTATTAGTATTACATATGTTAAATATCTTTAACCATATTAATAGTAATGTGATATTCTTTATATGATATTTCTCTTAAATTATATAAACAACTTGATAAAAAAAAAGATTTTTTTTCAGATTGAATTTTGCACCTGACATACCACTTACAGAAATTAAAGGTAGAGAAGGAAGACCAAGAACAGTATCTGGCAAACCTAGAATGTCTAGAATGGATGGAGACATAGTCAGGGGTGTGGCCAGGTCTGGTATTGCCAAAAAGGAGAGAAAGGCTGTTGTTGACCAGCTCTGTGATAGTGCTTCAGATTTCTTCTGTTGTTCATGTAGGATCTGTAAATGGAAAAAGTCAGAGAAAAGTAATGATAAAAGGCAAGTATGTTTTGTCTATACATAATTGAAAGATGTGCACCATCATAGTAAGTTGTTAGGTCAGTTTATGTTAAAAATTATATCCTTAATTGTAAAGCTTGGGTAATGACGATATTTCCTTTATATACAACCACAAAAAAATTGTCGTCATATATTGGTATGGTGCTGTCATTGTCAAACATGTCATTTTATACCACAATGGTGAGACTTGGATTGATTATGGGGTAAAGATTTGAATTTTTCAGAAATTAGGGGCCAAAAAGGGGAGCCAGAAACATGCATTTTTCCTGATGTTCCTGATTATTAGTGAATGAATGTCTTCGAAATTGTATTACAAGGTACCATACCACCATAGGAAGACTGGGATTAATATTTAGGGTTTAGACATAAATCTTGTTGGAATTTGGGGCCCAGAAAGGGGCTTGATACCAGCATTTTACTCATCTTCATATAATAACTTGAGAAAAAGAGAAGTGATCTCATAAATTTGACTACAATGTTTCATACCACAACAGGAAGACTGACACTGATTTTTGGGGTTATGACTTGAGCCAAGTTTGAATAAGGTGTCAGAAATATTTTTTTTTCTGATTTCTGGATGATAACTTCTGTGATAGGGAATGAAGTGCTTTAAAATTGTGTTACAAGTGCCATATCCTCACGGGAAGTTTTGGATTGATTTTGCATGTTTGGACTGGAACCATTTAAGAATAATAGCCCAAAAAATGACCACTTCTGATTGGTCAAATATCTAATTGTAACCAAAATTCAAAGCTGTGTTAAGTTTGAATGGTATGTACATAATTGCCCCAACTGTTCAATGATTGACCTCTGCAAATGTATCAAGCTGCGCCCTGTGGAGCATTTTTTTTAAAAAGTTGTTACAGTTTTACATGTAGCTGAAGTCAGGATATACAGTGCTTCAGCAAGAAATTGAAAAAGGGGAGGGGGCCAGTGAAGGAAAAGGCTTTTTCTCAAGTTTGGGAAGGGCGCTTTTTTGCTACATAGTTTTTACTCATGTTTTAATTAATGCTTTTCTCATTGCTTTTAGATATTTTTGTGCAGTCTAATTGACTGAAGGGGTCTTTAACATTCTTGACCCTCTTGTCAGGTCCGGCATAGTATTAGGCATATATTGAACTTGAACATGTGTTTTATAAAATTTACTGCATATTATTCTACCAAATTTTAAAAATCTCACTAATTTAAAGGAATGGTATTTTCCATAACTATTGGAAGCACAACTTTTGACAAATATACTGTTCTGTTAAAAATACAGAAAAATTGAAAATTGTAAGGGAGGTAACTGACAATTTGATAATTTTATAATTGTTTACACACATGGTTCAACAAAAATTGACACTACTTGTTTAATTAATTAAGCAGTGGAATTTAATCATCACTAAATAATTGATTGGCTGTCCATAAAATTTTGATAGATTGAATCGGGATCCATTTTCTACTTCATGTACCTGTCAATTATCATCAGATGATTATTTACTGGTCATTAAACTTTCCCTTACCCGAATAGACAGAAAATAATATTGAAGCATGGAAAGGCACATGTTCATATTTGGTCGAGTTAAAATGGCAAGAAGGGTGCCGTGCCCTTCTAAATAGGGCTTAAGAGACCACTGATATACATAATGTATATAACTCAAGACCAAATCCATATTGGGCTGTTTAATTCTGAGACTCCCATATCAGATTGAATGTTTGCTGGCTTTTTATGATGATATCTTTCTATTTGTAGACCTTACTTTTCCTACTTCATTAGCTTTGTCCAGTTAGTGATAATGATTACAGCTGTTTCAGTTTATGGATTTGCCAGACCCCATCACAGTCAAGTCACTGAGGAGGAACTTGTAAGATTAAATTTTCTATTGCACTCTAAAAGGTGTTACTGTTTTAACATTGATTGTAGAACATTTTGGAGACAACTGTGGTGATGAAAATCTGTAAATGATCTAAGTTCATTACCTTGAAGTCTGAACTAATTATTGGTAGTAAAGGTCAATATCCAAAGAAAACATTTACTCCAATACTGTAAAGTTATGAAGCAAAAATAAATGGAAATGTCAACAAGACAACAACTATAGAAGTACAATTAGATATAGCATTCAACAGAGAGTAGGACTTGCACTAGTTGGGAAACTCACTGGTTTCTCACCAAAAGTTAACTACTGCTTATGTGTAATGCACAATATACTTATTTTTAAAAGCAAATTAACAGATACATATACACTACCAACAACTCAAAAGTCATCAAAATTTACAAGTTGGTCAAAAAATAAGTACAAAATAAGTTGGTCTAATTATAAAGTATGAAGTTAAGGAGAAGTAGAAGCCTTCCATTACACTTGTTATATGATTCCAAATTAAACTGTTATTGTGTATACCAGTAAGTGTCATTACCTATTATCATAATGTTTATAGGTGATGAAGCCATCGTTATCCATCCAGTTGGTCAGGAAATCAGAGTTTGGTAATATATGGCTAGGACCAAGACAGGTACTTGTTACTGGCACTATGGAACTAATTAAGCCCACTACCGGTATATTATGTCTATCTTTCTGGTTCAGTGTATCTGTTCATCTGTTTGTAATAGAATTTATCATCAAAGATGCCTCTGCATTTACTTGTCACAACAAATTATCAACTAAGATACACCATTTTTTTTTTATTTCTGGAACCCTGGCAACATCTGCATCATGTTTATCAAAAGTACCAATAGTGAGCAATGACTTTCAGTAATTTGTGTTGCCTTACTTTAAAAGCTATAAATCTTAGTCAGTTAGTATTTTTTTTCATCCTTACTTAATTTTTAGCTCACCTGGCCAAAGGCCAAGTGAGCTTACGCCATCACATGTGTCTGTTGTCGTTGTCGTGGACAAATTTTTAAAAAATCTTCCCCTCTGAAACTACTGGACTGACAGATTTTAAACTTGACATGATTGTTCCTTAGGGTGTACTGTGCAAAATGATTGTTGGGATTTTTGATCCATGAAAAAACATGGCCTCTGTTACTAAAAATAAAACATAGTGGTCAGATTGCAGTGGCATTTATATTCCTTAGGGTATCCCACACAAATTGACCATTGGGATTGTTGATTCATGAAAAGACATGGCCACCATTACTAAAAATAGAACATAGGGGTCAGATGGCAGTTTTTTTGCAAATAACTCAAAAACCGTTGCCTTTACCAAATTTCTGGCATTGGGTAAAATTGTTAAGCATCATGAAAAGGACGTATGCTGAAATTTGAAAACCATTCATTGACTATTGTAGGAATTACGAACCCTGATACAGTTTTTTTGTTGTTTTTTTTTCCACATGTACAACTTCGAAAATCTTCTCTAAAACCATTTAAGATCATTGAATAAAAATAAGCATAATAGTTCTTCATTGTATTGTCCTCAAAATGACTTTTGTGATTTTTAATCCGTGAATAGATATGGCTGCCTATACTAAAAATGGAACTTAGGGGTCATAAGACAGGTTTTTGAAAAAAAATTCAAGAATTGTTGCCTTTAGCAAAATTCTGGTTCAGGTCATGAAAATGCTATGAAAAGCATTTCCTGCATTTGACAATTTAGTTAATTTTAACTGAGCCTGTCTCATTCCTCAAGTTTTTTTAAATAAGCAAATGGTTAACCAGGTGAGCGATACAGGCTCTCTTGAGCCTCTAGTTTAAAATCATTTAGATTTTGTCAATGGTTAACCGAAGGACTGTAAAAGCTGTCTTCTATTTTTTTTATATACACAGGTTGATCAAACATGAAAGTTTTCTTATTAGACCACTTCTTCTCTATAAACCAGTATGGACAACAACATTTATAGGATCTCTATATTCAGATTTTTAAATTTCGGGCTTTGGAAGTTATACATTGAGAATACTTTCTGTAGCACTCCATGAAAAAAAAAATATTCCTTAAATAATTTATATGTATTGATATGTAAAATACATTTGGGACTTGGCATTAACTCACGTAAGGATGCTCACCAGTCATGTTATGCCATTTTTCTCAGATCTTTTTACTTTTTTGGTTTTATCTATTTCATAGCATTTATATTTTTTTGCACAGTGCTTCCCACTTTTTTTTTATAATGTCATAAAACGCACCTTAAAATGTTATTTGGGAAGTTTTTATGAAATCCTTGTTATTTCTTCAGTGTTTTTAATAGATAAAACCTTCTTAGACAGAACCAGTGAAAAATCTAGAGAAACTGTTATAATTTTATATCTCAACAACGAACACACTGACCCTTCTATCTTTTTTCTGTTATGTCGTTTAAGCGTGAATAATCGTAATATATTTCACAACCCTTTGAAGTCTTTGTTATTCTGAAATAGTGCAGCAAACATCCTTAAATGATAATTCTGTTTTAGATGTTCCGAGTGGACAAGTTTTACTGTAAAAATTCTGTTTTAGGCTGATTTAATTCATCTTGGAGCTAAGTACTCTCCCTGTATGAGGAAAGATCCTAACCTCCATCGAGTATTGGAACTGGACAGAAAGGAAGAAGAAAGTTCTGGTTGTTGTGTTAGAGATGATGGTGCTGGATGCGTACAGACATTAGAACCTCTTTGTAGTGTGAGTTATATTTCACATTAGAACCTCTTTGTAGTGTGAGTTATATTTCACACTAGAATCTCTTTGTAGTGTGAGTTATACTTTAAATTCTCTTGTTAAAATCAAAACTATGAATTGCTTATTTTTCAATTTTTTTATACAGAGAGAGCTGAAGTGAAAATAGTAAAATAAGTTTAGAACACATGCTTCTTTAATAAATGCTTGTGTGCTAGTTTCATTTCTATTCTATGCATTGTTACATTGAAAATATTGTGTAGCAAACCATGGATGCATTGTAGTTTTGCACAGTTTTGTCATGAAAAAGAAACACTGTTAATCTCATATACTGTGCTTGAGATGTAAGTAAATATGGAATATCTGATGAAGTGATAGGACACGCATCTTTCTAACTTGTCATATTTCAGTCCCAACATTTAGAGCTAAAAACTTAATTTTAAAAACCTAATTATTTTTATTTAGACACTCTTACATGTGAATATTGTATCATTATTTTACCACACATTTATTGTATTTCTACAGAATTTGATTTCAACCTTTGTAAAGTATAACGCTACTCACAAAGGAAATCAGAACATTACTGCTGGGGCTGTATGTGGACAAGATCCTAAGTAAGTTTATAGTCAAATAATGCAAAAGTGAAGTATAAAAATACTGTAATTTCTCTTTGATTTTTCCCCTTACTTGAGGTCCTGTACCATTTGGTAAACAAAAGTAGCTTTGTTTCTTATGAACCAACATTTTGTTCTAGACATTATATAAACAACTTACATTATTTCCAATCGTGTTTACTAGCATACAGTAAAGCTCAAACAAAAATAAAGCTTTGTCATTTCTGCTTGTGATTACAAGTATAAGATAAGCAGCAGCCATTACTGACCTTGGTGCAGATCAGCTTGCTATATGTAGCATATAATAAAGCTCTAGCCATTAATTTTCACAGATGCTTACTAGTATATGATAAAAGTGATCAGGTGCTTACTAGTATGAGATAAAGCTCAAGCCATTGTTGACCTTGTGCACCAGTGGTAGTCTGGTAAATTTCTAGCACAGCTTTCTAGTTTGTGAAAGTCATATTTGATATTCTGGCACTTTGAAAAACATATTAGTTATTCCCCTTGGAATGCACTGAAAACGTAACATAAATATGTTATCCTGATAATGCAAATTTGTGTTAATGTTGAATTTCATGATTAAATAACCTGACTGAATGCTAAGTTAAAAATGTCAGCCAATTTTGAGTAAAGCACAAACTTCAACATGTTGCAACATAGGTTCAGGAAATGTGGTGTACAGTAAAATCAAGAAATGTGGAAAACTCTTTTCCCAGTTTTGAGTGACTGAATATTGATCACAAACTTTAAGATCGATTTTTTTGCTGGAAAGATTTGGTGACCTAATTATTATATGAGAGAAAATGAGTCTCGTCTGAAAGCATGTGAAAGAAATTTTATATTCTAAATTTGAATAATTTACTTTAAGGTAATTTGGTAGAGTTTAAAAAGAATCATTGATATAGGTTGCTCTAACTGTATATATGGATGACATTTCAAAATGAATAGTATGTGTTGGTTCGTCTTACAGGTATTGTAGAAAACCATCATCAAAAGCCCCATTTGAATGGAATAAAAAGGATGTCACTAAGTGGCCTGTAAGTCATTAAATATTTTTTCCTGTTATTTCTTGCCTAGAAGTAACAAATTCACTCTGGTAACATAGGCAATCTTTCTTATAAGAACCCATATTATAGTGCAATGTAGGTCATTATGGCTGTTTCACATTTCCTTGCATTGCTGTAGAGTTGAGGGAGATGGAATGTTTGTGGTTTTTTTTATTAGTGAATATGCAAAATACAGAAAAATAACTACCAGCATTTAAGTACATGTAGATTGATTTAATTTTTTATAGTTATTGATGATACATGTATATAACTGGGGCATAGTGGCAGGTACAGTTGCAGCCCTACCAATAATTTTTGTTAGTATGATATGCTGTAACTACAAAACTTGAACTTCCCACTTATACCATTTACCATCTCCCCATTCCCCATTGCCTTCTGATAAATCCCCACCCCACATTGATTCACCATTGCATATTTATATATTTATATTATCATTTATGTATTTTTAATTTCTTCAGCACATAAACTTTTATTATTAATGAAATTTAATACAATAAATACTTCAAAAAAGAATAATTTCCCCATCTTCCCAATTCAAAATTTCCATTCCACCATCTCCATTCCCTCTCCCCTCATTCCCCATATCCCCCCACCCTTATACCGAAGAATGGGAAGTTTTCCAATAAAGAACTGTAATAGTTTCTAAAAATTGAAAAAAAACACTGAATTTCACTCGTTTTGGATACTTAAACCAAGTTCAAAGCCTTCACGCTGTACAAATCAAGTTTTGGGTGCTACACTTTGTGTAATTAGTGCCAAATTGTCAAACATTATCATTGTGTTTTAAAAATTGAATGACAGTTGGTTCAGAATTTGGCCAAAAGTATGATAGTGCATTATTATTTTTTCCCATATTTCCAATGCAGTCAGTTTTGAGTTCGCTTTGGCATTACATGATGCTTAACTATGGCAACATAACAGATGTAGCTTACAACGTTTTATTTCATTTGACAAAAGTGATGACAACTATGAGAATCATTGAGGGTAATTTTTTCCCATAGTTTCATTGCATTTCTTATATTTAATAATTGTAAATAGTTTGAACCAATTAAATAATTTATTGAAATACAAAACATAGTAGACTGATCACACAGTTATTAAATAAATTTGAAAATCAAGAATCCTTTATTACATTAGTTTTGTCATTGAGGCTCGTAAAAAGGGTTTCAATGACAGTTAATATCTCAGGAATCTAAGCCTATAACAGAATTTGATTATTAAAGCATAATTATCTGTTGCATTTTCAAATTTGATATTTTAACAAATAGACTGAAAGAGCAAGAAAGTGTGTTAGCTATCTTTATTAAAGATAGTATTTGTTTTTGTATGCTAAAGAAAATTCATTATATAACATGTCACTGACATTTTTAAACAAAAAAAAACAAAAAAAAAAAACA
Source organism: Perna viridis (assembly GCA_037379345.1). NCBI lineage: Eukaryota > Metazoa > Mollusca > Bivalvia > Mytilida > Mytilidae > Perna > Perna viridis. The sequence continues at coordinate 50,888,673 of CM074511.1, read as the reverse complement.
TCATTATTTACAAGACATGATTTTATTTCACCAAATATTTTGTAAATGTTTTGTGCATATTTGATGCAAAATTCTTTGACATACTGCAATAGGTTGAGCTTGTAATTCATTTACAAAAAGCAGTAAATATATGATGCTCCAATACTTTTGGCTATGTAATGTTTTAAAAGCAGTAGTTTGAAAATTAACTACCAGTAGATTGTTATTTTAGAACTTTTCATAAGAATTCAGTTTGTCCTGTTGTTATTTTATGACAGATTTGTGAAGACACCAGTAAACCAGTACACTCAGGTATTGTTGGACAACCTGATAGACACATGACATGTGAGTTGCTCGGGCGACCATGTTGCCATGGTATTCAGGGAGAATGTATGATAACAACTAGAGAACATTGTGATTTCCTTCGAGGATATTACCATGAAGAAGCTTTCTTGTGCTCTCAGGTTTGTAATTTACAACTTTAAACATTTGCACTACTTTTGGAAAAGACCTTTCTGCTAACACTCTCTTTCTAAAGGAGTAGCCTACACACAAACAATGGTTGAAAATTCGAAGTCATTTTGACTGATCATGCTTAATTACCCTACAAGTTTGTAATTTAATCCTCCATTTTGAGCATTACTATCAAGTGTACAAAAAAGTTTTACAGAACTGTCTTTTTTTTTCTGTTACTGATGTTGTTTCCTTTTAAGATAACTCAGGTGAGGAATGGCATGAAACACCAGTAGAAAGAAGAGATCAGACAAATTTCAGTGTCCAATCTGGTGGCCATTAAATTGTCTGATCAATCAGGAGTATCTGACCTTTCTGCTGGTGTTATATATATTATGTGATGTCTTGTATTACTGAGTCTAAAAGATAAATATATAAGTGCCTTATATCTGTCTATTCCATCTATAAATACCAAGGCTTAATATGGGATATTCTACATGCCTTTCACTCTGTTCTTGACATGTCAGCCACGAAGTGAAATGTTCTTTCTATAGAGTACATATAGTACAATATTTTTCTTTGCATTTTCACATACTAGTTCATTGTATGAATGAAAATTTGCCCTTTTTGCTTTTCAAATTTTGTAAGAATTGGTTATACCTTGTCATTCTATGCTATATAGGACATAGAGGATATAGCTCTAGCTATTTTAGCATGGTGTCTTAGTTTCACTTCAGGTAATCATTGTTTTCTCTTTACTAGGTTAGGTGTGTAATGTTAAGGTAGTAGACCTAGGGTAAGGGACACAACTCTAACAAATCATTGGAACGTTTGTATTCAGCATTTTACATCAATCTCATGTAAGCATCACAGTAACTTGGATTAATTTCATTCTGTTTCAAATGAAAGCTTGATAGGCTTTGGTTAAATTGAATATGATACAAACATATCACTGATTTCAAGAGTTATGTCCCTTACCTTAAGTCTACCTCCTTAAACCTACTTTGTTTGGCTTAACCATTCAGCAAGTTTATCTTATTCTCCAATATGCATTATGGGCCCTCATTAAAGGTGGAATGTCATCAGTGCACCTTCAGGCACACTGAGGAATATTCTGTAACAAATGCTTTGAAATAAAATTTGCTGATACAATTAAAATGGTTGTTTAATCATGGTCACCAGTTATGTAGTGAACTTCACTTTATTTTCATTTTATCTGTTACAAAATGCATGTATGCCCTGTTAAAAGGATGTACTTATTGATACTGATTTGCTGGTGTTTCTCACTAGCTAGATTGATGAGTATTGCTTCCATCTTGAAAATGGCAAAATCTACTCATTGAACAGTAGTCATTCCCTTACTAGTTTTTTCCAAGCAGTTAAATATTTGCTGTATATAAATCCTTGTTTTTTTCCTTTAATAGTTATTTGTTATGAGTTGGACGTTTTTATTACTACTTGCAGGTCAGTGGTAATTAAACTATGTGAAGAAATCTTGATGACACAATCTTATCTTAAACACATTGTCACGTTTTTGTGCTAATTTTCTAATAGGCCTGTCTTTGACATAATATAAATGTGTATTGTAGTAATACATCCTCATTACTATATATAGGTGAATTGTTTTGGAGAAGTATGTGGCATGATACCCTTTGTATATGAAGATAAACCTGACCAGTTTTCTAGAGTGGTTTCTGCCAACTTGCTTCATGCAGGGTATGTATAGACTTGCAATGTATTAGATTATGTAGTAACAAGTCTCTGTTAGTGATTTTTTTAAGTATTATTCCTAAATGGATGGTATATTGGAATTACCTTGTCTGGCTGTCCGTCATTCTGTCATTTTGTCACAATTATCTCGATGGGTTGATTTCAAATTAAGCATGTGGCTTTATATAGATAAGACATACATTAAAAGCTATTTTGGTAAAAAATTGTCCTAAAAATCTTGGTTGCCACTGGACATGTTGATTTCAGATGTGTTACTTTTGTATATATATTTTTTTTTTGTGAAATTCTTAATGGTCAGAGTTAACTATGTAACTATGTAACTACTTAAGTGGGGTATCCCAATACACTTAAAGAATGCATGTAAAATAAATTGACAGTGACAGTATTTACTCGCATTTCATATTATAAAAAACAATATATTGTGAATGTATTTTTATTTTCTGGTGTTTTTGAATTAATTGTAAGAATTGTTTTCAATTGTTGGTAAGATTATTGGCTTTTAAATACTGTGGAGTGGTTTATGCTGAGTACAATCCTTAAATGGCTTTATATAGATGGGGTGTATGTTATTTTAGTTGCCAACCAATATCAAATTTGGTCTCCTTTTCACAATAATTTGTGCAATATTATGTTGTTTATATAATGATGCTTCACTTAAGTACATAATTTTGACTTTCACAACATTCATTGATTTTTTTTCAACAGTTTTATCCACATGGCCATAAGTTTTTTCTTCCAAATGATTGTGATGGCACGTGTTGAGCAGATTTATGGCTCCCTAAGGATACTGTTTATCTACAGTGGAAGTGGTATAATTGGTACCTTGGCAAGCTGTGTACTTCTTCCCTATCATGTTGAGGTAGGTTGTTCAATGCAGGTTAATTTCTCATGAAGGCCTTCTTAGCTCACATGGCCCAAGGGCCATTTAAAATATTGCCATCACATGGCATCAGTCGTTAGTTTTTCTAAACTCTTCTCTTCTGACAGTGGACCAATTAGAACCAACTTGGTATGAATGCTCCTTAAGGTATTCTGCTAATGTAGGGACGTTTGATTTTTATCAAAAAACATGGCTAATGTTACAACAGATAGGTAAAGCCAAATTCTGACATTGCATAAAAGTGGTCAGCATGTGTTAAAAATCAGTTAAGCCAAGCTAGAGTTATTGCCTTTTTTGGATGTTTTTATTTTCTTATTGTATTATTATTACTTTCAAAAATCCTTTTCTGACAGGATCAGGATAAAAGCCCCCCGGACAAAAACCCTCTAGATGAAAGCCCCCCTAGATAAAAGCTTTGTTTGTTTGTTTGTTTGTTGGGGTTTAATGTCCGAGCAGCTATATTCAGACGATGGATAAAAGCCCCCCTAGGACAAAAGCCCCCATGAGATTATGAATAATGTATCTATTTGTACTGAAAGTGTTTAATTAGAAATTTTTAACTTTTTGTTTCTTTTTAAGACAATATTTTATCAATAAAATGATAATAGTTGTCAAATTTCCACTCTTTAAAAAGGAAATATATCTAAAAACAGTCATTTTGTTTTCTTTTTAAAAAGTGTATTACTGGCAGCTTTTCTTATTTCATTGATGAAATATCAAATGATTCTGGTAATAAAAAATACGATATCAAATATAAAATAATTATACCCTTGATAAAAATACACAGAAATTGGACCATTTTAATACTAACAGAAACTTCGTAAATAAACTAAACAGAATCAAAAATTACACACACTCAAAAGACAAACATAAATAAAATGCAATACCAATATAAAAGGAACAGTCACAACAAAAGAAAAAATAAAAAATAAAGAATACACCAAAAAAAACCCAAAAAAAATAAACAAAAATAAATAAATATTTTTATATTAAGCTTAAGATGAGGGGCTTTTGTCTGGGGGGGGCTTTTATCCAGGGGGCTTATGTCCTAGCCAGAAAATCTGACTCTTCTAGACCAATTAGAACCACTTTGTAAAAATGTTTTTTTTGTTATCTGCATAGAACTGATATGGGGATTTTTTTTATGCCAAATATTGATTGGATGAAAGTGTTCAGCATTATGTGATCAAATTGTGATTAAATTTTGGTGTAAATCCATTAAGCCATGTTGAAGTTTATGTCCATTTTGGACTGGTTTTCAAATAGTTAATGTAAATCTTTAGAATTACTTCATTTCAATTAGATAGTTTGATTCAAGCTGCCTTTTAACTTTTTGCTGCTTGAAAATTTTACATGTAATCTTGTGTAATTCAATGACCTCATATTTTAGGGTCTTACTGGTATTTTAATCTGAGTCATATTCTGTTATGTAGACTGAAATTATATTTTAAGCTGAGTCACATTGTTTTCTGTTATATAGACTGGACCAGCTGGTGCTCACTTTGGTATCCTTGCTTGTATCTATGTGGATCTACTCTACAACATTCTGTACAACTATCAGAACAACAGATCCCAGATGAATGCAGATCTATGGTCTAATTTTGGTATCTATAGTTTAGTGCTCTTTGTATTGTTCCTTTTGGGACTGTTACCCTGGCTAGATAATTGGGCTCATATATTTGGGTTTTTATCAGGGTTTTTGTTATCTTTAGTGCTCATTAAGGAGGTACAATTTGAAGAAAAGGGACTTACCAAGTTAAGGGTTATAATTGTTTCAATGTTGTTATTTGTGGTCATGTTTGTCTTACTTATGATTGGGTTTTATGTTGTACCAATTACTGAGGGATCATGGGTACAGTATCTGAACTGTATCCCATTTGATGAAACATTTTGTCACAATATGGATGTTAGTATCACACGAGGGTCCACCTATAGTAAGTACTTGTGAAAACAATATAGTTCAAGTGGTGTAGATTGAAATTATGTAATAAAGCACCCCATATTTGGTAGATTAGTAAATTTTATTAATGTATGTGAAGTGATAATATCTTGCTCAAGGAAATATTTTATTAGTTTTTTTATGAAATAGGAGAATAGATAACCAACCAGATACACATTATGATTTTGGAAAGTTAAAGCTTTGAAGGTTATGAAAGCTGTGGGATGTAGAAGATATAATGAAATTTAGAAGTAGATTAGTAAATGTCTGTAGTAATATTATCAGGTTGTGGTACATGTATTCTTTTATATAAAATTCAACCAATACAGTTACTTTTTAGCAATCAGATAATTTTTTTATTGATTTATAACAATTACATTTTTGCTGTTCTTAACTTTTACACAGGAGAAAAATTTAACAGTATCGGGTTTCTATATTTGTTTAATTCTTTTTAAAAGATTTCTAACAATCACTAGTATGGTTCAAAATCATGTTTAATAAAAGACAATAATGTTGATTTTAAAAATTTAAATGATTATAAATTTCAGGGCCCAGTTTCATAAAGAATCTCCAATTGAGATTTTCCTCAATTTTTTACTCAACTCTTATTTTGAGGAAAAAGTCAATTTGAAATTTTTTTTATGAAACCAGGCAATACAGGCGCGTAGCTGAGGCCAAATTGAAGTGTAGGCAAAATTATGGCAGGGGGTCTGGGGGTGGCTTAAGGCCCCCAACAGGTCCAGAGCAGAGCCCTGGTAGGGGGTTCAGGGGGGCGAAGCTCCTCGAAGGTAGCGTTTTAGAGCATCATTTATGCCTCTCCTGGATGTATTTTATCTCCAAAAAAAAAAAAAAAAATTGGCAAAAATAAGTGCAGGCAAAAGCTTTTTTGCCTAACAGCAGCTATGCGCCTGCAATTGATGAATATATCTTCAAATATTTGAATGAATGTATATCCAAGTCAAATTATTACAAGCGGAACGTTTTGTGTTCACTATAAACTCAGTTTATACTAATCAATAATGTTGCATTGTAACTCTCTTGTTCATGTTACATCATATCTATTTTTAGTTATGTTTTTATACAGATTTACATTTGTTTATTCAATGTTACAATCTCCCAGTTGCTATCATAGTTTCAACTAATTGTCTTCTCTCTGGAATAGTTGATCATTTTTTATGTGCAATTTCTGTATTTTCAGTTAATTAAATGGACAATCTATTATTCTCTTGCTTTAATAAATAATCAGGGAAAAAATGTAATTGATACTTACTTATGATGGCTTGCATGGATTATTTTTGAAGACTTGGCGTCCTAAATTACTTTGCATATAGTCAGTCATTCTATTTGTAAATCTTCATTATGAAAACCATGTCACAAATGACTTTGAAAAAGGATTATTTATGCTAGTATTAATTACCATCTGTTGAATAACTACATGTAAAAGGGCAGATTCAGAAAGTTTAAAGGAGTTGGGGAGGGGGGGGAGGGTAGATTTATAGATTCTTAACTGTGTAAAAGTGGTCCAGGCTATCATATGGTTATTGGTGCCAAAATTTTGCACAATTTAAACAATATTTTCCAACAAAGGGTGGTTCTACCTCAGAAACGTCCCCTGATTCTGATGTTGATATAGTCTATTGTAAGTCCTAAGCCAAGTCCATCAGTGGCGGCCACACCTGTCCTAAGCCAAGTCCATCAAATGGTGGCCACACCTTATGTCCATTAAGTCCATCAGTTGGTGGCCACACTTTATGTCCATTAAGTCCATCAGTTGGTGGCCACACCTGTCCTAAGCCAAGTTCATCAGTTGGTGGCCACACTTTATGTCCATTAAGTCCATCAGTTGGTGGCCACACCTGTCCTAAGCCAAGTCCATCAGTTGGTGGCCACACTTCATTTCCATCAAGTCCATCAGTTGGTGGCCACATCTGATGTCCATCAAGAGTCCATCAGTTGGTGGCCACACCTGATGTCCATCAAGTCCATCAGTTGGTGGCCACACCTTATGTCCATCAAGTCCATCAGTTTGTGTCACACTTTATGTCCATCAAGTCCATCAGTTGGTGGCCACATGTTATGTCCATTAAGTCCATCAGTTGGTGGCCACACTTTATGTCCATTAAGTCCATCAGTTGGTGGCCACACCTGTCCTAAGCCAAGTTCATCAGTTGGTGGCCACACTTTATGTCCATTAAGTCCATCAGTTGGTGGCCACACCTGTCCTAAGCCAAGTCCATCAGTTGGTGGCCACACTTCATTTCCATCAAGTCCATCAGTTGGTGGCCCCATGTTATGTCCATTAAGTCCATCAGTTGGTGGCCACATCTGATGTCCATCAAGAGTCCATCAGTTGGTGGCCACACCTGATGTCCATCAAGTCCATCAGTTGGTGGCCACACCTTATGTCCATTAAGTCCATCAGTTTGTGTCACACTTTATGTCCATCAAGTCCATCAGTTGGTGGCCACATGTTATGTCCATGAAGTCCATCAGTTGGTGGCCACACTTTATGTCCATTAAGTCCATCAGTTGGTGGCCACACTTCATTTCCATCAAGTCCATCAGTTGGTGGCCACATGTTATGTCCATTAAGTCCATCAGTTGGTGGCCACATCTGATGTTCATCAAGAGTCCATCAGTTGGTGGCCACACCTGATGTCCATCAAGTCCATCGGTTGGTGGCCACACCTTATGTCCATTAAGTCCATCAGTTTGTGTCACACTTTATGTCCATCAAGTCCATCAGTTGGTGGCCACATGTTATGTCCATTAAGTCCATCAGTTGGTGGCCACACTTTATGTCCATTATTGTTTGGGTTTGATTTTGTTTACTTTTCTATTAACTTTGCTCAATGTCTGTACATCTGTGATTATAATAGATAATGGTGTGCCAGTGAATGCTTTATATTGTATTCTTTTCATTGTCATTTTCATGATGTGGTCTGAAAAGAATATGTGCCATTATTATTTATTTATCATGAATTTTTATACGCAGGACACATTTTTTCAGTTTTACTTTACTCGTTATTTTTCAATTCTATGAAGGAATTTTTGTAAAAAGGTTGAGGCAGACCTCAGTACAATTTAAAGTTTTTATTGAATATATTATTTTTCTACTTGTTAGATATGTAGAAGGGTAAAAATGAAGTATTTTTTTGTGTATTTTCATTTGCCTCAATCACTTCAGTTCATAAAAAGTATAGGTACACAATATTCTTACATCATCGTTTGAGGCATTTTATTGGATCACAACTTTTTGGGGTCAGAAGTATTCTTTGTTAACTAGATATGAAGTCTTGATAGATTGTTCCATGTTATGTATTTGTTTTAGTGATGTGTTACAACCATTTTTTAAATTTTCCATCGCTTATTTATTTGATTTATTATGTAATAATATATAATTTATTGTTCTTATTATTTCAAATCATATTTTTTTTATTTATTGTTATTTTGCAATTATATTTCTCATAGAATATGTTCAGGACTTGAAGTGTTATGTTATCTTAGCAGTCCTCATTTTTGTTAGTAACCAGTGTTCCATACTGCATGAAAAGGGGGGTAATTCTTGTTGCCCCGTCATTAGGTCATTTTTTGCCATTCAAGGGCAATTCCTCTAACAATGCATAATCCCACAACTTTAACCAAATGGAGACTTGTACACATTATTGGTGAAAATCATTTCAACAAATGAAAGTTTTTTTTTCTATTATTATAATTTTTTCCAGATAATGGCGAAAAACTACAGAAACATCATTTTCAGCTCTTAAAGGGCAAAAACTCTAAAAAGGAGTCAAACTCAAAATTCACTTTACGGAGAAAATTATATAACTTGTAATTCTACATCTGGAGTTTACACTGTTTCTAAGTTTTTAAGATACAATCAAAGTAAAGCAATTTACCCCTATGATCTATATTTAGCTGTGGAGGTCACTTTGTTTAGGCAGACTATGAACATGTTGGATACAATATCAAACTAGATACTCTAACGAGGGTGACCAAAAAATCATCTTCATTAGAATTGTGTTTTCAGAAAGGCATTTTTTTCAAAACAAAGTTAAGGTTATGACAAACACCCAGTGGTGGCATAAGCTCACATGGACCTTTTAACAAGGTGAGCTTACAATTAATTGTAACATAACTTCCTTTGGATGCCTTACATATTATCAGTATATTATTTAACTCCCCAGTAGTAAACACAATTTTAGATTAAGATCATACCAGAAAGAGGGATTGTTATTCTGAGTCTGTTACTACCTGTAAGTTGGTCCATTGCTTGTAACTACCTGTAAGTCGGTCCATTGGTTGTAACTACCTGTAAGCCGGTCCATTGGTTTATCTTAAGGTTCATAAAATGTACAATTTGCCAATGTACTATACACCATTGTGTTGAAAACATTTTTGGGGGAATTTTCGTGAGATGAAATAAGGTATCACTTAATATGCATTAGATTTTTTTTTGTTTTTTTTAACCGTATTTTAAAATCAAAATATATGCAATTAGTTGTTGTATTACCATTATGTTGGTTATACAATCATATACTGTTTTTAATGAGGTAAAATTGCAGTGTTTATAATAACAAATATAAATATAATAGAGTATTGTACGGTTTTTATTATGAATTAATGAAAGACTACCTTTAAATCATGTGATCATCTTTACTTTTCAATACTGTACAACATCACTTGAAGTTTCATATTAGTACTAACAATACAAAACAACCAAATGGTTTTCATATGGGATAAGCAAAATGTTAGTCAAAGAAAAAACGTGTCATTAGCAAAATGTTGGTCAAATAAAAAACGTGAGTCATTGTCAAAAACTGCTCACAGATGCCTGTCAAATATTTTATTTGCATAATCTGTGGAAGCTTTATATTAAATATGTAATGATGCAGTTGAATTATAATACAAAAAATAATGTCATTGCTAATGTGCTGAAAATACACATTGGGCTTGTTGCATGCATGGCTAGACTAGCAGTTTTCAGTACAATAAAGACTTATATAGTGTTTTCTTTTGTTGTACACTAAACTGTAAAACAAACTTTAACTTATATTATTTATTTTCCTAACAACTGTTTAATAATATATTGACCTTTTTTCTATTACAAAAACATGACATTTTCCAATGTTAGAAAAAGGCTATTACCTTCTCTTGATTAAACGCGTTAAGATATGGTCTCTGATTTTACAATGTATTAAAACTTTATGAATAATTGAAGACGTACTGTTGATTTTGCCAAACCATTTCGAATTTTGCTTTCGATGACGTGATTGTACAGAATTAGAATTTAATCCTGTTGCTGATTTTTCGTCAGTTAAAACATTTTGTCATCTTTTCGTCGATTAAATCTACAAATTGTATTAGTATGTATTCATTATATTGTACTATATGTAGCATAATTATTTACACAATATGTTTAAAGGTTAGTAATATTCCCATTCGATAGTTAGTAGAAACTTTATTTTTACCTATGTTTCATATACATGAATAATGAATAAAGATATTGGAGTGCCACTCGATTTTTTAAGTCCATGAATACACATGCATGAAGTAGAGTTTAATTCTATTCTCAGTTTTATTAGTTATTCAAAGTTCCATTTTATAGCCTAATCACCGAATTTATCTGAAAATTCCGTTTTTGAAAAAATAGGTTTTATTTGCAATTGAAAGAGCATAATTTATTTATTAATCACTTTGAAAGAGTAATCAAGTGAACCAAGGTTATAGCGGTAATAGCGGTAAAATATGAAAAAAAAATATATTAATTTAAAGTTGATGTTGCTTGCCATTGTATGGATTTTTGCCAACTAAAGCCCAATCGATGACATCACAATTAACTAGATCTCATATTGATATAGAATGTTATTTAGATACGAGGCTTACATACGTCATGTCAGAGAATCCATGGGAAAACGTTCAGAATTGACATTAATTAATAAAAAGATATCGAACTAGAGTAGAGTTCTTAAACATGGAAAACCGATAGTGTTCTTTTCTAGAACTACTGAAGACGAACGCTATGGCGAGAAAAGATCTAACTGTTCCTATCAATTGATGAAATCCTTACTAAGAAATATTAAGAGGTTTTAAAGGCACATAAACTTCCCAAGCTTTTGATAGACGTATGCTTAAGGTTTTGTACACTGTGAAGCCAAAGAGTAGATTTTGGAAAAAAATACTGAAATGAAATAAATATTGCGGTTTTCGTAGATTTAATGATGATTTTTTCTGCTTTAATTGATTACTAATAAATCGATATGATATAGAATTAACAGTTGTGGTGTCCGACTTTCACAAGACACCACCAAGAAGCAGAAAGAGAAATCACTGATTATGATAGAAAGTCGTCCTTTTTGAACAAGATGTGCCATTTCGTATTAAGTGTAGATAAGGTCGACAGTAATAAGACAAAAATCGTGTCCTCTTGAATATCGATCGTTTGATGAATACTAATTTACACAGAAATGTATAAATTCAATTATTAGTAAACATTTCATCTTTTACACAAAAATAAGTAGACTTTTTCCCAACAATATCGTCAGAAGATGTGTGCTACTAGAAAATGGAATTTTAGGAGTGTTTACTAGAAGCTTCCAGGAGCCTGAATCGCTAACCTTGTTAATTTTTCGCTTTTCAAGGAAAATTACTCGAAAAAGGAGTCGCCCTACAACTGCAACACATGGAAACTCTTGAAGAGTTATCGTGAAGGTGATTTCAGCAATAGAAAGATTTTTTTCTATGGTGATTTGTGAGATATTGGCTAAAACTGCATAAAAAGGGTCATTTTTCACATTTCAAGGGCAATAAATCTACTCAGAAGTCTCCCTTCAACTTCGACCTAATTGAAAATCCTGTCGGCATTGTCCTAAAGATCACCCCATCAGTTGAACAATATTTCTGTCTATCAGGTAGAGAGAAAATATCACTGAGTTTCATTACAAATCAGGAGTGCCCTCCAAAACTGCCAGCCTAAATCAATTTTTTATACAATACTTGGCACTTTGAAACTACCGCAGGGGGAAAGCATGGAGGTGGGAAAGAGGTAATAATAACATCCTTTTGGGGCTTTTGATTATCAAAAAAAACTTATGTCGCCAGTTCAATAATATTCTATTGTTTCTGCAAATAAAATTAAGATCTAGTCTTCAAATGAACTGAAAATTTGCGGGAATCCTATTTGGATGTTTTAATAGTAATTAATCAGCATTTAGGGAATTAAGTTCTTGTAGTAATGTGCTCAGCATGTTTCATTTAATACAATTATCAGTCAAAAATATCCATCCTATCATTAATATTTTATGATTGATAGACAGGAAGAGAAAAGCAATGAATTTAACCAAGTAGTAAAATTGGCGGGAAAATTCAAATTGATAAAAAGTGTGTCTAGTTAATCTAAATATCAGGCGCGTAGCTGCCTTTAGGCAAAAAAGCTTTTGCCTGCACTAAATTTTGCCAATTTTTTTTTTGAGATGAAATACATCCAGGAGAGGCATAAATGATGCTCTAAAACGTTATCTCCGTGGAGCTTCGGGGGGCTTCGCCCCCTGGACCTGCTGGGGGCCTTAAGCAGCCCCAGACCCCCTGCCGTAATTTTGCCTACACTTCAATTTGGCCTCAGCTACGCGCCTGAATATGTTAATCAAGAAAATTTTCATATTTGAGTATAATATAGGATAATACTCTGCTAAAATACTTTTGATGTGATTGCAAATTAATTTTTTTGACAGGTTTTAAAAATTGGGAAAAGAAAAAAAAATTGTAAATGTGCGTGGAGTCGGATACTTTTAAACTATCGATTACAATTTTTACTTTATAAATCGGTAATTGATTGATATTCAGTTTTTAACATATCAAGGAAAACGGTTCTAAATAACACGGAAATACAAATGTGTGTTAATAGTTTTATTTTACATAATGTTAGCTTTTTAATTTTGCCCATGCTACAATTTTCACCAAAAAAAAAGTGCTAACAGCACTTTGATTGATTAATTATCTCGCAATTTCAGTTCCTCAAGTTCGTGCGAAGTTAGTGATTTTGAAAAGTATCCACCTGATGCTGAGAAGAGAACCAAAAACGGTAGGGAACTGAAACATTCTGGATATATTTCTTCATTTAAATTACTTACGTTTACCATCACATATATTACATCTATTAATAAATACTTTTATCAAACAACATTTATTCAATATTTCCACCTAATTCTACTTTCAATCTCAAATTTTAGAAAATTATTGACAGTCAATTTTGTGTAGGAAACAATGCGCCGTAAAAGTGCACCATTATGGGTTTCAAGATATTGGCTAAAAACTGCAAAAACGTCATTTCTCGCATTAATTCGATAGTGATAATAATTGCCGAAGAAAGTCTTGATTGAACGAGTGTGCCGAATTAGTTTTGCGCACAAGTTAAATCTTAATACGTTCTCACGATAACCAATTCTCCTATTTATTTTCTCCATAATTTATTGTTATTTTCAACATAAATTCTGAATTTTGTGATCAGCGTATTGATATTTGGTTTGTCATGGTTAAATTGTCCGACCCTACCCACCTCTCCCTATTTCCAGTGGCAATCAAAATTTGTCGACCCCATTGTCCTTGTGTCCCATCCCTTTTTCATTTCATCATCATTTCATGTTCATCGTCTGAATATAGCTGAAATATTGCTGCTCGGACGTTAAACCCCAACAAACAAACAAACAAACAGAACGCCCGAGAGTGAAATTACCGTATTATTTTCACAGTGTGAATTAGCGAAATGTTTACACAGGGAACATTCGATAAATCAGTGCTACCTATATTATAAATGGCTTCACCTCTATGTAATAGAAATGCCGGTAAAATTCAGGACTCGATCATTTTATTCTAGTATTAATGTAGTTTCAAAGTAATAAAAACACAAATTTACACTAAATAACGGAGGGTCGATTTATTCTAGAAATAGGCACTTGGATTCGACACATTGCTCGATACATATTTGTCTAATTTTGAGCGGCATATTCATCCCTGGTCGAACATTATCCATTAAAATATTTGGGATGTTGACACAATGAAATAGAAAAATAGAGGAAATTCATCTATAAAAAAAAAGATAAGTGGTCAACTAAATAAGATAATACAATATAAAACCTGTTTTTATTTATTTTTGTCGTTATAAACATTATGAAACGAACTAGAAAAGAATACTGTAGCTTAAATAAGGGCAACAACAAAATTATCGAACACTTATCCGATCAATAATCAAATCAAGACGAAAATAAATCTGGCAAAAAAATATTACACAGAGCAGCTGGTACCGCAATGGTCCTGACTTGGTAGTACAAGTATTTCAAATGAAATGGTGGGTTCGATCTAGGTTTTACAGCGCGCTAAACCTCCTCTTTTCCATTCCGGTGTGAATATACCAGCGGTAATTAAATAGTATGTGCATGCTATTGCGTCAGTCTCGTATGAATAAAAACAAATTGGCTGGGAGAGGAGCACAATTAGTGCCCATGGAATGCCATCTTGTTGAAAAATAGCTAATCCAAATGTGACGAATATGTTATCAAAATCAAGCATATCTGAAAACTGCTTTTCCTTGCCCTTCTGCAATGTTTTAGAAGAATATGTGGATTTGTAACCAAGAAACAAAATAATTTTTCGAAACAGCAAATTTTTTAAAAGATTTACGAATAAGTCATTTCAAACGAGATTTTTACGATGTGGCAACGTAGAGTAGAGTGTTTTTTTTTCGGAAACTAATTTACGAAAAGCTGCGGGATTTTAGGTTTTGAAATAAATCTTTAGAATTTTTAAGTATCCACATATGATTAATGCCACTACGAGACACTGCGGACAATACCTTTGTAAGGTAAATCGACATCTCATTCGTGGAGCAAGATGAAGATCCAGCTATATACCTTCCTTTGTATGGATTCTCATAAATTTTGGGAATCCAAAACAACTAAGGTAAATCCTCACATTTTGCTTCGATGTTCAGAGAAGACATGAACCACTTACGGTTGTTTAGGATTTCATCTTTGTCAAAAGTAATGCGTTTGTATGTGGCATTACCCGGGATGTTACTATCAATGCCCCATTCCTTAATAAGACAATTGAGGTAATGGGCTTTACAAACAAATGTAATGTTGTTTGAAGCTTTGTCTGCAGGGACGATAACATATTTAAGTGCCTCACGATCATTTAACACAGACTTAGGTCTTTTTTTTTTTGACACATTTCTCAAGATTGTAAATACGATTCAGTAACAACGATCGGATGGAACGTATCCAATCTGACAAGGACTCGATTTTTTGTTCTTGATCCTTTTCTCTCATTATCAATGATCTGTCATAATCTTCAACAGCATCCATTTTGGTTTTGGTTTTGAAATTAAATTTCCAATTGAGGCGCTGTTAATTGTTAATACAAAAAGACACACACACACATTTGTAAAAAAATTAATTTAATAAATATCAACATTTGCTTGACATACGTATCATGTGATCAGTCTCTACCATCCCTGCACTTGGCGATAAGCAGAAATTCGCTCTGCAAAGAAAAACCACTCTTTTTCAATGCAATGGGTTCGGTAGCATACATATTAGTGTAGTCTTTTTTCTACTTTGAAGATATGGAACAGGAGGAAAAAATACAAATTTACTGATGATAATTTTCTAATAAGTTGCCAACAAAGCACTTGCTTAATGTCCATCAAATTTAAAACAATAGCTGTAGAAGGCATTGGTAGAATTTGGAGGGACTGTCTGTTTAATTTAAACTTTATATTTTTTTGTTTCTGTATATTGCTTATTCTATTTGCCTCTTTTTAATGACTTTTCCTCGTTTTTCAAAGACTTTATTTACAAATTTACCCCCCTATTTGTTTGAAAGCGTCTCGCGTGTACCAACAAATAAGCTAACATGTGCAATCTAACATTAAATGTTTGTACTCACTGTGTTGAGTCTCGTGCAAGATGAACTCTTGTGATATCAAGAGTTGGATGACGTATGCCTAATGGATTCCATTGGAATGGGTTAGTTAGTGAAGACGTATGATGCCAGCGGAAAACAACATCGTTAAAGGTTCCAATGTTATGTGGGGCATGTAAAATAAAACTGTATGTCTTGCTTGGTGTGAAATACATAGGACTGAAATGAAAATCAGACACATTAAATTGAACTACATTGAACTTTAAAGAGCGTAATAATTGTCCAACATGACTGATAGTTTGAGAAAGATTACTAAGAACCTGATACTGAAACTACAATGTAATCTCAAAGTGGATGTACAAAATATCAGAAATCAGTTACTGTAACTGCAAAGCAGATGCCTTAAAAAACTGAAACAGTATTGTTTTCATACATGTGTATTTTTTTTTCAACATTTTAACAATCCCCTCTAGCAAACAAAAATAAGTCTCCTTTGGGCGAAATATGAAGCTCTTACATGTATGTTCTATCCTTGTTTTGTTGGACGGTTTAACTCTAAAAATTTTCTTTAAGCTGTATTGATTTATCTTTCACAAATTTCTTTATCCGACAACAAATTCTTTTTTGTACGACACGTGGACAGTAAATTTATTTGGTGTCAGTCAAGTAAGGTTAACGACATACTGCACCTGTCATTCAACGCTGTGTCTGGTATATTTCCATTAGAGCCATGAATAGTCATATACAGTTTACCCCGCCACATGTGGGTTCCTGATGGGTTACCAAGTGTAACACGCACATGGTAATGATATCCTGTGAAAGAGTAATCAAGGGAACCAAGGTTATAGCGGTAATCAAAAGAATGTAATCCAGGGACAAAGACCAGACATGGAAAACAGACATACAAAAAAGAACATAAAGTAACTAAAATCATACATAAAAAGTAACAAAAGTAAATGAGCAACTCGGACTCCACTAAAAACTGGGAGAATGGACCAGGTGCACCGGTAGGATAAGCGTCCTCTGCTTTTCTAGAAACACCCACCGAGTTGCTCATAAAAAGTCAAGTCCGGGGTAGACAAACGAAGAAAAGAAAACTATGACCCGTTGAATAAATCAGTTTTCATGGTGCTGTTGGATACACAATAACGATCCACGAGTTCATGATGACGATCATAAAACTTCTGTAGTGATGACTTCAATCTTGTAGCAAATAGACCGAGGACGAATTCATAAGCTGAATCTGAATTATCTATTTGACCGCTTCCGATACGGTGTGCCATAGACACACCACAGGTGGGGATATTGGAAAGGATGAAATCAATATTTTTGAGATTATTTTTAGAAATGTATTCAAGTTTATTTCAATGAAAGAGTAATCAAGGGAACCAAGATTCGTGCAAAAATCAAAACAACATCTTCCAAGGATAAACATAAGGCATACAGCCTATAGACCCACACACGAAACAACATCTTCCAAGGATAAAGATAAGGCATACAGCCTATAGACCCACACACGAAACAACATCTTCCAAGGATAAAGATAAGACATACAGCCTATAGACCCACACACGAAACAACATCTTCCAAGGATAAAGATAAGACATACAGCCTATAGACCCACACACGAAACAACATCTTCCAAGGATAAAGATAAGACATACAGCCTATAGACCCACACACACAAAACAACATCTTCCAAGGATAAAGATAAGACATACAGCCTATAGACCCACACACGAAACAACATCTTCCAAGGATAAAGATAAGACATACAGCCTATAGACCCACACACGAAACAACATCTTCCAAGGATAAAGATAAGACATACAGCCTATAGACCCACACACACAAAACAACATCTTCCAAGGATAAAGATAAGACATACAGCCTATAGACCCACACACGAAACAACATCTTCCAAGGATAAAGATAAGACATACAGCCTATAGACCCACACACGAAACAACATCTTCCAAGGATAAAGATAAGACATACAGCCTATAGACCCACACACGAAACAACATCTTCCAAGGATAAAGATAAGACATACAGCCTATAGACCCACACACACAAAACAACATCTTCCAAGGATAAAGATAAGACATACAGCCTATAGACCCACACACGAAACAACATCTTCCAAGGATAAAGATAAGACATACAGCCTATAGACCCACACACGAAACAACATCTTCCAAGGATAAAGATAAGACATACAGCCTATAGACCCACACACAAAACAACATCTTCCAAGGATAAAGATAAGACATACAGCCTATAGACCCACACACGAAACAACATCTTCCAAGGATAAAGATAAGACATACAGCATATAGACCCACACACACGAAACAACATCTTCCAAGGATAAAGATAAGACATACAGCCTATAGACCCACACACACAAAACAACATCTTCCAAGGATAAAGATAAGGCATACAGCCTATAGACCCACACACACGAAACAACATCTTCCAAGGATAAAGATAAGACATACAGCATATAGACCCACACACACAACAACATCTTCCAAGGATAAAGATAAGGCATACAGCCTATAGACCCACACACGAAACAACATCTTCCAAGGATAAAGATAAGGCATACAGCCTATAGACCCACACACGAAACAACATCTTCCAAGGATAAAGATAAGACATACAGCCTATAGACCCACACACGAAACAACATCTTCCAAGGATAAAGATAAGACATACAGCCTATAGACCCACACACGAAACAACATCTTCCAAGGATAAAGATAAGATATACAGCCTATAGACCCACACACACAAAACAACATATTCCAAGGATAAAGATAAGACATACAGCCTATAGACCCACACACACAAAACAACATCTTCCAAGGATAAAGATAAGACATACAGCCTATAGACCCACACACGAAACAACATCTTCCAAGGATAAAGATAAGACATACAGCCTATAGACCCACACACGAAACAACATCTTCCAAGGATAAAGATAAGACATACAGCCTATAGACCCACACAAAACAACATCTTCCAAGGATAAAGATAAGACATACAGCCTATAGACCCACACACGAAACAACATCTTCCAAGGATAAAGATAAGACATACAGCCTATAGACCCACACACACAAAACAACATCTTCCAAGGATAAAGATAAGACATACAGCCTATAGACCCACACACACAAAACAACATCTTCCAAGGATAAAGATAAGACATACAGCCTATAGACCCACACAAAACAACATCTTCCAAGGATAAAGATAAGACATACAGCCTATAGACCCACACACACAAAACAACATCTTCCAAGGATAAAGATAAGACATACGGCCTATAGACCCACACACGAAACAACATCTTCCAAGGATAAAGATAAGACATACGGCCTATAGACCCACACACGAAACAACATCTTCCAAGGATAAAGATAAGACATACAGCCTATAGACCCACACACACAAAACAACATCTTCCAAGGATAAAGATAAGACATACAGCCTATAGACCCACACACGAAACAACATCTTCCAAGGATAAAGATAAGACATACGGCCTATAGACCCACACACGAAACAACATCTTCCAAGGATAAAGATAAGACATACAGCCTATAGATCCATATACGAAACAACATCTTCCAAGGATAAAGATAAGACATACAGCTTATAGATCCACACACGAAACAACATCTTCCAAGGATAAAGATAAGACATACAGCCTATAGACCCACACACGAAACAACATCTTCCAAGGATAAAGATAAGACATACAGCCTATAGACCCACACACACGAAACAACATCTTCCAAGGATAAAGATAAGACATACAGCCTATAGACCCACACACGAAACAACATCTTCCAAGGATAAAGATAAGACATACAGCCTATAGACCCACACACGAAACAACATCTTCCAAGGATAAAGATAAGACATACAGCCTATAGACCCACACACGAAACAACATCTTCCAAGGATAAAGATAAGACATACAGCCTATAGATCCACACACGAAACAACATCTTCCAAGGATAAAGATAAGACATACAGCCTATAGACCCACACACGAAACAACATCTTCCAAGGATAAAGATAAGACATACAGCCTATAGACCCACACACACAAAACAACATCTTCCAAGGATAAAGATAAGACATACAGCCTATAGACCCACACACGAAACAACATCTTCCAAGGATAAAGATAAGACATACAGCCTATAGATCCATATACAAAACAACATCTTCCAAGGATAAAGATAAGACATACAGCCTATAGATCCACACACGAAACAACATCTTCCAAGGATAAAGATAAGACATACAGCCTATAGACCCACACACACAAAACAACATCTTCCAAGGATAAAGATAAGACATACAGCCTATAGACCCACACACGAAACAACATCTTCCAAGGATAAAGATAAGACATACAGCCTATAGATCCATATACAAAACAACATCTTCCAAGGATAAAGATAAGACATACAGCCTATAGATCCACACACGAAACAACATCTTCCAAGGATAAAGATAAGACATACAGCCTATAGACCCACACACACAAAACAACATCTTCCAAGGATAAAGATAAGACATACAGCCTATAGACCCACACACACAAAACAACATCTTCCAAGGATAAAGATAAGACATACAGCCTATAGACCCACACACGAAACAACATCTTCCAAGGATAAAGATAAGACATACAGCCTATAGACCCACACACAAAACAACATCTTCCAAGGATAAAGATAAGACATACAGCCTATAGACCCACACACGAAACAACATCTTCCAAGGATAAAGATAAGACATACGGCCTATAGACCCACACACGAAACAACATCTTCCAAGGATAAAGATAAGACATACGGCCTATAGACCCACACACGAAACAACATCTTCCAAGGATAAAGATAAGGCATACAGCCTATAGACCCACACACACGAAACAACATCTTCCAAGGATAAAGATAAGACATACAGCCTATAGACCCACACACGAAACAACATCTTCCAAGGATAAAGATAAGACATACAGCCTATAGACCCACACACGAAACAACATCTTCCAAGGATAAAGATAAGACATACAGCCTATAGACCCACACACGAAACAACATCTTCCAAGGATAAAGATAAGACATACGGCCTATAGACCCACACACGAAACAACATCTTCCAAGGATAAAGATAAGACATACGGCCTATAGACCCACACACGAAACAACATCTTCCAAGGATAAAGATAAGACATACAGCCTATAGATCCATATACAAAACAACATCTTCCAAGGATAAAGATAAGACATACAGCCTATAGACCCACACACACGAAACAACATCTTCCAAGGATAAAGATAAGACATACAGCCTATAGATCCATATACAAAACAACATCTTCCAAGGATAAAGATAAGACATACGGCCTATAGACCCACACACAAAACAACATGTAATAACCAAATTAACAAAGTAATAAAAAACAAATGAGCAACTCGGACTCCACTAAAAACTGGGAGCATGGACCAGGTGCATCAGTAGGGTAAGCGTCCTCGGCTTTTCTAGAAACACCCGACGAGTTGCTCATAAAATTTCACTTCCGGAGTAGATCGTAGACGAAAGAGAAAAGGAAAACTATGACACGGTGAGTAAATCGGTTCTTACAGTGCATATCGATACACCATAACGACAATGAGTTCATGATGACGGCAATAAAACTTCTATAGTGATATAGATAATGAATCTTGTAGAAACTTTACCCTGTTCCAATAAACCTAAACAAACAGAGGTGCTTCTATAGAGGATTCAAGTTGTTCTTTTTCAAATTTTCCAATGAAAATGTTGGCGTAAGACGGAGCCATTTTGGTACCCATAGATGATCTGGCATTTATATGTATATAATCACCATTAAAAGTAAAGTTGATCTTTTTTAAAACTACAGTGAGCAAAGTGGCTAGGTGGAATCAATTTTCGTTTTTCAACAAAATGAAAAAATGCTCATCTTATAATACTACAGAACAATCTGTCTAAACCCATTTGGGCTGTTGAATTATCTGGTTTAAACAGGTTTTCGTTTTTTCCAGGCACAAAATACATTTAAACAGATGTGAACGTTCTTCAAAAAGAGCCTGGTTTATACAGGTTTTCATTTTCTTCAGGGTTCGGTTTAGAAGGTTTCACTGTTTATCACTTCACAATAACAACGTCATATCTGTCAAAAATCTAGAACAGTCTAAAGACACATACTACAAAAAGGACTAGCGGATGACGTATCTAAGAAGAACTTGACATTGGTTCGGCCTGCTACCTTGTGTTTGTCTGCGTTAAATCCCATCTGTCCGCACAAGCCCCCATCACATGACATGCACAGACCGTTCTAAAAAACAAATTTGTATATTATGGAAGAAAAGCTTCTTAATGTCGACTGAATAAATACCATGAATTTCGTTTCTAGGGTAATTTGGAGTGAACTGATTTTTTATATATGTTTTTTATATCGGTGTAGGGACAATGAAGTTTACTGTAAACATATTAATTTTCGCGGTATTCTAATTTTCGCTGTGGACATAAAAGCGTGAAAAACAGTAATCATTTCCTTGAAACCGCAAAAAATTGATTCCCGCGCATAGGTTCACTTGACAGAATCTGCAAAAAGTAATACGTTTACAGTGCTCACAAAAAGGTAAATTTTAACCTAATCTTAGATATTGATTTCTTTTTGAAGACCACTGAGTTTTTTCTTCTGTTTTTTTTTAAACACAGTTAATAAATGCAAGAATACGAGTACTATCGGCGGAACATTCTACAGATCAAACTGCATCCTATAAAAAATTTTTGATGATAAGTAAATTGATGTGCAGTCTTGTCTAACCATTTCCGATTTTGATACACCGTTTTCCTTGAATATATTGTACTCTAAGCGAGCGTGACCTTCTCTTACCTGAAAGGAATCATAGTCCTTACATCTAAATGCAGTAAATGGACATTGACTGTTAATAGATTCAGTGAAGTAGGTATATGATCTGAGATGGTTACATGCAACATACTGCTTTCCACCTATAATTTAAGTGGTTTTATTCCACTAAACATTCAAAACTAAAGCTGAAAAAGCTTATAAACACATTTCATTATTTCATAATATATACCCAATTTGTTGCTTCTTTTGAGGATTGATATTGCAGGTTATACTTGTTTGGAAAGTATAACGTATAAAGCTCATTCGGAATCAAAAATGACGATTTTCGAATTCATACACTCCATTTTATTTTCTTTAATATTTTTTCTTCAATTTCATCGATTCAGCATATAAATAGACAACCGCAGTGAACTTATGATATCAATGGACTTTGGAATAACAGGTATCAGGTATGTAAACTTGTTCGCTTCATGAATGTTCCGTGTTTACAGAATGGAGTATGTTATCTAACCTCGAGCTATCACGCATTAGTAGAATGCTGCTAGGTAGATATATGTTATTGTTCTGATTAAGCTGCTACTAACAGACGTAAGCTTGAAGTATTATTGAGGTATGTTACAAAATATCTTTTTTTTTAAACTAAACATTATGTATTTTCTCTATCTAATCTAATACGTTCTTTTCAATATAGAAGCTTCATGTTGGAATGGTGTCATGGTAGAATTACATTCTTCCATATTATTTCAGTACTGCATCAATGATTTTTTGTAAATAAAAACTAGTTAAAATGTCATTGCACATTTACAATAATACACTTACATAATAATAAGTGTGATTTTATTTATCATTTATTCATCATTTGTAAATTCGCCAAAAATATACTAATTACAAGAAGTGCACTTCAAAAACACGTATTTCCAAAAGAGCATGTATGCCCCCAATTCCATTATTACTTTAAATGTCCTTTTATGTCTTGAAATAATTCAAGTGATGAAAAGCTCATGTAAATCATACATTTTAAATTGTAAAATAATCAAAATAGATAGCATGTCATATCAAAATTAAGGTAACTTGTACAAAATGCTTTTATTAATGGAAGACTATATAATTCCTAGAAGAACCTAATAATTAACTGGGGATAGAATTCATGTTAACTTTACAAATCGAGAGCCCGGAATACCTATGTTTGTATTGTAGTATCAAATATTAAGAAATATGTAATTTGAAATTTTTGTAAACCCCGACTCATAAACTCCATGGTAAATTTAGGGTACATTTATACCTCTCATTTACGAATCATTCTGACGCCATCATAATCTCGTACGAGTCGAATGTTTGCAATACTTTATGAAAATTTTTATGTTTTACATAAAGTTTTGAATATGCAAATCGCACACAAGTCATCAAAAGAACTAAAAAAGTGAGTATTACGATTCTACAAATCAGAATATATTAAAAAGCTTTAACAGCAGTATTACTAATTGAAGTTGATTAACTTATAAGGGTATTTTCAGATGACACTACTATTGTCATTTGCTTTTTGCATGTTTTTATCATGTATTTGTATTATAAAATGTAGTTTGTATTATTGTAGAAGACCTATTCTTGATTTTGACAATTTACCGTCATATAAACCTCCTTCAAGTCGAATTTGATCAATAACATTCTGGTCACAGCCAGGTTGGTCGTGTCCACCATTTGGATAATAGTCAGCATGTCCCACAGGTTGTTTCATTCCAAAACCTTTAAAAGAAAAAAACATGAAGACAGCGGATAGGTTGATTGCAAAACATCGGTAGGAAATTTTTCAGACTGAAGTTAAGGAAACCGATATCTCAACCAAAATAATAAAAACAGGAATTTTCGCTATTCATAATGTTATATGATAATTCTACGTACGTTGTGACGAATTGGAATTATCTGCAGTCGATAGGAGGTTAAATATTGGTGTAAACAATTTACTAGATGAAAGAGATGGTAGATCACGAAACGTCAAAACCGTTCTTTAAAGATAATTAGATGTACCTAATGTCAGCAAACTTTCTCCATCGGTATGTATAGCATCAACAAACTGGGCATCTGTA
Organism: Perna viridis; assembly: GCA_037379345.1. Classification (NCBI taxonomy): domain Eukaryota; kingdom Metazoa; phylum Mollusca; class Bivalvia; order Mytilida; family Mytilidae; genus Perna; species Perna viridis. The sequence goes on along the minus strand of CM074511.1, from coordinate 50,863,759 downwards.
GGATCTAATCTGACATCTTTATCTGTGTGTTCGAAATAGGGTCCAGCCGGATCCATACCTGAAAAAAAGGTGTTCGGTGAAACTGAGGAATATTAATTCAATTTTTAATCGATCGAAATGTGTTTCTTGCAAAAAATTGTACTGCTTGTTTGCAACAAGCTTACATTTAAAAGAAATTTATTACAAACAGCAGTGAACGACGTACTCAATACTCAATAAAGATGGATATTAAATCTGGAAATGTTACATCTGTAGGCAGCGGCAATGGAACCAGTCGGAGAAAGCGACCGGACAAGCAGTTCAGCTAAGATTCTTACACATATGATACCAATTACGTAGGTCAGTCTGTATTTTGTTTGGACAGGTAGCTATTAGATAAGTACAAGAGAAGTAAAAACCTAACACAATAAGAAGACATTAGTTAAGAACTCTACTAATCTGCTTTCAAACATTAGTATACATCAGATCTATTTTGAAAACAAGTACTATATTTAAAAAAAAGATAGCCGACCCTGTAAAAATTGTTCTCTTTACTTATAATTTTCTACATCATATTCAAGAAATAACACATGGCACGCAATTTCATTTTTCAATACAGTTTTTTCTAACGCCAGTAAGTTATCAGTATTTGTCCAATCGGGAAACAGAATTGCCATCAGGTGACTTGCGTTTCCATGGAAGAGCGTCTTTAAGGTCAAAAGGTAAAAAGCGAAACTATACCGACTGCGGCGAAAATAAATAAATTACATGGACATAGCAGAAAAGGTAGAACTTTAATATCTCAAGAAAAGGGGTATTGCATGTTATGTAACTAGTATAAAATGTTTAATATTGAGACTAAACTGTACAATGACAACATTGCATCTTTCATTAGTGACAAAATAAAGTTCCATGGAATAGCTGATGAGCAGGATTCATCTTCCATCATTTTTTACAATCAGTACAACATTATAGATCAGCAAGAGAAGAACCGAGTAAGCATAACATTGGTAAATATTTAGTATAAAACTTTAGCGGACAATGGTCTGAATTATTTTTTTTCACAAATTAAACAATCTGAACATGTTTATATTACCGCTTTGAGATTTATGTCCAGGATAAAACTTTTCTGTTTAAGGTAACCCTACCTACCCTAGCACATTTTATTGGCACTTTTTAGGCAATGCCGTTGAACTATCACTTTTAATTTAACACTTTTGAAGACAAAAAATCCTCCCAGAAGTGTCTATATAAATCAATTTAAAAAAATAAAATGATTTTATCTACCTACCCTATTTTTAACCAAATGTAACTTTAAACAGACATATTTTTTTCATTATCATGTATTGTGTTATTAGAAATGAATGTATTGTATGAACAAATTAATCAAACAGCGGATGTGACCTTATCTGTAGCAGTAATGTCGTAGCAATCTTTGATTTTTTCATTTCGATAAAATTATATCATGTTATCTATATCAGTCCTTGCATAACGTTGTCTCCTTGGATAAGGCCTGTTTTTAACCATATAAGCACTGAAATGAACTTCGTCTAGTAAACAGTTCTAAATTGGGAAACACCATCTATTCCGCGTCTTATCTTACCGGGCACGACTGCTTTTTAAAATTACAGGGTTTTAGACAATACACGAGGTACTCTCGGGAACTCTGGGGATGCAATTTTCCGTATTTTTGTAGTTTACTGCAGTTTATGTTAAGCACTAAAACCTCGCAACCTACCAGTTATACGTCCGAGATTGGGTGTTCTCATTCCAGCATATCCAGCAATATGTGCACCAAGACTGTGACCAATGACGTGCACATCTTCAGGTCTGGCATCACCATGTGCCTGGGAAATAAATATTTAACCGTTGTTGTATTAAACGAGCATATGCTGGTTCATTAAAAATTTCTCAAGTCTTGTAATTAATTGGAAGTAGGTTTAGGTTTAACATGCTAGAAGAAATGAAGAAATCTAAACCGTTACTATGTTTGTCATCCGTTATAAAGAAGAAAGATGATCAGTTGGGGCTTACTGTAAAATGCACTAATTTTTACTGTGTTCTAATTTTGGAACAACAAAAATTGATACCCCGCGAATGTGTTCCCTTGACAGAATCCGCGAAAATTAATACGTTTACAGTATTTCGATCAAAAATAGTTCATGCGCACGAAATACCGAGTCATGTCACTGGATACTAAGTCATGCAAAAGGACAAAGTCGTGTGCAGAGACGTCTGGAAACAGTCAGAAATTTATATTTGAACTTTTAAATATCACATCAGCGGGTCATAACTGAATGCAAGTATTAATACACTGATTCTTTCCATTGCCCCTTCCAAAGTCGATCCTCTGAAAATACAACAATATCAATGCGTACGGGGCGACAAATTGGACTCTTGTGGCTTTCGAACTTCAAACTTCAATTTTGTACAGACAAAAGTGAATTTTGTGCAACAAAAATGAATTTAAATTAATGAAATTTCATTTTGTCAAAAAAAAAAAAAAATGATTTCGTCATTGCAAATTTGAAGTGATCATAAAACAAGCCCGTGTAACATAGTTTTGTGCAACAAAAAAGATTTTGTTGTGACGGAATTTAATTATGTGTACACAAAATTGATTTTGAATACAAAAAGATCAAGTCCCATTCGTCGCCCCGTAATGCGGATCTGAAATATTAACGAAGGAACATTTTCTTCCGAACAGGCCAATTGCTTTATTCATTATCAAATGAACCCTGCATGGAATTTCTTCTATACATGGAAATATACAATAAGCGTCCTCAATTTTGTATCTTTATAGTCGTTTCAGTCCTAGATAAGACGATATTCAAAAGAAAGAACTAAAGAGATTAATTATAACCCTTCAACATCGTTATATGGGCGAGTTTTAAAATATGTATATATTGGATGGATAAATGTTGGGAAGTCCCACGATGACCACTTGCATTTTTGCAACATTGGAAGGAAAAAAAGGAACAGTAAACAGCCTGGTTGTTTCTGTTGGTACTATGTCAACACAGTTATATATAATATTAAATCGTGTATCCTTTATATGTAGTTCCAGACAACGAGTATATAAAATCCCCATGTCTGTCTATTCGTCCGTCCAATTCTTTCTGGTTGCCTGTCCCAATTAAATCGTAAGTGTAATCATTCCTAGTGACATGTTTTTTAGCATTTGTATAAATTGATGTAATTAACTACATGTAAAATGTATCTGTTTACACTCGGCAACTTATCCTCTTTTTAACATTGAAAATCTATACTATTAAGGGAAGAGACTTCTTTGATTTCTTTGGACTTCCCTGAAACCATACAAAGTCGAATATATTTATGATATGAGGTATAAATGTAGTGTTGTGTACTTCCTAAATTTGTCATTGAAACAATCACAATTTTTGGGAAATATCCAAATTAGAAGGCTGTCATTGGTCCGTGTGTTGTAATACACTTTCGCACTTGGTCAATCGACGTATAATCTGGTTTCATGGTCAATATTATGAGCGACCCTTATATTTGAAAGAAACTTGTGGAATGAAAATATTACCCAGGCTTCCAGGTTAAATCGACGTATTGCCCGAATTATGTGAACATGTGTTACACGAGTATTGTAAGGTCATTATTTTGTTTAATTAAACGACATCCACCATTTTTCTGGGGTGTAAAACTGTCCAGACATGGAAAGGCGTAGAATGTGTCGAAATAAAATTCCTCCTTCTATGTGTAAACATCTGCGCCCGAAGTCCGGACCCAGCTCCCCCCCACCCCCCCCCCCAAAAAAAAAACGATTCAATTAATCATCAATCAATCACCCAATAAAAATTACGAGCGAACAAGTCCCAGTTTGGGGGTTGATCATATATTTGTATATACATATAAAAGAGTAGTTACGGAGTCAATGTGCGTCTAAAAAATCTCGCACGGTACGTTGAAGATAACCGATATCAAGTAACAGGGCTTTAATGCCTCATCTGCGTCTTGATGATGTATGAGGGTCTTCAACAATGAAAAAAAAAACGTTAACATCCTAAAACTAGACCAAGAAGCCCCCCCCCCCACCCCCCTCATAGCGTGCACATAAGCGGAATTCTTGATAACATAAAAATCAAGGTTACTCCCTTGCTGCCACTGGCCATGGAGTGAAAACTTGGGCGAAGCTAGCATTACAATAACCAGATAATAGCACCAGGATTACAGGTAGAGACTGCTAGTCTTTAATTAATCGATCGCTGCAAAATACGTCATTAACGCAAAGCATTTCTGGGGCAGTCCGATTGTTTATTGCAAGTGTGTTTTAAGGGACTTTGTTTTTTTTTTCTCAACGGGCCATATCAACTTTTAAAAGTCTTCACTGTGTTAGTCGGTGTCGTCATCGTCGTCGTAAAACATCAGCTCCTCCCATACCCCTGGGTCAAATTAAAAATGGAACCACTAAAACAGCTTCTTAGTCCCAGAATAAACTAATTTTTCCAGGAAAGTTCAATTGCATGAGGATATGAAACTTTGCTAAGGGACACACCATTTAACTTCGGGGGTGGGGGGGCTTGGTTTTTTTCTTTAGTTATTAAAAATATTTCGATCCTGATTTTGGAGAAAATAATTTGGGAAAGAAGGGTTAAAAAATAAGTAATGTGAATAATTCGCTTACATGCGTTACAAAAGTATATATTTTGGCGCGTTGTGTGCGCACAAAAAAAAAAAAACAATTCTGAGTCAAAAAGAAAACCAAGTACCCCTGAAAGGCTAATAAACAACTCCTCTAAAGCAATTTGAACCAAACTATACACCATTGATGTATGGTAGATGATCGTAGATCCTTCACAACGATTACTCATTTTGTTTTGATCCGACAAATTAGTACTGTGTCCACACTTTCCTCAATTGACCGCGATTTTCCGGGCGTCTTCTAATGTATCATTAATATTACCTGTAGATATTTGATCAGTACGGCAATCTGAGCACCAACAACCCTGGTATTTGCGGTAGCTTGTGTATATGGTAAACCTGATCCACCACCCCAATCTACTAAAATTACGTTAAAGTCACCTTTCCTTAGGAAAGCATCCTTCATATCCTACAAAAGTAACCAGGACTAAATTAACTGTTATATACTACTGTTAAAAAATCTTTGTTCTACACTTCATTTTAATATATATTTTAATCGTATCAAAGTTCTAGCACACTTTAAATTCTTATGATAAATACAAAAAAATACCAATCACATAAATATTGTAAATTTCGGTATTCTGTACACGTGTTTCAATGGAATAAATGATCTCGAGTCATATCAAAAACAAAAAGCTAACGAAATAATAAACACAGTAATCAATTAGACTTCAAAGGGACGGAAAATGTCATTACACAGCGGAAAGGTGTGGGTATTCCATACCATTTTGGTAATTGGACCGTATGCGTATGGTTCTATCATACTTTTGGGGTCTGGTCGGATTAATTTGGCTCAAAACGTATTTATGTTACCCCAGTATTCACCTGGCTTTTTTTTCAACAAAATGTATATACACAGTGAGTATAAATCTACAAGGTAGTTTAAAAAATTATAAGGAAAATATACACATGAAATACAACACCTGACGAAAGATAAAACAAATTTGACTTATGAATTATCAGATTCAAAATTTCAATAAACACATATATTAACCCAGGTAATTGTTATATAGAAAGTAAATTGGTTTTTATACTTGTAAACAGTGCTAAAGATTATTCTTCAATCTCCAAATCACTTGTAAATAGTGCTAGACACAAGTTGTAATTACACAGATCAATATAATCATCGACAAAACATTTTGGAAGACTTTAGAAGTAATCCTGCTGAATACGTACCTCCATCCATGATACAAAACCACCTTCTAAGAAACCATGGGACACAATTTTTGTAGGATTGGCTCCCGAAAAGTGACTTGAAGATAAGTCATTGTTATCATTAACATTAACAAAATGGACATTATCGTGATTTTGGCGGGTATACAACAGGAAGCGGATGTTGATCTCGGATGGACTTTTGGGAAGAAAGTTGATTGGTCGTTGCAAACTGAAAAATGGCGGGTCTGTAGAGAAACAGCCTAGGTCTACGTAACAGATACTTGATCCTGTGATGAAAAATGTAGTACATGTGTAATAATGTAATGGTACAGAATATTTTTAATAGACGAGTACATAGGTCTAGTGACGACATTGCTTGCATGGCCATTTTATTCCTAATTACTTTCAGTTCGAGTTGACATAACTTGGCCGACACTTGCTAGCATGTAAACACAAGCATAAGATTTAAAGCTGACTTATATTCGCGTATGATTATATAAAGAGATAACTCGGTGAAGATAAAAAAAAAAGGTTACATGAGAATCCAGACAAAACAATCGATTTGGAATTCAAATTTTAATCTTTCTCTTCCTGCATTCAAATCAAACTTAGATGTACATGTTACTACAGAGGAAAATTATGAGAGAAATTGAGTAACTGCGCCAAATAAAATTAAAGAAAATACAAAAAATCAACTAGGCTTCGTAGATGAAAGTGACCAAAAGCAATTCATTTTCTTACTTTTTTGGACCGCTCTTCCGAGTACATTGGTTATACAAAAAACCAGAAGACTGATGACCAGAAGACTTCCCATGTTGGACTGTTCTACCGAATGCCAACCTTATCAGTTGTGTCACCAGAACAATATAGTCCTATGTCCCAAATATTAAGTCAAAGGTTATCATTATCAGGCAGAAAGTGCAAAAAATGTAAACGGTTTGTCATTATGTACTTTATTTTAGTCCCTATAGTCTCCAAATCCGGTCGGACCATTAATTGCAGTATAGCGCGTTAGCTTGTTAGAAACAATCCACTTAATTATGTTTACTAGCAAGTAAACTTGGGTAAATTAATACTGCCTTAGGCTTAACCACGAGTATCCGATTCACCAAAGAATGGTTTGTTGTCTGTGTAAGTTTCTTTCTATGACTTCACATTCTTGATGTATCCGTTACATATGACATCGAATTTGTTTTTCATTGGATTTGACAAAGAATTTGATTTAAGCGACGAATATAAAAAGATAGTCAGAACAAAACTGCATCAAGAGTATTTGATGTTGACAAAAAAAGAAATAAGTATTTTGACTAGCGTGAGTTTTTAGCAAGAGTAGGATACATTCACCAGAGTCTGGAACATAAGTTATATTGCCAAAATCAATGTTTTATTTGTAACAAAGCCGTGTTATTGTTACATGTGAGACCAACTAAAACATCTTACTCAAAATAAAATAAGTGTAAGTACATTTATTTATGTTACACAGACAAAAAGAACATAGAAAATATCATTGTCAACACGTTTTATTAAGCACTAAATTGAGAAATACAATATACGTGTAAAGTGGTAAGTATGTACAATTACATTGCAAAAAGCACTGTTCTATATCGAATCTCGAACACGTGACAGTTATTGAATCACATGGTGTATCAGATCCGTTTCTTTGCAGAAAGTGGTAAAATGGAGAAAGACAATGTACACTTATTTATACAATGGTTTCTATACTTCTGTTGCTGTTACATGTACTGTTAAGATTAGTACCACTGCTGTACTTGTTATCTGACTTGAGGTTCCAAATAGATGACGATCGTTTTTCTGCTGGTAATCTCAATATCTATAGTAAATCAAGTTAGACAGTTCAGTAAATAGAGTTAGAACTCTGGCTATAGTCATAAGATAACCTGAACATGTGCAACTAATACACGAAATCATCTCCTGGTCCAGAAGGCTAAATGGCGGAATAACCTACTGAATAGGTTTAGTGAAAACAAAAATCGCAGATTTCCCTTTTATGAGACTAGATACGACAATAAAACTTTGTTTTATAGAATTGAAACGTTTTAAGACTATTACGTGAAAATCCCGTAGTTCCTCTTTAAATTTACGTAGTATTCAAAAAATATATTTTCAAAGAAAGAGTACAATCATATAATATTAAAAACTTCATATAATCAGTCTGAAGGTCTACACTGAAGACGTGCACATATTGGTAACATAGCATTTGCCGAAAACATAAATCAATCTCTTTGACAGGGCAACAGACGTGTAATATGCATCAGTAGATATGCATATGTTAAAGCAACTGAATATCGTGTAAATAATTGTTTTAGATGAAATGTATATATACACGTGTGTGTGTGTGTGTGTGTGTGTGTGTGTGTGTGTGTGTGTGTGTGAAGAAATCAATTTTGTCTGTTTTAAACCAGCTAGTTCTATGTAAAGATGAAAAGAACAAAGTATTTGCGGAGTAACAATTAAAATATATTTGATGGTTCAAAAACAACATACCACAAGAATGGAGGATAATGTTTTGATCACTATGTTGGCGTTTTTCATTTGTTTCGTTTTTTTATTTTTGTTTGTTTTCCTGTTTATCTTCGTTTTTTTTTTGTTTGTTTCGTTATCTTTACGAATTAAACGTAATTACCTGAAGACGAAGTTTCTGTGCAGCCTTACATTCACTGTATCTGAAGGTATGTTTTATCATTATAGAAGCATTAGCTGGGACTGTGATACATCTTTCAATAAACTGCCAGCATGATTTCCTTAGATCCGGAATGTCGTACTCCGTGGCTAGGCAAAGGATTCCTACAATGCACATTAAAAAAAATATAACAGAAATGATCTTTTCTAGTATTACAAATAAATTAAAACTTCCGTTTAGACGAAAGTTGTTTTGATGAACAAAAATCAAATGAACACTTTGTAAATTTGATTTTACATTTATTTGTAGAAAAATTGTTGGAAATGGAAATAAGGTATAGTTGTGGGTATACTGATTCGAGTTCATTCTATTCGAGTTCAGAGAAAATTCAGGGATTTCGCACTTTCAATATGTCCAAATCCATAGCAAAGAGTTGTAGATAACACTAAGGAGTTTGCACTAGAGTAAAAATACTGAATCACGAATTCGTGTTGATTCTACGAGAAAGGTAAAACAATGCTCCAAACAACCAATGACATTTAAAAATACACAAAAACACAATTTATTAAATCAATCTCTCGAAATCTATTGATATTCTCGCTACTTATATGATTACTATTAGTCAGGTCCAAGAAAATATTTTTACGATATGAAAATGAGAATACAAGATAATGGTATAGACAACCTCTTATAAAGTGACTTACCAGTTACAGTTGTCGGGTCCATCAGGACAGTTCCACAATGGACAAACAATAAAAAGTTCCTGAACACGTCGGCATCATAATTATCTACTATAATGGAAAGCCTATTTCCTTGGTCTAAGTTCTGTCTTGATTTCTTTGGTTTCTTTTTGTCTTTCATTGCTTCCTTTTGATGCTTCAAGAACAGTGCGAAAAATACCCTGAAATATACCAACTTTTAATTTACTGACTTTTATTGATAGATTCCGTATGCTTAATTGATTATAAATATAGAATTTAAAGCCGAGACGCGACTTTGCTAATTAAGTACCATCTATAAAAATCAGATTCCATCAGAAAAAAATGATGTCTTAGCATACATAACATTATTAACACCACCACCCCACACACACATAAAACAGACAAATCAAGGTACCTGCTGCGCGTACTAAGTATAGCCTTTAATCCATATACAGTAACTCTGTGAGGCCCAACAATAAATACAACATCACATAATTCTGGTATCGATATGATGTACTTTATATTTTCGACCAGGGTGTCGGTACTTGTTACTCTCATTGACTGAATGGAGTGTGTTTTAATGTCGTCGTCGCTGTCATAATCTCCAGGTGAAAAATCGTCGTACGATATAGCATCGTCCGATGAGTCGTCGTCGTGTGATAATTCTGTTACGGGAAGTTTTCTTCGACAGTTTTTCTTTTTGGCGTTCTTCGATATATAGACAGGTGAATCATAACCAGAAGAGTTATCTAAAATTAGAAGTATATTTTCCAGCAAATTACGTTTCTTAAATAACACTTAAACAGTCTTTTGGCAAATGGCATTATTTTTTAAAAACAAAGTGTGCATGTTAAAAAAATACAAGTGGAACCGATTTTCTATTTTAAGAATTAACAGTTAACACGATTCTAATTTTTCACTAAATGCAGGCATTTTTTTTCTAAATAGTTCCACATACCTTCATTTTCACTGTCTAATGATAATAAGCTGGCAGTCTCCAAAAGCTTGGACTTGGGTGTACTCGTACACAATGCCATTCTCAAGATAGTTTCTTGGACACTTTTGTTGGTACGGACGTGAATGACTCTGGCTTGTTCTGACTCAATTTGCTCTAATGTCAGTTTGGCTTGGGGTATATATACCATATATATTCATACCGCACAGAGAAAAATGTTCTGTCATGGAGTATAATACGTTTGACAAGAAATAAAGTTCAAGTGTCATTTTAGACATAGAAAAGACGTGTGCTTATCTTTAGTTAAACTAGTGGCTTGATTTAAATCGACACTCAATCAGTGTCCTTTTAATTGAATTCCAATAAAATTATAGTTAATTAAACACATATTAATTTGTATTTTCTTTGTTATTTTTAATTAGCACATCTACGTTCACAAAAAATCTCAAATTTATATTGTCGACAGTTATTCATTTTTAAATGTATCAGGTGACATCTTTTGAAATAAATCTTATCAGATTGTGATCATCATACTTTTTTTTTAAGGTTAAACGAAATGTCACTCTGTTCTGGTAAGCCAGGAATGGATGTTTTCTAATGTCAGTCATTTAGTCAGTAACTGCTGTCCTCGCTGATTATTTTTCGACTGCGATATTTTCCATTTTACAATATGATTTCACGATTATATTATGTTTGCAAGTTCCAAAATCACCAGCAAGTGGTATTTTTAATGCAAAATGTGATTTATTTTACATAGTATGACAGTTTTCAAACATTTTAGTACAAAAACTCTAAAATCGCAAACGACAGAAAATAAAAATCCGTTTTCCCGTCATGAAAAAATTGCTATTACTTTCTAAAATTGGTGCTGTAGAATAGGAAATGTTTCCAATGTCATTGAAATAGGTACCAATGAAGTATGCAAAATCTGGTCTCAGTTTTTTTTAAATAAAGCTGTTTTAAGGCAGTAGTCAAAACAAAAATGTCAAAGTGTACCTTTTCATAAAAAGTACGTATTTTTCTATTTATTGATGTGTGGAGATTCAAGGTTATTTATGAGTGCATTAGAGAATATTGTCATAAAAACCAGCAGCCATAGTAACGTACTGAAAGAGAAATCAAGGGAACCAAGATTCTAGCGGAAATCAAAAGAATGTAATCCAGGGACAGAGACCAGACATGGAAAACAGACAAACACAACAAAGCACATACAGTAACTAAAATACTACGTAATCTTTAAGATCAGATCAGCTAAAAAATCAGCCTCATGAGAGTGAAGGAATATGTTGGCAAGTAGAGGAGCACAATTCGTTCCATTGGAATGCCGATCGTTTTTTGAAAAAAGCGTCCACCACACTGGACAAATATGTTGTCGGTAAAAAAATCCAGCATTTTGAAAACATCTTCATCTGTATATTTGGAAAATGATTTGGATTTATTTTTTACGAAGTATGAGGAATCGCTACCAAGAACTTTATATATTTGTATCTAGGTGTACCATTTTTTTTTGAGAAACAACGATGTATAATGTTTTTGAGTCGGGCTATGAACTGAGTATGGGGAATAGAAGTATAAAGTGTTGAAAAATCATAGGTTTTAATGCTATTATATTTTGAAAAAAATAAAATACGGAGACTACCAATATAATATATAACGTTCAACCTACTTTTTTTCCTTCTGCACGACAATACTTTGCGCATACTCTTCGGGTTAAAAACCATGTCGGTGACAGTTTTGAATCTAAAACGTAAATTATAAGGAGCAATTAGTCTTGCAATGAAACATAGTTATATTTCAATAAAATGTGAGTCCGACATGTAAAAAGGTGATAAATTGTATTGTAATGCCATTTTTGCATAAATAAATATTATCGCTTCATCGATTTCACACATTTAATTTATTATTACCATGTATTCCGATATTGGTTATTGAATTAAAAGATATCCGATAAGCAATGATAAAATGATAAATCTCATTCACAACAAAATGCCCAGCAGTATTAAGTCGATGTCATTTGATGACTCGACTTATAAAGCATGTACACTTTAAAAACAACACTCAACCATTTAAATAAAGAAAATTATTTTAACACGACCTCACAAAGTTAAGTGGTCGTTAGTTTCTTTTATGTATTTTTCCGTTAACGAAAAATAAGTTAATGCGTGGTATTTTTCTAATTTTATAAAATAATTTTCGACAAATTGAATGCTTTATGTAACTTTGAACATGAAAGTCGTGGGAAAAAAATAAAAGAAAAAGTAAAGAAATTCTTAATAAAGTCATCTCCTTTAAAATTAAGTGGTTTGTACGGGAAGGAAAACCCGTTGTTACACGGAGAAAATTACCTTCCACTTAGAAATAAATCTAGTCATCTTAAAACACTTGCTTTGCAAGGCAAATGTTGAATTGTTTCACTTAAAATCAAAGAATTAGTAAAGAAGAAATATTTTGTTATACATGTACTTAATTCATAATCAATGTCTGTGGTAAGCTATTAGGAAGCCTGTGGATATAGAAACATTAAACTATGTATTTGAGGCTTATATTTTTACCGTTTTTTGTATTATTTTTGTCTCTGGTGGGTGAGTATAATTCTTGTGATATTTTGAATTTTTGTAATTTAGTCAAACTTCAAGAGAATTAGAGGACAGTGACACAGAAAATGTAAAAGATAACTTGAAGGTTAAAATTATAGACAGGCAGAAAGTTTAAATTTCAGATTTGAACTTTTAAATAAATTTAAAAAATTGAAATTCAGAGATGAAACCCTAAAAATGTTAATTTGCAATTATCGTGGTTGTGCTTGTTAGATGAATGTTATAACTACTGAAAAATTTATTACTTTTGAAAAATACTTCAATTTTACAGAGAGCAAGTCAGCGTATATAATATTTAGCAACCGCCGGGAGATAGGAAAAGTGGATTTAAACAACAATAATTATACTACGCTAGTGTCAGGTCTTAGAAGTGCAACTTTTCTTGATTTTTACCATGAACAGAGTTTAATATATTGGACAGATTCGTTTAAGGATAAAATATACAGAGGAAAGCTTTTCTCTAACAGTAAGTAATATGTTTTCTAGTAATTAAAAAAAAAATCCTTTTCCTGCGACCAGTTTATATATAGACGTTATAATATCAATATCAGCTTATAATTCAAAGCAGAAATGAAAATAACATTATAATCCAGTGCCTTTGTAAATTTTACATGCTCAGAAAATAGCATTTTACTGGTAGCAATCAAATTGCATTCGTAACCAATTTGTAAAACCTGTACAATCCCCGAAAACTGAATAATCCTGTAGATATTTATACAACACACATTTCGACAATATAAAGCCTCGGATACACATATATATTATCGTGTTAATCTCATTAGAGTAGTTCAAAAATTTTCGTTCCGACGAATCATTTCGTCTAACACCCGCTTGCACAGTCTGCCATTCGGTAGGTCAACAAGACGTTTAAAGTATGCAACTTTTTGGCGTTTTATGAAAGCGCTGACTGGCTCCCATCCTAGTTCGAGAAAAAGAGCAGTCCGCATGATGCTCATCTTTGTATTCATGACTATCTTAGCGACGCAGTACTGCCAACTGTCTAATAGGTCTTCATTTGTGGCTGACAGTGGCATCCAAACGGAGCATGTGTGCGCCTGAGATGGCCGTACAACCGAATTCCACAAAACGTTTCCGAAGCGTACTCGGTTAAACACTCCGTGCTCTCCTAGTAAACGTACAAGGTAATTCCACGTTATCCATTTTATCTTTCAGGGAATTATTTACGTGGAAATTCGACTTTAGCGTTCTACTCATATAAAAGCCATAGTACTTGTATTCATTTACCTACTATCGGGATTTATTCGCTTACCGGCAACCAGAACTTTGGATTTCTTGTGATTGAATTTCAGATTACTACAAATAAATTTACAGAAGATTTAAAGAGGAAACGCGCCCAGAAACTCAACAAAAGTGATAATAAAAATATAACGAAATAACGAGTCCTTTTCTTTTGGACGTAAGATTGTCCTCCATGTATACTTTAATTAGAACCTCCTAAACAGGTTGTGTTGTTACAAGATTGAAGTCACCACTATTGCTATGCCACTTGCTATGCATATCACTCAACTCAAATTTATTTTTATACAAGTTTTGTTTTGGATTACTCGGTTGATTAGGTCTCCTCCAATTTAGTTGGGTTGTCATCTCCGTCTGTCCGTCACACTTTGAAAGTGCATTTCCTTCTAATTTCATGAAACTGTGAAAGTAGCGAAGACATGTTGTGCATATTAATAAGTTATGATCCGCCACTGAATTTGGGAACTGGGAGACATACGTTTTTGAAGGCAATGTGTATATTTGGTCACTCGAGAACGTTCATTTCCCTTCTGTTTTTGTTGATAAATCAGGTTTTCTGGATCAAAATTGGCTGAAAATGACTCTAAACGTTTTATAGAATAGGATAGAAAAAAATGAACATGTGTGAAAAAAAAAGCAATTGTAAAGATTGTTCTTCATACAATATATTAACATAAAGTGCGATGTGTAGTTTGCCGGCGTTCTGGTTTCCAATCTTGGTACAATTAACGTTGGTTCACAACATTGAATCATAAACTTTTGTGATTTTGTAAAAACTCTGGAACATTACGTTTGTTCATATTTATTCATATTTATGATCTAATGTCACCACTGGAACGTATTTTTTTAATTACAGATATAAGGGATATAGAAACCGTTGTAGCTGGAGGTATAGGAACTACCCAGGGCTTAGCTGTTGATTGGGTCGGACAGAATATATATTGGATCGAAAGTGACCTATACCAAATAGAAGTTGCCAAGCTGGATGGGTCCCTAAGGACTGTTCTGATTGCTGGAAATATGTCCAATCCGAGGGCAATTACTTTGGACCCAAGAGAAGGGTATTAACCAATCTTTAGACCAAAAAGGACTGTCAAGTTTTTGGTGTATAGATAACAGTGATTTATTGGCTCAATCTCCTGCATACATAAATTTGCTACTCAAAAGCCTTTACACCTAACTTACACAAAGTGCTAACCCCGTCACTTCTTGTAGATTGGTATAATGCATCGTAAATAGCTTCGAGTGTTTATAACGAGAAGTGTTCATGCCTTGTATTTCTTTTTTCAGTATATCCTGTATATAGCCGAGCTTATAAGCTTATAAAAATAGAACCGAGAACGAAATGTTACACCGTTGAGTCACTACATCCCATGACACCCATGATATTCCAGCTCCTCCATAATCTTTTAAGCATGTTACGGAATTAAAGAAAAATCAACATTCCTAAGTAAAATCCTTACATACTTAGAAAAAAAGTATTAATATGACATAAACACACATAATTTATATACTTCTAAAAACATTATAGAGCATTATTTTGGTCTGATTGGAGTTCTAAATTTCCTCGAATTGAGACAAGTTCTATGGCTGGAGAAAACAGGAGAATGATATTCAATATCTCAACAGTCATTGGAGGAGGTTGGGTAAATGGTTTAACAATCGATTATGACCAGAAACGATTATACTGGGTTGATTCAAGGTAAATATCGTCCCATAAAATAGTACTATATATATGGGCTTAAAAGCTATTTAGTTGTAGCTTAATTTTCCACGAGTTCTGGGAGTAGCCCAGAGTGTTAACACAGCAGTTAACAATGACCGTGCGAAACCCGCACTAATAGTAGCCACAAACATTCTAAATAGTTACATGACAAAAACAAAACAACTCGAAATGAGCATCTTTTAAACCAGTTAGTACCCCCTTTTCGGAATTTCTTGATCTTCCACTAGTGGCGTTTCTATCGGCTGTTGAAGGTCGCACCATCCCACTTTTAATGAAAACAACATACTGACGTTTTGATTAATTTTATATTCACTTTCTTAGAAAAAAAAGTAATTAAAAATGTCTATATAGTAAAATACATTCAAGTTTTAAGTACCTGTCCATATAAAATTCAGACACTGCCCATATCAAAGTGATTCATGGTTAAGAAAAGCCCGCTGAACAAAAGATTATTTTTCAATCTACATATGCTATATTTTGCGTAACAATTGTCCTTTCCATATTCACATCTGTACTTTTGACAAAATCATACATTTACTCTCACTAAAATCAACCAAATTAAACCAAATCAAGAACAATAACTCTTGCAGAGTGCCAATTTCGTGTACAATCTATATATTTTTTTCTCAAAAGTGCAACCATCGAATGAAAAACTAAGACTAGTTATGTGATCAGCAACTGTTTCTGAAACCAAAAAAAAATAAATAAAAGTGAGTTCAGCGGGTTTTTGACATGCATTCATCACCTCCTGTCTGATTTTTTGCTACTTAAAGGTATGTCAAAACTATTGTATTATCTAATTTTTATTTTATACACTTTCAGATCAGATACCATCCACTCTGTTGACTATAAGGGGCAAGACCATCTATTGATTCTGGAACAAAACTCCAGACTACGTCATCCATTTGCCATTACATTATATGAGAATTTTGTGTATTGGACTGACTGGAAAACTAATTCTTTGATGAAGGTGGAGTATAGAAAGAAAAGAGTTTAAAACTAAGCAACAAATTTTATCTAAGAATACTGTAACAGTACAATATACAGTACGTAATTGTAAAGTCTGAAAAGACCACTTAAACTTAAAATATAAGAAAACTGAAAATAAAGACCAGATACAGGGTTAAAGTATCAAGTTAGATAATTTACACCTTGTTCATGGTTTTCTAAATTCCAAAATAATAATCATAACACCAACGCAATGTTGGAATTGACCAGTGTACATAAAAAATGAAAGAATGCATACATGAATATTAAAAACGATGCATCGATCACACACACACACACACACACGCACACAGACGCGCGCGTGAGTGGGAGAGAGAGATGAACGTACAAGTTTCAAATCTAATGCCCCACTAAGATAATTTTTGAGAATATTAATCACACTACTAAAAGCAAGCGTCTTCTTCCTTTCAAGAAATTCATACTAAGTTTTATCATGTTTATAGGGATAAAAAGAAAACTATAACGCGAATTTGCAAACAAAAGGCAATTATTTTATGGAGAGTCAAACAAATGTTAAGAACGGCTCACTATAATTTTTTTTATGAAATAAAAAATAAACAAAACCTGGACTCAACTCCATTCTTGCAATACACCCACCGTGTTTTTGGTTTAAATATAAAATAGGAGATGTGGTATGATTCATCCATCCAACTGGCTATTAAACTTCTACAGGTCACCACACTGTCGTAATGATGGGCAAAACCTAACCATAAAGCAAGCTGTAAACAGTCCCAATATAAATGAAGTGAAACTATAAAAAATGAAAATCGACCCAAGTCCCGTGAATGAGAAAGTCTAGATGTTGTTTTATTATTTGGTAACGGACAATCCATATCAGTTGAGTCAACTTTTGGAGTGACGACTTTTACATCATTGTATCATAAAATAATATCAGTATATGGTAGCCATCACCAAAATGACTGCTCAAGCTACGTTCTTTTTGTTGTGCCCCAAAGAGAAAAAAAAGTAGAAAAAGATCGGAAAAAAGAAATGCACAAATCGTGCAAATCAATTAGGTTGCCCTTTTTATCAACATACTGTAACTGGTAATTTCATCATCGGTATATTTGATATACATGTATTTGTTATATATATTATTACAATGTATATACCTTTTCGATAAAAGTATAATGAATGGAAAACGTTTTTGTTCTGCTTCAAAAAGAAAGAGGCATAAATACATGAGAAAGCTCAGCTTGTGTAATATATATATATTTTATAGAAAATCCAAATTTTCCTATCTATCAAATACCGCATATACATAGTTTTGGAGGCATTTGTAACAGTGAGTTGCTATAGAGCTTAGTCAGGAATTTGTCTGACCAAGCAATGAAACTTCACGTACAGTTTTTAAGTATTCTCTGTACTTATTTATTTTAGGTCAACAAGTTCAACGGAACCAACGCTGCACAAATTCGTAGAACTTTACTTCAACCATATGACCTTAAAGTATACCACAAAAGCAGACAGCCAGTATCAAGCAACCCTTGTTACCATAACGGTGGCTGTACGCACTTGTGTCTTATTGGCTATAATAGCATGGCTAAATGTCTAAACCCAAAATCATTTTCACCAGATGAAAAGAATTACGATGGTAAGAGAATTAAAGCTCTTTCCGTTTGTTTTTTTATTTTAAATGTAAGGTTATTTTAAGCGTACTTGTACACGTATTTTGTCAATAATTTTATAGATATTGATTCCAAGGTACTATAAGTTGACATGTATCAAAGCTTTTAAAGAAGCCTCCTTGTGCTGTTCAAAATGTACTGGTGTTTTAATAGTATTATTTTTATTCTTATTATTTATAGTAATGAACCCGTATAGAAGCATTTTTTTTACAAAAACATCTGTTTTAGAACAACTCAGTTTGATTTTCGGAAGTCAGCAGGCCGATTTTCTGTTGCCTCTTTATAGCGTATTACATTTGTACTTGTATTTCCGGCCAGCGTTAAATAATTATCCTCGCATTATGTTACAGTGAACAACAGTATTAAATGTACAATTCTATTCTAAATAGAACAATCAACAAAAGATAAATCAACAATCGATGGACCAATGACATCACATGCAACACAACAAACCAGTACAACAACTCAAGACTCGACACTTAACAACAAGAACAGTACAGAGAAAGATAAACCAAAGAGTAATCCGAGTGAAATTTCTATAGGAATCGGTGCTCTTTATGTTACTATCGCCTTTGTTTTGTTGTTTGTGGTGATATTTTCTTTCATTATAATTGGAAACCGTTACAGAAATTCGCATGGACCAACAGACGGTATGCTGATAATTAACTCAATCTGTTACACGACTAAAACCATGTAAATATGGCTTAGAATCAACAAAAGCAATAGTTAATTGTGCTTGCTCTATATTTGTTTTTATCATCCTGGGCATTTTAAATATCAAGAGCAATCTTAAAACTACATATTAACAAAAAAGAACCAATTAATTTATTAATTCTAAACAAAGTACTATAGTCTCTTGAATTGCTGAGTTCCAGTCCCATACACGTGTCTCCCTATAATTCTCATTCCAGGTAGTGCGACATTTAGTTTGCTCAAGAAACAAGTGAGTATACTTGCTACATCATTATTACGTTCGCCTGCATCTATAATATCCACGACATTCTTGTTAAGGGGACTGATTTTTTCCTCATTTATAAAGGGCGCCGCGCCCGTGATTCGATTTCTTTTGAATTCATTTAAAATTTTGTAAGTACGAAAGTACGAAGTGCAGATAAAGACATTATCAATATAAAGCAAACTTGTAAATTTCGTACATTAAGCAATGTCATAGCCCACTATAGGGTTTTACTAAAATGATCTGACCATCATAAAATACTTATTTAATACAAAACTACCGGTCTGAAATATGAATATTCAAAATTCGGTTTGCTGTACACGTGTTTCAAGTAACCTCTCATCAGCATTGGAACCAAATACATAGATCAAAATCCAAAAATTAATTGTATTTAGAAGAAACACATACTCAAAACAAACGATGTCGAAATCAGTAGCCAAATCCAGCACATAAAAGTTTTACATTTGTGGAACACAAGGAACGAAGCCTCTATGCTGTAGATAGTTTTGAATTATGTTGTACTGCATATTTCGATAAATAATCTACGATGCGATTCGGGAAAATATGAAATCCTCTAGTATGCTGTTGATGTCAAAAGACAAAAAAAGTTCTACGACATAATGAAGAAACATAGTCAGGATATTGTAAGACAAGCTGAAAATAAGTTAAGAGCATTGAAAGAAATCTTACAAAGAAAATACAGTATCATTACTGCTACTGACAAAAAATGCAAGTAAATGATCAATTTAGATTTGAAAAATGCCATCAATTTTATGAAAATATCAGGATTTTTTTTAAAACAAACCTACTGTTTATTTCGTATATTTTTAAAAATTGTTTCCTGTCTACTCGCACGATAACAGTAATATAATATTTTATTTTTCAGTCAGAGTAAATATATATATTAGATATAACTAAGTTGGACGTGTCTTTGACCAGTGCTATCAGATCGGATTACTAAATGTGATGACATTTTACAGTTCCCAAGTCTTCTAATCTGGATATGCGTTTAACATGCAAGACTTCAAATTTGCTAGATAAAAACTGCGTTTGAATAGTTTCTCATAAACATAACATTATATTAAGAATGTCTCTTTTTCACATATATATATGTAAACTAAAGGCTCTAGAGAACCTGAATCGCTCACATGGGAAAAATAGTCTTTTTAGTTTTCTAAAGCTGGTTTCTTGACCCTACCGTGCCATTGTCACAATAATCATTTAATCAATAGAGAGCATCTTAGTTATCCATCCGGTTGTCATAATATAAAACAACTCTCGCACAGTCATTATCGACTCTTCAAGGGCAACAACTTCAACATCCATCAACATATCTTAATGAAAAAATCGGCATAGGACTGTCTCACCATACTTATCAATTTTACCCCGTGAAATTTTTGCTAAACCCATTGGTTTTTGAGTTATTCCCACAAATCGTCAATTTTTAGTAATGGTGGCCATGTTTTTCGATAGAAAAAAAATCTCCAAACAAAGATCGTTAAGGACATCCTTACAAACATTCTTGCCATGTTCAGTTACAATCCAGACTACTAGCAGTCTCACAGGAGAACACTTTCAAAGTTGGAAATGTGAAGTACGGAAAAAAATCCGTTTCAGAACCCATTACTGATTCATCGGTCAACGGGACTTCCCGAAATTTTTGGCATAGGCCTAACTCATCTTGCTGAACAATATTACTCCCGCCAGAATTCAGATAAACCCATTTGTTCATGAGTTATTTGCGTACTTGTGCAATTTCACCACTAAGGTCTGATTTTAGTTACGACAGCCATGTTTTAGCAAGATCGAAAATCCCCACGCACAGATTGTTAAAGATGTTATACGGAACATTCATGCTTAGTTTTGTTTTAATCCATCCAGCAACTTCAGGAGAAGATGTTCAAAGTTGAAAATGTAAAATTCCACGAAAAATCCATTTCAGGACCCACAACTCATCGGTCAACGAGTCCTTCTGAAAATTTCGGAATAAGTCCATCCCATCATGCTGAACAATTTTATCCGCACCATATTTCAGCTAAACTCAACTTTTTTCAGTTATAGGCAAAATTCTGCAATTTTACCCCTATGGTTTAGAAGATGTATGCAAAAACCTTCTGACCCTTATGTTATTTTTTAGAAACGGCAGCCATGTTTTTCGCCCGAACCAAAATCCACAAACAAAGATTATTAAAGATATCAAAAGGAACATTCAAGGAAATTTTGGTTACAATCTGTTCAGTAGTTTCAGAGACGTTTAAAAAAGCTTACGATGACTGACGCAAATTGATGACAATAGCTCACCTGGCCTTCAGGTCAAGTGAGCTAAAACACTGTTTCATACATCAAAAAGATTTAATGGCTAATTTATTTAATGGTTATTAGCTTGTCCACTTCTTACTGTATTATCAAATTTGTGAGTTATGACTTACACTAAGTTGGTAGTACTCGAAAAAAAAATCCCATTCTATAATTTAAGCATTTAGATACAAGTATAAAACAAAGCGTCGTTGTTTTGGTTGCGTATTCCTCACTTGTTACTTATTCATACTTTCGTTATTCTTCCCCCATCTAAGAAATTAGGAATGAGTTACGAATGAGAAATAAATTACCAGCTTGACGAACTAAATAGAATTACCACATTCCTCCGAAATCCCACTACCAATAACGTTTTTACGGTGACAATGAAGAATAGAATATGCAGATACATCAAATAATTCGGCAACGGTCCGTTTGTATATTAAACTAGGTTATTAGCAATTCCAATTGTAAAGTGTAAATTGTAAAATTTTGGGGGGATTATACATCAATTGTATAAAATCCGTATTGACGTAACAAGGCTTAAAGCATTTATTTTATATCATTAAATAACTCTATTAACAATAAAGTTGAAAACGGTAGTACATTCCGTATATCCGTTACATCCGTCATTTCGTGCATTATAAAGCTAGAACATCGTTGCTTTTAGGAGATAATTCGACTGTCTTTTTGAATATAAACCACTAAAATCCTCAAAAATCTTTCGTAACACAGTGTTAGCCAATTATTTGCACAATGCGAGTGACGCTGACAATCAGCTGACCGTTCCTTTACTTGGTCTAACTTTCGTTTTCGTGCTAACGTATATCCTCAATACTGTTCGACCCGGTTTGCACTCATATGTGTAATACATGACGGACTGAGGTTTTTTTTAATGTCCTTGGCTGTCGTTCCGGGTCTCTCACGGACGGTATAAATTATCAAAGTTTTTACACAGACCCCGGGCATATCTAACCCGTGAATGTGGGTCATTGTGAATTCGGGGAAATTAGTTGTCATGTGACCACGTTCATTCGTTAAATGCATTATCACGTGATTGAATGTCGATCCGTGACCTGGTGATCCGATTTGTGATATTCACGCATGTATAGCCTATACGATTTGCTGAATCTTTGCCCCAGCAAAATTGTTTTGGGAATAAAATCAACACTTTCCAGTGCATGTAAGACAGATATTGGTGCATACCAATCAACTGATAAGAAATTTCCAAGGCCGAAAAAGTAGTTATGTTTCCGAGCACTATTCTTAAATTTTGTAGTGTCGGTAGGTAGGGATTTATTTTCATTTGTTTTTTTTTTTTAATGAAATAAGTCATAAGATACCATGAAAATTGAATATGCAAAGACTAAACATGTAATAGACTTAGTCCACAGCCTAATCCCTTTTTGGATTCGGCGCTTGAGACATTTTTTTTGTTTGTTTTGACGGAGGTGGTCAAAACCAAAAAAAATATCTCAAGTGCCGAATCTCAAAAATGATTATCCACGACCAAGAGCACACTCATGACATGTGTGTTTTCAATTTTCTTTTTTTCCTGAAAGACGATCGGCAGACTTTTTAGTTATTTTCTTTTCCAAAATTTCAAATAAAACTTGAGTAGGAGTCTGAAGGGGGTTAGTAGGGTGGCCGTAAATATGTTTAGGCCTAAACGGGCGGTCTGTTTATTAGTCCAGCAGTGCTACAGATTGTCTGGCAAGTTTTTTTCTGACTTGGCTTGGGTATGAAGGAACGGACATTCAAATGTCACAAAAGTCTATTTTTTATGCAAATTAGTTTACAGAATCCTTTAGATAAGCAAATGAATTCTCCGGATTAAGCTAAAGAAGGACATCATATTAGAATAATCAATATCGTACAAAATGTCCTATATCTGACATAAATACTTCAGATTGACACAGCAGATCGGACACTCTGTTGTCTTGTAAGTATGTGGTGTTCCCAGATGGGATTCTTAGCACAGTCACATCTGATATGGAAAGTGCCCCGACCAATTCAACTAAAAGTACCAAATCACACGTTCAGTGTGCAGACCATCTATTCCAGTACAAAAATTCTGACTATTTTAAATTAATCAAACCATGTTCCATCACTTTAAACGATATATTTGACTACAACGATGACGAACCACATTGTACCATATCAAAATGTGGTATTAAAAATTGCAAAACGTGCAATATTCTTATAACCGACCCTTACTTCTCCAGTTCCCTTACAAACAAAACCTTCCATACAAGAAGTCACGATGACTTAAGTTGCAAATCAAAAACTTAATATATGGATTAGAATGCAACTTATGTGGTTTAATATATGTCGGAGAAATGCAAGAACGATTAAATAAAAGAATGTGCGGTCATCGTTCGGGAATAAACACCACCAAATTCCCGACAGTTTATCAACACTTTAATGAACAAGATCATTCAATCCTCTCCATGAAAGTTCGTATTTTAGAAAAAAAAATTACCATCCTACGAACAGTCCAGTTCTAAGTAAAAACTATCGTAGGGAAAGAGAGGAGTACTGGATACGCAGACTAGGTACTGCAATACCTTACGGATGCAATGACAACATCAAAAGTATAGGAAACCTTTCAAGCCAATATAACAATAACATGAATGTGATGAATTTAGCCCCGTGCAGGTCCGGGTGTTAAAAGAATAGGCCTGCAGCAGCGCTAAGCTTGTCGTATAAGGCGACTAAATGGTGCTCAGAAACCTAGCCGGGGGCTAGGGCGCTCTGCCCACAGAGCAACTAGGATGTGTGCCCCAGGTGGTGGAATGGGGTACCCCTGGCGTGTTACATGCTGGGGTTGTCAGGCTATAATACGGAAAACCTGACCGCAAACCATAGTGGTGCACCGTGTTGTGAAAGATGCCACGTTCCTTGCACGTTAAAGAACCCTGCTGTGGTATTCGATAGGAGTAGGAACCTTTGCGCTCCGCCACAGGAGGCTAAATTGCCCGAGCTTACCCATCCCCCCTTTTTCCAATGGCAATCAAAATTTGTCGACCCTATTGTCCTTGTGACCCATCCTTTTTATTTCATTTCATGTTCATTGTCTGAATATAGCTGAAATATTGCTGCTCGGACGTTAAACCCCAACAAACAAACAAACAAACAAAGTGATGAATTTATTTGGCAAAAATCCAAGACGGGAAAGGAGTCATGGCCATCGCCACTATACGTCCCCTAAGTTACATGATGTCTCTATAGATGGTCTCCTTCCTTTCATACAAAAAACCTCTTGGACTTCATCACATTAGAACCAAACTTTATTCTATACCTCTCACTCTACTACACTCCCTTTACAAAACAAGTCTTGACACTCCTGTTTCTGACCCCACCTCATCATTATACAGACTTGTTGCCATCATTTTGAATATTGGTTTCCACAGACTCTTTAAACCAGTTTGTGTGAAAAGTCAAGATGAAGAAAAACGATCATTTCTTCCACTACCGTTTGTCAACAAAGGTATAGATGCAATTAATTTGGCTAACATCCTCCATCACAAAAACGTTACCAACAAAATTCCCACATATTTCAAAGACAAATCCATACCAATTATTTCATATTCCTATACCTCACCCATTGCATCCAAAATTTTCGATTATAAAAGGCTATTGCAGAACCTCGAGATTGAGGACTTCAAGGCTAAACCACCTGACTGTTTTTGCAAAAGCTCTCCATTCAAATATGGTCCTTCTGGTCACGTCGTTACGGGAGATTTAACCATTATCGAAAACGAATCTCTACGTAACATCCTTTCTAAAGGTCCCAAGTACCGTGAACCACGCTCCATAAATTGGAATTATAACTTTAAAGTTCTTATGGATGCCGTCGAGGACTATGCAAGAAAATGGATAAATCGAGAACAAGAAGACATAAATTCTCTGTCAGAGTGGTTAAATGCCGTGAGGTCTTTAATTTTGAAACGAATGAAAGTTTTAAGTAGGTCAATGAGTGCCAAGGCTACATCAGTTTTCAAAGACACCGATGTAGCAAAAACATTGTCTACTATACATGACAAATATGTTGTACCAGCAGACAAAGCACAAAACAACATTGTTTTTGTCTACAAAACGTTTTATATCCAATGTTTATTATCAGAGGTAGACGTAGAAAATAATAGCAGTGATAAGGCCTGTACTGCTACCACTCTCTCCAAAGAGATTGTGGAAAACCATAAATCTGTGCTATCCTCTTTTGGTCTCTCTACCAAGGACGATGATTGTGATTTACCGTCTATGTACTGGATTCCTAAACTTCACAAGAATCCATACAAAAAACGTTTCATGGCTGGATCTGCAAAATGTACCACCAAACCTCTTTCAAAACTTTTAACTTCTATACTCACAACTGTCAGAGGGCCCGCAGTCCTACCACAACACTTGTTACTCCCGTAGTGGTATTAATTCAATGTGGATCCTGAAGAATTCGAAAGATCTTTTGGAGACAATCAGTTCAAGACTATTATCTGAATATAATAGCATTAAAACCTATGATTTTTCAAAACTGTATACTTCTATTCCCCATACTCAGTTAAAATCCCGACATTATACATCGTTGTTTTTCCAAAAAAGATGGTACACCTAAATACAAATATATAGTTCTTGGTACAGATTCCTCATACTTTGTAAGAAATAATTCCAAATCATCTTCGAAATATACAGAGGAAGATGTTTACAAAATGCTGGAATTTTTAATCGACAACATATTTGTCCAGTGTGTTGGACGTGTTTTTCAACAAACGATCGGCATTCCAATGGGAACAAATTGTGCTCCTTTACTTGCTGACCTATTTCTTCACTCTTATCAGGCTGACTTGATCAGAAAGAAAGAATACCGTTTGGCTAGATCCTTCAATCTCAGTTTCCGCTATATAGATGATGTATTATCTTTAAACAATCCTAATTTCGGGGATTTGATACATCGCATCTACCCAAAAAAACTTGAGATAAAGGATACTACTGACACTGTGAAGTCAGCCTCATATCTTGACCTACACTTAGAAATTGATGGTAAACGAAAACTATTGACCAAACTTTACGACAAACGTGATGACTTTTCATTCAAAATTGTCAACTTTCCTTTCATCTGTGGCAACATCCCTTCGGCTCCTGCATATGGAGTGTTCATATCACAACTCATACGTTATGCCAGAGCTTGCCGAAGCTACGCAGACTTTTTGCGTTGCGCTAGAACTCAAACAAATAGGCTTCTGGAACATGGTTATGTTGCTACAAGACTGAAGTCATCACTACAGAAGTTTTATGGTCGTCATCATGAACTCGTGGATCGTTATGATGTATCCATCAGCATCATGAAAACTGATTTATTCAACGGGTCATAGTTTACCTTTCCTCGTTTGTCTACCCTGGACTTGACTTTTTATGAGCAACTCGGCGGGTGTTTCTAGAAAAGCAGAGGATGCTTACCCTACCGGTGCACCTGGTCCATGCTCCCAGTTTTTAGTGGAGTCCGAGTTGCTCATTTACTTTTGTTACTTTGTATGTATGATTTTAGTTACTTTATGTTCTTTGTTGTGTGTGTCTGTTTTCCATGTCTGGTCTTTGTCCCTGGATTATATTCTTTTGATTACCGCTATAACCTTGGTTCCCTTGATTACTCTTCCAAAACTTGACAACTACTGGCTTCTATGCACTTGCTATGGGAGGGTGCTACTGGCTAAGGACAAGTTTACCCTTCCAGAGAGCCTGATGTAACTCCAGGTTCATTGTCCTTAATAGTCCATATTGCAAGTACTTTAGCTTTTTATGTGCTGTCTTGTTCTTTTGGTCAGTTTATATTTTTGTGTCGTCTACAATGTGTGTGGACTATCCCTGTTACCGGTTTCCATGTTTTGGCCATGTCTTTTGATTCTGGTGTATCTTGATTGTCCTTCTAATTAGATGTGTCAGGGTTTTGGCAATATTTTGATATCTACAAGTTTCCTGTCAATAGCCTAATTGTTACTTACCACAGGAAGTGTAATATAAAGTCTGTGCTTACCATATGTTTCTTGTACTATTTCACATTCTATGCTCATTGTTAAAATTCTTATCATTACAATATCTTGACTAACTATCTTAAATTATTTTATACCAACTTTAGTTAATAATAGGATAATTAATTTGAAAAAGTGACTATCCAAAAAATGATCATGAGTGCTGAAGAACAATTAGATTTAAAGAGTGTGGAGAAGTTTTGTACAGGAGTTAAATCTTTATGTGTTCTTTGCAGAGTGACCATTTTTTGGTTATTCATGATAGCCAATTGATTGTCCTATTTACTGTATCGATTTCTTCCATCATTCATTGCTATTTTCAACATGAATTATTGATTTTGTGAACGGCGGATTGATATTTGTGTTGTGACGTTTTGACAGGAGAAAGTGTGAGAGTGAAATTACCGTATTTATTTCAGTGTGAATTATCGATACATTCACTGAATCAATGTCTTTTATTATATTACTCCCAACATCTTCTCTTTGTTCTTGCCAAGAAACAACAGCATAAATTACCCAAGGATGAGTACAGAAGGATAACTGAGTGACTTCAAAATCCAAGTCAATGATCAAAATGCAAAAACAAGAAATGCTGATGATATAAAAACTTCAGATAAGGAAAATGAGACAAAATATCATAAATTAAAGCACTTACAATACAAAAGAAAAAAATAAAAGCAAATCTTTCTATGTATTATTTTCCAGATACAAAATGTATATTAGACTAAAAACCACAAATAACATTATTCAAGATTTTCAACTCTGCTTTGTAGACAGCAACTTGTCAACAAAAAAATGTAAAATTTGTAAGCTGTTAGGACTTATAGACCCTATTGTTCCAACTTTGGGAAAGTCAATGAAGAGAGCCCACATAGGCTTCCACAAGGAAAATTCTTTTGTTCTAACCAAGCCCTACCTCGTGAAAGCATGCTCCTCAACTTAACACAGAAGGTTATATTTCCACTTTATAACAAATAATCAGTAAAATAACTTGTGTGAACTTGTTTGTTACTGGTAAATGATACTTTTAGACCACACCAGATAATCTGCAAGAACAAGATTTTAGTGTGGCCTTGTTTTGTGTTGAAAAAAAAAAACTGGACTGCATCTGATAATCTGCCAGCACCTGATTTCAGATTTTCTTTTGGCCTTGTTTGTTATGTCCAGTTTTGAAAAAAATATCTTCTAACCAAATCAGAAAATCTGCAAGCACGAGACTTTTGTGTGGTCTCACTTATGTCCTGTGTTGAAAAAAATACCTGTAGACCACACCAGATAATCTGCCAGTACCAGGGTGGAACAGTCCAGAATCATATGTCACATCAGAAGAGAACAAGTATGCCTATTGAAATAAGTTCAAATAAATGTAAGTAATTATATACTTGGTAACAATAGCAATTATTGTATAATATATGCTTTTTTCAACCCAATTCCAAAAATAAATCAATAATCTTATTACATGTATTCACCTTTTCCATACTTTTAATATATTTATAATTATAATTCAAGAAAGTCAATCACTTCAAATGATCTCCTAAAAATCATTTAAAAAAAAAAAAAACGAATAGGAGAAAATACAAAAAAAAATCCATTTTATACACTTACCTGATCTTTTATAGACACTGAATGTAGTTTGAATCCATTATGGCTTTGTCCATTGTATGAAGGAGATGTAAAGTTAGCCTACATAACAAAAAAAAAAGATCATTAGAAAATTTAGATTTGATTATCATATTTATACATACTACATGCATTAGATGTTATGTACACTTTTACAATGTTTGAGATTACTAAAAAAGGCTTAGAAAACAAAATTTTAATAAAATATTGCACACATACAAATTCTTTATTCAACAGGTAAAGTATATCAAAGTAATTCTGGCTTATTATTACCAGGTAAACAGGAATCATGAAGAGAAAACTTTATGTAAAAATGACAGATAAATTGGGACAATTCTACTTTAAAGTACCAGTACTATTATCTGGTATAACTGGTAGATCAAAATGGGGCAAATCTACTTTAAAGTACCAGTACTATTATCTGGTATAACTGGAAGATCAAACTGGGGCAATTCTACTTTAAAGTATCAGTACTATTATCTGGTATAACTGGTAGATCAAACTGGGGCAAATCTACTTTAAAGTACCAGTACTATTATCTGGTATAACTGGTAGATCAAAATGGGGCAATTCTACTTTAAAGTACCAGTACTATTATCTGGTATAACTGGAAGATCAAACTGGGGCAAATCTACTTTAAAGTACCAGTACTATTATCTGGTATAACTGGTAGATCAAAATGGGGCAATTCTACTTTAAAGTACCAGTACTATTATTTGGTATAATTGGTGGATCAAAATGGGGCAATTCTACTTTAAAGTACCAGTACTATTATCTGGTATAACTGGTGGATCAAAATGGATATAATATGTTTTCACTGTAGGACAATCATATATTTTTTTTATAACTTGGAAAAGAATTGAAAAGAAAAAAACCAGCAAAATATTTTCCACAAATTTTCGCTCAAAATCAGAATTATTCACCTCAGAAAAAAATGATTTTAGATTTTTCCTTGTTTGTACCTTTATATGGAAGGACATTCTTCAAAATTTATTGAATGAATAAAGCATTACTTAAATAAACGATTAGATGAAAACAGAAATGGCTTTTTGAATATATCAACTACAGAATATTAAATTCGCTAAAATAAGGATTTAGTCTCTTATTAAAGTTTTTTCCATTGTGGTCATTCTGATAACATTTCTGTCTGGTTTGAGACTAAAGCCCAATTTTGTGACACAAGCAGTAGTGATGTTAACATTTGTAATTACTGCTCTTTACAAACTGCAAATTCTACAGGTCCTTTCCTTAGAAACAAATCAATGAAATGTTGATCGATAGTCTGAATACAAGTATGACATAAAATATTTAAATGTGTCCAATGCCATCCCTAGAACCAGAATATGGAAATCTCATTAAACTCAACAGGCTGATTTGTATCCTAATGTTTTCATCACAAAATGTTAAAATACAAAAAAAATGTCTACAAAACAAAAGTAAAATCTGTCTAAAATAAAAGAAAAATACAATCATGTATATTTCAATTTTGTTTAAAAGTGTCTGGTTTAATTTAAACAGGTTTTAGGATTATTCAGGGTTCAGTTTAGACAGGTTTTTGGTTTATTCAGTGTTCAGTTTAAAAAGGTTTTATGGTTGTTCAGGGGTCTGTTTAGACAGGTTTTAGAGTAATTCAGGGTCCAGTTTAGACAGCGTTAAGGATTATTCAGGGTTCAGTTTAGACAGGTTTTAGGATTATTCAGGGTTAAGTTAAAACAGGTATTAAGATTATTCAGGGTTCAGTTTAGACAGGTTTTTGGTTTATTCAGTGTTCAGTTTAAAAAGGTTTTATGGTTGTTCAGGGGTCTGTTTAGACAGGTTTTAGAGTAATTCAGGGTCCAGTTTAGACAGCGTTAAGGATTATTCAGGGTTCAGTTTAGACAGGTTTTAGGATTATTCAGGGTTAAGTTAAAACAGGTATTAAGATTATTCAGGGTTCAGTTTATACAGGTTTTTGGTTTATTCAGGGTCCAGTTTAAACAGGTGTTAGGATTATTCAGGGTTCAATTTAGACAGGTTTTTGGATTATTCACGGTTCTGTTTAGAAAGGTTCTACTGTAAAATCATTACCCTATTTCAAATTTTAATGACTTGAAACAAAACACTATCAGAAAATCCTTGCTATAATGTATTAATTTTTATACCAATTTTGAAGGACATGGGAAATCTTCAAGGCAGTAAGGAGAAAAAGTTCCATTTCCTTTCATCATATGAGCACCACCATAAAACACAAACAATCTTCCATCTTCTGTAAAATATAGCATCAAATAATGTATCATTTCAAAGTCTTTTAAAAAGTATCAGAATTTCTTTCAAAAGTTTAAACATTTAATCTATGATTTAATAAATTCATGAATTTATTGATCACGTTTATTCAAAAAAAAAGAAAATGTGAAGTGAAATTTTGTAATATAAGGGAAATCAATAGGTCTCACTGTTTTAATTTTTAAACCAAGTCATCCCAAAAACAACAAAAAGTTGCTGAACATATAGAGGTAAAGAAAAGGACAAAATCCTTTAATATGGTTGGACAAAATTGATTCTTCTAATGTCCCTAGAAATGCTACATAAGTGAAAGTTTTATTGAATCAATTTACATATTTAAAAAAAAAAAAAAATAAGAATATGCACTTCACTATATAAATCTATGGGAATATTATTGAAATACTGAGACCTCGTTAAACAATTCATTAGGATTATCACCCTTTGGAGTCCTCTGACAGTAATTGTATTCCTTCATGCGCACCTACATATGATACTCAAACTTCCTATACAAGTTCATCAAAATTCCTAAAGAACGTTAGAGGAGTTGCTCTTACAAGAAATGTAGACGGACAGACAGACAAAATGAAAGACTGATAGATGAACAGACATGGTGTATCCCCAACTTTGTTTGCGAGGGTATAACAAATCATTGATGATTTACCTTGATTAAATAACTTATTTGATATGGAGTAACATGGAGTAAACATAAAATTGCCTTGACTAAGTGTAATAGAAAATCTCCAATAGAAAATTTCTTAAAAAACCTTAAATTGTCAAGTGGTTCACCGTGGTCAAGTTTGAGTTAAGAAAGGATATGAGGAAATCTCCAATTTTATGATACTGGGCTCTACTTTGATAGTTTCAATTACTTACTTCTGTTTTCTAATTTGAATGGATATTTGTTCCCATTGGGTTCACTGATAACAAGATCATCCAACCCATCACCATTCAAATCTGTCAACTGAATAAAAAATGCTTAAGTCTATGAATAACTGAAAAATACCTTTGATCTCTACATTATTGGAAAACATGATAGAATAATAGTTTGTGATATTGTGCTAGACTTTAAATTTAAGAATAAATGAAAAAAGTTCATTGATTGCATGTTTCCCTCTGACAGCAAATCTACTACTTGTCAGTTAGTACTGGTGCTATCAGAGAGTTTATATATTGTATACATTTTCTGTTTCATATATAATAAAGAGGGGCTTGTAGCGAATTTAGTATTGTGTACAATGTTTTATTTATTTTTTTTTTTTTGTTAATAAAAGTTTTACCATTTATATGAATGTACAACTGTATGAAGCATTTCTTATGTTTTGACTTTCTTTTTTTCTATCAAATTCTTTAATGCAAAAATAAAACTTCAGTAAGTTGAAGACTTGAAAAAATCTCACCTTTACATCATACCCAAATCTCCCATATCTCCTATTACTATCAAATGCAGATACAGTAGAAAAGGGGAGGTAAGTCATATTCATTAACACTACACTGCCCCCTCTGTAGATATTCTCCTTATTACCATCCACACTGCCTTGTACATCTCTACCAGGAATGCCAATTGCTATAACTAATGATTTGTTATCATATGGATATCCTACATCAGCACTGAAGCCAGCTGAATCATATTTGCTTTGTCCTATCAGTGAGAAATTATACTTTCCAATACTAATAACATCCAGTCTACCAACACTCTGTATATCATTGACTGAGTATGTACAGTTATAGCTAAAATAGAATTTAAAAAATTAGCAGCCACATAGAAGTCAAAACCCAGACTGAACTATAGTTTTGAAACAGATGTAAAGAATAAGGTAAATCTGTTTGTTCAGAGAATTGTTACTGTCCCCAGTGGAGTCGATATAAAGAATAAGGTAAATGTGTTTGTTTATAGAATTGTTATTGTCGTCAGTGGAGTCGATGTAAAGAATAAGGTAAATGTGTTTGTTTAGAGAATTGTTATTGTCGCCAGTGGAGTCGAAGTAAAGAATAAGGTAAATGTGTTTGTTTATAGAATTGTTATTGTCGCCAGTGGAGTCGATGTAAAGAATAAGGTAAATGTGTTTGTTTATAGAATTGTTATTGTCGCCAGTGGAGTCGATGTAAAGAATAAGGTAAATGTGTTTGTTTAGAGAATTTATATTGTTGCCAGTGGAGTCGATGTAAAGAATAAGGTAAATGTGTTTGTTTAGAGAATTGTTATTGTCGCCAGTGGAGTCAATGTTAAGAATAACGTAAATGTGTTTGTTTAGAGAATTGTTATTGTCGCCAGTGGAGTTGATGTAAAGAATAAGGTAAATGTGTTTGTTTAGAGAATTGTTATTGTCGCCAGTGGAGTCGATGTAAAGAATAAGGTAAATGTGTTTGTTCAGAGAATTGTTATTGTCGCCAGTGGAGTCAATGTTAAGAATAACGTAAATGTGTTTGTTTAGAGAATTTATATTGTTGCCAGGGGAGTTGAAGTAAAGAATAAGGTAAATGTGTTTGTTAAGAGAATTGTTATTGTCTCCAGTACAGTCATGTACAACATTATTATAATGTGATGATCACGACATGAGGATCCCCTATTCCTTTACAGGAGCCCTTTACATTCCAATAAGTCAATCTGTTAGTTCATCAACAAGTATACATGGTTATATGACTGAGAAACAAAAAACAAGTGCATTTGTTAAAGTTAATGAAGTTATGTGAATTTCGTTTAAATGCAATATTCAAACATCATTTTATTCTGTACAGTTTTTAGTACTATATGAGTCTTTTTTTTTCAATTTCAATTTAAAAATCCAAAATCCAAGACTTGAAAAACTTGCTTTTGTCACATAGAAAACATATCAGTCAAGGTTTTTATAAGTCAACAAAGATCTTAATATCTAAAAAATGCGACAGAAATTAAATTGCTTTAAAAAAAATAGTGATTCAAAGTAAAAGCTGAAATACTAAAGATGCATAATGAAATAACAGTATTTTAAATGAAAAAAATATTTTGTTATTTATCTACAAGAATTGGGTGTTTGGGCTTCATAAAAACCTTACTAGTAACATTTCCTGTAGTTTGGTGAGCTGATTAGGATCTTCTCTTGTTTAGATGACATATGGTGACCAAACCATGCAAAAGATTGCTGTTCAAAGTATTTACAATATAAAGTAAGTGATTAAAACAAAAAACAAATGTTTATTAAACTTAATCAATTACAACAACACATTTTACAATATATCAGCAGTGTCAGAGATGAAAGTGATGTGGAAGGAGTTCAGAATGTGGCTTATTTAACCAGGATTCTGATGAACTCAAACTTATATCTAGACAAAGAAACTTGTATACATTGTAAAGACAATGTTGTAAACGTCACATTTATGTACATTAAAGTAATATGACTTCTGACCTTGTTCAACTGGAGTAGTCTAAGGTAAATACAAATTTGGCTAAGTGAACACAACTTTTGAATAAGTAGCAAACCATTAAATCACTATAAATGATGCTAAATACAAATTTTGAATATCAAATCACAACAACTTTGTTAAAACTACCTGCTCTAATGCATGAAGTTTCCATTTTAGTTCTGTGAACTCAAAACTTCTTTTTGCTGAAAAAAGACATAACCAACATTAAATAATGTCAAAACCTTTTTATTTGATGATCTCTTGGGAAAAAAAATTCTATGAATATAGAATGTTAATAGAACTAGCAATAAAAGCAAATATTCAATATTTAAGCTAACATTGATGAATATGTTGTGCTACAGTTAATCATCTACAACTGATCTTACACAGAATAGTTTTACTGGCCATTAATACAGCCACCATTCCTTCTTGTCCTGTATCTACTGTATAGAATGGTGCTCCTATCACAAGATCTGGCTTACTGTCAAGGTTTATATCTGCTGTAGTCTGGGTGTAACCTAAGTTGCAATACTTTACCTAGAAATGAATCAAAGACAATCAGTCAAAATTCAGAAAGAGATAATTAAAAAGTTTAGGTTGTTCCTATAATTCCGATAATTTATTATAGTTTGATTTTAATTTTTAGACTTTTAAGGTGTAATATACTTGTCTTATTTATTTATCTATTTTTGACAATTTCAAGTCAGATAAATGTTAAGTATAGTTTTCTTTTTTTAGAGTTTTACTTTTTGCTTTTTTTATCGTCTCTCATAATTATTAATAGAATGGCATTAATATTTTTTAATTTTTGTGTAAATTTTTTATGTATTTTATATGTATATGTTAATGGTGAGACGTAAATAAAATAAATATCTATCTATCTGTTCAAAGTTCAATCAGCTGACATTTAAATATTTCAAACCAACAACCTTCAATACTCAAGGTGTGCTTACAAGACCACTAAGGCAATTCATCTTAGTTAGGTTCAGCTAATAATTTTTTATTGTTTAACAAAGTATAAATCTTTTAAAGAATAAATTATCATAGTTGAGAAAGTGGTCAGTAATACCCTGACCAATAAAGAGTAACACAGGAAAATTAAGCAAGATAGTTTAGTCTTTAAGATTCAAACATTTTCAATTGAGAAAGAAAGATAAATCAAAATAATTCAGCAATATTACCTAATTTAAACTAAAAATATACAAATTTTACCTTACAAGTTACAACTATATCTGGTAATGTAAATCTTCTGTTCTTTATTTTACCCAAATAGATTGACAATAACCCCTGGAAGAAAAAACTAAACCATTTAATTACTTTGTCCTTTCTTTAAAAGATTGGCAATGGAAGAGAATGATATTTTCACAATTGTTTGACCTGTTGTTACATTACTGCTAATTCAAAATATTCTAATCAGGAAAACACAGGGCATATATATTGTGTACAGAGTAGTCAAACCAGTAAATGAAGGAAAAATAAACCTGTATATACTGGTCATTAATTCTTAAAAAACTGAAAATTGATAAATTTAAAATGTTTCTTTTTATCATTCCAATTTGTAATTTCAGTGCTATATATTGTAACTTACTTGTTTTAATGCTATATTTAAAATGTGATACAATGTATTGGGACAAAGTCATCTGATTAAAGAAAAAAAAAGGAAATGTTGACAGACTAATAGACAAACAGACTGACAGGGTTAATGTGCTATACCCCCAAAATGTTTTTTGCTGAGGGTAAAATTACAAAATGTGATTTTAAATTCAACCATACTAAAATTTGTAGTAATTTTTAAATTCATAATTCTAATGCTAATGAATAAACTTACATTGTAATCTACAGGACTGCTGTTGTAGTAGGCTGGACTACCAATAACCAAATCATCTATACCATCAAGATTAATGTCAATTAGTACTACACTTGTACCAAATCTAGATTGAATCTGTGTAGGATAAAATATAAAATTACTTGAGCAAGCTCAAAACAAGAATATCCTAATTTCAAACAGACTTACTTTATTAGTATAACATTAAGTTTGATTATTTCTTTGAAGAAATCTGACAGTTTATTTTTCATGCACATCTGAGTATGATATCTTACCATCCTACAAAATATCATCAAAATCTTTACTTCTTTATGAGGAAGTGAACATAGCAGATACGTTGAAAGACAAACAGATAAACAAGATAATTGCTGTAGACACCCCTGGCAAACATTTTTAAGGGGTTACAGTGGGAAAAGAATGACTAAATTTAGCAAGATACACACCCCTTTATTATAATGATAACCTTAAGTTTAAACATAGATAATGTCTTTCATAATTGGCATTCTGATCTATTTTCATTGAAATTCATATCTTTTTCCTCTTTTTCAAACTATGTTGAAAAAAACTATGGCTAAAGGGACTGTCCTTTTTTTACAACTTTTTGATCCCTTATAACTTCAACACAGTAAGAGAGTTTCTGAAAAAAATGCAAGTACCAATTTTCAAAAGGAATCCAATAAAATTTTTTTTTAAATTGGACCAAAAATAAAAAAGTTGATTTTATAGGGTGTGGTCCTTTTGACCCTTTTTAACTGAAAAACCATAAAGAGATATTTGAAATGTTATTGAAAAATGCAGGTAGGCATTTTCATAAGGAATTAAATAATAAAAAATTTCTAAATCAGACCAAACATAAAAAAGTCAAATTTTTTGTTTGTTGGGGGGGGGGGGGGCTCTATGACCCCTTATAACTCCAAAACCTTAAGAGTAATCTGAAATCGGATTGAAAATATGCAGGCAGATATTATCATAACGAATACAATAAAAAAAATTTTTGAAAACTAACCAAAAATAAAGAGGGTAATTTTGTGGCCCCTTTGACATCTTATAACTCAAAAACAGTCCAAAATACATCAAATCTGCTTGCTACATTTGTTTACCAGAATTAAATAAGGATCACAATAAAATAGAAATAACCTATTAGAAGAATAAACAAACATTCTACATGGGTTTTATTAAACACCTATTCTAACTCTTTTTGCCTCTTTATTCTAAAATGGTAGGGGCCAAAAAGTCCAAATTACATAAGATCTTTCTTTTAGTGGTTAATAAAATCATAAAAAAAATTCATAACAATTGGTCACTACAACTGAAGTAATCACACAGAAACAAAGCGTCCACAGATAACGACAATGACAATGGTGATGACTGTGCCATAACAATAATCAACCACAATTTTTTTGCAGTCACATAAAAATAACTCTGATTTCTTTCAAATGTTTAAAAATTTTCTCTGAAAGAATCTGCAAGTATTAAACAAAACAATTAGTGAAAAAAACATTTAAAAACCTGATTTGGTCCATCAATGACAGTAGTATTGATCTGTTGATATTGTATATTATCAAGGTTCACCGTTGTAATATCTACAATGGAACCTGAAAATTGATGAGGAAAATTAAGTATGAATAACTATTACAAAACTTATACAAGGGGTTTGAATGTATAGCTTCCCCGTCATATGGAAGTGAAAATCATGACTTTGAATGTATAGCTTCCCCGTCATATGGAAGTGAAAATCATGACTTTGAATGTATAGCTTCCCCGTCATACAGTAGTGATAATCATGACTTTGAAAGTACAGCTCCCCCGTCATACGGTAGTGAAAATCATGACTTTTAATGTATAGCTTTCCCTTCTTATGGTAGTGAAAATCATGACTTTGCTAAAAGAATGCAAAAAAGTCAAGTGCATTTTTAATCACTGGTTTAGAATAGAAGACATAGTTATGCCCAGATCCAGTGAGCTTGTGATTTTGGAAAGTGAGGACCCAGAACAATGGGGGCTTCCGTGCTGTTACCGGTATTTGCCAAAAAACTAGTTTCTAACAAAAAGATGTTCTGTAGAATTCTCTGATTCACTAAAATAATACATAAATAATAACAAAACTGGTTTTCTTTAGTTCACTTTGTAACCACTAATTAACAAGCAAAAATGGAATTACATTATTTATAATGGCAATGTCTGTCTAAACTGTAAAAAATGAAAACATACCATTTCCATAAATAATATAGACTCGTCCTCTCTGCCAATTGTTGACCTGACTGTAACCAGGGGAACCAATAACTATGTCCTGATAACCATCACCATCAATATCACCTGATGACATAGACCTGGAATCACATGATCTTGTTACTATAGAAACTATGGGTACAAATCAAGACTAACTAAAATGTCTGTTTCACTTTTGGGACAATAAAGCTGATATAATGTACAGAGCAGGTAAAATGACATTCTATATTTATATACACACTAAAAAATTACAGCAGCTTAAAACCACTAATGTTTTCCATTCCCTTACAGACAACATTCACAAAAGGGCACTTACGTTTGCCCTCCCTGCCTTTGTCAATCGCACAAATCAGTTTTCCACACTTTTTTCTGTAATGCTTGCAAATATACATTTGATACTTTGTACATTATTTAAGCATGACAAGTAACGTATCTTCAAATTTTTTTTTGTTTTTGTCTGTTCTGTTGATTTTTTGCTGAGTTATGGCCCTTGGTCGATATTTGGTACAATGCTTTACCATAACAAGTTACAAATCAACTTAAAGTGTTGTTCCTTGGACTTAGAAAATTAATGCAGACTCAGTTTTCCTCACTTTTCTCGTTCACAAATTAATCATGAAGTTTGTATTCTGTCCTCTGTAACTTCCCCTGGTAGTTGACTTTGTATTGCCATGCAATACTCTTAGAATGCTTGTTTCTTAAAAACTGCATCACCAAAAATGCTTCTACATGTTCTAGCTTCATACATACCATCCAAATTTAGCATAAGAACTGTTGACAAGATATTTTGTTACAGGAATATTTGAATTTTTTTCTGGAGGTTTCATTTGATGATTTAACTTCTGTTTCATCTGGTTAAGTTCAATTCTTTTTTTATCAATAAGCATCTATAACATCAAAAGAGACATTTGATGTAATTCAGAATTCATGAAACAGTACTGATGAATCACTAAAAAGTTCCTATAAATAAATATTGTAAATTCAGAAATTATTGCAATGTTTCCATCATGGGGAAAAATGTAACTGACTTCATATTGCCATAATAAAACCTCCCATTATGAATATTTTTTCATTACTGATGCATATTTTCCCATGAAGTTGCAAAAACAAAAATTTCTATTTCAGCTGAAATAACAAAATCACAATACGTAATGCATGTACGAATTTACTGTGGATTTAAACTAAATTTAAATTGAAAACAATTGTATTACATCTGCAAATTGTAAATTTCAAACATTAAAAGGACAAACAACATGAAGGGCACAGTCTAATTTCAAAC
Organism: Perna viridis; assembly: GCA_037379345.1. NCBI lineage: Eukaryota > Metazoa > Mollusca > Bivalvia > Mytilida > Mytilidae > Perna > Perna viridis. Next base: position 50,823,575 of record CM074511.1, on the reverse strand, counting down.
GATCATTAAAAACATTTTATTTTCTATAAGAGCTACTTGACATGATCTTTTACATATTCTTGTTTTATTTTTTAAATCTTCCTCTAACATTTATACCTTTAGGTTATTTCTAGGCTGAACTTTGATCCCTCTGTGTGTTTTGGTAATGCTCAAGTCTTCAACAGTTAAACCATGGAGATCATGCTTGGTATAAAAACCATTCTTTAAGGTCTCCTCTTTTCTATTGACCAAAGGTTGTGTCTTGTTACAGGTTACAAACAAGGGGCTGTGGGTCATGTTACAGACACTGAAAATTTAGGGGAATCTTTTAAACAGCATGTAAGAAGACACTGCCAACCAAATTATTTACTGGTACCTAAAATTTCATTAAAAATACATGTATAATATAAATTAGTGGTCGCAATGAATAATTGAGTACTTGAAGGCAGAGTGCTTGAATACAGTTTTAGTACTCAGATACTTGTTTACATTTTAAATATCTTGATACAGGTTAAGTTCCCTTGGCAAAATGTCACTTTGTAGCACTGAACAATATCAATTACCAACCTACAAACAACTAAATTGTAAATGTTTTCGGATCAACACAGTCTCAGAACACTAAATCATAAGCAGTGAATGTCAATCAACATGACTGGTGTGCAATGAACATTCATTGTTCTATAACTTATGATAAATTAGTACACGTAATTAGAAGTCCATTATTTTGTTGACAAACTATAGGACTCCACAATTAACTTACTGATGCCAAAAAATTAGCTTTAAATAAAATTTCTACCTATTGTTAAGATGTCAAACAACATCATCATATCTTAACTTAAATGGTGTATAAAAAGTAATGACAATTAAACTGCATCCTCACAAAAACCAATATTTTCACCAGACCTTGAAGTTTTAATCAAGTACATGTACTTGCAAGTCTCATGACTGAGTACTCGAGTATTAAATTTCAGATCATTTGCCACCTCTGATATAAATGTATAAGGAATATATGCTTACAGTATACTTTGACTCATTATTACAAGTTTTTTGTCAATATAATTAAAATTAGACCTACTAGTTGTTCCAATCAGTCACTGTATGTAGGATCTAACAATATTCTATTATGTTCAGATGACCTCTTTATTCGGCTAATCCAATTTCAGCTTAGGGGATTTTGAAAGCATTATATGAAAGTAAAATCCTGACAATTCTCCCAATAAGAAGTTGTTAGATATTACATGCAGTGACTGAATGGAACAATAAATAAGTCTAGTTTTAATTGCTTTTCTTTGCTAAAAGTCTTCTGGATTCAGAATGGTAACTGTATATTTTTTTATAATTCACCTGGTTCCATGATTTAATCATATACCTGGTTCCATGATTTAACATAGTGATAACATTGTCCCATTTTCTGTGTGTCCATCCAACCATGTCATTAACTCCTCCAAGGAAATAATTTTCCATCTCCTGGACTAAAAAGGGACTCCTATCAATGATTCCTGGGTAAACCTTCAATTCAATAAAACATACTGAAAATTTAATCTTTTTTTTTTCTTTTTAAGTTATAATATAGCAATTACATAGAATGAAAAAGAAAATACATTGATTTATTTGTCTTAATATGTAATTAATAAGTAACACTTTTGAAGAATTTAATGGGTAAGCAAGATTGAGCCAAGTAATTAAAACAAGAGGCTCCCGGGAGCCTGAATCACTCACCTGGTGAAATTTTGCCTTTCAAGTGCAATAAATTAAACAAGAAGTTGTCCAACAATTTTGACTTAAGAAAACTTTGATAGGATTTATCATAAGGATCAATTCAGTAAATGAAAGTCTAAATCTATCATAGTTTTCAAGACAATGGCTGAAAACTATAAAAAAAAAAAAACAAAAAAAAAAAATTTCCCCTGTCAAGGACAATAACTCTTATAAGAATGCCTCTGACAAATTTTATGCCTGAAGACTTTTGTAGTCCTAGGATCATTTCAGCTACTGAAAGAATTTGGCTAAACCTAACTGTTTTGGAGATATATGCAAAAAACTACTGTCTGACCCCTATGTTCTATTTTTAGTAACACTGGCCATGTTTTTTGACGGATCAAAAAAATCCCACTTTAATTCTATGCAGGATAACCCAAGAAACACTTATACCGAGTTTTGTTTCAATTGGTAAAATAGTGTCGAGAAGATTTTTGAAAGAAATAACATTAAAAGTAGCAAAAAACTTTGAAAAAGAGCAATAACTCCAACATGGCTTAATAGATTAAAATGAAAATTTGACCGCAGATAGATCTCATCATGCTGAACACTTTTACCCCTTTCAAAAGGAACTAAACCTATCCATTTTAGAGATATATGCGAAAAACTATTGTCTGACCCCTATGTTCTATTTTTAGTAACAGCGGCAATGCTTTTCAACAGATCAAAAATCCCCACATCAGTTCTATGCATGATACTCCAAGGAACAATCATACCAAGTTTGGTTCCAATTGGTCAATTAGTGTCAGAGGAGAAGATTTTTGAAAGAAAGAACATTAAAAATAGCAAAAAAACGTTCAAAAAGGTCAATAACTCCAACGTGGCTGAACAGATTAAAATGAAAATTTGACCGCATATAGATCACATCATGTTTTTTTACATCAGTTTCTCCAAAAAAGGTATAGTGTGATTGGAACATTTTTTCAAAAGCAATAAACAATGATGTATTTACTACCCGTCAGATGTTATCTTGAACTTCAAATTAGGAATGTCGGATAACTTTAATAAAATAATGTCTTCATTGAACACTTTTACCTGGTTGGAATTGGGCTAAACCTAACCGTTTTGGAGATACATGCGAAAAACTACTGTCTGACCCCTATGTTCTAGTTTTAGTAACGGCGGCCATGTCTTTGGACGGATCAAAAATCCCTACCTCAGTTCTATGCAGGATACTCCAAGGAACATTCATACCAAGTTTGGTTCCAATTGGTTAAGTAGTTTCAGAGGAAAAGAGTTTTGAAAAATTGTTAACGACGATGATGACGGACGACAACGGACGCCAAGTGATGGCATAAGCTCACATGGCCTTTGGCCAGGTGAGCTAAAAACAAACAAGATATAATATATCTAAAACTACTTCACTGTCATATGTTTGACATGTAGCAAGTATTACTAGGCTTATACTTAGTATCCTTTAGTTCAAAATACAACAAACAAATCATAGCCATATGAAAAAGTGTTGTCATTCTTTAATAACCTAATATCAGTTACTAACAAATACCTCATACTTAGCCAAAGATGCAGCTAAACTGAAATAAAAAATGTTCTTAATCAGTTTTAATATCTTTTTAAATAATGAACGATTGAAGATTCTTCATTTTCATTTTCATTCATTATCAGTAAGTTTTAAAAATAAAGCAAAAAAAATTTCCTTTACAAATATTTTGTACATGTATAACATTTAAAACGTGAATGCATAGAAGTCAAAATATTCAGTACCAGCTTGATATGACAGCAGAGGTCAAATCCTTAACAGCTGGAACAAGTATGGACACAATATTCGAACTTGATACCACTCTGATATTGGATTGTGGTAAATTATGGGAAACAACATAAGATTTCAACCAAAATGAAAGTGATTGAAGAATTGGAGATTTGCAATTAGACATTAAACCTCTGAAAATATAATTTATGTAAGTACAGTAAAGTAAGCTATGGTTACATGTTGTACATCAGAACAGGTCATTAGTGTATTTAATTTTACCTTTCCAGAAGCATCTGTGATGAGCAAACTTCTATATCAAACAATGAGATCCTATTCTTACCATATAGCTCATTGTAGATGTTGAACAAGTCTGTCGTAGGAACATACCTGAATGCCAAAAATTAAAGCTTTTTAAATGATTGTATTTTTTTTTAGTTTGAAGAAGAACAATAAGAAAAAAAATCATAATTATAGATAAAGATTATAATTTGACTTATCAACATTGCTCATTACTCTGAACATTCTAAAACTTCATTAAAATATTGAAATAAAAATATTTCTCATTTCAGTGCAGATTTCAATCTGAAAATTAATGTGCACTCTTTTTTTAAAATCAAAACAGCATCATTCCATTCTTTCAATTGTTTTTTTTTATGTGTTCAAAAATGATTTTTGAAGTTTTGTGAGACACTGTATCAAAAGCTTTCTGGAAGTCGAGATAAATGCAGTCTATGGATTTTTGGTTGTCTAGGTCATCTGTCCACTTCTCCATTACTTCTACTAGTTGGGTAGCCCAGGATCTTCCCTGTCTAAAGCCATGTTGATGACTTGTGAATAAATTTTTTTCCCACGTGTTCCATAATTTTGTCCCTGATTATTCTTTTTATCGTTTTAAATGTAATAGAGGTAAGACTGATCCGCCTATAATTAGATACTTCATATTTGGGCCTTTTTTATGAATTGGAATGTTTACTACCTTCCATGCCTCTAGTAGTTCCTCATTGTCCACTGACTTCTTGAAAATGTTAGTGATAGTTGGTTTGATAATACTTAATAATCTTATTTGTAATACAATGGAAAAGAATGTGGAAATGGGGGAGATGTCAAACAGACATTAACCCTATCAAACTGTTTAAAAAAACAAACAGCCAGTACAAAATGGCTTACCACTTATCAAAATCTATCATTACATCTGCACCAAGGTCAACCATACTGACAAATTCACCACCTGATTAACAAAAAAAAAATAAAACACACACTATTTTTTTTTATATACATGTATTTGATTTTGATTAAAAACAATACATTTATTTCCATTCCAGAAATTTCACTACCAGGGATAATCAAATCTTTTACTTCAAAAAACATGTTTTTATCATCAGGAGGTTTAAACATGTTTTTTATTCCTTGAAATTGGCTGTTAGGGTGGTTGTCTTGTGGATATTTCCCCACAACTTTAACTTCACTATTGTATGGATGATACATGTACATCACTGTGTATTGAATCTCTCAAATAAGTTTAGTGAAGGAATCACAATAGAGTAAACAAATGTAACAAGAATAACAAACAACACAGATCACATAAAAATGTTCCATTCCATTATATACACAAACATATTTTAAAAATTCCATTGAGTCTTCAAGTTCAAGTACAAACCTAAAAGGTAATTTAATCGTAAGTTTGAATATAAAATGTATGAAACTTCATTCATATGATAATTGTTCCCAAAAATAGAAATTTGTACTAATCTTAAGAGTTAAAAGAGTCCACAACAGATGGATGGACATCCATATTGGATATACCACCCCCTTGAAGTGGAAGGTGTAAATATCATTACAAACATCACTTATTACAAAAAAAAGTTTGGATTATTTTCATGTATTTGGATGTATTACAGATAATACAATTAGCAAGAGAAATAAGCTAACAGCATGCTAAAATCATATAGCACTAACCTAAATCACCAAAAGTGTGAGCTGATTGGAAATCTCCATGGAAATTTATCTATAAAATAAAATCACCAAAATATATGTAACTATAATTCTATTTAAGTCATTTAGTCTACTTAAGTTTTACATATGTTAAAATGTTAGTTTCTGTGGAGGAGAAATTTGCTAAAAAACACAGCAGACTTTATCACAAAATATCTTATGTGTAAAATCAGTTGTAAGAGTATTATGGCATCATAACTTACGACTAATTTTACATATATAGGTAAATATTTTAAAAACCTGCCCTGTTCATGTAGTCAAGGTAAGCTAAGATAAATTGAAAATGATTTCCTCGGAAAGTCAATTCAATATAAAACCATATCATAGATGGCCATGAAAAAAAATGCAAATCAACTCCCATGAACTAGGGTTTAATTATTATACATACATTAGCCATAGTTGACAGGAACCCTTGCGTTATTCCTAAACTGTGCCATACAACATCTGCTACTTGATGGGATACTACTCCCAAAAGAAATACTAGTAGTTTCTCTGTAGCCTATTGAAATGGAATTAAAACATGCTTTACTATGACAATCAACATTGATAACTCGTAAAATGAATATGTACTAAGTCGTAAACTGTTAAAAAGACACAAAATTTTACCTAGGAATGGTGCTGCTGCACAATTTGTGATTGGTCGTCTAATGAATTTGGCATATTCTCCCTTAATAGCAGACGGAGACCTACAAAAATTCATATTTTACTTGTTAGCTCACCTGGACATAGGCCAAGTGAGCTATTGCCATCACTTGCTTTCCGTCGTCGTTGTCATTGTTAACAATGTTTTAAAACTCTTCTCCTCTGAAACTACAAGATCAAACCAAAACCAAACTTGGTATGTATGTTCCTTAGAGTATTCTCCATAGAACAGATGTGGGGATATTTGATCCGTCTAAAAACATGGCGGCCATTACTAAAAATAGAGCATAGAAGTCAGACAGAAGTTTTTCACAGAAATCTTTAAAACCATTAGGTTTAGCCAAATTCTGTTATGAGTTAAAGTATTCAAAATGATGAGATCTATCTCTGGTCAAATTTTTGTTTTAATCTGTAAAGCCATGTTGGAGTTATTGCCCGTTTTCAATGTTTTTTGCTATTTTCAATGTTCTTTCTTTAAAAAATCTTCTCCTCTGAAATTACTGAACCAATCAGAACCAAACTTGGTATGAATTTTCCTCAGTGTGTTCTGCATAGAACTGATGTGCGAATTTTTGATCCATCGAAAAACATGGCCACCATTACTATAAACAGAACATAGTGGTCAGACAGACGTTTTTCGCATATATTCCAATACCGATATGTTAAGCCAAATTCTATCTATTGCAAAAATGGTCCTCATTATAAGGCTTACAAAAGTCTGCATTAGGTCAAAGTGGTCAGATGACTCCTTGTTAAAGTTATTGACCTTGAAAGGTGAAAAATGATGTTTTTAGTATTTTTTAGTCAATATCTTCGAAACCATAATAGGTAAAAGTAACTTTCAATTGATGAAATGATCCTTATGATTAGTACTACCATATTCTTCATTGAGTCAAAATTGTCAGACAACTCTTTGTTAGAGTTACTGCCCTTGAAAGGCAAAAATTTAAGCAGGTGAGCGATTCAGGCTCCTGGGAGCCTCCTGAGTAATGTTTTCTTATTACAGGTACTTACATTTTTTTTCACTAATAGCTTGTTTAAACTTTTATGTGTCCTTATTCTACTGTTTGTAAACAATTACAGACTGCACATTAATTTATTTGCCAAGATCTTAAGTTGGAAGGTATTGCTTTGGTATAGTTAATGGAAGCATTAAGGAAGTCCTCTGATCTATCAGGATATTTACCTGATTGAGGATATCCTTCTGATATACCATGGTATTACCTGATCCCAAGGTGGAGGGTATCTTTTCCTGATATAGTTAATGGAAGCATTTAGGAAAGGTGTCCAGTGTGTGTCCTCAGATATATCATGGTATTTACCTGTGAACAGATATTTCAAACCTGCCCATAATTATTGTAATCTAAAAAAATACAGATTATGAATTGCCTAAAACTAATGAATCATTTGAATGGAATGAGCAGATAGTTTGAATAACACAAAAAAGAGAGAAAAACATGAAGGTCTTAAACCATTTTAATTTTATCAACATTGCTATAAAAAATTTAAAAGCAATCAGTATATAACTTTTCACACAAAAAGATAATCACAGAATGACATTTACAACCTTTAATACCAAGTATCTTTTGGAAGAATCTACAGATTTCCTAATGTAGTTACTTATAAATTGAATTTACAAACCTCCAAAACATGGTGAAGAATAGAATGAATCTGGGAAGGTACTTCCTGCTTGAAGTGCATCTCTGTGTTTAAAAAGTATCTTGAAATATAAAGAAAAATATTCACGTGAAATCTGTGTGAATCTAGCTTCATGTCAGTTTACAAGATAAAATTCACTTCAGATGATATTAATTTATGTGAAGACTTCGTTTACCCAATATCCATGTGAAATCTGACAATATTTATTTGCTCGATTTAGGTAAACATACAAACTAGCAAATCCTTATATCAGTACAGTTCTAGTTCTAAAAATCAATTATTAAAACTGTTATTATTTTTAATTTTTAAAAGTTAAACCCTAACTGTGATTTTTTATCTGCAAGTTATCATGTATTAACTAAGTCCTCTCTAACATGATAAATTACTAACTCATTGATGAAATTATAACTTCAAAAGAACTTCAAAGGTCAAAGGCTCTAAGTCGAAGTAATATCATTTGTATACAATAAAAGACAGAAAGTAGGACCAATACTGGTTTACTTGAGTTACTTCCCTTGAAAAACTAAACAATCACTGACGCCATTTCAATATTAAGCATTTTCTACCAACCTACCTGTCTATAGTTTAAAATGAATCTGTCAGTGTTGTTGTAGAAATCTAGAGCTCTTCCACCTGTAGTAATAATTAATAAGAATATAATATCATGACTATTGTTATCAAATAAAATAATCTTTTTTATGCAATACTTATCAGGTACTGCTGTAAATCTCAATTGCTGACGCCTATTAGGAAAACAACTTAAGGGTGGATTGTTTCCCCTTTTGAAACCAAACATCAAAATTGGAAATCAACAGATGAATAGCCACACTTAATCATCTTGTACATTGTGTATTTACATGAATATGCAGTCAACATTCCATTTTAAAAACATTTGACCACATTTATAATTTGTGCAGCAAGTCTGAAAAAAAAATTATGACTTCTCATATTTTAATTCAAGATCAAGTAACAAAACTGCATGAAGAAACTCAACATTGTATTTTTAGGTACTGTGACACATATTCTAGCATGGACTCAGTTTATACAGTAGGAAGGTTGATATTATTCCTAAGGAAGGGTAAAGTGAAATTACAAGTTCTCATTATTTTTTCCTGGCTGAAAACATGGAGATATATATACAGCATTTGTTTGAATATGTACAATAACATCTTTGTTGATCTAAATAACTTTTTTTATTTTTTTTTGCAGAAATATATCAACTATATGGATGCCACATGAAATTTTATGGTCATAAATACCCAACATTTAAATTTATTAGTTCATTCAATATGTATACTTACTTATCAACATATGAGTTACACCTCCACACCCATTTACAACTTTTGTGACTGTTGTAAAAACAAGATATAAAGTAACAATCTTCCAAGGTTGAATTATCATGTTGAATCTATATAAAGAAAAGCAGTACTATTATTACTGATTTTCTACACATTTGTAAACAAAAAAAGTGTACTTGTTGTTATTCTTTATCATATAGTTATACTTCATGTTTGATCAACCTTATCTTACATGGACAAAAAAGTATATCGTCTGGTTTTACTGTGGTCTTTATTTGAAATAAAAGATATTGAAGTATATTCTGTAGTCATTCTAATTTAAAGGTACAAGTATGTGTCAGCTTCTAAGTTTCTCCCATTTGCCGTAATCGAAAATTGGTTTAATTTTTTTTTCAATACATTGATAACACAATCTGAAAAGCTACACACCAGGTTATGGAACAGTTACCAGTATTAACCACTGTAACAAAGTATTTACCCTAAAATTTGAAGGTACATGTAGGTGGCAAAACTCTCTTAAATTAATTCTTTGACGTGACTGTTAGACAGAGACTAAGTAACAGAATATTTGGGTCATTTAGGGATTTCTTGAGTCTAGGTTTCTTAAATTGGTAATAATTCATTCAATTGTTATAAGAAATGTCAGCAACTCACTCATTTTCACTTCAGAAATTGATTTCTTAGTTTTTGTTTTGCTTTCCCTTTAGTTAACCAATTCTTGTACTCATGTTCAACAAGTGGGTGGAAATCAAATCAAAATTGTAGCCATCACATTTTGTGGAAAATTCTTTGTCTCAGTAGCAAACTATTCCAAAACCCCATAAGTTACGCACTGGAGACTGTTAACGACCTTTCAACATGCAAATATAAGTGCCAATAGAGGGTTTATTGTGCATTTAGTTACCAACTATAGACTTAGCAGTGCTCGAATATTATGGATAGGTAGGGAAGCAGGAAACAGACATATTTTTTTTTTGTTTTTTTTTTGGGGGGAGGTGGGGAGGGGGGTTACAGGCTATAAAAATGTATAAATGACAATTATTGACCTTAATAAGACACAATCAGTATTAATACATTGAAATATACAATAATTTTAATACATGGATCCGATCTTGCATCTAATAAAAACTAGATATGCTCAAATATGTGTGCATTCTAGAGCATACAAGCATTTTTAACTACAGTTTTCATTGCATTTTTATTCAGGTTACACAGATAAAATTTTATCAGTTAACAGTACATTTGATTTAAAAAAATACTAGTGTTACACAGATATAAGTTAACAATAACCTTAGTTACACAGGTTCCAATGGTTTCATGGGTTACATCTGATCATTAAATGTTTCCCTTGTAGTTGTACAGCTTCTCTGTTTCCAGTGCATTTCAAGTATGTGTAAAAAGTGAACCCAATTGTAACTGTGATCGAAATGTACCAAATTGTGGTTCTGCATAAGAAAGCAGCTGAATTTGGAGTTTCAAATGTTAATATATTGGATTTTACACATATTTCTTGCAATATATAATAAAAACTAAAACTGGAAAAGGAAGGGATTTTAACAGATTCATAAGGTTGAAGTAGGGAGGTCGGTAGTGCGTTTATCGATATTCTTGCGAGAGCAAAATTCTCTATTTTGAGTCAACTTTAACACGTTAGAAAATGGTTAAAAATCCATTGCATGACAATAAAAATATATGTAATTGAAGATGAGACATTTCTCTTTCTAAATATACAACTTTCATTGTTATTGGAGTTGATGGTCATTTGGTACAAACGTTTGAAGTGACGATACTTTGAGAAAAATGGCCGCCTGAAAAACTATGTGTCAAAGATCATACCTATTTCAAAATTCATTCCGCAAGCTATTACTGGACCGATTTTCTTCATTTATGGCTTAAATTTTTGGAAATATCTTCAATTTTGATAATCCGGTTGTCAGGCTAATTTTTTGGTTACAAAACATATTTTTTACGTCATTTTAAGGAAAAACATGTTGAAAAAAAATAGTTTTTGCGTACCCGGAATGCACTGACAGTCGGATTCCGAAAATTTAATCCTTTCTGCGTCCATCCGTAACCCTGGTTTCAGAAGAAAAACAATAATAGCTTGCGGAATCGATTGGATATTAGGGTGGTCAGGGCGTGGTTTTCACAAAAATTAAAGCGGGACCGGTTATCGTTCTTGCTAACCGGATGTTACTGATCCGCCATAGCTTCTGTTAAGATTTTCGAACACTCGTGGATAAATGCCTTTTACCGACTGTTTTCTGGACGGATTTTTGACTGGTGGTGCAGACAACGATGGACCTAGGCCATGGAGGCCAATCACTTACGGTAAGTACCTAAATTATGTCTAATATAAGCCTAATCGCCCTGTTTCCGTAAGGTCAAATTCTAGAATGACCTTTTATCATCTGCAAGCTTAAAAACTATATTCACCTTCTTGGAAGGTCTGATTTTCGTTTGATTCTGCATGAGCTGATTTAAAAAGATTACTCTCATTTAGCATTAGTTGGAATATGTTTCCATAACATTTTTATTAAACGATGAATATGTAATGAGGTAAATTCTCCCAACGTTTGATTGCAATCCATTCAAAATCTTTCGGACTTTATCGACTTTCCTATATTATCGGAAGTCTCTGTATTTTACCTTGATTTTTTTCTATTGGTTGGGAGAATTTGCACATATTGCATTTAATTTCCTTGACAATTCAATTTTAATTTATATGTAGTGCCCAATTTATATGAAACTCACATGTTTAAGCATAAACCTTCTTTATATTTATTTTAACTGTTTTATTTATTCAAAATTATCATATGTAGAAAAAAAATCAACCTTAAATTGCTTCTTCAAATGATACACAACTTTTTTTTCTGGTTTTCATTTTATCAGTTAATATATATTAATTATGATTTTTATTAGAACAATTATCATGTAGCCCTGCTTGTACTTTACTTGATAAATAGAAGTTATTTGATGAGATTTATATATGTGGCAATTGCATATTTTACATATGACCTGCATCTTCTTAAGTTTACTTTATATATTCATGTACAATTTTTAACAGCTAACTTACATATTCATTTTTTAGAGGATTGTAGATGCTCTACTTATTTAATATTCATATACATGTACAATTGCTTGGAAAAGGTTTAAAATCCTAGTAATATACATTATTTATCATTTAATTTTAATTAATTTATGGTTTAATATTTTTTGGCCTTTTTAGGATCACATTGATTGACTCATAATACCAATCTTTTGTTGTATGTATATGAAACATACTTGTACTATGTTTTTTCTTCTAATTATTGATTTATTTCAGAAGAAAGTATTAGTAAACAGGCTGCCTAAATATTTATTTTATTTTGTCATATAAAAAGTAAACACTGATGTAAATTTTATTATGATTTAGTTTTATTTTCTGTTTGTTTTTCATCATTTTAGTTTCATTTTGTTGAGTTCTGGAGATGTTTTGAATTCATGGTAAGTTAGTTTTTATACTTTGATTTAGTTTAGTAGCTTTATTTATTTTAATAATAAAACTTTTGAGTCTTTTAATTATGGTAACAAATAAGCATTTACATTTGAATCATATATTACTTACAAGAACTGTCGATTAGTTTTGTGTTTAGACTCTGCTTTAAAACTGCCTCACAGTACATATTCATTGAATTCCACTACTTGTTTATTTCAGATGGCCTGAGCAGCATAGTGGGCTATGCTATGAGACGAATATGGGCCGAGTCTGAGGTAGGACCATGTGGGGTACAGTAAGTAGGGTAGTTCCAGACACAACTGAACCCGATAACCTGATTGGTAAGAGAGTTCAACACTTGATAGAAGAACCAGACGGATCACGCAGCGAAATTATTCATATTAAGTTTTTTAACATAACATTAATATAACCGTATAAAACAATCTTCTTGTTTTGAAATGAAGATAATTATTCTGGAAAAGGAAGTTTGGTGTTTTTAACTCCTTGCCACATCTTTTGTCAACCGCTTTGTGAGCAACCAATATCAAATAAAGTTTTACATTTTTTCAGATTGTTAGCAAACCAGATTATGATTTAATAGAAAGTAAACTAACTGTAAGTAAATTGATAAGGTAAATGATGTTAATAGGTGTAATGTCCTTATGTACATAATCTCTTTTGTAGATTTGGCAGACATAGTAGATCCTGGTGAAGAAACCCTTCTGGCCTGAAATGGAAACTTCGAAAAGTTCATTAAACTTAATCAAATGATGATATTTTGTTTATTATCATTTAATGTACATAATAGTACACATGAGGAAACAGCTAGGGCTTCAAAGTTCCATAGTGAAAGGATGCGCATTGGTTCAAGTCAATGTATTCATAAAAATTTTCTCAATTTCTTGGGAAAACAGCATTTGTTTTTGAAATTTTATTCAATTTTAACATAATAATGAGATTATTATTATGTTAAAAGACCCTATTTAAACAAGAAAACATTACAAGACTACATTAGGAATCTTAGAATTGACCAGACCTTGATATAATATTATTTTGCCACTTTTTGCGGCAAAAATGTATGTTTATTTTGATTATCGTCTGGCTTCATTTAAGGTATAGGCCTAACAAATTTTCATCCACATTAAACATTTTATAGCAAAATAAGATGAAAGTATCTTCATGTGATAGCTTAGATTCTAAGCTTTAAAATGGTACCACATAAGTATATGGTAGGTTGATATTTTGATCAATATAAGCATAAATATGCGGGTTTTTTTTTAAATCTGAAATTTTCAAAAATGTTCGATTTACCCCCATTTTTCAACATTTGCTTGTTGGTTTTTAAATATAATTCAATTATTTCTTGATAAAAATGTGTTTTTACATATTTAATCACAATAACAATAACTGTCATGTGCTAAAAACTGCTTTTAAATTCAAAATGTCTTTTTTTGTCTGACCTTTCGCCATTTTTTCCACTGAAAATAGCTCTAAAATTTACCCTAAAATGTAAATTTTCGACCTCAAAAAATTTTTTTGAGCTAAAAAACATGATTTTTCAAGTCAAGCAACTTTATTGCCACACAAAACAAGTGACAGAAAAAATTAATTATTTTTTTTGAATTCTTAGTAAGCAAAAATGTATTTTTTTGTTGAAAAAACACATTTAAAAAAAAGGGGGTCTGTCGCAGTGTTTCTGATTCCAATGAAAAACAAATCAGAGGTTTTGACATAATATTTGTTTATTTATTTCTGTTTAATGGATTACTCTTGAAAGAACAGCAAAGTATCAGATTTCTACTACCTTCCAATTTCCAAATATGAATATCCAAAAATGGCATTTTAATTCACGATGCTGTTGACACATAGCAAAAAAAAAACTAAGTCCAAAGTGTTTTTTTGCCAATTTTAAAAAAGTGTAATTTTCTTTGTATCTAAGATACAAGTTTCCTGAATGGCTTAAATCAAAGTATGAAATGGCTTTATTTAAATGATTAAGACACAATGTATGAATTTCTTTACCTGTTTGACTTATGTGGGCCACAGAAGTGCCCAAAATGTGACATTTTTGCCTTCGCAAGAAAAATGACCAAAATTTTGAACTTTAAATTGTAATAACTTTTGAACCCCTTGACCGATTTTAAAAATTTTTGCACCAGTAAGTTACATTTCTTGGGCTCTTTCAAACTAATATAAACTTGTACATTTTCTATATACTTCATATTTTGACTGACCTCCCTAGTTGAAGCCATTTCTAGCCTCTGGGATTGAATAATTTCGATTTAAGGCCACATAAGTAACCAATGCGATGAATGGTGTAAAACTGCATGTTAAGTACTCTTAAAGAAGAAAGCAAAAGAATTTCAATATACTTTAGATATCGTTATATTTTCCTACCAAAGACGGATGCTTAAACATTACACTAGGTCCTCAGCTATACCAAAACTTTGACCAATGGGGAGGCGCGTTACAATTCGTTGCTAAACGTAAACAAAAATGGCGGAAGAGGGTAAGTTGTTCAAATTCTTGACATTTCTTTCAGCAACTACAATGTTTTTACAACCCTGTTTTTTTTTAATTTTAATATATTATCTCGCATTAGATATACATCACTTTGCTGACTGGTTATTTATACTACAACTTAACCCCAGTAGTTCCAATTTTAGCTTTCTAATTTTGAAACATGATCTGACCTGAAATAATGACTGAATTTTGTTTATTTACCCCATCATTACTATAATTTACAACACAGTATGAAACTATAAGAGGTGACTTCTCAGAATAAGTGTAGAATATGAGGAGGGTGATACCTTAAATGCTCTTGAAGAAACAAAAATGAAAAACACTTTTTATAATTTTTGTTGGCACTGATTTATCATAGATTATTACTTCCATAATGGTAAAATTTGTAATAATGTGTGGTTTTTATTGCCATAATGCATTCTCCTTATTGTCATGTTCTGAAATGTATAAAGGCTGGACTGTCTGGCATTTGCATGGAAGTATGGTTTGTCATGGTCTGAAATGTCTTTGGGTTGAACTGTAAAGTATTGTTAAGCTAATATGCGTAAATCATTTTCATATACAGGTAAATGCCATGATTTGACCATCCCTATTGTGGAAAAAAACCTTAACATTTGATTTGTGTTTAATCATCAGAGCAAGCAAATTTTTTCCTAACTGGTGTGGTTCTCAATTTTTACATTTACAAAGTATACAATCCTGAATGAAGCTACCATGATGGTACATGTATTTTTTAGCTCCTGAATTTACAAGCACTCAGCTGGTTATTGATGGTTTTATACAGGACTCAGTTGATATTAAAACTATTAATGCTTCCTAAGTATTGTGTTGTTTGCATAACTTGGCTTTTAAGAATTATATAGTTCTTTTTGATTGTACATATCAATGATAAGTACTAAGGTTTGGTTTTTATAAACTGAGAAACGCATAACAAATAAAAAGAAAGACAATTCTGCCTTGATAAAAAAACGGCTGAAGAAAATTATGATGAAATAAAAAATGGACTTGAACTGATGTTGAGTATACTATGTCAGATAGTGGATCTTGCTATTTTGTGAAAGAAGCAATTACATGTACCCCTATGTTGTCCATGAAATGACAAAATTCATTTTTCATAGGTTGACTCCATTGTCTGTCATTGTCTTACCACCAGGTTGAGAGCAAGCTTAAAAATGAGGGGTAACTCCCTACTTGGGGCACTACCTCTTTTATGATGGTACACCAGGGGTAAAGATAATACATGTACAAGCTGGAAGCCCAGACTATATTTTTGTATGATATTTTCTATATGTTGAGCAGTTCAACTAAATTTTACCCAAAAGTTTTGTAGTCCAGTTCAAAATCTAATAGCCATGGGCTACTTGGTGACTGTTGATTTTTATCCTTGGTTTAATATCCATTATTAAAATAATGATTATTAAGATATGTAATACTGTTACAAAGTGGGAATATTTATACCATTTTGAGCAACTTAAATGCTAAACTGAAAAGCAGTATTTTTTTCATTTACTTCAAAAGTTACAGACCCAAGTAAATAACCTGCATCTTTAATGACTTTATAGATTTTGAAAACAAAAGTACATGTTTACATGTACAATCTCTAGAAAAGGTGCTTTATAGTCATTAAATATTCTCACATAACTAAAATATAATATTTTCATACTTCTTAATCTTGTAATGGGTATTACCATAAAAATCCCACTATATGAGGATAGTATTCCCCCCCCCAAATTTGCGACAACCCTTAATTTTAAGATTGATTCCTATCCTGACCATTGCAACTCTCCCTTTTTATTTCAATAATATTCACTGTACATGTATATCAAATTGTTGTATAACATTTAATGATGTATTGTACATGTACATGTAGATTTCTAACCACTCAAAGTTTAAAACTTTTAAGAATTTTTTTGTACAAGGTAGCATTTTGATTTTGGAATAGTTTTTGTCATTACTGTTGAAATTATTACGTTTTCTTTCAATCTACAGTTGAACCCAAAACTTACTTATGACATTGGCTGAAAGTGTTTCCTCTTTAATTGTTTTTCACAGTATGATATTGGCTGAAAGTGTTTCCTCTTTAATTGTTTTTCACAGGAAAAGTGAAGAGGACTAAAAAGTCCAAGGGGAAGTCCAACATAAAGGAGGAAACTGCTGTAGAAATGGGTAATTATTAAAACCAATTGTGAGCTAGATTTGAATCATTTGATAGCACTGAACTGCATACATGTACACTATAACGCAAATATATAATATAGAACATTTGTATTCTTAATTGATTAAAAATGTAGAAATTGAGAACTATAACTCATATTGTAAAAAAAATTATATAGACTTGGTATGAAATCAGCACTTTGTAATACACATTCCATATTATTTTTATCTAAAAAGTAACAAACTAAGACTGATTAAGTGTTGAACTGTAACTGTTTATTAAAAGTAAATTTTGTGGATTTCTGACATGAAGATATCACCTCCTGCCAGATATTTATAAAGACTGCTACTTGAAGTGTTTGGCAATAACCACTTGTACATGTTTTTACTTTTTTGCTGTAGATTAATTGTGTTAGACTTTGTGAGATATACTGATGGTTTATTTAAGTGTGTTTGACTCTAGATAACTGTTTTCAGATACACTTGGTGGTAGTTCCAAGTCGAAGTTTGACCAGTTGCTCCAACAAGCTGTTGTTGAATCTACCTCGTAAGTAGTACATGTATATCGTTATAAAATTGAAGACAGTAGAAGATACTTGCAAATGTAAATTTTGTTAGATTTTCTCAATGATTTTACCTAATTATCATCATCTATGTAAAGGTATATTTAAAAATACCAAAATTCAAATTATCATAATATTATATAAAAAATCAATTTATTGTTTATTATTACAGAACTGCAAAAAGCAAGAAAAAGAAGAGAAAAGATGGTGATGCTGTTGTAAGTACTGATATTGTCAACTGTTAAATAAAGTTATTTTGTTAAATAATATGTTCAGAACAAACTAGTTTTAAAATGATTTTGGCCCTGATACCTGTGAACTGGTTTTATTATATATACATGTAGTGATCTTTTGATTATTACTCTTAAGGTAGAAATCATTTTTAAACAAAAGCTTCTCAATCCAAGCAGCACCAGTCAGATATTACCTTTTTATAAAAAAAATCAATGAAATCAAAATATAAGTATGCAAAACTTATTTTCGAAGACAGTAGAAATTACAAGAAAGTCCTGGTTAAGATATTGGTAACTCCTGGACAATGTATAGAAATATGAAATATGCCAAAAATATCAAGTTTTAACTACATTTTGTAGTTCTCATTCCTAACACTTTTGATTTTTGGTTTTTTAATCATATTAGACAATGTTTTGCATAATCTGTAATTCATCAAATGACAGCTTCAACAAGATCTGCATACATGTATCACTGTACTAAAACAAACACGAACTGCTTGTTCATGTATTTGGAACTTAGTGGGTTAAGAAAAATCAATAGTATTGAATTATGACTCTGATTTGGGGTAACAGTAAGATTAGTAAAGTAACGTGTAGCATACACTGTCATGTATCATATACTTTTTAAATTACCAAAAATTTGCGGTCTTATTATATTATGGAACAGTCATCTGGGCACACTTTATTTCCGTGTGATAACTTAAATTGTGGTTGACGAATTGTTATGATATTTTTATATGATTTTACTAACCACTAAAGGAAGGTTCTTTATTTTAATTTGGAGTTCCTAATTAATTAGGAGTAGGTGACCCTACTGTTTTGGAATAAGGAGCCAAAAGGGGACAAAATAGGGGTTTTATGAAAGCCCATGTAGAATGTTTGTTTTTCTTCTGATTTTGATGATTCTGATTTATTGTGTTCCTTATTTAATTCTGATAAAACAAACGTATCAAGCAGATTTTTTATGTGTTTTGGACTGTTTTCAAGTTATAGGGGGTCAAAGTTTGGCAAAACCTATATGAAATGCATTCGTTAGTATATCTTATTTTATTAATTTATAGGTATTTGGCAATAGCCTTAATATAGAAAGGCAATGAAGAACAAAAATATTTTTAGTATGCCTTATTACATGGAAACAAAAAAGCAGTCATATATACATATTTGTGTAAGACACCTTGTCACTTGGATGAATATTTATTTTATTTATTTGATTAATTAAAGTATACACACATGTACATGCATTAGTATGGGGTTTTTTGTATTTTTTTTTCAGTTGGAGTCCCTGAGGAAAGGTGAAGGGTTACAAAAAGAAGAAGATGCCGCTATTAAAGCCAACACATATGACCCTGACGATAGTCCTAAAAACATGAAGAGCAATAAAAGGAAGCAAAAATTAATGGAAGAAAGTGAGATAAAGAAATTTAAACACTGCAATAAAAAGAATAATTCCTTAGTGTCAATTGCCTATATTTTTCAACTGATGACTCTTCAGCTTCCCTGGTCTGGCATCCTAAGAGTCCTAAAATGGATTTATGTATAGAAAGTAGAGAAAATGCATTATATCTATTTTGTTTATATTAAGACATGATTTAAAAAACCTTTTTTGGTTTCAAAACGGAATTCTGCTTTATTCCTTTGGGATTTTATTGTTATAACGCTTGTTTTTATAGTATTCTACACTCCTTATTGTGGACTTCTATTTGTTTTTGCCAGCTGACACAAATCATATCTTTATATTAAATGCCTTTGTGTATTAAGGAGTTTTGAAATTATTCTTTTCAATACATTTCAATTGGAAATATTTGTTATATTTTCAGATTCAAAAGTAGAGAAACCAGACAACACTGAAAAAGCAGGAAAAAAGAAAAAGAAAAAACCAACTGATGACACTGTGAATGAACAGTGAGTATTTCTTTAATATGTTGCTTTTTTATATATGCATGTTGTATTCAACTACTACTACCCAAGGATAACTGTAAAATCATGATTGGATTATTGAAAATTTATGTTTACAAATTTGAACCCAGTTATGTATGGAAAAAAAAACTTTAAAAAAAGTACTTATCTTTAATAAACACGCTTAAGGTCGTACAAAAAAATTGCCTAGGTTCTCAGGCCACTTAAAAAAAATTGATGCAGGAGGGAGTTTTTTTTATAGGATTCTGGACTGGATATGCAAATTTCTGGAAGGGATATGAAATTTCCGGATTTTACTGTAATAAAAATCACAGATGCGGGAGGGTTTTTAGGGATGTGGCAGGGCCTGAAAACCTAGCATATTTTTTTTGACTAAGTTTAAACCTGAAGAAACTTATATACCTTTAGAATAAATTATCACGGGTATGTTAGTAATAATTGACACTTTGACACTTTATATTGATTTAGGGAAACAGAGCTTATAACACCTGAAAAGACCAAAAAGAAAAAGAAAAAACCTCCAGATGAAGAAATACCTTCACCACCACCAGAGGAGAGTACACCACCAAAGGGAGGTAAAAAGAAGAAGAAAAAGACAGAGGAGATGTCACCAGCAGAATCAGAAGATGTGGCGTTTCCAAAAGAAGTCAAAAAGAAGAAAAAGAAGCTGACAGAGGTTCAGTCTGAAGAAGAAGCATTGATGTCACCATCAGAGGATGGACCTACTCCTAAACCCAGAAAACCCAGAAAAAAGAAGGAAGTCCTGTCAGAAGAGGAAACTACTGTCTCTCCAAGGGAAGAGGAAACTCCTACAAAAGTTGACAAAAAGAAAAAGAAAAATGTACTGTCTGACGAAGAGCGTCCCTTATCCCCAGAAGGTACTCCAACAAAGGGAGGTAAGAAGAAAAAGAAAAAAGATACAGAGGAAGCTGGACCATCTGTACCCACTACAGATGAAAAAGAAGTAACCCCTGAAAAGAAGAAAAAGAAAAAGAAAGTGAGAACTGAGGAAGAAGGTCCTCAACCAAGTGATGATGAGGTGAATTTAATTTAGTACAAACTCTTTTTGTTTATCATATTCTGTATTTAAAAAAAATGCCAAAAGTTAGTGTTTTACTCTTCTCAGAATTTGTTTGAAATGACATGATTTCATGTTAAATCGGTTTTTCATTTTTTTGAAGCTATTGCAAATATTTGTAAAAAGTAGAAATGTATCCAATATTTTGAATCTGACTTTCTTTGCTATTACACCTGTACTATAAAATTTAGTTGGAAAATCGAAAGGAATGTTTTCTTTTTATTAATGCTTTTATTATAAAGTTTTGTAGAGTAATATTAATGTAAATTTAAGGTGTTATCAAAGACAGAGGATGAGAAAGAAGAAGAAGACGAAGAAGAGACAGAAGTAAAGAAACCTGAACCAAAGAAAAAGAAAGGCAAACCTAAGGCCAAAACACCTGAGGAAAGTGAGTATGGTTTTGGGTTTTGTTGATAACCATTTTTCTAAATCTGAATTCTGGTGGAATCTACAAAAACCTTGACTGCTGCTGGATGGATTGATTTCAATTGTAGTTTGTTACTTTATATAAATGGGGTATACATTGTAAGGAGATTTCATTGCTGTCTATGATCAACTATTTTGTAGTGCATTCTCTACTGTAGAACAAGTGGGTATTACCTATCATAACAACACATACAACTTTATGTTTTAGGTTTGTTTATAATATACTTCAGAGTGTTATTCTAACCTGACTTTTGGAAAATAGCTGGTATAGATCAGTATAAATATGTTTCATAAAAGGACATGAAATGAATTGATGTTGTAGAGATATGTATATGGTATACAAACTGTATAGCCCTGATTATATTTCTTAGTCAATTCTGTTGTAATAATATTTTAATAGTTGAACAAGAAAAAGAGGAGATGAGAAAACGAAGAGCAGAAATAGAAGACATGGGTCAAGTTCTCTCTATCACAGTGCATCGTACAGATAAACTGAAGAATGACTTCCGTATTCTACATCCCCTCGTCAGGACTCATATTGTGGATGAAACAACTGGACAATATCTACTTAAGCAGACTAAGTATTACACATTGAACTTTCTAGTAACTATAAAAATGTGTTATTGTTGGAATTTTCAATTTATGGGGTACACATTAAACACCTAAGGGAAATAACTCTGCAAAACATTTTATTTTGTGACATTCTAATATCAAACTCAAAGCATCTTAGTGATCAAAAGTTTTGTTGATGATGCTACTATATGTTCATTGAAATTATTTTCATGAAACATAGGGTCAAAATACATATATATCAAAGTAAAATGTTGAATAAAATTTTATGAAATTTAAACAAACAAAATAACTTGTAGAGATGTTAGGTACCACTTTTATGCATGATCAAGAAATGACTAATCTTTAGTGTTTTAGGTGTGTGACTTATTTCTATTTGAGATAGAAAAGGTCACATCATACTGTGTCTAGTGATTTTTTTCTGTTTCTCTTACTTTATTTGAGTTATTCTGTCCCATGTTATTTCTGGTCTTCATTTCTATTGATCTGATTTTGATAACTTTGTTTATCATAAATGATTTATTTTTAGGGATAGACCTGTTACTGCATACTTTGAGAACAAAAATGATGCTGTTGACAAAATATTACCTATCATGACACAGCCTTTTGATTTTAAGCAGAAAAAGTAAGTAAAGAAGTTAAAAATTATTTATATTCTGTATTCTGTAAACCGCAAATTTTCACGATTTCTGCTATAAATCTGCTGTCACGCAGTTTTAAATATGTGATTGCTGTTCCAATTGTACTGTAATATTCTTCGAAGAAAATATTCACAACAGTTTGATTTCAGTGTTACAGATCTTGGTGACAAAATATCTCAAATAAAACTGCTCAAATAAAAATTTTCTTTGCAGGGAAAGGTTATGAATTCATATGTTCAAACTTTTATTTAAAAAAAAGACAATATAACATGGTTTCATGTTATCTCTGTTGACATTGCAATTGTTTTATGCTTAAACTATTATGTTTTGCAAACTTATGTCATTAAAGGTGAAAATATGCACAAACATTTATTGGTTTCAGGTCAGTGATACCAGTTTGGGAGGAACTTTTGTTGTTCAATGAAAATTACAATTACTTCATTAAGCCAGATCCTAAAGTTATTGTACTTTTTGAGGTAAGGTCATGTAAAAAACTCCTCATAAACACTTAGGTGTAACATTTAGTCAAAATGGCAAATGGAATACTCACATTGACAACATCATAAAAAGTGCTATGAAACACATCAACGTGATGCGTAAGCTTAAATATAAAATTTGTAGGAATACTTTAGAAAAACTTTATCAAGTTTACGTATGGCCAAATTTAGAATATGAATGTGAAGTATGGGACAACTGTGGTATAGTTTATTCAAATAAGTTAGCAAATGTGCAACTTGAAGCTGCTAGAATTGAAACTGGAATACCTATTTTCACCAAGATAGTTCTGATCTACCTCGAAACTGGATGGGAAACATTAAAATCTAGACGCGAGAGAAGAAAACTCCAAATGATGTATACACTTAACAACCAAATTGCACCTTGATTTCTGTGTAATTTACTTCCTCAAACAATTCAAAGTACTACTAACTATCCCCTAAGAAATGGTTCAGATATAATTTACCCTTCTGTAGACTTTCTATAACAGCAGAATTATTTATTCCCTCTACGATAAGACATTGGAATAAACTAGATCAATTAACAAGAGATTTGGATTCGATATCAAAATTCAAAAGCAAACTAAAACGTAAAGTAAAAACCAATATCCCCAAATACTATGCTTTTGGACCCAAACGACTTAATATTGTTCTAACACAAATGAGAGGCGGAGCATCATTTCTTAACTATGACCTTCAAAAAGTAAACTTTGTTGGTAATCCAACTTGCAGATGTGGATTCAAAGTAGAAACTCAATACCACTATTTTTTCGAATGTCGTTTATATAGTCTCTTAAGGCAGAAATTAATGAATGATCTTGCATGGTTACCGGGAAATTTGCCAATCTAAAACTATTTTGATATGGACATTAGGATCTATCCAACGAACAAAACTCAAAGAGATTCCTTGTTGCTTAAGTTTCTATTACTTCCGTTGAACAGGCACACCATGACACAAAAGCACACATCTCATTTTGTTTATCTTTTCTATTCCATATTTAACCTTTTTGAAGCTTTTTCTCCATTTCTTCATCTGTTTTATACGAGTAATTTTCCAAAAAAAAAAATTTTTGTATTCGCATGCTTATAAGATTATTTTATATTTCTTTAACAGGGAAAGACTTCATAAGTAAGATGTACTTGTGTCTAATCCCTTTTGTATGTTATTCGACAAATAAAATATGTTTAAACTAAAATAAAAAACTCCTTTCCTTAATAGTATGGAAGAATTATTTGAATGAAAATCATCCTTTGAAACCTTGAATAAGTCTAGTTCCATCTCAATTACTTGATTTTGTATTAATTTTATGGTGTAAAACACATATTTGAAAAATATATAATAACAATACATTTGAGTAATTGTAAAGATACTATCCCATGGGTGCTTTCCATTTTGTGGTTCGTTCCAGTTAAAACCTCTGTTACCTATCCCAATATTGGTCCATTTCAAAGTGGTTTATTACAAAAAAACATACCAGATGAAGCAAAAGTCTGTCTTGTACCTGTTGGTGGAAAACAAGCCAAGAATCTAAGGTGTATCTCATTTAATGCAGTTGGTTTTGTCATTTCATGTGTACACGATCTTAAACATACATATATTTATGTCATTACTTAAATGTAATGGTAAACACAGTTTATATTTTTTTCTTCTTTTTTTTTTTATTTCAGTTGCTTGATTTTGTCAGTATGAACCATGCAAGTGAGAAATTCTCATCTCAGGGCAGTGAAGGAGGCTGGTATAGAATTGGATGGGCATTTCTTAAGGTATTACCATGTACTTCATTTTCATCACACAGACAAAATTGTGACATGTCATATGTTCAAAATTATATGGAATAATATTTAAGGCCTGTATAGAAGTATATGGTTTATGCATATAAAACACATTTTTCCCAAATCGTCTGGAAACCATATCCTGTATATGTATTAGTTATATGGCAAACACATTTTTACTAAGCGATTTTTATAACTTCATTAGTCCTTATTAACATACGTTTTTATGTTTCATCTGCTGGTCCCAGATATATGTATAAACACATGTTGCAATTTTTCATGTGTATGTAGTAATTTTTTGTTGTTTCTTATTGTATGAAGACATGATTTTCTACTTCTTTAAGGAGAAATCCCACCTTTTCAAATCTAAATCAAATTTTTTATCATCAATGTATTTTTTTTACTGTATATTTACTTCAGATTTTGCAATTTTCCATTTTGTTGATTTTCAAAATCAGGTTTGGGCATTTCTTGTTGTAATTAATGTGATGAATTTATGACTCAAGTAAACTAAACCAAATAAAAGAAAAGGAAAAAAATGTATGTTGTGAAGTGGCTCAAATTAAATGTATATAAGAATAATGAATAAATAAACAATAGCCATGTTTAAAAGATAAAAGGAACGACATACAAATTAAATAGAAATAAAATGTATTAAAAAAATTAAAGAATGTAAGCCAAAACTTTTGGCAAGTAAGGTGGTTTTTCATATAACCCATGTTCATAAGAGATAAAAATTCTATAGAATGCACTGTAGATTTCAAAATTAAGGGAGATTACTCTGTAAATGACACTCCAATACAAAAGAATCTATCGGATTTTCACTGTTGATTATCTCCTAAGAGCAGAGAGATATGAATGAATAATTACACATTTCACAGACCCATAAAACAACTTAATTACAAAAAATAAAAATATGTAGCCTTTTTTGGGATGTATCACATTTTTTTGATTTTGAATGATTCTTACAAAGACATCTACTTAATAAGTGAGAGTACTGACTGTAAAACTATTGTTTTATCATTTGCAGGTTTTAGGGAACAACAACAAACTTAATACAGGATCAAAAGTTAGATTACAGCTGTTTGAGCCCCCAACATCGTCATACAAAACAGGACCAAACCAGCCGGAAGTAAGTTTATGGTTCATTATTTCCATTTGTTTACTGGTAATAAAATTAATTTATTAGATTTACAGTGGTTTTGTTTTGCCTTGAATTACCTCTGAAATAAGGCTGTTTCCTGTGATGAAAGTTTTGCAATTTGTCAGAAAAATGGCTCAAACATAATCCAAAGTAAGATAAACTATCTCCCAATTGGTAGTTGCAGGTATCATATGGCGTTTATGGTTGGAATTACATTGTTAATTGTGACTTATCTTTTTTTCGTGACATCCTCTATAAAATTAAGCATTTTAACTTCATATTCAAAGTTTTGTAATGTTTCTTTCAAATTTTCAATTTAAAAAAAAATGACTTATATTTTCCAAATGAAAAAGGGATGGGGTAGTTTTGAAAAAAGGCAACAATATCACTTATTCATTTTTATGTTGACTGAGATATGTATAGTATTTATAGTATCATGGTACATCTAAATCCTCAATAGAATACTTTACACATTTTTTTTAAATGCACTATGTACTCAAAATGTCTGGATGCAGACAATGAATTATAATTGGTTTCATAAATATATTATAGATAAACAAAACTCCAAGTCTTGTAGCTGTCTATTAAAAAAAATGGAGTACTGTAATATTCTGTTTATTTCAATGTATATTGGTTTAAACTAAGTGAAAGTCCAACAATGAAGTGTATTAGGAACTGAATTTGTTACCATTCCAAAGGTAGATCACTTATCAAATAATTTCTGATTTGACAGGTATATCAGTGGTGGAAGTCTGGACAAAGAAGACCCTATCCTTCTACATTATATGTGACACTGAAAGGTATAACACCACCAGAAGAGGTAGAACCTGCTGTTAGATCTATGTTTGCTACACAGAAGGTAATTCATCCAGATTGTACAATTCTTTTAACTTTTGTGTAAGGCCAATAAGATGTTTTATGACCTCATCTGCATGGAAAGGTAAACAATGTCCAGTTGTCTTTTAATCAGATTTTAACTGATATATTCTTTGCTTCATGTGCAGTTTTTGCCATCTTTGTTTTACTACAATTTATTTACTGTACATTTCTATCGCTTTTTGATCGAAATGAACTACATGTTCATGTTAAAACTTTAGATTCAAACAGCATGCATGCAGTTAGTACTCTTTGATCAGACATGATCGAAAAAACTTTGTCAACCTAATAGGTATCATTTAATAAGAAATGTTTTATATTTACAGGAAGAAGGATTGACAACCTACCAAGATTTGAAGAAAAATGTTAGTTGGGGAGATAAAAAGAGAAGGTAAGTTGTGGCTTATGTTTTAGGTACTGTCTTTCTGGTTGATGGAAATTAATTACAATCTGAGTTTGAACATGATCATTTTGCCTTTTACCAACACAGGTGGTACTTATGTTTTTATCTTTTTTATGTCAGCTAAAAAACCTAAAGAGTTTTTTTATTGAAGATTCTTTTTATCATGTAGTGAATTTTAGAAATTATAATAATGTAATAACTGAGTTATTTCCCTTTAGCCATATCTATGTATTCTTATTAGTGTTATTTTGTTTTCAGATGTAGTATTTACTGTTAAATATATAATTACTTCACCATGTATATATTGAATGATGATGTTTTTTATATTGCAGTGACACAACAAAGCACTCCTTGTCTTCCTGGACCAGATTGGTTGGTCAGACATGTAGAATACCTAACCATCTAGATACAATGGTACCTGGGGGTAAAAAAGGCTGCTTTGTCCTTAAATTTTCCCATGATGGAAGGTAGTTAGCACATATTCATGTTAGATAATCATGTAGATCTGCCACTCAGTTCATCTCTTAATATTTTACACATAGAATTTATTTTTGAAACAATTAATTTGATTGTCTTCATTTCTCAGAAACAAAGATTATTTCCTTTTCTCATTAAACCTAAGGGCCAGAATGAATTTAGGGAGGGGGTCCGGAGGCACCTCTATTAAAATTCAAGGTTGGTTGTTATATAAGATAGTTATTGTTAACAATGAAATAAAATAATTGTATGCATGGTTGAGTTAAAAAAATGTGCCTCCCGGTAATCCACCCCCACCCCCTCTCCTCATACATTTATTTCTGAAATAGCCCTAAGTTAATTCAAGGGTTTCTTTTTTAGTAGATTATCTTCAATGGTCTTGTATTTATTGATATATATTATGTATGTATTATTTGTTGTTAATTAATATTTTTTTAAATGAGATACACGACTTGTTGATGACAATGTATCATATGGATGTATGCCTACAACACTAAAAATATATATATATTCAGTATATAGCTTTAGTTTTTTTTTATTATTATTTTTTTCAAGCTATTTATTAAGATTAATTATCTTACAACTTTTAAACAAGGTAGTGATTTTCCCTTTAAAAAATGAATTGTCTTTTTACAGGAGTTTAGCATGTGGATGTCATGATAGAGACAGTTACCCTATTCTAGTCTATGAAGTAAGTATGAAATCATACAGAAAAAATAATTCTGCATTAATTCTCTTTTGAATACAAAAAAGATTGAAACTTGAATAAGATAGTATTTTTGTCTCCCCCTTTTTAAAATTAAGTTTGTCTAATAATTTTACATTTTTGGCAATTTTGAATCTCTTGCCTTGAGAACTCTAGATATATAACAGGCCAATGTACTGTTTCAGGTACCTTCATTCGAATTGAAGGGAAAATTGAAAGGTCACTTTGGCATAGTGTATGATTTAGCCTGGTCCAAAAGAGACACACATTTATGTTCAGCTTCCTCTGATGGTACAGCACGGTGAGTATTGTATCGTGTTTCCTACTTTTTTTGTAAAAAAGAATGTATCATTATTATTCATTGGTTGTGAACTGTATTTCTTAATTGATAAAGGATGTGTGGTTAATATCTTGTTGGCAAAAAAATAAATGTTTTATGATTGACTGTGATTTGTTGATGAGAAAAGCCCATGGAAAACAATTAAATTTTAAGATATACTACAATGTAGTAGATTCCCCAAAGTCCAGAGACATGTTTGTTATTAACTTATAATTTTGTCAAATCTAATGCCATGTGTTTTTATTTCACAAATGACTAATTCATATACCTATTTTGATACAGGCCTGATTGGAATGACACCATGTATTTCTTTAAAAGTATATGTTATGATGGAAATAACTAATAAGTATTTTCTGTTGTTGCTAATTCAATTTTTATCAATTTTAGAGTATGGAATTTGGAAGATATGGAGAAAGCAGAAAAAATATTGCCTCACCCTGCCTACGTGTATTCAAGTCAATTCCATCCACGTGTTGATAACATTATAGTAACAGGATGTTATGATCAGGTGATCCGTGTGTGGGATACTCAGGGAGAAGATCTACATGGAAATGTAAGTGTGGTAAAAACATGGTGATGAAATAGTTATAAGTATAATATTGAACTTTTATATTTCTCTGTTAAGGTAACATGAAAGTTAAGGAAAACTTCAACTTTCACAAACTCAAGGCACATGAGAATTAGCCTTAACATTGATATTGTACTGACTTACCAATACCACGAGTGTTTCAAAATACTGATCATTAAGGTGATCTCTCATTCAGAAACATGGTCCTTTGTCCTTATATCTGTATAACTGTGGGTAAAAGTTTGTCAGTTCAGTAGATTTGGAAGTTGTGCAGTTTATATAAATCATTTTTGTCAAAAAAATTACATTTTCTTATCAAAATTTGTTCATGTTTTTTTTTGGTTTTTGTTTGGTTGCAATTATACAAATGATATACAAGAAAAAAAATTACTCTCACACAACAAAGAAGGAAGTATGTAAAGCATGATAGGAGCTTACTGAGCATAAGTATTGATAGATTCTGTTCTGTTTTGTGGTTGCCTGATTTTTCACAGCTGAAGATTCAGTTTTATTAATTTCAAGTCCAAATTTTTTATCTTGCCATGACAATGAATCACCATGTATTGACTTCTGAGAATCATGATATGGTCTGGTACAATTATAAAATCTTACTACCTATACATGTAATATATTCATATTGTCCCTCCAAAGTAGCACATTGAATTAAGTAGTTTTACTACATGTACCAGTATACACTCCTTGAGACGTTTAGGTTTTCCACACACACGATACCTAAATGCATGCTAAATGCTCACCATCTAGCATGCATTTAAAGGCTCAATAGACTAACGCTCACAGCGTGTGTTTAAACGCATGATAGACAAACAATGAAAAATTATAATATTAACAAATAATGACAAAAGAAAAAATAGAAAATAGAATTAATGAAAATATATAAAAAAAATCAATTTAAAAATATATAAAAATAATAGTTAAATCAAGGAAATAATACAAAAATAAATGAATGCAAAAAGATGTGCAAACGCACAATAAACGATGCAAGAATGCTAAAATGGGAAACGTGAACATTTCAAGGAGTGTATCTCAATAGATCTTAAATATTGATTTAGTGTTCCCTGTATTTTTTAAGAGGGCAGGGTAATTCTGTTCTTTAGAGGCAAATCTGAAGGCACATCATGCAAACATGAGTGTCTATTTAGAGAAATCTGACAGGAATGGATAGGCTTTTATCAAATACAGCAAAAAGTATACGGTCCCTATGCTTTCCGTTGTATGGAACACTTTAACATCATATACAATAAGTCCTTGATGTATTAGTATTTTTTTTATACCAAACAGAATCAGATTTGTTCCTTTACTTATCCTTTTGTAAGTAACAGCCTTGTCTAAATACCCTTTCTATGGAATGATTCTATCTGATACCGGCATGTTTTACACTTTCTCACAATCACTTCAATCAGTTTACTTCACCAAAGGCAGCAAAACCATTTACAGAATTTTCTTCCTTTGATGACACATTCAACTATTTTATGCTGACTTCTGCATTATTTCAAAGAGAATGATAAATTTTAAATCTTATTTTGTTACAAGATTTTAGAAGAAAACAGTAAGTTAACCAGAAATATAGAAGGTAGTGAAGCGTGCATGAATTGAAACTTCTTATCAAAGATCACAATTTTATGACATCTTAAATAATGCTCAAAGTTATGAAATTATTTGTGATAATGACATCAGCAACACAAAAAATAAATGAAGTGTAACAGTTTTTTTTTTATGAAATATGTGCTAGTTGTCTTCCCTTATAAGCTAAGACATGACATGTACATTGTTATCCTTAAAAATAATTGTTTGGGAGAAAGTGATTATGTTTAACACCTTAATCCAGATTCATAACACATCAAAACTGAAGTATCTGGTATTATCCAGAATCACATTTTCATTTTTTTTTTCAAAGTGACTCTATTTTTTTTCCATCGTCAGACTCAAATTTATATTATAGTATTTTGTTACTTTTGAGTAAACTTGATTTTTACAGTTGAAACAAGAGATAGAGAGCCATAAAGGCTTTGTAAATTCTGTATGCTTCGACAGTGATGGGCAGAGAATGTATTCTGCAGATAGTATTGGTAATATCTATATTTGGAATGTGTTTGTCACAGAGCAACCCCATCATAAAGGTAGGTTACAGCTGTAAACTGAATAATAGTCTCTCTGAAATCATGCAGAGCACATTATATAGATAGTAACAGGTCTTGGTACCACACATTTTTGGAAGTTATTGCAGCAGAAACATTATAATGAATCATTTTAATCTATCAAACACCTAAAGATTTGTTGACAAATCAGTCAGGTGAGAATATTCATGTTGTCATTATTGTAAATTGTTATAAAACCAGTTCTACCATAATAAAGTGACCTTCACTGATAATTTACATTTACATGTAGTTATGTTTTGATGCTATATATAGACCTAGATATGTGCCAGCTTGTTTATTATGAAAATTTTATTGCTCTTGTATGATTTTCAGGGTGCTATAACTTCATAGTTTAGAAGTATTATTCCAATAGAGTTTGTATAATGAGCCTTGTAAGGTTATATTGCTGACAACAGCATGTTTTCGTTCTACCTGTTCTGAAATTTTAAATATTAATTTCTGTACTTGGCATATGAATTATTTCAGATAGCTATACAATAAATCTAGAATATTTTAAAAGCTTTAAAATGTTTGTTTCTAATCTAATATCTTGGGAATTCCATTGCTCAGACATTACGATTTAATGACATTTGCTGGATTTAAATTAAAAAAAAAATGAATACAAATTTGTTTTAACTATATTACTTGGTAACAACTATCATAGAAAATTCTTTTTCAGTTTCGTACTGATGTATAAAAGTATTTTTCTGGTCATATAAAAATGTTTTCAGTTTTTGTTTAATTGAAATAAAAAAAGAGTTGTTTACATGAGGGTGGTTAGGAGGTCTTTGTTTTTACACTTTCATTTTTCATTTATTCATGTAAAATGTATACAGATTATTTAAAATGTATATGTAGACCGGATTATATACATTTGTTTCTATAAATAACTTAGACATTTGTATTAAATGATTACTATATGAATTATAGATATATCTATGACGCCATTGATATCCTGTACATTAATTTTTACTATTTTCTCAATAAGCGTTAAATTATACTTAGTTTTTATTTACTGTTTGAAATTTAAAGGTGGATTGTACCTGTAATGTTATCAATATTACACTATCTCTGCAAGTTGTCAGCCATGTTTCAGTCGTATATCTACAAACTTTTAGAAAGAAGTGGGAAGAATTTTTGGCTGAAGTAATTGAAAATAACCTCAAACTATAATTTTTTTTCTATTTTGAATGAATCAAGTGCAGAACTTAATTTTGCAAAATGGTAAAATGTGCATGAGTGAAATGTTATGGTTAATCTCAGGGTACCCTCATGCATGATTGAAATGTTATGGTAAATCTCAGGGTGTCTTTTTACATTTTTATTGTAAAGCTCAGGGTATCATTATACATAGTTGTTGCTGACCTTAGGGTATACCCATATACCTATGACTAAACTTTAGATATCCCCATCCATCGGTATAATTAAACATAGAACATTCTCATACAAAGTTGTCATTAAATATAGGATTTACCCATACATTAGGTATAAACAAAGGATTTACCCATACATTAGGTATAAACATAGGATTAACCCATACATGAGGTATAGACAAAGGATTTATCCATACATTAGGTATAAACGTAGGATTTACCCATGCATTAGGTATAAATATAGGATTTACCCATACATATGGTATAATCTTAGGATTTACCCATACATATGGTATAATCTTAGGATTTACCCATACATTAGTTATAAACATAGGATTTACCCATACATTAGGTATAAACATTGAATTTACCCATACATTAAGTATAAACTTAGGATTTACCCATACATTATGCATAAACATAGAAATTACCCATTCATTAGGTATAAACATAGAAATTACCCATATATTAGGTATAAACATTGGGATTATCCATACCTTAGGCATAAACATGGGATTTACACATATATAAGGCATAAACTTAGGATTTACCCATACATTAGGTATAAACATAGGTTACACCTGTATTCTGGTCATTCAGCACATGCCTTAATAGTCTCCACAATGTAACATTTTACCTTTTTGGTTATTGCATGGAAAATGAATAATACAATTTATTTTAATTTGGATAATTTTTAAGTTTAGGTATGAAATTTTACTATATTCTATAAATTACAAAAATTGATTGAAGTAATTTACAAGTGTCTGTAAATTCAAATTATGAATTTGATGTGAATTTTCACCTGTTGAGGTATTATTTACCTTAAACTGATATCATTATCTAATTTGATAATGGTTTTGACAGTGAAAGCTTCTATGACAAAACCATCAATTTGCCTAAACAGGGATATATTCTAGTCTTTAACATAATGCTTTAATAATTGCTTTTTTATTTAAAATGATTTTACAGAGGGCTCAAAACCTGGTAATGTATATTACTAACACTGCCTTTTCTGCTGCTAATCAATAGTATTTTCATAAACACAGTCATACTTTAATTTCAAGTCGTTCTTTCTATGACAGGTAGTTTTCTCTCTGGTATTATGTTAACTATTTATTTAAATGATCTCTCAATTTTATGGCTGATTTTTTTTTCTGATTATTGTATTTTGAACACGAAAACATGAAATATCTATGCCCATTTCTGTTATTTGATCTTGAAAGCTAACATATTTCTATTTCTAGTCTTTTCCTAATTACAAATTCTGGTGTTAATTGCCATAATAACGCCTGTTCCATGAAATATACTTGACTTGCTGTATAAGGTAGACTGACTGTTTATAGAGAATATCACCAACTCACTTGGTTAAAATGAACATTTTTCTGTTTGTCTTTTGCTGGGCACTTATCAAATAATTGCAGGTTGCCGTATAAGTTGTTATAAATTTTACAAGTTCTTGACTACAAGAACCATGTTTGTTTGTTTGTTTGTTTTTTGTTTTTTTTTTTTGGGGGGGGGTGGTGGTTCACAACAGGTTGGATAAGTAGGGTTTAGTTGCTATTGAATTTTGTTAATTTATGTGTTTATTTGTGTGTGATCAATAGAACAGTGTGTTGTTTTAGGTCTATACTATGATAGTACAATGTACTGAATGTTCAGCCAATGTACAATTTAACATTAAAATAAAATTTTCTGATGACATCCACAATTTTTGACATATCATGAAGATTTCTACGACAAACAAAAATACTATCACTAAATCAGTTTTAAGTGGATGAAGTCAAGTTATTTGTTTTTTACATTTCGAAATTATATAAGGATCTAAAACACTTTTTATGAAAAGATGTCTAATTTTGTTTTCAACACCTTGAAAAATTGAACTATAATTATCATTATTGAATTACTAATATTAAAATAGCTAATACAGTAAGGTCTTTCCTAAATTAAATTTCCGTAATGAAATTCCTTGGTAGCGACTGGACAATCGAAAAAAGGAATTTTTACTTCTATGAGACAATTTTATAAATATTGAAAGAAAGTTTAAATATGCTTCAACTGTCCAGTCAACAGACTTGACTATTAGTACTGACATTCTTTTAGTTCACAACCCTTAAGATATGCACAGTCTCTGTTTAATATATATAGTCTATGGGCGGGGAGGGTCCACCGTGCACCCCCCCCCCCCCCACACTTATCAACTTCATGATGATTTTTAGGTACCTTTATACCTCCCATTACTGAATGAATTTATTGCCAAAGAATATTCTTAGATTCTTTTTCAGTAGAAGCTTATATCTGTACCACACTAGGTCAGAAAGTCAGATAAATTCGACTCTACCAGTTATTGCTCAAGTAAAACATCTTAAATTTGGTATCAGTTGATAGATAATTTAATGTTCTACATAAATAAACCACGAAAAACTAATTTTCAAGAAAGGATTTTCAAAAAATGTCAAAAATATTACCCCTACCCCTAGAAAACTGGTCTCAGTATCAAACAGAATTCTCATTCACAGCATACTGACATCATAGAACTCATATTTTAGGCATTCATAATTAAGAATATGATGTTCCAAATATATCTGATCAATTAAGGTGCTTAGATTTTTTCTTTTGGGGTAACAATTACTATAAAATCGTAAAAATGGGAATTTTCTTCGTTGGCTGCATGGCGGGGGGGGGGGGGGTATCTCAGTCCATGTACTAATATATTTCTCCTGTTTTTAACCGATGATGATCAAAAATGCATGCATGTGACTCTTTAACCACTCTACTGGGTTGTGAGTAAATTTCGTCGATAGTTTTCCGCCATTTTATATTTACAGAGTTTTCTACAGATTTCATAGGAGACACTGGTTCTTCTTCAACCTATTCTTGATTTAAATTATATCCACTCTCTATGGGAAATTACGATTTTAACATGCTCGCTAAAACTTGCATATTGAAAATCTCAATTTTACCATCTCGAGTGGAGAAATAATTTAAACCACTCATTACTGAAGGTGATTCTACATTTCTTTTGAAGTGAATTGGGATTTAAGCACTAGAAACTTGATCATTATATTGACACATCACTACATTTGATTACCTATCACCTAATAAACTTCCTTAGTTAGTTGACTTGACAAATGAGAAGGGAATTTTATCTTCTATTAAGCTTTTCAACTAATAGTGAAAGAAATTTTAAATCTGTTTCTCAACTGTCCAGTCAAATACTTTAGGAAGTGAGATCCTTTTTGAATGAATGAAAGGTGAACTTTATCCTCTGAACATGTTTATTGTATGTGCTGTGACATGTTTATTGTATGTGCTGTAACATGCATGCTTTTAGTGTATATCTTCTTACATGTAAAAATCTTTTTTTATTTTTCTAGGTTTCCAGAGAGACTGGACATTGTTCCATATGATAACAGACCCAGAATTGAAGGTACACACCTTAATAAAAGTACCAATCCTTCACAGGAATTAGATATAAAACTTTACAGGGGATTGAATATAACAATCTTAAAAATTGATGTCTAAACTTTTGGTAAAACTCATTTTATTGATATGAGATATGGTTATAACATCCTTTAAACATATTTTCTGTATTATATCTACCAGTATATAGACCAACAACAACATATGAATGTCCTTATTGACAGTATTTCCTCTTCATTGTCATTATAAACAGAGTTTCCATATTTCAAGATGTAAGATACACAATGTACTAATTCTTTTAAGAGCTCTACATTTGTAGTTGAAACCAACTATTTCATCGTTCATTTCTTAATCTGTTCTTTGAGTATACTGTATGTTCTGTCACAGTTTGGTCTTTGGGTTGTTTTTTCAGTGTGCTTATGTATCATTGTTAACCTGAAGTTTCATCAGCATTTTATTTAGAACTATTTGTTTTTAGGACACACCTATAAATCATCTTAAACTCCATCATAGTGGACGTCGCCTGTTAGTTCACTCCAGAGATAATATCATACGCATGGTAGACCTCAGAGTGTAAGTTTTCCCTACTCAGCCTTGCATGCTCCATCATTTAAATAAATAAATATTGTTAACCATGAAATTTTTGCACCATATTTTTCCACTGTTTTTTTTGTGTTTTTTTCACAGTTTCTGTGATTATTCTACTTTTTTTCTTCAGTTTTTAAATTTGCAATCATTCCTTAATCACATTATTCAAAGAAAATGTTCACAATGGTTTTACTTTAGTGTTACAGGTTTGAATGTGAAAATAGAGGAAATAAGTTTGTTGCCAAAATTTCATGGTAACAAAGAGTTAAAACAATATAGATGAAATGATAGTTTCTAAACTTTCATGTTGAGCTCAATGTATTTTTGACATGGAAGTGTGTGCTATTTAAATGTTGATTCAGAAGAGTAAACTGAACAAATGACAGAAAACTTTACATAACCTGTTCAAATTAACCTTGGTTATTATAAATCTGGATTTATTGAATTATAATGACTGTACATTTTACAGACAAAGAGTCATGCAGAAATATATTGGACATTTGAATTTCCGAGAGCAGATAAGAAGTACCATAACACCATGTGGGTCTTTCATATTCTCAGGGAGTGAAGACAATTTGGTGTATGCTTGGCATACTGAAACAGGTAAACTCATTGGTTTTTATGAAATTGGAATAAATTAATATAGATCAGTTGTCTTTAAATTTTACCCAATTTGAATTAAGATTATAGTTGTGATTTTTATATACAAGTTGTTATGTTATAAATATCCAGTAAGATTAAATAAATATACATGTATTAGCAAAAATGGTTCAGTTGATGTGCAAGTTAATACATAATGCTTTGTTAGTAACTTAAGCTTCATTACTTTATGAACTGTAACAAATATGTAGGGTCTTCAGTGTGTGGTGCTTTGATTAAAACTTATATAGAATAATTTTCTTCTGAAAGAAGCTTAGATTTTAAAGTAGGAAATTATTTGCATTTCAAAAAATGTCATTTTTTTTTCAGGTGACCAAGTGGTGATGTACTCAGATCTGAACTACAGGTATCCTGTCACTGATGTAGATTACCATCCACGGGATCATATGATTGCAATGTGCTCTGTTGGTGAAAATCAACCTATCATCATCTACAATTATGATCCTCATAGTGAGTATGTTGTGGTCATAAAGAAAACATTGACCTCAGTAATTTATGGAATTATGTTTAAATGGCAACAGTTTGTACTATCAACAAAAATATCTCATCTTTTTTTCATTGAGATCTTTTATTTTCTGTTTGAACAGTGTGGTTTTCTTACACTGGATGGCAACTATTTTTCATTATTAGAAAGTCTTTTTTATGGTACATTTGTTCGTCAATTATTCTTTAAGTAGCAGTCTTTATAAATTCAGACAGTAGGTGACTCACGCATGTCAAGAATCTCACTGAATTCACTTTTTTTTTTTTATTAATTTAGAAACAGTTAGTGACCACAAAACCAGTCTTAGTTTGTCACTGTGTTGTTTGTTGTTGCACTTTTAAGATGAAAAATATAAAAGTTGTATGAAACTGGCTTTTTGCAAGAGTTATCTCTCTTGATTTACTTTGATTTGGTTGATTATAGTGGGAGATAAATGTATGTTTTTCTTAAAGATCTGTATACAGAAAGGATTGTCATTATGTAGAAATATAAGCATATGTAGACCAAAAAAAGCATTGTTTGTTTAATTGGTTTTTATACACCAAGAATCCCCTCTACCATCCACAGTGTCTGAATTTTATATGGATTGGTACTTAATACCAAAATTTGTTTGTGTAATTGTTTCATAATATAGTTAATTATTAAATGTTTTCTTTGCCCAGTTGCCCAGATGGATGCTGGATTATCTCCTAGACAAATAGCACCAGAACCATTAAAGGAACATGATGAGGCAACTTTACCAGGGTAGGTTCAGTCTTCAGTCAATTAATGTCATATGTATGAAAACTTATCACAAAAAATAAGTTTTACTGAAAGTGACCTAATATAGTTTTATAGTGATTTAAAAAAAAATAACCTAGTGAACACAAGAATAATTTATTTAAAGTTTTCACATGTTTGCATTGGATTCATTCATTCATATCTATTACACATAGATCTCCTAGAAAAGAAGACCATACAATGACGCCGGCATCCATGTTACTTAGTAAAGATGAATTCCAGGCACATACTGCTGGAAGATTTGAAAAAGTATTACGCAAACTTAATAGTGCTACCGTAAGTTTCTTTTTGTGTTAATAAACAGTTCTTCACAGGACAGATAACCTCACCGGCCACAATTATGAACAAATTTTGCATTGAAATATATATTGGTATTAGTGTATTTTGGGAATGTTGAAAGCTTTCATTTCAGTATTTTTCAATCATTTTTAATTGAAAAATAAAAGGAATTTTTCAGAAAAAAGAGTGCCATTTTATTGCAAAACAGGAATAAAGTTAATGTTTTATACCCTCACTCAACTAGTAGCTTGTTTATCAGAATCACCTTGTCTGTCCTTCTTTTCTTCATTCCCTCTGTCCATTTGAATTTTTTCATTGCAATTATCTCTACTCTCAATGGATGGATCTATTATATCAAATTTAATATGTGGCTTTATATAGATAGTGAATACATTGTAAGCAATTTTGGTTGCTGTCCAATGTTAACTTCCTGTACAAGTAAGGGTGTAACAACAAATGTAACTGTACAAGTAAGGGTAAGCCTAGTGTGACAACAAATATAACTGTACAAGTGAGGGTAAGACTTGTGTGACAACAAATGTAACTGTACAAGTAAGGGTAAGACTTGTGTGACAACAAATGTAACTGTACAAGTGAGGGTAAGACTTGTGTGACAACAAATGTAACTGTACAAGTGAGGGTAAGACTTGTGTGACAACAAATGTAACTGTACAAGTAAGGGTAAGACTTGTGTGACAACAAATGTAACTGTACAAGTAAGGGTAAGACTTGTGTGACAACAAATGTAACTGTACAAGTAAGGGTAAGACTTGTGTGACAACAAATATAACTGTACAAGTAAGGGTAAGACTTGTGTGACTACAAATATAACTTCATTTTGATATTTCCTTGCATAGTTTTTTATGTTATAACTAGACTTTCTGTAATGCCAGGTAGCAAGTATTTGGAAAGATTTAAAGCCTTTTTACTTGATTGTTAAGATGTTTGTTATGTCTTTTTTTCAGGCCCAAATGGCAGCTACCCCTAGTATGGATATCCCAGGATTAGCCCAGACTTCACCAACTCTGGCTCACACTGGCTTTAGGTCTTATGATGCAACTGCAACACCAAGAACCATGGTAAATTTTACTCAATTTGCATTCCAACAATCATTGATTAATTTACCTGATAGGTAATTCAAAAACTAAGGTTTTTTACATATTTATGTTGTGGTAGATGTACAGTTCAGTATTTATTTAAATTACATTACAAATGTAGTTGTAGATGTGGATTTGTTGTCATGGTTTTTTTTCCTGGCCAAAATTTTTGAATGATGATTGGTTGGCTCAGAGTGAGAATAATATGTCCTATTGTGCCACCATGCTCACCTTTGAATAGCACATTAAAAACAGATCATTTTGTCAAACTAGTACAAAGCAGAATGTTCGTCATAATAGCATGAAATATCTGTCATTGTACATAAAACTCCAATCAATCAATCAATTGTACAAATAACAGGATAAAATTTTCCATGCTGGGGTCATGTTGTAATGAAAATAACTCTTTTGGTGTGACATTTACAAAATCAAAGACTGAAGTCTTCAAAGTCACTAATCGTCAAATATTCTCTCTCACAGATTTTAGCTTACTTTCAACATCCGAAATGGCTCAGGTGGCTTCCGCTAAAATCTTGGTTCCCTTGATATGATTGTGTACTCTTTTGTAACCGTGATGACCTGAATGTTTTCAATTACCAGGAACAAGATTAAACAACAGACAATGGCTATATATAGATATCAGGGTCCTGATAATATATGTATGACCTATATATAGTCAATTGTAACAAGCTCTTGTGTTTGAATCAGAAACTGGGTAATTAATTACATAAATTCAATGCTAATGGATCATTTCATCTTTTTAATGTAAACTTCCAGTTCTCATACAAGCAAAAAAAAAAAAATACAAAGAGGTACGTTGTAGCGATCTTTGGGTTGCTTATGATATTGACCAGAGAACCAGATTAGGAACCAGATTCACAACTGGCAATGAATATTCTTAATATCTTAGCTTTGACCTATATAGTCTTGTAACGAACCCTTGTGCCTGAATCAGTAATTGGGTAATGTTTAATACTAACTGATCATTTCATGTAAACTTCCTGTTCTCATACAAGCAAGAAACACACATTGAACACACGTGTATGATATTTACGAGGTACAATTTTATCTTGTATGAAGCTACAGCTATGATGCTATGACGATAGACACAGCACTTATCTGCAGCATTACTTGGAGTATAGATGTATAATTATGCAAATCATATATGAATATAAAGTACTGAAATTACGAGTGCAGAAGTTGCTAACAATATTAGCGACTTAAAAAGGAAGAAAAACTGTGTTAAATATTCATCTTTTCTTTTTGTGTATTCTAGATGGCAACCCCAGCAACATTTTCACCTCATTCTTCTAAGACAATGTCAGGTATAATGCAACAACAACAGTTTAAATCCCAGAACCTCTACATGAAGACAGGGGAATCTGATTGGAGACCAGGATTTACTGATGGTATGTATAGTTTTGGATAATATCAGGTGGGGCTTGATTTTAAAGACTGTGTTTGCAATCTATTATACAATCATCTATGTTGAAGTTAATACATCATTTTTCTTCATTCAACATCAAGTTCAAGTAACTTATTATGGCAAGTAAGCTTTTAGTGAGAAACTTGTGCAGTGTATAGTGTAATTTTGAGAAATAGAAACTTTCTTTAAGTGGCCACTAAACTATTAACATCTCGGTTTTTTCTTTAGCTTTATTTTTGCAAAATTAAACTGCATTAAATGATTGGAGTTTTATGAGAAAGAAAGACAATGAAGTGGAGATCCTTTAGATGTACTCTTTTTGGATTTTGATTTCGAAATTATGATTTTAAATTATCCTAAAAAAATCATTATGCAGTGTTTCGTTACAGTGTTTAGCATCCTAGTTTTGTTGATGTGAAATTTCAATGATCTACATTACACATCTAGAATAAATTCTGCTTAAATTGTCTTCTCATGGTTGGAATGTTGCATTTATTTATGAACCTATGGAAGTATATTTGTCCACACCTATTTCTGCTAAAACACAACTACACAGTAAAACCATTTGAAGTGTTTCTCATGTGAAGCCATTTCATCTGAAGGGTTATTCATGTGAAGCCATTTCATCTGAATGGTTATTCATGTGAATCCATTTCATCTGAAGGGTTATTCATGTGAAGCCATCTAATATGAAGGTTTACTCATGTGTAGCCATCTAATATGAAGGGTTACTCGTGTGTAGC
The DNA here is from genome assembly GCA_037379345.1 of Perna viridis. Classification (NCBI taxonomy): domain Eukaryota; kingdom Metazoa; phylum Mollusca; class Bivalvia; order Mytilida; family Mytilidae; genus Perna; species Perna viridis. Next base: position 50,781,169 of record CM074511.1, on the reverse strand, counting down.
CATCTCATTTGAAAGGTTAAAAATTTATAGCCTTCTCATCTGAAGGTTTACTCATTTGAAGCCATCCCATTTAAAGGGCTACACATTTATAACCATCTCATCTAAAGGGTTACTCATGTGAAGCCGTGTCATCTGAAGGGTTACATGTGTGTCCTGCTTGGTCCACATATACTTTAGAAATTAATTGTTTGGGATTTAATCACTTTGTCAAAAGTTCTAGTTATCTACTTTTTATTGTACTAAGTGATTTTTCCCACCGTTCATTTTAAGTATGAATAATATCAAAACTTGGATATACTATTTTTTTTATTATAAGTATTCCAAATTAATACAAATGTAATAACATACTTCTCAACTTACGTTTTTCTGCCTTAATATATAAATAGGAGATGTGGTATGATTGCCACCAAATACCAAGTGACAAATTATTATATTTCTACTGTTAAATCTATGGTTTTCAATGATGGGCAAAACCCATACCATAAAGCAAGCTGTAAAGAGCCCCAATGCAAATGAAGTGAAACTATTTTTAAAAGATGAAAATCGACCTAACCTATATACATGTAGTAAAAAACGCAAAATGTTGCTCTTGTGTAGCATATAATGTATATTTGTCTTAAAATACTATTTCCAATTTTAGTTGGAAGATATGGAGCCAGAAGTTCTAGTCCAACATTTATAGGAAGACCTCCTCAACTGTCTATGAATGCTGTAAGTTTTAATAAGTAAATAGTGGCGTACAGGTAGATTCTTGTCTTTTATTCATGCTATATGCACCATTTGAGTATTATTTCTCCAGTTATAAAAGAGGATACTAGTATTTGATTTTAATGGAAGGTCAATATGTAATTTGTGTACTTTTTTGTCTTTGACTTCACCAGTCCTTATAATCAGTCTCAGTCCTAGTCATATGTTTTACTCGATGCCATTATTTTGTGTCATATCAGGATGTGAATCATAGAAAAATGCATCAATTAATTAATAAATTATAAATGAGTGAATAATTTGTTTAACAGTATTCATTTTTATACTACCCCTCCCTCTCTGAACAAGAAGTGCTGTGTCTTGTGGTTCTGCATGTGTGTAAATCTATCCATCTGTCTAATGGAATGATTCATCACACCCATAATGAGAAGTTGCACTAAATGTGTTTGTCTAATGCACAAGTCTGCCCTTCAGATGCAACTTCTCATCACAGCTACCTGATATTTAGACAAAGCTGTATTTAGGTATACCAGTTACTTGGATATGTATTCAGTCCCAGACAATGTTTAATTTCTGTGTGATGGAATAGGGTGTAAGAATACTTTAAAATAAGAAAAATATTTGATGGACATACTTGTCTGGGGGATAAATATCTGATGGGTGGTAAATATTTGGTTGACAGACTTGTCTGGGTGATAAATATCAGATGGACATACTTGTCTAAGAGGTAAACATCTGAATGACAGACATATCTTGGACCTTAATATCTAAAGGACAGACTTGTCCAGGACATAAACATGTGATGGAAGACTCTTGAACAAACATAAGATGGACAAACATGCTCAGGAAACAAACATCTGAAGGACAGACTTGTGCAGGAAACAAACATCTGAAGGACAGACTTGCACAGGAGACAAACGTCTGAAGGGCAGACTTGTGCAGGAGACGAACATCTGAAGGGCATACTTGTGCTGGAGACAAATATCAGAAGGACATACTTGTGCAGGAGACAAACATCAGGAGGATATACTTGCAGAGGAGACAAAATTCTGAAAGACAGTCTTTTCTACAAGACAAACATCTAATGGACAGACTTGTGTAGGAGACAAACACTTTATTGACTGACTCGTACAGGAGGCAAACATTTGAAGGACAGACTTGTCTAGGTGACAGGCAGTAGTGCCAGTTCTATAGATATTTATAAAGATTATTTCATATAGTTGCCCCTTAATTGTTTTATGGAAACTTTTCTTGTGGGAGTAACTTTAATTAAAGTGCTCTGTATCATTGACTATATATATTAAGTTGAGTCATAAATGATCTGTTTTGTATTATTTTTGACATTTTGACCTTACAAGACCTGTTGGGATCTACTAAGGATTTTACTGTGATTTCTGAACATGTTTCTTTGAATGCCTTCGACTCAAATAAAAGCATAGACAATATTCATATTTCTATACTTGTTTATTCAGCTATGAGAATCAATTTTAGAGTATTATGATGACTTCAAACTTTCCAATTTGTATCCATTAATGATTTTGTATTGGCATTCTAGTGTTTTAAATGATATTTGATTTATAGAAATTCTCCACCGGATTTAATAATTTATTATTTGTTTTCCCATTGATATTTTAACTCCCAGACATATGAGAAATGTTAGTTTATGTCACAGGTAGAATTATAAACATTTCAAATGTTTTCATATGGATTTTTCTTGGAGAATTATTGACAGTGGTGTTCTAAAATCAATAAATTTAAATTACTTATAAATAAACAATTATTGTAATTAGCACATGTTTATTCTGTCGTAGTTTTATGCAAATGAGGTATGTATAAAGTTAGGGGTGCATAAGCCAGATATTTTATGGAAGATTTAAACTTTTATTTTTATTCATTATAACCATTCAATGTTCTGGCAGTACATTTGTATTCATATAAAGATTTTTATGTTCACTAAATTCAAAATGCATAAAATATGAATTTAGTGTTTTTTTAAAATTTTTTTTTCCAGTTTTAAACCTTTCTGACCCTTCAAAAACTGTCATAATACAATGGTCACTATTCCTGAACAAATTAAAATTTAATAGTAAGCTTTTGTAAAAATCAGGCAAAATGGGAAAAATCAGAAACTTGCATGTAAAAAAACCTACCAATCTGACAATATTATTTCACTCAAGGAATGTTTTCTCTATGTGAGTAGTCCATTATCTGATCACTACATCACTGGATTCGCTCAGAAATGTTTAATAAAATGTGGACAAAGGAGGTTTTTGACAAAGTTATCTGCCCTTGAAATTTTCATTTTCAGTGCATATCAATGAAACTATATTAACCAAAATGATATGGAAAATCTTGCCTTTTTTCTTTGATTCTGATGGTGCAAATAGTCAAATTAAACTTTCAAATGATGGGTTTTTTCATACCATGTTTCACCCACTGCCCGATTCTTACAGAGACTGACTCTTAAAAAAAAACGAATTGAAAGTTAGTGTTAATTCAATTTTAAAAACTCAAATAAGTAGGAGAACAATAGGCTGAGACAGTTTTCTGAAATACTCACCTTAAAAAACTCTGAAATAAATCTGCACAAAAATACTAATCTTTTGAATTACCCAGTCTTGTATGTTTCTTTGTTATCAGTTTCAGTTTTCTGTTGTGTCAACATTTCCAATTTTGTTAAAAGTTTTGTTTGTATCCAATGTTATTTGATTATGTAAATAAAAAGAAGATATATTAAGTTCTTATGTACTCCATATCATATTATTCTTCAATAGATCCCTTGGAAGTTACTAGATTTAGGTCATGTTACCTTCAATTTTGAAAAGCTGCATTAATAAAAGTACTGGTTTAGTATAAAATAATGTGATCAGTCCACTGTTTTTGGGGCAGAATGTCATTTTCCATTATAGCTAGTTGATTGATATTTGATAAGGCTTAAAAATTCAATTAACCAATTGTCAGGTAGACGTAAAAATTGAGGTTTGTCATTGAAGCATTGAATGTCATGGTAGAATTATCTGAAATCTTTAATGATAATTGACTGTTGAACCAATAAAGAATGGTTGATGGTATATTGACTAATTAATGGAAGTTATTGGCTTACTCATGACATGTCCAGAAACATGATAGACTATAATGATTAAGTATTTTACTCAGTAGATGACAATGATTCTAATCGTCCTAAAGCCAATGACCCATGTTGACATTGTTTGTTGAGGTAGAAATAAATATAGTATCAACCAAGTTATCAACTATGTTACATGACACACATTATCCTGTTCCATTTTCAAAATTTATTTTTACAAGTACACTTCTAAGATCTTTTTTTCAGTATAACTGATTTTTGTAATGTTTTTAGACTGGAGGTAAAGCCCAGTTTAGTTTCCAGGCCCCAGCAGGCAAGGCTGTACCAAGTTATAAACAGGTATTTATAGTAACTATTGTGTTAGATATTTTCCTTGTTTCTGATGAAAACAGTATTAAAGGATTAAAGTATGAAACAAATCTAATAGAACACTGTTCACTCTTGTAAACTGTAAATACTGTTTATGTCACTTTCTGTCTTTTGTTTTAATACCCCATCCCCCAGATAAAATTTTTTCGGGGGCATATAGGAATAACCTGTCAGTCTGTATTGTTCATCTGTCCACATATCTTATTACCAAAGCTATTCCTAAACTGCTCAAGGGATTCAACAGAAATTTTATGGGAAAGTTAGGCATTATGCCAGTAGGTAGATATACATGAAGGAATATAACTATTGACTGATGCTTGCAAATGGAGATTATTTAAATTAAGTCTTTTTCATGTGAAAAGCTTTTAAGCATAACTCTAACAGCTCATTAGGTATTGCTTAAATTTTAGAAGAAGATTAGGCATCATACGCAGAAGTGCATTAAGGAATGTGACTATTGTCTAATGCCTGCAAAATAGGATGATCAAACTTAAGGGGTTTTTATTTGTTAAAACATCTACTTAACCTAACAAGAGCTTTCAATGAAGTTTTATAGGAATGTTAGGTATCATAATATGTAGATGTACATGAAGCCTGATACCTGCAAAAGGAGATATTCAAACTTAAGAGATTAAGTCCATTCTATATACATATATTCATAAGATAATGATGCCCTAGCGAACTCTTAAATTCAAACAATCGGTCACAAAAAGTGGATGCACCCATGTCAAATTTGATTATTCTAATGAATGCATATTCTGTTCAAATTATCTATTTTTGTGTGTGCAAGCTGTAAGCAATAAGTTGAACAATATTTTAAAAATGAGAGAAAATCAGTACCGTTTTATAACTAAACAACTATTTCAATCAAATGTTTTTTTTTAAAAGCAAGCTGTTAATATTTGCAGTATCAATTTATTACAGCTAAACCATTTTCACAAAATTACAATATACATAGCATATAAAGAATTTATTTACCAAAAAATCTATTTTTGACTTACAGGTTGTGGCCTTGTATAACTATAGAGCACAGAGATCAGATGAACTGACCTTGTTTAAAGGTGATGTTATATCTGTATTATATAAAGACAGTGAAAGTTGGTGGATGGGAGAGTTACCTGATGGCCAACAAGGATATTTCCCTGCCAACTATGTCGCTGAAGAAGGTATGTCTCCTTTAAAGTATAAAAATTGCAACATTGTATTTTTAACAATACATTGTACTAGATTACAATTTTTCTCAACATCACAAATACAAAAACTACAGTTCAGCTTTAAATAACAAAATTGCATTGAAAAATATATATACATTGAATTTTTGACTTAGTACTACAGTAATTGAATGTAGATATGATATAACACTTCAACCGGTGTAAGTCAAATTGGCTTTTCAAGCTTAGAAATGGAGATAAAATATGACGCCTCTATACAAGTGAAAAAATGAGGTTAAAATAGACACTTTTAACTAGCACAAATCAAATTGGCTTTACAAGATTAAAAATGATGTTTACTGATTCTTACAAGTTACTAAGTCTGATGAGAATCTGTAAAAATTCTTAATTTTTAAATTTAAAAGAAAACTTGAAATGAAATCTGATATTTACAGGAGCAGACATTGAAGAACGTACCGGGTTGATACAGGACAGTAGTGATGATGAAGGTGATAAAAAGGTAATTGTCCCTAGATAATTACAAACTTGGTTTTAACACCAGCAGTAAACTGCTATCAATCATGATGAAATGGAAATGTTGTACCTACTGTATGCTATTCTAAAACATCATAATCACTAGAATCAATGACCTTAAATTGATTTTGCCTACATTTGTTTAGTACTTCCGGAAAATTTGGTACCCTATTTGAATTCAATGTCTAATGTCTATAGTTGCACATGACAAATTTTGTTTTCACAAAATTTTGATCCGTTTCATATCATAACTGCATCCTTTCTCATATTTGAATGTTGATTTTTGATTAACTGCAAACCGTTAACGGAAAGAAAATACATAAAAAGCATTGAAATTCATTGAAAAAGGGAGATAATTCTTTATTTTGGTGCAAAATTTTGTTGCTTCATTTGGGAACTTTAAAATTGTTTTCCAAGCCATTGTCGCATTAAAAACATGTTCTTAACTATTTAACATACATTTGATATAAACATTACATGGGAACAAAAACAGTGGGACAAAATTTACTATGTGCCAACCATATCACAGGATCTGCCTGATTTTTACATGAACAGCCTCAGAATAGTATACAGCAGACTGTCCATCCTAAGTTGTATGATAATCCCATAACATTTTAAGGAATTTTAACTATTAATTGATGTGATGTTGGTTACCATGAAAAGAAGCTTCCTTTTAGTTACAGTGTTATGGGAACTTATATGGTTTTAAAAAATCGGGGACAGGCATATCATGTGATATAGTTCCCCTGTTTATTAAGAATCATTTGCTCCAGCAGTTTGTTATATTCTGAGAAATGAAAAGACTAAATCTTCTTTTATACATGTTTTTATTTTTTTAACGATATTTTATCATGTTTTTTTTATATTTTTACAGGTGACAGCTGTAAGAACCAAAACAGGAGAGCTGAAGTTTATTTCTGGTGCAGAAGAATCTGAAGATGAACTTTTGAGCTCAAGAAGAAGGTATATATTCAGTACTCTTGTGATTTTATGTAGAATTTACATAGTTCTATATCAGTCTTAGCTAACCCTATGGAACACTGGTGTGTGATGAACATAGTTCTGTTTCAGTCTAAGCTAACCCTATGTAACACTGGTGTGCGATGAACATAGTTCTGTTTCAGTCTAAGCTAACCCTATGTAACACTGGTGTGTTATGAACATAGTTCTGTTTCAGTCTAAGCTAACCCTATGTAACACTGGTGTGTTATGAACATAGTTCTGTTTCAGTCTAAGCTAACCCTATGTAACACTGGTGTGTTATGAACATAGTTCTGTATCAGTCTTAGCTAACCCTATGGAACACTGGTGTGTGATGAACATAGTTCTGTATCAGTCTTAGCTAACCCTATGGAACACTGGTGTGTGATGAACATAGTTCTGTATCAGTCTTAGCTAACCCTATGTAACACTGGTGTGTTATGAACATAGTTCTGTATCAATCTTAGCTAACCCTATGTAACACTGGTGTGTTATGAACATAGTTCTGTTTCAGTCTAAGCTAACCCTATGTAACACTGGTGTGTTATGAACATAGTTCTGTATCAGTCTATGCTAACCCTATGTAACACTGGTGTGTTATGAACATAGTTCTGTATCAGTCTAAGCTAACCCTATGGAACACTTGTATGTGATGAACATAGTTCTATATCAGTCTAAGCTAACCCTATGTAACACTGGTGTGTTATGAACATAGTTCTGTTTCAGTCTAAGCTAACCCTATGTAACACTGGTGTGTTATGAACATAGTTCTGTATCAGTCTAAGCTAACCCTATGTAACACTGGTGTGTTATGAACATAGTTCTGTATCAATCTTAGCTAACCCTATGTAACACTGGTGTGTGATAAACATAGTTCTATATCAATCTTAGCTAACCCTATGAGCCCGTGCAAGTCTGGGTGTCGAAAGAATAGGCCTGCAGCAGCGCTAAGCTTATCATAAAAGGCGACTAAATAGTGCTCAGAACCTTAGCCGGGGACTAGGGCACTCTGCCCACAGAGCAACTGAGTTTAGTGCCCCAGGTGGTGGAATGGGGTACCACTGGCCTGTTACATGCTGGGGTTGTCAGGCTATAATACGGAAAACCTGACCGCAAACCATAGTGGTGCACTGTGTTGGGAAAGATGCCATATTCCTCGCATGTTAAAGAACCCTACTGTGGTATTCCCCCGGAGTAGGAACCATAGGGCTCCACCACAGGAGGCTAAATTGCCTGACCCTACCCACCTCTCCCTATTTCCTGTGGCAATCAAAATTTGTCAACCCAATTATCCTTGTGTCCCATCCCATTTTTCATTTCATCATCATTTCATGTTCATTTTATCATCCACTTCATGTTCATTGCCTGAATATAGCTGAAATATTGCTGCTTGGGCGCTAAACCCCAACAAACAAACAAACAAAGCTAACCCTATGTAACACTGGTGAGAAGTCTGGTTTATTGTCTTTTAATGTTTCTTATACCTCCTGCACTAAGGTATGGGATGGTATATCCAATCTTCTGTCCCTTCTTACATTTGTCTGTCACACTTCAATAACCACTCCTCAACCTTTTGATGAATTTTATGAATTATTCAGTTATTAGTAGGTAACAACATTTGAATTTTGATCTAAATGAATTTGAGGTTTCCATCAGCTTAACATAAACTTTGACTTTTTTAAGTAGGATGGTAGGGTATAACCGTTTTGTTTCTGGAACTCTTTCTAAGGTTGCACTATACAAATGAGATTCAGGTGCACTGTCTTATACATAAAACTTGTGAAGGGAAAAAGGTGTAAAATGCATGCTTTAAGCTATCAGGAAAGATTCAGGTCCTCACCGTATTGGGTTCTCTTCCCTGCACCAACTGGCTATTTTTCAAAAATGTGAAATTTCGCACCAACTTTAAGGATTAAAATCATAAACAAATGAGCAAAAAAAGGTACACTTTTTATTTGCTTTTTTACAATAATACCATGCAAACTTACTTTTCTGCCAGTTTTTAAGTGCCTGATATTTTAGAAAACCTGTGTTTTTGACAATTATTTTTGGGAAGGCACCCAAAATTTGTTATGAAAACTGATGTATAATTTAATTATGTTACCATGGCTACAGAGTTCATAACAAAATAGAAAATAATATCTTTCTTTTTTTCAAGGATCTCCATAATGTAAGGTTTTGAAAAATACATACTTTTTAGAGGAAAAAATGTTGGATTTGCTTGTTTAAGTGTCTCAATGTAACTTTATTTCCACAAATTCCACAAAAGTTATCTGCAGTGACCTATCTACATAGTGGAACCTAAACCCCTTAAAATGAATAATTATTAGGTTCACTGTATTGCCATTCATATGTATTCTGCAATTTTTTTTAACTATCCAATTATGTAGAAATACTAAAAATATGTGTGCATGTATGTCAAAGATATGCAGAGGTATTTTTAGCAGGTGAGCTATTGCCATCACTTGGCCTCTGTGGTCGTCATTAACAATTGTACAAAACTCTTCTCCTCTGAAACTACTTGACTGATTAGAATCAAACTTGATATAAATGTTCCTTGGGGCATCCTGCATAGAACTGATGTGGGGATTTTTGATTTGTCGAAAAAACATGTTACTTAAAATAGAACATAGGGGTTATACAGTAGTTTTTCACATATATCTCCAAAACCGTTAGGTTTAGCTAAATTCTGACACGGGATAAAAGTGTTCAGCATGATGAGATCTATCTCTGATCAAGTTTTGGTTTTAATTCGTCAAGCCATGTTGGAGTTAATGCCCTTTTTCAACAATTTTTGCTATTTTTAATGTTATTTCTTTCAAAAATAATAATAGAACATAGGGGTCAGACAGTAGTTTTTCACATTGTATCTCAAAACCGTTAGGTTTAGCCAAACTCTTTCAATTGCTGAAATGATCCTTATTATAAGTCCTTCAAAGGTCTTCAGGGATCAGAGTTGTCAGGTGACTCCTTGTAAGAGTTATTGCCCTTGAAAGATGAATTATCTTTTTTTTTAACAGCTTTCAGCCTATATCTTGAAACCTATAATAGATAGAAAGAAACTTTCAGTTGCTGAAATGATCCTTTTTGAGTCAAAATTGTTGGACATCTCCTTGTTAAATTTATTACCCTTAAAAGACAAACTTGAACCAGGTGAGCAATTCAGGCTCCTGGGAGCCTCTTGTTTATGAGCTGTGCTCATGATAATTTTGGTTTATATTTTCTTATGTGTGTGTGTTTTTTTTTCAAATTCAGTATTTTTGAATGCTTAACATAACCATCCTCATTGTTTCCTTATTTGTGTACCATCTTTTTATCCTGTTTGTTCCTATGCTGTTTGTTTTATATCATATGATATAACATGATTTAGAACAGAAATATTAAGGCATACTTTGTTCATGTAGTATATGTAGAAGCCGATTTCTCACCCTATATTCAGTAAGTATTTAATCCAAAATGATTTTTTTCAGTTGAAGCTCTTTGTTTTATTTACATGTTGAAATATTTATTTCTGTTTATGCCTTCTCAGTTATACTACAGCTCCAAACCAAATGTTGGGCAAGTTGTTCTCTACAGTTTGTACAAATTTTTATAATTTAAAAAAATGTGAATTCATATCATTATTGATTTTAATGATATTTTCAACCAAAGATTTAAAAAATGATGCTAAAACTTACCTACTTATAATTATTAAGAAATTTGTGGTATTATGTTTTACTTGTATCTAGAAAATTAAAACCTGTTACTAAAAGTCTTTTGTAAGTAAGCAATTCAATTTTTCAAAATTCCCAATGGTGGTAAAAGTTTCATTAAGATCAGAGGTGGGATGACGTTACATTATGATTAAAAAAAAGGATTATATTATGATATGACCCCAAGTTCTGCTAGAATTTTAGTTGCTACTCATTTTGACAAGTTTAAATGAAGTATTTGTACAATTTAAACATTTTAGTACTTTCTGTCAAAGAATCAGGCAAAATATGTATAAGGTGTTGCATTTGGAAAAACATAGAGATTTTATTGTATAATCCAAGTATTTATACCGCATAACCTCCAGCAATAACCATCGAAGTGTTTGTAAAGTTTGCCTTTTTCAAATATTGATAGCTCAACTTAGCACTATGGAAAAATGCAGGAAAGTTTTCCTGCACTTTTTTCCTTATATAAGCAGTCAAAAAATATCTTGGTCAGAATGCTTCAGGATAAATTTAAACAGCTTTTCAGTTGTTTTCTGGATGTATTGAATATATTTGAGGCAAAAAACACCAAATTGAGAACTGTGATTTGCCACCCATTGATTGATCTTGCACAGAGAGGTTCTTAATTCAAAACAAAGTAATACTTTACAATTAAACAGCATTTTTGGAGAATTTATTCCGATAAAACACTTGGATCAAAGGTATCTCTATATAACAAATATTTAAAGTGAAAAAGGGCCATAACTTCTGAACTGTAAATGCAATATTCTTTACCAGTATGTTATTGTTAAACTTTGAAAAATGATTTGTTCGAGAAATTCTGTCATTATCTTCTGATAACCAAAAATGTTACAAACCAAGGAACATGAGGATCACTATATACTGTAAATGTATTAATTTTTCGCTGTTGCTAATTTTTACGGATTCTGTCAAGTGAACATATTCGCAGGTATCAATTTTCATGGTTTCAAAAAATGATTAGCATTTTATAGTGTTAAAAATCAATTTTCGCGTGTACTATTTTTTACGTTTTTCTGTCCACCGCTAAAATAGTGAAAATTAGTATGTTTACAGTAATCCTGACTTATCAAACAAGGATGTAAAGAAATTATCCAAAATGACAAGATCCTTTGAGAATGTATATATGAAAAAAAGAAACTTTCTAAGCGTGTCATTGCCCTTTGAAGTTGTCTTGGAACTGTTTTTTATAACTCCAATTCATTGAAAAAATGCTTTTAACAGCTATAATTATGTTCAAACATTCATTAATAAATACTGTGTCAAAAGTTTCACTGTGGTTCTCATTAGAAGAAACCCTGAGCTCAGACAAAAATGCAGTATCCACTATTGTCCAGATATACCTACCTTTACATAATATTATGAGCAGATTTGGACAGGGTTTTGTAGTCTGATAATCAGGTGGTAGCTATAGCTCAATTTAAATAGATACCATTACAGATATAATCAGCTGCTCTCTTTAGGATGCAATGAAAACTGCAAATGTGACATTTACATTTTTTATTCGAAATTTAATGTGAATTCTTCTCATAGGTCAAAAAATGTGACAATTTTAGTATTGTTGACTTCTTGTGTCTGGTCATATTTTTAAAAAGTTATTTTTATTTTCCTTTCAGGTAAACCTTAGTTAAAATCTTTAATAGAATTGTCACACTTCTCTACCATAAACTAATCACGCAAACAAGAAATTAATTGCAAAGCTTTTAATGATGTTCAAAATGCCAACCGATTCATGCTTCAGATAACTTTACCATGAAATTTTAAAGATACTGCATAATTCATAAGTTTGGATGGCTTGGCTTTTCTCATATGTCACAAAATACAAGGATAATAGTGATTTTACTGATTATAAGCTATATATAATTCATCAACTCATCTATCTGCTAAATGACCAATGATTTGAAAAAGAAACAAGATCCCATGAGGCATAAACAGGGAATGGATTTATGATGGCATGTTAATGCATGTCTGTTGATGAAATTTGAAAGTTGTTGGTCATTGTTTCTCATATTGTTTGGATGGTTCATTACTTCGCAACTTGTTAATCTGTCTGATAGTCTGTACAAAGTTTTCTCTTAATTTTGAAATAGTTATGAATCTTTGTTTTTTCTGTTGAGCATTAGTTCTGAAATGGATATTTGTATTGAATATTATGAGCTGATGTTTTCAGGATGTTGTTGATTAAATTTAATATTTTGTAATCTATGAATCTATTGAAATAGATACCATAAAAGATTGAGCTTGTTTGTTTTCATCAATTGCCAGAGAAAAACATTGTGTTATTGCTTGTTCTAGTATTGCAAAGTTTTTCATACTGAACACTTTAGTATGATCTTAGATATATGGTACTGTATCTGTTAAGTGATACCACAAAGTTACAAAAAAATAAATAGAAATTTGATTCAAGAAATTGATACCAATAGTTTTCACTCAGACTTCAGTGTAAATGTTCAGTATTAAAAAGCCCACACTTTCATCCATAGTTACTGGGTTCATCTAAGATCAGCTTGGAAGTCAAATTTTACTCTGTGTGAAATAATTCAATTTAAGTTCATTTATTTAAATTGATCTGTGAAATAAGCATCTTGTGCATATGTATTTATTCCTGTTTTAAAAATTGTCACTTTTTATTTCCACAGATCTAAGGTGTTGAATTAATCAATTTACATATTAAAAGTTGACACAATAATTGAAATAATCTCCCTAGGAGACAGGCAGTCTTTTATTACAGCCTCTATTGTATTATACATATTAGGATTAGAAGTTTCTAAGTTCTTAGAAATTGACATTTGTGCAAGTAACATTGATTTTGAACTGAACAATAGGTTATTGCTACTCTAATATGGAAAATGCTTAATCTCTTCTGATTGAAAGCATGATGATGTTTAGACATGAATCTTAGGTGTGCATAGTCTAAACAAGATATTTTTTTTTATTTTGGAATTATTTTGGAGTTTAGAAAACAACTTAAAAAATAATTTGTGAAACTAACCTCTACTCAGAAGGTTAGTCATGACTAACCCCTTAGCAAGGGTAACTTTTATATATTATTTTTTTCACATATTTTCATAAATACAAAATAATTCCAAATTCAAAAATGCCTTGTTTTTACCAGTTTTATAACAGTCCTCATGTTGTCATCTCTTGTTTATTGTGATTTTTGTCTCACCTGCAATGAAGATTTTAATGATAAGTTTTCTGATTAAATCCATTTGATATGGTGTTTTCTTGACAAAAGTTATCTGATATGTCAATTTGACATGAACTACTCATGCTAGGTTAGTGCTGGTTCAGTTACATTAGCATTAGGACATTACACTTCCATATCTGTTTTATCTGTTTTATCTGTTTCATGTAATCTTGCAGTAACTATCAAATATTGACAAATATTGAATTACAGTGACCATGTGCAACAAGCAACACATATCTCTGTGATAACAGTGTATAATTCTTATTGTGTAAAACTGTTTTTGTTCATATAATATAGCAATTAAAGAATGCCATTATTATAGTTCTGACATGGAATTGGGCATCAAGGGTTTCCTCCTATATTTTCTTTGTTTTTATAGAGTAAGTTTTCATCTGGCTTAGCCAAACCATAGGGTACTCTTATGTAAATCTCTCAATATTTTTAGTATAGTCAATATTTTCAAATTTACAGTGTCTAAGGTCTGAACTGTATGGATGTAGAATATTCCTTTATATCTAAAAACAAATTTCTAATTTAGGTCTAAAATGAAAAATGGCAATTATGAATTAATGCATTAAGAAAATTCTGAATATATTAATCATTATCTGTCATTGCCATCTTGTCACATTTACCCTTTTTCAGCATTGCAGTCAATATACATTTTCGTATTAAGATTGATGGAATACCTGTTTCAATTAAATTTCCTTTTTCAAATATTTCTTTTGATCTATTATTAAATTCTAGTAGCAATGAATACTTTTCTAGTTATCCCTATGGCAATTAAATAAATACATTTTTTTTTTCATAAAATATTCCTGTACATAGACATTAATATCTTTACCTGGTTTTACCAATTGACTTGGTTTGCTTACAATGTTGCATGAACAGACACAGCTCTGTAATATTTGTTTATTAATCAGAGCATTCAGATTATGAGAAAATCGGAATTGTGTCCTTATCAAACAACTAAATGGCATTTTATTTGAGAATGATTTTTGTTCTTGTAGCAATGGTTAGGTCTTTATTTGTTTTACACTTAAGCAATAATAAATGAAATTTCCTGTCACTTTATGCATTAGAGACTTGAAAGGATGTTCAACATAAAAAAATGTCAGGATGCTTTTGGAAATAGTAGACAATAATGAAGATCTTTATGTATCAAAGGTTTATCTTTCTTAATGTGTTTGTAATTGGTAAATATCAAACACATCAGATTGCTCATTCATTCATTTAACATATATTACAACAAAAGTTTGTTAAAATGTAACTTTATTAAAGTGTCTGTAAAGTTTTTTTATAGTCAGCCAAAGTAATTGTACCCTCCTGCAGACAAAGTTATAATACCCCTTGCCAACTAAGTTTTGGTGAATATATAAAGGAATTCCCCCATCTCTCTTTTTGTGCACATTTCTTGACAGTGCTACTCCTGAACAGTTTGAAGGATTTTGATGAAATTAATCCTGCGTCCATAAATTTATCGTAATTTAATTCAAACAGGTAGTATTGATGGTCGCTCTTTTTATATTAAGATTTTTTTTTATGTGACAAAAATTCTGAATATAAAAAGGATGACCTTCAGAGCTATGTGTTCACATCTTAGGTTCCAACAACTTATCATGTTTAATTGTGTAATATTTTTTCATAGTGACCAGTTTTAGAAGGGGGAGGGTTGTGATCATGCCAAAGTACACAAACCCTGCCACATTTTTTTGTGCCTGTCCCAAGTCAGGAATTTCTGGCCTCTGTATGTATTGTTTCGTTTTCACTTTCAGTTTACTTTAATGTTGCTGGAGTATATAGTGGCAACTGTTTCAATGTACTTGTGTGTAATGTTTTTATGGGTTCAGCTACAACCTGCTCAGTGGTGTAAGGGTTTCCTGATAATTCATTGAAGACTCATGGGTAGCCCAGTGGAGTTTTTGTCTCTTTGACATATTTACCATATACATTCTTTTTATATTTATTCATTCACAGTGGTAAACACTGAAAATGTTTTGGCCTGTCTTGCTATATTTAACTGGATCAAGTAGTACCTTAGTACCATTTACATACAGCTATTCATTATTTAAAAGTTGTTGTAGATTATAAGTTTCTCCTTCGATATCAATTGAAACAGAACAGGAGTACATTTTATTTCAGTGACATGATTATTGGTTACAGAGCCAACAAGAGCTCTCCTGAACCCTATTTAAAACTTGATCAATCATCTTTTTTTTAAATCAATAAATAAGTACCGATACTTGAATAATTAATTTGCATTTGCTTGTTAACCTTTGTTTTTTTTTGGGGGGGGGGTTTTTTTTATGTATTCATTTTTTTAGTTTTGACAGTCTTTTAGTTGTAGAACATTATAACTATAGAACCTTTCCATGCCTCTTGGTATTTTGTTTTAATTGTTCATGTGAGTTGAATTATTTAGAGTTTCCTACAGAGTATAGCATAAAAATCATATTTCTATGCTTTCCAGATCATTAAATTTTAGAATAGCTCATTATTTCTGTTCATATATTTCAGTCGAAGAAAAAAGAAACGAAATTCCCTAGAGAGCAGTGAAGCAGGATCCATGGACAGTCCTGGTGGGAGAGGAAATAACAAAACTGTAGGAGAATCAAAAGTATAAAGAATGACTCCATGATAATAGGTTGAACAATTCAGTGAAGCATAACTGTGATAAATACTTTATTATAGAAATCATGTATACCCATCAAGTTGGCAAACTATGTTACTTTTGTGTTAAAAAAGTGCATACTGTGATGTGCAAAGACTATTAATCTAAATATTTATTTATAAAAAAAAAACAGTTTAGTAATTTTACACGTGTTTTCAAAATTTAATGAACCAATTTAAAAATTTATTTTCTATTAATTTTCTGGAAAATGACTTTTGCATTCATGTAATTTTGAAAGTGTTATTAATGAAGATACATTTTGCTCTTTCAAAAAAAAAAGTGATTTCATGGTGACAACTTGTTTATTTCTTTCCTACATAAACTAAGTATCTCCCTATGTAAGGAGAAATTATATTTTTATTACATGTATTAAGTTTGTGCTTAACTTTTTGTGATAACAATCCGTCCAAACTTTGAGTAGATCTGTGCTATACTTTACACGAGTTATTATTAAATAAATGTGCCTTTGATTTTGAACAGTAAAATAATTCATACAGAACAATCTACCAATAAAAAAGAAAGTTTCAGATGATTATTATCAATGCTACCTGCAACATTGAAAAGAATTTTTTTTTTATTTCCTTCATAGAACTTGTTCTATTTGAAATATTTATAAGATTTGTGTCAACATATGGAATTTAATACCCCCAGTAACCCTGTCTATCGCTGTAAAGATGGGACGGTGTATCTATTGTTGTATCTATTGTTGTACTCTGATACAGAGATCAGTTTTCACAATTTAAAATCATCAATTATTCACAGGTCTTTGTTTGATGAACAAACCCATATTGCTTGTCAGCTCTACCTGTTGTACATTTCGCTAGATGTTGTTTGTAATGGAAAATCAATCAATACCTGTTTGAAGTTTATTTCCCTTCATTTGTGAAATTGTTTAGGTGTGCAATTATCAATATTCATATTGAATGAGTATTTTACCTCTCATTAAAACAGTAGCAGGAATATATAGCATGAGAAGTGCATGGTGTATATCCCTTGATATTTGAGTTGTCGACCAGAAAACATATAATCTTACGTTTAAAAAAAAAGTTGGTAAAGTAGATTATAAGGAATGTAATTAAATTATCAATATTTTTTTTCAAATATTATTTATTAAAATTCTTATTAAAAACAAGCAATTCAGCTCCAGTTTGAGTAATTATCTGTCAATATCTGTGAAAGTGCATTCTGAACTAATTATACTTGTGACAATGAAATATTTATAAAGATTGGTGTCTTATTGTAAACTGTTGTTTCTTCATTGCCAGTAAAACATTTTTACTTGAACATTTTCTAATACGTTGCTATGATGGCATTAACCTCTGAGTTAACGCTCAGCATCAGACTTTTAGACAACTCAGGGTTAATAAGTCCAATATAACTAATGGAAGAAAATCTGTTAATAAATGGATTTATCTCTATACTTTACATAAAAAATGCTTTTTATTTGTGTTTCACTTTCAAATTAAAACATTTTTTTCTGTTATAGAAACTGGTATAATTCAACATAATTCTTGCTATGCACTCTACTTTAACTAATGTTGCAATGGTTATTGATCTAGCAGAATTAATTGCAGTGAAATTAACATCTCATGTATCTGTGGCAGGGAAACAGTTTGATTTATTTCATGTTGATTTCAGTATAATTTTCCAAATTTCAAATTATACCATCTGACATTTTATTTGATGATTGTATTAATTGAAATAATGATGATTTTAGTGACAATACTTACAGTGCTGACAAGTTCTTGCTTCATTGGTCAACAAAAAGAGGAGTTTGGCAGATTTTTTTCCTCAGTTAAATAAATGAGGCTAATTACAATTAGCATCAAGGCACATGCAATTACCTAAGTGCTAGGTTTGTCTTGAGGTACTGCTAAATCAAATATTCAGGCATGTGTTATTGTATTTTATTAGTTTACTGTAAATTAGAAACAGAGATTTCACTGCATTTGTTGATAGTTGGGACTAAATATTTTACTACATGTTGTTTTCTAGGCCTCCAGAATGTTAAATTGTTTGTTTTGATAAACTTGTACCTAAAGGTGCAATATATTTCTCAGAAGACATACATTTTAACTCAGTTTATACCATAATGCAAAAAAAAACAAAGAGAAGTGCAACTCAAGGAAAAGTTTATTGCTAAATATTCTCCTTTATGACTCACCTACGGTCTGATTCTTATGTGTAAATGTAAACAATTATGTAGAATTTGTTTCGTTGCTATGGTTTGGAAGGAAATTTGTATTTTTTTTTTTTTGGTGTGTCAAAGCTTATCAGCATCCATAAGCTTAGTATTAATATTCTCAGTATCGGTAAAACTCATTTTTTTATTCAGATGATTTTTGCTTTATTTTTTTTCTTTTTTTAAGATGCAGTTTGTTTTGTAGAATGAGATGAAAGTAAATCAATACTCAGAATGATCCCATTCAATCAGCTTTTTAAAGATGTTTCTTGATCTATATTTCTGGAAGTATGAATTTAAATGACTTCTTATTGTATTATCAAAGGATTCTTTTTTTGTCATAATTTTTCTTTATTTCAAGATAGGTTATTAGTTATTGTTTTGATTGTGGCATTTATCTGATCTAGTTTTCTAAGATGTAACTTAAAACAAACATTTGTAATATGAATTGCACATGCATGTGCCAAAATAAATGTTGTATGCTTTCTTACAGTGGATAAATTGTGGCTGTAGATTAAACTTATAAATTCCTTCTTCTGGCATTATGAAACAGTACTCACCTGTCAAAGTAAAGTTTTAAAAAATCAAAAAATAAAATGTGCTTATAAGACACAGTTAATCTACTGTAATGGATTTTTTTCAGGAATGTCTGGTTGTAAAATAAAAGTAAGATTTTTCTATGCAAAGAATATTTTTTTGTAAATTATGTAAATTTATTTGTAAATTTATTATTTATTATATATAAATGACAGTAGAATGAAATGTGTGTTTTTGTTTCTTTTTTTTTTTTAAATATTAAGTATTAAGTCTAAAGCTGTTATCTAACGGAAGTAGGACTCAAAAGGTAATTGAAAAAAAATAACATAATCCAAAGACAACAAATAGTCAAGGGAAACAGATACACACAATAAAGAACATGAAACAAAAACAATACACCCGTAGAAACAAAAGTAAATAAGCAACGTGGACTCTGCTAAATCCAGAGCTAAAACAGGTGCAACATTAGGGAATACTCCTTGATAAAGGAAAAAGCAATTAACTTGGTATAGCAAAGTCAATTCTGAGCTCACAGAATAATAATCCTATACAGATTGTTTACATGCTACATTCAGTTTGATTCAATACAAATATGTCGTGCAGCTACCACCTCACATACACACAAAGAATTCATCCTGTTGACTGACCTTAGGCATAAATAATAAATATACAGCTTTAAAATATAGTTGATCAGCTGATGGTTGAAGAATTCCATTTCAATGTCCTTTTTCTGGAATCATGCATGTGGAATTTAACAGAAACTCTACATTACACGAAATATATACATGTGGTTGAAAAACACAAATGTTAAAAGAAATAGTAGTTACCATTTTATTCAAATTTGATGATGTTCTGAAATGCACAAATGGCTGTGTTGATGTGGAGTTCCTTAAGCCATCATATTTAGCATAGTTTTAAAAAATTGAGATTATGAAACCAGATAATAAGTGGCTGTTAACCTACGAATTATGCAGAGGTGATTAACCTATATATGTCAATATATAGGAGGTTCTCCCTCATTGACACGATCTCAAGGGAGAGATTTGCAAATTTTTTATGTAAAAAATCAATTTTTGGTATTTTTCAAGTAAAATATAGTAATTTTAAGCGAACACCTCCAAGTTTCTAAATTTTTTATTGATTTTGTGTTTGACCCTAGTGTTTGAGGGTCAATTGGTATGTAATTTATGGGTCGAAAGATCGCATATTTCAACTTTTTAAGATGTAAAAAACCTTAGCAGTATATAAATTCAACAGTGGTTCCATATTATCCGTCTCTTAGTGGCGATAAAAAAAAATGGAATGCACTAACATGAGGGAGGTAACTCAGGATTTGTCAGTACACACTATTATTACTTTCAGCTTAATAAATACAGTTTTGTATCTTTTATTATATTGGCTACACTTGAAAAGTTGTTGTCATTCCCATTTAAAAAAAATCCTAAAGCTACATCACATCGATAAAAAGATTGTGACTATTATTCTAAGGTTGACAGCTAGTTATAAAATTACTTCTGGTCTACGCACGATCATACCTTACACCCATAACTATGGAAAATACCCTACTGCAGTATTTTGTTCATTGCCCAAGCCATGGACTTTTTATAACAAGAGATACTGTTCAGAGGGTCTCCATAAAAGACAACTACGAGTACGTGGTTCTGAAAAAAAGAACTTCAGAGCTGCGTATTTGCAGCTGTGGAATACCCAGACAGTATCTAGGTGGCATACACTTTCCACTTTGTTTTATTATTATCTTTATTTTTTTTTTTAAATTATCCATCAGAGAAGTGAATGTTGTAATTTACTGAAATGGTCAGACATAGAAAGCACTAGCAACTTTAAAATAAAAGGAAATAATTCTTTGATCTGTTCATAAATTAGTGTATTTGTTGGGGAACTTTACATATATTCTGAGTCGCCCACCGTTGTTACAGAAAAATCCACGTTCTCTCTGACACCATAAAGGGTGTAACGTTCCATTGGGGATAAAATTGACTCTGTGCCACCCATATCAAAGGATCTAGCTGTTTTCTTCATAGACATCCTAAATACTTTACAAAGTATTTAAAGTGAGTTGGTCATATATTAAGTTCACATTCACATTTGAACTTGGCACAACTGGTCGTGTTTAATGAAATGATGGCATACTATTCAATACAAGCCAATTTCAAAATCATCATTTTCAAACACGTCTCATATGTGTTCGACATGTATCTTTACAACACTCTTGAGATTGTATGATAAATTCCTGTGCTTTAACACTTTCAAATCGATGCAACATTATCATCCATGTATGAAAGGAAATAAAAAGTCGTTATGGTTAATAGCTTTTGTTTTCAAATACTTAGTTTTAAGTCCTATATATGTAAAATCGATAATTCATGCCGGTTAAAACAAACTGCTGACTGCGTTATCGAACACTTAACCCTTTTGAATCTTTTGTTCTTTGCGACCAGCAGCCGACATGTTTAGCGATTTAGCCAATGAAATTCCTCCACATCAACTATAAGACGCTGTAGTTATTGTTTCGGTTGGGAAGTCTTATGCAGAATCAGTGATGCATGCTAATGACCAATTAAAGTTTTAACCTTTTCAGGCTTCTGCTGATGAAGTATTTCATGTTTTTGCAGGTTTTTACCGCAAGACAAACAGGCTTAACAAAATGGGATTGTTGCATCTTACTCCGGAAAAATCGCGCCACTTTCAACAGTACAACTTATTAGATTTTCAAGGAACATTTCAACCTTCAAGGGAAATGATATTTTTCAAAAAAGTTCAACAAAAAAATCTTATCGGTCTCAACCTTCCCGAAATCACAGTTTGTACACTTACATTTTTTTCATGACCAATGGTCTCATTCTTATTTTTATTGTCCTGGCTGTTTTAAGTTTGTCTTATATTTCATTCGCTTAATAGGAAATAAAACATTTCAAATTATACAAAAATTTACTGCTAAATGTAGTTGCTTCATTCATTGGTAGAAATCAAAAAGATTCCAACATTTGACTGATTAGTAGTACCATTATAGTAAATTGTTTCTAATCACAAAACACGAATTCACAGATTGCGTGTGATATTTTAGGGCGCTATTTAATTTTCCAAATGCATTTCATGATATTCTATCCATGGTTTAATCTAGAAATGAAAATGTTGCAGTCCTTTTTCATTTAAAACCATGTCCCGAACGAAAACTTCAAACAATTGCCAATGATCTGTGTTGTATTGGATAGCCTGCTTTTCTCCGATATCGGGAAACTTATGTCAGGTATGGCGCGTGGATGCTTGTACTGTTTAATATTTCACGCGCTTAGAATTCTACCTGGGACAAAATCGTTATTATTATATGAACTTCAGGAATTCTGCGACAAACGATAGGTTGGACGTCCGATAAGGGAAGCCCTGCGAGAATAGGACACGTTTAAAATGGAATTGATGGCTTTTCCTTCAATCAGTTTAGCAGGTGACAGCTAGCGCGTGCGGGTATTTAGAAGCATATTGGATAATTCAGGTGTTGCAGACGACAGGTGCAAATGTATCGTTTAAAGAGAAGTGACTTATTGGAAAATGATTTACATCAAATTTAGTTTCTTGCTTTAATGGAACTAACGCCAGAGATGAATGAAATCCAATTACACCAGAGTAAGGCAGGTAAGCAAAGTATTGACAAATGGGACAATGACATGTGATATACTATATCTCATTCGTAATCTGGACAGTTACAGAATGATTATACTTGTTTCTGTGTCCGTAGAGGGTTATATCGTTTCGATAGAAACTGTATATTTGTATCGTTGTAAGAGTTACGTAGCATCGCAAATGTTTTAAGGCTTTGAATTCGCAGGTTGTAGTTCATGTGAATGGTTTCCTTTTTTTAGTTACCATAATGACCACATGGACGATAATACAGATTCGGTTGACCAATATAATTTCATTTATTTTCATGGGTATCAACTTCCGTTGTCCCAGGGAAAAAAATTCGTTTGCTACTTGAATTCGTGGATTCAAGGAAAACAGAAATAATAAAATCATGCGGAAACTGAAAGTCAATGAGCACTTCGAAGTTCACATAAAATTTGATCAGTATGTTCCGGTAGGTAAGAGCATCTTTTCTGTACAAAAAATGTCCACCGAATTATAAATTACTAATGCCATGTCTATTGCACTGGTCGATTGGTCTTTGGAAGAAGGACATTTTTACCAGTACATGTAGTATAAATTAGTCCACTTGGTCGGAATGGACGTACTAGCTATATCAATAAGCGTCATTTTTGTTATGTTTTACAAATTGATTACTTGATAACCCTGTTTTAAAAGCATTTATACAAGAAGGTAAGAAGTAAACCGCGCATTCATATCCTTGTAAAATTGTAAAGTCAATGTCATAAATGTCGGCATATATCTAAAGACCATTCCAAGCTTAGTCCCTTTCGCCTGTTGTTAGATTTCTTTGATTTTTCTGCGTGACGAAAGCTATCAAAGTAGAAAAATGTCCCGACTGCTTCCTAGCCCTATTACTGGCAAGGCTCATTTCGAGTAATTAGAAATGAAAGGTGTCTTTTGTTTTCATGCAACCGATTCCGGCGATTATTTTTTTAGCATCAATAAAACAGGGAAATCCTTAGTTAATGGAAATTATTGATATCCTTGTATGAAATCCATATTGGTTTACTCTATATAAATATTAGACATTGTATCTACTATATAGTCTCAGAAGTAAGCCATCATGTCCTGGGGCTTAGTGATATCGTCGACCAATTTCTAATGACATTGTTCAAATAATTATGATATTGTGGTCATCGTATGCCTCCGCGTTAAATGATGCGTGAATTGGAATCATCGATTTCTTTTAATCACCATAAAATGGTAAAATACAGCTGTTTCAACAACAAATCATGTCGCATCAATGATCAATATGTAAATTTAAAACGATTATTCCAGAAACTGAAATACAAAGTCTCAGTGCGGATGTCTGGTCTCGACTTTCGTCTGTAGCAAAGTCATAGTGGAAAGGAAATCCCGACATACATGTATATGTTCGTTTGTTCTGTTTGTTTTGTTTGTTTGTTTGTTTTTGGTTTTCTTTTGAACATGACTTTAAGACGTTATATGCCGATGATCGAATATTCCGTTAAACATTGACAGATAAGTCGCATAAAAACGGTATGCTTATGTTATCAATGTGAAGAAACTTTACTTTTCTTTTTTTGTTCGGTTATAGCCAATCTGTCAATTAATTACTTTATTGGTGCTCCATCTTATTGTGGCTTTTTTCACAATTTACATTATCAAATAACGAAATTCGTTTCAAATCTTCTGGATATTTTCTCTCTCTTGAGCACCGAAGTCCAGGTCAACAAAACAATGGAAAAATCTATATAAAAACACTGGTCAAGCTTACACACTGGAATCCAATTGTTTGAAATTAACGATTTGAGTATCAATAACGTTGCCCAAAAAAATTGAAATGGTCTTGCTCGGCAAACACGTTGGTCGATTTCGTTATGGCGGTAAAAGTGAAGCAATTCTTTGTGATGCACAAGTCTGATTTTTGGGGTTTTGACATTTTCTTTTCTTTCAAATGTGCAGGTCTTTAGATTATATACATATGTATATTTATTCATTTTATGTTGTGTTCAGAAAAGTACAGTGGTAACACACCCGAAAAAAAAAAACGCAACCAATACAAACACATATTAAGATAATTCACAGAAGGATTAATTTCTATCGCAAAAAGTACAGCCAACTTGTAAAATAAAGTGTTCAGTTCTATGACGGTGTGTTCAGTATGTTTTTAATATCCATAAAATAAAGGCCTAGTCGAAAGAAAATTAAAATAACACCATGATCATTAACTGCGGCATAGTGTAATAATTTTCAAGAAGCAATACAATATTGATGCAAACAAGATGAAGTACAATGTCTGATACAATACAATCATACAGCACTTAAATACGGCCGATGTATCAGTTGATAAAATTATCCCCTAGGGAACACCTATGTCAACAAAAGTAACGCTTTATACCCATAAAACTTGTATATGTTTCCGAAGTCTAAACACGTCCTACAGAACATAAAAGCAGAAAATTTCTGTTCTTAGATTGAGAATTTTATAGTGTGGATGACTCGGAGCATACAGTAGTATCAAGATATCTGAAACCATCGCGATTGTAGACTCACATTTCATGTTTTAACCTGTTATACATGTTATTATAAAAAAAAAATAAAAAATAAAGAATACGTATATGTCTAAGTGATTAAGTGTTAGTAACTAAACTATAATACGTGTTTAAATTTTTAATCTAGTGTTCCTGCAATCGGAGAAGATACTCATCACTACTAGTTTTTTCACTCCACTTTGCCTCAAAATGTTAAGTGTTAAAATGCAAATGGATTTATCACAATGATAAACAAAGTGAAACCTGTCTAAACCGAACCATTTTTGAACCGTGGGATTTGATTGGTTTACACAAGTGTTTTGATTATTCAGGTTCAAAATACGTATAAAGTTACAAGAAGAAATTGAAAAGAATGTCTGATTTAGACAGGCTTTTCGGTTTAATCGGTATGTCCGCTGTACACGTAGGACACTTTTTCATATTACTGTTTAATTCCCAATTAGTTTAATGTAATGAATCTGTAACCGGTATACAACGAATACTAGTTTATTCCTTAGTTAAAAAAGGAGACATTTGTATAGAAAAAAACTCCTCTGCACCCAACTTATTTCATGCACTGTCGCTTTCTCTATATGATTCCATCTTTAGTAATACGAGATCGATTGCAACTAATAAAATTTTAAATTCTTTAAAATTGATCTTCGATTTTTGTATCAAATTTCATTTTTATTTTGCAGATAATGCCGAAAGACAGTTCTAGGAATGTTCACATATTGTATGATATCTCGATAGCGCATGCATTTTATTTGGCACTTGTGGAATAATCATTACATAGCTTTGATTATACACCGGTGCCAAGTAACTAGTGGCGCCCTCACGACACCACCGTCAGCCATTTGGGAGTTAGGAAATACTGAGACTGTTAAAGGTAAGTTATTGTTGTACATTCTGCATGTTAGTCTTTAACTTAAGTATGAAATAGCTCTACAGCTTTTTTTTCTTTATTTACGACATTGATGTTTCATGCCAATGCACATTACACTGTAGATTGCTGCCCACCAATTAAAATGAATTATAAGTTTACATAACTATTCGACGAAGATACTGTATATATGCGAATTTTCTTATATTCATAGGTCAAAAATTAAGTTCGAAATCAGTTTGGCCATTCTTCAAATCTCGCTTATTTGTTTTAATTGACGCATTTTATTTTTTAGCCGGAAAAAGGTGCGGGAATAAATGCGCGTGTGCATCTAAATGCTTACATGCTTTCATTTAAAAGGCCTTCCGTCATTTCGTCCTCCGACACAACGCGGTGCCGAGAAAAAGCAACTGTCCGTGTGGACAATTTTACTAGCGCTCTGCCTAAATATTCTGAATTTTCAAAAAACTTATTTAAAAGTTGCAACACTCATAAAAGTTCGAAATAAGATGCTGACCGATTATTTTTGTAAGAGTTAATGCCCATTGAAATTAGAAAATCTTGCTTTTTTTATCAATATGTGTAACCATTATAACTGCTTCCATTCTCTATGAATTTGCATAACATTTATACTAGCTTGGACAAGTTTAAAGGAAGTAATGATCGATCATTTTTAAGGGTTAATGCCCTTTGTACTTCCATTTGTACGACACTGAAAGCACTATCAGGACTAAATTTCTGTATGAATTATCATAAGATTTATACTACAGATTATAACCACTAATATCTTGGGCAAGTGCGAAACAAGGTGCTGACTGATCACTTTTCTAAGAGTCATTGCTTTTTGAACTAGTAAAATATGTTTCTTTTTATTCATACTACATTGTAAACCCTCTATCACCTACTTTCTTTCTGTATTTTTCATCAGATTTATGCTAAAGAGTGCCATATCAATAACTAGCAGTAGTAAGAAAGAAGGGTAGGCCAATAATTTTTCTGGGAGTTACTGCCCTTTGAAAAAAATACAATAAAACTGCAGGGCACAGCATGACACGACTGAAGTGATAGAACCCTAGCGTCGACACAATATTAGTTTTTGACACAATCAAGCATGGGGACTTAAAATTCATTATGGACACAACTGGTTTAGACACAATTGCACAAAATTTGAAAATCAAATAAAAGTTTCAAAATCAGACCAAAAAAAGTTAATTTTTTGGGGTGTGGCAGGGATTTTCCTATGAAATCCAATAAGATTTTCGAATTTGTTTGAAAGCGGACAAAAAAAGTCGATTATGGGGCGTGTGTGGCCCCTTTGACCTAACAAACATATGAAGTTATCTGAATGCAGGCAGGGATTTTCAAAAGGAATCAAATTCAAGCGCGGATCCAAGGACGGGCGTGCCGGACGTACGCCCCCCTTAGAACTGAAAAAAAAAAAAATTGAAAAAAAACATCTTTTGTTAATAAAATCTTGATTTTTTTTCACAAATTTTCTTTAATTCCATTTACGCCCCCCCCCCAACCTGAGATCCTGTATCCGCTCCTGCAATTAAGATTAAATTTATAATCGGACTGAAAATAAACAAGAGATTACTAGGAGCCTCAATCGCTCAACTTGTTAAATGTTTGCCCTTCATGGGCAATAACTCTAACAAGGAGTCGTCCTACAACTTTGATGACCTTCTCGTAAGAATCATTTCATCAATTCATCAATCTTCTTAATCTATCATAATTTTCAATATATTGGCCAAAAATTACGAAGAAGTCAGTCTTTGCCATTCAAGGGAAATCAATCTGGCAAGGAGTCGTCCGACAACTTGGACCAAAAAGAATCATAAGGATCATTTCATCAATTGAATTTTTTTTCTTTCTATTCTAGTTTTCAATATAATGGCTGAAAACTGCAAAAAATGCCATGTTTTACTTTTCAAGGGCAATAACTCTAACAGGGATTTATCTGAAAATTTTGACTAGACTAGAAGGAGACTTTTGTAGGACTTGTCATAAAGATTGTCCAACAACTTTGCCCCAGTGGAAATTTCAGTAGAACTCATCAAACTGAAGTAGGAAGGTCACATTTATTTTCAAATATCTCTTATAGTTTTTTGTTTATATGTAGGAGTAATCTAGGAAACCAAGGTTATAGCGGTAATCAAAAGAATATAATCCAGGGACAAAGACCAGACATGGAAAACAGACATACACAACAAAGAACATAAAGTAACTAAAATCATACATACAAAGTAACAAATGTAAATGAGCAACTCGGACTCCACTAAAAACTGGGAGCATGGACCAGGTGCACCGGTAGGGTAAGCGTCCTCTGCTTTTCTAGAAACACCCGCCGAGTTGCTCATAAAAAGTCAAGTCCGGGGTAGACAAGCGAGGAAAGGAAAACTATGCCCCTTGAATAAATCAGTTTTTATTGTGCTGAAGGATACACCATAACGATCCACGAGTTCATGATGACAACCATAAAACTTCTGTAGTGATGACTTCAATCTTGTAGCAACATAACCCTGTTCCAGAAGCCTATTTGTTAGAGTTCTAGCGCGATACAAAAAGTCTGCGTAGTTTCGGCACGCTCTGGCATAACGTTTGAGTTGATATGAAACTCCATACGCAGGTGCCGAAGGAATGTTGCCACAGATGAAAGGAAAGTAAACAATTCTGAATGAAAAGTCATCACGTTTGTCGTAAAGTTTGGTCAATAGTTTTCCTTTACCATCGATTTCTAAGTGTAGGTCAAGATATGAGGCTGACTTCACAGTGTCTGTAGTATCCTTTACCTCAAGTTCTTTTGGGTAGATGCGATGTATCAAATCCCCGAAATTAACGTGTTTAAAGATAACACGTCATCTATATAGCGGAAACTGAGATTGAAGGATCTAGCTAAACAATATTCTTTCTTTCTGATCAGATCAGCTATAAAGTCAGCCTCATAAGAGTGAAGGAATAGGTCAGCTAGTAAAGGAGCACAATTTGTTTCCATTGGAATGCCGACAGTTTGTTGAAAAACACGTAGACCACACTGGACAAATGTGTTGTCGATTAAAAATTCCAGCATTTTGTAAACATCTTCCTCTGTATATTTGGAAGATGATTTGAAATTATTTCTTACAAAGTATGAGGAATCTCTACCAAGAACTATATATTTGTATCTAGGTGTACCATCTTTTTTGGAAAAACAACGATGTATAATGTTTTTAAGTCGGGATTTTAACTGAGTATGGGGAATAGAAGTATACAGTGTTGAAAAATCATAGGTTTTAATGCTATTATATTCAGATAATAGTCTTGAACTGATTGTCTCCAAAAGATCTTTCTAATTTTTCAGGATCCACATTGAATTAATAACACTACGGGAGTAACAAGTGTTGTGGTAGGACTGTAGACCCTCTTTGACAGTTGCGAGTATAGAAGTTAAAAGTTTTGAAAGAGGTTTGGTGGTACATTTTGCAGATCCAGCTATGAAACGTTGTTTGTATGGATTCTTGTGAAGTTTAGGAATCCAGTACATAGACGGTAAATCACAATCATCGTCCTGTAGAAATTGTTGACTTGGCTAAAAATAGCACGGGCGACTGTTTACGCAAGATGTACACAATGTACATAATTTTTGAAGTAGATATCCAAAGGATGAACAAGTTTTGTAATAATCCACTGATGGTTATAGAGAAGATTTTTTAAGAAAAGCTATCGACAGACGACGACGACTATGATGGACTCCAAGTGATGACAAAAGCTCACATGACCTTCAAGGACAGGTGAGCTTAAAAGTATTTTTTTTTTGGGGGGGGGGGTGGCCCCTTTGACCCCTTTTCACTCGAAAACCTGAAGAGATATTTGAAATCTGATTAAAAAAATCAAAGGAATCCAACATTTTTTTTTAAATTGGCCAAAAAATAAAAGTCGATTTTTTTAGTGTGGCCCCTTTGAACTCGAAAACAGTCCAAAACACATCAAAACTGCTTGATACACATTTTTACCAGAACTAAATAAGGAACACAATTTAAAACAAATAATGAAAATCGGATTGAAAACAAACATTCTACATGGGTTTTTATAAATCACCTTTTTTACCCTCTTTGGATCCATATTCTACAAAGGAGGCCACAAAATCCAATTTAAATAGGAACCTTTTTTTAGTGGCTAGTAAACTCAAATTAAAATGTCATAACGATTGATCAACCACATTTAATGATATTGCACAAAAACAAAATATCTACGGATGACAACCATGACCGTGCCATACCAATATACCACCGCACCTTTTTTTCCCGTCCGGTATAAAAATTATATAATTTGTACAACATTGTTAAAGCTTTTAAGCCTTCATATTTTTTTAAAATTAAAAAAAAAATGTCACCAAGGCACAACAGAACACGTTTTATTTTAGGTTTTTTTTCGGTGGGGTAAAGGGTTAGTGCTAGTTCAATGTCTCAATTTTTTTTTTAATTGTAAGTGTTCTCATTTCTGGTAGATTTGTCATCCTTTAAAGTTTGATCAGTTCTTTTTACTGTGGCTAATTTAATAAAACATGTAAAACATGTGAAATAAATAATTGTGACCAAGAACATTAGACTGCAGGGTTGATATTTTTAACAAAAACCAAATAAATTGGCCTTTGTTAAAAAAGCATAGGTGAATAAAACTCTCCCTCATATCTACCATATTCTTTATATATTATAGTACCTATCACATTCAGTAGGCATACTATTAGAAATAATTACATAATATTAGGATTATATTTCAAAATTTTGGAAGGCTAGCATATAATGTTTTCCAACTTCCAATTATAATATCAACTTTCTCTGTTACTAAATATCATCCTTGTTATTAAAGGTTTTGTTTTTATTATAAATTCTGCACTTCACACCAGTGTTGTTACACAGGACGAAATACATTAAGGGATGTGTTTGGTCCCCTACTATGCTGAATTTCTAAGCATGGTAATAGTATGTTATCAATCTACATTTTTTGCTAAGGACTCAATGAAGAACGGCATTACCCTATTAGAATTTTGAAGTTAATTCTTGATGAGAAAAACTCAGGTTTTTGCAAAAGTAGCTAAAAGTTGCCCTATAGTTTAATCGCTACCATTGAAAAATTTAGTGATATTATGTCTAAGTATATACAAGATATAAGATAAATTACTATTAAGCTACTTCAATGGACTTATAGCACCTCTTCCTTATTTGTAAAATAGATATTTTTTTTTTCAAATTTGTGATGCCTGTACCAATGTAATCCACCAGATCTTTTGGAATTCTGATAAAAAATGCTTCAGAATATCAGGATTTTACATGGTTCAACATTGACACAGATACTTGTATTTAATGTGGAATGGAATAATTTACTTCCTGGTTTTGAAAATTTTTAGATTGATTGATTGTTGGGGTTTAACGCCCGAGCAGCAACATTTCAGCTATCTTCAGGCGATGAACATGAAGTGGATGGTAAAATGAACATGAAATGATGATGAAATGAAAAATGGGATGGGACACAAGGATAATTGGGTCGACAAATTTTGATTGCCACTGGAAATAGGGAGAGGTGGTTTGGGTCGGGCAATTTAGCCTCCTGTGGCGGAGACCTATTGTTCCTACTCCGAGAGAATATCACTGTAGGGTTCCTTAACGTGCGAGGAACGTAGCATCTTTCCCAACACGGTGCACCACTATGGTTTGCGGTCAGGTTTTCCGTATTATAGCCTGACAACCCCAGCATGTAACACACCAGGGGTACCCCATTCCACCACCTGGGGCACACAACCCAGTTGCTCTGTGGGCAGAGCGCCCTAGCCCCCCGGCTAGGGTTCTGAGCACTATTTAGTCGCCTTTTACGACAAGCTTAGTGCTGCTGCAGGCCTATTCTTTTGACACCCGGACCTGCACGGACCAAAAAAAAAATTAAAAAGACCAGCTTTTTTGACCAAATTGAATGATTATGACTTAAATATGCAGAACAGATTACGTAAAATGTATATACAATTAACATTTTTGCTCAGCAAGAAAAAGTTTGCTTTGACTCGAACATCAATTTTCAGGAAATTAAGGGGTCAAATTTCATCCATTAACATACCTGAACCTTTATCTCATAGGAGATCAACAAAGTCAGGTTTTACTAGATCTAAAACTGTCTTTATGGAGGTCAGGTAACACAGAAAACTATCATATAAATATGTATAGTATAATATTTTTGAGAGTATATAAAATCACTATGGTGACTTATATCAAAGATGAAAGTCTTTAACGGTTTTATTATATGAATCAATGTGCTTGTATAACTTTACTTTTGTTTTCTATTTTTAGTTGAAGGGGAAAATTTTGTGCACTTAATTTCAAAACAATAAAAAAACTAAACAAAATGGCTACAAAAATAAAATTTTATTTGTAATTATTTACATGAGCACCGTCGTTATAAAATAAATCGATCAAATACACAATATAGAAAATTAACCATAAAGTCTAAACAAGAGGCTCCCAGGAGCCTCAATCGCTCATCTGTTTAATGTTTGCCTTTCAAGGTTGATAACTCTTACAAGGAGTTGTCCGACAATTTTGAGTCCACAAGATTTTGGCAGGACTTATCATAAGGATCATTTCATCAATTGAAAGTTTCATTCTATCCATTTTAGTTTTCATGATATTGGCTGAAAACTGCTAAAACTGTATTTTTTTTTGCCTTTCAAGAGCAATATCTCTTACATGGAGTCATCTGACAACTTTAATCCCTAGGGAATTTTGTAGGCCTTATAATAACAATAATTTGAGCTATTGAAAGTTTCATTCTATCTATTTCTATCATAGTTTTCAAGATATTGGTTGAAAACTATAAAAAAAGTCATTTTACACCTCTCAAGGGCAATAACTCTTACATGGATCTGTCTGACAACTCTGATCTGTTGGAGACTTTTGTAGACCTTATAATAAGGATCATTTCAGCAACTAAACCTAATGGTTTTGGAGATGTATGCAAAAATCTACTGTCTGACCCCTATGTTCTATTTTTAGTAACAGTGGCTATTTTTTATTACCAATCTAAAATCCAAATGCTCAGTCTGTTCAGGATACCCTATAAAACATATATACCAACTTTCATTGAATTTCTGTACAGTAGTTTCTGAGGACAGATAGATCTCATCATGCTGAATACTTTTACCCTAACAGTTGTGGAGATATATATGCAAAAATCTGCTGTCGGAGCACTATGTTCAATTTTTAGTAACAGCAGCCATGTTTTTAAACAGATCATAAATCCAAATGGTCATTTTGTGCAGGATACTCTAAGGAACAATCATCATATGTTTCATCCAAATCTATACAGTAGTTTAAGAGACCAAGATGTTTGAAGAAATTATTAATGAAGACAACAACTGACACCAAGTGATGGCAATAGCTCACATGGCCAATGGCCAGGTGAGCTAAAAATTGATAAATCACATTAACAGGACATTACTGTCCTCTTTGTATTATTCCTGTTATTTTTTACCATTGTGACTACAGTCCCAGATGAATAGAATATACATTTTTTTCCCAAATGAACCATATTTCAAAATGCACACAACCACCAAAATATATATATTTTTTTCAAAACAAACCTCCATTCAAAATCATATTTTTTCCCTACATGTGTAATGTTTTACTTTATATATATTGCCTTTTATAGGACTATAAACTGAAATTATCTCCCCTGTGACAAACTGGACAGATAAAGTATGCTACAGGTGGTATACAGTAATTGATTATATAATTAGATAAGTTTCAATCATACAAAAAATATCAAAAAATATATCTTAATCAATAATTAGTCCTTCAAAAATTATGGCAAAATGTTGTAAGATTATAGACAACATCGTATTATTATTCAGAGATAATTGGATATAAGGCCAATTTCAATTGGAACTACTCTGATTACTTTTCTAATTACACAGAGGGTTGTTTTTTAACTGTAGCAGATATAGTTATATTGTTACAATTGAGGCCACATGCTTGATACAATATAATTGTAAGCAGGAATTGAGTATTGAATGTTACAGAATATCACAACCAGCTCTTAGAGATCCACTCAGAGAAGTTAGTTGATAGGACCTTTACCAAGCTGAGAGTTGAACCTGTTATATCTATGTGGTATAGATATTGTTTGTCTTTTAATACAGATTATTGCTATGACAACAGCAGCTACGAACACCATGGCAGCCAGAGTACAAATTACAATTACCATGTACCTAGGAACAGGTTTATCATGGTATGGATGGGGGTGTGGATGGGGGTGTGGTCGCGAATGCCAAGGAGGTTCTGATGATGTTGTTGGGTATGGTGAATTGAGACACATATTAAACTGAGCGATTTGAAGTTCTGTAATGGAACAGATATGAACTTTAAGACACTTGTCATCACAAACTGGATTCAAATTTTGACTAGCTGAGTTAAATTGCAAATATTTTTTAAACAGCTGCTGATTTTGTCTAAATGACATGGCAGCTGACAAGAAAGATGTAGGGCTTGTACTGTCCAATTCAAAGTCCTGTATAGCATCATATTCTTTCTCCCACTGATCCAACCCAGTTTCGATGGCTTTAGATAGATTGAGGAAGTACTGATGATAATTAGTTATCTCCCCTGTTAGTTTGTTGTACTCATACAATCTGATGCCTGGATTGTTTGATCCGACACCTGGGAGTGTACTCTTCCATGGAGTGACTGCAGGACTTAGAAACAATGTACCAACTGCATTTCCTGGAACAGATTTAATACAATAATACAATAGTTATAATTTTCATACGATACCAAGCTATGCCAAACAAATCTAGGTCATCTTACCATAAAAAATCCCAATAGTAAAATAGTATATGAAACTACAATGTCACTGATTCAACATTAAAATTTGAGATGACTTCCTTGTTAACAATTTATCTCTGTTGGACACCTGCAGATCAGTATTATTATATCTATAAAATCAAATACCTAGTAAAAATTCTTTTTCCTGAATGAAAAACAAAAAATAAAATGTTATGTGGGGCACAACCGCATATGTTGAACCCTGATCAGTTGGGACAAATATGGACACAACTTCAAACCTGATACAGCTCTCTAATTCAAATTCTGATTAAATGTTTATTAATACTCAGCTGAAAATGGAAGAATTTCAAACAATATTATTTTTTAAATTCGATTTAACTTTCCTTTTGTGATATGGAACCCAGTAATACAATTTCATAGAGATACTTTAACCTTTACTCAAGTTATTGTCAAGGTACAAGAAAAGTAATGTTTGGTTTCTGTGCCATTTTTGGCCTGGATGTAGAAATCACCCTAAAAATATATATCCTAGCTTGACTTTGGAGGGATAGATACTTATTTGAGTTGAAAGTTTTATGAAATGCTTGCTATTGGTTTCTTTATGGCCCCTTTTTGAAAACAGTAAGGATAATAACCCCATAAACCCAAAAATCAATCAAAACTTTCCTTTTGTGCTATGTAACCTTTTGGTACAATTCAATTGAAGTCCTCTCACTCTGACTTAGGCAACTACTAAGAAACAAGACAAAACACTTGCTTCTTACTTGGTTCAGGTCATAACCCTTAAATCAAAAAAGTCTAACCTTTACTTTAAGGAACATAATATTGTGGTGCAATATTATAAAAATATATATGCCTTTACTAGGGTTATGCAATGAAATTTTATGAAATGCTTGTTTCTAGCCTCTTTTTGGCCCTTAATCCAAAAATGTTTGGGGCTATAGCCACAAAAGTTGATACCAACCATCCTTTTGTGGTTTGGCACCTTGTTGTAAAAAAACATTTTATCAAGATCAAGAAACTAATTTTAAAGTCATATGAAAACCAAGTGTCTACAGCCTAGGATAACAGAAGCCATGACTTGGACTACATCAGCGCCATACCATATTTTTTTACAGATTTCCTTCAAACTTTGGTCAGTGATTAGAAGCAACAAAAACTAGCATTTTTCACAGACCCATTTTTTTGAGAAGGGGCTTTGTTAAAAGCTAATGATTTAAGTTTGTGATCTGGATAGCATATCTGTTTTTTTTTTTTTTTTTTTTGGAATCATTTCCTTCAAACCTACTTAACTAGTTGGTATTAATAAATGCTTGGATGGGATTGATTTCCACAGAAATTGGTTATAAAGGGAGACCACTTTTTAATAGATATAGTTATTAAAGCTTCGATAGTGACTCCATTTGTTCATAGATAATGATCAAACTTTTGTGAATAGTAAGAAGCAATAAAATCTTGGATGTAATTTAAAAGAAATCAGTTAAAGGGGACCACTTTTTATTTGGGAATAGGGACTAAGTTCTTTTTTAAAAGAGTGCTAATGTGGGCATATGGTATTGTGAATATGCTCACTAAACATTTTTAATTTCAAAATATTGTAATGTAAAAAAAATTACACAAACAGGTAAATACCTTAACTTTCTTAGATAGTGCCACCAATATTTAGATATTGTTTTTCATACATGATTTTTTTTCATCATTTATTAATCCTTACATGGGTTGTGCAGATATTTCATTTTAATTTCTCGTTTCTCAGACAGCACAAAATTGTTTCATTTAAGGAGGTAGACCTAGGATAAGGGACATAACTCTTGAAATCAGTGATATGTTTGAATCATTTTCAATTCTTCAAGCCTATCAAGCTTTCATTAGAAATGGAATGAAATCAATCCAAGTTACTTTGATGCTTACATGGGATTGGTGTATACTACTGAATACAAACGTACCAATTATTTGTAAGAGGTGTATCCCTAACCCAAGGTCTACCTCCTTAAATCAATAACTGAAAGTAATTCCTAAATTAAATAATGCTCTGTTTAACGTACTTTGCACACCTTCTTCCTGACACTATTTTCCAACCATATAATGACATTCAGACTGCACTAACAAGTTGTTAAAAGGCTCAAGATGGAAATGTACATCAATGTATGAAATGGAACTTCAATTTATAATTTCTTTATAATTGCAAATTATATGGACAATTTTCAAATGATTTCTGGACATTAAGGTGTGATATTTCAAACAGGAAATGATGAATTGCACCCTTGTTTACCTGGTCAATCAAAATCCAAGAATTAATTACAAAATTAGTTAATTACCATCGTTATCCTTTAGGATCCTGAAACTGTCTGTATGTTCATGTCCATAGATCTGTGCTGAGATCACATCACTGTATTGTTTCAGTATACTAACATACCTTGCGTTAAATCTTAGTTTGAACCACATCAGACCTGAAGTCAGTTCAAACATGCCTGGAGCTATATGGGAAATTATCATGACCTGAAAATAGCCAAGCTGGGTTAAAATGCAACACATGTTTTTAAGTACATTTGAATTTACCTGTAAATAATTTCAACAGAAGTTAAAAATTCAGCTGTTTTCACAATAGAATGAAATATTGATGTAAATATGTCTGCATCAGATAATAATGACATTTATATTTTTCATTTCAAAATAATGAAGTAAGCATCAGCTTCAATATTAACCGAAACATGTATGACAAGGTAGAGGGACAAAAAAAAACCAAAAAAACTCACCCAAACAAAAATAAAAACAAAAACAAAAGGATCACTGGTTCTATTCCTGTCTAAATATGTTGTAAATTTTGTCAAGTGGACAGTGCTTTACTGTTTTAAGATCCTTACCTTCTGTTTGTTTTGCCTTGCAAGTTTCAACTGACTCTCTAACCATGAAAACTGTCCAGCAGGATCTACACTATGATTGGTTAATGGGTTAAATCCATAATACAGATTAGTGTTCAGTCCTAACACTACCAGGTTGGTATTAAGTTCTGTGCTATAATAACCTCCTGTAATTATATCAGTTATAATTCTCATGAAGGAGGTAGACCTAAAGTTAAAGAACACAACTCTTAAAAATCATTGGAACGTTTGTATTCAGCATTTTACATCAATCTCATGTAAGCATCAAAGTAGCTTGAATTGATTTCATTCTGTTTCAAATGAAAGCTTGATAGGTTTTGGTGAAAATTGAATATGATACAAATATATCAGTGATTTCAGGAGTTATGTCCCTGATCTCCTTACATATAGTTGAGTGCTTTATAGCTATACACTATCCCTGTTTGACCATAAAATTCCAAATGATAGGGTTATTGTTCTGCATGATTAACTTGACTATTGAAAAAAAATGTTGCAAAGGAAAATAACTCAGGGCCTAATCTGGAGAGAGAAATGAGCAAAATTTTCACCTTGTATGGGTCACACTGAGAAGTTTTTGTAATATATTTAACATACAGTAGACTAAAATGTCAAAATTGTTATTTTCAAAAAGAATTTACAAAAAACTTCTCGTTGTTTTCAATGTCTAGATTAGGATCTGCTGAATAACTCCATCAAGAATTTGGAGTACAATGGTGTACAGTCATAAAATTATAAGACCGCAAATTTTAAGTTAAAAATGATTGATGAAAACTAGAATTTCTGATTTTTGACTACTGAGACTATCAATTAACAAAGACCCATTACACTTACCCACTTTAAACTGTTCAGCTTCTGATTGATGAAGTAACTCAGACCAGTTACTAACAGACAGAATATTGGAATAGTACGTTGTATTAACAGCTGGAAAGGCATCTTTAGGGTATTCATCATGATTCCCAAGCACAGGATAGATAGGTGTAGATGGAAATGCCTTCAACAGCTGATCAGTCACATTCCCAACATTGTAATAAATTTTCATCTCATTTAATTCACTGTCTTTCACATGTGGAACACTGTCTCTGAAATTAAAGAAGTACAAGTTGACAATATGTACTGGTATATGTACATGTATGTGTACTAGTATATGTACTGGTGTATATACTGTATTTTTACATGTATCATGTAAAAAGAAACCTGTGTATGATATACCCATGATGTACCAAGGTTATTCAGTAAATCTTATAACTTAAGGTAATAGGCATGTAAGTAACCTATCCAACTACTATTTTTTTTAACTTTCATGTGTACAGAACATGGTAAAAGACAAAAAGAGAAATAAAAAAAATGGAAGTTCATCAATATGGCCTTCAAAATAATCAGAAAATCACTCCACTCATGTATACAATAAACAAAGATACATGTAGGATAAATGTAACAAAACATTAAGGTATGAAAAAGTTAAGTTTATTTGAGGATAATGTTGTAAAAATTTTACTTTCAAATGATTTTAGAAGTATGTTTTACAACTTTTAATCATGGTAAAATTAAAAATCCTTAGAGAGCATGCTCACAATATCCCACACCCACACATTTGCACTCTTTTGAAAACTTCAATCCCTATACCCAAATAAAAAGTGGTCTGCCTGATCTGATTTCTGTGAAATATCAATCAAATTCAGGTCTTTATTGCTACTTGTCATTCACTAGTAAATAAAATCCATAAAAAAATAGAGGTGCTTTTTGGGAAACAAGGTTAAATCATTGATTTTTAACTTAGTCCCCATTCAAAAAAGTGGCTCCCTTTACTGATTTCTGTGAATATCAATCAATTCAAGTTCTTATTGCTACTAATCATTCATCAAAGTCTGAAGGCAATCCATCAAAAATTGAGATGATTTCAGGGCAATAATTACAAACATTTATTCTAAAACATATTTAAAGGGAGAATGTTCAATGACAGGAAAATGTTTAATAGAAATCAAATGTGAAACCTAATTTTCAATTTAAAATATAAAAAAGTATGAAAGAAATTCTACAGACCAGTTTGTAAAAAGGGCTCAATTACCAGTACGTGTATTCCCAAAGCAAATTTATCTAATTTAAATGCTATAGTATATTTAATCAAAACCATCTTTGATAAATTATAGGAAAATCCAACAGTAGACAAAAACAATAAAGTAATATGTACTTTTATCTATTCATTATATTTTTTATACTATAAGCTAATAATATAAAATTATTCTAAGGTATTATAAGGTAATAGGCATGTAAGTAACCTATCCAACAACTAAAGTAACCTATCCAACAACTATTTTTTTTTAACTTTCATGTGTACAGAACATGGTAAAAGACGAAAAGGAAAATAAAAAAAATGGAAGTTCATCAATATGGCCTTCAAAATAATCAGAAAATCTATAAATAATTTCTAATCAGGCCTTTTTTAGAATGAAGCAACACCCCTGTGACTTTTTGTTTGTTTGTTTTTTTGTTGTTTTTTTTGTTGCAATTCATTTTTCTTGCTCTGATTTCCCAAACAGATTGTGTATAAATTTCTACCATATCAAAAGTTTGATGCCACACGGCAAAGAACAGTCAAAGACAAAGAGTAAATATGTAATCCTCAAGGATAAAAATAACTTGTTTATGAAAGATTTCAACAAGACACCATTCCATATTACTGGTACTGCCATTGAATGTGAGAATTGGGGTGACAAATAGTTTTTTTTTACCACTACATGTAATAGACTTCTTCAACAAGTACATAAATCCAAGACAAGTCACATATTTCCATTTTAAACCAAACTTGATATTTAGTAGGTACTACTGGTACTTTGCCATTTTATTTACAGTCATTATAGCAGATGTTAAAAAAGAAAACATGACAAATAACTAGAGCTGAGTTCTTGATACAATACATATCATAACACTTTGAAGCAACAAGTTATTGATACAATAATATCATTATATATAATGTCATATACCGGTAAAATTGGCCAGAATCGCTTTCAATAAACAGCAGACAGTCTATATTTAGTCAAAGTTTATGAAGCAAAATGTCCTCATAAATGTCAATGACTATGTTTTACAGCACCAGTAAAGCAGAAAACTGGATTGGGGATAGAATAAGAAATCTTAGTATAAAAATTCAGGACATAATAAAGGATACAAGTATCGTTCTGAACAACGATCTGCAATGATGATTCATTGGTGAGTCATTTCACCTCTACAAATATACCATTTAAACCATTTTGGTTTATCCAGTGATGCTTTTTTCCTATTTTTCATATGGAGTATATTGAATGATTAAAACTAAAAGCTTGGTAACGAATAATCTCTACTTTGTATGAATAATTTCTTTTCTCTATGTTCAGATACAGGTATCTATATTAAATAATGTACATGTATAGTCATTTCCTACCCAAAATCCATTTTTCAGCCATGATATTACATCTGTGTAAAATTTCTGACTGAGGTATAGGAAATGGTTTCATGGCTGTAGTACCCATTGAGACAAGTGAGACAGTTGTCTCACCAAATTCTGGACCAAATATGATTTCATTTTTCATGTGTAAGCTCATAAAACTTGTATCAATGCAGGAATTTGATGTCTGATATATTTGTAGCTGTACCGTTCTGCTTAATTGTTCTCTTAGGACTCGCTTGTAGACAAATTTGCATGCATATTCAAATTTTTGATGCAAAATGCATAAAAGTTTGGAATTTTGAGATGTCAATAAAAAAATTATGTAGCACTGAAAAGGGAACAAATTAATCATCACATTATAATTCAAACTAAGTTAAAACTTGAGATCCTGTACTCCCTTTCAATTTTGTGATTTTTTTTATATCTATTTCCTAAACTGTTTGACTTATACACTAGCAGACTACATTTATAATCTGACATGAACAAGGCAAACATAATAATTAAATTCTTGCAGCTTGTTATACTTATTTAGACATTGAAACATTTTTTTCCTTCATCAATATTGATATAATCAAGCCAAAAATACCAACATTTTAAAATTTAAATAAGTACCAGGAAATGGACAGAACGCAGAATTATGCACCATTTATCCTATAGCTTACCCCTGTCAGAATTTGTTTTTGCCTCACCAAAAAAAAACAAAACAAAACCTTAGCTATGGTCTTAGTCCTTACATTCCCATAAACATGATAAAAACAAAAGAAAATTTTCATATTTACCATTCATGCTGAGGGTGCTGAGTTACATTCCTCTTACCATAACCTGATGTTCAAACTTCATATTTTTAAGGACCAAGTTTTTATCTCTGTAATATTCTAAGAACTATCAAATTGATCACCAAAGCTGTCAAAAATCATTCTTTAAAAATTGACTCACCCAGTCCAAAAAATAAAATCAGGGTTTGGGCGGAATGTTTTCATAGCAGTTATTGCTGATACAATCAGTTTCATAGGTGAATCACATAGATAGTTGCCAAAGACACTGTTGACATGGTTACCACTGTTGCCTTGATGACACATTGCTTTTGGATCTCCTGCAGCACTGTAGTTAGCATCATAGTGAAAATCTGTTACTTGCCAAAAAAAGCCTGAAAAATGCATCATTCAAAAGACTTTGTTTTAGCTTCTTAGCTACAAAATGTACATCACAGAACTTAAAATTTTGGAGTAAAAGAAAAGAAATAGCACAATAGTCTAATATTAAAATTTAATTTAATTTTTAATTATAAACTTTCTGATAATTGATTTTCCTTGGGCAAACCAGGTTACAAGCGTATTAGGCAAAAAAAACAAAAAAAACTATTATATTTTTTGGTTCCCTTACCAACCCTCCATCAGACCCCACTACCCAAAAGTTTTTATTAGTAATGAAAAAAAGAAACAGTTAGAAATACTGGTGATTTATAAATGTATTTAGAATTGATTGTAAACACACATGTGAGTGTGCTCTTGGTCATTAACTAAGTCTATTATAAGTTAAATCATTACAGATTTTACATTTTGAAGTTTTTATTGTATTCTGATCTTGGTGTCACACTTATTTCATTTCAAAATTAAAAAAAAAAAATAAATGAAAATAAAAAAATTTCTTACCTACCCACCCTACAAAATTTTAAATATTTTCACATCTATAGGATGCTATGCCTTAAAAGTCCTCTACAAACACAGGTAAATCTGTTTGTAAGAGTGAAATTTGTGGTGAAATTGAGGCCATATTAGTACTCCAGTACTGGCATGTCACTAATTCCTTCAAAAATGGCACACATAAAAATATACCACCAGAACTTGAATGCTAGGTTTCAGAGGAACAATCTTGTCCATGAAAAACATATACATATCAGGTAAAAAAAACGTAATTTATTTTGCACGTATCTTCTGTCAATTTGCCAAAAAATGATGTTTTTTAATGGTACCCTGAAATTCGTTATGGACATTACCCTCAACATAAAAGACACAAGAAAAATCGAAAGGTTTGTATTAGGTGGTGGTTTTGAATAAGTTTTTTGAAATCTATAGACCTCAACAATGAATAACTGAGACATTTAAGGCTAATAAAGAATACATATTTTTCAAGACGTTGCGGAATAAAGGTAACAAATTTGACTTTTTCAAAAAAAATATTGTACAATGTTTCCATTTATGACCAAGTCTTTTAAAATCGTCGTATCGTTAGTTTGAAGCCTTTCCAATCTAGATGTATCATTGAAATATCAGTTACTTACCAGCATTGCAAGTTTTATGTCAAAATTCAGCATATAGGCTGCTATATACAGGAACCTATATTTGTTACGGACATTAAACAAATTCTAAAAAATGTAAATGGTTTTAACAAAACATTTATTTCTCCTTACTAACGTTAAAACAACCACTAAATGTTGATAAATTTCCATATCTGAAAGCAGAATGTCAAAAACAAATGTTTATAATGTCATTATCACAAATGCATGAAGTTTTCGAAAACAAACGAACAGTGTTATAGGTCATCAATGTTTCAAAATTAAACCTTTTAAAGGTTCAAGATGAGTCAATATAAACAGCTTTGAGTTTCTATGGTCATTGTTTTATTATCTTAGCACTGAATGTGATAATCGTTGTCAATTTTTTTCTTTAAAAACACTGTTACGGACATTACAGTATTATGTTATGGACAATAATATGTCTAAAGTTCATCTCTAACTGAGGCAAATTCTTTTTCAACACGTTCAAGAACTTTGTTTTTTATTTTGAATATTCTCTTCATTTTTCCGTGAGGTATTGGTTCATCTAAAATTGATAAAATGTTCGTTTGATCGACACAGATCTCATCTTTTCTAGTTGGCCATTTGAAGGCATCATCATATTTGCCTGCTCTACACATGAAGTTGATAAGGACATCTTCCTCGTCAATCTCTGTTACTCTTCCGATGTACCATTTTTTGTCGTAAATTGCTGCAACGAAGTTGTTTTCCTTTGGTACTATTGTTTGGCGTTCCTTTTCATTCTGGCCTATTTCTTCTTGTTCTTGTGGTTCTTGGAGATCACCATTGTTCGTATGGTCATTATTACCAACTTGTTTCGACACTGCGCATGCCTCCCAACCTGTGCCTGTTGTACTGTTAACGTCTAACATGCAGTTTAGACAATAACATGATATGTTCCGTATGAATACTTTCTTCGGAGATTGAAGTGATGGAACAACAGCATGCAACTTCATTGTTCCAGGAACACTGGGTGGGGTTTCTCTTTCTGACATTTGAGAGGCTGTGTTATCATAGTCTGCCTGTGTGTAAAGCAAATACTACACCTTGCTTCCTGTAGACTCGGTTTGCATCCCCCAGGCAATAAAATCTCCTGGATATTACATTTCCCTTGCTTGACTGCCATATCTGCTGACCTTTTGACACTCCCTCCTAAACCATCACACGGCCCTTTCTATGTCCACTTTCCAGAGAGTTCCACCTGGATTGATTCCAAAGTCCTGCTCATGGTTTAAAAGAAATTGGAAAATGTAATGATCTCTGTATTGGCTGGTTGGTGAGTCTGATAAGCAATGGACACTGGTAATTGCCGGATAATCTGCCTTGACAGCTTGAATAGTTTTTTTCAAAATTGTATGC
Source organism: Perna viridis (assembly GCA_037379345.1). Classification (NCBI taxonomy): domain Eukaryota; kingdom Metazoa; phylum Mollusca; class Bivalvia; order Mytilida; family Mytilidae; genus Perna; species Perna viridis. Next base: position 50,736,242 of record CM074511.1, on the reverse strand, counting down.
ATTGCGGTTGCATTATGATGAATAAGGTCAGAAACTGCTATTATACTTTGTAATTTCTTGCTATGACTTTTCGGAAAGCACACGACCATGGTGTGTAGTGAAATCATGGAAGTATTCCAATAAGTCGATTGAATCTCTTTAACCGAGGAGCATGCGTAATTTTCCATGAAATCCATCCAAATCAAAATATGACCATCAGGAAGGTTTTTACATCATCTTTTCATCTCTCTGTACTGTGTGCTTACATGCTCTACATGATCCCTGAAAGCTAAAAGTTCAATTTTCAATAATTCTTTGAAGTCTTCTTTACCCACTTTCTCTTCTATGTCTTTCCAACACATTTTTTCATTGTCCTGAACTCTTTTCCAATGGAAAATTTTTTATCTCATTGGGACATTTTTCATCAATAGCTGAAAGTACAGTTTGGTTATCTTAGAATTCTTTAATAAAGACATCAGGGTTCTTTGGTACTTGTATTCCGTTACGTCTTAAGCATCTTGTTTTCAAAGCCACATTTTGGTGCTTTGTGCACAGGCATGTTTTTCTTGATGAAAAATTTGCAAACAAGATGTGGGCTGGCTTCATTTTATAAAACACAGATTGTGAAACTTTTAGAGTTGGGTTTTCGAGGAGAAACTTTACATGTAAATTATGCAAATAATCTGTGAGGATGCGTTTTTGCTTAATATCACTGTCTTTTTGAAATCGTTTTTCCCAGGTAATGTTATGCTATTATCTTCTCTCTCCAAAAACTGCAAGACTTCATTCTGAATTTGATTCCCATTAGTTATTCTTGTTTTTCTCTCAGCTTGTGCTCTTGCAACCCTTCTACGACTCACGTTTATCTCTTTACTAAATCATGTAACACAACGATATCTCTGAATTAATTTACATGACAGTTTTCAAAGCATATTATCTTTCTTTTGCCTTTGACTTCTTCTATTAATGTGTTTGCCATCATGAGTTTTCTTTTCATTCCTTGATATTGTCGACCGATTAATCCTGCTCTTTGCATCTCAATGCTATTTTTCTTTCTCGGTATCAAATCTGCAGTTTTTGGGAGTACATCTTTCTCAGTCTCTTGGGTTTCTGATTTTTTTCTTTCTCATTCTTTCTATCCTTTTCTGTAATCGTCTATTACTTTTTGCCAACATACTGGTATGGGAGCGCAATGATTCCAGTTCCCTGTATGCTTTTCTCAATGCTAAACTGTGCCTTTTTCTGACTCCCCTTGAGCGATTAGGCAGAGGCATTTTAATTATTAATGGTAAATGCTGAACATCTTGGCTCTTGCTCCTGGTAGTCTGGCTGCTACTTGGCGTGTTGTTTTGTATGGCTACTTGTTCTTTCTTTTTCTTATAATGTTTCTTCGCGGCTTTATTGATTGCAGCTCTTCTCTTTTCCAGTTCTTTTTTTGGTAGTCCTGATGTGTGAACATATCTGTCCTTTCGTCGTATTCATTCCTTTTCTAGAAATGCTTCCTTGTTTTCTTTTTTTTTTTGCTTCTCTCGCCATTCCTTTTGTCTTTCTGCATTTGTCAGTGCCATTGAAAAATAAATAATTATATGTACAATATGTTCCAAAATTGTCTTTTGGAATGTCTCTTTAGATTTTAGGTGTAACAATTTTGTCATGATATTTTCATAGTACTAACATTGTTCATGACTGATATCTCATTATCAGCAATCTTTCACAAAAAAAACAAAACAAATACTGACATTTACACTTGTTTATTTTGTAATTTTTAAGTGTTTTATAAGACAATCAAAATATTTTAATGTCCATAACAATATACATTAATGTCCATAACATTGATTTTTATACTTTTCTTCATATCTACTACTGTAAACATTATTTATTTAAATCATTGAATCAATGTTATGCTGTATAAGTTGAAGAAAATGTCCCTTGAACGAATTATGAAATTTTAATATAAGCGTTTTTAAACCTTGGTAATTTCACTAATATCCGTAACAGATTTAGTGATGTTGAGGATGATTAATCACAGTTTTAACACAACTATGCAAAAATCATTTGTATAAAGAGACCAACAAACAAATCCAATTTTATTCCATATAGTATTTCAATTGTAAGGGGGTTATCAAATGGACAATAAAATGCAATGTTCATAACAATTATGTATAAGGATATTTTTTTAGGTTTTTACTACAGGCATCCTCCCAAGTCAGGGTTTTGAGTCCACCCTCGCTCCCTCAAACCCCTGACATTACTCATTCATATTTAGCGGGTTTTGGGATTTGGCTTTCCGCTATGTAAATTATACATTACGCACAATAGAATACATGATGATTTTTTTCATATTCTTTATAGATTTTTGAAGTTGGATTAATAGTAATGGTTTCAATATCAATAGTTTGGTGTTATAACTTAACCCTTACAGACAATTAAAACAATGCATGTGGTTAATTGGTCAAAAACTCTGTTACTGCCCTTAATTTCTTAAACACGACATAATTTATTTTAATGATTTTTAAAAATTTGTTGACAGCTAACATTGTTTACTTATGAATTATTGTTCCTTTTGTCCAAATATACATTTTACTTGACCTAAAATCAGTATCAAATGTTCATTAATATGTAACGTTTACTAATAATCGAGTAAACAAAACATCATCACATACATTAACAGGGTTTTAGCAACAAGAGTGATGATCATTTTTTAAAGTAATATACTTCAAAAGTAAAATTTCAAAGTAACATATTTTTGCACTGAGTCCATCAATGGGTACAATCTTGGGTTCAAATTTCGGCAATGGCAGACATTTCATACAAAATTTTCTTTAACACCTTCGTTGTCCCTATTATTCAATACAAAGTTGAAATGAAGTGACATGAATATGTTTTGATTGCAACATTTACGCAAGAATGACTGATTAGCCAAGGAGTAAAAATTTTCCACCTGAAAAAAAAAAGAAAGCCTTATTGAGGAGATAATATATTTAACTGATTTTGATACATCCATAGCACCTACAGAAACATGTCATTACCATAAAAATCCTTACTAAAATGAGGTCATCGATTCATGGAAAACTTTAGAATATGTAAACAGGGAAATTAATTATGAACACTTTCACAGTCTGTGTCATTAACTCATGACCAAAAAAGAAAAAAAAATAGTGGAAATTGGTAAAAGTTTGTTTAAATATATAGAGCTGGGATTGAATATTACTAAGATATTTTATCAGTCCCGGTAAAAAGGAAATATTAGCGATTTTGGCTTATGTCGTTATGAAAGTTGTGTGCCTGAAACAAGTTATACTGCACAGTTACATTATCTATCAAACACTGATCAGTTGAGTCTGTCATCTTACCTGTGTTCACAACATTGCATCTTACATAGCTGCAATAGATGACAAGTAAGAAATAGAGCTTCATTACTGAACACGGAAAATTTTCTACATATTTCGTCTACTGCTCCTTTTGTTTTCAAAGTCCACCGACGATTCGAATCTCAATGTACAGAAGACCTGCACAAAGGGAAGTAACTGAGATGTTTTTTTTCTGAGGTGGAGGCTCCATTGGGTATAGGAGAGTTCTTCGTGATGTTATCACCTACCTGTAATTTGGTTTTGATTGGCAAAAAATCCATTGAGTGGCATGGGGCATCAACTTTGAATTGTCATAACTTTTTCATTTTTAAGGATAATTGAAAAATCTTTTGGTTTCCTACACAGCCAATACAACCCTTTTTATCCATGGAACTTAAATAAATATTCAGTAATTAAACTACATGTATATGAGCATAAAACTTTAGGCTAAAAACCACTAATTCTACTTTCCGTAGGCTTCTATGCTAATTTCACAATATTCAATGGCTTCTCTGGACTTTACCTTAACTTTAACCTGCAGAGGACTATATATCAGCATGATTCTACATATGTCAGCTCACAATCCTCAGAATGGCATGTGGGGTTAGCAGACTTGCAGTGCAGTACTGGCCACCGGAAGTGAAGGGTCTATAAATAGCATGGGAAATCCCAGTGTTTTCACAAGATAGGGGTGTATTTAAAAATCATTATGGAGATTAGGCTTCACATCACAAGAAGCAAAATGCACCTATAAAATGTACAGAAATGTTTGTCCTTTCAGAAACTGTTTAAATTTTTTAAATAAGATGAGAACTTTTTTCACAGCACTATGAGGAACAGGGGTAATTTCTGCGTAGGACTATTTTTGCGTACGTTCCAAATGCTCATTGGTTGAATTGGTGGTCTGTAACCTAAAGAGTCACTTTTTGTCTTAGAAAAAATAAATAACTATACAGGTATCTTCCTACACACATACTGAATGCATTTGCAAAGTTTCAGTGAAATGTGACAAGCGCTTTTTTAAATATTTGATTTTTAAATATAGGGTAACCAAGTTGTGCGAGCAAAAAAGTGACAATATTCTACCATACTTAAATGCATTAAATATTTGCAAAGAACTTTTTCTGACTTTTCAAATAAAAAATATCAATCACAACTTGTTTTATAACAATATTAATGAAGAAATAGTTTTAAAAGTAATCATTTTCTGAAAAATTGGTCTATTTTTAAAAATTTATTTCTGACATGCCTCCCCCTTTTTCTTGATCACATGTCAAAAATCCTAAATCTTTAAATTTTCACAAAAGGTGATATATTTGGCTTTAAATTTGTAAATACAGTGTTTTCACATTAAAACATGACCAGTAAAGGGCACCTAAAGCAAAAAAAGTACTCAATAATGGATTTTCCATGTTGCCATAGGGGAATGCTGATATGGCCTTAACCGCAGTAATGAAAGTGAGTTTTTCCTCATTTCTAACCTAATTTTTGCTCAAATCTACACAAAACTTGATTTCAAGTGCTTATTACCACCATATTTAGGTCAATATAGCCCTCAAAGTTTAATATTTGATATTTTTACTAAATTTTCTACACTTTTTACAAGATAGGACATAAAAATCAGCCAAAAAGACCAATTTTCCATAATTTGGACCTATAACTTAAAAAAATGCATATTTTGAAGGATTTTTGTAGTGTATTCCTCTCATGGCAAAGTTAACAAGATCTTCAAGTAGTTTAAAGCTATTTCAAGAAACTTTTCATTTTGCCATGGCTTCATCTTCAGGCTAAAAACCACTAATTCTACTTTCCATAGGCTTCTATGCTAATTTCACAATATTCAATGGCTTCTCTGGACTTTACCTTAACTTTAACCTGCAGAGGACTATATATCAGCATGATTCTACATATGTCAGCTCACAATCCTCAGAATGGCATGTGGGGTTAGCAGACTTGCAGTGCAGTACTGGCCACCGGAAGTGAAGGGTCTATAAATAGCATGGGAAATCCCAGTGTTTTCACAAGATAGGGGTGTATTTAAAAATCATTATGGAGATTAGGCTTCACATCACAAGAAGCAAAATGCACCTATAAAATGTACAGAAATGTTTGTCCTTTCAGAAACTGTTTAAATTTTTTAAATAAGATGAGAACTTTTTTCACAGCACTATGAGGAACAGGGGTAATTTCTGCGTAGGACTATTTTTGCGTACGTTCCAAATGCTCATTGGTTGAATTGGTGGTCTGTAACCTTTAAAAATAATTTTATGTGAAAATAGAGGTTTACATATAAATATCATCTCAAATTTATTTTTTGAGTAAAAGAGTTACAAATCCCCATACAAAATATGAATTACTTGATCTAATTGAAACATTTTACAGAACCAAAATTGGATGTAAAAGAACAAAGTTTTAAAGTTTTGAAAATTGAAATTGTCAATTGCTTATTTAGTTGTTAATTTGCAAACCAATTTAAAATTTAATGATATGCAAATTAGTGAATATGACATCACTATAAAAAATAACTTTTTTTCATGAGACATTTTTATGTAGAAAATCAATTCCAATTACTGAACTCTTTAATATTAATACAAACAAGAGGCTCCCAGAAGCCTGAATCACTCACCTGATTAAATTTTGTCTTTCAAAGGCAATAAATTTAACCAGATGTCCAACAATTTTGACTCAAGAAGACTTTGGTAGGACTAATCATAAAGATCATTGCAGCAATTGAAAGTTTCTATCTATCTATCATAGTTTTCAAGATATTGGCTGAAAACTGTATATAAAAAATAAAACAGCATTTTTCACATTTCAAGGGCAATAACTCTTACAAGGAGTCATCCAACAATTTTTATCCCAGAAGACTTCTGTATGCCTTATAATAAGGATTATTTCAGCAATTGAAAGAATTTGGCTAAAACTAAAGGTTTTGGAGATATATGAGAAAAACTACTGTCTGATCAGTATGTTCTATTTTTAGTAACAGTGGCCATATTTTTCCACAGATCAAAATACCCCACTTCAGTTCTCTGCAGGACACCCCATGGAATATTCATACCAAGTTTGGTTCCAATTGATCAAGTAGTGTCAGAGGAGAAGAGTTTTTAAAGAAATAACATAAAAATAGCAAAAAAACAATGAAAAAGGGCAATAACTCCAGCATGGCTTATCAGATTAAAACAAAAACTTTCCCACAGATAGATATCACAATGCTGTCAAGCACTTTTTGGATAAGAAAAAATAGGAAATCAGGAAATAATTTTCTTAAAATTCAGGATTTTATCAGGAATTTTGTAACATAAAAAGTAATGTAATAATACAAAATTCCACGAAAATAGCCGCCTTCCACCTTCTAAGTAGTAGCTTTCTAGAAATGTAGCAATTTTGAGAAGCAACACTTTGAAAGAAGTTAGAAAACTTTGATTAAAATACTCAGTAAAGGATATATAAAGTCAGAATTTGAATGTAAATCAGCAACCCAATGAATACACAATATACATTCAGTTTTACTTGTATAACACTATGCAATATATCAATATTTCAAAAATTCTTTTTTTGTGATGCAAAGGTTCAAAATCAGGAGTTATCAAGAATTTCTCTGGAAAATTCAGGAATTGCTAAAATCAGGAAAAATCAGGATTAATTAGGAAAACCAGGAGTTGCTTGACAGACTGTATATGCAAAAAACTACTGTCTGACCCCTATGTTCGATTTTTAGTAAGGGCAGCCATGTTTTTTTGACACATCAAAAATCCCCATATCAGTTCTATGCAGGATACCCCAAGAAACATTTATATCAAGTTTGGTTTTAATTGGTGAAGTAGTGTCAGAGGAGAAGATTTTTTAATGACATAACATTATAATTAGCAAAAGAACCATCAAAAAGGGCAATAACTCTAATATGGCTTAACATATTAAAACGAAAATGTTACTCAAATAGATCTCATCATGCTGAACACTTTTACCCCATCAGAACTTAGCTTAACCTAACAGTTTTGGAGATATATGAGAAAATCTACTGTTTGACCCTATGTTCTATTTGTAGTAACGTTAGCACTGTTTTTCTACGGATAAAAAATCCCGACATCACTTTTATGCAGGATACCCCAAGGAACATTCATACCAAGTTTGGTTCAAATTAGTCAAGTAGTGTCAGAGGAGAAGAGTTTTGAAAAATTGTTAACAACAACAACAAATGACAACGATGATGGACGACAAGTAATGGCAATAGCTCACATGGCCACGGCCAGGTAAGCTTAAAAGTCTTCTGTACCATCACAACTCCTGACAAAGGATTTTGTTGTTCATAGCTTTAACTCTATATTTTTGGATTAAAACTACACATAATCCTCTCATTTTTATGAAAATTCTTTGAAAACCATTTAGAAGCATAGTTGTGCACCGTCCTTGTGACTAAATTATGACACAACAGCTTGTATTTCCTGTATATTAGTATTCAGATAATTATTTAGCCTTAAAATAGGCAAATAGTAAATTTCAAATAGTATGTTGAAACCTCGGCACAATTGTAAGTAAGGTGAATTTACCCCTTTGAGTCTCCAGTGAGTTCCTGCTAGTCACTAAGTCTATTTGTCAGAAAAATATCCCATCAACAGAAATCATTATTTAAAATGAAAATATCTAATGTTTACAATGTTTAAATGTGTTTAAGCAAAATAAATTCTTTTCAAATGTTTAATTATAGATGCCTGTCTCACTGTAAAGTCTACGGAATGAGAATATAGTTGTGATAACAACAAATTCTAATGAAATCTGGAAAATTTTGTTGTTTTATCTGTTAATGTACATTGTTATGTAAATTTTCAAAAAATGTTTATGCATTATTATTATTAAAGGAATTTTCAAATTTAAGCCTTATTTTATGCAAACAAGAGGATTTTTTTTACATGGATAGGATAAGAAATGTTTTTTTTATTTCCTATAGGAATATTCAATTAAAAGGTGTGCAATTAAGTGAAATCCCCTGCATATAGGAATGAGAATATATAGTTGTGATAACAACAAATTCTAATGAAATCTGGAAAATTTTGTTGTTTTATCTGTTAATGTACATTGTTATGTAAATTTTCAAAAAATGTTTATGCATTATTATTATTAAAGGAATTTTCAAATTTAAGCCTTATTTTATGCAAACAAGAGGATTTTTTTTACATGGATAGGATAAGAAATGTTTTTTTTATTTCCTATAGGAATATTCAATTAAAAGGTGTGCAATTAAGTGAAATCCCCTGCATATAGGGTACCTTCTGTTATTAACTAGGCAATCTCAGGCAAGTTGTTATTTCATGGGGATTTCCCATTAACTGTTTTACTATCATGTAATCACAATTAAAGAGGTAGACCTAGGGTAAGGGACACAAATCTTACAAATCATTGGAATGTTTGTATTCAGCATTTTACATCGACTTCATGTAAGCATCAAAGTAACTTGGACTGATTTCATTCTGTTTGAAATGAAAGTTTGATAGGCTTTGGTGAAATTAAATATAATACAAACATATCACTGATTTCAAGAGTTATGTCCCTTACCCTAGGGTTACCTGCTTAACTATTTCATGTTTGGCACGTCACATCAGAAAATAAAATCTATTCAACAAATAACAGGTTTATTGTGAATTGAAAGACTCAAGACTATCATTTATACAAAAGGTAAGAAATATAAATAATAAAGAAAAAAAAAGAACACATTCAATGATAAATATAAACTGTGAAGAACAAAAAATTTAATGCCATTTAAAAGAATAATGATTGCTTGAGTTTTTTCTTTAAAAAAAAAAAACTATATAGAACATAAAGGTTCAAATCCAAAATATAAAAAAGATACATGTTTATACCAAGAGAATATAGCAAGTGGAGTGAGTCATGTTTATACATTTCTATTTGGGTTATTTGTATGTTTAAGAAGGAAGGAAATATTTGCATTTATTGATTCTAATAAAAATTACATATCATTGTGATTCAAATTATGTTTAAAAAGTCATTGCAAAGCATTTAAGTACGTGAAAGATTTGACTATTTTTTAAACTTAATCCCTGAATTCCTTTGATAAAGTGATATCAAAATACTACTATAATGTCTACAGTTAAACCAATGAACTGATCTGATCAGTCCACTGACATTAAAGTAACAGTCTTTTTAAGAATCATGCAAATTCTATATTATGTGAAACACCACAAAAAGGCTGCACATTTTTGTTTTTGTTACTAAGTTGCTTTGATTTATATGATGAAATATAGAATTATTCATTCCAATCTGTCTGTTCTTACTAGATAATCCACATTGAAAATCCAACATTTTCTACTGTATTATACTGTCATTAACAGAGTTATTTCCCTTAATTTTGAATTTTACAGTACATTCTATATAATTTATATCCCCTAACAGCATGGGTTACATGAAAAGCCACATGTTAATTCCTGTTTACTATAACATTTTAAACAAAATATCAAAAATAAAAATAAGTAGCCTTTCCAACAATTAATCACATTTTGCATGATTCTTATCTGGAGTGCTACTTAAAACATCTATTGCCATAACCACTAATATCACAAAAATAACACAACAATCTTAGGTTGCTATAAAGAAATAAAAGAAATTTTAAAACATAATGCATAATACATAATACATGTACATGTAGGTAAAATTAAAAAGCCAAATCAATATGAAAGAATATAAAAGCATTCATGATCAAAAGGAATTTTACACTTACAACTTTTTATGAAATCAACCACTGATGAATATATAGTAGTTATGTTGGGCTCTGTATAAAATGTACATAACATCAGACAAAATGATAAACTGTACACCTATGACATACAAAATGGTAAGCACTGGCATAATATGATGTCCAGGTTGGCATTGCTTTATCATAAGGTACGTGAATTTCAGAAATTCACCATAATTTATTAATGATGATAAAACCCATTGGCCAACCTTCATAGAAAAACAACTTTTCATTGATTTACATACATCAGCTCAATATCATTTGAATATGAAAATTAACTAGATGTACATTCCAGGTCTCGATTTCACAAAAAGTCGTAAGTGTAAAGTTGATCGTAAGTAATGACGTCATGATTTACGATCAATTTCACACTTACGACTTTTTGTGAAACCAATGCCAGGGTGGGTAGACTGAGTGTATTTCTGTCTAATTATAATTGTATGATTTAGCATTGTGTTGACCGTATGTGATTGGGTAAAACCATACATCCAAATAATGGAAGCAGCAATACGCAAATGAAAATGATACATAGAAAATTGATCTGCCATTGATGAAAATATTTGAATGAATAATATTCCTATGACCATAAAAAGAAAATCTATCCACCTATTATTCAATAATTGACAATAACGTTAAGACTAGTATAGCTCAATCAATGAAATAATGGACGCTAAGTGTGCACTTTAAAACAATTTGACCTGAATATCGTGACAAAGATAGTTTAATCACAAGACCGGCCAGTGTGTATATTTTGATAATTTGACCTGAACACCATGACAAATATTTTACATAGTACCCACCGAAAGATTTCAAAAAGACTGAAGAAATATAGTATGAAACAAAAACTAATTTATTTCCCCTTAATATAAATAAGCAAAATCATACCAAAATGGTATAAACTCCCATAACTGTCTATGATTATTTAGACAGCCAGTAGATCTATCGTAGGAATTTGGATAATACCTCACCCTATATACAACAAAATCTACTGTCTAAATATACATAGACCATCATCTGGGACCTTATAACTTTTATTAAACCCTCCATTTTCTACTTATTTTGCCCCCAAATAAAGAAAGGAATATGCAAGGTCTAATTTTAATTAGACCCAAGTGAACTTAAATGGTATATTCTCATCCAACCTTCACAAAACTTATGGGGTGGGTGGGAGTATTTTATTTCTCATTTTTTAATTTCTTACCCAATATTTGCTAGCCTAATTTTAGTTATTTTATACATAGATATGTTCCAAATCCATAGTCACATGAGTTTCAGAGGAGACACATCGTTTTAGGCACCAAGAAATGAAAGATTTGTGTGTTTCAATACTATAAACTAGAGAGAAAAAATCCTTATTTTGAAATTTCTGGCTCAAATTTGATAATTTTTGTCAACTTTTTAAGAGTGGGAAGGGATAAGAATCTACTAATTATTTTTATTTGACCTAATAGTAGGAAATATACAATAAATCTCTTGACCAAACAGTTACCTACTGCAAAGAACAATCATATAATGATCTATAGCATAAAAAAGAACAAATAAAAACCTATAAATCTGATCTCCTGTTAAAAATATGTATAAAAAATAAATTGAAATGTTTTGAGGATTTCATTTTTAAATCATGAATTGCAATCCAATATGTGTTGCATTGTATGCAAGAAATATAGAGTAGTACTCATAAAGTAAAAGAAGGACACAACCGTCATGTTTACGCCAACCCCCCCCCCACCCAAAAAAAAATAAAAAAATACCACGAACAGTCACCTGTGCTCAAAAAGTAGAAAAGAACACAACTGTTTCAAGTACTCAAAAAATATAAAAAGAACACAACCATCATCAGTACTTATAAGAAAAAAAAAGAACACAACAGTCATCTGTACTCAACAAGAAGAAAAATGAACACAACAGTCATCTGTACTAAACAAGAAGAAAAATGAACACAACAGTCACCTGTACTCAACTAGAAATAAAATGAACACAACAGTCACATGTTCTAAAAAATTAGAAAAACATGCAAGACATCAGTACTCAAACAGTAGAAAAAAAACATGTGAATCATCAGTACTCAAACAGTATAAAAAAACACATCAGTCATCAGTACTCAAACAGTAGAAAAAAAACCACATAAGTCATCAGTACTCAAACAGTAGAAATAAAACACATAAGTCATCAGTACTCAAACAGTATAAAAAAAACATGTCAGCAGTACTCAAAAAAGTAGAAAAAAAAACACATAAGTCATCAGTATTCAAACAGTAGAAAAAAACACATAAGTCATCAGTACTCAAACAGTAGAAAAAAAAACATGCAAGTAATCAGTGCTCAAACAGCAGAAAAAACATGCAAGTAATCAGTACTCAAACAGTAGAAAAAAATACACATAAGTCACCAGTACTCAAACAGTAGAAGAAAAAAAACATGCAAGTCATCAGTACTCAATCAGTAGAAAAAAAAACATGCAAGTCATCAGTACTCAAACAGTAGAAAAAAACACACATAAGTCATCAGTACTCAAACAGTAGAAAAAAAACACATATGTCATCATGGTCAAACAGTAGAAAAAAACACGTCATCAGTACTCAAACAGTAGGTAAAAAAACATGCAAATCATCAGTACTCAAACGGTAAAAAAAAAACACTAAGTCATTGTACAAAAGCTTAAAAAAAGTTACACATTTCCACAAATAAAACAACATGATAGTTTCACAATACATGTACTGTAAGAGATAATACATGTAATACATGTAGTAACCAATATGTCTGTAAGTAATATTACATGTAATGATTTTAAATTAATTATCCAATATAGACCTAAATATTTAGTAGAAATTTTCAATGCTCAAAAACATCTAGCACTTCAATGGGATAAAGGAAGATTGATTTAGGATAGCTATGTGTATGGATAATAAATATGATAAGAAACTAATGAAACTTTTTCAAAATTGATAAATCTTTCTTCATCAAAACATATATGGATCTTGCCATTGTTTTGAATAAATTCAGTAATAAAATGTTCTAAAAAAAAAACAAAAAAAAAACTTAAGAGCATGATGATGTGCCCTATTTCTGACAAAAACCTGTACTAAAAAGAACTAACAATTTATCACCTTGATACCAAAACTTTAATTTACAAATGTACTTACATCCTTTCCTTTATAATTATCATTCTCTCTACATTCTCTTCATTACTTCAGTTTCTACACATATAACCTATTTCCTATTTTACATTCTTTTTCCTGTCTAACAATACTACTAAAAACAGCTATTTTTGGCAGACTTTTTAGTGCTATCCACTGCTTAAACATGTATGAGAAAATCTCATAAAATTCATAAAAAAACAATTTAAAAATAAACAGATAATAATTAGGTAGAAGTCAATTTAAGAATCATGTAAATTCTGTAATATGTGATACACATAAAAAAGGCTACAAATTTTTATTTTTGTTATTGAATTGTTTTGTGGGTCTATATGATGAAATGTTTTATCATTCATTCCAATCTAACTGCTCTTAGGAGATAATCCACATGGAAAAACCAATAGTTTCTATTTTATTACTGTGTCCTTTACAAAGTTATCCCTCATAATTTTGAATTCAACAGTACATTCAATATAATTATTATCTCCTAAGAGCACAGGTTATATGAAAATCCACATGTTAATTCCTGTTAACTATAACATTTTATACAAAATATCAAAAATAAAAATATGTAGGCTTTTCAACCATGTAACCCCTTTTTGGCATGATTTGTATCTGGAGGGCTACTTAATACATGTATAATCAGAGAACTATGTCAGCTTGAGCATGCTCACATTATCCTATATGCCAACATTGCACCTTTTAGGAAAGTACAGTCCCTACATCTAAACAAGTACTATCTTTAAAAATAAAGATAGTCAATGCAGTAAAATTTGTTCCTTTTACTTAAAATTTTCTAAATTTCATTCAGGAAATAACACATGGTACGCAATTTTAATTTTCAATACAGGTTTTTTTAATGCAACTTAGTTATCAGTATTTGGCCAATTGGGAAACAGAATTGCGATCAGGTGACTTGCGTTTCCATGGAAGAGCATCTCGAAGGTCAAAGGTTAAAAAGCAAACCTATACCGACTGTGTTGGAAAAAAGTGGCCCTCCCAATTTCAGTGAGAATCAATCCCATCCAAGATTTTATAGCTACTCATCATTCACCAAAGTTTAGATGAAATCAGTCAAAAAATGACTATCAAGGTGAAAAACATAATATGATAAAGCAGAGGGAAGGACGACTAAAAATATCCCCAAAAACTTGTTGTGTGGGGCACAAGCATGTACATGTTCTATGATACTCTCATATCACAAAATGGTACAGACAGAACACTTTGATACATGCACTTGAGGAGATGGTTGTTGTTCAATGTCATCGTTCATCACTGCTACTGACCTCATTGTGACAGGAGGAGGTAGGTATGCTCGTGTCAGATTTAAGTCCCTAGCACTAAATTGCTCAGCAATGTCTTGTAATAGTCGCTCATGTGAGTTATGAGAGTTCATGCTTCTTATTTCTTCCATTATCTCCGATTCTTTACTGCTAATACTGAGTAGGGTTTCATTTTCAAAGTATTTACTTAAATCAGGATTGGCAAACATAAGGATTTTGTTGATGATTTCACGATATTTGTCATTAAGATCTGCATTAATGCCAAACCCACCATGGCCTCCAACACCTGAAATATTTTACAAAAGTAAAAGAACTACATGTAAATAAACAAGAAGATGTATGGATGTGATATTTTTCTGCAGGTAAATACCATAAATTTACATCAACAAGCATATTTTTGTATTTCTAAAATATGTGCACAAAGTTTTACGCTTCAGTTGACAATCAAGGAGAAAGCCACAACACAATCCTAATGCTGGAAACATTAGAGTTAACAGACAAACAAATACATAAATCAAAAATCTAGTTAGCAAAGCGTTTGAATGATGATTAAAAGTACAGTCAAACCTCAGTAGCTTGAACTCCAAGTGACCAATGAAATGTGTTTGAGTAAACGGGGGTTCAAGAAATCAAAGTTCTTTTATTTCAGGATTTTTCTCGTTGCTGGTCCGAGTTCGACTTTATCGTTAGATATTGCCTACTCCCTACGAGGTTTTGTTATTTTTCATTTGCTTTCGGAAGATTATGTTGATTAATGGACATTGAAATTGTTGTGTTTGCTTTAAAAAAAAAACTTTCAGAGTTTGAGTTCATTGGTCAATAATGTTTTCATGTATTTTTTTTTATGCTTTCATTATGCCGACTTCAGAAGATTCTCAGTACTAATGATAGAGTTTCAGTTTTTCACACCTTTTATAGCCCAAGCTGGCAAAATGACTGACGAGCTTGAGTCAGTGAGGGTTATTCTCAAAGACTTATTACTGAATGGACCGACTAGCCAGATGGAGTGTTCAAGAAATTAAAGTTCTATAATTCCAGGGTTATTTATATTGAGTAAACAGAAGCAAATTTTGGTACTTTAAATTGTGTTTGAAAAACCCTGGGTGTCCAAACCATCCCAGTTTGAGCCAGTGAAGTTCGAATGTAATTTGATTTTCGAAAATTCATATAGAAAAGTATTTAGTAGTACATATACATTATAACACTTTAAAAATTCATTAAAGAACTTACAAGCTTATTGTGTTTCAGTTATTTATACAGTGAAACCTGTCTAAACTGAACCCTGAATAAACTGAACACCTGTCTAAACAGAACCATGAATAATCTGAACACCTGTCTAAACTGAACCCTGAATAAATTGAACAACTGTCTAAACTGAACAAATTCTAAAGTCAAAAAGGGGTTCAGTTTAGACAAGTTTCAGTGTATAAAGACTGATAATTTAATCTTAGTTACAGTTTTTCATCTTTCAGTAGTATTACATAAAAAAGAGTACCTTTCATCTGAATGTAGACTAGCTGTGAAAAGATAAGTGACATCCCTCCAGGAGGGGGCCATTCTACAGACTCAAACATTACAGGGATAATTGGTTTCTTCAATAGATCAGCCAGACTTAACTCTCTGTTGCAATGATGAGATATGACATATTTTGGTGTCAAACAGGCCAAGAATACCTACAAAAGACATAGGTAAGAAATGTAGAAAATGTACACATATATGATAAAATTATATACAGAATATTTACAATATTGGGCAAAATGGAACAACACTAATTAGGATTTCTTAAGAATATATTTGACACAGAAAAACGTGTTATTTGTAGAAGCTACAAATAATCTACTGGTTTAATATCCATGATCAATAAATAAAGCCTTTTCGACAGACCAAGTCAGTGAAAGTGTTCAGGACTTGATTAAGCATGTTTGAATACATTTGTGTAGTTCTCTTCTAATTTATACCTTACAATTTCTGACACCAGAGTCAATTCTAGCCCCCAGTTGATCACCTCCTCCCATTTGACCAACATCCATCCAACAGGAGAAGCCTGACTTCTCTAGTTTATCTCTGAGTGAGTTAACTTCATCCTGAATGTCCCATTGATAGCTGATGAATACTATTGGTGGATCCTGTTTAGTATCCACTAAAATAAGAATAAAAACTTCTATTCGCAGGATAATAAAAAAACTATTGTGAAACCAGTCTCAAGCAAATCTGATGTAAATTGAAAAAAAAAATCACAACAAGACAATTTTTAATCCCTTTGTATCAATTTTTTTTAACATGAATTAACTGTCTAAACACTTGCCTAAACCAAACACTGTATCAATGATTGATACCATTGTTCATGTGGTACTAAATTATACATTTGTTACAAATCAAAACTGCCAAAAAAATTATATTATTCTCTTTTAAATGAAAATTTCATGAAATTAAATCCACAAATTATGAACGTATTATTTGGAAAAACATAAAATGGGTTTATTATTTAACAACTATTTACCTTGTCCACTACTGATGACATCAATGACATCATCTCTGTCAATTTTCTCCAGGTATCCTACCAACATATCCACAGCCAATGTAGTGTTACCACCAGCAAGTATCCAGTCAGCAAGAAAAGCTAGGGGTGGATTTGTATCCTCTAGTAACACATCTATTTGTTCTTCTTTGTAACCTGTCAAGGAGAAAAACCATTTAAATTACATATTGTTTACACATTAAAGATCTGTATTATACTGAAAATTCTTGTCAAATCAAAGTGATTTTTTAATAATACAGAACCAATGCCAATAGGGGTACCTATTTATCTGAAGGACAATAGGTCTATGGTAAAACATTAACTGAAACCTTGGTATTACCATGGTAATATTCCATTAGCTTAATTTGAGTTGGAAGAATAAGACCTCTCTTTTCTAAAGGGAGTTTATCAGATTAAAATAAGCCCCTCTGTACCCCGCAATGTAAATGTCATGTACTGCATAAAATAAATTAAAGTAAAACTCTTCTGAAGAATGATGAGGTGGATTTTGCTGTTCCTTATCAGAAAAAGCTGGAAAATCATAGATATTGTTAACCTTCTAACAAAATACATTTACCCATTAATTTAGCCAGTGCCATCCAATCTTGGTTTTCATTTCCTGCATTCAAAAGTTTGGCAGCACCTTTGATCCAGAAAGGCAGTTGTGAACTGTACTTCTCAACATTGCCCTTTTCTACCTCTATCTGTGGCAGAACCTTGCCCTGTAGGCCTATGTCAGCTGGTTCAGGGAAAAACTTTTGAATATGGTTTGTTTTAACTCTTCTGTGTTCACAACAGACAACCTGTCCATGTAAAATGTTGGATTTTAATGACTATTTGATTAAAAATCACATCTAGTATAAGTTAAAATAAGACAAAAGGAATATCCAGTATAAGGAAATTTAGAAACCAGTTATCTGGTAATTATTCCTCTAAACTTGGTATGATTCTATGAAAATGATCCATAAATTAGCTTTGTGAAACTTTTACATGGAGGTACTATGGAGAGATTCACAATCCATAGAGTGTAATTTGCAGTCAAAATTTGTAGAAAATACGGAACATCAGTATAAGTAATCACCTCTGCAACTAAATATGCATTATGGGGGATATGCAGTGTTTTGATTCTGTATAAAATACCTTTGAAAGGAGACATTCATCAAGACTGAGTAAGTGAATACATCTAACATCCTGGCATTCTGGGTTGCCATGGATATTACAGCATTTATCACATGGACACTGTACACATGTGGAATATTTCAACCTTTTCATCCAGATTTCCTTTATATCGTATAAATTAGTTTCCAAGAGATTCCTTATCTAAAAGGAAAATTAAAAACAAGCTATGATACATATACATTGCTATGAAATAAATAAAGTATCCAATCACATTACACATTTTAGAACTGAAACTCCTATGAAAATCGTGTAAAATGATACATCCAAAGGGCATTATTGCTGTCTGATTAGATCAGATTCAATTTAAAATGCAACTGAGTCAATGAACTGCTATGCAAAATACAACAGTCAAATGTTTTGACAATAAGCTCTGATGTATTGAATAGGAAATCATTTTTATAGTAATAGACCAACCAAAACTTTACTGGAATAGCACAAAATACCAACAATAATATCCTGCAATGTAACAATAAACGTCCTGGCTAAAGCACATGATATGAATGTCAGCTGTTATTTGTTTTGGTATCTATGTTAATGAACCTGCCCACATAGCCCATGCAACCACATTTTTTACCAGTTATTTCTGTGAAATTTTCAAAGTCCAAGGGGCTGTAATTTCTGTAAAAATCAGCTAATTATAACATAATCTTGTTTGTAACTCATGATGGTTGACTCAACGACCAAAAACAAGCTCAATTTCTCCAAGCGTTGAGGAAAACAGTGGAAAACCTAATTCTATGAGTTTTTTTTTTTAAATCCAAGGGCCATAATGTAATTAAAAAATAAGTAAAGCAGAATGAAACATAAACTTGGTCTGGAACTCATGATGTTAAACTCAAGTATCAAAAATCAGCTCAATAACTACAAGGGTTCAGAAAAAATGTAGATCACTTATTTTTTTGAAAGTCCAATGGCCTTAATGTCATACAGCGGTAGTTCAATTCTACCGGAATTAGAACCTTCTTACTGTTCTACAGTTGAAACAGAAAATCTACCGCTTTCTGAATATTATATCGTAAAAAAATTTTGGATGCCATTTTTTTTATATACTGAAAGAAAAGACCTGAGAGGATCAAATAACGACATTTCCGGTTGATCTCGGGTAGACAGGTGAACTGTTAATTACCGAGAATTAGGGTCACAAACAGTAATTTAGGGCTTTAGTGGTTATCGACGAGACGTGATTTAAAAGATGTGTGATGATTATTTAACAACAGGAGATGATTGACAATTATCCAAAGTTTTAGTGGCACACGCTTAATTGATTAAACATTTATTACCGTTGATTGGGACTGGTGTCAATATTGAAGTGGGACATATGATCTTTTGATGATTATAGAAACATTGACCATGCATTCACTGAAAATGACTCGAAGTATGGCTTGTTTTTTCATCCAAGTCAATGGAGGAACTAAGTGAATTTTTCTATTTGGAGCACTCTCACAATCATCAACCATCAAAATGTTGAAACGTAATATTTCATTTTCAGCACCTCCTGCCAAGAGAGCAAAGGACTGTTCCAAATTCAATGCTGCGTGGAAGTCAAAGTTAAAGTGGTACCAAGTCAGTAATGACTATTTGAAATGAAATCATTTTGATGCATATTTATGCAACAGTAGCAGTTGCACGTAGTGACAATTTTTAGATGAAAATTATTTAACTAATTATTGAAGATATATCCAAGGAGCTATCTGTAAATCCTTGATATACTGAATTGTCAATAATAAATAAAATCATTAAAATGTCCAAGTGTTACTTCATCAAAAAGGTCTTTCCAACTATTCAAGTAAAGTATTCAGCATTTTTTCTCATGAAAACAGACTTAAAACAAAGTTTTCATAAGTTTCACATAAATTTGACTTGTTACACCATGAAAAAAAAAACACAGATAAAAAAAAAAACTCCACTTTTCAAACCAAATTTCCAGCTGAAAAATGACA
Source organism: Perna viridis (assembly GCA_037379345.1). Lineage (NCBI taxonomy): Eukaryota > Metazoa > Mollusca > Bivalvia > Mytilida > Mytilidae > Perna > Perna viridis. The sequence goes on along the minus strand of CM074511.1, from coordinate 50,716,108 downwards.
AATCCCCAGTTTTGAAGGAATGTCCTTTTTAAAAAATCAGCGGAGTGGAACAAAACTTATACTATAACTGATAATTGTAGACCAACATAAAAATATTAGCTCAATATCTGGAAGAGTTTAGACAAAAGCACAAAAAACTCATATTGGACTGACTGATGGACATGTTAAAACATTATACCCTCAGCAACTTCGTTAAAATGGTTATAAAAAGGAAAAAAAACAGTGATAAACAAACAGGAGCTTCCTTCCATCCAGAAAAAAACGTTTTAGAGAAACATTATTAAAGTTGTTAAAAGATGATCTTGACTTATTGCACAATGTGTGAATGGACAGACTGACTGACAGGGATATACCCATTAACATAAAAAATCAGTCAAAAAATGGGCAAATAAAAAGGAGCAAACCTTAGCACAGACAACAGATTTTGGCAAAAAGACAACATTGTCTTCCTCATTCTCAGCCTCTTCTTCCATTTCTAAATCTATATCCAAGTCAGTCACTTTTATAACTACAACCTAGAAACAGAAATAAACAGACTGAAAAGACATGAAACCTGGTTAAACTCATCCAAACTTTCTATTAATGGTACTTCAATGCATGTACTCAAAAGCAAGGAAAGCCAAGATGTCTTACACTGTGTTTGTAAGTACTTTTATTCATGGGTTCCAGTTTTTGTGGTGTTAGGGAAAAAACATCAGTTTGTAGATTTTGAGTTCGTGGAATCAGCTAGTCCATTACTCAAATGAATGGAAGATTTCCTTTTTGTTGTGGATCAAATCTTATGGTTTGCCAAAGTAATGAAAACCATGAAAACTGGTACTCCACAAACAATGATACTTATGCAGTAATAAAGGATTCAGTAGTATCTTTTTGAGAAAAAAATAAAAAAATAAAATCTCTGATCCCCTGTAAGGTATACTGTAAATTCCAGAAATTGTGAAAATTTTTATTATTGACAAAAATGCAACTGACCTAAAATTGCAAAAATAAAACACTTTTAATGACTGATGCAAGATTTTTTTCCCCCTAAAAATCATAATTATTAAAATATCATTTTTTACATAATTGCAATAATTAATATATATGATAAATTCTGAATTTACAGTACATACAGTGTAATATGATATAGTATATTCAATGTTGATACAATTCATGTAAAAAACTGTACCTTTATTCTGTGGCATTTTGAGGGTGCCAATTCTAACACAAAATCATGTTCTTGATCAAAGTAGAATCTGACAGCATTTTTGATCATCCCATGAGGCTCTTTACCAAATGATTCCTGTGACCACCTTATCATTCTTGTAACCATTCTGTGGTATAATCCCTCTAAAAAATACATGATCCAAGGAATAAAATAAAAAAATGACTATGTCTTTTAAAAGAAGGACAAACAACTGCTAGAAATCTTAACCTTCAAATAATTTACATTAGACATGTAAAAATAAATTTTAATTCCAAGAATATTTTCCTTAAATGTAAACAAAATAGTTTGTTTAAGTCATTATAGTCACAGACAAAAAAATATAAATTACATGTATCTAATTCTTAACAATTTGTTTAAACCCACATTTACACCAAGATTACTTTTCAATGGTGAAACCAGAAGCAGGACAAAACAACTTGCACAGTACAGATGATTCAGTGTGAAATAACCTAGATTCCTACCTGGAAGATTATGGTTAAAGTTGACCTAGATTCCTACCTGGAAGATTATCATTAAAGTTGAAGCGTGAAATGACCTAGATTTATACCTGGAAGATTATCATTAAAGCTGAAGTGTGAAATGACCTAGATTCCTACCTGGAAGATTATTGTTAAAGATGACCTAGATTCCTACCTGGAAGAATATCATTAAAGTTGAAGTGTGAAATGACCTAGATTCCTACCTGGAAGATTATCATTAAAGTAAAGTGTGAAATGACCTAGATTCCTACCTGGAAGATTATCATTAAAGTTGAAGTAGAAGACAGCATGGTTGGGATGAGAGGTGTACAGAGATTCCTACCTGGAAAAGTATCATTAAAGTAGAAGTAGAAGACAGCATGGTTGGGATGAGAGGTGTACAGAGATTTCTCTGTTGTGGTTCCTACCTGGAAGATTATCATTAAAGTTGAAGTAGAACACAGCATGGTTGAGATGAGAGGTGTACAGAGATTCCTACCTGGAAAAGTATCATTAAAGTAGAAGTAGAAGACAGCATGGTTGGGATGAGAGGTGTACAGAGATTTCTCTGTTGTGGTTCCTACCTGGAAGATTATCATTAAAGTTGAAGTAGAACACAGCATGGTTGGGATGAGAGGTGTACAGAGATTTCTCTGTTGTGGTTCCTACCTGGAAGATTATCATTAAAGTTGAAGTAGAACACAGCATGGTTGGGATGAGAGGTGTACAGAGATTTCTCTGTTGTGGTTATTCTGGATGGAATATAAAACATCTTCGGTTTATATCTTCCTGCACAACCAACCTACAAATATAAAAGATATTTTACATGACAATATTTTTTTTATTTATTCAGATCTGTATTTTTGAGAAAACAATACATTATCTTCCACTTATATCATGACTAGAATGATAATCCTTCCAAAGTTCCAATTTCTAATACAGTATATAATTTTTATTCCAAAAATACAACATGTGAATGACAAACTAAGGCTGATGATTGTGGTCAGTAACTGTTTCTGAATTTGAAAAGTGAATTTGAAAGGTTTTTAACATTCATGAATCACCTGTCTCATTTTCCTAAAGACTGCTACTTAAAATGTTTCATGAAATAAAATTTAACATATTGACAAGCGATTGCTTTTCATATCTTTATCACAAAAAATTAAGTTTTGAATGATGAGGAACTGATATTTTGCTTATGATTGGTTAAATTCTAATGCAGTTCCTTTACTTCATTGCAGAAACTCCATGGTGTTTTTAAGCTTCACTTTAATCTTCTTAATACAACTACAATGTCGACTGATAAAAGTGAATATACTGTTTATCAGATAATTTGAGGAAATTTATCTCCATCATAACTTAAAATATAATCTTTGATGGGCATTAAATTGGGGGAAAGCTAGAATATTCAATAGTTCAGTATAGGAGATACATACCTCTGACTCTTCAGACAGACATTCACAGATGAGATCAAACTTGTCCATCAACCCTAGCAACAGTAATTTTTCCTCTAGTGAATCTTTCCATATACTGTCTATCAGAGATTCTTCAAGCTTCCCTTTCTCATTCAACATTCTCCATCTATCTTTAGATAGATTCCACTAAAAAAGGACATACCAGTTCATGAAGTTATCATTGAATTATAATAGAAAGTTTAAATAATGATAAAAAATTCAAGAGGAGGTCAAAAATAAAATTTGTGAGGTTTTTTTGTAAAATCTTCAATTTTAAGTGATTTGATTGGTCAAAATTTGAGCTGAAGAGAGTTTGAGGAAAGTCTTAATTTCAGATTGGTTATTCACCAGACCTTGAACACTTTGTTAATCTCGACAGGTAATGAAACACAAAGTTTCCTCAGGTGCAATGCGTATTGATACAATTTACTTTCCTTTCCATTCAAATGAATTATGTGTAGAAGCAAAGAACAAGGTAACTGAAAAAACATGACAGACAAAGACAAGAAAAGAATTTGGTAGATACCTGAATGAAAAACAACAATACAGGATTGTAACAGTTTTAAAGGTCAAGGCAGAAATAATACACAATTCAACAGCAAACTGGATTGGGTAGTCAATGGTGAAAACTGGACTTCCATACTCAAGACTATCATAACTAAAATTCAATTAATCAGAAAACCCAATGTCAGTATGATGTTACATTGTCACTGACAACTGGCAGAGTAAAAATATAAATAAGTACAAACTGACCTTATGAACTGTTAATGAGGTCTAACTTACCTTGTCTTTAACTGTTAATGAGTACAACCTGACCTTGTCATTAACTGTTATGAGAGTGCTTGCTTACCTTTAATGAGTAGTTACCTTGTCATTAGCTGTTAATGAGTGTTAACTTACTTTTCTATTAGCTGTTAATGAGTGTTAACATACTTTGCTATTAGCTGTTAATGAATGTTAACATACTTTGCTATTAGCTGTTAATGAGTACCAACTTCTTTTGTCATTAGCAGTTAATTAACAGTTAAACAATACTTTCTTGCTTTAACATTAGCTGTTAACTTACTTTATCATTAGCTGGTTTGGCTGTAACTATCCTTGTGAACATATCAACAAGCCACTGGGGTTTCAGTATAATGGTATTCAACAATAATGTATCTAAGGTTCCTGCACTCCCATAATACAATATAACACCTAAGTCATGATAAAACTCTAACATGGTTCGGAATTCTTTCATGGTACCAATTCCTAAAGTTCTGGCAACTTCCTGGATCTATAATAAAAATTACAAAGTAAAAACAAAATTAGGATTAGAACAGTAGAATTTTCAATACTACAATTTTAGTTTTTCTATTTAAACAATCTTTTTTAAAGAAATTTTCCAAATAATCAAATAAAATGTATTGAATAATTAGATCCAAGAAAGATCATATTTTGTTCAATGTTCTTAAGCAACTAGTAAATAATAACAGTTTAACGACATTTTGTTCCATCATTTCATACATACCTGGTCATATGAGGCATATTTTGTTCCCTTGACAACCAATCTTGACACTTCCTGTTCAAATCTCAGCCATTTTAAAGGAATTGTTTCACCCATGTATTGTTCTTCTGTTGCTATATCTTCTATTTTTTGTCTCAAAGTATCTATCTAACGGGAGAATCAAAACAATTAGGTTGCATGTTTCAACAAATATTTCTCTTCTAATAATTTTTATCTAGTTTACCAATTCAGTTTGTATAATTAACTTGAATTATTTCATGTTGTCTTACCTTTATACATCCTATGGTACGTTTTTGGAGGGTGAAAAATTTGGTGATTTAGAGGCAAAAAAGTATACAAAGTATTCCTGATATTTGTTTTGGCAAATGCTAAGTGATGCACTAAATACTTATGCAGCAGTCTTTATAGACATCTGACAGGAGGTGATTCATGCATGTCAAAAACCTACTGAATTCAGTTTTATTTCTTGTTCAGAAACAGTCACTGATCACATAAACAGTCTTACTTTTTCATTTAGATGTTGTGCTTTTGAGATAAAAATATACAGATTGTACATGAAATTTACACTTTGCAAGATTTTTTTCTTCAGTCGATTGTAGTGGGAGATAAACGTATGATTTCCTAAAAAAATGCAGATGAGAAAACAGATATGATTATTGTTACGTAAAATTGAACATTTGTAGACTGAAAAAGCATTGTTTGTTCAGTGGGTTTTTCTAAACCATGAGTCACTGTACTATTGACAGTGTCTGAATTTCATGTTGAATGGTACTGAAGCTCATAGATAATATTTCACAGAATTTATTTTGGTGTTGTAAAACAGATCCCTTATATATGCAAAAAATATTATAAATGACCTAAACTATAGATAAACTGATACATCAAAACAATTATTAAAAAAAATAAATTTAAAGAAGACAACTCACTTGTATGTCTATTATCCCAGTATCAAGATTATTTTCTACTGCTATGAATGGAGTTATTATATGTTGAGAATATGGCTTTTCCTGTAGAAACTCACGTATAACACTGAACTTTTCCTCTACCTGTGCAAACAAAATAAATTCTTATGATTTTAAACCTTATTTTGAATGGGAAATTAATTTTTTACTAGTCATTAGCAAGTTACTAACATAGAACAGAATTACTTACCTAATTACCAATTATTCCCATAAAGAGTTTGCAAGAGTAATCAAAGGAACAAAGATTCCAGTGGAAATCAAAAGAATGTAATCCAGGGACAAAGACCAGACATGGAAAACTTACACAACAAAGAACATAAAATAACCAAAATAATACACACAACATACAAAGCAACAAAAGTAAATAAGCAAATTGGACTCCACTCAAAATTGGGAGCATGGACCAGGTGCAACGGTAGGATAAGTGCTGTCTGCTTTTCTAGAAACACCCACCAAGTTGCTCTTAAAAAGTCAAGTCCAAGGTAGACGAAAGATGAAAGGGAAACTATGACACATTGAACAAGACAGTTTTCATGTTGCAGATAGATACACAGTAATAATCCACAAGTTATAAGTGTTTCTAGCATATACACATATACCTGTGTCTAGAAAGCAGTGAAATATAATGCTCCTGACACAAATGCCTGAAGGTGACAGTAGTGGAACGCAAAATCATACTGAAAATATGAAGACAATGTTATAAAATATGAAATAACTAAAAGCATAGCTTTTAATTTGAGAGCTGAATTTACGTATATTTAGGATGCATTAACAACCATTGATAACCATAGTCTTAGACAGTGTAACTTGAGGTAACTACTAACCAAAATATCCAGTACATGAGGATCTTGCCCAAGACTATTCCTATGTGTTCCCACTATAAACACTGGTGGTGACAGTCTAGTATTGTCAAGCTGAGATCTGGTATTATCTGATATATGGGAATGAATTGTCTTCAACCAATAATCCATGTAATCAAGTGTATTCATATCATTCTACAATAACAGAATATTGTCCATCAATTTCAATTAAAACAAATGTAATATTCCTTCTTAATTGTTATATAGATAGCAGTGTTTTATCAAATGTTCCCAGCATAATAAATTTTGATAATTCAAACTGTGAAATAAGTTCTGTAATTCCACTCTCAAACTTTCTCCTGTCAAAATTTCAAACTTTGATATCAATCAGCTAATAACAGAATCTAAAAATTCATGTTGAAAATATCGATAAATAACGAAGAACATCTTGATAATCCATTAATAATCATGAATAACCAAAGTATCATCACTCATGCCAAGACGCCCAAAGTATCATCACTTGGGCCAAGACGCCCAAAGTATCATCACTCATGCCAAGACGCCCAAAGTATCATCACTCATGCCAAGACGCCCAAAGTATCATCACTCATGCCAAGTTGCCCAAAGTATCATCACTCATGCCAAGACGCCCAAAGTATCATCACTCATGCCAAGACGCCCAAAGTATCATCACTTGGGCCAAGACGCCCAAAGTATCATCACTCATGCCAAGACGCCCAAAGTATCATCACTCATGCCAAGACGCCCAAAGTATCATCACTCATGCCAAGTTGCCCAAAGTATCATCACTCATGCCAAGACGCCCAAAGTATCATCACTCATGCCAAGACGCCCAAAGTATAATCACTCATGCCAAGACGCCTAAGGATTTAACTTTTGCGCAGTACAATTTCAACACTTGTTAAGTCTAGGTGTTCTTCAGCACTTGTTATAATATTATGATCATTACTCTTTCCAATTTTAAAATTTTCCTATTAATGTTCACATATAGTGCATATTAGAATGACTCCCAACCATATCGTAGGACCATAGTTTACCAGGTTTATTGTGAGTGAATCTGGCCGTTACCATTTTTGAGATATTTGAGAAGGCAGCATTCAATATCATAACTGTATTACCTTTAAAACCCCAAAAAGTAACATATATAAAATGTATACCCAATAATCCTGGGCTGCATTGGCAAAAATCAAAATCATTTTTTATTCAATTTCTTACTGGTACTTTAAACAACTTTTAAGTATATACACAAGAAAGAATGCCTACATAATTCTCCTTAGATTTAGAACAGCTTACCTCTGACTGACTACTACACAAATCAAGGCACAAATTGAACACAATAATGTACACAGCTCGAAAGGTTAAAAACACCTGTAAATATACAAAAATTTTTACTTACATCCCAAAAGGGTTCAAAAACCAAATATATTTACATCTTGATGGTTAAAAATACATCAAAATATAAACCTTAATAGAAATAGATACTGAATGATACAAAGTCTTAATAATAACATGCTTTAAAATCCATTTGATGGCCTGCCATATCAATTCAGTAACTGTTTAAGACGAAGTAACCTAAGAACTAAAAGTGACATTGTTCAATAAAATATATATAAATCTTGTCCTGTGTTTTATAGTACATGTACTGAACAATTGTGCAAAGTTTTAATAATATCCTTTGATCAGTTCTCATCTGTAAATCAAAAAAAGGGGGATGACATAAGTTCAAAACAGAATACCTTGAGAACTACAAATGGGATTGTGCAGAAAATTAAAATTGATCTGAAATTTATTACTCTATAAAACTGCTTTAAGTTTAAAAAAAAAACAACACATTTTTGATCCTATGTTCTGTTCTCAAGTTTGTATCTAGAAACTACCAAGGAACAGAAAGACTGTAACAAAAAAATGTCCATCAAAAACAAAGGGTATCACTCTATATAATGTCACAACATGTGGCATGGAATAAACATCAGGTCAATTCATTTTGATGATATGAAACATATTTTCTCAAGAAACCAATTCCTTGATCTCCAGACATTTCTGGAATGTGTTGAGAGCATAAAATGCAAAAAGATTCCTTAATAAATAAGCATGCAATATATATATACTTTATAAAGCATTGATATATATATACCTAGTACAACTGTCTATGTAGTAAACGTTTTGAGAAAAGTTTGAATTTGATAATAAATACCTGATGAGTTGTGTAATAGGCACTTTGTCCAGCAAAATCCCAAATGTTGAGCATAACTGTTCTTTCTAGTTCCTTCTTATCAACAGTCTCTGGTGGTTCAACTTTTGAATCTCTGCTATATTTTAAATTTTTCCCAGGAGACACTTGACCTTCCTGTTTGTCTAGCATCTCCTGGACAAGTTCTACAACTCTATCAGGAACATCTACCACCATACTTGGTGGTATACACTGAGAACTAGTGGAAGATTGGGTGCTTCCTCGTACGTTTTGTTTCTCTTTGTCACTCTGTGAAGTATGATATAAATAGAAAAAGGTGCTATATCAAAAATTTGTAATAAACACAAAATTTAATCATTTGCTAAGAACTTAACCCAGTTAACTTAAGTGTTTGGTTAAGCTGACAGCTATATGTTCCAATTGTCACATATTTTATTGTGAAATCATTTTCATTCCTTTTACAATCTTTTTACCAATTTTTACTAAATACGTGCAATTAAACAGATCTTTCAAGTGTGATTTCAATCAGTGATTTGTTTTTTTTTAAGGATATTACTTTTATGAAAACTGGTCATTGTTTTAAGTAGAAGGAACAACTTTTATATACTGCACACTTTTATTATTGTGTACATGTCTATGTATTTTTTAATACTGCTGTATGCATGGTCTCTCATATTTCTTAATTGAATGGCACTTGTATTGTATGGATGTTTTATATCATTTCTAAATTTGTACTTAGGTTTTACAAGTGGTGAGACTTTAATAAAATATTGAACTATTGAACTGCAATATAGCTTCTTTGGAAGAATTTCTATTTTTCAATGAAAAGGATATTAGAAGTCAGTATCCAGAAATCCAATAAACATTTTTACATCGAAACCTGTCTAAACCACACCCAGAATAAACCAAAAACCTGTCTTGACCAGAAGATTTGATGTCCTTTAATATCAGTTTAATATTTTCTTTACTTGGATAAACTGAACACCTGTCTAAATGGGACAAATTCTGAAGCCCAAAGAGGTTCATATAGCGAGGTTTCACTGTATTCATAGTTTTAAATTAAATACAAGTGACTACTTTTTAATTTCAAAGTACATAATTTAAATGTGTTTTATATACCACTAAGTGAGTATATCTTACCTTTCTACCAAGAGATAAAATCCTCAGACTGTCTTTACTAGAAGTACGAGATTTTACTATAGCTTTTTGTTTGGTCATCTCCTTAACAATGTTTTCTGCTAACCCATAGTAATATTGCTCTTCTAAAGCATCTGAGTTCTCTGTAAAAAAAGTTTCCTTGACTTACTCCACTGCTGATTAGTGCCATCATTTAAACTATTTCAACTGATCAGTACATGAGTAAACTTAACAGCACCAGTGTAAGAGAGAATAGTACAATTTATTACTTGCATTTTAAAAGTTTTTTTAGCTCAGCTGGCCCAAAGGACCATATAAGATACATGTGAATATTGCCATCACTTGGGGGTCTGCCATTGTCATCCATTGACATCTGTTGAAGTCAACAATTTTCAGGAATCTCCTCTGAAACTACTTGACTAATTACAACCAAACTTAGCATGAATTTCCCTTAGGCTTTTCTGCATAGAACTGATGTGGTAATTTTTTATCCATAGAATAACATGACAGAAGTTTTTCATATAAATTTCCAAATTCTGAAGGTTTAGCAAAATTCTGATCAAGTTTTCATGTAAATCTGTTGTAAAGCTAAGTTGGAGTTTTCACATTTTTGGAAGTTTTCTTCTTCTATTTTTAATGCTATTACTTTCAAAACATTTTCTCCCCAGAAACACAATTGATTGACTTTTTCCTCCCTGAAATTTGTCTGGCCTATATAGAATTCAGTATCATATAAGCTTCTAAATTTATGTTATAAATCTAATAAGATTGGAAGCCTCTTGTCACGTTTGCATTTATATATATATATTTCTTTGTGACAATCAATAGCAGTCCTTCTTGGGGATCATCCAAAAGGAAAACATCTTTTTTTTTTTCAAAATCAAGCCTGTAAAAACCTTTGCAGACAGTGATAAACATTTTGCAAAAACTTAAATATGATTGCACAATCAAAAAATATATGTTCAACTGTATTCCTTTTCATTATTACAAAAAGAACATACATTATTATTTTTACTGTGAATTTTGCATAAAAATACATTTGTAGGATTAACTCTAGTAAAAATTTATATCAGAAATCATTCAAATAAACATTTCTACAACACTTCTTATTGATATATAGTTCAAGAGTAATCAAGGGAACCAAGGTTATAACAGTAATCAAAAGAATGCAATCCAAGGACAAAGACTAGACATGGAAAACAGACATACACAACAAAGAACACAAAGTAACTAAAATCACACAGACAAAGTAACAAAAGCAAATGAACAACTCGGACTCTACTAAAAACTGGAGCATGGACCAGGTGCACCAGTAGGGTAAGCGTCCACTGCTTTTCTAGAAACACCCGCCGAGTTGCTCATAAAAAGTCACGTCCCGGGTAAACAAACAAGGAAAGGAAAATTAATTTTACAAAATTATTTTTTCAAATATCAATTGACAAACTATTTAATATCATTAGGTTTAAGAAGTTTAAGCTGTACTGTATTTTTGTATACAGTGTCTGTAAATTTTTGCCGTTATTTTAGGTAGTGCCCATAATCAGCTAAGAATACGATGAAGCCATGTTTTCCTGTGCATTTTATGTAACAAGAAGAAATAAATTTGGTGCTGAACAAATCGGATAAATTTTAATTAAATATACTGTGCCTACATTTAAAAAAAATTCAATGCTTTTCCATTGAATGATAGAAACAATATCAGTGTATAGTATATATACCTTGTACAATCATGCATATAGGAGACAACAAGAAATCGGTAAACCAATGCTCACCAGTGATACCCCTAGCACCCCAACTTTAGTTTATGGTCAAAATAGAAATCATGTCATCCACCTTGTCATCAAAGCCTAAAATCAAATCCTATGATATGACGCATAAAGCTTGTGACAAAATATCAAGCGGATTGAAAAGAGGAGAAAAGAGTTTGACACACTGGTGGACAGACATAGTTTAAATATTATTACTTAATCTTATTCTAGTCTATACCTATCTTATCACTATCATTCTGACGATCGTTGTGTTTATTTCCCTGGATTTCAGCTTGCCATGTAGATCTGTGTGATTTATTGAAGGAACAGGAGAATGATAGATCTATTCCTTCTGTAGCAGCTTCATTAATATCATGTCTGTAATCATATATCATATAGTTATAATGGATTCATTTGTCTTTCATGTGGCTGGAGAATCAATGCCTACTGAATTAAGTAACCAGAGAAATTATGTTGAAATCTTCCTGATTCTCGTTAATTTCTTATTCTGATAAATGGCTGAAGTACATCCTTTACAATATGTATATATCAACTTATTTTTGCTCATTTCATAAGCAAAAAAAATGTTTAAATACACCTTTAATTATGGAATCCATGTTTTAACAGAGAGTTAGTTGTGAAAATAAATAGTAGCAAATTCAAATAATAAGTTTGTTTGAAGAATGGCAGCCCTAGTTTTAACTACATTAATTAAATATTTATCAAGCAACTACCTGTCCAGACAAATTTCTGCTAAACAAGGTCATTCTCAATGTCACTTTTACTATTTGAAAATGTCAGGTAAAAAATAAATTCATTTTGCTAAAAGGTTATTGATGAATTGTACTTCAATAACCTTTTAACATTCAAGCTAGAAGGAAAGTGTCAATCCTATATTGGCTATAAAACTAAATATAATGATTTAGGAAAGGAGGGTGCTGGCATATAACAGAAACAAAGTCACACTGTACATTTTATGAAGCTAAAACCTGCATACTAAATTTCATCTAAGTTATTTTTTTCCTTACATTAATATTGGAGATGAGACATATTTCCAATATTCAGCCCTGATAAAGATAATGAATTGTTGTGCCACTAGCTTGAAAATTGGCTTGTATTTATCACTACCACAACTCAAGATAATCACTTTTTCAAGGCAGAAATGTTGTAAAACTACTGAACTAGTTCAAAGTCATCCATTAACAAAGCAAGTTGACAGCCTGATGAACTAATAATATCATTTACCACTGCTATTTATGGTCTTAGCTATTATATGTAAATTAACACAATGCTATTGTACTATTCTACTATTGATTCAGCATTATGCATTAAGGTAAACAAACACTTCTTCCTTTAAAGATCAAGTAATTACTAATTCTTTTTTACACAAGATATGTTTAATCTTTTAAGTACAAAGAAATCAACATTTTACCTCAACAGTTGAACTTTAAACAACATAAATATTTCATGAGTAAAAGAATAACAATTTGTGAAAGCTAAAGACAAAATTAACTTAGGCATACTTTAACAATTTATAATGTTGGATTAATGATCTTATTATTATTTAACAAAAGTATAGAAAATATACCAGGTACCAGAGACACCAAAACCCATTCAAAATTTTGAGGTGAGAAGGAATTAAATTGCTGAGTAGTAAATGCAATACAAGAATATACTATATAGTCTATTTTGAACTATATTTTATGGTTCAATGCACTGTTTAGTGTTTCCTACAGATTGTTTGGGGAGGGGGGTGCTAAAAACCTGTCCCTTTTTAGGAATTATGAATGCCCTGCCACTTCTTTTAATTTTTTCCTAAATACTAGTAAATGTTAAACACCTGAATGATGCGCCTTCATTTTTGCCTACAACATGCTAGAATGCCATTATTGACAAGATTACGCTACCCACTTTCACACTGTTCTTCAGGGAACAGTATAAAGTTGATCTTAACAAAGGATCTTTAATGATCATCCTGATATCAGAAATGTAATCAGATAAAAGGGTTACTGAAAAATGGGGATACAAAAAGGGAGCTTCAGTATTCAATATCATAACGAGCAAGTAAACTTACTCCAATCCTATCAAGGACTTCTTTAGACTTGTTTTACCAACTCTTTCATGTCCAACTAACATCAGTCTGGTCCTATGAACAACTTTGATCCCTGAGGTGCATGCCTCTTCATAAGCCATAATAGCCTCAGGGCCCCTGGCAAGAATCTCCTTTGGCGCTTCATCTGCCAATATAGACAAAACAACTCTAATACAAAATTAAATAGACATTTGAAAGGCAAAGAAGCTTTCCCTTCAATATGTAATAAAAATCTTGTCCTAGACCTATGACCTTGCAAATCTATACCAGTGGACTTTATATCTATATGTACACTAAAGTACCTTGGTTGGTCAAAATCTACAGATTCTAGATGATTCCATGGTATTCAAACAACTATGCATTAGAGGATTGATACTACATGTATAACAATACTGTCTTCATAATTTCTTCAATAAGATGACAATACAAATGAATCATGGAAATGAAAAGAAAAGACAAAATATACCTACTTACCTGGCTTAACAAATTTTGCCCCAGTTGTATTACCATAGATATCCACCACAAGCCACAACTGTTTATCTGTTGGTATAGTACTAAGTAATGCCCCTTTATGATCTCCATCAATAAACAGCTGCAATGACCCTGAGGAACTACTATAAATCATCAACTTTGAACCATTCTGAATAAGTTTCTCATTCACTGCCTTAATCCAATAGCCATCCCTTTCCAATAAGTTATGGTAGGCAAATCTGGGCAAGTCTGCCTGGTTTATTTTTGATGGGTTATTAGTTGTTACACCAATGCCAAGTGCACCGCTCCATGATGTTTTGGTTGAAAGCTCAAGGCATACTTTCTGGTTAGCTTTCAGCTGTTGGTCTCCAAAACATATTCCATTGCAAAATATTCCCTCATTTCTGGTAGCAATTGATCTATTTCCCGACAAAGCAATGGCAGTCCCATGAGTGTTGTGATATTTCATGGTTAAATCAGCTAAATGAACCCATACAATGGGTTAAATCCATTTAACATACAACATTTTTCTTTTTCGTGGTCCATCATTTAAATTCATCTGGAAAACAAGACCATGAAGTAAAGATCAAAATAAAATCCATAAAATTGTTACATATAGTAAGGTGTGACAATGGAATGGAAATATTCTTTGTAATTGACATAAATCAGTCACCAAAACATAATCACTGTGTCTGTGCTATTTCTCTTGCATCATTATCGATTAAATACTACTAAATCTGTTATTTGCAAAAAAAGGCATAAATAATCAAATGCTTGATCTCACAAAAATCAACACCAACAAAATATACTATAAATTTAAAATGAAATATTTCCCCATCAAATTATATTAGACAGAAATACCATGTTATAAGCTACATTGTATCTGATGAAATAAATCCTCTTCAGTACATCTAAGTCAGTATAAATATAGTAGTCATTAATGATGGCTGATCAGTTATAAATGAACTTGTAGTTTGTAAAGGCTAGATCAGCGCTTTAATTACCAGAATAGAGACAACCTGATCAAAAGGCAAATGACTTCAAGAAATTATCATTTGAACAACATGTAATAATAGATTGTTTCATTGGTTTATTTGACGAAGTTTTCATTTCCATCAGGAATCATAAAATTTGGAAAGAAAACCTTCCAGAAATACCAGAATCCTTGATAAGCTTCTATCAAATGACAGGTGGTGTTAGGCAAGGGATATCAAATATTTGAACTAAGACCTCCAACAAGTGCAGAAACCTCTGGCTCAGGACTCTGTTCATACTCCAGAATATAATTTCCTATATGTACATGTCTAATAGTCCAAAACTGTAAACTAATGTCAATTAATCAATGATTTACGCCAACTAACATGTGAAAATTTCTCTTTTTTACAAGTACAAAAGTATGCCATGAACCAGAATTCTGTACGTAAGTATCAGCATAACCTTTTAGAATCAATTACATGTAAATAATCCATGAGACTAGCTACCCACAGTTATTCACTATAATGATAAATATTATTGTTGCATTGTGAAATTAAAATGACAGTCGGCAGATATAATAATTCTAATATAGTAATAACAATACCTTCTACAGCAGAAGTATATTACTTTAACAATAATGTACTCATAGCATTGTGAATGACAGAATATATTCTCTCACAAAATCATAGTATTTAAATCAGAGGAATGGCGTAAACACATGTACACTAGAAGGTATATAATCATTAAAAATCACCAATGTTTTATACACAAAGTAATTTCAGAAAACACTAGGGACTATCTCATTACAAAAAAATCAATTCTAACACCATCACACCACTAACCAAGTGAAACTTACATAGACAGTGTCTACCATTAATATTATAGATTTTCTCTTTCTTAAATGATCAACATATCTATAGGTAAATGTTTAAATACAACGAAAAATATATACTGTTACTTATATTTACAGTAAGACCTGGCTAAACCAAACCCCAAATGCATGTCAGGGCTCAAGCTACATGAGAAAAATGAGACACCAGAGAGAAGTGGAGTGGTCAGGGAGAAGTGAATGTGCATCATTCACTCACACTTTTCTTAAAAATTATGTGTTATAAGATGTTACATACATGTACACAGTAAGCAAGCATTTTTTATATGTTTACTTTCTTTGAGTTTTCTTTAAGCTACATAAGTATCTTAATATTATAGATAAATGAATCAGCCTACTGACTGAATGGTTGACAGTATCATATACATGTATACATGAAATTAAATTTCTATGCCTCCACCCCTTTCCAAATTTATTCAGCAAAGTTAATTTGTGAATGAGCAAAGCAAAACTTCTTGAAAAGCATTGTATATGACCTATTGATTTTTCATTTTTTAGTACAAAAATGTAGGCACTGTGCTACAAAATTATTACAGGCAGAAACAAATTTATTCTGTTGGAATTTTTATTTTGTTGTTTTTTTTCCCACTTCATCTATATAATTTCTTGTTCAAATATCCAATCTCTAGACTTAATTTGATCAAGAGGATGATTAGAGTATACATCATGTTCAAAATTAATTACTGACAAATCTGACTGTAGTGGTTGGTACAAACTTGTCTCAAGCTGAAGAAATGTTCCGTGGAAATGGAGAATTTACTCTTCATTTATGAACCAAAAAAGATGAAATTAAATGCTTTGTACTTTCTACTGAATTATCAATGAGAGGGTGACTTCACTTTACTTTTACTTTTGGTGTCGGCCGAGGGCAAAATGAGCATTGATCTTTTATGCTAGAACAGTATAAGAAGATAAAATAGAAGGGTAAGTGCTCATTTTAGAGATATAAGCATTTGAAATTTTCACAGGAAAAAAAGTTCTCTATATTTTCTATAGGTTTTATCTATTAAACACCACTTAAGAAATGACAAGGATTTCATAAAAATAAACATCCCATATAACATTTTAAGGTGTGGGTAATGAAATTTTGAAAAAAAAGTGAGGGTCACAAGGCAAAAAATATTCATGCTTAGAAATGGATAAAACAAGACGCATCTGAAAATCTGGCAAAAATGCCTGAAAATGATCAACAAACATAAAAATTATTGATTTATTCCTGGTAAAATATACTACTGAATTAACACATCAAAATGTATAAAAAAAAAAAGAACCAAGCAAAATAATGTACAATCTTAATTGTTTTAATCAGGGTGGAACAACCAGTGAAAATCAACACAGGGCAAACAGGTCATAGGGAAAAAAACAACTTTTTTTGTAGTATTTGTTATGATAGACCTTTCTACTGTAGACAGGGAGCGTAGAAAGTCCCTGTGACTACTATAGAATCCTTGGTGTGAATATCAAACAGGGAGCGTAGAAAGTCCCTGTGACTACTATAAAATCCTTGGTGTGAATATCAAACAGGGAGCGTAGAAAGTCCCTGTAACTACTATAAAATCCTTGGTCTGAATATCAAACAGAAAGCGTAGAAAGTCCCTGTGACTATTATAAAATCCTTGGTGTGAATATAAAAAGTGCTTTATTGTTTTTGCTTGATCATTATTCTGTATAAAATTCAGATTTAAAATTCTACAGAAATGCATATGCACTTGTTTCTGTTAATGGTGGGTCAATCCCTCTTAGAAACTAGTGCATGAGAAAAAGCAACACTGAATGGAGAAAACTAAGCAAAGAGATGAAGCTGTTGATAATACTGGGCATGACCATGGTACAGCTACAATATAAGGAAAATAGAGAAGAAATGTAAATCCTTGTCGGGTCCACAGTAGTTATGACAAAGCCCTTTGTCAGGAGAGGAATGACAAGCTCCACGCATTGGCAGTCGTTTGTTTCATCTCTTACTAACTGCTGCAGATAGGCTTTTGGAAATCCTCTGACATTATTCATATCAATCTGATAACATCCAAATAAAATCATTCACTTTTTCCTGACATTGCAAGATTCTTGCACTTTCTAAGATGGCTGACTGCAGCATGTAGAGTGAATTTAGACTGTCAGATGCTGTCTTGGAACTTGAGGGAATGGGTGTGTAGGGCAGATAATCATCTTTCTGTTCACCAAAAATGTGTCACATTATTAATGCTCATCAGCAGCTTGAATCAGTTTCTCTCAGCTTCCAATCATAAGCTATATAACAAACTAAAAACATCATTCACCATAACTGTATTGGCAAAGTGGTGCTTTACATATTACATAAATTTTGTACCATAATAAGTACTTCTTAAGTTTTATGTGTGATATACAAAAGTGTTGAATTTTTTAATAGTATAAACTTGTGTGAAACCTATGATACTATATTGAGAATAGCTGTCTGTCTGTGATGGGAGTTTTTAATGCCAATAAAGTATTCTGATAAACACTCACAGTCTTTTAACCATGGATATTAAATGTGCAATACAGACTGTATTGAGAATTACAAACATTAATTTTAAAGGCTGTTCAGGTTTCTATATGCCATCAAAGATACATGTATAGATGTGTGGTCAAACATTTTTAGATTTCAAGTAAGCTGTGTTTTTGTGATTTGTTGAGATGCAATACCAATGCAAAACCATATCCAATCTTCAAAAGATATTTTAGATTTTAAAGAATTAAACTTTTGAGTACTGAACATTATTGAATTATAATGTCTGCAACAACTGGAAACATATTTCCCTTGTACATTAGTCTGTAACTGTCTTGCTTTTTGTGTATATATAATACCTGATACATGTAACATACCATAATATTTACCTATGCATGCAACGTTTGTCAAAGGAACTGTAGCAGGCGAGCATGATTTGCTTAATTAAATCACACCTTTGCCATAATGGATTGAACCCCACAACACTTGGTGACAAGCCAGCAACAAATTGATTCAGCTACAGAATTGAAATATCACTACCTACTACAATGCAAGCAGACCATCCTGCCGCATGAGT
Organism: Perna viridis; assembly: GCA_037379345.1. Classification (NCBI taxonomy): domain Eukaryota; kingdom Metazoa; phylum Mollusca; class Bivalvia; order Mytilida; family Mytilidae; genus Perna; species Perna viridis. The sequence goes on along the minus strand of CM074511.1, from coordinate 50,697,158 downwards.
CTATTTATGTTACCATGAACACCTCTTAACAACTAGCTCACATGATACACAAACCCTGTGGATTTTTTTTTTTTCAGTTGGGCACCAAATCCAACGGGAGAGCCAATTTGCTTCACAAAATTATACCTCTGCAACCAAGGATCAAACCCTAGACTGCTCTGTGACAAGCCAGCAACAAACCAATTCAACTCCAGAATTAATCTTTCAGCCAAGTTAATTAACTGGCTATTTAAATCTCACTACCTACTACAACACAGATAGGCTGTCCTGCTACAGAACATTCATGGTGTAGACATTTTGGGAAATACGTTGGTGATGGGTTTTGATCGACATGCACTAAGGACATCTGGCTTGGTTGCTCAATAAAGGATGTAAAGATACAGAAAGGAAAAAGGAAAAGGTGCCTATGCATAAATATTAGATAATCTTTAAATACAGTATATATGTAACAAATGGTAGCATAATGATGTGGTACCTGTACATTTTACATTTGTTTGCTGCAGTAGAGATTGAAGACTGTAAAGCAAGAAACAAATACATGGAATACAAAAGATATAGATTAAATATTTAATAGTCGTTTATCATACAGATTTACCTAATGCATGCCATTTCAGCATGTTTTTCAAAGGGACATAACACATGAAAACCAGGTTTGCCATCACATTGGGGATAGAAAGAACAGTAAACTTTTACCTATGACACTTATTAAACTTTTTTTTACTTGGGTAAAAATGGTTTGAAATAAGTTATTTAAAAGTATCCAGGTACTTACATTTTTACAGCAACCCCAATAAGTCAAATATTTGAATTTGAAGAATACTACCATCCATTGCTCCAATCGAACAGTAAACCAGTGTCAGGTTGGAAAGGGTTATCAAGTGAACCAAAATTCTAGTGGAAATCAAAAGAATGTAATCCAGGGACAAAGCCCAGACATGGAAAACACACACACACAACAAAGGACATAAAATAACCAAAACAATACATAAAAAGTAGGCAGTGGCTCTCCGTCCACGAATGCGTGGAAGAGCAGCCACAGGCTAATCATCCACACATCCAGTTTGAGTCAATAACATACGGAATCATGTCGGAAACAGTTCATTACATTAGTAACGTGGAAGTTGAGTGAAATTATTTTTTATACAGAAATGCACAAAATGATACAAATACAATTGAAATCGTAACTGATGTAACAAATAACAATTAAATATCATTCAGAATTAATACAAAATACACATTTAACAAACTTAAAAGACTATTTTTGCACATCGAGAAAGATTGTTTTGGCACATGATTCGGTCCGGCACATTTTAAATCATAATGATGTCATTTCAGACGGCAGATGTGAAACATATCCATTCACACTGGGCCTTCTTTGTAGAAACTAAAAAATTAAGAACATTCAATGCCTTTTTTAACATGTGGGATATTTATGATATCAGCCAAGATTTAATTATTTATTTTGCAAACATCTGGTAGACGATGCATCAACTTTGGCATAACTTCTGTGACTTGTTCTGTGTTTGGCCAACATAAAACCCATACATTTTCAAGCATAGGGGCTTGCTCCTACTATCAAATATGCAGTCAAGCTAATATGTAACACGAACAGAAAACGGCTCAGTTTATTAACTGTGAATACAGTTTGCGATGACATTAATAGTCATACATTTGCGGATAAGTTCACCAACATTGTCGTAACGAATCAGACGTTTCCATCACAATTCCATATGCTTTTGACGCAAACTGGATGTGTGGATGATTACCCTGTAGAGGCTCCACTGTCTAAAAAGTAACCAAAGACAAAGTAAATGAAAAAGTCGGACTCCACTAAAATTAGTATACACTGGGAGCATGGACCAGGTGGTTGGAGTTACTTCCCTTTGCTCAAAATTTTGAAAAAATAGATATGAAAAAGGTCTATTCAGTATCTTGACATGTTGGATGACCTACAATGTACTGTAGTTTGTACAATATACTGTACATACTAAACAAATTGTCAAAAATATTTTAGGACGCTAATAATATATAGGCACATTAAACCATGTAAAGCGTTTAACCGAAAGATTCGACATATAAATGCATGTCTACTTTACCTTTTTCCGGTTGGCTTATATAGAATTATTTTAAAGTAAATAGTCAAATTTGGCTGTTTTTCATGCCATCCCCGGTGCGTGGTTGGTGGTTGGTAATAAACAATTGTTGTAACACAGCGTTTTAAGAATGAGGACATATCATTATTAATAAAAGCACTCGTGTCACTGGGATCAATCGAAAAAATAATAGTATGGAGCGCATTGTTGCCAAGTTCAATTTATCAACATTTTATGAACAACGCGGCAGGTGTTTCTAGAAAAGGAGAGGACGCTTACCCTACCGATGCACCTGGTCCATGCTCCCAGTTTTTAGTGGAGTCCGAGATGCTCATTTGCCTTCGTTACTTTGTATGTATGATTTTAGTTACTTTATGTTCTTTGTTGCGTATGTCTGTTTTCGACGTTTGCATGGTCTATGTCCCTGGATTACATTCTTTTGATTACCGCTATAACCTAGGTTCCCTTGATTACTCTCTAAGTAAAGATATTGAAAAAGAAAACTCAAAAAGTATGTTCATTATATGGTCTAGTTCATTTTATAGAACATAGGAATCTTCTGGTGAAAGTGAAAAAAAGAAGCAAAATCCTTCAGGATACCAACATAAAAAGCTACTGGCCCTAAAACTACCATAGAAATCATTCAAAAACTGACAACCAGAGTCTGCTTTACAGTGGCGGAGTCAAAACATTGTAATATTTACTAATGTCTTATGGCAGTTGAAGTGAAAAACCTACCCCTTCCCAAAAAACAATCATAACAGTGATTTTATTCAGAAAATATCACTTTACACCTTTTAATATCGTAAAACTCGTAAAATGAATTGAAAACTAAATTGAATATAGTTGAAAACACAAGTTTTAATATAGAAGTACTGTTTAACGGAATAAAAACATAAAGTTAAAGAATTATAAAAAAAAAAAAAAAAACGGACAAATTTCATATCTCTGGAATTTACCATGCAAAATCATACAATAGCTTTGAAAAGATTATTTCTACTTTAATTATAAATAATAAGATCTTATATATTTTTCAACCAAATAGTAATTATTTCATACATCAAAGTTTCCTTTTTTTCTTTATTCATGTCAGGTTTTCTGAAAGTCCTTACAGCCAATATTGCATTTCATTTTCCAGAAAAGAAACTTCGCAAGTCGATATAATTTATTCAAGTCTTGTCATATGTGTATATAAACATAGATTAGAGAGTGTTTAGACACTTACACTTACACATTTATTCCGGTTTAGATTTCCACAAATACAATACTCAAATGTTTGAATTTTAAATCAATAGCTAGCATATACATGCTCTAACTTCAACGCATGTTTCTAAAATATTTCGTAAAGATACACGAAATGACAATATTTTGATATTCACACCTATTAACAAAATAAAAACAATCAGTGTGTAATTGAAAGTTACCATCTTTTAGATTCTAATTCATACAGATACGTTCTTATACTTATGGCAATTTGAAAATGAAATACTACTGGTGTTCACTTGCCCAGTGTTAAAACTTGTATAACCCGAAGTATGTATCAAATTTTTTACCAAAATTTGCGGTACATTGCATTACGAAATTTAAAACCTCAAAGGTACAGAGGCTGTAGTCCTTGCATTGCAGATTGTAGAACCTCTCGGTGCTGATGAACTTTGACTTCCTATTTCGATATTTCTTGTTATGAGTAATTTTTGCGTTGTAGTAAATTTTCGTCTTAGACCTTCCTTTGTACTAAGTAGTAGTCTTTGTAAGAATCATGCAAATTATTTATAATGCAATACAACCCAAATAGGCTACACAATTTTATTTTTGTTATTAAGCATCCTCCCAAGTCAGGGTTTTGAGTCCACCCTCGCTCCCTCACTAGATGGCGCTGGACGATTCCCGCTAAATATGAATGAGCGATGTCAGGGGTTTGAGGGAGCGAAGGTGGACTCAAAACCCTGACTTGGGAGGATGGTTATTAAGTTGTTTTATAGGATTCTCGGCACAAAACTGAGTAGACAAGTTAAAAAAAAATGAAAAAAAAAATTACAAAACAATCTGTGCAATGCGCATCCGACATGTATATGTGTTCATACGCACCAATTCAGACCAGAAAACCCTCCGACATTTGGCAATCTCTATCGAGAAGTATTTTATGACCAGACACTGTGAAACCGTAAGATCTTGCTTAGTATCATAGAGGTTATTCTTCTTTGTGGAAAGCAAGCATTGTTTACGGGGACACTATGAAAAGGATAGCAATTTAATAGCACTGTTGCATGATAAATAAAAAAGTAACCTTTTAGCCGATCATCTTACTTTTTGCGACCCGAGAGCTGGGTATACATCGCTGCAAATTCAAAATAAAATAATAAAGAGTGCCGATCAAATTCAAAAGCATGTTGTCGTTAGCTGTAATGGGGCCATGTACTATGGATTTATTGCACACAAAGCAACTGATAGTTCTGCAAAGAAACAGGTTTCCCTCTGTCATATACTTTGAAAAACAACAAAACTGTACCTGAAGACTTTTTATGTTTTGCTGAGACAGGAAAAAACAACAAGAGAGGCTTTTGCAAATAAATTTATTACGGAACTTCTGTTAGAATCATTGTTGCAAATATGCGAGCTCAAGGGTACGACAGTGCCGTCAATATCTCAGGTATCCACCGCGGGGTTCAAGCCCAGATGAGATCTTGATCTGCAACAAGATAATAATGCTAAGGCACGTAGCTACTGCTGCTCAATCACAAAATTTGACTTTATCGTTTGTTTGGTTGCGCTACAAAATATTCTGCTACATCTTGTTCGGTTGTCTGCAATTCTTCAAACCAAGGACTTTGATTTAATTCAAGTAGTTTCAGAAGCAAGGGTCGCATCTCTGTTGCATGAAAAGCGACAAAGTTATTATTCAGAGTAGAAGACCTGGATTAGTCTCATTAAACTGAATTTCATTTCGGAGTTTCTGTCACTAGTATTCTAGAGTAAATATTCAAGCTTTCTACTTTCATTATTAAATATAATAAACAAGTTTTGAGAAAATTTCTAGTGTTTAATTTTATGAATCTCATACGTTGAGAGCTTGCCGAAACTACGCAGACTTTTTGTATCGCACTAGAACTTTAACAAATATGCTCCTTGAACAGGATTGTGTTGCTACAATATTGAAGTCATCACTACAAAAGTTTTATGGTCATCAACATGAACTCGTGGATCGTTATATGGTGTATCCATCTGCAACATGAAAACTGATTTATTCAACGGGTCATGGTTTTCCTTTCCTCGTTTGTCTACCCCGGACTTGACTTTTTATGAGCAACTCGGCGGGTGTTTCTAGAAAAGCAGAGGACGCTTACCCTACCGGTGCACCTGGTCCATGCTCCCAGTTTTTAGTGGAGTCCGAGTTGCTCATTTGCTTTTGATACTTTGTATGTATGATTTTAGTTACTTTATGTTCTTTGTTGTGTATGTCTGTTTTCCATGTCTGGTCTTTGTCCCTGAATTACATTCTTTTGATTACCACCATAACCTTGGTTCCCTTGATTACTCTTTAAAATACTGGGGCTTCATTCTTTGCATCAAACACGGGGCTACAATAATAACTTCTTTAAAATTCTCTGGTAGAACTTATCGGTGCTGATTTCTGCTTTCTGTTTTTATATTTTTGGTTAATTTGAAAAGTTCTTGTATACAACATCAATATGATCAGTATCTTGTTCAAACGATGCTGATAAAACGTTAGCCATTAAAACACGACTACAGCACACCAACATTTGAAATATCCACGCAATTCGTATTTTTTTGCATTTTGTGACTATGAAAATATGTTGAAAAACAGTGTTTTAACCAAGCAAATAACGTTCAAATATCTAAAATCCTCCAAAAATTTAATTACGGATCGAGAGTTTATAACTGTAATCTTGGACTACTAAGCATGGGGATGGATCATCAAAATTCAATCTTCTACACAGAAAATCCGTATTAAATTGGTAATAACTATTCATAATGAATTGTAAAGAATGAATACATACATATATATAAATCTGTCGTAAGTTAGCCAGAAAAAGATACAAGTGTCCGCTTGCTATTTAATGCTGACTATGCTATGCCCATTAGAGAAGGAGATAGACGAAAAACTGGGCATAGTATAAACAACATTAAATAGCAAGCCGATATTTCTGAGAACACACATAATAACTCAAATATGGAAACAAAATGATTTAATGATATTTTTGTGATAAAAAAAAGAAAAAAAAAATCCTGGTCCCAAGGGCCTCTGGGGAGAACGTGTGTGGAGAGTGCCATGTTCGCATCAATAAATTTCTACAAAGTACCTCTCCTTTGAATCATCACAGATGGCAAAATTGATCGCCCTGCAAAATAAGCATTTCTGTAGGCAGCCACAAAATGGCTTTCCCATTTCTGTTGTTATCTTGTTAAGCATGAAATATTTGCGACTGAACATAAACTAACAAAAGATGCAACTGCTTTCTATTTTTTTTTTAATTTCAAATATACAAAGTAAATTTGTTAATGTAAATAGTATCACATATCTACTTTATCACACAATTATATCACAGAGGGCGCTTAAATATCATGCCACAGATAATACTTAACAGTAACAATTACGAGGCTCCGCACAGCGAGAGTTGCGAGCCCGAGCTAATGCTAAAAAAAAAATAAGATATAATAAGGATAAAAATCTTACGTGGAGAAATCGATAAAATTTTATAAGTGTTGACAAAACTACGACTTACTGCATATTCGCTTGTTTATAAAGTTGAGCAACTTGTTTATTGTTATTTATGAACTTACAAGGGATTAAGAAGTTGTCCAATGAAATAATATGGATACGCCCACCCCTAGAAAAAAAAGGACAATTTTGTGTTAAGTTGATTAGCATGCTCAATATATCCGCGAGGAAGAGCTTGGGTAGAACAAAAGAATTTTCCTCTCGGATCTGTATAATGAGTATGTATAAAGCGTGCTTATCTCCTACCCCACAGTAAGCACAAAGGGGTCTATTGCCCGACATGTATTTATTACTGCAATATCTGCATGTGAACTCTGTATAAGTTTTTCTTAATAGACGTTTAGACACTTCTAACTAAGGAACACGTGCTACAAATTCAACATCATTGGAAGCAATTACATTTGTACAACTAATTCTATCAGTTACTTAAATAAAATGCATAAAGCAAAAGGTTGAACTGAACACAGCATTGGCACAATGAAATAATAAATAATAAGTTATCATTTATCGGGTCTCCTCTGTTTTGCAGAGGGATTCATTGACCTTCGTGCTCCCGCCGGGATCCATTTTGAACTTGGAACAGCACTAGACGTCTGCTCCCTCTCTAACGGCGGCAAATTACTCGAGCCTGAAGCACTTTTAAGTTTCATTTGCGGTAACGATCGGACGGGTTGCTTCGGACTCCTTGGTGCAATTGGCAACCTACTAACGTCTAACGATTCACGTTTTGAGTTTATTTCCCGTGAATTTAGAAGCAAGTCTTTGATATCTCTTACATCACTTGATATTTCTAAATTTTGATTTCTTAGATTTTTCATCTCTTCATATTGTTGTTTCATTACTTCACGCATTCTCTCAACCTCTTGTCTCATGGCACGCGATGCTTTTTCTAAATCCTCACGGAAACGAACATTCATTTCACCTTTTTCATATTCTAAGTTTCTGATTTTTGTATTTTGTTGATCTATGATGTGCCTTGCACGACTTAGCTCATTCTGCATTGAAACCAACTTATCTTTCACCGAATGTAGTTCGTGTTTGAGTTTTTTTATCTCTTCGTTTTGAGATTTATACAACGAGTCTGATTCGAGATGTCGTTTCTCCTCCTTGAGTTTAGCGACTTTCTTGTTTAGTTCTTTTGCATAATCTTCAGTTTGTTCAACTAATGTTTTTAATTCCGTAATTTCATCAATTTTTTCAAGAAGTTGCTGGCTTTGTTCTTCCTTCTCTTTGTTTAAATGCTTTATCCTGTAATCCCGAACAGAAATAGACTCGGTTAATTCATTTATTTCATGGTCCTTTACCCTCAAACACCGGTCCTTGTCTTGACCAAGCTTCTTTCGTTCGGTTTCTTGATTTTTCTGTTCGACGTCAATTCGTATTCTCAACGCCATAACTTGTTCTTCGAGATCTTTATTTACTCTCATGACATTTTGAAGGAGCTCCATTGCCTCTGGTGGCATCTGGAAGCTTCCAACTGGTTCTCCCAGATCACCGAAGTCTTCCGACTGACTAGTGGCTCCCGAGAGAGGCCTTGAAGAAGATTGAGGTGACGAAGCATTACTAGCACCCTGTTCTGTTTGTTTATCAGAATTGTAACCTTTACCGGTGACCTTAAAAGAGTTCTTGTCATCCTGAAAAAATGGAATTAAAAAAAACTGTCAATAGATCATTTAACGATAACTTCTTCTCCGTCTCTATTGCCATGTTCTTTGATGTTTAAGCTTTTGATTTAATTTATCGTTGAAGTTTTTTTTTAAATAATTGTACAGAAATTCTGTTTAATAAAAAAATAATAAGATGATCAAAAGATCAGATTAATTTTGATTTGTATATTTTAACTCGTGATATGCGCCTACTAGCAATGTTCAAGCGGATTCAACTCCAAGCCACCACAACATGACAAGAGATATGAATCTGACAATGCAGACATAAAACAAACCATGATAAAATTGGACGTCGGATGAAAAATGAAAATGGATAACGCATATAGTTGATAAGTTACAACAGTATCATAGGAGATTTCGTTTTCCCAATCCTTTTTACATACAAACTGAAGAGGAAATCACCCGATGAAAGAACAACCAACCATTATACCGCATCTGATTAACAGAAAATACAGAAGGTCTTTTCAACATCTCATAGTGATAAGAGGTTCTAATGTAAATAGCGATCATTACGTTGTAAGGGTTATACCCTTCAATCAAAACTCAGGAAAATACGCAAAAGACATAAAACCAAAGAAACTTGACATCCAATAATAAAAATACCGTCAATTAAAAAAATGATAGGTACACTCTACTAGAAAACTAAATGGAAAATGATAAATCGATTCAAGACAAGATGGGAAACAGCAACAACACACATACATGGTTGTTAACAATGTAACCAAACAGTATAGTGGAAACAGAAACATAAAACAAATCGAATTAAAAATAAACAAGAAAATATTAGTTAAACAACACGAAGACGACTAGTCAAAAAGATGGGTTGAACACTCCAGGAAAGTTTTTAAAAAATAGACAAAACTGCCACCGTTCAAGATCGACTCTTCAAAACCATCCAGGAAAATGAGGATATACCAGCTGACGTAGAAGTCTACATTGGTGTGTCAAGCCCACACTATATTTAGTTGATTTCAACTGGAAGTCACGAAGAAACAATCTCAACACTAAGCTAAGAACATTCAACAGCAATGTCAAGTTAGTTCTTTTATATGGACCTAAATGTTGGAAAATAATACAAAGCAAGAATAAAAGAGTAGAAGAATTCTACAATATTTAGCTGCCATCGAGAAGTACACATTATCTAGTCAAAAAGATTAACAACAACAATCTACTTGAAATCTGCGCAGTACTAGCATTACTACTGTAAACAGTAACACCTTCGATGATAATTTCATGACCTGGGAGTGCTAAGCGAGTAATTATTAAAAAACAGCCGTAAGCTAGTCGTCACCGGGAAAAAGCAAGACTGGAAGATCTCGTACCATTTGTGTATCTTTCTTCATTCGATGTGGAGTTAGAGTCCCTCCGCTGGTCGCCATTACCTTGTAGTTCTGAAATAATTCAAGCCATTAATAAGGTTTTTTGGTTTTATTGGTGAGTAGCACATTCGTCATCGGGTATTTCAGGAATCTCGAACGCCATTACATATAAACATATGTTTCGTACATTTTGAATAAAAGCTATTTTGTGAGCAAAGATGATGCATGTGTGATTGACAAATTATTCTTATATATTAAAGGGTGATTTTAATGGATCTACTAGCATGTCCGTGTACAGTACGCGCTGAAGTGTGCGTTTCTGTTTTCTGTTAGCACACATTTCAAATCAATTTTTGATCGGTTCTAAAAACACAATTAGCTGAATGGTTAACTCAAACAACCGTAATAATTTCGATTTTAACCCTATAAAATTATCTTTCAATATTTAAACTGAATTTAAATGTCGAAAGTACGATGAATCTACCTTATAGTGTATCGCCTATCAGTTCAATATATGCATAAGAACTTCGGGTATTTAATAAACATAGATAAAAATCTCCGGTCGACTTAACGCATGGAATATAAAAATGTATATTTAAACTTTGTTAAACCTTAGAATCCAACTGAATGAAGACGTATCAGCTCTTTTGTCATTAAATGTTTTCTAGCATTTGTTTGACATACACAAATGTCAGAATATACTACTAGCATGTTTACAGATCGCCAACGTTACAGTCAATATAACTATATTTTATGCAATGAACTAAAAACGACCTAAATTGCACTTAAACATAAATATATTTCAGTATAGATCATCGTATGTTTACTGTTATCATTTAATAACTACACTGTACTAAGATGTCACCGACTTAGTATTTGTACCAAAACTCCCTAGCGAATCAGTCTCAACCAATTTGAACTATTCTTTTTGTTAACTTAATAACTTGAGTGATAAGAAATATTACAGCTTCAACTTTTTTGGTTGAATTTTAGTTTTTGTCCTATTGACCTTGAAAGATAAATAAAAAAAAAATGAAAGTATTATAAAGCATGTTTTCTCACGTTTCTGGTATTTGTATTGCTTATCGGTGAAATTAATGTAGGTTTGTTGTTGTACGATTTAAATGGGTTTTTACATAAATGGTATTAAACTATTTCTAACAATAAATAAAATATTATAAATGTTGTGACTGTAAGAAATAATTGAAACTTTATGTGCTTGGTAAAGCAAATTACATTCAAAACTTATTTGAAAAAAGATTTCCTTCTATCAATATGTTACCAGTATACATACAATGTATATGCTACTCATTTTTGTAGGTTTTCTTAAGGCTTATTTTTCGTTTTGGTACCCCACACCATCACGAAAATAAATTTCTATCTTGCTTAGACTTACTTTTTTCAAGAATCAATCACATTGGTTGGAATATATATAAAACTTAATTTGGGTAAGTCCGCCATTTTATTTTCTGTCTCGTTTTTGGTTACCGTTCATTCCGAACGGACAATTGATTCGGAATTCGTTTCCAGCTGACAACAACCATATCCTTGTAGAATGACTCAAGATAAATCTATATCATAGGTATTGAGCAGTTCTTTATGAATTTAAATGTACGTAAATAATAGTGTGTAAACACGGTCGGAATAAAGGATGCAAATATTATCAATTTGAATGACTTTTGAATGACGGAATTTGCTTAAATTGGAACAAAAACTGTTCATTAATGAATACAAGGGTCGATTGAATTCAAACTGATTGAATAAAGGGATCGATTTATCTTTTATTGTCCTCGTAACTTTTGCTGTTGAGAGCCTCACAATACCTCATACAGCCTAGCTGTTATAGATTAGCCCTTTTTATGTTTTTTTTTTTTTTTTTTTTTTGTGGTTTTCCCAATACTATATTGCATGGTAAATAAACAAGTGCCTGTATATTCATGTATTCGAAAGATTAATTAACCATGTAGTTTTTCATTTCTACAACATAGATAAGGCAATGAAGGTCGTCTATTGTGTATCTCAAGGTGCTGGTTTGCATCAACTTCAAATTTAAACAAGTACTATCTTTGAAAAAAGATAGCCGACGCAGTAAAATTTGTTCTTTTAACTTATAATTTTCTGCATTTTATTCAGGAATTAAAGCGTATGGCACGCAATTTCAATTTCCGATACAGTTTTTTTTTCGAACGCGACTAAGTTATCCGTATTTGGCCAATCTGGAAACAGACTTGCGATCAGGTGACTTGTGTTTCCATGGAGGAGCGTCTTTAAGGGCAAAGGGTAAAAAGCGAAACTATACCGACTGCGTCGGAATTAACTACAATGGCTTTAAGATAAAAAAAAAATCAGCAACAATTACTTGTTGAAGTTATTTATTTATCAACATGTTCTAGATACAGACTTTGGATGTTGAAAAAAATGATACAAAATTATTCAAGTTTGACGTGCATATCTACTAGCGAAAACGTCAAATACAAATGCCTAGATTATCATTTAAAACATGGATAAAGTCAAATGTGTCGTCTTATTCTATTGAAAGGGTTATAGATATGTTAAACTTTAAAGATAATTCATTTGGAAAACGTCCAAATTGAACAAAATAATTTAGGTATGAGCATAAAACGAATAGAGAATATTAATATTTTGAAGTGATAATTTCAAAGGGAAGTCGGTATATGACTACGTGTTTTCCATATAAACATAATCAGTGGTAAGTATACAAGAAGTTGGCACTTTATTTCTGCAACACCTGTACTAATGAACTAATTAAGTAAAGTGCAGTAAAATGCGGATGAATTTCTTCTTCTAGGTATGTTTCTTTTTTTTTTAATGGTAATGGTATAGTTTAGTATGTCATGTTGTTGTTGTCGTCGTCAATGTCTTTGTCCTCGAAGTTGGTGTTAGTGCGATAACTTAAGTTATTGTGCACAAAATGCCTTGAAATTTTGATATGTTGATTCGAGGTACTAGAGGAAGCTTATTATTTAAAATGGGATTGTTGACCCTTACCGTTTTGTAAAAAAGGGGCAAGATAGGTGGGTTTATTTAAAATTGATGTAGAAGGTTTATTTATCATTCAATTTTGACAATTCATTTTTTTAATATTTGTTTCTTGTAAAGTTCTGCTTTTAAGAATAATTAATAAATGTTAAATAATATATAGCATTTTCAGTCTATAGTGACCAAAGTGGTGCCACACACAAAAAAATAACTCTTTGATCCAGTTTTCAATTTTTATATTGGATTCCTTAAAAAAATTCTGCCTGCATTTTTCAATCAGATCTCAGATATATCTTGTGGTTTTCGAGTTAAAAAAGACTAAAGGGCAACGTCCCCAAAAACGACTTTTTTTTTATTTTGGGTCCGATTTTGAGTTTTGGAATTTGTGTATTCCTTATGTCTATTCGCAATAAAATTTCAAGGCTGTATTAAGTATAAATAGTTTGTCTATACAGTCTTACAACTAATCCTAAAAATTCGCATCAAAATGACGTTGGGGCTTATCAGTATCATGTGTTTTCTTAAGCTGTATGACCAGTTAAACTGTCAAGTCAGTTATAATTCAGCCTGTGACGCATACCAGATTGTATCATTCTACACACTTTAACATAGTTAAATTCTATTTTCAATGAAACACAACTAATTTTCATCTGTGTACAAGTTCAGTGGTGGATCCTTGTGGTAAAATTTTGTTAATTCAGAAAAATTCTGGCAACAATGAGGACATGATAGCCTGAGTCCTTTAATTCTGGATAAGACCCTTCCATAGAGACTTTAAAGTTCAACAATACACGAGAACATTCATTGCAATCTTCGTTCTATTTTATCACAAAGGCAGAGGAGAAACAAAGAATATTAAACAATACTTATTATTAAAGCTTGGTATATAAAACTTTAAAAAAAAATGTAATGAATGTATAGGGCTTCAATTGTAAAACTAGAATTTCTGCAAAAATTACATAAAACTAATTGTGGGTAGGGATTAGAAAGTATGTCTTTCTTCCTCATTAATCCACACCTATTTTCTACACTGTCTTGATAATTGTGCAAGATTTTTTTACCATTTCTCAATTTATCTTTAACATCATCATATAGTCCCTTTTGTAATAATATGAAGTGTGTATAAAGCTTGGAAGAGACATCACAAAATGCTGATAGGTGGAGTAATATATTCTCAGCAGAAATTATAATTGACTTGACAGTTTAATTGGTCACTGGGTTTGTGTAATCAAATGATACTGAAAAGCCCCGACATCATTTTGATGCAAATTTTTTGGGATTAGTTGTAAGACTGTATACCCGGGTTCGATCACTGTGGTCGTGAAATGCTGCGCCCTGCGATGCATTTCATTTTTTAAATAAGACAATTCAACATGCGTTTAATATAACACATTGAATTTATTGAACCAAGTATCGAAATACAGCTTTGAAACTGAAAGTAGAAGTTTCACATAAAAAAATGACGTGTGGCAGTGTACAATAGTTAAGTTGCAAACAGACACCTGAAAAAAATAATAGTAAAAAGATTTTGCGGAAATTCTCAATATGAGATGTTTTTAATGATCTTCAGGCCTGAACCATTATATCATATATTTTTTTCAAGGTTTTGCCATAGCACAAAATTATAACCCCCTAATACACTGAGGTTTCATTCTTTGTATTAAACTTGATACCTGCAATAATGTAGCTCCTTTGAGGTACTTCGATAAACTTATCGGTCTCATTTCGATTCGTTTTGTTTTGATGATAATTAACTAAATCATTTATTTTTGGATCTCTGAACTTCTTAAGTATATAGTTCTAATGCTGCTGATGAGAGATAACCCATTGAAACACGTATACAGCATACTGAAATTTGCAATATTTATATGATTGGTATTTTTGTATAAAAAAGTTTTAACACTGTGCTTACCGACATTTTGATATATGCGTTGGTTATATAGAAATATGGTCATTTCTGTATTATTTGTTGGAAACTTTTGCCCAGTTTTATTTCATACAGAAAGTTTTAGTTTTTTCTTGCAAACCTGTTATACTTGATTGATATTGTCCATAACCCTCTTAGGAATCCTGCAAAACTTAATGCAAGTTTTGGAGTAATTAAATCACAGAAGTTATCTATTCTTATTTTTTTTAGGAATGAGCACCTTGTAGAATGGCTGCTAGTTTTAAAGAGGTAAATAGTTCTCTGTACAGTGAAGATACCAGTTTTTTAAAAAAATTATTTTGTTTACATTTTTATCAATGAAAAGTTATTGTTTCTTTGAATTGCTAATGTGCATTAACTGAATAGTAAAATCCCCAGTATATGAGTAACCGATTGTTTGCATCCACGTTACATCTTTTGATTAGTCTTCGCTCAGTGTCCAATTTTACATTTGGGTTCCTTTATTTCAATATATTGAAATTGTGTTAAAAAAGCTTATTATAATGAGCAAAAACAATCACATTGTAACATCATATCAGACAATAGAACATAGTGTTGTATTATTATGTTTTGTCCATAGTAAGTAACAAGTCGTTATTTCTGCTATTTCTGTTTTAGGAAGATTTTAATCTTTTCATTAATGGTGTTTCTGTTCAAAACAAAGAATCTCAAGAAAAAGAAACGAAAACCGATTCTTTGAATGGATCGTTTGTGGGATCGGAGGACGAAACAGGATCCGTTCAATGTAACATCATTGAACAAATAGCTAATTTGAATAAAGATTTAGAAAAACAGTTAGATACTTTAAAGCTCAGGCTTAATTTTGATGGCATTCATCACCAAGCGACAAAAGAATCAGTAAGATTGTCTATGGAATCTCAATTAAAAGCAAAAGAAAGCACAATCAATGCTTTGAAAACCGAACTTCAAAATAAAGAATCAACGCTGTCCAAACTTGCAGACACTACCGCTGAGAAACGGAATAAGCTATCTACCTTACAGACACAGATCGATGCAATGAGGGAAAACATTGAATCTGCTGCAGCATGGATCAGCGATATACAAAGAGAATTTACTAGTTTGGAATCTGAGAAAAGACTGCTTGAAACGGGAGAGGCACAAGAAAAGGCTCAAAAAGAAATAGTGGGACTTAAAAATGAGCTGTATACTTTTCAGCAGAACATGAAAGTTCTCTCCAAAGAAATTCATAGAGCGCGTGAGGTTGTTTCATCACAAGGGGTAAGTATCAAAATTATAGAAACAGATAAACACAACCTGCAAGTGAAATTCAAAGAGGACTTACAGAAACTTACTTCGTCAGTTAGACTGGAAATAGAGCGCATGCGTGATATAATGCAGAACCAATGGACCGAAATGAAATTTTTGAGGGAACACAATCAGAGAATGCACCAAGATGTGAAAGAAATCAGACAGTTGATATCAATGGCGCAAACTCAGCCAGATTCTAGTCGCTTAGACGGGCGGCAGTTCGGAATGAACTCCCGGTCTTTCCCGCCTAGTAAAAACCCAACACGTGGCTCTCCACATCCAACATTTCCACAAGTATCGTCTCGGCGATTACTGAACAAAAGACATTGACTTCTATTTTTTCTCAATGTATAGTACAAGATGTTTATTATATAAAACAGAATGTGACCAAGTGGTTTGCTCATTTATGTTCGGTTTACAGCTTAAAACTGCCAAGTACGTACGGGCATTCTCATCGAATTAAGTTTGCAAACATATCTGTAGTCTATATTTTATAAGAACAAATTGCCAGTAGTTTTTACTATAAATAATAATGAGTAAAGAGCATCAACACAGACTCATTGATCATTGCAGACTATTTTAACTAAACGGGTGGATGGTATATGGCAATCACCTTGTCCGTCGGAATTTCGTCGCAATAATCTCGGGTCTCGATGAACGGATTGATTTCAAATTTGGTAAGTGTCGGATATCAACTTTCTGTAAGAGTCTGGATAAACTTAGCACGCCAACTTGATGTTTTGTATAAAATATGTCTCATCTGTAAAAATACATGTACAATTAGTTTTTCATGAGATATTTAGGATAACCTCCAAGAAAGTTGGCACCATTATTAACGAAGACTAATGTAAAGGTAACAATAGGAAATTAAAAACTTGGTGTGATATTTGGTCGTATGTAGTGGATAGACTGAGTTATAGGAAGGCAACTCTCCTATTGAGTTATGTGGGTAATAATGTTGTTTGAATACTACTTACTAGATTACATCTAGGAAACATATATATTAACGAGAATCTTTTTGGTGTTAGTTTTATTGACAACAGAAAAAAGTAAAAAGCAAACAAAAATATAAAAAAACTCACACCAGCATGCGTTAATTGTTTAAACTTTCAATATCAGTGGCGTATCAAGAAAGAGAGTTGGCACCCCTCCCATTTTTTTTAAAATTTGTTATTTTTATGTCTAAAATTGACACGAAATGACTAATAATGTCCAAGCACCCCCCTTTTCAGATGAACCTCGGCTGGCAGCCCTCCTTCTTAAAGTGCCTAGATCCGGTCCAGAATATGTCTACCGAGCATAATAAAATGTAGTAGTAAATGAAACCATTGACTTAATCACTACAGAAGGGCAACATATATTTACTGATTTTTTCACGTACTTCACATCAAGTTAAACTTTCTTGTCCATAAACAACCAAAAGCTCAGACATTTTCACTTTCCGTGGACGATGTGTTCATGTATTTAAAAAACAAACTATTCATTTAAATGAAAATCACGATCAACTTTACACGTGTCTTAGCATAAAAACTTAAACATAAGCCTTTGTTGTACTGAAGACCAGTATTTTTTCGCAAAGATAGTAACTGAGTATATGGAGACCAGTATCTGACTATTTGAATTTAACAAATTACTTTTTCGAGAAAAAGACAAAAAAGGCTTTAGAGGAAATTATCCTTACAATAACCATTAGACTTTTCTAACTAAAGTACATGCTATCAAAAAGAAATACTAAAAGTAAAAATGAACACTATCGACAAGAACAATTGATTTTATGATAAACCTCAAGGCACAGACCATTTTCTTCTCAAAAAAGAGGGGAGACTGGAATTTTATGTTGAGTTAGATTTTAATTTCTTCAGATGCAACCGAATTTAAAACAAATATCTGAAAATCTACATTGCATGGTATTGGAGGAAATATTGAATCATATTTTTTCTGCCAATGGCAGAGTTCAATTTTTTTTGGCTCAAACTTGGAATAATTTTTTTTTTCAAAATAATCCCATCTCGCATCCCCTCAGTATAAAAATGGTCGGTGCCTTAGTGACAGTGAGTCTTCTAAATATACAAATAGTCATTAATGACCTTCTAAGGAAGAGAAAAAATCATAATCACATATAATTGTGGTTTTTATATACAAGTTACTGTTACATTAAATGTACTACATATAGTCTTAAGGCAGGTTAATGATGAATACTGATGGGCACTAAATTATACGTAGGTTTCGTTTTAACGGTGAATCGTAGATTGCTGAGTTGAATTTAGTATAAAATCGACTTAACGATTCACAAGTCTTCTAATATTTTGGAGGGAGTGCATCATTTGTTACGACAACAACTGGTCCGTCAACGTTCTGTGAAGATTTTTCTTTGTATTGATCTTTCCTTGCCTGAGCGGCGGCCTGTCTCCTTCTGTACAAACTAAAATAAAATACAAAAATGTTTTACACATGAAAGTTATTAAGTTTTATTGCATTATTATTAGGGGTCTAAGAAATCGAGAAAAAATACCTTCATGCTTGTATTAATAAAAGTCACGTAGATGTGCGTACGTTTTTTTTTTTGCAAATGATTTTACTTAAAGTTGTTAAATCAATTCTAAAATTGAATAGAAAAGAACATACATAAATGCAGCTATAGCAATGCCGGCTGCAACAATCGCAACAATACCAATTACAACAACGAATTTGCGGTGATTACGGTGACAGCGATGAAACCTCTTTCCGTGGTGTTTCTTTTCTTCACAGTCCTCATCGTCATCATCGTGGTCGTCCTTTTCTTTCCCTGGTAGTGGTAAAAAAAAAACAAAGGAAATAGCTATACAATCTCAACAATCGACTGTATATAACAGATGGTTCAAGACAAGGTAATTAGAAGCAATTTGAAAAAAAAAGTCTTACCATTTTTAATTGGTGTAATATTTTCCACAATGGCCAAGTTTTTATGTTACTTGAATATATAGGGGCAACTCTTTCGCTGTACCTGTGTATAATGATGTTTTGGGGCCAACTGCAGCCTGCAGTGGTAAGATGTCTCCTCGTCTTTCATTGAAGACCAATGAATGGGGTTTTTGTTTCTTTGATACATACACCATACCTGCTCTCGTTATATTACCTATTACGGTATTTCAGCACATTCCTCAAAACCCTTCAATATATGACAATATTCAGTTTGCGATCTGATTGTTAAACTTTTCAATATTATACAAAAAGGTTAAGGACAGTATTACCTTTTCAAAGTAAACACATCTTTGAGGTTGGGAATAATGCTTTAGTGTTGAAAGTGCAAAATATCGGCAATAAAAATACCTCGAAACGACTGTGGTGGGCATTACATGGCCTAAACCTGAAGACATGAAACAACGACGATCGACACACACAGTGCTGCGAAGCGCATAAAACAGATTACAAGTAAAACTGAAGAAATTTCTTTGACCACCTAGTCTCATCCGTGTTATTTAAAATGTTCATTTAGCTCGTTTATTTTAAAACTATTCATAGAGATTTGAATTCGATAATACCTCATTTTTAAAGTAAAGGACATATGACAAAATTATCTACATATACTTACTGAAGCAGTAAGCCTGGTCAATGGAGGTGGTTGGTTTGAGATAATAAACATCATAATCTCCGCAATCCCGTACTTTTAAGCTCAGTTCAGTTACACAAGAATCAGTTTCGCTTGCAACACAGCCAACAATATCAGCTACCTCACCGTCATCAGGGTACTGACCTGTATGAATAATTATTACAAATCTTAATCTTCGTTTCCACTAATATGCCAAATCAGTGACCTGAATGGACGATTAAGGTTACAGGATGATTCGACAATACCGTATTCACACGATTATAAACTATAGTTTTAATTAAAATAGGGGGGCACAGTTTTTCCGTTTTTCCGGAAATCAATAAAGCTCCTAGATACCACAGCCTTTCAAAACATACCATGTTCGAACATACTTATGATGGTGTCCAACTGTGTTCGTCGATATTACAATTATAAGTAACAATAACCTTAGTTATAAGTATGACATATAGAAGATAGATATATTGTCCTGAATTTATTTTATACTGATAACTAATTGAAATTCAATAAAAAAAAACTATGGGAAATTGAAATCGCGTCTCGTGTGTGATATTTTATCATGAAATGCAGAAAATCATAAATTAAAAAAAAAAAACGGTATTTTACTCCGTCGGATATCCTTTTTTCCATAACACTCAAATTATGATATGATAGACTTTAACGTGGGATTGCAATAAGTTCTCCTTTTCAAATTTAAGAATAAATGCAAACAAGTTTATTGATTGCATCATGGAATCTTATTGATCACAATTCAGGAAATGTTCATATGTTTCAAAACAACTGTAATGTGCGCTATTTCATGTAGTTTAATGCACTCGTGTTAAAAATAATTTTGGAAAAGAAAATTTCTTTCATGACAAAATAGCAAATACCAACTATTTTATTCCACAACACATTATGTCATCACTATTACTTATATACATAAAATATGAAAATAACAGACAGAGAGCTGTATAAGTGTCACGAATCAGTCGCTTATTTTTGTCGTTTTAAAGGTCTTAGCACATATCTATTTTTATTCCGAGAATGTTCATATGTTATACTATTTTGTACTACGAAAAATCAGTTGAACAAAAGATATGTGATAAAATAAATGTCCAAAGTATTGTTACGCGTTTGTTTTCTGTAAAAAAATCGACGTCATGGAATTTACGTCGCAATTCACAAATAAAATTTCAACAGGCATGCAGGAAGTTATCATCAGCGGAAAGAATCAGACTGAACAAAGACTTAAATGATGCAACATTATGTGCACGATCTGCCAATACGCACCAACATAAAATGTCTTGCTTGAATCGGGAATGTGCCGAGTGTGGTTTTGACAAACTTGACTTTTTAGATGAAGAATTGGACAAAAGTGGAGCAGACGAGGTCTCATGGGAACGATACGAATATCAAAATGTAAAAATAAAAGGAGATGAAGTAGTTAGGAAGCTTGTTCTTGTAAAGAAAGACTCCAAGGCATGTGACATGTATGAATATATGAAACAATTACTTTAGTGTTTCCCTTCCCATCAATTCAGGGCATACTGGCAGTCACAAATTTACCAGTTACGCATTGTGTTGCAATCCATGATTTCTCTGAAAACTATAAATGTACTGGACAGTATGAAATCCAGTATTCTTATTTCCAAAAACAAGAAGTTTCTATACACGTGACAATTTTACATATAAACATGCTATATTAGAGTATGATGGAATAGACAGTAGCGAAACTGACAGAAAAATTATCACAGAACATTTTATTGTAATCAGTCCAGACCAGAAACACGATCACCGTTTTACTCACGCGGTCCAGAAGTTAATTCGCGATTACTTAAAATCTTTTTCATGCGACGTTTCAGTCATGCGTGAGTTCACTGACGGGTGTAGTGCTCAGTACAAAACTCGTCACTGCATTGGACAGATATGCTTGTTCTGATTAAAGATATGATGAAATTATTAGAAACTTTCTTGAAACTTAGCATGGTCGTGGTCCTCAAGGTGCAGCCGGCGGTTTCATTAAAAAGCAAGCTGATTTGTCTGTTATTAGTGGGCAGCATGTGATTCAAAGTGCACATGACTTGTATGACTTTGCAACAAAACATCTTAGTAAAACTGCTGATGATTCAAAATGCACACGAAGGATTTTCCGTTATATCGATTCGATCAATGGAAACCGTGATCGATATTTCAAACTCGTAAAAGAGAACACAAGGTATTTTCTGCGGAATTAGAAACTGTGAAAATTAGAAAGTTGTCCTGCTATAAGTGTGAAAAATGCTTAAATACAGATTATGACGATTGCACAAATGTTGACCAAATTGGCAACTTTTCCATCTTAAAAAATGACTAAAGAAATTGCTGATCAGGAATCAGAAGAAGTGGAAGTTACCTTTAAACACCTTTACGACCTGGTGTCGTATGGAACATTAATTGCCGTTAAAGCAGACGATGTTAATGTTCCTTATTATCTTGTTAAAGCGAGCAAACAAATGACGGTTATAAGAAAAGAATCAAGTGACAAATGGGGGATCCTCTATCCTCCCGAAACAAAAATAATACACGGATATTATTTTGGCATTGCGAAAGGCAGATATCATTTTGTTAATATGATATATTTGATTTATACGCATGCTCCTAATAAGGCCGTTTAAAAAAGAAATTTTTTCAAAACAACGATATATTATAAAATCACCCGCAGTTGATGTTGAATAGTACGCAGACATTAGGTCATATTACGAAATTTATGGTATAAAAAATCAACAAGACAAAACATCAGAAAGCCTCCTCTTAATAACACACGTAATCATAAAATATAAAAATGGCTTCAGGTAGTGAACATGAAAAAAATGCTTGCAAATGAGGTAACGTTCGATGGTCAATAAAAAAGAAAAACGTGATTTAAAAATGTTACGTTCGTGGAGTCAACTGTATGCGCGACGTAATCATGGTAACATATGTTTAGGACCGGTATGGATACATATCTAATTTTGCTCATTAAAACTACTGGACTGCATATTTTGCCCAGATTCAAATGAAAACATACGCCTTTAATGATTGAAATCACTTGGGAAACATTTGCTAACCTATCAATATTTTAATCGGATTGTATCCTATATTTATATTTTGTTTAAAAAACATGTTTTTCAATTCTTTTTTTAATGATGGTCCCAAACTTACGGAAAACACATGAAAAACATGTTTTTAATATTTTTCAGAAATATATGAATTCATGATTTTTTTCATGTGTAATTGTTACAGTGTTGCAGTTAGAAGTGGTGTTATTGTAGTATAAAAAAACTGTGACAATATAAGTTAGTACAAAATAAAGATGAACTTGTAGCAGGTCTAGCTTGCAGGGTCTTCTTACATGTACTCTCATATTATTTTTGTGCTGCGTATAAATTGTATAAAAGTATTTTCTATACACACGTACTTGGTATGTAAGATCTTACCTCTGCCCCATATTGGGTATTTTATGCCACAATCTCCAGATTTGATTTCACCATCTTCTAGCTCATGGTGAAGAACTTTATACCATCCTTCAGTTAACGTGTTGAAAGGACCTGTCCTATTTAAAATTTTAGCTGAGTCACAATCACTACTTGATTCTATCAATGAAAAAAATAATCTGATGATGCATCACGTATGTCTTAAGTGATCTATAGCTAAATAGACAGTAGCATATATGCGCGCTAGTAGCGAGAATGGTGAGGTATTTTTGGAAGCTGTATATGATAACCAACTGCAGTAAAAACTACATGGAACCTGACAAGAGAAACAAGACTAAAGGAGCTATATGGATGTACCGCTAGAACAACCGTCAAATGTTTCCCCAACAAGAAATGATAAGTATCCATGCAAGGATACTCATGTGTTAAATTTGCTTTTTGTACTAGGAAATGGTACCCTTGTTTTGTAATTGAATTTGACCAAGCATGGAAGTCAAAGTATAATGTCTAGATATTATACTGTTACGGTTTGGCTTTTGATATACTTCTGTTACGCCGGTAGATGTTCTTTTATTTAACAAGAGCATTGTCATACTATTTTTTCATGTACAGAAGCCAACTCCAAATGATTAAACGTTGCATAAATGTGAAATTAAAAACAAAATAACAAGTATAAAATTCGAAGACGTCGTCACGACCCTGTTTCCTGATTTAATTTATTAAAATGATATCATTAGTATTGTATTTACTTATTACTTTTCATACGCACTGTGTAAATAAAATCTCCCGCAGGAACAAATAGTAAGTGCATCTTCAACATACTTTACAATAGCACAGGTCATGTAAATTAAAAGCGCAAGTGCGGAAGAAATGTTAGAAATGAACGGAAAAGCTATGACATAAAAGTGCGCGTGCTTATCCCTTTTTTTCATTGATTTCTCTGCGGTCAAGAAAACGGAGTATGATATTATTGAAAATAAAGGGACAACCATTAGATTCTTAGCAGGTCTAGCAGATTTTAAAAATAATTAATCTGTCGCTGATTATGTAGGAAATAAATAATCTGGCCTCATCATTCCAGGAAATAAATAGTCTGACTTTGCAAATTGCTAGAAATTAAATAGTCTGACTTTGCAAATTGCTAGAAATTAAATATTCTGACTAGTGAATTGAAAATAAATATTCTGACCTGCGCAAAACCTTTTAAAAAAATTGTCTCCCTACGCTCGCCATAGTTTGATGAATTAGAAACTTATACTTGTTTAAATACTCCACAAGTTTTATAGAACATCCTAATAGTCTCCAGTGGCAATACTAAATACAGTGGATTCCTTCTAATCGCATATACAATTTGTCAGAAAAAAGTATGCATTTAACAGGAATATGCTATCATCAGGAATGTAGAATTTGGTATGGATCTAATGGTCGCCCCCTAACAAATAAAATCGAAAAAAAAAATTAGACAAGATCGTTCAGCAAAACAACAAGAACCCTTTTCGATACGCATATATTTAATTAACAAAAATATAGTCAAGTATTTTCATTTTTTCGATATTAGTACACATGATTTGTATGATAAAAGCGATCGTAGCGGGACAACACGGTCATAGGTGAAAACTGTGACTTAAAACTTTTGTTAGAATGAAGTGACACAAAACCTCGTTACAGAAAGATTAGGTGCGTCGACTGGGAAATAAATGGTACATAAAAGCTGTATTACTATCCCTTTGGAGACCAGATATTGCTTACTGTCTAAGTAGAAAACATATTAGAACCATGACCGACATAATAACATGGTTTATTTCTATGCTATTTTCCGGTAAATGATATCTAAAGGAATACAAAAATGAAATTAAAATGCTTACCTACAAATCCAAAAGCTAAGATCGACAAGAGAACCACGACACACAATTTCAACTCCATCTTTTATGGCCAGCAATATTGAACGTGACAGAGAAATCAATGATTAAATACCCAGCTTAAGTTTGCTATTGGATATTTAAGTAAACATGAACTTTGTGCATATAATAATATGTCTTTTCATAACAAGTCATGCATTCACGAAATTCAGTACATTAAAATATATATAGTATAAAGCTGGTTCATTGACAGACAAGGGCACTGGAATAGTAATTCTATAAATGGCAACTTCGTGACTGCCATTGAAAATGTGGTCACCTTACTGCTGAAGAAAAAAAATCATTAATAGAATATTTACAAACGTTTAGATTGTCTTAGAATTACTGGCAACTACTTATATATCCAATCGTAGTTGAATAATAAATAAATTATAATACATTTTAGTGTCCAATACAGAACATATTGTACTCGTCATATTGTACTGAAAACCCGTTTTAGATTCGCCGGATGTGCAGCTCGACCAATACGAGTTTCCAGTACAATAGTTATAGATCATTACAATGCATTTTCCATATTGGCACTTGTATCACCACGGGATTTCCATATCAATCCCGATGCTGATATGGGTTGAAGGTTGGTGCTATGGACGATATGGAACAAAGATATCGCCTAATTTTTGTTTAATCACGTATGACTATTTCAAGTCACAGTTGAGTGTAAATTCTTCATTTTAAAACAATGGTCATTGTGTTGGATATAACGAAATCGTACTTTTTTACCAGATTATATTCCATTTACATCAAGTCATACGAATATTGTTCATATTTTTCTGTACTCGGTATTTCTCCGGCAAAAAGAGCCCACGAGTGTAACAAGAAGAACACCATTAGCGATGAGTCATATGGATGTCGTGAAATGTCTTAGATAGATTTTCGTGACAAAATGTGTGTCAAGGAATTTAATCATATGAATGACCGTACTTGAAATTCGTTCAGTATTTTGATTTAAAACCCACATACGGCAAAACTCACTGGCATAAGCGGATCCTTTTTGCACGAAAATTTTGACTGAATACATAGAAAAATCACTGGAAATCACCGAGGTGGACCCCTCATAGACCAAGCAGCGCCACCTTCTTGGAATTTCGGAACTTTTGCACTGACTGGAAAGTGAATCTTCATTTTCAGTTTAGATTGAAGATCAGAACTGATATAGCAGTTACCAGAGCCTTTAGAATTGTAAAGCCTGATGGAATCTGCAATTATCTTACACTGCCACAGTTAAATCGTCCCATTGGCATACCCGGTATAGGTTCAAATGCAGTTAGATCTATTTTGTAGGTATTTCTAGTGTATCAATTCTATGTTATTTACGCCAGTAAACAAACCCAATAGACACCTTTACTGCGAACTTAATATGCTAATTAATAAGGATTGTACATTTGTATTAACTACCATCCAATTAAAAATAGTTGACTTCTAATCTCTTATCAGTACCTGTTTATTTCTATGCAATACCTGTATGCAATCAGTCGTTCACTTTCGATATATTCTAGTTGTCTATTTATTTTTGGACACATACAAGTGTGGACACAGCCTGATATTGCCCGAGGGGTAAGTATGGACGCAGACTGGTATAGCCCAAAGAGCAAATTTGAACATACATACGTTTTGTCGTGAAAGAGTAACCAATAGAACCAAGATTCTAGCGGAAATCAAAGGAATGTAATCCAGGGACAAAGACCAGACATGGAAAACAGACAAACACAACAAAGAACATAAAGTAACTAAAATAATACATACAAACTAACAAAAGTAAATGAAAATCTCGGACTCCACTTAAAACTGGGAGCATGGCCGAGGTGCACCGGTATGATGAACGTGTTTGAATCGTCCAGAAAACTCCTCCATTTACTGAAATCAATAATTGAATTATGCACATGTTTATTAATATATATTAACATGTGTTACTAAATATCTACGGAAAAAATTCCATAATGACTTGCCACATTCATAAGACATGTCATATACATATTCATTCTTGAAGGTGTACTTGTATGGATGTGTTGAACTTGCTATGTCATGTTCATAAGGATTGCCAATGGACATTTCACTTAAAGTATGTTAGCTTGATAAAATGATGGGCTCTGTTTTTTTTGTTTTTTTGTTTTTTGTTTTTGTATCAACAGAAACCGGCAGTGTAATATCTGTCAGTTACACGGTTTGCCCTAATTTTAAAATAGTAGGGGCCATAAACTAAAAAAAAATATTTGCTAAGAATGTACATCTGTAATATCTTTGTTTTTACATTAGTCATAGTTTAACAGTTCTCTAGCAAAAGAGAATAAAACTGCATAATAGAAAAAAAATCCCACTTAGTCATGTACTCAACAGATAATATTCGAAATTCTTATGAAACAAAAATACAATACCGGTATATAAAGGACTTCAAGACTAAATCCATCTGTTCTGACTCTCAATTAACACTTCAAAATCAATATTTCACCTAAATCTTGTATAAAACAGTTTTATTTAATTCTAAATAGTCACATACATTTGTAGCCTGAAAAAAGTTTCCTTGGACAAAAACTGTATACTTGTTTTGCAGCTGAATAAAATATATCAAGAGGCACTGCCAGTACCATTTGCTTTCAGAACCAACATAAACGTGTATGTACATTCAGCACTTCACAACACTGTCATTATTTTTTCTTTAGAATCTTTATTTGTATATGTATAGACAATTGATGAAAGAGGTTGGAATTCCGTTCTTTTATGTCCCAAGCCAAGTCAGCAAAAAGCTTGCCAGACAATCTCTAGCACTACTGGAGGAATAAAATGACCGTCTGTGTAGGCCTTAAAAATGTTTCCGATCACCCTACTGACCCTCCTTCAGACCCCCTACTCATTAGTTTTTATTTGAAATTTTGAAATAAATAAATAAATAACGTAAAAATTCTTCCGAAAAACAGAAGAAAATTGAAAACACACATGCCATGAATGTGCTCTTGGTCGTGGATAATCCCTTTTTGGAATTGAGATTGAGATAATTTTTGTTTTTACCACCTCCGTCCAAACAAAAAAAAATCTCATGCGCCGAACCCCAAAAGGGATTAGGCTGTGGACTAAGTCTATTACATGTTTAGTCTTTGCATATTTGGGTTTCATTGTATCTTTATGACTTATTTAATTTCAAATATATCAAATGAAAAAAATCCCTACCCACTGACCCTAGACAATTTTAGAACAGTGCTCAGAAATAAAACTTTATTTTTTTTTCGGCCTTAGAAATTTCTCCTCAATTGACTGGCATGCAACAATATATATCTTTGATTTCATCCCAAAAAGTATTTTGATGGGTTAAAGATTCGGCAAATGCTGCTGTAGTCTATACAACGCTGTGCATAGCGTGCATATTACAAACTGAATCACTAGGTCACTGTCGATATTAAATCTTGTGATAATGCATTAATTTTAATGAATTTAATGAATGAACGTGATCACATGACAACAAATTTCCCCGAATACACAATGACCCACATTCACGGGATTGACTATGCCCGGGGACTGTGTAAACGCTTTGATGCTTTACACCGTCCGTGAAAGACCGCCAAACGATAGCCAAGGACGTTAAGATACACCTCAGTCCGTCATGTATTACACATACGAGTGCAAACCGGGTCTATCTGTGTTGAGTATATGTGTCAGCACGAAAAAGAAAATTAAACGAAGTACATGTATTGGAACAGTCAGCTGATTGTCAGCGTCACTCATATCGTGCAAATGATTGTCTAACAGTGTGTTACGAAAGATTTTTGAGGATTTTGGTGCCTTATATCCACAAAGAGAGTTGAATTATCTACTAGAAGCAATTATAGCATTCTAGCTTTATAATGCACGAAATGAAGGATGTAACGGGTATACGGAAGTGCTATCATTTTCGATTTTATTGTTATAGTGTTATTTAAATATAGATAGTAATGAAAACCTGCAACGCTGTACATTATCGGAATGCTTAAGCTGTCTTCTGATATTTCATGCAGGCCCTGGCGGGTCCAAATAAGGGGGCATTGGATTTTTTTCAAATGTTTTACAAAAGGGTAGCATAACAACCCCCCTCGAGACCACCCGATGTATCACTCATTGCATTGTGTATTTTGCTACGGTTACTGCCTCATGACATCGGAAGCCCGGAGATGACAAATAAAAATAAAATTTTGCTAAGATGATGGCATAGGAATTTCGATAACGCATTTCTCGGGAATCTGTGGTCAATCTGTGGTCTGGTGATATTGCTTTTTGTAATAATCATTCTGTCGGGCAATTTTGGTCATGCATAAAGATAATAGAGCTGCACTTGCCCCAGGGCCTTAAAAGTGCATGGCTAGTGTTGTCTGCACCATACATAATTGTTGAAATTGTATTCTTAGACTTAGGCGTTTATGTTAATGTGCGTGTGTCTGGAACTAGATGCCCTAGAAACTAAGTACTCTGGAACTTGGGTGTCTATGCGATAACTTGTAGTACTTGAGATATAAAACTTTATATCAACTGACTGAGGAATGTAGCTAGTTAAGAGGGGCACGTATCTAAGGATTTATTTCAATGATCGTGGCGGCTTAAGTTTGAATGATTTGACAGACAGCTTCGACCTGGATGTCGATAAATTAAATTTCGACTCGAAAATACTTAGAAACTGGGAAAGGCCAACGAGTAGTTTGTAGCTTATTTACGCAGTATGTCGGAGAGTTCTGTGTTCATTCAGCTAGGTGTTCCATGTAAACCGACATCGAACCTGAATATTACGCAAACTGGCGCACTGCTAATTATGAAACTATATACAACGATAAGCTTATGTTTAGATACGTTTGAATTCAATCCCCGTACTTTCTTTTTATTCCAAATTTGCAATTAGATGATTATTTAAGGGGTAAAAATTCAAACGATCGATATAAATTGATTCAGTACATGAGTACTTTGATTGTTATTTTGCAACCAACAGCAATACTCAAATAATCATGTTCAGTCAGATTTGTTTTACTTAATCATACTCGGCGTT
This sequence comes from Perna viridis, assembly GCA_037379345.1. Lineage (NCBI taxonomy): Eukaryota > Metazoa > Mollusca > Bivalvia > Mytilida > Mytilidae > Perna > Perna viridis. The sequence goes on along the minus strand of CM074511.1, from coordinate 50,667,204 downwards.
GTGTGGAAGCCATACCAATGGTAACTATTTGTTATAGTTTGTATAAAACTGATTTTAGTTTTGAAAAATATTTGGTAGAATTACCCAGTTATTTGATGCAATATTTTTGTAAATTTAGACGTGGGTGCCATCGCCTACCGATTGAGGCAGGAAGATGGCAAGGTATTCCCAGACAAGACCGTTTTTGTACACTGTGTACCACACCTGATATTGGTGATGAGTACCATTATGCTATGATAAGTAAATTTTTCGAAAAAGATAGAAAACAATTCTTACCAGTTCATTGCAATTCAAATGCAAATACTTTGAAATTTGCATAACTTTTTCCTCACAGGATATTGATATACTTAGAAATATGGCGAAATTTGTGAAGATAATTTTAACGAAGGTCGTACCTCCAGTTTAATTTCATTACATGTACAATTGTTTACACATGCACTTTATGTAATATTATCAATGTTTGTATATTTTCTCTGTAACTGTTTATAGTTTATGAGAATAAAGTAAAGCAAGCATATTGCACGTTTGACGTAATGAATCGCAAACATTTTCATACTTGTTCTATGTTCATTTCTTTTATAATACAATTTTGTACTTCTTCTATGGCCAATCAGACTAGTTTGATGATTTTTTTTCATTTGTTAGATACACAGTTGACCATATAATTAGTCTTTATAGTAATCAGACAGAAGGATAAACCAATCAAAATTCCCTTTCATTTCTGAAACAATTACAGACCACACATTTCTGTCCAGTGTTGATATGTACTTCGGTTATTGTACCTTTGAGATGAAAGTTATATAAATTGTATATGAAATTTGCACTTTGCAAGAGTTGTCGTTTTCTTTGTTATTTGATTGATTTAAGAAGGCGATGAATGATATAGTTTTCCTAAAATACGGATACTAAAATGGCGTTACCTTTTGACAATTGGCAGAGTCTGAATATTATATGGATTGATACTTAATAGACAATTTGTTTACTCTTGTCGAATTCTTTGAATTAAAGTGTATCCTACAGCTTGTCTTCATATTTTGGTGGGACACAATTGATATGCTCTTACATATGTGTTTTTGTTGTTGTATTTGCCATGTTAAAAAAATATCGCGTTTTTAAGTACATTTTTTTTGAAGAAATTATGATAAGTCAAAATCAGTTTTCCACATTTTATTTCAGCAACAATTCCAAGGAGTCCATTAGTGAAAGTCTTGTATTCTTCTCTCAACAGATCATTATAACGCCATAATTCAGTCAAGAGGTATTTAGAATATCTGGAAAAAAAGAAAGTTTTGAAATCATTCCGTAAAATGGGCAATTAACCGTACGAGTAACTGCACTTTTGTAATTGAAAAGGTAATGTCTTGAAAGATAACACATTTTATACTGTAAAGTATTATATTAACTTGAAGATATACATGTAAGGTAGTGAAATCGTTATAGGTGTCGCGTAAACGTATGTCAATTGCATTGCCTTACAAATAATCATGTCCGGTCGCAGTGCATCTCTAGTAATTTAACTCAATCGCAAATTGTAAAATGCCAATTTTATGTGCATAGTCCACATTTACTCCATTAAAAATGTCTAATTTTAGCACTTTTCAAGCAAGGATATAGTTAATAAAAATAGATTGTTCAGTTTCCAACATGATAATTTGAAATGCTTTAGTGTCTTAAAAATCTCACTAAAACTGTTCCTTTGGCTAAACTGATAAATCAATGGGACACAAATCTGTTAGCATTTACTTACCTGGTAGTTTAACCAGCGATTTTGTTCCCAGTAACGTTGAACAAGTTCAAGAAGTAGAGGCCTCCGAGAACTGAAAATAAAAAAAGTTCAATTATTAGAAGAAAATGAAACAGACGTACGAAATAGATATTGTAGTGATGTTTTTTTTTGTGAAAGTATATTATAACATTGTCTGAAGTCTCTTTAACTCTCTATCAAACGTTTTTTCTTTTCATTTTCTGAATAAATTGTAAATGTATTTTTACTTATGCACAACATTTGTCCATACCCCCTCCCACAAAAGAATATTTGTTGTGAAAGTACTGAACAATCTAGAGAGAGAGAGAGGTTATGCACCGGTGGTGTCGGGCAAAACTGCTCTGTAAAACAATACATACGATAGTTAAACAGTCTAGCTTGTCGAAGGGCCTGTAAGCTGTTGGAAGCATATGCGACGTATTGTCCTTGTCGTCCGTATTGTACGGTCTGAGCTGGGTATCCATAGGAACCAACGTACTGTTGTGCGTGGACAGCTACCATGGCGATAATACAGGGCAAGACGATGCAAAGAATGAATTTGTTCATTTTTATTGGTTGACTTTCACAAGCTGAAAATAAAAATAGTGGATACATGTCATCTGGATAAAAAAAAAACGCACAAAAGATGATTAGTGAAACACTAGTAACTCAGAGACATACACTGACTGCTTGTACTTCGAAAAAAAGCATGTTTAGAATACTTGACATGCGAAAAAATCAGATAAATGAATAATATTACCTGAAAATAGTTTTTTTCCCTTATACAATATATAAAAACTGGACTAAATACTGATAAATGCATAAATATGTGGATTATTTTACAATAAATTCTGGTCTTTTATTTTAGCCCCACAAAGTTTAAACACACGCAAATAATAATGTAAGTAAAAAAAAGAAATTGATAAAATGAATAAATAAAAATGGAATGAAATAGAAAGAAAGATAAATAAATAGACAAATACAGTCAAAAATTTATATTGATCATTTACATTTTTAGGAAGCTTATGAACTATTCGAGTTACATTGACTATTGGAACTTACCTTTGGGTGACTGGAAGTGTCGAATGACCAGAACGTATCTACTTATATAGTACTGGTCAGTTTTTACATTACGCAATAATTACCGCAATACAACTTACATGTGACATGGTATTACAGTAAAGCATTCACCGACAAAATGTAATATTAGATGTCCCAACAAGCTACCAAACGATTAAGGAAGATTCATAATGTTGAGTGTTCTGTGACACTGAGTAGTACATCGATTTGATATAACTGGATTTTCAAGGAAAATTTAAAAAACATTAGTTAAAATTCAAATTGGTATACGAAGATTGTTAGTAAGTATACGAAGAATAAAAAAAATTGATAAAATACTTTGTGGGTGTGCATTTTATATGTTTCTATAGAAAGTATACGACAAATTTCATTTTTAGGATCAAGTTACTTCAGATGAATAATTCAGTTGCTAACTCATTTGTTTTTAATCAGAAGAAAATTCGGGGTTTTCATGAAACCGACAGTCATGCAGCAGTGATGTTCAGTACAGTAACTTCCAATGTAGTTGATCTGATTGAAAGAATAACCAAGGGAACTAAGATTCGTGTAGAAATCAAAAGATAAAGACCCAGACGGGGAAAACAGGAAAAAATGTTGTTCTATTTTCATAATGATTGTTGACGTTAATGTAAGATTTTTCAAGATAAAAGAATGTATTCAGCAGTTCCTGGTCCTGGAATTTGAATATATATATATATATATAATGTTTAATTTGTTGCCTTGAGGCATAACTGTTACACTAGAACATGGATAAAAAAAAAACAAATTAAAACATAAGAATCTTACAACATATTAGTAGGTGTAAACCCAATAGATGTTATATACTGTTTAGGAAGACAAGGATTTTAGGGTAGTTTGAAGAGATGAATTTATGAAATTTAAGCCACCAAAAATTACATAAGTAGTGAAACAAATGCAATGGACATTTGAGTGCGAGAACAAAGTAATTAATATAATATAAACTACAACAACAAAAACACATTCTATCTAAATTTATTCGATGTTACAACAAGGCCTTGAACAAGGCGCTTATCATATTTTGATAAATTATTATAAAACGGTTTCAATCAGGTAGTTAAGCACCAATATCGTATTCAAATCCCGCTTCCATCGCAATAAATAAGTTTTGAAACGAGTGCAATCGTAGTAAGCTAAAAGTAGAACATGACCGCGTTAAAAACCAGTTTTCAATCTAATAGTGCTCTGGAATTTCCCCACTTGTTCTCAAATGTACAAATTTATAGTTATATATCATATTTAAATGGCAGCCGCCTCGGTAGTCTCATGGTAGCGTGTTCGCATCGAGTACGATAGGTGCGGGTTCGATCCATAGCCAAGACACACCAAAGACTTTAAAACTGGTAGTCATTGTTTCTCTGTCCAGCACGTGGTATTTGAGAGGATAGTGACGACTGGTTGGCTCGGAGTCGAATAATGTGTCCTAATAGGGTGGCATTCTTCTCTTCTATTTGCAAAGTGCAAATACTTTCTTTTTCAATGAAATGGGACATTTTTTTTCCGAGAAAAATGGAAAAAATTATGAACACAAACATAAACAAGACTGCTCCTGTAACACTTATAACAACATAAAATTGCTTTAAAAGCTACGGTATAGCATTCTTCAATAAGCATTTGAAAATTAAACCAAAAAAATCATTTTTACAGAATAGAGTCACCCAACGAAGGAGTAGGGTCGTCTATATGTACAAGAGATGGTTGTTCTTTTGGTGATTTACTATTATTATCCGATAAAATTGGTTTTCTCTTCGATGATGAATGTCTGCGAAAATAACACCTGGAAGTACAGAAAGTGTGAAATTCAATTATTGAATGTAACTCTACCGTGTTCCTATACCCAAATGTTCAATGTTTTGTACTTAAGTACCAATGATATAAAATTCTGACACTGCCAATGGTAAATTGATTCACGGTGTAGAAATCCCTACTGACCAAATTACGTTTTTTTTTCAGTCTACATATGCTATATTTTTACCGAACAATAATCATTTCCATTCAGATCTGCACTTTTGAGAAAATCCTACATTCATTTCCCACTAAAATCAACCAAATGCAACCAAATCAAGAACTATAACTCTTGCAAAGTGCCAATTTCATGTACAAATCTATACAATTTTTATCTCAAAGGCGCAAAATGAAGAAACTAAAACTGGTTGTGTGAATTGTTACTGAACAAGAAATAAAACTGAATTTGGTGGGTTGTTAACATGCATGAATCACATTTCGTCAGATTTTTAGAACGAGTGATTCTTAATATACATTAATTCGGGTTCGAAATATACCGTTAGATAGGTATTTTTCTTAGTTTGAAGTCATGAATATGTGCGTGTTGGGATAACTTAGCTCCTATTTACCTATTTATAACCTTTTGTTTAATATGGTCGTTTGTGTGCATGTCTGTTTGAAAGAAAACTACACTAAAGGAATAAATGATGTGATGCCATCACCGCTTTGCAGCACATTCGTGTTTCAACATCCGTATAGCGTCTATTCACAGATTTTGATCATTTAAAATTACCACAAGTCTATTATCCTTGAAATAAGCTGCTGCATTCATCGTTACTTACCATACAACAACAGCTACGATCAGAACAATTATAACGACAACGAGACTCACTGCCACGAGAACTTTTGTACTTCCTCCGCCACATTTAAAATTGCCCTTGTCAGTACAGTCGGACACTTCTTCATTTGGCTCTTCAAATTAAAAAAAATATGTTTCGGATATAGTAATAAAAGCGTTCAAAGAACCAGTTTGTGGTTATTATTTTACATAAATTTAACGAATAATTGACGCATGAAAAATACCACCACACATTTTTAAAAATGTTTTGCTGGTGTTGTATTTACATCTGATCAATACGTACTATCATTGTTTTAGTCAGGAATCATATTATATTACATTTTCTTATATTATTGTAGGAGTTGTCTCCCCTGTACACTAGCATTTGTTTTAAAATATTGCAGAAATCAACAGGCTTTATAAACTGAACAAAGTACTAGTAATATTCTAACGATTAAATCATATTTTTACATTAAGTTTTGCGTACACCCAGTTGGAACATTAAACTTACTGAAGCAATACGCTTGATAACACCCCGTGGTAAACATGAGTTTATAAACACGGAAATATCCACAGTTTTTCACTTGAATAGGGTAAGTATGGTTGCAGCACTTTCCTGGGACGACTACACAGGCGTCTCTATCAACGATACCGTCTGCTTGTGTAGGTATGCTGCCTGTAAACAGAATTAAACACTTCTTGTACCCAAGATACAATTACATTTGGTTGATATATAAATATTCAACGACCCCACAAATCAATGCATAAACAAATTCTGGATGCTCTATATAATGAGAAGTTTTGATTACTCTGACATCTCGACATACAGCAACAAATACTGAAACATCAAATCGGAAAGTCAATAAAACGTGGCTAAAACGCGAACACATAAACATTGTACACGACAGAATATAATACAATTGCATATAAAGACTGATGAAAAGAGAAAAAAAAAACAAGACAACACTAAAAACCTCATGCAGAGCTGGATTATAAACTCCGCCCCAAAAAGACTGTGATTGACCCAGATGCACTGGAACGATAAATGTGTTCTGCTTTGCCAGCCGCAACCGTCACATTGCAGATGTGTGAAACTCAATCTATCACGATGTAAGTTCATTTACTATCAAGAATCAATTTGTGGTAGACGAAATGTATTATGAAGCCCACTGCGCTAATATCTTACTAACCAAGTCCAGTACTATACTATAGTTACCATCCATCCATATTGGAAAGACTGTTCCACACGTTCCGAACGTCACACAGTCCGTAAACATATCCACACCAGTTTTTTCGTCGATTCTGTACCATGTAGGGTCTAAGGACGCATCACAGAATGGTACGTTGAGTATATTGCGAGATAAACTTTTAGTTCCCGAGTCTGTACAGGGATCTTGTGCTGAAGCTTAATAAATATCCTCAATTGAAAATCAATCATTTTTTATCTATTCTACTCGTTTTTTTTCATTTCAATCACAGCAATGCAACGCAAGTTTTTTTTATGATTACTCGTGTTCATTAAAAAAGACCAGGCGCGTAGCTGAGGCCAAATTGAAGTGCAGGCAAAATTACGGCAGGCGGAGCCCTGGTAGGGGGTCCAGGGGGGCGAAGCCCCCGAAGCTCCGCGAGATAGCGTTTTAGAGCATCCTTTATGCCTCTCCTGGATGTATTTTATCTCAAAAAAAATAATAATAATAATAAAAAAAAAAAAAAAAAAAAAAAAAAAAAAAATTGGCAAAATAAAGTGTAGGCGAAAGCTTTTTTGCCTTACGGCAGCTACGCGCCTGAAGACTAATGAAAACACTGAATAATTCTAAAGAACTAACCAAAATTCCAAACATTACTGGTTTAAGGAATAATAAGAAGTTACAGCTGTTATTGTTTCAGTTCTTTAGAAATTATACCAAGTACATCGTCAATTTCAATGCATATTAATTATTGATATAGATTTAATATTGTCGAATCATCGCTTATTTTAAGTCCCAGTCACTCGTCGAAAAAAATATAATATTTGATTTCTGTAGGGAATGTACCAAATAGAAATAAATTAAGACGGCATACTTACATAGTGTTATCAATAAACTTAGATATAAACATATCCCGCACATATTTAACAAGTTTCAATTATATATGGCCATTTTATTGACGTGATATGTGTCGATTAAAGGTTAATACTCTGAAGATTAATCTATTTTCACTTTTAATCCAGGTATACCAACTTATAACATTAATATACTGTTAAAACCAATAGAAAGATTAGTGATTATACATGTAATTTGAATAATGAGAAGTGACAAAGAAAATGAAACGAATAAAAAAAACATTACATGTAAACGATTCTGTATGCAGTTTCAGTGGGTTACTTGTATTCCTCTAAATAATCATGAATGTGTGGCATATTTTGCTGAAAAATCTTACCCGTTGTTTTGATCAGTTACAGACTGTAACTATTAATGGACTCACATCTTGGGATTTACTGTAAAGCTGCATTAGCTGCCAAATTTGATCAAATATGATTCTACCGAATTTTGCTGTATCTCTGAAATACGTTTGCTGTAATGCAATTAAAGTAATAAATGTCGATAATACCTACAGAATATTGTGAAAACAACGTTTTTTTTTTGGTCAATGAAGTCACTGTCGTGGCAGAAATTGACCTAGGCATCACATTAAAATCTTGCTAAATATCATAATTTGCGGTAGCACTCGCATGCATCCGCGATAAATACCATTGTGAATGGAAAAGAGTGAAACGTGAAATGGAAAGGAGTAAAAATAACCATGAAATTGATAGTTAACCAAACAGCATGCAAGGGAAAATTCGCATCTTCCATTTTATTTAGAAATCAGTGTAATATTTACGCACTATTTAATGACTTATTTCTTCGGACTGTTGATCACGTGGTGAATCAAAGTGCTGAGGCACTGAGTCAAGGAAGACCTCAAAATAATCAAAAATATTCATGTAACCAAATTGTGAGCTAAATAAACCGATCAAAACTTAGTCCTTTTAAAGAATAGCCATTTGTTTTAACGCAGAGTATATTTATACAGCCCGTTTATTAATATATATTTTTGGTTCTTCTTTTGTATTGTTGCTTTTGGTATTCCTGGCTGTACACATACGTTGATGTCCTCAGATTTCCTAATACTTAAATCAGCATTTCTTACAAAGGATGAATTACACTGAGAATCATTGACTACCAATATTCGATGAATTTTCAAAGTAAGAATGGACCCACACCTTGAAATTTCTGTTTGGATATGCATGAAGTAGAAATGAATCCTGCAGACTGGAGGAAGTTGAACAAAGGCCCAATCTCAAGAGAGAAATGAGCAAAAAATAACTTTTCCTTGCTTGTGCTCACTTTGATGTAGATGTCTTTAAATTTGTAATAAATTAAAACTAAAATTTGTCCTTGTCATTGTTGTCTAGATGAGGCTATGGTATGCACGATAAATGATTACCTTTCTCTAGGAATTTTTCAGTCCTAACAAGGATAAAAACTCTTGTTGTAAAAATCACTATGCAGTTTAAAGATCATTAAACTAAAACAACGTTGTAGCTCATATATTTGAGCAATTTAAGTGTCCGATTAAGTTGGAAAGTCAATGGTATGTGGTGAATACAGGGAATATGATGTCTTAATCACAAATGCACTTTGAGTATAAATCCATCTTCTTTTTCTCTCCAAAACAAAAAAAAAAGTTACTATTGAACCCATACCCCATGGGTACCACCTTTTTTTTTATGACAAATCACTATTTTCTGATTGTTTTATACCAGTTTGCCTTCAATAATGTATTTGCATTTCTTTCACTTTCTTCTGCATGATTGTTTCACAAATATGTATAAGATTAATTCAAGTAGCTCTTATGCTTTGCAAATATGTAAGTGCTAATGTTTTTTTTTTTATAGTTTTTTTATTAAGAGATGTTGACATATACATTTACAGCTGCTTCATGCTACACATACATGTACCAGCATATATGCAAAATGTTACTATGACGTAGCGTTCGATGTTGGTGTCATTTTTGATAACGTCGAAATCGGCAAAATTTGACGTCTTTTTGTATTGCGTCGTATTTCGTTCTATAATTATTACATGTAAAGAGAAGTGTGCTTAATTAATTTTTTACATAAAGTAACACACACGATATGTTTTATTATTTAATCATATTCGATATTAATTTTTCGTACGTTTTGGTCAATTGAAATGATCAGATTGCATCCTGATATGGTAAATAGTTTGGCATCAACCATTTAAAAATGATTTGAAGGAAAGTTTATCCTATGAGAAAAATGTTGGGAATTATGAAAACAAATTTCGTGATGCGCTAAAAAGAAGTAAAACACCCTCACTAAAACAGAAAGCCAACAAGCCTACAAGCAAAAAAGTCAGTATCACCCCTGGAAATCATATTGTGAAAGCGTATAAAGTGAATCTTTCCTATTTGGTTTTATATCTCTAATGTAGATGTATGTTGATATTTCCGAATACATGTACTCGTTTCGGAATTTTATAAGGTCTGTTGCTAAACATAAACCATTGCAAAGCATTTCGAGAAAACAAAGCCTTAATTGGCAAGTCCCCCTCTTTGAGAAAATTTGAGAGCTAAATCTCCCGTTTTTATTATACGACGAAAAATTCTTGCGGTCGTATAATGTTATGGTGCAGTCGTCGTCCGCGTCGTCGTCGTCTTGATCTGGGGACATTTCGTTTCCGTGCGATAACTTTAGTTGTGGTTGACGAATTGTTCTGAAATGTTGATATGATTTTACCAACAACTAAGAAGATTCTTATTTAATTTGGACTTTGTTGCCCCTGTCGCTTTAGAAAAAGGGACCAAAAAGGGTAAAAATACGTATTTTATTAAAACCCATGTAGTTTGTTTGTTTTTTTTTCGATTTTAAATATTCTATTCTAATGTGTTCTTTATTTAATTCGGCTAAACAAATGTACGGCAGATTTTATGTGTTTTGGACAGTTTTCAAGTTATAGGGGGTCAAGTTGGGGAACGACTAAAAACATTTTCATAACTTTTTTTGTCCGATTTCGAAATTTTATATTTCATTGGATTCTTCATTGGATTCCTCATTAATAATCCTGCCTACATTTTTCAATCAGATTTCGGATATCTCTTACGGTTTTCGAGTTATAAGGGGTCAAAAAGGCCACGCCAGAATAAATCATTGTTTTGCTTTGTTATTGGTCCGATTTGAAAAAAAAAAAAAATTTTGCAATATTTGTACAGCTTATTATATCTTATAGCTAAAATAATTGTCCAGAGGTAATTAGACGATCATGAAATACGTTGATTTTACAATATTTCACTAACGAATGTGCAAGCGCGTGTCTACACATTTCAAAATACTTTGATGAAGGCACGCTGATCCCGATTTCACCAGGACATCATTGCATATGAACAGACGGGAGTGCGCGCAAGGCGTGTGTGTGTGTTAAGCCAAAAAAAAAAAAAATAAAATAAAAATGAAATGATAAAACCATAGAGGAGGATGAATACTTTTTAAAGTATATGAAGAAATCGACTCAATACCATTTGCGTTTTTTGAACAATTCGTTCGAATTTCGCATGGTGTACGCGTGAATAATTAAAATATACAAATTTTAGATGTTATGCCATTTTGGTTAGACACAGACAGAATGCTGCGCTTATATACATGTTCAACCAAGTATCATAATTTTTAGAACATACTATCTGCAGCATATATACATGTAAAATGCAAAATGTCATAGTTATTAGTTCACTCTAAGTTAACGAAAAAAGTGTTTGATAAAGACTGGGTAGCACGCAACGTGTAGAAAACGTCTGGAAAAAGACAACGTGACATCACAACATACGTACGTATTTATCTACTATTAGACAATAAAACTCATTATTTTTTTTTAGAATAAACATGATATTCTGAATATTTATACAGTCCTTTAAGCGTGAATATACTTTGGTAAAAATACTGTTCGTTGTTATATTTTACAACCGTAAACAACGAAGTAGCCAATAGCCAACGTCGAAAAAAATTATTGAATTATTGAAATACGGACAAGAAGGCGTTTTAACAAAAAGACTGATTGAACATTATATATACATTTTCACTGGGGTTATGTAATAAATTGTCAATATAGTTAATGAAAGTCCCGATTAAAAAAGGCTGTTCGTATAACTTTAACAAAAAATTGTCTACCATTTTGTCTTCAAATCGGTTTCTTTCCATTTTTACAATGTCCACATCAAAGAGGAGATATTTGTGATATTGTAATACGCTTTGGCCTGATCATTACGTCATGAAAAATATGACATCGTCTGCAGCACAAACTGCTCTTTCTAAAAAAGTTTGTTTTATCAAAATACGCCAAGAAACAACTTAGATATATTGGTGAAATGGAAATCAACCATTTCTTAATGTTACCCGTCCATATATGAAAATGGACGTTCTTGTGATCGAATAATGCTTTCCCTCCACAATTAACGGCATCTTTCAAAGATTTATGATTGTAATCCTAAAACAACAACCATTTTCGAACATTTTAATATTTATGTTGCCTTTGATAACTCCACATTCTAATAGCAATATTTCGGTTTTCGTAATCAGTCCCGGTTCAATCGAATGTGACACCAACAACGTACGTAAAGTCAATGTAAATTAATGAAAATATACATGTATATTAACCATATGATATGGACAAACCTCCTATTGTTAGGAAATATTGTTACATGTACATATAATTTCATGCAAATAAGGCAAAAATAAAGGTTGGGTGGTTATAACAATACCAGATTTTTACTGTTTTTTAAACCACCCGGTCACTATTCCCACAGTGATCAATTCTGGTCAATCGAAAATTTGCAAACAATATTTATGTCATTATTTATACTTTTTGTCCTACATTAAAAAGCTAATATAGTATATATCTACTATATTTCAGTGTTCGTAGGTTTTATTCTTTTAATATAAAATAAACATGTCTATCTCTAAAATAATTCAAATTTATCTGAAATCACATAACAAACTTTACAGAAATGTACAGTGTATTTCATGAGCACATCTTTCTTTCAATAACTATTAATAACAGGTAACATACATGTAAGTAAGAGTAGAACAGGTTACTTTTCACCTGTCATTGTTAAAACAACATCCCCTGATAACCAGATAGATCATAAAAAGTGGTTTGAAGTGATGAATTTAAAAGTCATTTCATTTACCAGACAAAAACCTTCTAAATACAGAAAATGGAGAGCTTGCTAAGGATATTTATAATGATGTTTGGACCCCATTTCAAATCTCTGGATCAATCCCTGAATGTTGATTTATCTATGAGCAATTAATGTGACATTGTAAAGTAGAAAACAAATTAGATAAATGTATTACTATATTACAAATATCATAATTTAATGTATAAAATCTTCAACTGATGCTGTGCTGCATGTATGCAAATAAATAATGTATACCTTCAACACTTACCTAGTACGTTGTACATATAAGAATGTCCATGAAAATCAACTCTTAGAAAATCTTGTTTCTCACTTTATGATCTGCGTTCTAAATGTATCTGGTATATCTTGACAATGTACTAAAAAAAGAACCGTATTGATAATCAGGTATGACTTACATGGATATAATACACATGTACATTGTATTACTATTTCTTTAAATTCCATACTAAATAGTACATGCCAAAATCTGTATCACATGCAGTATCAACAGGAGACTCCTATATCAACTCCAGGCCACTGGCCCGTGGGGTGATATAGGTCGAGGGTTGATCAACATATATATGTACACAGTGCTTGCATTTTATGTACAGAAGTTATATTCTTGGGATCAAATTAATTACACAAGAAATTTTCCAATAAAAAGGAGGGGTGCTAACCCCATGCACCCTCCCCTGGATCCGCCACTGTAATCTATACTTGCTACACAAAAAGGTTACTTTGCAGCTCCCGACATCTCCATTAAAAGGGTCAGATCGAGAGAAATAAAATGGCAAATCTCGATTGAGCTTTGCTCCCTGCGAATGTTCGAGTCAATTTGACAAAATAGTCCAGATCTCTGTGATATAATCATTGAAATCTTGCAGTTCTACACATATTAAATAGTCTTAATATCGTTACACGCCCATGTCGTACGAAATGTAAACATCACATATATGACATGGAGTATGATCGGCAGCGGAGAGATATCTTAATGCAAACTTTGCAAGGAGAATAACCCGCGGAGTGTTATTTTGGTAGCTATATGTTGACATGTCTATCCTGGTTATGTAATTTGGTTGCCGACGATCTCTAAGTCAAGTTCTGTCTATAAATAGACTTCCTTGACAAAAATTGTTACAGTCACCGGCCATCTCATGCGTATGAATATCTCACGTGACCTTAGAAGAAACGTTTCTGAAGCTGAAGGTACGAGATCACGAATATAGTTCCTGTTTTTAGTGTGTTTCTTCCTGATTTTTGTTCTTTGCTTTCATAAACTCTATTGCTTAGTATTTACTGCAGAAATGTAGGACAAGGATCAAATTTACAAGGGATTTTTTTTTTCATTCTGTAATTTTATGTGGAAGTTGTGACGTGGTCCTAAGAAAGAAGGTCAAATTTTAGGCCATTTGGCAGTGGTCACTTTTCTTGTCTACGGGGTCTCCGAAACAAAGTTACTAAAAATAAAAAATGATGGTGAATATTTTTGGCACTCTTATAGAAATCTTCTTTTATACATGTTTCCATACTCAGTTAAAATCCCGACTTAAAAACATTATACATCGTTGTTTTTCCAAAAAAAGATGGTACACCTAGATACAAATATATAGTTCTTGGTAGAGATTCCTCATACTTTGTAAGAAATAAATCCAAATCATCTTTCAAATATACAGAGGAAGATGTTTACAAAATGCTGGAATTTTTAATCGACAACATATTTGTCCAATGTGGTGGACGTGTTTTTCAACAAACGGTCGGCATTCCAATGGGAACAAATTGTGCTCCTTTACTTGCTGACCTATTTCTTCACTCTTATGAGGCTGACTTTATAGCTGATCTGATCAGAAAGAAAGAATATCGTTTGGCTAGATCCTTCAATCTCAGTTTCCGCTATATGGATGACGTATTATCTTTAAACAATCCTAATTTCGGGGATTGATACATCGCATCTACCCAAAAGAACTTGAGATAAAGGATACTACAGACACTGTGAAGTCAGCCTCATATCTTGACCTACACTTAGAAATCGATGGTAAAGGAAAACTATTGACCAAATTTTACGACAAACGTGATGACTTTTCATTCAGAATTGTTTACATTCCTTTCGTCTGTGGCAACATCCCTTCGGCTCCTGCGTATGGAGTGTTCATATCACAACTCATACGTTATGCCAGAGCTTGCCGAAACTACGCAGACTTTTTGTATCGCGCTAGAACTCTAACAAATAGGCTTCTGGAACAGGGTTATGTTGCTACAATATTGAAGTCATCACTACAGAAGTTTTATGGTCGTCATCATGAACTCGTGGATCGTTGTGGTGTATCCATCAGCACCATGAAAACTGATGTATTCAACGGGTCATGGTTTTCCTTTCCTTGTTTGTCTACCCCGGACTTGACTTTTTATGAGCAACTCGGCGGGTCTTTCTAGAAATGCAGAGGACGCTTACCTATCGGTGCACCTGGTCCATGCTCCCAGTTTTAAGTGGAGTCCGAGTTGCTCATTTACTTTTGTTACTTTGTATGTATGATTTTAGTTACTTTGTTGTAAATGTCTGTTTTCCATGTCTGGTCTTTGTCCCTGGATTACATTCTTTTGATTACCGCTATAACCTTTGTTACCTTGATTACTTTTCCATACTGGTGGTTTTATTGAGTTTTGAAGCGGTGGAATTTTTTTTATATGTCAAAATGGGTCTGTTGAAATGCACTACGAAATTAATTGTGTCCTCGTACCTGAAGGGGACGCCAAACGGGAATAGTTTTATTAAATAATGTGGGTTACTGCACGAAAGCACTCCCTAATGTAGACACAATTCTTTCATTACAGATTCTATTTGCGAACAAGTTTTGATTATCTTGAGGGAAAGAATGGATATTTTTTTCTGTATCTGTACCCCCGCTAGTACCCTCGTGTCATCATCCCCCATCTTGGATTTCTCCAGTTGAGCATCATGACAAATTTAAATATGTTCTTTAATTTGCCTGATAATTTTTAGATATAGACTTAAAATAGCGGAAAATAGTATTTGAGAGACAAAGTTTTATATATTTTAATATTTTTATCTGCCAGTCAATCCGTTAGTACAGTACTTCCGCGTCACCCCTCATTCATCTCAACAGACGAGCATCATGTCAAATCTTCTATATTAATCCTGTTTAATTTTTTACAGCATTGATGTACAATATTTGTAAAATGTTCTTTGTACTCTGTTAGTTTATGATAAATAGGTATGAATCTGTCATGAGCTCATAGTCCTGATAATTTACCCCTTTTTGTCTGTGTAATGTATATTATATTCATGTTACAAACTTAAGAACGTTTGAACTTTTTTAATCAATTTATGATTATGCAACAACAGCTAAAGTATATGTGCATGCTATACATATATTGTATGTACCAACAAATACTTGTAATATGTATTCTTTTTCCGACGAAGTTATTTCCAGAATGAAATGTAGAAAATTATAAGAAAAAGAACAAATTTTACTGCGTTGGCTATCTTTTTATTAAAGATAAGACTTGTTTACAATGTGTTACTTGTAAACAGTACAAAAACCTAGTTTCAATTGATGTATTCATATCATTGTTTGTCATATTAATACATATACACATATTTACAATTAACAACACATGTTGAAAACTGTGTAACGTACTTGTTTTTGTCTAAGTTTAGAATAGATAGTAAAAATGTTATTCACCAAAAGTTTTCAGTTTCTGTTTATTTAGAATATTTTGACAGCATTGCATTTAATAGGGATGGGACTTGCTAGTTATCTGATTTAGCCATTAAACAAATATATGGGGTCCATTAGTACTGAAAGATACAAGTTGTTTGAATGACATGAAAATACAGATTGTTTCTATCACATCTTGAATACCCTTTTTGCGTCTCTCAGGACTGCTCCATTTTATGACTCTGTTGGTAACTCTATTTAGTAGAGGTGAAAGAACCTTGGTTTTGGGTGAGCTACTATGTTGATGCTTTGGTCTGATTGTATGGTCATAATTCATTTTGAAAGTAATTAGACACCAACAAACGGCAAATTTACATGCTTTGACACAGGGACACAGGATTCAACAGTGGTTTAACTTAAGAGTCTTTCTCCAAGTATGACTAAGAGAGAACTTGGAGCTGTATAAATATTTGCTTCAATTCTATGATAAGTAAAACAAAAGCTATGTAGTGAAGTGATATGAAAAGGCAAAAAAAAGTGGAAACATGGAAGAGTGAATTAACTTGTATATGTGTATTGTCCAATCTGTGTGTGTGAAAAGTAAGAAAGAGTTGTGTCATTTCCCCCCATTCGTCTTTTCAACTCAAGAAGCCATGGCTGCTCAGCTAATAAACGGTCTTTGAATAAAAAAAAATCTTAAAGATAGAATGGTAAAAATATTACTCTCCCTAGTTTAAAATATTACAATCCTTTTTTACGATTAGAAATGTGATTGTGCAGTAAGAAACAGAGCAAAATATGAAGGTTTCATTGACTCAGTACTTCAGTACTTTGATTTAATCAAAGAAGATCGATAGCTCTGATCTAATTATTTTTCGCCATTACTTCCGGTGATTGCCGACAGGACATTCACCTGGGTTAAAATTATAGATCAACCTTACTGAAAAAAAATAGCAATAACGGATACACAGTGTCGTGTCTTGTTTTCATTTCATTTCATCTATTTCTTGGTTAGTTTTCAAATAAATAATGACCATATTTAAGCCACATTATATCACAATAGGTAAATTTCAAGAGGGTCCTTGCGTTATATATTCGAACTTTTTTCTTTTACGGCTTGAGTCCGTCAGTCTTCCTTGCCGTTGGATAGCCACTTTCGCTTTGCAATCAGATTTGTTATTGAGGAAGCGGCCCTTACACCACATGCGCGGATTAAGGTCACCAGTAGTCACATGCATACGAATTTATATAGATCGATTTTTGTCTTGCAAGACAATAAATATATAGACACCTATTTCATGTATTTAATGCATTTTATGTGTGGATATCAAATAAAATTATACAGGAAAAGTAAAAGTTAGTTGTAATAAATCAAAGTTAAGGTATATTTCAAAAGAAACAAAAAAAAAAAAAAAAAAAAAAAAAATACGAAAATGACAGCTAATGCATCTTTAAGACATATTGTAAATGTCATTGTCAACGAGTGTTTTTAACTTGTCGAAGTTTAGTTCGTTTTCACCATCAATCCAATTAACGATATAGATGTCTCTTATGATGTGACCTAATTGGACCGGAAATTGATTCACGTCAATATCTCGTGAGATAACTATGATACGCTGAAGAGTTCTGCAGAACTTTTCGTACATTGCACATCTTATTTCGAATGCTGACCACTCCCTTTGATTAAACTGTTCTGATACGATGAACACAATGTTTCTGCTGTCAGTAATTCCTTCCGAGATTGCAATTAGTGGGAAGTTTCCTGGAGCAACATCACGTTCTTCAAAGAAAATTTTCAATCCCCATTCCCCCTGCATTTTACCTATCAAGGTATCATTTGCCCACGTTAAGCTGTCTTCAGCACAAGACAGATAAACATCGTACTCGAACGACCGGATTTCTTTTTCTATGGTGCGTTTGAAGAATCGGAAAATCCACAATGCTATTCTCCATCTGAAATTGACTACTAATGCAATAGGTATTGAAAATATCACGAATGCAACTAACATAACGATACCGACACGAAGCCAGACTGGGGCATCACAATCACTAAACAGTTGATTGTATTCTTTATATACCTCCTTGACTTTGGCTATTGTACCATTCTGCAGTTGACATCGAAAGAAATTTCTTTTGTCGAGTACTACTTTCGTTTGAAAGAGCCATCTTATAAAATCTCTATTTTCACATGAACATTTAAAGATGTTGCCGAACAAATGTAGTTCAAATGATTTCATTTTTTCTCGCTGTCTGTCAAAAAATCCTCGTAGAGTGGAATTAATAGTTAGTATTACATTGTTTTGAAGGGTTAGGTGTGTCAGCCTGGGCAGTTCTGTCACAGATAACGGTATTTCTCTCAGTAAGTTCCTCCGTATATCAAGAAACGTCAAATTAACGTTTGATTGGAAAAAGCCTTTCGGTATTCTCCATAGCAGGTTGTTTGAAATGTTCAATTTTCTGATAGACGGAAATAAAGAGAAAATATTTTTTCCTTCATTTATTGTTTGACTCAATCTAGCATTATTTATGACGACTTCTTTTGTCGTATTAAAGAGACGCAAACCAATTCTGTCGGCATACAGCCATGAAGGAATTCCAGATATGTCTATAAATGCAATTTTATTCTCGCCACTGAACGATATTTCTGGAAAGTTTGTCATCCTGTAATAGGATAAGTTCAGATACTCAAGACTTGTTGCGTTTAGAAATTTCAGCTTGTTTATAAAGACCCCGGCATTAGTAGATGATAAAGTCACATTTTTCAAACGCGGCGGAAATGTAATGATGCTGTAATCTTCATTGTTGTTTTGAGGTTTCCTATCTCTTTCAATAGGAAGTGACTTTTCTGACCCTGAAAACTCCAAGCTGGTGAGATTGATAAGTTTTGTGAATAAAATTGCAAGTTCCCTCCCTTTAAACCCATTTGCTACGCAAAAATTATTGTTTTGAATTGTAATAGAACTGAAACATTCAGGGTAATTGGATACAAGGAGAGAATGTGGCTCGAAGTCAACTATTCCATTATTGTTCATGGTTATGTGCTTCAGGCATATGTTTTGTAAGTTCTGCATCATTTTTCTTGTAACTATTACAGCAAAAGGATTCTCGATTGGTCCATTACAGAGTCCACTGTTTACGTTTAACAAATCTATACGCTCCATCTTCTTTCCTCGAAATGGATAAAGTAAAGTAAAGGCCTGTTCTAAAGTAAGGCAAC
Source organism: Perna viridis (assembly GCA_037379345.1). Classification (NCBI taxonomy): domain Eukaryota; kingdom Metazoa; phylum Mollusca; class Bivalvia; order Mytilida; family Mytilidae; genus Perna; species Perna viridis. Next base: position 50,647,690 of record CM074511.1, on the reverse strand, counting down.
AACTCGATAATTCCAAAGAAGACAAATTAGAGAATGGCGATATTGCATTTGCCTCAACAGTTTTCATTATTGTACATCCAGAAATAGATAAAATCTGAATCGGTGCATAAACTGTAGAGAATGTATTATTTTTCAAGTGTTTTAATCGACAGTTTTTGAATTCTAGTCTTTCTAATTTTTTCAATTTATGAAACTTACTTTTTTCAAAGTTTGGTTGAGGAACGAGATCAATTTTGAGTTGAACTAAATTTTGTAGATCCCCAAAATAAGGATAGGTTATTTCACTTTGCGGATTTATCATATTATCACTTAAATCGAGAATTTTTAATTTTCTTAGTGGAGAAAACACATTCGGGCAAAACGATGAGCTTATATTAAGTAGGTTTTTCCTAAGTGAAAGAGCTTCTAATTGTTCCAGACCTTTGAAAACATTATCTCCCAGCAATACTATGTCATTCCTGTAAAGGTTAAGACTATTTAGAAAACTGTAATTGCTGAAAACTCCATCGGGAATGTTAGATATCAAGTTTTTCTCCAAATTAAGTGATATTATATCGCTTGGTAAATCGGATGGTATTTCACTCAAGTATCTCCTTGAACAGTTAGCAACTCTGTCTGTAACAGTACAATTATGGGATTGGTTCTCGTTAAAAAACATGCAGAGGACAGCCCCAATGTGTACTAACCAACTTTGCATCTTGTACTAAAAATAATTTGAAAAAACTTTAGAAACTCATTAATTCTTCAATATCCGAATGCTGTTGGGCAGTTAGATTAAAAACCACCCTCACTTACCATTACACCCTTATAACTTGTGTATTTTTTTTTAACTTGACCTATGTATTAAAGGCGTAGTTTTGTCTGACATGTGGAAGGTTTCAAAAAGAAAAACATACGTTTTTGAAAGTTCATTTTCTTCATTGTATTTACTGACTATTGCAATCTGACGAAGAAATGACAACAGATTTTTTATATCATGTTCTCAATTCATTTAAAAACATCTTACCACGTGAACAAGATGTAATACTGACAAATTATAACTAAAAAGAAAATGTAAAAAAGTGTACTATACATTTATCAAATACAATCTTCCTACATAAAACGTGTACAAGCAAGACACATTACCATTACCAAGAACTATAAACAGACTAAATATAAATAGCAAAATTCAAATACCAAGCTTTAACAAAGGTAAAATTGTACATATTTTTCAAAAGCTTGAAGACAACAGAGAGCACTAATAAAGGTAAACTAATCAGCAATCTCCGAAACAGAGGTTGTGTAGCTCAGTTGTCCCTTTGTTTGATTGACAGGAGATACAAGGACGTATGTTTCGGAGATACATTACGGTTTTCACATTGAAAATACACCAACATATTTATGAGGTCTTGAACGGGTTTAGTCTCGATGCCTTCTGAAGTTCATCAGGAAGACTTTTTCAAATCTTAGGGACTAAATATTTACGGATGTTTTGTTGTAGTCACTCTAAGAACTTCTGCTGAGTTTATGAACTTGAAGTTATAAGAGTTGTTTTCAAGATCTTAGGGAAACTCTGGGTTATCTTTATCGATAATTTCAAGGATTTCAATTGATGTTGTTCTTATATGCACATTATTTTTAGAGATGGTAGCGGATATCTCTTGGCTAGCTCTATCATATATCGTAAAGTTTTTAGTATGAGGTATTGGCTCAGAAAAGAAATAGCATGTAAGTGGATACAGTAATCTCATTGACAAAACAGATCTTGTAACATCGAATTCATATTTATACAGCATTACACAATTAATAATAGATACTGAAATGTTTTTTTTTTGCATATTATTAAAAATAATATTCGTTTTTATTTGCATTGCAGGATAAAAAAAAACAACATATAGTGTGATGATACAGGCTATATGTATGTTGGGTACGATTACGTCGTAATTTACATTAATCCTTTATCCCTATTCACGTAAACAAGTCATGCAATTCGACTTTGTTTTAGATGTTCTTTTGAGGCCTACCCGGAAGCGATTGGTAAACTCAAATCAAATTTAGATTATGTGAAACTATAAATAAGTCAGTGACGCACTGTTTTCCAGCAGACTTCAAAATATTTAATATAAAACCTGATCAGCGAACTACGATGTTATCAACAGATATATGAAGTAGAAAATATCATACAAATTAAGTTTAGAAAAATATTAAAAGTCGAAAGTGATGTATAGATATAATTTAAATAGGTTTCACAAATCGTTTCTCCCCTTGAAAAGATAATCAATACCACTAACTAATATAAATATGTGTTAATTGGAGCAATAATAATCACCAATATACCCGGTAAGTGTTTATATAAGGTTCATCACCACTTTTTAACAAATATGACTTCATTTCACTACAATTGTGTCTCTGACTACAGTACAGACCTGTGCACTTGAAACATTAAAAATTGAAATCATTTTTTGTTTTAAAATATCACGAAAAAGTTCATGCAAAAACCAGGTAGTTGGTGGCATATTACAAATTTTGTTTTCAAAATTTGTCATCTATTTCATGTTATAAATGTATTCCTTCTCAGAGTTGATTAACTCATTTTCTGAGCCATCGATTGTCGATTTTAAATTTTTTTTTATACTATTCATCATTCATAGGATATAAAGATTAAATTGGAACAAATAAACCAGTAGGATAAATTTAACCACGTGTTGCCCATACCATAGCATCTGCCTGATTTTTACACGGATAGTCTCTTAGAGTATTTAATTTGGTTTTGTTGTGCTTTTTATCAATTCTTCGTAGAGTGGCAAACTAAACAAAATAAAGATGATGTTGTGAGATTTTCCCAATACATTGTATATATCTAAGGTAAACATTGACATGCTGGTCAAAAGAAGGGCAATATCCACCTATATACAACACGTGATTTGAACTGAGTGTGTAAATGAGTGGACCGTATCAATTGAATCATTTGGCATCTCCAACACAGCACAGGTCAGGTAAGTTTTTTTTAAATAATTTTATACTATTCAGGGATATCTGTCGTCCAGGAAGTATCCATAGACCATACTGAATATATTAATGAAAATATTTTTCGTTTTGTAAATTTAACTATCAACATGAATCCTTTAAAGTGAACTCGAATTTCGAGTTATCAAACTACAAGTCACCTGGTCGCAATTCTGTTTCCAAGGATCAAGTAGGTTTTCTTTTTTAAGAGATAGTCCTTGTTTCTAGATACAATGATACAATGGATACAATGGCTTATATTTAGTCAGAAGCAAATTTGTAATGCAATGAAGCACATATTTGAGGAAGGATAATGATAAATCTTACATAGAAAAATAAAATGCAATACTACTCACCAATATTATTGTGTCTTAAGTAAAACAGTAGTACTAAGAAACATGGCGGGTGCGTTAAATAGATACATATCACTTACCAACATAATTCTGTGTTAAGTCAAGCAATATTAGTCTCTGACAAAAGTGTGTATTAAATAGAGCAATATTACTCACCAATATTATGGTAATTGTACTGAAAATTCTCAACCCCCTTTCGATGTTGTGTTCCCAATTTAAATGTATGCAGTAAGAGAAAAATCAGCTGCATAGCATTTTCCGTAAAAGAACATGGGGCGACTTAGCTTATAATGATACTTAAACAGGAACTAAACGCGACAGCAAATTAAAAAATCCCAAAAACGTCCGCCTGATGAAATGTACACCCTGTAGTACCGACTTCCTGGTGTGTTTGATATTGTTACACAAAAGAAAACTTTATTGTTAACAAGGTTACTAACGTGGCTTTCAAATAATTCTGTGGAGTAGAACATTTTAGTTAAATAACACTATAACAATTAAGTTAGCACTCATAGGTGGTATTTGTAATACATGACAGGCGGAGGGATTTCTTAACGTCCTTCGCTATTGTTTGGGGTTTCGCACGGACGGTGTAAAGCATCGAAGCGTTTACACAGTCCCCGGGCATAGTCAAACCTGTGAATGTGGGTCATGGTGTTAAGGAAAATTATAATTATTTGTCATGTGACCACGTTTATTCATTAAATGCATTGTCATGTGATTTCATGTTGATCCGTGCCCTATGATGATCCAATTTGTGATTTGCACGCTATACATTATACAGCCTACAGCATTTTCTGAATCTTTGACCAAGCAAAATACTTTTTGAGATAAAAACAACACTTTTCAGTGTATGTAAGACAGACAGGTATTTAAAGGTATTGGTGCATGCAGGCAATTGTTGAGGAATCTCCAAGGCTGAAAAAATAATGTTATGTTTCCGAACACTATTTTTATTTTTTTTTAAATTCTGAAATGAAATAAGTGTGACACCTAACTCAGAATAGAATGCAAACACAATCTCCAAATTCTAAACATGTACATGTGTGTGGATACTAACGCATAATGACCTATAAGTCCTTAAAGCTGCATTAGCTGTCATTTTCTTATTTTTTGTTTCTTTTGAAATATACCTAAACTTTGAATTATTTCCACTAAATTTTACTTTTCCTGAATAATTTCATTTGATATCCAGGCATAAAATGCATTAAATACATGAAATGGGTGTCTATATATTTATTGTCTTGCAAGACAAAACATCGACCTAGATAAATTCGTATGCATGTGACTTCTGGTGACCTTAATCCGCGCATGTGATGTAAGGTTCGCTTCTGTAATAACAAATCTGATTGCAAAGCGAAAGTGGTTATCCAACGGCAAGGAAGACTGACTGACTGAAGCCGTAAAAGAAAAAAAGTTCGAATGTAACGCAAGGATCCTTTTGAAATTTGCCTATTGTCATATAATGTGGCTCAAATATGGTCAGTATTTATTTGAAAACTAATCAAGAAATAGATGAAATGAAATGAAAACAAGACACGTGCTAACCTGTGTATCTGTTATTGTTATTTTTTTTTTACTAAGGTTGAAGTATTTTTAACCCAAGTGAATGTCCAGTCGGCAATCGTCGGAAGTAATGGCGAAAAATACTTAGGTTAGAGCTATCGATCTTCTCTGATTTAAAACAAAACCGCTGTTTTCACAATATTCTGCAGGTATTATCGACATTTATTGCTTCATTTGCTTTACCACAAACTTATTTCATTGAATCAGCAACTTCAGTAGAATCAAAACTGATCAAATTTGGCAGCTAATGCAGCTTTAACAATTAACAATTTAACAATTTGAGAATTAAAGCTAATTTTCTAACATCTATCAGTATTGAGAACGACGATCGTCGCAATTAGTGAAGTAGACTAAAGTTGTACAAAGACGGTAAGGAAATTTGTAAAAAACATTAGAACGAGAAACGATAGAGATCACGTTTAATTTTACCATCAATTGTCCCAACGCGTTTGTTCTTCCTAAAAGAAAATACCAACATGGAAAACCTAATTTTCTACATGTGTATTCTCCATTAAGGAATTGCCTTTACATTATATGAATGGCTTTTAATGTGCATTTAAATAATAGTATATCAGTCAAAAAAAAATTTTTTTTTTTTTACCTACTAACTCGTATGCGGGTCAGAAATTGAAATAATGTTACATCATTGACATTTCGTGTTTAAAGCAAGAGGCATATTGAGAACCGACGTGGTAGTATTAGGCTTTCCCTTTTGACCGATTTTGTTGTGATTTTAAGACTGAAACTTGAAAATTGTGGCTCGTCTTTCTGTTCGTGCTCCCCGTTTCTGCTTATGTAGGTAGGTTCTGTTGTGTGACTAAATTGATTCTACTCTTCAAGGGTTCTCGAAATACTCGAAAAAGGTGTATACATACTAGCACATGATATAGTCGTATTTTCACAAGTGGTTTACTGGTACATGTATGTTATAAATGTACCTGTTCACTTAGATATATTTTATATTGAAATATTTGTTTGAATTTATGAAAGGCCAAGACAAATATCTTATGATTATGTCATTTTAAGCATGTAACCGGGAGTGGTTCTAGGAAATAAACACAGTTTCCCAGTAGTTATTTATTGTATACAGTAAACAAAATAACCCTGTAATAACAATAAATACAAATTACAAAAAGTATAACAACTTAATCATATTATGCATATAAAATAGTTAAAATGCATTATAGGTATAATAGATATTATCAGTACTCAGTATTCACAGTAATGTATCAAACTTCTATAACGGTATAGAATTCATACCCTGGGTATCAGTAATAAGTACAATGTATGAATAATGTTAAGCAGCATAAACATGTGAACCATGATTTAACCATTATCATATCAATTCTAACATGAATAACTTAATGCAAAATAAGCAATCTAAGCTTATTACATAAATACAAAAATATGAACTAAGTACCTGTCTATGGGACTAAGGTTATACAACAATACAACCGTCTTAATCACTATAGAAACAGGTATGTATATCTAAAATGTTATGGATACTCGTTATAATAAATACGCATAGACTATACCTATGTGAGCACAATATACAATTGTAGCACAAAATGAAAATGTAATAAAATCATAATTGTCACATTAACCTTTTTCGTATTAATTAACTTTTATGACTCGAGCTTTAAAAATAAGATAATCAATGATTTAAATAGGAACAAGTTCCCATTTGTAGCATTTCTCATAAAACAAAGCAATCTACTTCATAACTCCACAAATTTACACAAATAAGTATCGAGAAGAAGTAAAATATAAATACCTTTACCTGATGTAACAACCGGTTCCAAATAACATAAATCCAAACAATGATTTGTAGATATGTTCCACAAAAATATAAGAAAATATCAAAGTTCAATATTACTTCAACACAATGAAAGAAAATGAAAGTATCTAAATTCCCTCCAAGACGTTCAACCAATCAAAAACGCTTCTCACACCTCATGACCCATACAACCAATGACTACTCTCGGATACCACTACATCACATCTCAAAGCTAGCTCTGACATCTCTCACACACTAGATCTAACCAATCAGATCACTCGCTCAGACATACATCATACAATCTTATGTCACACCTAAGAGTAAAATTACATCAAAAGTAGAATGACCCTATATAAGTCACATGACCAATGCATGTTCATTTTATACCTATACATGTAGTAAAATAATATAATATAATATAATATAATATAGTCAAGTTAGCTTGAGATCACTTTCATGGTTTAATATCAAAATCACTTCAATAGTTCTTGGTAGAGATTCCTCGTTCTTGGTAAAAAATAATTCCAAATCATCCTCCAAATATACAGAAGAAGATGTTAACAAAATGCTGGAATTTTTAATCGACAACATATTTGTCCAGTGTGGTGGACGCATTTTCAACAAACGGTCGGCATTCCAATATTTGGAACAAATTGTACTCCTCCACTTGCTGACCTATTCCTTCACTCTTATGAGGCTGACTTTATATCTGATCTGATCCGATCAGAAAGAATATCGTTTAGCTAGATCCTTTAATCTCAGTTTCCGCTTTACAGACGTCGTATTTTCTTTAAACAATCCTAATTTCGGGGATTTGATACATCGCATCTACCCCAAAGAACTTGAGATAAAGAATACTATAGACACTGTGAGGTCAGCCTCATATCTTGACCTACACTTAGAAATCGATGGTAAAGGAAAGCTATTGACCAAACTTTACGACAAACGCGATGACTTTTCATTCAGAATTGTCAACTTTCCTTTCATCTGTGGCAACATCCCTTCAGCATCTGCGTATAGATTGTTCATATCACAACTCATACGTTATGCTAGAACTTGCTGAAACTACGCAGACTTTTTGTATCGCGCTAGAATTCAAACAAATAGGCTTCTGGAACAGGGTTATGTTGCTAGAAGATTGAAGTAATCACTACAGAAGTTTTATGGTCGTCATCATGAACTCGTGGATCGCTACGGTGTATCCATCTGCGCCATGAAAACAAACTTGCTCAACGTGTCAGTTTTCCTTTCCTCTTTCGTCTGCCCCGGACTTGACTTTTTATGAGCAACTCGGCGGATGTTTCTAAAAAAGCAGAGGACGCTTACCTTACCGGTGCACCTGGTCCATGCTCCAAGTATTTAGTGGAGTCCGAGCTGCTCATTTGCTTTTGATACTTTGTTACTTTGTATGTATGATTTTAGTTACTTTATGTTCTTTGTTGTGTATGTCTGTTTTCCATGTCTGGTCATTGTACCTGGATTACATTCTTTTGATTACCGCTATAACCTTGGTTCCCTTGATTACTCTTTAAATGGACAATACATATGTGCTTATCAATTAGTGAATTGATAATTGCAATGATTGCTTATACTAATAAAAATCAACCCTATCACAAATATGAGAAGAATGGGTTCCCGATTTACTTGCTGAATACATGTAATGAGTAAAAATTTCTCGGACCGTAAACTGATACTGTTTCAGTAATCACTTTTTCGCTCCATGTCCTCGCTAGAACCGAAGTACATATTTGAATATTATTTGTATATAGAATATAGTTGGATGATCAGGTGTTCTCTAGTACAAAACTTGAAATGATAAGTTTATAGTACATATTTATAGTATAGTTGATTTTTAGGATGTTTAATGCTTTTTATTTTGGTATACTGTCGTTTTTCTTTTTTCATTGTTGTTGTCAAAACGTTTGATAAATAAATTAAAACATACTCCAATCATTTAGCTGATAAACATTTGTCTACTTTTTTAAACAGTAGGACCAAGATATTACAGAAAAATAAATCATAACAAGAAAATAAACTTTTCTTAATTTGCAAATGCGTCTTTACATATTTGTTGAGAAAAGAATAGTTTTCAACTTTTCTAAGTTGTTCTCCTTCCTTCTGTTTTTCATTCCAATTTATAAATGTGACGTCATTTATTATTTGACTGAGTCCTGATGGAAACTGATCATCCTTAACATCCAAAGCGATAACAATAATACGTTGCAAATTCCTACAAAACTTTATATTTAACTCTATGAATTTCAAGGATGCCGATTTCTCTTTGATAAAAGTTTTTTGGTAACAACAAAGAGGATATTCCTGTTGTTATGAATGCATGAAATTACTGCATCTACATGAATGTCCCCGGGGAGAATATCTCTTTCTTCGATACATATCTTCATTTCCCATGACATCTCAATTTTCGGAATAAAAAAAATCTTTTACCCATTTAATGCTATCACGAGCGCATGAAATGTCAACGTCGTATTTAAAGGCGTACTTATTTGTTTTTCTATTGCACGTTTAAATTGGCGATACATCCACAATGCGATTCTCCATCTAAAGTTCACGACAAAAGCAAGAAGAATTGTAAGTGACCCAAACGCTGCAAGCATAATGATGCCAATCTGAAGCCAAATTTCAGAGCTGCAGTCTTGAAATAAATCATGGAAATTCAAGTATACATCCTTTACGCGTACCTTCGATCCATTTTGTAGCCGACATAACAACATATCCCTTTCGTCAAAACTAATTTTTGTCTTATAACGCCATCTTATGAAATCCGAGTTTTCACAAGAACATTATATGATTGAACAGTTTTAACAATTTTGGGAGCTGCGAGATCCGTTCATACATGCATGAACGACCGGAAATAGCTGTTCAATCCTTATAATTTTATCCGACAGTCAGTTACCCTCTGAGAGTCTCAGTCGGTTATATTGATACACAGTGTTTATGTTTACGCTTCAATACACAAACATTTCTTTGCACACGTATGGCTAACTAAGGGGGTTTTTAACGTCCTTGACTACCCTGTCGGATCTCCCAACGACGGAAACATCATCGGCTGCACAACAACGGTAAAGGCGTCATGGACGAAGTGATAATTGGCATTGAAAAATACGAGATGTAAACAATTCAACAGGAATATAATTATTAAGGAAATAAAACAAGGAAGAAGGAAAACTACAAGGTTTTTTCAAGGGTTCAGTCAGACTCAGTTATAAGTTTCTTTCCTCGATCTGAAAATTATTCTCTGTATACAAACTTGGCCGATAAAATCAGTGTAATAAAGTATTCTTGCGGTTATATGATGACGTTCAGTTCGTTGCCACACTTTTTCGAACTACCCGGCCGCCATATTGGTTTCAAGTTGACTGGCGTTCATGCATGTATGAACGATCTGGCGAAGTTTATGCATGTATAAACTTTCTGACAACGACGTTCTCGACCAATCAAAAACGGTTATAAGCATGAAGAATCTCATGATTAGAATTATTTGAACATATTATTTATCAAGTTTAACTGAAATCTACCAATTTCTAAATGTTGAGTTAATTGACTCTATTACGTTGTGTTCTATTTGCATATTTGTAAACTATGATAGCTCTGTTAGTGATAAAGGTATTTTTGCGAATAAATTCTTATTAAGATTAAAAAAACGTAGCTTTCTATTAGATACAAAACTTCCAGGAGGTAAAACACAGAGTAAATTGCTTGAAGCATCAATACTTTGTGCAACCGGAAATGAACGAAAATTGTTGAATATTGTACCCTTTCTTGATGGTATGTCTCAAATCGGCGTTTTGTAAGTTTAATGTGACTACTTCTTTGAAAGACTCTTGTTGTACTTAATTCTTTTGTCCTTATCTTTGTTTCAGAAAATTCAAAGCAGGAACGATTGATCATTTGTTTAACCAACGCTGCTAACTTAAAAGAAGATTTAAATCCATTTAAAAGAGAAAAGTGATTTTAATGGAATGTAATCGATTCAAAGCATTGTGGATATATGTAAGAGTTATCAAGGTAACCAAGGTTATAGCGGAAATCAAAAGAATGTTATCCAGGGACATAGACCAGACATGGAAAACAGACATACACAACAAAAAACATAAAGTAACTAAAATCATACATACAAAGTAACAAAAGCAAATGTAAAAAAGCAACGAATTTTCTATGAAATCGACGATACCATTGTGAACAAATCTAAGTTTCTTCAAACAAATCTTCTGTAAATGTTGCATCATTTCAGCGTTTATAATCACAGCATCGTGTCGTATTATTGACCCTTTACAAAGACCTTGATTGACGTTTATGAATTCGATACTGTTCATTGTCCGGTGTTTAAATGGGTACAAGACACGTAATACGTCACACACGTGAATACACGAATCAGATATCCTTAAATTAGCTAATTTTGGAAATGGGCGGAGGAAATCTGCTTCGGTGTATTGTACATGCGTACAACCGGTTAAGATCAATGTTTGAATCGATTTATGCAAATCGTGTGTAAGAGGAATTAATCATAAACTTAATTAGCAGTTCTGCAAGTCGAGCGTTTGTAATTTTGTCATTCGATGAAACCCACAGCTATCGAATTTTGGTTTTTCCACTAAGTCAAGAATTAAATAGTTAAGCTGACCTAAATATTCCAAATATAGATAAGAGCGACCATTATTCGTATTATTTGCTTTGTTCTTCAAATCTAATTTAAAAAGATTTTGAATCTGGAGGAAAAGATTTTTTTCAAACGATAATTCAGAAATAAGTTCATTATCGCAAGGGGAAATTAAATTTGTCCAGTCCTTCAAACGTATCAGACTTTAGATTATGTAATCGATTCATCCCTAAATTTAGCCCAACTAAGTGTTTGTATTTTTTAAACACACCTTCAGATAAATTCGACAATTTATTTTCTCGCAAATTTACACATGTGATGTTCTTTGGTAAATCCGAAGGCACGGATGTAAGCCCCTTTGAAGAGCAGTTTGCATGTTATCCTCTGCGCCTAAATGAACAATTGTGTGTCGTTCCTAATACAATTACCATATATAAGGACAAAAATGATCGTAGAAAGTTCATCTTTGCCTGACGAAAAAGAGTTTGAGAACTTTAGAAGCGTTCTCTTATTAAATATATACTGTAGATAAAAAACGTATATTTTCATTTGTTATGATAAGTAATATAACTAACAAAGACCGGTGATTAGAGCTCACTTTGTTATGTTTCAACTCACTCCATAAAACCATATAGGCAACTACTAAAGTCATCCAGATAGAAAAACAAAATAAGAGGTGCTCAATAACATCATGTAATAAAGGGTAAGTGAACGTTTCATTGAATTCCAGTTTTTGAGAATTGGTGGATTAGAAGATGGTTCCAATGACCAAGTCAATGTTTTACATCAAGAAGCCCTTCAGTCATTTAAATGGAAAAAACAAAACAGGAGGTGCACAATGAAATCACATGATAAAGAATGTGTAAACACTACATTCAGCAATATTAGAGGCGTTGCGGATTAGAACTGATTACGGATGAACGGACGAACGATATACGGGCGAACCGACGAATTGCGGTCAAACAGCATGATAATTAACACTGACGAAAACCTTTTAGTTCACCAAATTTATGACTGAATGTTTATATTTACTCCGTTGCACTGCAGCAACAATTACAATTATTTAAAACATTTTGATTAACCTTCGACTACTAATGTTCTTTATTTCTTGTTTTAATAACCATAAAATCTTTAAATTGATATATCAAGTCTGAAAGGAAATGTGCAAGAGGAAATATTTCTCCGCTTTGAGATATCCTGTTTTAATTTTCAAGAGGATTTTAAAAGATGAAACAAGCGGCGGAAACAAATTGCACAACTTTTTCTTTTCCATTGATTCCACAATGTGAAGGTATCCACTGTATGGTAGTTTTAAGGCTTTTGATGGAAGAAATAGCTCTTTCAAGTTGTGGTGGTTTGTTGTTGGTCAGTGCTTGTATTACGGAGAGGGCATCTGTTAGGAATACTACTTGCATGTTTACTGCACTTTCCTAGAAGTAATTTGCCGCATGGATGAGTGTTTCTTCTTCAGCCTTGTAGTTGGAGCAATGTAATCCTATTGGTATTGCCATTGACTGTTGTACTCCATTTGGGTATTCTATGTAAATACCGGCCCCTCCTTTTGTTGCCGCATTTGTGGCTGAACCGTCTGTGTAAACTCTTGCCCACAATTCTGATGGATACTCTTCTTCCAGCATGCTCATTGTTACGGTTTTCCTGACGATGTTTGATTGTTCACCTTTGGCACTCAGTAACGGAACTGTTGTCTGAATGGTTAAATTGTCCTCCTTCTGTGCATATAGTTTGTCATTCATTTTAAAATATATAGGTTTGACATGCTTAGGTAGATGTTCTTGGTGTTTTCTTTGCAATGCTCTTGTTTCTAGAGTGAAGCTGGATCTTTTGAGTCTGCCTGAGGATAGTTGTTTCAGTCTCTCATTCATTGGGTGGTTTGGTAAGCATTAATATTTGGTGGCCTGTATCATAGCTTTATATTCTCTTCTCTTACTTAATGGTTGTATGTTTGTAATTTCCTCCATACTAGCAATAGGTGTTGATTTCATGGCTCCTGTGATAATGCGGAGTGCCTGATTCTGGACTTTATCTAGATTCTGATGGTGAGACTTAGCTGCTGTCATCCAAGCACTAGAGCCATATTCTAGATGTGGACGTACATTTCCTTCGTAGACAGATTTCAAAACTTTCTCATTAGCACCCCAATTCGCACCAGCAAATTTTCTCATGATGTTTAGTTTTCGTCTGGCTTAGGCTTCTGCTGTCATTATATGCTGTTTCCATATAAATCTTTTATCGAAGGTTACACCAAGGTATGTTAGCTGATCTTTCATTGTGATATGGGTGTCATCCATGGTCAGTTTGACAGATTGGGATTCAGGGGAGAGTGTAAAGAGGGTTGCTGTTGTTTTCTCTCTATTGATGGTAACACACCACTCATTGGTCCATTTGACTACCATATCTAATGCTGTTTGTATCCTGTACCTTGCAGTAGATGCATACTCTTCAGAGCACCAGAGGACAAGATCATCTGTGTAGAGTGCTGATTGTACACCATTTGGTAGCTCTGGAATTAGGTCATTCATATAGAGTATGAAGAGAGTTGGTGGCAATACTCCTCCCTGTGGTACACCCTGTTTTAGAAGTATTTTTCGGCTATGCTTCCCATCTACGAGTACTCTTGCCCTTCTATTGTACAGATATGAGTTGGTCCATTTGTACATTCTTCCACTCCAAATCTAAGAAGTTTCACAAGAAGGCCATCTTTCCAAACTTTGTTAAATGCTCTCTGAAAATCTACAAAGACAGCTAGCGTTACTTTCTTTGATTGAAATGCATCCTCAACTACTTGAGATAGATGTGTTGTCTGATCTTCTGTGCTCTTGTACTTTCTAAAACCAGCTTGCTCATGACCAAGAATGTTCTCCGATTCCAAGTATGTCGGTAGGCGCTTGTTGATTATACGCTCCATTAATTTGCAGCAACTGCTTGTTAGGCTAATTGGGCGGTAGCTTGAGGCTTTCGGCTTGTTCTTTCCCCTCTTCAGTATTGGGATCATTATGGCTTCTTTCCAACATTGAGGGACTTGACCTTGTCTCCAGCTCAGGTTGAGAATCTCTAGTGAAATTGTTAATGCTAAGGTGCCAAGGTGTTGGAGCATTTCATTGGTGATGTTATCTGGACCTGGTGCCTTTTTCATTTTCATTTGTCTGATGGCTGCCTTCATCTCAAACATGGTGATATCTCTCTGCATAAGTTCATGTGTTGGCACTTTTGATCTTTCTCTCAATTCAGTTCTTACTTCTGTTTTCCGTGATGGTGGTATATCAGTGTTGCTTTCTTTCTCATAGCCTTTAGCAAATTCATATGCTGCCGCTTTCCCTATGGTTGTTTCTCCGTCAACTTCTAGCGTGATCTTTTCACCTTTGCTTCCCTCATCATTCAGTGCTTTTGTCAAGTTCCAAAGCTTTTTTGTATCTTTTTCCATATCCATAGATGATGTTTTCTCTCTCCACCCTTTCCTTTGACATTCAATCTTTGTTCTTAGATGTTTGGCCTTGCACTTTTGGAGTTTGATGTTATTTTCCTGACTGGGATTTAATTCTGCATCATCCCTTGCCCTTGTGAATGCCTCGTGTGTTGCCTGTATCTCACTGGACCAGTGATTGGCTGTTGAAATCACCTACTATGAAGAATGAACTGTCTGGTATTTGTATGGTGTCTAGTGACAATTTCTTATCAATGGGACAGTAGAAGTTAACGATGTTATACAAGCTTTTCCCAATAGTTGCTTTGATTTCAATGTATTCTGCTTCCTTCATCAACTTTTTTGTCTCTAAGGCATTAATGTTGTTTCTTACAAGAGTCATTACACCACCTTTCTTTTTTCCTTTCCATCACTCCTGGAGACTTGGTATCTTCTGATCTTAAAAGGTGTATCCATCTTGGAGATGTGTTTCTTCAATACAACAGATATTCACATTGTTTTCAGGAAGAAAGTGTTGAAGTTCTTCTCTCTTGTTTGATACCTCTTCTGCATTCCACTGCACGATGTTAATATGTGGTTGCTCTTTTCTTTTCGGTTTGATCTTTCTATGGTCAGTAGCTCTCCTTGTTTTATCCCCTGACTCCACAAGACGAAACTAAGATACCTCCAGTAGCATTGATTGGGCTCCTTCGAGACAGAGAGCTCAGCACTGCACCTGCCTGGTGGGTCCTCACAGGGCGAGCACCAAATCTTTGTTCATGGTTTCAAGTGTCATTTTGGCTGTTTCCTCGAGGTTATCTCCTGAAGCCTTTCCTTGTCGAAGAGCACATACGTAATCTGACTTGTATTGTTTAATTCATCTTTCTACTGAGGAAGATTCTGACTTAAATTAGGTTGCAATAAAGAAACTTATGACACTTTAGATAAGGTATTTAATATTTTTCATGTTGATATAACATAGTTAACATATCATTTTGATTCAGATAAGTCGATTGGTCTAAATTGAAATGTAGAGATTAAGTGTACAATCGTTAAAAGTATATCGACGTCTGCGAAAATTCAGATAGACATAATTTTAAGTTGCCTAACTTAAGCTGACATCATTAGATTAAATATATAAATGACATAAACGTAAGACAACATCGTACACGTATTAATCTGTTGAGTGAAGTGGTTACCTGTAAGCTGCGAAACGAAATGAAAAAAAAAGAAAAAAACGAAACAATTCGAGACATGACAAAACAAGATGAAAAAGAAAAATGAAAGAAAAGAATACACTTAACTATAGTTTGCAGATAAAAGACGCCCTGTTTGATAAATTTTGTACCTATATATATATATATATATATATATATATATATATATATATACACTCGGCTAAATAATAACTGGATATGGAGTAAGGAATTATTCTGATGAAAAAAAAACCAACTTTGATGAATTAAGCTTTTGTAGATGTAGAACTCTGTTTTAAACTAAAATTTTCAGTCGTAATTTAGAACTTCCGATGGGTTAGAGTAAATTCAGAATTGTGCCGTAAGTTATGACCTTTTCCAAGCAGTTGCGGATCCAGGGGTAAAATTGATGTGACAAAGAATTGTAAATAATATCCCAGCATCCCCCTTATCTCTCGCTAATTAAGAAATTAGATATTTCTATATTACACTTATTGCACCTCAATTAAATCCATCTATCTGTTTTTACTTAAATTTAAAATAAAATCACTTGGTCTTGTAAATCATTAAGAAGCTGTCCATGTGAAAAATCAGGCTGATCCAATGATATGAATGGCACAGGGTAAATTTTATTTCACTGATTTTTTTTGTTCCAATGTAATGTATACATCATATGTATGTCATAATGAATATCTATTTAATTTATTTCCCTTTAATCTTTGCGGTTAATTAAAACTAACATTTAACTTTGAAAAAGGATGCATTTGTGATATGAAATGGGTGAAAAAAAAATGAGAACAAAATGTGTCATGTGCCATCTACTGCCTGGTTTTTGCCACCCCTACCCATGAAAACAAATCCCTCAACATGAAACCAAATGTAAATTTTTGGCATAAAGGCGGTGTATAATAGACATGTTGGATAGTATTGTTTTGATTATCGATTCATTCAACATATCTTCTCATTTTAGGCGCGTATTTGTCAGTTTCAATTTTTAATCGACAACATATTTGTCCAGTGTGGTGGACGTGTTTTTCAACAAACGGTCGGCATTCCAATGGGAACAAATTGTGCTCCTTTACTTGCTGACCTATTTCTTCATTCTTATGAGGCTGACTGTATAGCTGATCTTATCAGAAAGAAAGAATATCGTTTGGCTAGATCCTTCAGTCTCAGTTTCCGCTTTATAGACGTCGTATTTTCTTTAAACAATCCTAATTTCGGGGATTTGATACATCGCATCTACCCAAAAGAACTTCAGATAAAGGATACTACAGACTCTGTGAAGTCAGCCTCATATCTTGACCTACACTTAGAAATCGATGGTAAACGAAAACTATTGAATAAACTTTACGACAAACGTGATGACTTTTCATTCAAAATTGTCAATTTTCCTTTCACCAGTTGCAACATCCCTTCAGCACCTGCGTATGGAGTGTTCATGTCACAACTCTTACGTTGAGAGCTTGCCGAAACTACGCAGACTTTTTGTATCGCACTAGAACTTTAACAAATATGCTCCTTGAACAGGATTGTGTTGCTACAAGATTGAAGTCATCACTACAAAAGTTTTATGGTCGTCAACATGAAATCGTGGATCGTTTTATGGTGTTCCCATCTGCAACATGAAAACTGATTTATTCAACGGGTCATGGTTTTCCTTTTCTCGTTTGTCTACCCCGGACTTGACTTTTTATGAGCAACTCGGCGGGTGTTTCTAGAACAGCAGAGGACGCTTACCCTACCGGTGCACCTGGTCCATGCTCTCAGTTTTTAGTGGAGTCCGAGTTGCTCATTTGCTTTTGTTACTTTGCATGTATGATTTTAGTTACTTTATGTTCTTTGTCGTGTATGTCTGTTTTCCATGTCTGGTCTTTGTCCCTGGATTACATTCTTTTGATTACCGCTATAACCTTGGTTCCCTTGATTACTCTTTCAATGTGACAATAGTGAGTTTTTCATAAAAAGGGGAATTTTCGGAATTTCACTTTTTCTTCAATTTCACCTATAATTGGCAATTTCTTTCAAATACGTACTTCAAACAAATTTTTGTGTATTCAAATACAATTATATAGTGTCTTAGCTTTGTAACGAACCCAATTAATAAATATTTGAACTTTTCCAAGTGCAAATAGGTGAAAGATTGCCACCCCACCCATGAAAAAAGTACCTCAACATAAACCCAAATGTTAATGTTTAGCATATAATCGATGTAAAAAAGACATGTTGAGTTCTAGTGTTTTAATGATCGATATATTCAACATACCTGCTAATTCCAGGCGCGTATTTTACAGTTTCAATATGAAAATAATGAGATTTTCATAAAAGGGGAATTTTCGGATTTTCATAATTTCTTCCATTTGAACGGTAATTGGAATTTTTTTT
This sequence comes from Perna viridis, assembly GCA_037379345.1. Classification (NCBI taxonomy): domain Eukaryota; kingdom Metazoa; phylum Mollusca; class Bivalvia; order Mytilida; family Mytilidae; genus Perna; species Perna viridis. The sequence goes on along the minus strand of CM074511.1, from coordinate 50,629,389 downwards.
CAAGTACCCTACTTCGAACAAGCGTTTCCATATACAAACACATCTATGTAGCTTCTAAGCTTTCTAATGAGCCAAGGCAATACATATTTTAACGTATTTGAAGCCATACACTCGAAAGAATGGTACCCCATACCCACTAAAATTTCCGTGAAAAACCCAGAATGTGTATGTGGTAGATTAGCATTTTTCAATGGTGTTGGATACATGTATGTCAATTATTTATCGTAGTTGCTTGTTTGAAACCTTATATGTATAAAAATAATGATAGCAAACAAAATCAAATCATGTTTAATAAACACAAATTATACAATTTACATGCTAAAATGTGTGATAATCTGTTTTATTCTTAAATTTCCTTTTGAAATATTTTGTCATCTTCGGGACAATAAAAGCATAACTTTGCTTGACAGTGCTATAGACGATCATTTTTTTTACATTTAGGACAGATTTTAGTGGGTAGGGGTACCATTCTTTTGCCCAAATGGCCTGGAATACGTTTGAATATACAAAAGCTTGTTTGAAGTAGGGTACTTGAAAAACATTGCCTATTAGAGGTAAAATGGAAGAATATGAAAATCCCAAAATTCCCCTTTTTATGAAAAACTCATTATTGTCACATTGAAACTGAAAAATAAGCGCCTGAAATGAGAAGATATGTTGGATACATCGATAAATGAAACAATATTACCAAAAATGTATATTGTACACCGTTTATACATCAATAATTAACATTTGGGTTCATGTTGAAGTATTTTTTAATACATAAGGGTGGCAATTTTTCACTGAACTTGACTTAGCAAAGTTCAAATATTTATTACTTTGGCTCATGTTGAAGCTAAGACAATATATGTATGTACCGTATCACAAAAGCTTGATTAAACTACGGAATTCTGGAAAAAAGAAAATAACGGGCGATATAGATGAAATTCTGAAATTCTGAAATTCTGAAAATTCCCCTTTTTACGATTTTATAGTAATTGTTACCCCAAAAAGAACATTTACACGCCTGAATCGATCAGATATATTGGAAACTTCATTATCTTAATTATGAATGCCTAAAATGTGAGTTTTACGGTGTCAGTATGATGTGACTGAGAATTCTGCTTGATACTGCGATCAGTTTTCTAGAGGTAGGGGTAATATTTTTAACATTTTTTTCTGAAAATCCTATCTTGAAAATTAGTTTTTCGTGGTTTATTTACGTATAAAAATAAATTATGTATCGAGTAATACCAAATTTTAGACGTTTTTTTTGAGCAATAATTTGTAGAGTCGAATTTATATAACTTTGACCGATAAATCGAAAATTCCATTTTTCGCTTTTTTATACATTCTGACTACGGGAATCGCCAAAATTCATCGGAAGAACCCCAGAAGTATAAATTGTGATACTACTAAACAGGAAATACCAAGTAAGACAATTTTTACTAAAGCGTTAACACTTTAGGGGTTTTGACATTGAAAAATATGTCAATTTTAGCGATTTTTCGACGGGGTAGGGATGTATTTTTTTCATTTTACCGCAAAACCCTAAGTGTTACCGCAATGTTCTTGGTACCATTGTAAAGCTTAGACATTTGGCTATATGATAATATATACATATTTCAGTTTACTTGGTTATGTAGGAAGAAGAAATTCGTAGAATTAAAAAACTTTAAAAATTGATTTTTGCCTCAACGAGGTATAAAAAGTAGCTAAAAAAATGCTTCAGCTTATTTTTTGGCGACAAAAAGATTCATAAATAGGAGGTATAAGGGTACCTGAAAATCATATTTTTGGTTGATGAGGGAGGGGGGGGGGGCGTGACGGTGCATCTCTTTGAGACGTTTTTGTTTCCCGCACGCACGATACCTAAACGCACGCTAATCGCTCACCAAACGCACAATAGACGAAAGATGAAAAATATTAATATCAACAAAGAATGATGTAAGAAATAATAGAAAATTGAATTAATGAAAATATATAAATTAATAATAGCAAATAATATAAAAATAACAGTTGAATCTAAAAAATAATCAAAGTACAAAAATAAACGAACGCTCGTATCGTGCGTTTAAACGAACGCAAAATGATGTGTAAACGCACGATAAACGATGCACGGACGCTAAAATGGGAAACGTGAACGTTTCAAGGATTGTACTAAACTCCAAGACACGATCCGATTCAAACAGCTCGGTTGTTTTAATATTCACTCTGTTTATTTTCTTTCATTTGGTAAAGAAAGACAGAATGCTACATTTCTGATACGAGCAGTTCGTCCCTTCAAATAATAAAAAAGTCGTTCCGATAGACGATTAAGATGTGATTTACATTAAGCAACAAAATTTCGCGTACTGGGTTGTTTTAAGGTAACAAAAATATTTGCTATTTATGTGATTCACTGATAAATAGGGATAATAAATAAAAATAGCCACGTTTAAAAAGAAAAACTACAAGATGAATACAAATAAAACACCAAATAATGGGGCAAACATTTTTTGGCATCGCGGCCTTCCTCAGAAGTGATAAAAACAAAAGAATCGGCCTTCAAACCCGAATATAGTAGTAAGTCTTATTGCGGTTGCAATAAAAAAGTATTTCGTAAAATTGTAATCTTGGATCAAAACGGAAAACATGTAAAATGACACTCTCTTCATGTAGTGAATCATAACAGCAGGAAATTTAAGTTGGATGTGTATATGCCTTCTAAATGATAAATATGAAATGGGATCATATTAGTTTACTCCTGTCCATTCGTTCGCCAGGCCAGTTTGAAGAGAAAGTTAGTATATAGTCTTTATTTCTACCTAAAATTACAATTCTGGGGCTTAATATTTGGTTGAAAACCGACTTCATCATTGGGAATGTTCATATAAAAACTATAGATATTTACAAGACAAAATGAATTGATTTCGGATCTGTGTGAAAAATATAGAGATGGATTTAAAAGTGGGTGTAATTCGTGTTATAAAAACATATGTTTTTTTTTATGTTTATTTTATGCGTTTTTGGTTTTTTTCCAAAAGATTAGGTCGGTTTCCGTCTTTTATGAAAAGATACTCCATTCAGTTTGGGGCCTTAGATTTACAGCTCGCTTTATTGTTCCGTTTTTTTTTTCGTTTCGCAGCTTACAGGTTCCCACTTCATGCGACTCAACAGATTAATACGTGTACGATGTTGCCTTAAGTTTATTTCATTTATATATTTAATCAAATGATGTCAGCTTAAGTTAGGCAACTTAACTAACTTGTTATATCAACTTAGGTAACTTGTGACAACAACTCAGCTAACTTGTGATAACAACTCAGCTAACTTGTGATAACAAATTACCTAACTCGTTTGTTAGCTAAGTTGTTATAACAAGTTAACTGAGTTGATACATCAAGTGAACTAAGTTGAGATAACAAGTTAGCTAAGTCGTTATCACAAGTTAACTGAATTGATAAAACAAGTTCGCTGATTTGATATCACAAGTAAGCTAATTTATAATAACTAGTTATACCAAGGGGCTTCCGTACAAATTTGACTGTATATCAATAAAACTATCATTGTTTAATTTGTTAAATGAAGCATGAAAGGAGGGGTTTTCATTGATTTAAGGAGGAACAAGTCTAACAATTACCACAACAAAGTTAAGATCATGACTGTTGACCTTTTCACGCCGTCGTCATATGATGAATGTCGTATTTGACTAATTTAATGTTTTTATCAAAGTTTGTTTCTATGTTTACTTGAATGTAGTATGCTTTATGGATAATTCTACCATTAGTCGACAATTATGACGAGCTTAATGCATCTTTCAAAGAAGATTTTCTGGTATACTGACTGCATTTGTCACAAATTACTGCTAACGATTTTTTTTCGCTTACGTCATTAAAATTCGGTTCCTTTAACTTGAGTTTTTATTGAATAAAACTTCTGAGAATGATTCTCATATTCAATCTCTTGTCATATATAGTGTTTTTGTGAACATCATTCAAAAGAAAGCTAACCAGGTTTTTATCACCAATGCTGCCAACTCAAAAGATTAAACCAGTTTAAAGAGAAAAGTGATATTCCAATCTTAGTACCCTTGGTGTTATTTCCATTCGTAGGTTTCTAATGTTAATTATACTCAAGTCTGTAGCATGCCTCAATCGACCGATGTGAAGTCATATTTTGGTAGTAAGCCAGACTGGGTTTCGGTATTGATTGCTTTATTCTTAATCTGGCGTTTTAAGATATGGCATTTAGTGTTTGCAACTGTTATCTCAGTCACTCTTTCTGCAGGTACGTACATCTGTTTTGCTATAAAAAAAAAACGGGAATAAAAGAACTGTTAAAGAAAATGTATCTAGATATGAAATAAAGAAAAATAAGTAAAACGTTTTAAATTAGAAATGTTAAATTATGTGAAATATATATGTTACCTCCTTTGAAAGGAACCGATACTTACTCTTACAGAAAAAAAACAAAAAAAAAACAAAAAAATAAAACAAAAACAAAAACAAAAAAACAAACAAACAAACAAACAAACAAAAACAAACAAAAAGCAAAAAACAAAAACAAAACAAGCTTAATAAGGTATGTCCTTTCAGTTTTTAAGGACTCTTCAGTAGTCACGAAGAATACAGAACTTATTTGCGAGCACTTTTCAATGGAACTAAAGATACATATATTTTTCCAAGTGGTCGTAGTGCGCTTTGATTTTTATCACACACGATATATTTTTTTAAATATTATTAAAATAAGTAATATCAATAAATAGCCGATGATGTAATATAAGCAGTAATAACAGTATTAGTAATATTAATCGATACAAGAAAGAAAATTTGAAGCGAATTTAGAAGCGAGGTTTCTGATATTAAGCTTACAAAGGCTGCGTAAGTGAGATATTGATTATTTTTGTATACATTGATATTTTGCCTAAATGGAACCACGTAATTAAACGCCTAAAACATTTAATATGGGGTTAGGCAATGCCTAAATCATCGAGCACCGTGAGCTTTAACATACATGTACCGTCTGTGCGAGACTCGTAAAAAATAAGAGTAATCAAGGGAACCAAGGTTATAGCGGTAATCAAAAGAATAATCAAAAGAATGCAATACTTTATATTTTTTTATCCCTTAAGGGCATCTCTATCAACATCCATTTCAATCTGTGCAGATACCGGAACCATTACAGTTCTCCACGGATGGTGGGAATATTTTACATGTGACGTAAACAAAATTCAGACGACAGCTGAAAATTCCAAACAAGAAAATGATTACCTTTTCTATCTTAGAAAAGCTATGCTGCGATTTTGATAATATAATCGGAGTTATATTTTTATCCGAGGCGGGTTAGGTTCTTGACAACAGCAACAGCGGAACAGCGGAGTTACACGTACGTACATCCACGTGTTTCCCGAAGTTTTTATAAACATTGTATTCACTTCTTTAAATAAGTAAAACAAATGAGAAAAAGACTTGAAAACTATCAGAAAAGACTAATTTATTTTTATTGAAATATAGTCTTAACCTATATTGTTTTATTTGTTTGATTGAAGGAAATGACGAATTTTCTTTGTCACTTCTTGTTACTTCCGGGACATGACTTTTTTTCGTTAGTGTATTGGAGAACCTTAAGGGAAATTTAGAACGTACATGTAATAACCTTAGAGCTCACACCGCTTCGCGGCGCTCGCTATAAATTTCCTATTGTAACTACTCAGATTCCAAAGCTATATTTCAAAAAAGCGCCCAGTCTATCGAAGTAGCAGTTTTTTTATATATAAATATCAGACAGGAGGTGATACGTAGATGTAAAAAAAACACATACAATTTTTTTATTTCTTATATTTAAACAGTTACACACCACAAACCATTTAGATCGTCACACTTTTGAGACAAAAGAGTGTTTAGATTGTACATGTACTAGTTGCCGTCCTCGATTGTGTTGATTTCCGATGGATTTGAATGCATGAATGGTTTTCTATAAAATAAAAACCTATTCACAGGAAAGACTATAGTTACGTACAAAATATAGTGTATATAGACTACATTTATCAGCACCTTGAACCGTCTCTACCACTAGCAGTGTTTGAAGTGTATGTCTAGTGGGCTTCTAAAGAAGAAAAAATAACAATGCGTTTTTACGTCTATCGATAACGTTGTTTTATCCTGAAATTCCTATAAAAATACGAAATGTCGAATACAGCAGTGATGTATTTGTGTATATACACATTTTGCCTATGTTTTCCAGTAAAGAACATTAATGATATAAGATTACTATCATGAAGCTAATGCATTCCGTGTAGCAATTTGCAATTGCTGGGCATAATAGGCATCACATTTTCCCGCTTTTCCAAGATACATACATACACAGGCTGTATTTTTTTACCATGCCATAATATTGTATATTTATAATACAATATAAAAAATAAAGCTAGTTGATATTTCATCAAGGATAGTTTTGAGGCAATTTAATCCAATAAAAAGTACTAAAATGTTAGTTATTCCATGCCAAGAACGTTGAAACAAATCAACAATAATGTTCAAGATTTTAACTTATAATAAAAAAAAACCCTTTACCGTAACAAATTTCAACTTGTGTATACTTATTTCTTGATCACATGCTTTTTTTCTCCAGAAGCACAGAAAGCTCACAGTCCTGACAGTATACTTGATGGCTACTATAAATTTGAATACCCCGGTACTAAAGAAGAGCCAAAGGTCACCGTAAATCATTCTTTAACTATGGTTAGAGTAAAACATTTTGTAAGTATACGTTAAAATATGTTTTCCTTCCACTTGCTTTGTTGTCTAGAAGCAATGGTTTCTTTTATTTTAACATTTATCTTGGCGATCTCTATCGTGCCATTGTTTAGTTTAAACATTTGTTAAACATTTATTTTTTATTGCACTTTTATATCAATTAAGGTGTTAAATTCTGTTGAGCTAAGTGCATTTTCACGTTTGATTCAGTAAGATATTCTACAAATTTAATCAAAAGTATTGTATTTTAAATTCTTCTCATTTCACCCATTACACACATGACAGTTGGGTATGACAACATCGTCGGAATCCCAGAGTTGTTGATGATTCTAACCGTCACTGATTCGTTCATAAGTTGACGACGATGGGGCTACAATGAGTCTGTCATTTTTTGAAAATTCCGTCTCATCATTCCTGATATTTTATAGGATACCAAGACCCTGGTTATTGACGTTAAGGAGTATCTAAACTGGGTTGATCAAAGATTGGGTTGGAGTGATGATTCCACAAGGGACACCCGACGCCCAACTTCATCCATTTGGACTCCAGATGTTGTTTTGTATAATGAGTGAGTATTTTAACAACGTTATTACTTTAATATTGGAAGGAAACACTTTTGTTGAGTTGATTTTTATTATTTACATACTCACTTTTCACATTCTTCATATTCAAATTGTTTCCATCCTTTTTCCCCTTAATGTTTGTATCTCAATGGACGCTCAGCAGCCCATGTATATTCATTTGTACTTGGGTAGTTCTCAAAATTATTTAATTGTAAAAAATAATAATATTCTATACCATGTGAAGTATGCAACGTTGGGCAAAGAAAAAGTAAGAATACCAAGTGTCAAACGAGAATAAACCTTCCATTATTCATTAAATTTAAAAAAGACTGGTTGTAAATATACTTTATCGAATTCATTGTACATGCTACAGATGTAGTACTCTGGTGACGCTCTTTTGTGTTTTTTTTAAGTCCACTCCCTCAGTCGAAGTATGAACCAAGGGCTTTCATATATTCGACTGGTCATGTCTTAGCTGTTACTTCAACACGATTCTTCACCGATGAGTGCAAAGCCGATGGGGACATAATTCGGTGCCATTTTAGGGTCGGATCTTGGACTTACAATGGGAATCTTTTGGACCTTCAACTGACCTCCCCCAAATTTAGTTTGGATAACTTTGTTGAAAATGACATGTATGAAGTGGTCGGTACGAAAGCTAGAAGAAAGGTACGAAGATATGATTGTTGTACCGAAGACTTCGTCAGCCTGACCAACACTATCAAACTTAAAGCTAGAAAGTGAATCGGTATAATGCAGAAGAAAACCAAATGTCAACTTATTTTTTTTTATTATTTAGTGTTCATAAACTTTTATACGTTTTATACCTTACGGATATATTGTCTACCAGAATGGGACTATTAAGAATAGTTGTTAATTTTGGCATGGGCGGTACGATTTCTACTGTTTTAGTTTTGCTTTAAATAAACGTATTTTTTTCGCAAAATTTACATATTGTTCTTTTTAATTATGTATAGAGCTTTACCGTGAAAAACGGAAACGTGCTGCTTTCCTATAGCTATTTTAGCTTTCCTTGTTTAAAAGTCAGAACTAAAATATTATACGTCGATGGTACTTCCATCTAAAACATATCAGAAGAAAGCAACAGCTACATGTAAATCTCTGAATGGTATTGTCTTGTGTCAGTAATGGAAGTATTGATCGACACCAATAAATCATCAACCGATTGCATCATTTGATGTTTCCGATCACCATTATTAAATTTTGTAGGGTCGGTAGGTAGAGATTTATTTTTATTTTTATTTAAATTCTGAAATGAAATAAGTGTGACACCAAACTCTGAATACAATGAAAACTAAATCTGCAAAAACTTAACTGTACATGTAATAGACTTAGTTCATTACCAAGAGCACACTCACGGCATGCGTGCTTACACTCGATTCGAAATATAAACAACCAGTATTTCTAACTCTTTGTTTTTCCTTCTAGGGTATTAAAAAGATATCTTTGGATTTATTTTCTTCTTTTTTCTCTGAAAGACAATCGGCAGGTTTTTTAATTATTTTTTTTTCAAAATCACAAATTAAAAATAACAAATAATTAGTAAAGTTAACTGCATTTTTCTGCATTAATATACATGTGTGGATACTAACGTATAATGACCTAAAAGTCCTTAACAATTGAGAAGTTGAGCTAATTCTATAACAGATATCAATTTTTTGAGAACGACGATCGTAGCGATAAGTAACGTAGACTAAAGTTGCATCAAGACGGTAAGGAAATTTGTAATAACTTAGTAACAAAGTTATTATGTCTGAGGATAAAAGAAAAGCTAGTTTTGTTATTTCAGCGAACAGATTTTACAATGAAATAGTAAATAAATTACATTAGAACACACACGTTAGAGTTCAAGTTTAATTTTACTCTAAGTTGTCCCAAACGCGTGTCTGTTCCTCCTAAAAGACTACACGAACATGGAAAACCCTATTTTCTACATGTGTATTCTCCATTAAGGAATTGCCTTTAAATTATATGAATGGCTTTTAATGTGCATTTAAAGTAATAGTATATCAGTCAAACAATGTTTGTTTTTGCACCCACTAACTCGTATGCGGGTCAGAAATTGAAATCATTTTACATCATTGACATTTCATGTTTAAAGTAAGATGAATACTAAGAACCGATGTGGTAGTACTAGGCTTCCCTTTTGACCTATTTTGTTGTGATTTTAAGTCTGAAACTTGAAAATTGTGGCTCGTTTTTCTGTTCGTACTCCCCGTTTCTGCTTATGTAGGTAGGTTCTGATGTGTGACTAAGTTGATTCTACTCTTCAAGGGTTCTCGAAATACTCGAAAAAGGTGGAAGTTGTATACATACTAGTACATGATTTAGTTGTATTTTCAAGTGGTAAGTGGTTTATTGGTTGGTTAAAAAAGTACCTGTTCACTCAGATATATTTCATATTGAAATATTTGTATAATTTTATGAAAGTCCAAGACAAATCCCCTATTTTTAAGACATTTTAAATATGAGAAGAATGGGTTACGGATTTACTTGCTGAATACATGAATGTAATAAGTAAAAATTTCTCGGACCGTAAACCGATACAACGCACTGAATCAGTAAGCAGTTTTTCGCTTCACGTCCTCACTAGAACAGAAGTTCATATATTTGTATATAGAATATAGTTGGATGATCAGGTGTTCGCTAGTACATAGCTTGAAAAAGTTTATTGAATGGTGATTTTTAGGATGTTTAATGCTTTTTTTATTTTGGTATACTGTCTTTTTTCTTTTTTCATTGTTGTTGTCAAAACGTTTGACAAATGAATTGAAACATACTCCAATCATTCAGCTGATAAACATTTGTCTACCTTTTTGAACAGTAGGACCAAGATATTGCAGAAAAATAAATCCTAACAACTTTTTTTTATTTCAAAACTATCTAAATGCGTCTTTACATATTTGTTGAGAAAAGAGTAGTTTTCAACTTTTCTAAGTTGTTCTCCTTCTGTTCTTCATTCCAATTAATAAATGTGACGTCATTTATTATTTGACTGAGTCCTGATGGAAACTGATCAACCTCAACATCCAAAGCGATAACAATAATACGTTGCAAATTCCTACAAAACTTTTCATACTTAGCTCTATGAATTTCAAGGATGCCGATTTCTCTTTGATAAAAGTATTTGGTAACAACAAAGAGGATATTCCTGCTGTCATGAATGCATGAAATTACTGCATCTACATGAGTGTCTCCGGGAAGAATATCTCTTTCTTCGATACATATCTTCATTTTCCATGACATCTCAATTTTTGGAATCAAAAAATCTTTTACCCATTTAAGGCTATCATGAGCGCATGAAATGTAAACGTCGTACTTAAAGGACGTACTTATTTGTTTTTCTATTGCACGTTTAAATTGGCGATATATCCACAATGCGATTCTCCATCTAAAGTTCACGACTAAAGCAAGAGGAATTGTAAGTGACACAAACGCTGCAAGCATAATGATGCCAATCTGAAGCCAAATTTCAGAGTTGCAGTCTTGAAATAAATCATGGAAATTCAAGTATACATCCTTTACGCGTATCTTCGATCCATTTTGTAGCCGACAGAACAACATATCCCTTTCGTCAAAACTAATCTTTGTCTTGTAAAGCCATCTTATGAAATCCGAGTTTTCACAAGAACATTTGAGCATATTACCTATTAAGTTTAACTGAAATCGACCAAAGCGTTTATGTTGTAAATCGAACCAATTCCTAAATGTTGAGTTAATTGACTCTATTACGTTGTGTTCTATTTGCAGATTTGTAAGTTGAGAAAGCTCTGTTAGTGCCAAAGGTATTTTTGCGAATAAATTCTTATTAAGATTCAAAAAACGTAGCTTTCTATTAGATACAAAACTTCCAGGAGGTAAAAAATAGAGTAAATTGCTTGAAACATCAATACTTTGTGCAACCGGAAATGAACGAAATATATTGTACCCTTTCTTGACGGTATGTCTCAAGTCGGCGTTTTGTAAGTTTAATGTGACTACTTCTTTGAAACCGTTTAACATTTCTCCATTAAAGTAAACCCATACAGGAATCCCAGAAAGATCGAGGTGCTTAATTCTGCTCTCTCCGGAGAACGATATATTCGGAAATCCAACCAATTGGCAGTAAGACAAGTCAAGTCGTCGAAGACTAGATATATTTTCAAAATGGATTTTATATTTGATATTGTCAATGCTCACTGAAGATAGTAGAATGTAGTTTAATCTTGGTGGGAACAGGAACGTAATTGTTGAATTCAATTTCTGAAAGACTCTTGTTGTACTTAATGTTTTTGTCAACATCTTTGTTTCAGAAAATTCAAAGTAAGAAAGATTGGTCATTTGTTTAACCAACGCTGCCAACTCAAAAGATTTAAATCCATTTAAAAAGGAAAAATGATTTATATGGAATGTAATCGATTCAAAGCATTGTGGATATATGTAAAAAAGCAACGAGTTTTCTTTGAAATCGACGATACCATTGTTAATAAATTTTAGTTTCTTCAAACAAATCTTCTGTAAATGTTGCATCATTTTAGCGTTTATAATCACAGCATCGGGTCGTATTATTGGCCCTTTACAAAGACCTTGATTGACGTTTATGAATTCGATACTGTCCATTGTCTTGTGTTCAAATGGGTACAAGACATGTAATGCGTCACTCACGTGAATACACGAGTCAGATATCCTGATATTAGCTAATTTTGGAAATGGGCGGAGAAAATCTGCTTCGGCGTATTGTACATGCGTACAACCGGTTAAGATCAATGTTTGAATCGATCTAGGCAAATCATGTAAAGAGGAATTCATCATAAACTTTAATTGGCAGTTCCGCAAATCGAGCGTTTGTAATTTTGTCATTCGATGAAACCCACAGCTATCGAATTCTGGTTTTTCCACTAAATCAAGAATTAAATAGTTAAGCTGACCTAAATCTCCCAAATATGGATAAGAGCGGCCATTACTCGTATTCTTTGTATTGTTCTTCAAATCTAATTTAAGAAGATTTTGAATCTGGAGGAAAAGATTTTTTTCAAAAGATAATTCAGAATTAAGTTCATTATCGCAAAGGGCAAGCGTTTTTAATTTGTTCAGTCCTTCAAACGTATCAGATTTTAGATAATGTAATTGATTCATCCCTAAATTAAGCCCAACTAAGTCTTTGTATTTTTTAAACACACCTCCAGATAAATTCGACAATTTATTGTCTCTCAAATTCAGACTTCTAATGTTCTTCGGTAAGTCCTGAGGCACGGATGTAAGCCCCTTTGAAGAGCAGTTTGCACGTAATCCTCTGCGCCTAAATGAACAATTGTGTGTCGTTCCTAACACAATTACCATATATGAGAGTAACAGTGATCGAAGAAAGTTCATCTTTGCCTGAAAAATAAGTTTGAGAACTTTAGAAGCGTTTTCTTACAAAATATGTATTCTGTAGATAAAAACTTTTTTTTTCATTTGCTATGATAAGTAATATGACTGACAAAAACCGGTGATTAAAGCTCAGTTCGTGATACCTCAGCCCCCTCCATAAAACCATATAGGACTACTTAAGTTATCCAGATGGAAAAACAAAATAAGAGTTGCTCAATAACATCATGTGATAAAGAGTGTGAAAATTCCAACGAATATACAGGAGAACCGGCGAATTACGGTCAACCAGCATGATAATTAACACTAAAGAAAACCTTTTAGTTCACCAAATTTATAACTGAACGTTAATATTTTCTCAGTAGCGTTGCAGCAACAGTTACAATTATTTAAAATATTTTGACTAACCTTCTACTTCTAATGTTCTTTATTTCTTGTTTTAATTACCATAAAATATTCAAATTGATATATCAAGTCTGAAAGGAAATGTGCAAGAGGAAATATTTCTCCGTTTTGAGATATCCTGTTTTAATTTTTCAAGAGGATTTTAAAAGATAATACAAGCTGCGGAAACAATTGCACAACTTCCTCCGGACGCCTATACTTACTTCGAATGTTGAAAGTCAAAATTATGCTTAAAATTCAAAATTATAAACCGATACATATAAATTAAGTTCTGACATAGTAATGCATTTCTCGAAGTTTCAGAATATAATGAATCAATTGGAATTAAAATACAGCTAAAACTGTCTAAAATGACTATTTAATGGAGATGAAAAACGCAGTCACATAAGACACGCCGTTTTCATATACAGGTTTATTTTACATAGAAGGCACTGCATAGGGACAATATAAACACAGTATTTTAATACGCAAATTCATGGAAGCCCATTTGTAACAAGTTAGCTAAGTTGATATCACAAGTTAGTTTAGTTGCTATAACAAGTTAGCTAAGTTGATATCACTTGATGTAACAAGTTAATTAAGTTGTAATTACAGGTTAGCTAAGTTGTTATCACACGTTACCTAATTTGTAATAACAAGTTAGAATTTGACTGTATATCAATAAACTATCATAGTTTAATTTGTTAAATGAAGCATGAAAGGAGGGATTTTCATTGATTTAAGGAGGAACAAGTCTAACAATTACCACAACAAAGTTAAGATCATGACTGTTGACCTTTTCACGCCGTCGTCATATGATGAATGTCGTATTTGACTAATTTAATGGTTTTTTTTTTTATCAAAGTTTGTTTCTATGTTTACTTGAATGTAGCACGCTTTATGGATAATTCTAGCATTAGTCGACAATTATGACGAGCTTAATGCATCTTTCAAAGAAGATTTTCTGGTACACTGACTGCATTTGTCACAAATTACTGCTAACGATTTTTTTTTTCGCTTACGTCATTAAAATTCGGTTCCTTTAACTTGAGTTTTTATTGAATAAAAGTTCTATGCAAGCTCTTGTCATATATAGTGTTTTTGTGAAAATCATTCAAAAGAAAGCTAACCAGGTTTTTATCACCAATGCTGCCAACTCAAAAGATTAAACCATTTTAAAGAGAAAAGTGATATTCCAATCTTAGTACCCTTGGTTTTATTTCCATTCGTAGGTTTCTAATGTTAATTATACTCAAGTCTATAGCATGCCTCAATCGATCGATGTGGAAACTTGAAGTCATATTTTGGTAGTAAACCAGACTGGGTTTCGGTATTGATTGCTTTATTCTTAATCTGGCGTTTTGAGATGTGGCATTTAGTGTTTGCAACTGTTATCTCAGTCATTCTTTCTGCAGGTAGGTACATTAGTTTTGCTATAAAAACGGAAGTAAATAACTTATAAAGAACATGTATCTAGATATGAAATAAAGAAAAATAAGTAAAACGTTTTAAATTAGAAATGTTAAATTCTATGAAATATATATATATATTATCTCTTTTGAACGGAACCGATACTTACTCTTTTTTATTCTTACACTTGTCTAAAACGATTGCAAAAACAACGACAGGAAAGAGGAAAAAAATATTATGTGTGCCCCCAACGGCATAGTGTCGACCGAGTAGGTGTACAAAAAAACCAAACAAACAAACAAAAAGCAAAAAAAAACATAAAAAAGCATAAGGTCTGTCCTTTCAGTTTTTAAGGACCCTTCAGTGGTCACGAAGAATAAAGAACTTATTTGCGAGCACTTTTCAATGGAACCAAAGATACATATAGTTTTCAAAACTATTGACCAAACTTTTCGACAAACGTGATGACTTTTCATTCAGAATTGCCAACTTTCCTTTCATCTGTGGCAACATTCCTTCGGCTCCTGCGTATGGAGTGTTCATATCACAACTCATACGTTATGCCAGAGCTTGCCGAAACTACGCAGACTTTTTGTATCGCGCTAGAACTTTAACAAATAGGCTTTTGGAACAGGGTTATGTTATACAAGATTGAAGTCATCACTCCAGAAGTTTTATGGTCGTCATCATGAACTCGTGGATCGTTATTGTGTATCCATCAGCACCATGAAAACTGATTTATTCGACGGGTCATAATTTTCCTTTCCTCGTTTGTCTACCCCGGACTTTTTATGAGCAACTCGGCGGGTGTTTCTAGAAAAGCAGAGGACGCTTACCCTACCGGTGCACCTGGTCCTTGCTCCCAGTTTTTAGTGGAGTCCGAGTTTTTACTTTTGTTACTTTGTATGTATAATTTTAGTTACGTTATGTTCTTTGTTGTGTATGTCTGTTTTCCATGTCTGGTCTTTGTCCCTGGATTACATTCTTTTGATTATCGCTATAACCTTGTTTCCTTTGATTACTCTTTTTTCCAAGTGGTCGTTGTGCGCTTTCATTTTATCATACTCGATATATTTTTGTAAAATATTATGTAAATAAGTAATATCAATGAATAGCCGATGATATAATTTAAGCAGTAATAACAGTCTTAGAAATATTGATCGATGCTAGAAAGAAAATTTGAAGCGAATTTAGAAACGAGGTTTCTGATACTAAGCTTACAAAGGCTGCATAAGTGAGTTATTGATTATTTTTGTATACATTGATATTATGTTAAAATGGAATCACGTAATTAAACGCCTAAACATTTATAAATTTCCTATTGTACTAATCAGGTTCCAATGCTATATTTCAAGAAACGCCCAGTCTATCGAAGTAGCAGTTTTTTATATATAAATTTCAGACAGGAGGTGATACGTACATGTAAAAAAACCCCATAAAAATCCACGTTTATTTCTTATATTTAACCAGTTACACACCACAAACCATTTCGATCGTTACACATTTAAGACAAAAAAATTGTTTAGATTGTACATGAAATAGTTGCCGTCCTCGATTTTGTTGATTTCCGAGGGATTTGAATGTATGAATGGTTTTCTACAAAATAAAAACCTATATACAGGAAAGATGTAGTTACGTACAAAATATAGTGTATATAGACTACATTTATCAACACTTTGAACGATCTATGCCACTGGCAATCTCTGAAGTGTATGTCTGGTGCGTTTCTAAAGAAGAAAAGATAACAATATGTTGTTACGTCTATCGAAAGCGTTATTTTATCCTGAAATCATCGCCTTCGAATAAAAATACAAAATGTCGAATACAGCAGTGCTGTATTTGTGTACATATACATTTTGCCTATATTTTCAAGCAACGAATTCCTTGATAATATAAGATTACTATCATGAAGCCAATGCATTCAGTGTAGCAATTCGATATCGACTCGGTGGGCATAATAGGCTTCACATTTTGCCTCGTTTACATACACAGGCTGTATTTTCGACAATGCCATAATATTGTATTTTTATAATACAATATTAAAGATAAAGCTAGTTGATATTTCCTCAAGGGTAGTTTTGAGACAATTTAATTAAAAAAAGAACTAAAATGTTAGTTCTTCCATGCCAAGAACGTTTAAACAAGTCAACAATAATGTTCAAGGTTTTAACTTATAATAAAAACCCATTTCCGTAACAAATTTCAACTTGTGTATATTTATTTCTTGATCACATGTTTTTTTTCTCCAGAAGCACAGAAAGCTCACAGTCCTGACAGTATACTTGATGGTTACAATAAATTTGAATACCCCGGTACTAAAGAAGAGCCAAAAGTCACAGTAAATCATTCTTTAACTCTGGTTAGAATAAAACATTTCGTAAGTATACGTTGAAATATGTTTTCCTTACACTTGCTTTGTTGTTTAGAAGCAATGGTTTCTTTTATTTTAACATTTATCTTAGCGATCTCTATCGTGCCATTGTTTAGTTTAAACATTTGTTAAACATTTATTTTTTTGCACTTTTATATCAATTAAGGTGTTAAATTCTGTTGAGCTAAGTGCATTGGCTCGTTTGATTCAGTAAGATATTCGAAAAATTTAATCAAAAGTATTGTATTTTAAATTCTCCTCATTTCACCCATTGCACACATGACAATTAGGTAATACAACATCCTCGGAACCCCATAGTTGATAATGCTTCTAACCGTCACTGATTCAGTGATATGTTGACGACGATGGCGTTACAATAGATCTTTCATTTTTTGAAAATTCCGTCTCATCATTTCTGATGTTTTATAGGATACCAAGACCCTACTTATTGATGTTTGGGAACGTCTTAACTGGGTTGATCAAAGATTGGGTTGGAGTGATGATTCCACAAGGGACACCCGACGACCAACTTCATCCATTTGGACTCCAGATGTTGTTTTGTATAATGAGTGAGTATTTTAACAACGTTATTACTTTAATATTGAAAGGAAACTCTTTTGTTGAGTTGATTTTTATTATTTACATACTCACTTTTCACATTCTTCATATTCAAATTGTTTCCATCCTTTTTTACCTTATAGTTTGTATCTCAATGGACACTCAGCAGCCCATGTATGTTCGTCTGTACTTGGGTAGTTCTCAAAATTATTTAATTGTAAAAAAAAATAATAATATTCTATACCATGTGAAGTATGCAACGTTGGGCAAAGAAAAAGTAAGAATACCAAGTGTCAAACGAGAATAAACCTTCCATTATTCATTAAATTTAAAAAAGACTGGTTGTAAATATACTTCATCGAATTCATTGTACATACTAAAATGTAGTATTCTTGTAACTCTCTTGCATGTTTTTTAAGTCCACTCCCTCAGCCGAAGTATGAACCAAGGGCTTTAATTTATTCGACTGGTCATGTCTTAGCTGTTACTCCAACACGATTCTTCACCGACGAGTGCAAAGCCGATGGGGACATAATTCGGTGTCATTTTAGGATTGGATCTTGGACTTACAATGGGAATCTTTTGGACCTTCAACTGACCTCCCCCAAAGTTAGTTTGGATAACTTTGTTGAAGATGACATGTATGAAGTGGTCGGTACGAAAGCTAGAAGAAAGGTACGAAGATATGATTGTTGTACCGAAGACTTCGTCAGCCTGACCTACACTATCAAACTTAAAGCTAGAAAGTGAATCGGTATAATGCAGAAGAAAACCAAATGTCAGCTTATTTTTTTTTATTATTTAGTGTTCATAAACTTTTATACGTTTTATACCTTACGGATATATTGTCTTCCAGAATGGGACTATTAAGAATAGTTGTTAGTTTTGTCATGGGCGGTACGATTTCTACATTTTTAGTTTTGCTTTGAATAAACGTATTTTTTCGCAAAATTTACATATTGTTTTTTTTTAATTATATATAGAACCTTTACCGTGAAACAGAAACATATTGGTATTTGAGCTTTCCTTGTTTAAAATTCAGGACTAAAATATTACACGTCGATGGTACTTCTATCTAAAACATATCAGAAAAAAAACAACAGCTACATGTAAATCTCTAATACTAAGAAACCATCTCACAAAAATTTGATTATCGAGTCCCGCGGAGAGAACGACCAAAATTTGCATCGCAAATTTGACAGTTCTAACATCGTCCATGCTCCCAGTTTTTAGTGGAGTCCGAGTTGCTCATTTACTTTTGTTTCTTTGTATGTATGATTTTAGTTACTTTATGTTCTTTGTTGTGTATGTCTGTTTTCCATGTCTGGTCTTTGTCCCTGGATTACATTCTTTTGATTACCGCTATAACCTTGGTTCCCTTGATTACTCTTTCACCTACTGCCTGATTCTTACAGAGACTGACACTTAATAGTCTTATTACATATATTTTTCGAATTTATCAATTGTCTAATGTACACTAAAGCAATTGATCTACTAAAAGAGAAATGAGCGGTTAGGTTTTCGTATTGATTCTATAAAATGAAATTACTCTTTGCGGAGATATTTCAGTGTTTAGAAAGGTTTCGGAAAGCTTACAGTAGTATAAAGTCTTTTTGGGTATTTTTGGTATTGCAGCTTAGATATTTTATGTCCGACAATAACTTTATGTGGAAGAAAAAATGAAGCAAAGGGAATATATTCCGATGTCATAACACTAACATTAATAAATTATTTCAATTTTATGATACACCAAATTTCACAAAAAGAAGTACCGCGAATTTTAGTGCGTGCCTTGTATTGTCAGGTTGTAAGTTTCAGAACCGAAAGGAAATTTCACGAAGCTAATGAACTGGTTAATATTCATTTCCCGGGAGGGGGGGGGGTGACTTTGTAAACTTGCAAACATCAAACGTAACTTACCCTCTATTTCAAGATGTGTAAAACATCCACCTCGACTTTCAACATAACTTCTGGCACCCCTGTTTCCTTACTATTATTGATAGGTATTTAACGAACTAATTTTATAATATTTTGCTTATGCCATTTCAATACAAAATGTATATAAATAGTTTATAGGGAATGGAATAAAGGAACATTCACTAAGAAATGTTATAACGACAACAACCATTCGGAGGACACCCTAATTTTGCATCACTGACCGAAAGCTATTTTAGAACAGAGTAATCAAGTGGGTCAAGATTCTAGAAACAGTGTCCAGAATTTTTGCCGTAAAACTATTACAGAATTGAAGAAAAAGTGTCTAGAATTGTTGCCATAAATACAATGCACCATTAACAATAATTTTATTTGAAATAGTATTCTGAAAGTTTATAATCTCAAATCAACAGCATGATTGATATTTTCTGAATAAACAATTTTACAGATTAGAAGTACTCTATAATATAAAATTGCTCTATATTAAAACAATTTCATAAGAGCAAACCTCATTGAAAGATCAAAATGCAATGTTAACAAAATAATGCCTTCATGTTTTTAATCCAGTGATAATTCCAACACAATTTTTTTCAAATCAAATGAATACAGTATTGTGTCAAAAGTATTTTCACAATTTAAAAGTCGCCGTTAAATTTCGAAATAGGTGGCAAATCAAAATTCTTCATCCAATCATTTTCCTCATCTGATCAAACTGAAAATTAATTGGATTTTAAGTTGGTTACTTAATCTTAATTTTGTCATTAATAGTTTTCGAGAGTTTTATTTTAATTTGCACTCAGTTTTTGGTATTTTAGCATCCCATTCTGTTGTGTACATATAGAATACCAGGATGTTAAATATTGCATTTTTAAAATAGTGTTTTGATAATAATAACTATTGACCAAACTTTACGACAAACGTGATGCATTTTCATTCAGTCAACTTTCCTTTCATCTGTGGCAACATCCCTTTAGCACCTGCGTATGGAGTTTTCATATCACAACTTAAATGTTATGCCAGAGCTTACCGTAACAACGCAGACTTATTGTAGCGCGCTAGACTTTTTACAATTAGGCTTTTGGAACAGGGTTATGTTGCTACAAGATTGAAGTCATCACTACATAAGTTTTATGGTCGTCATCACGAACTCGTGGATCATTACAATGTATCCATGTGCACCATGAAAACTGATTTATTCAACGTGTCATAGTTTTCCTTTCCTCTTTCGTCTACCCTGGACATGACTTTTATGAGCAACTCGGCGGGTGTTTCTAGAAAAATTAAGGACTCCTATTCTACCTGGTCCATGTTCCCAGTTTTTAGTGAGTCCGAGTTTCACTTTTGTTACTTTTTATATATTATTTTGGTTATTTTATGTTTTTTTTTTGTTTTGTGTGGCTGTTTTCTATGTCTAGTCTTTGTCCCTGGATTACATTATTCATCTAAACTAGAATCTTGGTTCCCTTGATTACTCTTTCAAAGCCTTAAGCCTTCAAATATTAAAAAGTACAATTCGTTTGGAGAACTTACAAACGAGTTCTTTGATACTATGGTTGCATGCTTTAAGGGTTATAATTGCGTGGTTGATGTGTTTGGCCGATATGATAAAACTGATTCAACAAAATCAGCAGAAATTGAAAAGTCGATCTATACCAGTGTATGACCTTTATAACTCAATTGGAGCTGAAATGACATTTAACCAGTGAGTCAAGTATATACACGATGCGATACTACATCTTCCTTCTTTGGTTATAGGAAAAAAATGTACAAATTACTTAAACAAAATAAAACACGATACAAAATATCTTATCCAATCACTAAAGACTGGAATACTGTCTATAGCTGATTTGTATTACCTAAAAGGCATTGCTAAGTCTGCAAACACAGATCTTAATAAATTAAGGGTAAAATTAGCTATGTCAAATACTTCATCTCTCGTCAAACATCTGTCGTCGAAGGCAGCATTCCTGCAACATGTATTCCGCGTGTCATTTCAAGTTTATGCATAAACACATGCAGATAAAGTTAAACCCCGCCTAGATCTTCTTTTGAGTATGGATGGCAGACAGAAAAAAATACTTATTACTACCAAATTATTTTGAAGACCAGTGACTTAAGACTTCTTGGAGGACCAAGTTTTCTTGTGCAAACAAGGTCCCTCTGCAGCAAGAATTGCATTTGCTTTTAATAAAACCTGATATGTATATCCACTTGCGGTTGCCAAGGCTACGAAAAAATGTAGAAATCATTTGACACAGATGCTGGCAGCAGAACTATTCGAAGTCGATTAATAGTGCTTGAATTCTAACCAAAAAACAAAAACAAAAGACAAAAAATAAAAAAAAAACATTCCAGTGGTTTCAGACCTTGACGTGGTTGGTGAGCTTTTAAATTGACATGGAAACTCTTTATACATATGTTTTTAAGTCGCTAATATTGTTAGCGACTTATTACACTCGTAATTTCAGTACTTAACATTCGCATATGACTTGCATAGTTATATATTACTACTCCACATTAAGCTGCTAATCGGTGCGGTATTTACCGTCATAGCTTTATATTTCTAGCTACATACGAGATCAAAATGTACCTTTTAAACATCATACACATGCGTTCTAAGAACGGGAAATCTACATCAAAAGATGAAATGATCGGTTATCATGGAACATTACCCAGTTTCCAATTCAGACACAGGGTCTCGTTCCTATTGATTATATAGGTCATATACATTATCAGGGTCCATATATATATATATATACACATCTAAATGAACTGTCCCGTACCACCATACATCGTGTACTAAGTTACAGCCCTAGATTAATCCTACGAGGAGGAATGACCCGGCCAGCGAAAGCTATATTTTAATATAGCCTAGCTGGCCGAGTGGTCTAGGGCGCTGGATTTTGTGCAGGCGGTGTTGCCATAGATGTCACAGCGGTACGAGTTCGAGTCCCGCGGAGGGAACGACCAAAAATTTGCATCACAAATTTGAGTTCTAACATCGTTGGGAATTTTTCAGACCTTTATATATATATATATATGTGTGTGTGTGTACCCTGATAATCACTGCTTCATCAGATCAAATTGATACAGGGAAGATATGTAAATGTATAGAAAGGTCTGAAAAATTCCCAACGATATTAGAACTGTCAAATTTTTGGTTGTTCCCTCAGCGGGACTCGCTGTGACATCTATGGCAAATGGAAATACCGCCTGCACGAAGTCCAGCGCCCTAGACCACTCGGCCAGCTAGGCTATATAAAAATATAGCGTTCGGTGGCCGGGTTATTCCTCCTCGTAGGATTTATCTAGGGCTGTAACTAAGTACACGGTGTATGGTAGTACGGGACAGTTCATGTAGGTGTTATTATGTAGGATAGAGGATCAAATTAATGATGCATGTCACGACAAATCAATATTATACAAACGCCTGAGAATGTGACGACTGTATTCGCTACACTGCTCCATCGGATCATTTTTTAAAGGAAACGATAAATAGGACTTTTACTACATTTTGTGCTTACATAGATAAGTAAATAATTTTTATGAAATTGATTTTTTCTGCTATAAGGCCTATTAGTTTTTATGGGTTTCATTAAAAATTATGAAAACATGAAAACATCTAAAGTATAAATCTTTATTCAATTATTATGATTTGTTTTTTACAAATTTATAAAACCAATTAAATGTAACAAGAGTTTTGAACAATTGATCGATCAAAATTTTAAATACTTGGTATTAAAATACACATCCCCTAAAATATGGCACGTCGATCCTTCCGACATAAAATAGAGAAAAATATTAACATTATAGTTCAAGATAAGGAAACTAAGTATATCATATTTCTGTGCAGGCAGTTAACAATCGTATTTCTACAGTGGATGAAGTTAAACTTCTGGTTTGCTATAAAAACTGAAGAAATATTCAGATTTAATGCTTCGAAGGAGAGATTATGTTTTTCAAATGTTTAGGTTTTATTTTGACGACCCTTTTTGAGAGCACATAGTGCGAGAAGTCATCAATTTTATTGTTGGTGTCTTAGAGTTTGATCAATATTCAAGAAAAATAACTTCTTTTGAAACAACAGAAAATGTGTATAACTACAGAAGAACGAATAAGAGCAGTGATCTCTCCTCTTCTTTGAAAAGTTATTAGTCACAAAAAATGTCTACATACTCAGAATAATGGCAAGACTACGAATAATAACTTCACTGAAAATTTAAGCATTATACAATTCTTGTTCAACACGTTCGTAAAATAACAATCATGAAACTACACAGCATGATTGTAATAAATTCTATAACGATTATATTTACTTCAATACTAAAAAGCAAGCTTTTGGTTCTGAATGTTTCGAGCATTACAAAGAAAAACACTTTTAGCGTACAATTTGACATACACTAAAATAAAACTAAGAAAATACTGGCCATTTATTTTGAATGGCATAAGGATTCTTTTTTATATCACTTCCAATAACAATCCACATATACACATATGAATCGAAGTTTCTCGATTATTTATACAAGTCCTGGGCTTGTAACGAAATCTGATATGAAAATGATATACACTGCATTTCAAAAACATTTTTCCATTGTCAAAAAGGTGGTGTGGAGAATGACTCTTTTTCGGGTGAGGCTAAGCCTTTATCACATATGCAGTAAACCCGTTTATAAGATAAATCATAATTTCAAATTCCCAGTAGAGCAACACAAATTGTGACTATATAAACAATATAGGTACATTGTCGAAAATTATTGAAGATATGTGATGAGGCGACGGAACGGGTAGGAAATGCGAGGCTCCGCCAGAAAGTCGATAACCTGCTAATGTACGGATACAGCAAAAAAAATAACCGTACACCTTTATTCGTTTAACAAATAACCTCATTGCAGGATAAAATACAAATAACATGTCAACGCACACCTTGATAAAGGCACATTCTAGCGAGGTAGGATTTTTGTATCTATTACTGCAGACAAGTTGGATTATAAATAATGCATGTAAAAGTTTCAACACTTCTCCGAATCAAAATAAAAATAAAACCTGTCGCAAAATATAAAAAAAAATATTTACCAGTCAAATATAAAAAAAAACATACTTCGTACGGTAAAATACACATAGACTACACATGGTCGTTCTTTGTGTATATAATGGTCAAATGGAGAGTTAAAATAGCGAGATGAGAGACTTGTATGCCAGCCTTTAAAGCAAGCAATACTACAGTACATTATTATGTAATAACTTCCAATACTCTAAAATTTTAGAAAATAATACACATCGGCATATTTATAATTCAATTAACTACACAGTAGTACCTATACTTCCTGCATCAGATGTCATGCTCTCTGAAACAGATTTATTACGATCTCTAGAAGCTGCACTTGATGTTGAATGTGTATAGTCTCTATGCCTTTGTTGTCTAGATCGATTGTCTCGTGACTCAATACTAGATGTAGATGTATTATGTTGTCGTGGTCTGCTATTTGATCTCGTATGCCGAGGTGATTGATCCCTCGGTCGTCGTCCTCGGGGACTATGGTCGTTTTGATTTATTTCATCATGACTGAGAGGACTTCTATCCGATTGGCGTCTACTGTGTGGACTGTGATCTCGGTCATGCCTGTCAGGACTGTAGTCTCTGTTTGAACGTTCATTCCGTGATTGGCGAGAACGAGCACGTGGGCTCTGATCTCGTACTGGGAGATCACGCGGACGACGAACACGTGATGCAGGCATGGGATCTGATGTTACGCTGTATTTATCATCCATACTTGAAACTGAACCTGCATAATTTTTTGATCTTGGAAAATTCTGTGGTTCGGACTTGTATGAAATCCTATTACTAGCTGTTTCTAAATCGTCATCATCTTCTTGTCGAGCTAAGGGAGGTAAGTAACTAAGGCCTGTATCTCTACTACGACCGTGTGAGGATACACTTGCCGCGTAGCCCAAGTTATCACGTTTGTAGTCTGTTGTATCTGGAATCATAGTAAATAACAACATAATTAAAAATGGGACAATTAATTAACATTACAATATGGCTAAAAAAAAAATTCTTTTGTTGTTCCCTTGCGTAATTCACGTGTAAGTGTAGAAGAAAATGATTTTTATGAAATCGATTTTTTTTCTGCTATATGGCCTATCAGTTTGTAAAACAAAAAGTGTGGAAAAAGTCGATGTTCTGGTCATTACAAGTGTATGATGAACCGAAAAAGACATCACTTTCTAGCATACTGTTATTCGTTTTGAATAAAAAAAACACATAAAGGTCATAACTGAGGAAAAGCATGTTTCCTGTTGTTCTTATGAGTTGTAAGTGTTTTTCCTTCATTTTTATTGCAGTTTTCAATGATAAACCGCAACAGTCCCATTAAAACATACAAAAAAATTAAAAAAAAAAACAAAACATAAAAAAAACAAAAAACAAAAAAACGTAGAGTGTGCTGAAGCATTTGTCTATCAATCAAACTTGCCATTACATTCCCCCAAACTCCCGTTAGTACGAATAATTCTTACCGCTTATTTCTGAGTTGGCGATATAGGAGACTCCTGGTTTTTGTTGTGTTGCATAATTTTGTTTTTTATCCTTCATTTTTGATTTTCTAAAGTAGATAAACAGTCCAGCGCCAATGAGGATGAAGAAGATGAGAACGCCAATAATTATCCCACCTATTGCACCACCAGACCTGTCATGAGAATATTGAATGAGAAATTAAAATAATCAGGTAGAAAAATACGTAGTACTTCAGATACTACTCACTGGTGCTTCCAACGGCAATACAGGAGTTAGGTAAGATGACTCTCGACACATTCTGTATCCTTACAAATAAGATAAACTCGGCATATTCTATACCAAATACTGACCTTCCTTATAGGATGATAAATAATATAAACATTTCTCTTGAGGATAAGTCCAAATCATCATTACGCAAATGTACAGATATTGACAAGGTAATAGAATGTACAATGTATGTAAAAACCTAAATAATGGCAAAAACGTGTAAGGTTTTAATAGAATCATAAACTCATTCGGTGTACAATGTTTTTAGTCCGTTTCATTAAAATAAGATACTCAGGTAAGTATCAGAGTCTACGGCTGGATCCCGTAAATAGATTAGAGTCTACGACTGGATCCATTAAAAATGATTCCGTAAATAGGAGGGTATTCTGTATTTAACAAAATGGAAGTCAGTGATAATGTTCGGCTAAATTATCTCCGAAATAAGGCAGCTTTTCCTGTATGCAAGATTTCCGATTTGCCAAAAAAAGGGCTAAAAATAATCCCATATTAGATAAACTGATACCCAACTCGTAGTTGAAGGGATGGAAATTGTTTTTTTTTTTTGTTCAATATTACACCGATTAGTTGTTTATGGCATATTTTTTTCTTGACATCCTCTAAGAAATTAATCATTTTAACTACAAATTCAAGATTATTTTGTATGGTTATGCCAAATTTCCCAATTCAAAACCAATAACGCATATTTTCCCAATGAAAAAAAGGTTGAAGTAATTCTGAACAAAATCTACATAACTTGAAGTAACTTAAAGTAAAAGATGAACAATTGTCTTAATTTCTCAAGATTGATATTGTTCATTCACATTCATTGCTTTATGCAGGGAATTGAATTAGACGCTTGAAGTAGGTTGCTATATGAAATATTCAAACTTTGAATTTATCCAAGTGATAGTAGTACACTGTAAAAGGTATCAATATGAAAACTGCTTACAATGAATTATCCTCATTTAGCATACGGCAACAGGGGTCAGTGGAAGTTGTAGAACAGCATCCATTATAACATAATTTCTGACCCGGTATAGTATTACCAGGACTATTAGGGCCTAGAATAGTATAGTAGCATGTCGTCGGTTGACTCTGAGTAACCACCGGACCTATAAAATATATAGAAACATGGTAATGATTTATACCCAAATATTAAAGTGTCACACTTTGTAAGAATCGGGCAGTGGGTGAAACCAGGTATGAAAAAAAAAACAAACACCATTTTGAAAGTTTAATTTTACTATTTACATGTACACCTTCATAACCAAGGAAAAAGGAAAAACTTATAGAGAAAGCATCCTTGAGTGTAATTATATTGTCAGATTGGTGGGGGTGGTTACATGCATAATTCTGTTGCCTAAATCTTACAAAAACTTACACTTGACACAATATTCATCAATAATTAAGAAAATCATATATTTTGACATATATTTGTCACGGAATTGTTAATTTTCCTGGTGTGTTGATATCGACACGGCTCTTTTTTCTATGGTTCTATTACCCTGTCTCGATTGGGTTTTATTTTCTGACGTTGTTTTGCTTATAATCAAGACTGACATTGTTAACAATTGGTGCAAGGAAATGGATTTTAAACAACATACATAAACATAAGAGGAAAATAAAGTAAATTAAATCAAATTTTATTATGAAAGAATAATCTACACTGCCAAAAATACCGCACATGACAATCATATGTTCAAAGTGGAATATATGATTCTCATGTCAAACGAGCTTGATGTGATTGATGTTTAATTTTACAGTTCTATAACATGCAATTTCTATAACAATCACATGATGATAGTGTTTTTTTTTCATGATCATATGAAATGACTCTTCTTTATAGTTGTTTGATTTTCAAATGTGTGAATCGAGCAACAGATGATTACATGTATCACATGGGGTAATTTTGGCTGTATACAATGCACAAGTGTACATGTAAAAGTTCAAATTTAGCACAATACAAATATTTCAAACAAAAATAGTTTAGTTGGAGTACCAAATGTTGCGATGTTAGTGGCAGTAACATGGCCTATGACCTTTGAATCAGTAAGTACGTCATAAGTCAACTATACGACTTGGTAACATTGTCTGCCCGAAAGACCATCCTAATACATTCAAGAAATGATTTTTTTTACATAAGATATCTGATTATGTGGTTTGGATTATTTCTTTTGGGACCATTTTAGTGGTTATAGTTGTATTTAACTATAAAATTTGGTTTTCACAGTGACTCGGGTCTTGTGATTTTTTTTTTATGTTGGGTGAAAATCAAACACTCACGCATTTGATAAAAACAATACTTGTAAATATCAGTATAAATCTGGAAAAAATACATTAACATTAATCTACTCATATTCGTGCTGAAACCAGATTTTTATTGTTCGTAGCAGAGGTTCATGTACAGTAAATTGTAACTATTCCTTTTACAGTAGCCAATTTAGTGAGGAAAGTATTTTTTAAAACTTTTTAAAACCATATGTAGATACGTTTCAGTTAACAAATGATTGAAATACATCTATAAACACCAACTAGAAATGGAATCAAATGTGTAATATAAAATATCAGTTACACTTAGGGTAACCGGGATGGATAGTGGTATCCGGAAATGGATTCATGAAATTATATAAACAATAGGGAGATTAGATGGCCCATTCATGTACTGTTATACAGTTTAGTTATACATTTCTTGAACCAGACAAAATATATCATTATTTTATTACCTGTTAGGTATGAAAACAATACAAGTCCAAGTGTAGTTTGAAATGTGTGTCTTCTCGCCATTATCCAATCTTGTCAACAACGTCAGTGATTAATCATTCTACCTGTGTACTATATTTAAAATTGTGTCGCTTCGGAAAATACCTTTAACATGGATAAATACCTGTTCAGTGTTGGAGTTGTACCGCGAAATTTAAAAACTTCTAAGGAAACTTAGATAGTAACGTAAAGAGGAAGTTTTAGGCGAATGATTAAATAATGACTACTTTTGCCACCCATAGGTCAATCCATAAGGGGTGGGGCTTATACCCGATAAGTTTTTGTATTGATCATGGCACCGATCATTCTACTAGCATAAGGGCTGGGATCTTTTTGAAAAAAATAATGAATATTTCAAATTTTGGAGAGGCATTTTTTTCCTCGTCCATTGAAAGACTAAGGCATATTTTAAAATAAAAAGAAATGATTTAGATTTCTGTTATAATATAAATAAAAGATTTGCACTTGCACGAAAAAAAAATCTCATCCGACTTCCAATTCCAGGCCCCGGTGCCTAATATGAAGTGGATGTAACCTGTAGCTAAAGAACCCCACACGCTACAGGGAATAATGGGCAGAAGTAAATAGCCTGTAAGAAGACGAATATATTGAATATATAGGTATATTAAAAATTATCATGCCTTTCACACTGAACACCAACAATGATTTATTCTCTTCTTAAATCATCAAAACTTTAAGATGTGAGCTATAAACAGATAAACATTTTGTTTTTTTTTTTAAGATACAAAACTAGCATATTGAAATCATAACTCGGTATTACAGGCCAACTATCTGTCAGACGTTCAGGCTCTCAGTGCTTCTAACGTCAAAAGTTAAATTCTTATTTACATTGTATCACCGTTATGCGTGATGGTATCGTCCTTCATTAGACGGATTAAAATTGGAAATCATTGAGGCGCCAACCCCCTTCTTTGACTAGTTGGCACCCCCTGTCTACAATTTCTGGACCCAAACTAGTTTGCCATCCATTTGGTAAAAAGTAAAAGCAAAGAGATCATCATGAGAACGAGGAATGTGATATTTATAAACAGAAACATCCCCCCCCCAAATAACAGCCCCAAAAACACAGGCACTATAAGAGCAACCAAGACTCCACTAAAACTAGGGGTATGGACCAGGTAGGGGAGCAATCAGTAAACAATTTATGACACTGCCTTCTTAGACTTAAGAAATGTACATGATGGTTTTCAGTCTCTAGCAGCTAGCTACATTTGAATATTAACGCCTTTAATAGAATTATGTGATGTTTGTGTGTTTACAGTCTTGACTATCGTTGAAGGTTTCGCATGACCGGCCCTTATGGGGATTCTGTTAGTAAAAATCATCTGTTGTTTAAAGTGGTGCCCATCTTTTTGAATATCAGACTCTATCAGAATATGTCCTACTAGCGTTTGAGATTTTGTTATGTGGACGCTTCAGGCTACTCCAGACCCCATGCGGTTATAGAAGCGATTCCAACTACCTGTCTTGAAGAGAACTCATGATGGTGGAAACAAATCCACATAATCTACTTTTTACAGGAAATCATAAGTATATATTTTTGTCATATTTTGCTCAAATAGATACACTAACAACTATTTGTCCAAGGCTATGTCTGTAACTTGTCTCGCCCCGTGCAGGTCCGAGTGTCAAAAGAATAGGCCTGCAGTAGCGCTAAGCTTGTCGTAAAAGGCGACTAAATAGTGCTCAGAAACCCAGCCGGGGGCTAGGCGCTCTGCCCACAGAGCAACTGAGATGTGTGCCGCAGGTGGTGGAATGGGGTTGTCAGGCTATAATACAGAAAACCGGACCGCAAACCATAGTGGTGCACCGTGTTGGGAAAGATGCCACGTTCCTCGCACGTTAAAGAACCCTGCTGTGGTATTCGGTAGGAGTAAGTACCACTGCGCTCCGCCACAGGAGGCTAAATTGCCCGACCTTACCCATCTCTCCCTTTTTCTAGTGGCAATCAAAATTTGTGGACCCTACTGTCCTTGTGTCCCATCCCTTTTTTCATTTCATCATCATTTCATGTTCATTTTATCATCCATTTCATGCTCATCGTCTGAATATAGCTGAAATATTGCTGCTCGGACGTTAAACCCCAACAATCAATCAATCATGTAACTTGTCTCACAATTCTATGGTTCATTCAATTGTACTATGAAATGTCTCACCTACATCACTATAGCTGTTACATTTTTGTTTTAATTTCCAAAATCAAGTAATTGAAATTATTTCTGCGGCGTTTCTTCACTAAAAATGGTTAAAAAAAATAAATCCTCGTTAACGTTTATGACTTTTTTCTTTCCTTTCAAACTTTCTCAAATTTTGCTTGACTATTTTTTAATTCAGAATATAGGAGAGGGTAACGGGGTCGATATGGGGCTATCCACAATAATCCTTATGCATAAAGTCCAATATTAAAAAAGGAAGTAGCTAGCTATCATATGTCACAGACACACGTGACCATAGAAAACAGATACGATCGGTTATCTCTCAAATTTAAAGTACTTTGGACAAGCAATGTTCGAGGAGTCATCGCATTTTCTAATACATCTTATCGTAAAAAAGAAGAGACACCGTTTGAAAGTATTTCTATTAATTCATTAATGTGTTTTCATTTTTATTGTAAATAATTTGACATTATTTAGTTCCAGCATAAAACATATTACAATCTTGCACATTCCAAACACAAATATTAACTTAACAAGCTTCAAAATAACTTAAATTTACATAACAATTAGATTATTAAATATCATAAGCAGATATGGAAGGGGTACAAACAACCAACGTGCGGGGAACATAAGAATTAAAATGTGTATACTCAATTTTCGCTGTATAGAAAAGACGAATCAACAATTATGCCAATAATTATGCACTTGTAAAACAAGAAACCGTCTTTTTCGAGACAACACACGTTACGAATCATGATAAAACATAATCAACATATCAACGGTAGAATTAAAACAAACAAGTACTGTCTTTAAAAAAAGATATAATTTGTTCTATCTACTTATAATTTTCATCAGGGAATGACGCATGGCACGCAATTTCATTCTCCTTTTTCGAACCCCACTAAGTTATCAGTATTTGGCCAATCTGGAAACAGAATTTTGATCAGGTGACTTGCGTTTCCATGGAAGAGCGTCTTTAAGGTCAAAGGGGAAAGCGAAACTATATCGACTGCGTCGAAAAAAAATCTATTCTTTTACCAAAGAAAATCACAGTGTTCCATCTATTTACGAATTGCTCATTTCTATATTCAATTCATTGAAAACAATGGCTTGTCTGCAAAATGGATTAAAAAAAATTAACAATGCAATAGATGCGTAATTAAAAATCACTGTCAATTAAATAACGTTAAACATGCTCAATCATTCATTGAAGCTGATTAGTTTATAATTGGAAACACACACACACACACACACACACACATTTTTAGGACTTCACACTAGCATTCATAACCTAGTTTCACAGCGCATTCAAAGTCACACAGTATTTACGAATAAAATAAAGCACATTTTAGTAAAATTACTAGGATATTGTCGCGGACTTGTCTTAACCTCGATATCGGTAATCAGTCTCATGCTTGTGTTATAATATTATCATCTCGTCATGTATTAAAACCGGCCATTAAGGATGTCCACATGTGTACGACAGAAACGCCTTTCAAATATTTCCTGTAATAACATCCTGATATGATGGTGGTGCCTCGTCGTTGTCGCCGATATCGTGTGGTGGCGCTGATGGACCCATAACGAACCCTCTGTTTACACACCCTTGGTGTCTCTCTCCTGATCCATTACCTATTATTAAAATTCAAAATAATGTAAACTTGTGAAATAGTCTATGTTACATGAAACCAAATCAGTATGTGAAAAGTATCACCGCTGAATTCAGGGCTGACTCAGAGATTCTGAAAGGGCGGGGGGGGGGGTCCAGACTAATGAAATTTTCAACAAAGAGGTTGGTTCTAATCCTTTGAACCCACTCATCTGGATCTTACACCGGAATTAAATACGAGAAAATTTAGGAGTTTAATGGTAGTTTTAGCTGAAAAACTTTTAAGTTATTTTCACTATTCTATTTTTCGCTAGTTTTTCGTAATCATGATAAATGAAAATTGACACCAAATCACCACCAGTTTCAATCAAAACTCAACCGACTTTATGATCTTGCTTTTATCATCGATATCTCAATCTACCCGTTTACATTACCAGGAAGAACTGTGATGTCTGTGGTGTAAGGTTGAACTACTTAAAAGTTCTAAGTGTGACATGAAGCATAAAAGGTGTCAAAATTCAAAAGCGTCAATGGCATCATCTTACTATTCTCAGGTTGGCTTCTTGAAGGTTTCGATCTTTGTTGTGAGTCATCATCCTCTGCCAGTTTCTTCCGACAAGCATTACAGATGCATATTAATAAAATGAAGAGTACAATTAATCCAATGACTCCACCAAACACGATCCCGGCAAGGACCCCAACAGTTCTGTTCAAAACAAGGGAGAAAACATAATTAAGATGCGTGTATTCATTAACGTAAACGTTCTATAATGAAACATTTATAAAGGCCAAATTTAGTTTCAACAGGCTATTTTAAGCAAAAACAGCATTTAACAATCGAATATTCAGCATACAAGACACAAATTCTGTTCTACAAGCGGTTTTCTAAACATTACTTAAACATATCACTTTGACCGATCATTATTTCTTTACGTTTATATACATGACAATATATAATAATAAAACTTTCAATTTCAGACTGTTTTTAGTTGCATTAGTTATACTTACAGGTCGTCAGACGTGTCTTCCATACATAGAAAGTGACATAAACCGTTATGATTCTTTCATCTTCATTCTGTAATGAAATAAAAAAAAAATAAGAAAAAGAAAAAAAAAGAAAGAAAGAAAAGAAAAAGAAAAAAAAACAACCCCCAAAAACAAAAATAATTTTCTACTAGAATACTGTCAAGCGTTTACAGTTTAAGTTTTCCCGAGCTCCAGAACATGCGGTTTAAATTGTTATTAGCACACCTCCATGAATTATAACGCTGCCAAATTCTGATGAATGGAACATTAAGAAAAGTAAATATTTTATCTAAAGCGTAACTTTTGGACAACCCTGTCAACTAGAAGGAATTTATGATAAGTGAATTATGTTATGTACATTATATATTAAAATTTAAGTATATGTAATACATGTTTTGTGTCATGTGATGCCCGAGGCAGATTTTCATTTTAATTCTTCAATTGAGTGAGAAAAAAACATTTATCTTATTTCTTGTATTATGCAACAGTTACTTACACCAAGTTTGACATCACGCAATTTTACAAGGAAACTTTACCAGGTTGAATTAAAAAAAAAAATATGAATTATTATTATAAATTTGCAGAGACATAAAACATTTCAGAAAGACAAGCATTTTTTTGTTTCAATTTGTTTTCCGCACAAAGTTGATTGAAAGATTTAACTGTAAAATGAAAATTTCCGGAGTCAGTTCTTGATGAAGACCCTTGTAGTGCCAAATTGAGAAAAGAATGCAGAATATATGGTTATGTCATTATGATTTTGTATCTTAAAATACGAAAAAAAAAGAAATTATGAGATCGGTGATTTGAAAAGCAACACAATGTATTTAAATGAAACAAAACATTTAAGTATAGAATTTTTAGGTAAGTGTCTACCTCATTTGGGATTTTTTTCAGTCAATACAATCATAATCAAGCAATGTAACTATTCGTCTATGTGATTACTGTTAAATTGATCAAAATATTTATTTACCAGTAAAGAACTTTCCTACATGTTATCCACAATTTAATTTATCCACGAGACGTCAAAAATTAACGTGTGTAAGACCACTGAACATACAGGTGAACGTATAGGTACACAACACTCACCTGTCACCTTTAATCTTGATGACGTTTTAAATAATTACATATATGGTGGAAAAGTACCTTATGTATTTGAACCGCACATAGTAGATAATCACATAGACTGTGTTTTATTTAATGTTGTTTTTATCTTACGAACGTTGGTATAAATGCCAAAAATAATTTATCACTATTACACCCAACAGGTACGTGAGGACAGGTCCCTATATGATCCTCTGGGTGCCCCCCTTTTTTTTTCTATCTGACAGAATTTTCACATTTTTTTGCTCTTTCTACACAGCACGGGTCAATACAAATGCAAAAGATACCATCAAACTGCAGTTACTTACTTTCCACGTCCAGTTTCTGATATGTGTATCAGCCAAGCTGTTTTGACGAAAGATGACCAACGATCATTTTTTTCAGCACCTCCAAAGAAAATGTATGTCGTTCCCTCAAGATACTATATCGTTCCCTCAAGATGCTCATCTTGTACCCTCTAGATGTGATGTCGTTTCCTCAAGATATGATGTCGTTTCCTCTAGATATGATGTCGTTTCCTCAAGATATGATGTCTTTTCCTCAAGATATGATGTCGTTCCCTCAAGATATTAGGTTGGAGTTAATGGTTCTTCAATCGACATGTTATCTTGACAGGACGACATAGTATCTTGCGGAAACGACATTATATCTTGTGGGAAGTAGTATCTTGACACCGTATGGAGAGATGGGTTATGGATGAAATTACAAAATAGCGAGATCAAGGGAAAACTTTTCAGAGTAATATATAATATGTATCACGGTATTAAATGTTGTGTGTAATATGGTGAAAGGCAGTCTGATTTCTTTCTTTGTCTTTCCGGTGTTAAACAGGAAGAGAACTTGTTTCCCGCCTTCTTTTCTATTTTCCTGAATGTCTTAGAAAGTCTTTTTTGCCCAGCTTGTGGCAGAATCACTTGAAGTCATTGAAAAACAGGTGATAGACGAAATCCATGTTTATTTTATTTTTTTTCGGTGATGTTGTTTGCAGATGATACTTTAATACTAGCGGAACGTAAAGATGCATTGCAAAACTCTCTCGATATTTTTCGAGCTTACTACGTATTGTGGAAACTCGAAGTAAATGTCAATAAGACAAAAGCCATGACAAAATGTCGAATTCTATTTATTAAATAGTGAATCAGGTGAATACATTTGTTAATATAAAGTACGTAAGAAAAACATATGTAGTCGGATATCAACATAATTAAACGTATAATACACTTATCCTCCAGCAATGCACATATACGTTTCCAGGCAGTCTTGAGGAACAGTTTTCAGTCAACCCTTGGGACTGAAATAATAAAGTTTGAAGTTTTTGTATGCTAACAAAATGATATTCGCCCTCAACTGAGTTCATATTGCAACAATTGCGAAATCGAATATTCCTTGGTAAGTTTTCATAACGACCAGACTTTAAATGTAATCTCAGAGTACCACTACGTAGTTTAATCAAAGCAACATCAAAATCTACATTTAAATGGGTGTCTTGTATAAAACATAGTTTGTAAGATTTGTATAAACCAAGATTTTCATAATCAGATACACATTCATGCCAGTTTTGAAAATACTGGTCTTTGATACGACATTTTGAAAATTCATATGACACGTTCATGTTATTTTGATCCAACAAGCAAAAAAAAAGTTGGTTCTGTTCTACATAACTTTAAAACATATCTACAATTTCTATTATGAACTTATTCCAGGTCTTGATAATAGGCTCAGAAAAACTTATTCGATATTTATAAACTCATAAATAATGAGAACATACATAATATAGATTTGCAAATTAAAATTTTTGATTGTATGATTGAACTTAATATATTGTTATGTGGCTCTGAAATCTTGGGCTTTGGAAATATTGATGTAATTGAACAAATCGTGTTAGAAATCCTACCCAAATTATATGGTATATTGAGAGCTTGGAAAATTTCCTCTGCAAATTCGAAAGTACGCATGGTTTCGTTTTAGGCAAGGGGCGTTAAAATGAGAGCAAATTATGTAAATCTCTTTATCGTTTGACGCTTAAGCTGCATAGCACTGAGGCATTCAAATTCAAATGAATTGAATACTTGAAAATATTTGTGACGCTATTGGCATGAGTGAAATTTTTGCGAATCAATTTCCATTTGTTAGTGTTAACTTAATTGGGCAAGTTTTGTAAGATCAATTTATAGAGTCTTGGTATAGCCTAATTTATGGTTCACCCAGAGGCGAATTCTACTAGCTTTTCAAAACATCCTTCGGTATTGAAAACTATATAGTCATATTACCAAAGTATTACATGATTTGGATCACAAAATTACGCACTTATAATCTCCACTTACCAACTGAAAAAGGAAGGTGGTATAACATTCCAAAACCTGCGAGATTATGCTCTTTTTGCAACGAGAATGTTGGCGACAAATTCCATGTGTTTTTATTTATGAAAATGTTGCTGTTAACAATTTAAGACAAAAGTATTTGGCAAGGTATTATTATGAGTATCCTTATTGAAAAAAAATGGTGGTTAACTCTCTTTTTACAATTTGAATATGTTAAAAAGACCTTCTGTGTTCATTAAAAAAATATCTACTATGCTATGATAGATTTATCATCTTTAGCCCTCTATATGTTTTTATCTCTGTATCTATCATTGCTTATTTTAGTGTTGTTTTCTTTATGTAATACTGATTGACCTCATGTAATAAATTTATGTATGTGCCCGAGTGTATATAATAAAATCTGAAACTTGATAATACGTTTGTCAGAACATGCACAAGGCAACACTTTACCCGTGGATTTTATCATGGAAGTGTATACATTTTGCTGGCAATTAAAGTTCAATTATATTTTTCTTATTTAAGATGTATCTAATATCAATTTTTTTTTTATTTGGATAAACTGTATAAAAATGACCACATTACACCTACAGTTGTCGTGACGAGAATTAAGAATTTTTTTTAAAAATTGTGAACCATTTACTATATATAGTGCACAACTACAATACATTGTGTATATGCATTGGCATCTGTTTAATTTAGGTTATACCTATGTTATTGTCAATACAACAGCGGCAGTTTGGTCGAACACAAGTAATAGGACTTAAAGCTTTTTATTTACTATTTAAAATAAATAGCATTACAATATGTTATAATTATGTACACTTTACATTTCTCATGATTATTCCCACCCAAACAAAGAGGGGAACACATTTTTTCTGTTTCTCCTTCTGTGTCATCTTCTGCTTATTATTAGACTTCCCCAAAAACATTTTGGGGAGGGGTTAAATAGGAATCACCGTCCGTCCGTCTGTCTGTCGGCCTGTCTGTTTACATTTCTTGTAAGCGCAACTCCTACTACCGCTCAAGGGATATTGATGAAATTTCATTAAGGTTGGGCATCATAATTATGTGGATGTGCATGAAGGAATATAATTACAGTCGGATGACTCCAAACGGAGATAATCAAAATTAGGCTTTTACATGTGTTTAAACCTCGTAAGCGCAACTCTTAAACCGCTCAAGGGGTTTTGATGAAAATTTATAAGAACGTTGGGTAGCATTTGTAAATGTGCATGAAGGAATATAATTACTATTGGAGGATTGACAATTTGAGAAAAGATTTGAAGGCAGATGGTGCACCCTTCTATGCCAAAATAGACAAAATTAAGGTTGAAAACTTGTACCTAATCAGAAATTCCAAAAATCTCGAATAAACTTGACGACTTGGAGCAGCATAGTCGAAAAAGCTTTATTCGTATAAGT
The DNA here is from genome assembly GCA_037379345.1 of Perna viridis. NCBI lineage: Eukaryota > Metazoa > Mollusca > Bivalvia > Mytilida > Mytilidae > Perna > Perna viridis. The sequence goes on along the minus strand of CM074511.1, from coordinate 50,590,882 downwards.
GGGGTCACACAAAAGCAGGATGAGGACACAACTAATATTGTTTGTGAAGCTCAAAGATATTAGCGTATCACATCGACTTCCTACGGAAAAGGGACCAAAACAAATAATAGCTCGCTTTACTCATCGCAAAATTTCAAACACGTCGAAGGTCTTGAAGGTGTGGGGATAAGCCAGAACTTAACAAAATCCCGAGTTAAAGTTGCATATCTTGCCCGAAATGCCGTAAGAAATAAAAAAAAATCAGTAAAACATCCGTTTGGGATGGGAAAATCTTAATCCCCGACAAAAACGAGAAAAAGCACGTAATAACCACTGAATCTGAACTTCAGAGTATCTTAGCTCTGTCAGGTGAATCTTCATTATAAATAAAATCTTTTGGTAATGTCATGACCAACGCAGCTAGCCAGTCGAATCCCACACCGTTTATGCCACCATGATACCTTGTTCGTTCTCCTATGAACATTTACCAGCCACAAATAATGTCTCAATTGCATCCGCAATTTCAGCCGATGCCTTCAGATAGTGGGGGGAGGGGCGCTATGATGTTCGCAGTGCCCCCAGAAAACACCGGACGATTCTAATCCAATCTATGGAAACATTTTTCTTACGAAAACGGACATTGCTTTTTAACTGACCAACGAAACTATGTTTGATTTATCATAAAGTACATAATCTATTGGTATTAATACAAACTGAATTAATAAGATTAAAAGACTGAATGTCATAATCTGGAGGTCTGTAAAATACACCAATCAAAACTTCTTGATGGTTCCAGTAACTTCTACCCATAAACCCTCGACACATCGGACTAGAAGGTCTTGTCTTATAGTAACTACAAAGTTATTCTTAACTTCCATAGCTACTACCATTCCTCTTCTGCCAACACGGTCATTCCTTAAGTGAGGATGAAAGCTACCTTATAAAATATCATTATCATAAGATGTTTTAAGCCGTAGATCAGGTGACGGATATACGTTTTGTATTTTTGTTTTATATAAGTAAAGCTTTCGATCGTGATTGGTATAGAAGTTTGGTTTTCACATTACAAAAATGGGTACCACGGGGAGTTTATTATCATGATTTTATAGTTATTTGTGTGATCGGAAGCAAAGAGTGGTTTTAAATGAACAAGAATCTTCCAGTTCCAAAATATGTTTGTGCTGGTAAGAAGATTGGTAAGATTTTTCATACAGAATAAGGACACAGAGTAGTTGGCTAAGCGCACACCTGTTTACTAAAAAACTTAGCTGAAAATCCATTTTGTGCTAGTTGCGGTCAAGTTGAAAATTCCGAACACTTCTTCTTGGTATGTGTCCGGTTCGACACTCACAGACAGCATATGTTTTCTCAATTGTCGTATGATCCTGTTACTATTGATAATATACTTTTTGGTGATACTTATCTTTCTGATAACGAGAATTCTGACAATTTCAACGTGATACAAGAATTCATTTTAAATACAAAAAGATTTACTTAATAAGAATAAGTTTATAAAATCTGTTTCAATCTTTTTTTGTGTGGCATAATCTATGTAATGAACTTAAAGGCATGTGACTTCAAAACTTTGCATATCTGTAATAGTGCTTGGTCATTACCTATTTTGAAATGTTTCATACACAACTGTCTATAACCATTTCTGATTATGTTTTTCTGGGAGAGAAGTTTGTAAAAGTGTTCGACACTCGTTCTCTCCAAACCCAATATTGCTTATATTCACTTGCTACTGATATGTAATATTACTGAGTAAAACACTGTTTACAGTACCAACATTCAGTTACTCTTATCCATTCTTTTTACAATGGTTTTTTATTCACGCTATTTCAAAGGCCACTTAAATCTTATTTTATGATCATATCAAATAAAAGCATATTATTGAAAAGCAACATTTAATAACAAAACTGGGAAATAACGAAAACTATACTTCTAGAATATTATGTCAATGATGATTTTCTTTTCCCGGGAGTAAAAAGTTACGATAAATATCTAAAAATAAAAAATAAAAAAAAATAAAAAAAATAAACAACAACAAACAAACAAACAAAACATTTTTTATTTTTTTTCCAAAGATAAGATTCGAGTATCATTGAATATCAGGCAGTCGTATTTGGATGATCGGATATTTAACCGTTATAAATAAATTATGTTCTTTTACCATATTGAGGCGTTAAGGCAGATCACAACTATTATTTCTAGCACATAGATTTTCCTAGCTTTTCTCTAAGACGGCCTTGAATGAACATACTTAAGAGTTTGAATGTAAAAAAAAACGTATGTCACTGAACTTGATTTAGAGATAAAGGAGCCTTTATAAAGGCAAATCTGCACACCATTTTGTAAATGGATTCCGTATTGTAGTTTTCACTTTTTCGTTAATACTCTACATACACGAATCTTTTCTACGAATACCTGCGAATCGATCTCCAAAATTTACAAGATACGATTGGTCAGGAGAACAAACGATCTGTACACTGAATGAATGCGATGCGCCTATGATGACACTTCATGATTCATTGCGATTAAATACGATCAATTTACGAATGCATATGACATTGTTAAGAATAATTGCGAGTGCAATGCTAATTGTTACGATTTGGTCCAACCTTTTCAGGACAATTAACGAATGGTTAAGGATAACTTAACGAATACGTGAGATTTAGCTACCACGGGTGTTTTGCAAACAATAATGATTTTTCAATTGGGTTGTATTTTGTCATATAAATTCAAGCCATACAACCTCAATCATTCTTTAATTGATCATTTGACATATTTTACGAGAGACATGAGTAAATGATTTCAACTTCTCCCACTCGCACAACAACCCAACCCTCTTCGTCATGGACAAATCATTCGTATATATTCACAAAGTGCCTGCTTGATTTTGCGTTTATCCGTAAATCCACCGAAAAAAAAAACTATCGTAAACTACTAGCAATGAATCGTTACAATGGTATAAAATAAGCAAACCAAACCATTCTTGCGATCGGTTAATGATGCCTTACGAATAGAGAGGACAAATAAAATTTTAAAATTGAAGGTTCGTGGACATTTGACACGTCTCCTTTTGCGAATCGATACGAATGCTTGCGAATGTTTACGAATACTGACGAGTTAAATACGGTTCCTTGCGAATGACTAAGAATTGGTGATCTGTAAGGATTCGCAAGAAAGATTTGTGAATGTGACAGGGGTATTACTAATAAAAAACTAGTATATAAAATTTCTTGTTTATATTAAGATTGGTTGACTTACGAACTTTCATATTGGGGGGGGGGGGGTCACAAAACTCTTTTTTAATATTAAAAACACTAAAATTCCCATTACATTTCTATAAACATTTTTCCGCCCATTATCCCCTCTTGAAAGAGGCTTTTTACGATTAAAGTTAGTAATTTTACCATACAGATTTTTTTGTCAAAATCCTTTTGAAAGAATTTAATTTAATTATATGTTTTAACACTATTACTTTATTGAAAATATTTTTAATATTATGATTTTGCAAGAGGACAGAAAAGAATGTTCGGCGTAAAAGGTACGATCTACCTTAAGCCAGGAAATTCCTGCATGTGTTGAAGAAACATTTTACAGCGTAAAAATGTCTGCTTCTGACATAATAATGTTAAATAAATACTAAAAGGATATATTACAAGGCTATTTCAAACGGAAACAAACGAACGAACGAACGAACGAACGAATACACAAAACTAAAAACAAATTAAAAAACAAGAAAAAAAAAATAATCAAAAAAAACCCAAACAAACAAACAAACAAACAAAAACAAAACAAAACAAACAACAAAATTAAGCAAAAACAAAAACAAAGACAGAGAAAAAAAACTTGATAGATTCGTGCTGTTGGTTTCCGAGAATTGTTCAGTTTTTTTTTTTACGTTTTGTACATTAGGAACTTATATTCATTATATTCGTCCCGACTGTGCTTTGTCCACAATAAGAATTACTTACTAGCATTCGTGGAAGCATACGCCACTGGTTGACAACACCTGCATCGCACTACACACGCTATAACTACCATGCCAATCACAATAAAGGCTATCAAAATACCAATAGCTGTTGCCACTACTCCAGCGGACGACCTGTGATTACAAAAATACAATATTTTCGGATACAATTAAATAATGACAATTTTATTAAAGGAGGTTTACTATGCATGCAATGTAATTTTGTTTTTGGTTGTTCTTTTCGATTATTTGACCTATAAGTTGTAAAAGATTACCAATCTCACTCGCCCAAGTCGTCCATCATTACTACAAAATTGACAAAGTCTTTCATGCAATTAAGTACTTGAATCTGTAAGAATTAGGCAAAATTGCAAAAAGTATGAAGCACACAAATTTGACAATGTGGGTACGTAGTTTATGTCCTATTGAGACGTATAAACAGTTCGTTCTTCTTAAAAGTGTCAGAGGATACAGAAAAGTAAGTTCAAAGTTACATTAGTAAAACACGGGAGAAGTTAGTTATCTTCCTTTGGTGATTATATTGAAATGCTTTTCGTACATCACTAACACTTAAAAAAGAAATAAATGCAATTTCTGCATTTCAGATTACATTTGGAATAAGACTATACGAGGAGACGTGTATTTTTTTCACCATGATTCACCAACTGCCTGATTCTTACAGAAATAGCACTTCAGAACAAAAAACAAGTTATTGATAGCACAGGTAGTACTACATGTACTTATGTTCTAGGTCGACTGTGCATAAATCACCTCATATATGCTACTTAAAAAAGTAAAAAACGATATTACACTTCATAAAATCTTTTTCGTCACATCTTCCCCATATAAACACCCAGAGATCTACAGACTCAGCTAGTTCCAATGTCATGGTCTTTAAGTTTCCTCTCTGAGTAAACGTAACATGACACCATTAGCGATTTTACCAGTGAATTGTAGAAGATAAAATACTTGCGTGCCTGGCTCGTATTCATAAGGATCAAACTAGTAACTGCTTTAGTTGTAATCTTTATGTTGTATTAATTTGCCCAATAGCAAAAAGGATTGGTTAAATATGTCCAACAACACCCATTATAAAACACCAAACACTGCTCGAGTAACACTAAGTCGACATTTTTTACACTGAAAAGCAAGTTTTATACAGTCTTATTTAATACGAAGGAAACAACTTATTTAGATCGGCAATTGATGCTTCAATACACTTACTTTACAAACACTTCAAACATCCAAAGGTGTGTTTACCACGGGAGATGCCATGTCAGACGAAAACCTATGTTTTAGCTAAAAAGTGCTCGTTCCCACTTACAAAAATGTAGCCCGACTATTTGAACACGAAATTTCGCTCATAATTATATAATTTTTTGGTTGTAATTGCCTATATTGTATTTGTGGGATATATTTGCCAACTATTGCCAAAATAATATTACCAAATACTAGTAATTGTCAAATATAACACAGGGATTGAAAGTGCTGTAGTCATTTGTTTGTACACAAACAGTTTCTTACCACAACTATGAGGCACACCGGCCTAACACTGCTGAATACCATCAAACTTAGTAATCGATAGGAGACTGGTCATAATTAATACACCAGCTTAAGTTGTGAAAGCCAAATATATTGCCCAATAATGCAAACTTGATTTCATAAGTTGTGATTATCCTTAAATGCATTTAAACTAAACATATGCTCACTGGACTTACAACACAAACATCTAAAGATAGATAGAAAAGTTTTTTTTTTTCGATAAGTGCAACCTGATTTTGGAAAAAAGCTAATGATTGTTTTGTTCAAATGTTTACATTCTACATCAAAATAATTTCAACTAGTATGATTTACGTAACTTTGGTTTACTAGTTCTGCATACTAGTAAGACTTATACATTAGTGCATTTAACGTCTGTTCTAGTGATCAATTTGTCAAGAAATACTCGACGAAATTTCCTGTCCGTCCCCCAAGAGTAAATAAAAATTCTATGTCTAATTTGCTCAGCGCATTCCCACTCCCATTTCATATGGAAGAAAAGTATAAATATGGAGTATTGCACTCGCTTTGATTTCCATTTGGTGACTGTATCAATTTAAAAAAATTGTCACCCGGTTTTATTACATTAAAGCATATGTGCCGGTTTTCGTGTTTCTTCTCTTCCCCTTTTAACACATTGTCATCAATTTATTGGCAAATCTTGTAAAATAATAAAAAAAAAAAACTAACTTAAGTTACATAAAAAAATGATAGACCGAATGTTTACCCCCTTTCAAACTCCGATTTCCGGTATCTTACCGCTCAACTACAGTCACCAGCTAATTAACAATTTAATGTGATTCCAGCATGGATCGAATTCGACAAAACAAAAGAAAAAAAAACAAGCAAAAATAAATAGATTTATAAATAAATGAATGCCAAGGAATTCCGGTCGGCCTCTATTGTACTATTATCTTTAATTAAGTAACGGGTTATTACAGACAAGAGTTAATGTCTAATATGCTCAGCAGGTTCCCATCCACTTCTGGCCGAAGTGAATTTCTTGGCATGATAATATCAAAATGGCAATTTCGACAAACACAAGATCTTGTACAGAGGTGGGAGCAGGGATTCTCAAAGGAGGGGGCATACTCCATGTTGGAATATCGATCAACAAATGACTTCATCTTTTGATACACGAATGCATGAGTGATAGTGTTTTGTGCATTTGATGTTTCCATGAACTAATTAAGCTTAAGAATTTTCAAGCTTACATTCTACTAGATCAACGTTTAAACGGTAGTAAATACTGGAATACACTGGTGTTCTATAATATTAAAACCACCAAACAGTGCCAGTTACATTTATTTGAATTTTAACAGATTTGTATGATATAAAGCTGATTTCACAAGTAGATGTAGACATGCGCAGAAAAAGCTCTGGATAAGGTGGGTAGAAATCAAGACCAGTAAAGACCAGAAAGGTCCAACCAGAAGTCAAAATAGTGAAAATACAATTTTTCATTTCTTTTTCAATGTAAAATATAGCCAATTAATCTATTTGAATATTTTCCACCACGCGCATTTCGGTTCTTGGGTTCCATTGATTAAAACTAAATACGATTTCGTTTGTGGAAAACCAGAAATATATAAAAAAAAAACATTCTCTATGTAAATTTTTAGTTATTTTTAGTTAAATATGTATATGTAAACTTACTTATGAAGAATTCAACACATCAATTATATTTTAGGGGGGATTAAATACAATTTTGTCGGGAAAGATAAGAAAGGGTAAGAATAAAAACAAGATAAACTCAGAGGTGTTAGTGAATAAAAGGCCATATTAGAACTTATTACCACAACATAACGACATATATTTTGATTTTACTAAAAAAAATGCCGATACTGTAATGAAACATAATTATAAATATATATATATAAAACAAAAACAAAAACAAAAAACAAAACAAAAACAAAAACAAAACAAAACAAAACAAAACAAAAAAACACACAAAAAGCCCCGAAGTGTAAATTCAGATTAAATATCATTTTTCTTGTACAAACGTTGCCTACGTTGTTGGTGTCACATTCGATTGAACCGGGGCTGGTTACGAAAACCGAAATATTTTTATTACAATGTGAGTTATCAAAGGCAATATAGATACTAAAATGTTCGAGAATGGTTGTTGTTTTAGGATTACAATCAGAAATCTTTGAAAGATGCCGTTAATTGTGGAGGGAAAGCATTATTCGATCACAAGAACGTCCATTTTCATATATGGACGGATAACATTAAGAAATACTTGCTTCCCATTTCACCAATATATCTAAGTGGTTTCTTGGCGTATTTTGATAAAACAAACTTTTTTTGGAAAGAGCAGTTTGTGCTGCAGACGATGTCATATTTTTCACGGACGCTTACCTTACCGGTGCACCTGGTCCATGCTCCCAGTTTTTAGTGGAGTCCGAGTTGTTCATTTACTTTTGTTACTTTGTATGTATGATTTTAGTTACTTTATGTTCTTTGTTGTGTATGTCTGTTTTCCATGTCTGGTCGTTGTCCCTGAATTACATTCTTTTGATTACCGCTATAACCTTGGTTCCCTTGATTACTCTTTCATGACGTAATGATAAGAACAAAGCGTATTACAATATCACAAATGTGGACATTGTAAAATTGGAAAGACAACCAATATGAAGACAAAAGTTATGCGAACAGCTTTTTTTAATCGGGACTTTTATTAACTATATTGACAATTTATTACATAATCCCAATGAAAAAATGTATAAAATGCTCAATCAGTCTTTTTGTTATAAGCCTTTTTGTCCGTATTTCAATTATGTCACAAATCTTAATTTTTTCGACGTTGGCCATTGGCTACTTTCTTGCTCACGGTTGTAAAATATACAACTAATAGTATTTTAGCCAAAGTATATTCACGCTTAAAGGACTGCATAATTATTCTGAATATCAAGTTTATTCTAAAAAAAAAATATGAGTTTTATTGTCTAATTGCAGATAAATACGCACGTATGTTGTGATGCCACGTTATCTTTTCCCGACGTTTTCTACACGTTGCATAAAATTTGTATATTTTATTTATTAACGCGTACACCAAGCGAAATTCGAACGAATTGTTCAAAAAGGCAAATGGTGTTGAGTCGATTTCTTCATATACTTAAAAATGTATTCATTCTCCGCTATGTTTTTATCATTTCATTTTTTTCTTTGGTTTAAATACATGGGTTTTATATATATGTAAAACCGTGTCTAACAAAAATGTAACGTTCTGTTTTGCGACCTAAAAACTCTTTTAACGTCAACTGTAAAACAATAAAAGGTATTGAAAATTTACGATACTAGATTAAATTATGACGACTGCGTGGACGTTATGAATAACAAATAGCGAATCTGATAAAATAATGAAAGAAATGTTGAAAAGAAAACAGGAAAAAAAGCCCCCCCCCCTTTGCGCGCACTCCTGCCTGTTCATATGCAATGGCGGTGCATTTGTTTAGCCGAATTAAATAAACAACACATTAAAAATAGAATATCTAAAATAAAAAAAAAAATCGATCTACATGGGTTTGAATAAAATACGTATTTTTACCCTTTTTGGTCCCTTTTTCTAAAGCGGCAGGGGCAACAAAGTCCAAATTAAATAGGAATCTTCTTTATAGAAGAAATAGACACCATATCAACATTTCAGAACAATTCGTCAACGACAACTGAAGTTATCGCACGGAAACGAAGTGTCCCCAGACCACGACCACGAACGCGGTCGACAACTGCGCCATAACATTATACGACCGCAAGTCTTTTCGTCGTATAAAAAGAGGGAGATTTCGCTCTCAAATTTTCTCAAAAGAGGGAGATTTGCCAATGTTTTGTTTTCTCGAAATGTTTAGCAATGTTTTATGTTGAGCAACAGACCTCATAAAATTCCGAAACGAGTACATGTATTCGGAAATATAAGCATTAGAGATATAATATCGAAAGGGGGGGGGTGTTACTGACTTTTTTGCTTGTAAGTTTATTGGCTCTCTGTTTTAGTGAGGGTGTTTTACTTTTTTTAGCGCATCACGAAATTTGTTTTCATAATTTCTAACATTTTTCTCATAGGATAAATTTTCCTTCGAATCATTTTTAAATGGTTGAAGCCAAACTATTTACCATATCGTGATGCAATCTGATCATTTCAATTGACCAAAACGTACGAAAAATAAATATCGAATCAGATAATTAAATAATAAAACATGTCGTGTTATTTCATGTAAAAAAAGTAAATAAGCACACTTCTTTTTACATGTAACAATTATAGAACGATGTACGTCACAATACAAAAAAGAGGTCAAATTTTGCTGATTTCGACGTTACCAAAAATGGCACCAACACCGTACGCTACGTCATAACATTTACCTTGAGCGTTGTTTTCCTACATCCATTTTGATTGACTGAACAAAATTTCATACAGAAAGACGAGAAGTTTTTGAAATGAAGTTTAGTAATGTCCAGAGATGGAAATGGCATTAAGTGTCAGGCAGTCTGTATATGGTATAAAAAAACACCGTTTTGAAAGTGTAATTGCAATATTTGCACCATCGGAATCAAGGAAAAAAAGATAAGATTTTCCATATTATTTTGGTAAATTGAGTTATAACTTCCTTGAAATGAACTGAAATTGAGCATTTAAAGGGCAGATAACTCTTTCAAAAGCCTCATTTTCTAATATTCTATAGAAAAATTTCTTATAAAAATCCAGTGATGCAGATATCAAATAACGTTCTTTTCAAATAGAGAAATCATTCTTGAGCGAAATTATGTTGGCAGATCATTGGGCTTTTGATATGTATGTTTCTGATTTTTACAATTGTCCCTAATTCTTACAAAAACTTACATATGATTGGTAAAATTTAAAATCATTATTGAATTTTAAACATCTTTATACTGACAAATTTAATTATAATGGAATTATAGGGATACGAAATGACGCACGTCCCCAAAAATCCATTTTTGGGCTGGTGGGGTGGGGGGGGGGAGGGCCGATTTTGATTTATTTTCATTATAGAAATCCCTATCTGCATTTTTACTTACAGATTTTGTTTATCCTCGATAATGTGGGTAAAATGCATCTGATCTCAATGATATATTTTGATTGTTGTCTGATTGTAAAATTGTTTATAAGATTCCTCTTGAAAATCCCTGCTGATGTTTTCCAATCAAGTTTGAGATATCTCTTACTGATTTTGAGTAATAAGGGACCAAAGGGATCAAACAGCTAGCTTGCTTCGCTTTGCACCCTATATGCAAAATTTACTTGACTATAAATTAAATTTCAAATTTTGTGCAGTATTGTGTTGTATCCATCATGAACTATAAGTCCCTATTTTTAAAGTGAATGACGTCAGACGATGGAAGAAGCAGTGATGACAATAGCTTGTATCCAATTGATAGAAAAGGTCTAGCATAGTTTTGACGTTCATGCAAACTACATTATAGTATAGCATGCATAAAGATAATATCATCAGAATCTATCTTGTCAGAGAATATAAGCTTGCATTCAATAGTTTTCCATATCCAAGTTGTCATAAAATTTATGTACACTTACAGTGTTGAATTACCTGAAATCTGCTTTATTAACTTACCCATAATGTAAACCGTTCTTCTAGACAAACCTCGTTAAGAACACCAGTAAACCCACCCCGTTTGGCCGAAATATAAAGACGTTCATCAACTTTTACAAACTCCCTATCTTCTAAACATTGTGGTTTAGCCGTTAACTTTTGAAGGAATAATTTGTGCATTCACACAATTTTAGGCTACTAAAATCTTCTTTTAATACATTGTCTGAATATAGCTGAAATATTGCTGCTCGGACGTTAAACCCCAACAAACAAACAAACAATCTTTTAATATAAAATATACTCCTTAAAGGCAACAATTATTAACAATGTTGTTAACACACACACACACACACACACACACACACACACACACACACACACACAATGAAAATAAAACAAAATATAAAGGAATTGTATAAACTAAAAGGAAAAATATATATTTAAACAGTTAAAGAAATATCTTTCGTTCTCAGGTAAGCAATGTATGCACAAAATAAAAAAAATCTAATTGTTCCTGAAATACTTAAAATAGGGAGTTCAATCCATTCTTACAAGGCTATATGATGTTACATGTTCACATAATTAAATAGTTTCGTATAATTTTGTCGCTTGCCTTCAGTCATGAGACGGGAACATGAATGCATTGGTCTATATAGTCAATGTTTATCACTGTGCTATACTACAGACGATAAGATACCATCGGCAATAGTAACCTCATATTTACAACGGAAGCATTGAAACTGACGATTATGTAGGTTTATTCGAATACCGGTGCTGATGGATTTGGATGATCAGACACCTTACCGTAGTAATGTTCGCTTCCACCAGAGTGTGGCACTGAACTAGAATAGTCTTGGGTTGCCGAACGATTTTCTTGCGTAGAAACGTCTGTTGGTGAAAATGTATCAAGCTGAAGTTGTGCCGGATATGGCGCGTTAAAACTTCCGGTTGACTGTGTAGACGTTTGATTCAACATCACAGATGAGTATGATGGTGGTAGTGGGTTTTGATCTGCTTGCCATTGACTTCTGTCATGGGAACGATTAGGGTTTGGACTTCTACGTGGTGACGTATGATTTGTAGTATTATTGAAACCGTTATGATTTGAACGCTGATCTTGTGGTATACGACTGCTGCTTTGGTTACCATGAGATTGGACATTAGGCTGTAGATCTGGATGTAATGTATAAATATATTTGTACTTATATAATAGTTAGCAAGCTATTTAATACATTAAGTAAAAAAAATGAAAAAAAAAATGTTTTTTTTTTTATTTTTTAAAGTTTACAATTTAAGAATTTCAAATCTAGGAAAAGAACAAGAAAAAATCAAGGAGCTAAACAATTTTTAATTTTGATCTGCAAAATCAATATATTTTAAAAGTGTTTTATAATACCAAAATAATAATAATAATAATAATAATAATAATAATAATGACAAAAAAAAGGTAATTCAAGAAAACTGCCGCCATGGTTATCATTATCCCCATGAACGCTGGAGTAATGAAAAATATATCGTCTCTATTTTATATACTATTTAAGTAAGCCGAAATTGATTATTAAATCTAATATTCTTGCCAAGATTGTAATTAATGATCTTTTATTTTGAAATCAATACATATATCTGATTAACACATATAACATAACAACGAGACACAGGCGTTTTAAATGTAATGAAAATGTCCTCATTTTTTTATGGATTGGAGTAAATTTAAAGCGAATTTTCAGAAGACAATCCACTTCGTTTTGTGCCTAATCTTGATTTAGTCATTTTTTATAGAACATACCCGGGCATTACCTTCAACATGCAACATGGCTAGTATCCCATAAAGAGCTGGTTGCTTAGATTAAAGACATGAATTTAATAGAATTATGCATGGTATTTGTTTCTATGTGTATCGTTCAATTATTTTTATATTTCTGTCGTATTTATCAGGTATTCCTTTATCATACTTGCGTAATAAGAATTCAATAAACATACTAGCATTTGTGGAAACATACGTCACTGTGGGTGACATCACCTGACCTCCATACTGCACCACAGGTTGCCTTCTACTTAGTACCACACACACAATAATGACTATCACAGTGCCAAAGGATATCAAACAACCAATAACAATGGCCGCTACTCCACCAGATGAGCTGCAGGTACAAAGGTACAATAGTACTTGTAACAATGAAATAATGGTAATTAATTAGGACTCTGTTGACTCAAAAAGTAATGTCTTATTTTATGTTTGTTTGTTTTTTTTATTTGTTGACGTCAGTGTATGAATACTAAAAAGTATTTTATCAATAAATATAGGCAAGTATTTGACTACCTACCGAACACTATTTTGTTACATTTAGGCACACTGTTTCGCACAATAAGTTCACTAGCCTAATTTTGTAAAACTTTAAAGTTGAAATTTGGTTGATATATAGTTTAAATGTAGTTAAGCATTTATACATAGACAAATGTAATTTTGTAATGGTAAACAGGTGTAATTTAAATGAAGAATGTTTCAGTTCCTTGCCATATTAGTCCTCTCCTCAGCATCCACCGCCTGATTTTCAAATTATCTTATTATTTTCACTCCTTTTCCACCTCCTCCTTGCATGCTTTCATTCTGTGCTAGTTTCTACGTGCATGATATTTATAAACCGAAGTAGTTGGCTGTTAATTTTGTAAAGGCACCCCTGATTTGAACTAAAACTCTGGATTTTATGACAAGAATCATTAATTTACTTACAAATTACTTGAACCTCCACACAGCAAGGATTAGGAAATAATGTAGTTAAAATGAAAAAAAAAAAACAAAAAAAAAAAAAAAAAAAACACTTGAAATTTCTGTGTGGACTTGCCTCAAACAGCTTTATATAAACGCCTAGAAATCTTGGGAAATCATCAGCCACAAGTAGTTCAACTGATCTGTGGAATGTTTTTTCTCTCTCTCACAAAAGCATGTTTCAAAAATAACACGACACAATCTGCGATTCAGCCAGTAAAATTTCAAAGAAGTAATACTTACATGCCTGATTCATAGTCGTAATAATCATTGTAGTAATTATAACTATTATAACTATTATATCTTTCTGTTGTTGTGTATGACCAAGAGCAACATGGATTGAGTAAATATGTTGAACAACAACCATTATAACAAAACACCGATTGATCTAGACTGCTTGAGTAACAATAAGTTGAACCTTTTACTACTGGAAAAGAAATTATGATTAACATTTATTTAAATTAGAATATATAGGAAGTAACTTCTTTAGATCAGCAAGGAATCCTAAACACAACTACTTTATAAACAGTTCAAACATTTAGAGGTATTTCCCACAGTAGACGTTGCGTGAAATTACGAAAAAATGTGTTTTAGCTTTATGATTAATTAAACACGATTTACTTTTATGTTGAGGATTCCAAAGTTGTTTTCATTTGATATTACTAAAACATTTATGTTTTCATGCATGAACCGCTGAAAATTACTGACAATAAAAAATGAAGCTGAAAAGAATAAATTTCTGTTGATAATATTGTTAAATTGTTTCCTGTCTTATATCAAATTCTAATCGAAAACTAGTTTATGCAGATTCCGAATTATACTCGTTACTTTATTATGCGTTTCTGTTTGATCTATTGACCCCATGATATGTGCAAAAATAATGGAACATCATGACCCCGTCTATTTTAAAACGTTTAGTTCATCTGCTAGTGGTTTGTGTATTTGTTTAAGCAAACGTATATATTATACTGGTAATACCGTGCTGTTTCCATAAACGGATTTAGCTTTAGATTATTTTTTAAGCTTACCTTCTACTAGATATAATAAGAACGTGATCGATGCAACTAGTATTGTGATACCTGCCATTTTAAACGATGGTTAATAGTTTTTAAAAATACACAGGTATTCTATATTTAAACCACCGACCAGTTCTAGTGACATTTATTTGAACTTTATCTGATTTGTATAGTAAAGGTATCAGTTTTTGTACTACATTTTCCTGAGCGGGTATACATCAAAACATGGAGGCTAAAAATATAGTGCGCCTTCTTTTTGCCTTTTCCTGTTTTTGTTTTTTCGCAAATGATTATCATTTTTTTCAAAAGTACAGAGTAAATATCAAGCTATGACACAAAAAAAACTTGTTTTTGAGGAAAACCCGTATTTTCATGAAAAATAATGTTTTAGAAAAGAATTCAAGATAAAAGTGAAAGTAGAAGAAGTCTATTTTTAGTTCGACTGTTTTGGTTTAACAAGGTTCGTGCCTTTTTTCCCTAAAATGGACCTAAAAATATTTTGACATTTTCTTAATGGAAAAAAACATGTTCAAAAGTTAGGTTGAAACTCTTTGTCTATTCTTTTTAAATTGATGAAAATTTAAGATTTACTGTAGAAGCTTATGGGGCAAAGAATACAAGACTGAGACCTGATTATTAGTAGGATTTATCTAGGGCTGTAACTTAGCACACGATGTATGGTAGTACGGGACAGGTCATTTAGATGTTATTATGTAGGATAGAGGATCAAATTAATGATGCATGTCACAACAAATCAATATTATTCAACGTCTCAGAATGTGACGACTCAATTCGCTACACTGCTCCATCGGATCAAATTGATACAGGGAAGATATGTAAACGTATAGAAAGGTCTAAAAAATTCCCAACGATGTTAGAACTGTCAAATTTGCGATGCAAATTTTTGGCCGTTGGTTGTGCAGGCGGTGTTGCCATAGATGTCACAGCGGTACGAGTTCGAGTCCAGCGGAGGGAACGACCGAAAATTTGCATCGCAAATTTGACAGTTCTAACATCGTTTGGAATTTTTCAGACCTTTCTATATGTTTACATATCTTCCCTACAAATGTTTTTTTCGTACAGGGAGGTTTGATAAATGTAAACGAAAGTGAGAGTAAAAAAACGGGACATGATAATTGTACTATTTCTGTACCTTGTATGTTGAACTTTCGATGTTTCCGATGATGTCTTGTTCAAGAATTTTCCCCTTGTTTGCATCTCAGGTACTGCTATTTCTTTGCTACTATACTATTGTTGTATTTATGATTTTGTCTTAAAATATGTTTTTTTTTTATTTTTGGTCAATTATATATCATACTTCTAAAACTAAATCATAATTTATGGTAGGACGGGGACAGGACAGACTATGGTAGGACGGGGACAGGTCATACTATGGTAGGACAGGGACAGGACAGATTATGGTAGGACGGGGATAGGACAGACTACGGTAGACAATGGCTTTTTTGGAAAATATTAAACGGCATAGACAAAAAAGAAAAAGACAAAAGCGATATTTCTGTAGATACATTGTACGATTTTTTCCTAGAACTAAATGAGAAAGAAAACATAGATGAAAATGAAACTATTGATTTTGAAAATTTCGTTAACAATTTACCATGTGAATTGAACGAATTACTAAATGGTCCAATCACTGAGGACGAAATAGTTAAAAAATATTAGAAATCTAAAAAATGGCAAAGCCTGTGGAGTTGATGATATTCTTAATGAATATCTTAAAACACTGTTTTGGAGCTAATGCCTGTATACTTAAAGATTTTTAATTCAGTACTCGATACAGGTATTGTATCAGAACTTTGGTAACAAGGAATTATTGTACCTATTTATAAGAACAAAGGTTTGGTATCAGATCCGAATAATTATAGAGGAATTACACTAAATTCATGCTTAGGGAAAACCTCATCAATTTTAAATGCAAGACTTACTAAGTTTTCTAATGAGATTGAGCTCTCATCTGAATCAGACTGGATTCCGAAAGGGTTATTCTACTGTTGACAATATTTTTGTATTACACTTCCTTTTAGCTATATATTTTTCAAAAGGTAAAAAACTATTTTGCACGTTGCTGACTTTAAAAATGCATTTGACACAGCTTGGAGAGATGGTCTGTGGCTAAAAGTTCAAAAATCCAATGTAACAGGGAAAATATTTTCAGGTATTTTCAATATGTATCAGAATATCAAATCCTGTATTAGGCATCAAGGTAAACTGTCTGCATTTTTTAACTGTGGAATTAATTGGTGTAAGACAAGGAGAAAACTTGTCGCCTTTTTTTTGAATGATCTAGAAATCTTTTTGCAAGGCAATGAAGTACAAAATCTGGATTTGATAGAAAATTCATGCTCTGAAATGTTTTGATGTATATGTAAAATTTTTTGTGCTGCTTTATGCAGACGGTACAATTTAATGTCAGAAACAAAGGAAGATATACAAAAAGCATTGGATGTGATTGCTGATTGCTGTAACGAAAGGAGGTTACAAGTTAATACTGAAAAGACAAAAGTTGTTGTCTTTAGTAAAAGAAAGAGTAAACAACATTTTCAATTTCAAATATATAACAAAGATATAGGAATAGAAGAGTCGTATACATATCTAGGCACGGTTTTCAATTCAAACGGCAGTTTCACTATTGTAAGAAAGCGTCTAATAGATCAAGACCAAAAATCTCTTTTGCTCTCTATAGGAAACTAAGAAACATTCCACTGCCAAGTGATTTACAGTTGTTGAAGTTATTTGATATTTTGATGTCACCAATACTGTTATATTCCTCTGAGGTCTGAGGTTTTGAAAATATGCAAAACATTGAAAATGTCCATCTCAAATTTTGTAAAAATATCCTTTAGCTGAGAAGCAGCACTCCGAATTTTATGGTTTATGGAGAGTTGGGTAGAATTTCACTTGAAATATTTGTTAAAGTAAGAATGGTTAGCTTTTGGGCAAGAACTATGCAAAAAGAAAAAAAAAAACTGTCAAATCTAATGCTTCGGTTTATGATAGAATTGCATGACAATAATCCAACCAAATTTAGGTGGGTTAACTATGTTGAATCTATCTTTGATGATACTGGTCTTAGTTACTTATGGAACGAACACGTTAAAGTAAATATTAACTGGCTTAAGGTCACAGTTAAACAGACATTATGTTACCAATTCTATCAATCTTGGTTTTCCCAAATGTACAACACATCTCATGATGAATTCTATTCTACTTTTAAACATGAATTCAGAATTGAACCATTTCTTCTCAGATTGTCCCCAGCAGAACGTATTCATTTGACAAAATTAAGATGTTCCAACTTAAAACTACCCATAGAAACTGGGAGGTGGTCTGGAGTCCTACGGAGTCAAATAATATGTAAAGAAGGGGTGGGAGATGAATTTCACATATTCTTCCATTGTAATAATCCAACGGTTAAGTATTTAAGATCTCGTTACATCCCAGATTACTACCCAAAGCACCGGAATATGATTAACTTTGGTGGGTTATTGTCTATCTGTAATGTTCAATTATACAAAAGAGTGTGTGCTTTTTTACGAAAAATTGCTAATATCATATGAAAGTGAATGTTTTCAAATGTAAATGTGAATCTGTTTGTATTCACATATTTTATGATATTGACTGTTCTGTGTATTGTGTCTGTGTATTTGTCTTATTTACATGTATGTACATGTTTGTGTTTGTTTTTGTTGTCCCCACGTACACCTATTGTGTCTAAGGCTATCAATAAAATCTTGTCTTGTCTCTTCAACATATTTATTCACACCTTGATAAATAAATATTAATATCAATAAACATTTATGCACGTGTTGATTAATATTCATTAACATGTAATTAAATATTTATTGATATCAATAATTGGTATTTTTTAATGCGAATTAATGTTTTCGATGATATCAATAGTTTAAATGAATGGGATATGTGTATGATAACTTTCCAGTCATGCAGGACGGTTGATGGCTTTCTAATTATCGGATAGATAGATCACTATAAATGTATCAAAATAAAGGTTGTACAGTTTGATTTTAGCGGAAGTCACCCGTTTTAGAGCATATCGCATTTGCACCCGTTTAAAGTATGCCAAAATCAGTGACAGTGAATATTTGACGATTAGCGACTTATAAGACTTCAGTCTTTGATTATTTCACGAAACTATGAAAACGAGTCTGCATACTACAGTACATTTTCGAAAATTGGCAAAAAAGTAACGATAAATTATACCAACAAATCGCACTAAACAGAACACATGTTTATTATAAAATCAGATAACTGATTCATTTAAAACTACCGAGAAAAACTTCATTCAACCATAATACTTAAGATGGAACTCTTTCTTAGAAACAAAATTATATAATACTTGCAATTGTTCTAATGTGGTTGTTCACCATTGCATTTATTTCAAATTGCAAAATCTTTTAATATTCATGTTATAGAAACAAATGTAAGGTGATAAATCCATTATAGTGCCTTACGGTTTGATAAATGTCCAAGATTCTACCTAATGACACACATTTGTATCATTTAAGAAATATGGTGTTCAGCTATAACGAGTTTTACGTCACCAACATTTACTTGTTTCAATAATAAAGTAATAAAAGTGCACAATGCCATTACCTGAAAACAATTCCCTGAAGATCAGAGGACTGGCTGATACATTGCTGAACCCCTCTCAAAACAAATTACTATAGAAAAGACAATTCTAAGTTACATTTTAGATGCTATTGTGCTGTATACTGTATATTTTATGAATGGTGCTGTTCTCATTGTCTAAATTTAGTTAATATTTTCCAGTTTTGTTCCTTGAGGAACGTTCAAATTTTATACAGCATGATCTATATCCAACATGGCCATACTACATGCACTGACCTGTGCACAATTTGTGTGAATCTCTTTCCTTAATTAGCACTTAAAAGTTAAATAATAGGTATCTCCCATTAATGGTAGTCATTATTTTTCATTTACTGTCTTGTCTCATTGACTATTCAACGCGACTGTTTTTGTAAAATATTGTACCAGGAATGTGCATGTTCGACTGAAAATATTTGTATTTTCATATTATTTTCAACTTGTCATAGACAATTGACTCTTCTTAACACACATATCTTTGAGTGATTTCACAAATACTTAAGGCTTTTGAATATCAGCTTATTTTTGTTTTACTATATATATGTACCAATACAAACATAACTTAACTAAACTTTTCTGAACTCGTGTAATAACAATTTTTGCCTGATACACCAAGTCAATCGATGAAAGAGTAATCAAGGGAACCAAGGTTATAGCGGTAATCAAAAGAATGTAATCCAGGGACAAAGACCAGACATGGAAAACAGACATACACAACAAAGAACATAAAGTAACTAAAATCATACATAAAAAGTAACAAAAGTAAACGAGCAACTCGGACTCCACTAAAAACTGGGAGCATGGACCAGGTGCACCGGTAGGGTAAGCGTTCTCTGCTTTTTTAGAAACACCCGCCGAGTTGCTCATAAAAAGTCAAGTCCGGGGTAGACAAACGAGGAAAGGAAATCTATGACCCGTTGAATAAATCAGTTTTCATGGTGCTGATGGATACACTGTAACGATCCGTAACGAGTTCATGATGACGACCATAAAATTTCTCTAGTGATGACTTCAATCTTAACCCTGTTCCAGAAGCCTATTTGTTAGAATTGTAGCGCGATGCAAAAAGTCTGCGTAGTTCGGCAAGCTCTGGCATAATGTAAGAGTTGTGGTATGAACACTCCACGCGTAGGTGCTGAAGGAGGGATGTTGCCACAGATGAAAGAAAAATTGACAATTCTGAATGAAAAGTCATCACGTTTGTCGTATATTTTGGTTAATTGTTTTCCTTTACCATCGATTTCTAAATGTAGGTCAAGATATCAGGCTGACCTCACAGTGTCTGTAGTATCCTTTATCTCAAGTTCTTTGGCGTAGATGCGATTTGTCAAAGCCCTAAAATTAGGATACGTCATCTATATAGAGGAAACTGAGGTTAAAGGATCTAGCTAAACGATATTCTTTCTTTCAGATAAGACCAGCTATAAGGTCAGCCTCATAAGAGGGAAGGAATAGGTCAGCAAGTAGAGGAGCACAATTTGTTCCCATTTAAATGCCGACCTTTTGTTGAAAAACGCATCTACCACACTGGAACCTTTGTGAAGGATTTGGCTCTCTATCACGATATTTTTGGGTTTAAGTACTTGTATACAATTAATTTTTGGATTAAGATCTTCCTATACATTTGATTCTAATGTTGCTGATGAGAGATTACTCCATGAAACACGTGTACAGAAGACAGAAATTTGAAATAAACAAGGTATTTTTGTGTTTTGTTAAATTAAATTTCATATATTTGAAAGCAGATATGAGGGTTAAAATTGCCGAGACAATACTATAAAAACATTTTGTATATATAGTTTTGCAACTTGACTTATCCTTCTTTACTCAGAATTCTTCTTTTTATATTGTATTCATCAAGTACTTAAATCACTATTTGACTGCTTCTTATAAGAAAAGAAACATAATATTCTAGTGTACAATTATAAACTTAGGTTTTTTTTCTAATATATATTATTTCATTATTATTCATTTAAGTCAGCAGAATTAAGAACCAATGGCAATATAACAGATGTGTGTTATCACACATTCATACTTAAAATTATATGAATTAACTTAACATTTAAATTTTGGATTTTCGAGTATCCTGTAAATTCAAAAGACTATTCAAGTGAGCTTGTACATTAACGTACAACATATAATTAACATATGAATGGACCGTGATCTGATAAATGTATGAAACCTCTCTCAGATTTTCAATGTTGCTAATTTTTCCCTTGTTCTTCTTAAAATTATTTTGTCTGTGTTTTCAAATTGGGACGAGAATTTCAAAATCAGGATTTTTTTTCACGTCAGTCAGTTTCTAGTATTAAGCAGGGACTTTTTAATATACACTCCCTGTATTGAGGTACTAAAACACAAATTTTTCATCTCGGTGACGTGTTTCTCCTCTGAAAATGACGTGGCTATGGATTCAGAACTTATCTAAATAATACCTAAAATTAGGCTAGCAAATATCTGGTAAGGAATAAAAAATAAAATGTTCCCAACCACCCCATATTTTTTTGTGACGGTTGGATGAAAATCTACTATTCAAATTTACTTGGCCTTAACATAATATGTCTTCGTCTGTAGCCAGGAATCGGAGCTGCTCAACTTTGCTTCTTCTAAAACATATCAGAGCCCACGCCACAGTCAATTATATATGGTCTATCTAG
This sequence comes from Perna viridis, assembly GCA_037379345.1. Classification (NCBI taxonomy): domain Eukaryota; kingdom Metazoa; phylum Mollusca; class Bivalvia; order Mytilida; family Mytilidae; genus Perna; species Perna viridis. The sequence continues at coordinate 50,568,743 of CM074511.1, read as the reverse complement.
ATTGATCACCTTGTATACATGTAATGTATATATTATGCTTTTAATACCCAAAATATATCTATTAGGGAGGAAGTAATCTATGAGTAAATTCATGTACATCGTATATTATATCTTATTGCAATTCTTGCACACCTATATTTGTTCTATAGTGCAAATATTTAACTTTATAACTTGTTAATAACTTCTTGATTTTATTTCAATTATAGTTTAGTAAAACTGAATGTATTTTGTAATACATATACACATATTACAAGTATATTTCATGGATTATGAATGGCTTCCTAACATCAACCGCCCCACCAGTATATAGTGAAAGTATCAATTAGTGTCGTTATTACATGTATTATGTAAAAGATGCATATTCAAGAATGGTATATACACGAGGTGATTTTATCTTAAGCATGTATAAAAGTTCCACGGAGTAATATTTACAGTTTAATTATTCATGAGAGACGTGTGCTATTAAGGTTTGACCACAATTCCTCGTTTTAAGACTACGATGGATGGTCGTTAAAACAGTTGATAGCATCCATATAAGACCAGACCTTTCGGAACAAATACGAGACTATGTGTAATGTTGGATGGTATTTTGTTACAAATGTAAACAATTTTTTATTTGTTTTATTGACTTAAAGTCTGAGAGCACATGCTCTTCTTGTGGGTAGAGTACGCTGCATATTTTGCTGAATTTCAGAAGTTGAGTAGCTTCGTTGATATTATGCGGTAGGCACATTAGGCAACTATTAAGTCTTAAGCGTCGTAAGGTTTCACTTTAATGAGACATTAAAAGGTTCCATTTGGATATGGACTTTTTCTATGCAGGTACTGAAAACTTTCAGTTCTTTATGTAGGATTTTGTATCTAGTAGGTTGGTTGCTTCAAACCTTTCGCCCTTTTTAATGGTTAAATCTAAAAAAAAAAAAAAAAAAAAAGGACCTAGAGAACGTACTGGTAGAAATAAATATGAAAATTTCATGTTCTTTATTTGAAGCTGATCAAAAGACCCATTAAAGACAATAAAGCCATCATCTCGGAAGTTCTGATGCATAATTATGTTGTGCTTGTTTGTTTTCAACAATAAAGTTAATGAGTTCATGCGCTTGTATGTCGCATATTTCATGGCTAGGGATTGTCCCCATTGCACACCCTACACGCTAGATGAAATTAGAGTTAGCAAATTTAAATGCATTTGTATTAAGAATTAATTCTAATACTAGAAATAAATTCTCTTTGCGAAGTCTTCTTTTTCATTTTAAAGAAGACGTTTTTATTATTTCATGAGTGGACATGTTTGTTTACATGCTTGTTACATCATAAGTTCATAGGAAATGTGTAGTCATTCAAAAACTGTAAACTTTTCGAGCTGTTGCGTACATAAGTTCAATGGCGTTTACCTATAGGTAGCAGAAAATATTCAAGAAGGCTATCCAAGTATTCCATTGGAGAACCACATTGAGAAATGATCGGCCGGCCTGGTATTTCTATCTTTTCTCTATTCGGGATGAAATCTAAATTGGTTACAGTGTTTAGTGGTAGAGTAATCAAGAGAAACAAGAATTTATCAGAAATCAAAAGAATGTAATCCACGTACAGAGGCCAGACCAGGAAAACAGACATACACAACAAAAAACATAAATTAACCAAAATAATACATACAAAAAGAGCCCAAAAGCATATATATATATCTCGGGCTCCACTAAAAACTGGGGGCATGGACCAGGTGCACCGGCAGGGTAAGCGTCCTTTGCCTTTCTAAAATCATCCGGCGAGTTGCTAATAAAAAGTCAAATCCGGGATAGAAGAAAGAGGACAGGACAATTACGACACGTTGAACAAATCGGTACTCATGGTGTAGATGGATACACCGTAATGATCTACGAGTTCATGATGATGACCATGAAACTCATGTAGATATAAATTCAATCTTGTAGCAAAATAACCCTGTTCCTGAAGCCTAATTATATGAAGCCTACCGCAGTTTAAAAAGTCTGCGTAGTTGCAGCAAGTTCTAGCATAACGTATGAGTTGTGATAAAAAAACGCCATACGCAAGTGCTGATGTTGCCACAGATGAAAAGAAAGTTGACAATTCTGAATGAAAAGGCATCACGTTTGTCGTAAAGTTTGGTCAATAGTTTTCCTTTACCATTGATTTCTAAGTGTAGGTCAAGATATGAGGCTGACTTCACAATCTCTGTAGTATCCTTTATCTCAAGTTTATTGTTGTAGATGTGAGGTATTATTTCCCGAAATCTAGGATTGTTTAACGATTATATGTCATATAAATAGCGGAAACTGAGATGAAAGTATCTATCTTAACGATGTTCCTTTCATTGGATCTGATCAGCCGTCAAGTCAGGATTGTAAAAGTGAAGGAATACGTCAGCGACTAGAGGAGCACAATTAGTTAGTGTATTTTTGGTAGAAATACAGTCTGTTTATGATAATGGATTAATATAAAACAAAAGTCTCGAAACCGTAAAATGTTAATATTAAAGACATATATTACATACTTCTTCATGTATAATTGAAAGAGTAATCAAGGGAACCAAGGTTATAGCGGTAATCAAAAGAATGCTATAAAGGGACAAAGACCAGACATGGAAAACAGACATACACAACAAAGAACATAAAGTAACTAAAATCATACGTACAAGGTAACAAAAGGTACCAGTATCGTATTGCATATCCCTGAGCGGGTGTACGTCAAAACATGGATGCCATAAAAATATAGTGCATTTTCTTTTTGCCTCTCTACAAACTAATGTTTTGTCAAAAGACATGAACGTTGACTTAAAAAATAGAGCAAACATCACACTGTAAGATGAAGAACTTTTTTAAAAGAAAATCTAACATAATATCATAAAAATGTTCCACTGAAAAGGTTGGTTTGGTGAGTGCAAAACGAAAGTGAAAGTAGGGAAAATGGCTATTTATAGTTCAAGACTACTTTTCTGTCCAATCTTCGTGGACTCACCCTATTTTCTTTGCGGGAAATTATTTTTTCACATGTCCTTAGAAATGCTACATAAGTGAAAGTTTTATTGAATCAATTTACATATTTTTTAAAAAATCCTAAAAATATGCTCTTCACTATAGAAGTCTATGGGAAAATTAATACGATACTGAGACCAAAAGCAAATGAGCACTCGGACTTCACTAAAACCTGGGAGCATGGACCAGGTGCACTGGTAGGATAAGCGTCCTCTGCTTTTCTGGAAACACCCGCCGAGTTGCTCATAAAAAGTCAAGTCCGGGGTAGACAAACGAGAAAAGGAAAACTATGACCCTTTGAATAAATCAGTTTTCATGATACAGATGGATACACCATAACGATCCACGATAAAACTTCTGTAGTGATGACTTCAATTTTGAAGCAACATAACCCTGTTCCAGAAGCCTATTTGTTAGAGTTCTAGTGCGATACAAGAAGTCTGCGTAGTTTTGGCAAGCTCTGGCATAACGTATGAGTTGTGATATGCAGGTGCTGAAGGGATGTTGCCACAGATGAACGGAAAGTTGACAATTTTGAATGAAAAGTCATCACGTTTGTCGTAAAGTTTGGTCAACAGTTTTCCTTTACCATCGATTTCTAAGTGTAGGTCAAGATATGAGGCTGACTTTACAGTGTCTGTAGTATCCTTTATCTCAAGTTCTTTGGTGTAGATGCAATGTATCAAATCCCGGAAATTAGGATTGTTTAAAGATAATACGTCATCTATATAGCGGAAACTGAGATTAAAGGATCTAGCCAAACGATATTCTTTTTTTCGGGTTAGATCATCTGTAAAGTCAGCCTCATAAGAGTGAAAGAATACGTCAGCAAGTAAAGGATCACAATTTGTTCCCATTGGAATGCCAACCGTTTGTTGAAAAAGACGTCCACCACACTGGACAAATATGTCGTCGATTTTTTCCAGCATTTTGTAAACATCTTCCTCTGTATATTTGGAAGATGATTTGGAATTATTTCTTACAAAGTACGAGGATATGAAAATGGTCGGTACCTTTAAAAGTCAAGTACATTTTTAATCGCCAGAAAAACAATTGGAGAAATTGTGTTAATTTTTTCATCTGTATACCGAATATATTGGATAGATTCCACTGGAAGTCGTAAAGGTATCCACATTTACTTCCATACTTATAGCTGTCTTTACACGACACTTTTGTTTACTATTGTGGCAAAATTATTATTGGAATGTCAAACATGTCCAGAGTTTTACTATAGAAAGACATTGTGTACCTGTACACGTAGAAGTGACGACCCGGAATGATCTCCCAATGAACTCAATAAGACACCTGAATACGTCAGTATTGCATGTTTACCGTAAGTTGTTCTCAAGTGTTTGAACATAATTTTTGGGTATATTTTCAATTGATCTCCCCGCCTTAAAACTTTCATTACTGTGGGTGTTTGTTGAAAAGCAGAGGACGTTTACCATACCGTTGCACCTGATCCATGCTCACAATATTTTAATGGAGTCGAGGTTGCTCTTTTACTATGTTTCTTTGTACTTTTTATTTGGTTGTTCCATATTCTCGGTTGTGTGTGTCTGTTTTCCTTGTCTGGTTATTATACATGGATTTTGTTCTTTCTGATTAATCCTGTTCAAATCCTGGTTCCCTTGACTTCCCAATCACACTATCCACTTTTATTAAAACCAATGACACACGCTTTTGTATTCAATGCCATAGAAGACTACTTAAATCTTCTTTCTATATAACAATTACTCACCAAAAGCCTTTTTATATAAAGTTACATAAGATATAATTATTTTGCTTAAATGTGAAAACAACTCAAGAAAACCAAATAACGTATCACGTATAAGTCAAAGAATATAACGCACATTTTTTTTCAGGAAAACCTTCAAAATGAATTTAAAGAACAAAAGTATACCAAGATTTTCCTTGAATTGTTATACATGATTTCAATTCACCAATCCGGTTTTCTAAAATAAAGATATATTTTGAAAGTTCATTTTGTAATGCAGTAAGTACTCTACCTATGAAGTTGGACATTGGACAGTGGTTGTATAAGTCGAGTGTATAGATTGGGTAACCGTTTTTTTTAAAGCCTTGCGTTTTTAAACTATGAGAATTCAGACAAACAAATATAGATTTAAATATTCTACAATGATTTAAAACTATGTAAATTTTGTTTTATATATATTTTGTTCTATTGTATAAAACTCGTGTTTAAGATATTGAACACATATTTTGGTTGTAGCGGGGTTGTTCAAAATATAGGGAGTACGCATTCGTTGGAGAAGTCAACTTATGTTAAATATGGATTAAATGACATAAACTAGCGTCGAAATGTTCTTTAGAATACTTTTTTATTCTGTTAAGTTACATTTTCAACCATATATAACTCGAATTGGATTTGACAGAATAAAACTTAATACAAGTGCTAGTTGAGGAAAATGATATTATGTAACTGAAAAATATGTCCTACCAATGTTATATTGCGATATGAATGGTATGGTTCACAATTAGGGAAGTAATTAAAATCGAAACGTAAATTTCTTTGCAATAAATCGTACATATAGAAAGCGAAACCATATCCCTTAAAAGTGAAACAAGAAAAGTTTTTACAAAATATTTTATTCAGTTGATAGACTGATTTCATTATATCACGACAGTTAAGGACCCCCGTTTCCGCCATATTTTTTATTATTGAAAAAAATTATTAATATAGTGTACCTTTTATATCTATCTTTAACAAAACAAATCCAAAAATAGTTTTCCGACTTCTTGCATCCTCCCAAGTCAGGGTTTTGAGTCCACCCTCGCTCCCTCAAATCCCTGACATCACTCATTCATATTTAGTGGGTATCGTCCAGCCAATTCCGATTGGTTGCTTCTCCGGGTGAGAAGCACCAATGAAAATTGATTTGACATTAAATGTCTGTGGAAAGGTAAACAATGATACAAGTAAATGATTGTTATAAGATGTCACAAATGATTCAATATGACCTAAACTGTAGCTTCTGTTTAGAGTCTTTAGCGAAAAAAAAATGACGTTATGTGTATGTAGCCATTTTGTAAGTTATATCGAAGAGTTTCTATTACGAGTGATTTGATTGGATTTTGGATCTGGGTTAAATTTAGGTAACTCACTAGATAGCGCTGGACGATACCCGCTAAATATGAATGAGTGATGTCAGGGGTTTGAGGGAGCGAGGGTGGACTCAAAACCCTGACTTGGGAGGATGAACTTCTTGTAGCGAAGATGTATTTAAAAAAAATATGTACGCCCTAAATCAGATAGGCAATAGATTTTATCACTGCTGCGTTTGCTTACTATACATTGAAAGCACCTCCCGTTTTTTTTTTGTTCAAAACACATTTTTCGTAATTCTGTCAACAAAATGAATCAAACACACTTGATCATTATATAAACCGTTATAAAATATAACTGTATTTGCATGTTTGAAATCGAAACTATATTATAGTACTCATTTATCTCATTATTCAAGTATTCAGCTTTTTGTCATTACCGTCTGTACAGGTATTCACTTACCTGTGCGTCCCCCAATCTGTACATTTGACTCCTACAACCACTGCCCATTGTCCAGTTTCGTAAGTAGTAAAGTATAGTGAGAGTGATTATCGTTCATTTCCGTAGGCATAAAAATGACTTACTTTCCATTCGGAAAACGGGAATTTTTTGGATGATTTAATTATATATTGGAAGACTTAAGATCGTTTTGAAATTACAGCGGGAAATATTGTTAACATCAGAGAATAGAGTTGGCCTATTTTTTTCTGAAATGACGTTCACCTGATGCATTTTTATGTAGTTATATGGACAATTAACTTAAGAGTAAATATTACTGATTTTGAAATTTCTAAGAAAATATAGAAAGTTTAAATCTTTTTGTCAGCTGTTCAGTAAAAAATTAGACATTTCATCAGAAAATAGTTATTCAATCAAAGAATGATTAATTATATTCCCCGAAATTATCCATATTCCTACACTTAGAAATCGGTGGTAAAGGAAAACTATTGACCAAACTTTACGACAAACGTGATGACATTTCATTCAAAATGTCAATTTTCCTTTCATCTGTGTGCAACATCCCTTCAGCACCTGCGTATGGAGTGTTCATATCACAACTCTTACGTTATGCCAGAGCTTGCCGAAACTACGCAGACGTTTTTTATCGCGCTAGAACTCTAACATATAGGCTTCTGGAACAGGGTTATGTTGCTACAAGATTGAAGTCATCACACAGAGGTTTTATGGTCGTCATCATGAACTCGTGGATCGTTATGATGTATCTATCCATCTGCACCATGAAAACTGATTTATTCAACGGGTCATAGTTTTCCTTTCCTCGTTTGTCTACCCCGGACTTGACTTTTTATGAGCAATTCGGCGGGTGTTTCTAGAAAAGCAGAGGAGGCTTACCCTACCGGTGCATCTGGTCCATGCTCATTTGTGTTTTTTTTTTAACTTTGTATGTATGATTTTAGTTACTTTATGTTCTTTGTTGTCTATGTCTGTTTTCTATATCCGGTCTTTGTCCCTGGATTACATTATTTGATTATCGCTATAACCTTGGTTCCCTTGATTACTCTCTCACTGTAAATTGTCTGCAACATACAGAATATCAACTGAAGTTCTTGTCTTATACAAATTATTATAGGCATTATTCGATATACATAAAAAAAACCCAACACATTTCTGCATATTCATATGATTTACCTAAAAGTTGCATATTCCCTTTATTTGAGGTTTGTACGGTGCAACGCCAACATCTTTTTAAAGTGGTATTTGAAGAAATGCTTAAACACTTTGCTCATCAAATTTGTTTCTACATCTTCCTATATATTTGATGATAATGCTGCCGATGAGAGGTTTCTCCTTGAAACACATGCATAGCATATCAAAAGTTTTAATATATATATACAATTGGTATTTTGTATTTTCTAATACTCGTCAATACTTTCATTTAATTGTGCTTTTCTTAAAAATAATGTTCCAATTACTTATAGTTCAAGAATGACCGTATTACATTCAATTGCCTGTTGCATAATAATATGAGGTTCAATAACAGTTAGAAAAGGCAAGCCATTTATTAAAATAATAATCGACAGCATATAAAATGAAATATATAAACAAAAGAGAGTGTTCCTTTACTGCAATAATATTGAAAAGAAGTAATTCAATTCCAATTAATTGATTTGTATAATTTATCAGCCTGTCTCCGACACGTTTTAGTTAATGTAGACTATACAAGAAATTGCCTTTCCAATTCATGCAACTTATATGTAATTTAGTTAGTTGTAATAGGGCTATACATAATTCAGTTACCTAATATATGTTTAGTCACTGAAAACGAAAGGTCATTGGTCCAAATTCGTGTTGCGTTGGTTAGTTTCATTACAAATCCAACAACAGTTCTGTTATTATATTGTCTAGTATTCCGTGATAGACGATAATGTAATTACTAGTAAAACACGAAAGTCAATCGGGAAATATATTAATCACTGTATTTGTTTCTAAATATGCATTCTTTGACTTGATCTATGGGTATTCAGTTTTTAAAAAAAAAACTCACACATTTTACTTTGTTTTGCTCAAGATATTTCTTACCGACTGAAAATACGAACAAAGGACTGTGGTGCATTTATTTAACTTGAATCTGAAATATTATTCTGTACTGTTATGTCGCTACAAGACTGAAGTCATTACTACGAAAGTTTTGTGGTCGTTATCATGAACTCATGGATCGTAATGGTGTATCCATATGCATCACGAAAATCAATATGTTCACCGTATTATAGTTTTGTTTTCAACTTACGTCAAATCCGGATGTGACATTTCATGAGCGGGTGTTTCTAGAATGCAGAAGATGCTTACCCTACCTGGTCCATGCGTACAGTATTTAGTGCAGTGTGGTTGTTTTTATGCACGTGTCATTATTATTTTTTTATGTTCCTTGTTGTGTGTGTGTGTGTGTGTGTGTGTGTGTGTGTGTGTGTGTGTGTGTGTATTTTCCTTGTCTGGTCGTTATGCTTGGATTTTACCGTTTCTTGAAAATATAGCTCTTTTATGTTTCCCATGTTTTGCTGAAAAAAAAAAACATTGATATATGAAAATAATAAAGAATCAATTTCCAGGTTTATATAAAGGTAAATTAAATAATGAGTTTTAATTGGAAAAAGAAAAAAAGGTTTTGTTTTGTTTCGAAACATGAAAGGTAATGACAAAATTACCGAGCTGATGAAATCAAGGCGGTATAGCCAAAATTAATTTACAAAAGGAGTCAGTACAAAAAATGCAATATCAGGGTAAAAACCGGTAAGGCACCGACCATTTTTATATTGAGGGGTGGGGGCTGGGATATTTTTGAAAAAAAAAAATTCACTTCGAAGAAAATAAAAAAAAGTTTTTGCCGTGGCATGACAAAAAATAAATGAAGTTGCTTAATGGTAACACAAATAAATAATAATGTATTCTGTTTTTCATAAAAAAAAAAATAAGGTAGAAAAAAAAAAAAAACAAAAGGAGAGGAGAGGAATCTCATGTACGTACATATAGTGAATATACCACAAAGTGCCATTCAACAAGTTAAATTATGTATGAAGAAGTATGTAACAGATGTCTTTAATATTAACATTTTACGGTTTATAGTCGAAACATTCACAATGTTATAATGAGCAATTAAATTCATATCAATATCCAGAGACTTGTGATATTAATCCAGTATGTTAGACAAACTATTAGAAAGATGCAAAAAATACACGAACTACCACTAAACATTATAACCAATTTAGATTTTATCTCCAATAGGGAAAAGATAAGAAAACCATGCCGTCCGATTATTCCCCATTGTGGAAAATGCGTAGACTTCTTGACTATTTCTTGCTACGTATCGTTAAAGACCAAGGAACTTATGTACGAGACAGCTCGGAACTTTTACAGTTTCTAAATGACAACAAATTTCCTATGTACTTATGACATGACAAGCATGTATACAAATACAAGCATGTTCAGTAATAAACTAATTAAGGCGGTTGAAAACGTTCACTTTGAAATAAAACAAAACTATGCTATATTTTTGAGCAATGAGAACTTATTTCTAATATTATAATTTGTTCTATTAGAATTAGTTCTTCATGCGATGTGTAATGAGGACAGTCCCTAGCGCTGACATATGCGACATACAAGTGTAAGAACTTATTAACTTTATGGTTAAAAAAATTCCCAAACAAGCACAACATAATTAGCTCCGAGATGATGGCCTCGTTGTCCTTAATAGGTCTTTTGATCAAATTTAAATGTTATTTAACATTGCTGAACTACTCAAATTTACATATACGTATCCTCAGTAAATTTCTTAAAGAAAGTGTAATTAAATCCAAATGGAATAGAGTGAAACCTTACGACACTTAAGATTTGATAGTAGTTCAATGTGCCTAATAGACAATCTCAAAAGTTTCAAGTTACTCGACTACAAATGATGAAACTTTTCCCCCCTTAAGACTGCCTCAATGATAGCAAGCTGGAGCGTGGAGACATTATACTAAACCATAAAAGGTGCCCAGGCTGCAAAAGAAATGGAGCGCTATAACCTTGATATTTTGGGACGAAGTTAGATGGGCATCATCTGGAGCGGCCTTACTATCTTCAGGGCAAACTCTATTGTACTCTGGACCACAAAACGAGCATGGCAACCATCAACATGGGAGTAGAAATCTCACTCAACATGAAAGCAAATTCATCGAATGGAATAATGTTAGTGAAAGATTTATCGTTGCAAGATTTATGTCAAAGATACAAACAGTAACAGTCATTCATTGCTACGCTCCTACCAACGTAGCGGAGGAAAAAGACAAAGAAGAGTTTACAACCAGCCCCAAGCTACCCTAGATTGAACAACACATCTTGATTGTAATGGGTGACATGAATGACAAAGTGTGAAAAGATAACACAGGGAGAGAACTCGTCACGGGGAAGGAATGAATTGGGAACATCAACGAAAATGGAAACCTCAGAATGCAGATTTTAGCTCCCAGAACGATCTGGTCTAGGAGTTACGACATTCCAACTTCATCACAAGGATATACACAAAACATTCCGGGTATCTCCAGAGAAGAAAACTAGAAACCAGATAGACCACAATACAGTCACCGCCAGGAGGTGGAGAAAGAGCATGACAGCCGTTACAGCTTATCGAGGTGCTGATATAGCATCTGATCATCAACTTGTGGTGGGTAAATTTAAGATCAAGATAGTCATGGCAACTAGACAAGGTCAGATTAGAAGGCGATATATAACATAAGGAAGAGGCACAGTAGAATAACAATTGGAAAGAGTAAAATCCACATATAAACCGCATGCCAAGAAGAACTTCAATTCCCAAAGAAGGAATACAACCTATGGTTATCTGACGATACAATCGAGGCAACTGAGAAAGTAGGTCTGTTAAGATATAACTTGACCGGGTCAAGACAAGATTGCAGAAAGAATAGTCGACGAACAAACATATAAGCATTAGGAAAGAAGTAAAGAGAAAGGAAAGACAGGATAAAAGAAAGAACCTAAATAAACGATCTCGTTTCAAAACAAAGAATGCAATGGGCAGAAATGACACAAAAACTGCGTACAACATCACACTCCAACTGGCTGGTAGAAAGACCAACACATCCAAACCAGTGAAAGACAAAGATGGCAATGTGATAGCAAACCTAGATCGACCACTTTTAAATGGAGAATATAAATCAGATGTTCCTGATCTACCTTTAGGAGAAGACCTTGATGTTGATACTGGCCCAATCCCGAAGGATGAAATCATAAAATTCGTACGAATAAGAACTGGAAAAGCCCCAGGACCGAACCAAATTTTCACCTGAGGTTTTGAAGATCAACCCGGAAAAAACCTACAACATCTCCATTGATTGATTGTTGTGGTTTAATGCTCGAGCAGCAATATTTCACCTATTCTGTTGACACCTTGCATGATATATTTGAAAACATCTTGGAAACAGTGGAAATCCCTAAAGAGTGGAGATTATAGTTCTGAAAGAAGGGCAACCTGAGCAACTGCCAAAAACTGGAGAGGAATTCAGCTACTCACCAGATTCCGATGCGGTCGATCCTGTATTGACCAAATTGCCACTTTACGGGTTATCATCGAGGAGTTTATAGTATGGCAATCAGCCCTCGTGGACTTCAAGAAGGCTTAAGCATAGTTATCAGAAATGCACTTTGGAAGGTAATAAGACACTGTGGAATCACTGTCAAAGACTAACCAAGGACTCTACAAAAACACCATATGCCAAGTCATTCACAATTCAACACTCTTACCATACTTCAATGAACTTACAAGAAATACTCTAAGGTTGTCTCCTGTCACGCCTGATTTTCTATATAAGTGTGGGAGAATTTTAATTAGATATAATATACAATCATGAATTTACTCATAAATTGCTTCTTGCCTAATTGATATATTTTGGGGGTTCTAAAGGGCTATAGACTTATGCATATTTGATTGTGACGTCGGCTGCTTCCCTGCACAAGTCCCAGATTTTCTCGTGGTATGGCAGGGGAAACTTTCCGGCCTGCACAAGTCTCAGACTTTCTCGTGCTATCACAGGAGAAGCTAATCCCGGCCTGCACGAGTCACAGACTTTCTCGTGATCTGTATGGTTTAGACAAAAGAACCAGGTCCTCATCAATTCCTGGCTACAGATAAAACCATGTCTTGTATAGGCCAAATAAATTTCATCCAACCCTCACCAAAAATATGGGGTGGTTTGGAGGATTTTATTTTCCATTTTTTACTCCTTACCAGATATTTGCTGGCCTCATTTTATCTTTTTGGTGTATAGACATGTTCTTAATCCATATCCACATCAGTTTCAGAGAAAAAAAACATTTATTTTGGTCACAAAGAATTGAAAGATTTGTATATTATAGTGCCTAAATACGAAGAAACGAAACTGAAGTGAAAAAAATCCTGATTTTGAAATTCCCGTCCCATTTTTTAAATAGGAGCGGGCGGGTTGCAAACTTATTAATTAATTTTATTTGGTTTTACCAAGAATAAAATATCTGAGTCTTTACTTTCATATGTCCTCCGTTGATATTTATATAATAGTTTCCATTTATTGTTTATCGGAAAAAAAACCCTGCCACATTCCTGAAAAAAAATAGAATTCAATTGCTATTGAAAAAAATAAATAATTTTAAGAAGAGCAGAAAAAATCTATTTAGCAACATTGAAAATCCCGGGCCCCCCTTCGGTATAAAAATGATTGGTGCCTAAGTTGGAAACCACAGCAATGGTTCTGATATGGTAAATCAAAGATTGGTTTAACCAGCTTTTATAGCGGGCTAACCTGCTTCCATTACGGTGAATTATTTCCGGTAAGTTGTAATACGAAAGAGTAGCGTCCTCTCCTTGGATGCAGGGGGTTTGAAATGTAATATTTACCATGACTTTACCTATTGACAGTTGCTTTTTTTCATAGCTTAAACCGAGGCACACTAGAAAAGTTAGGAAGACTATTGGAAATGGAGACAAAATAATGTGATTTCCTCTGGGTATTTATAAAAAATATCAATGAACCAGTGTTACACAAAACAAATTCATAAGATTCATATTCTCGTTATGATCCACATGGTATAATTTCAAGTTGATGAAAAACAAACATAAACACCTAACTACAAACAATCAACAAATAATTGACCACTTGTTATGCCGAATTTCCTCTAAAACTTTAATCGTAATGAAGTAACTGAAAATGTCTTCAGTTTTCCTTAAAGAAAATCGAAGGACATAAAGCTTTATGGAATAAATTTCCTCTAAAATTTCTACGTGGAATAGTTTCAAGTTGATGAAAAACAAATATAAACACTTAACTACTACAATCAATCAACAATCAATTGACCATTTGTTTTACCGAATTTCCCCTAAAACAGACATCGTAATGAAATAACTGAAAATTCCTTTTGTTTTCCTTAAAGAAAAACAAACCAGGGACATAAAGTTTTATGGAATAAAACATTCATTTTTTTATTCGAAGGTGAGTAAGACCTTTTTTTTGTGTGTGTGACCAAAATTATACCAATAGCGGAAGTAGAATATTTGGTATTGCAACTGATGTACTTGAGTCAACCTTGATGCGTATCCGTAATCGGTATACAGGAGCATTGCCAATGATATGTTCTAAGAATAAACATTAACCGTTGATTGTTATGCTCTCTCTTTATGAAAAAGGCATTATCATAATTATCGTTTTGCACTTAACGAATGGGTCATTACAAACTCCATATATTTGAAAAAATAACAGACACTAACCTTTTGAGTGATTAATATACTAACATGATAGGGATTTAATGGTTCATATCGCCATCAAATAACATTGGTCCTTTGTTTAACGTCCAGAGACTTTAGAAAAAACAGTTTGTCGTTTTTTTTTTAATGAAGCCTGTTGGTAAGCAATCTGAAAAATCTTTTGGAACGTAATGTTCGAAGTAATAGTATTGTCTTTGTCTTTTTTAAAATCCCATTTTGTACACACAAAGGACGACAACACGTGTTGAGTTTTACCATCTTAGTCTTTTATCTCGCACTATCAAAAGCAATAACACTTATAATCAAAATCACTGGTTATTACATTATGCGTATCTATAAAGTTATATTTGGCAAGAGGCTATCAGAACAGACAATATTACATATACGAAATGAGTTTGAAAGTTTTTAGGTGTAAGCAATTTAAACAGAAGAAGTTTGTACTACCTGATTTTCATTAATGTGCAGATCATATTAAAGATACAGGTTTTAAAACGGACCATTATAGTAACCGTTCTACTAACTCCTTAAGTAGAACTCCAAATATGAATCATGGAAAATGTGATTCAAACAACATACATGTATTTAAAAATAAAAATTATATAGAATGTACTGTGTAATTAAGTAGATAAGGCAGATAACTGTAAATGACATTCAAATGCAATAGAAAGAGCAGACAGATTGGAATGAATAATTATGCATTTCATCATATAGACCTATAAAGCAACTTAATAACTAAAATTGGAACATGTAGCCTTTTTGAGGTGTATCATATTTTACAGAAATTGCATGATTCTTATATAGACTGCTACTTAAAAGTACAAATATGCCAATGATGTAAATATTGCAATGGTGTTTTATTATGTTAATGCAGAGGCATATATGTATATAGGGTTGTCTTTCAAATTATAACATTTTGAGGCATCTTTAGAGCTCTATTTTTGATACACGACATTTTAAGAATTTGCCTCTTATGTAATTTTTTCGTTAGTATATTGGGCAACCTTAAGTGAAATTGAGAAAGTACACGTAACAACCGTAGACCTCGCACCGCTTCGCGGCGCTCGCTTATACAAATGCACAACTTACTACAAGAGTAATCAAGTGAACCAAGGTTATAGCGGTAATCAAAAGAATGTAGCGGTAATCAAAAGAATGTAATCCAGGGACAAAGACCCGACATGGAAAACAGACATACACAACAAAGAACATAAAGTAACTAAAATCATACATACAAAGTAATAAAAGCAAATGAGCACTAAAAACTGGGAGCATGGACCAGGTGCACCGGTGGAGTAAGCGTCCTCTTTATTTCTAGAAACACAGAAACACCCGCCGAGTTGCTCATAAAAAGTCAAGTCCGGGGTAGACAAACTTACATTGACAATATAATAATTTATTAATTGTACAGTAACATCCGTTCTTACATTTAGTTCTTTTAAATTACTGATTACATGTTAACCATGACAGGCATCAACATTAAAATTTTTAAGATACGCAGTAATTTAAATCACCCTCATTTGTCAATCCTTACTCAATACCGTATGCATGGGCTGTAAACGATTGTTTGCACAAGGTTTTTTACACAGTCCACGTGCTAAAACGCCTCCTGAACAGTTTTTTTTTTTTATTATTATCAACGCTAATACCAGCTGCATCAAGCAGAAACACCAATTATCGATAGCTACAAACTGAATCCACGCTTCTTATGACTGCTATTATTTAATTCACAGCTTTATTTATAAAATAGGTCATTCAAAACTACATGAGACAGAATATTTTACAAATATATCACGTGATCTGGCAGTCAACTTAACCAATACGTTTTAGCTCACCTGGCCAAATGCCAGGTGAGCTATTGCCATCACTTGGCGTCCGTCGTCGTTGTCGGCCCCGTGCAGATCCGGATGTAAAACGAATAGGCCTGCAGCAGCGCTAAGCTTGTCGTAAAAGGCAACTAAATACTGCTCAGAAACCTAGCCGGGGGCTAGGCGCTCTGCCCACAGAGCAACTGGGTTGTGTGCCCCAGGTGGTGGAATGGGGTACCCCTGGCGTGTTACATGCTGGGGTTGTCAGTGTATAATACGGTAAACCTGACCGCAAATCATATTGATGCACCGTGTTGGGGAAGATGTCACGTTCCACGCACGTTAAAGAACCCTGCTGTGGTATTCGATAGGAGTAGGAACCTTTGCGCTCCGCCACAGGAGGCTAAATTGTCCAACCCTACCCATCCCTCCCTTTTTCTTGTGGCAATCAAAGTTTGTCGACCCTATTATCCATATGTCCCATCCCTTTTTTCATTTCATCATCATCACTTCATGTTCATTTTATCATCCCTTTCATGTTAATCGCCTGAATATTGCTGAAATATTGCTGCTCGGGCGTTAAACCCCAACAAACAAACAAACAATCATCGTCGTCGTCCGTCGTCGTCGTTAACAATTATACAAAACTCTTCTCCTCTGAAACTACTTGACTGATTAGAACCAAACTTGGCATATATGTTCCTTGGGGTATCTTGCATAGAACTGATGAGGAGATTTTTGATTCGTCGAAAAATGTGGTTGCCGTTACTAAAAATAGAACATACGGATCAGACAGTAGTTTTTCACATATATCTCCAAAATCATTAGGTTTAACTAAATTCTGACAAGGTAAAAGTGTTTAGCATGATAAGATCTATCTCTGGTCAAATTTTGGTTTTAATCCTTTAAGCTATGTTGGAGTTATTGCCCTTTTTCAACGACTTTTGCTAATTTTAATGTTATTTCTTTCAAAAATCTTATCCTCTGACACTACTAGACCAATTGAAACTAAACTTGGTATGAATGTTCCTTGGGGTATCCTGTATAGAACTGATGTGGGGATTTTTGATTCGTCGAAAAACATGGCCGCTGTTACTAAAAATAGAACATAGGGGTCAGACGGCAGATGTTTGCATATATCTCCAAAACTGTTAGGTTTAGCTAAATTCTGACCGGGGTAAAAGTGTTCAGCATGTTGAGATCTATTGCCCTTTTTCAACGATTTTTGCTAAATTTTTTTTATTTCTTTCAAAAAATCTTCTCCTCGGACATTACTTTATCAATTGGAACCAAACTTGGTACGAATGTTCCTTGGGGTATCCTGCATAGAACTAATGTGGGAATTTTTGATCCATCTAAAAATAGAACATACAGTGTAGGGGTCAGACAGGTGTTTTTCGCATATATCTCCAAAACCATTAGGTTTAGCCAAATTCTTTCAATAGCTGAAAAGATCCTTATTATTAGGACTACAAAAGTCTTCAGGGATAAAAGTTTTCAGATGAGGTCTCACTAACCACTTCTAAAGTTTCTATTACTTTACATGTTAAACAAGTAATTTTCAATGTTTCATTGGGAATTCCCAGGACTAATGACACCTGAAAGGTGCATACCATTGCGAAGCTTGGAAAAAAGGCTTTCAAAATCATTATTCTAATGGTACAATGACCGTAGAAATTCTTCACAAAATTTACTTGAATAAAAAATGCTGAAAATCAACATTTTTACCTTTTCTGCTAACTGACAGCATGGAGGCAAATTACTTACACATGTAAACAATATTCATACACTTTTGTAGTAAATTACAAATATGATTTTAAAGTACACATTCTCAGCTTTATTTTAACTACTTTTTATCAAAATACACAAATAATGCACTCACAATGCATATTTCTAGGTTCAGTGTGTTTTTTGTACTACATAGTGGGCGGCCATTTGAACCGGAAGTGGTTAGTGAGACCAGACTCCTTGTAAGAATTATAGCCCTTGATAGGGGAAACTGACTTTTTTAAACAGTTTTCAGTCAATATCTTGAAAACAGTGATACATTAAAAGAAACTTTTAATTGTTGAAATGATCCTTATGATAAGCCCTACCGAAGACTTCTTGAGTCAAAATTGTTGGACAACTTGTTAAATTTATTGCCTTTGAAAGGCAAAATTCATACAGGTGGGCGATTCAGGCTCCTGGGAGCCTTTTGTTCTTGCACCATATGGTTATCAACATCCTGTAAATTCATGATATGCTCATACTTTGTCTTGTTTATGTTACAGGTCTTTATAATCGCCACCCAAACAGTTAACATTGTCAAATGTAGAATGATTTGAATAAGGTGTAGCGGGTATTTTTGCGGGTATCAACTTTCGCGGACTGCTCTATAAATAAAGTTCTTATAGATTTGTGAGGTTTTTAATTTTCACGTCCATAGAAACGATTTACAGCAGATTATTGTACAATATCTAGACTTAAATTTATCGAGTTTTTATTTTACCATTCCTCGAACCTCGCAGAAATTTCACGCCGTACGGTAATTCTGCCAAAAGTCGTTTCTATACATTTAACAAAAAAGCTAACAAATCAAGACACATTGTATGTATCCCCAATCAAATCTTGCAGGGTACCGTATTAACGATGTTCATCATAATTTTAAGTTGCATTGAAGCTTCAATCTTAGATTGTTAACAGGTACATGTACTTAACTTAAATGAATATGTCATAGAAGATATTAGAAAGTGCAGCATAATGATTTCCTTAATCAATATATTTGTGTGATTTCGTAGACATATATGTATGATCAGATTTAAGTAGTTCTCCGTCTAATTGGGCAAAATGTACATAAGTTGTTGCACATGTAAATTTTGCCTTTTTAAGATATTGATAGGTCAAATTCGGTAAAAATGCACTATGGAAAAATGGCGGACAAATTTTCCGCACTTTCCCTATATAAGCAGTAAAAAAATAACTACATCAAAGATGCTTCAGGATAAAATTAAATAGCTTTTTGGTTGTTTTCTAGATGTACTGAATATTTTAGGCAAAAATAACTAAATTGGGGAAAATGATATGCCATCCATTGCCTGATTCTTACACAGAATGGTACTTAAAAGATAAAACAAAGGTAAACAATAACATGGTGTAAGATAACTATCAAAAAGATAAATGTACAAATAAGAATGAAAAAAAAAAAACATGTATTACATAAGGTTTGTTTTTTGGTTAAGTCAAAAATATTTAAATGAACTTTTTCAGTACTGTACGAGTCAGACAGATGTTGTTGGTAATATCATGGAAAAACCATGTAGGTCTACGGTCAATTAAAGGAAGGAGACTTAAAATTAGAACATGCAACTTTTTTGTTTTGTTTTTTGTTTTGGTTAAAAATTGAAATATGAACGTAATTGAACACCTTCACATCACCAACTGGGTGCATCGATTGGGTAAAAATTCTCTGCATCTTCAGGGAAGCATCCATCCACATTAATGGTAGTCAGATCATGATAACACATGTACGAATACCCACTGAAATGTGATGATCTAATAATTACAAGAACTTAAAAATGTATCAAGGAATATTAATAAAACATATAAAAATGTGCCAATGACAAAAGTCTACGTGCACATTTAAAAGTGAAAGTTTCTGTGCATTTGTTATCTTAATTTAAAGAAGCAATGTTATAAGATAGTGACGAAGTAACTCTGCTTGTCTTTAATCTATCTGCTTCAAAGGAGAAACTCCCATTATCAAAGGATGCACATGTTGATTATATTTCCCTTTTAAGTCTGCAATTATACAATTTACACCTATATTTTGATAAATGGGTCAGGGGTAATTAGAACGTAAAGTTTCTTGGTGTTATAGTGCATTTCAGTATTGATTCTGTAAGGGCTCTATAGCAATCTCATTTTCGTCTTGTTTTGCGTTTTCATATGCTGCATCGTTTTGCTTTTTTTATATCAAGTTAGAGTAATAGAATCCTTTACTGCACACGTTTGGTCTTACATTGATATATCGCAGAAATGATAGGATTTCTTTATTAAATAACTTTCATTTTCTAACTTTGTTTTGTTTAGGATTTTTTTTTCTTTTTAGTCATAATTTGACTGTTTTTTGCCATTTTAATTTTTTTTTCTAATAGGTCAACTGCCTTTTTAATCTGACTATTGGTTTTGCCACGTCTCTTTATAATTATGCATTAAGATTTTGTACATGTAGACATCAGGGTGGTACTAAGATTTGAGCGGCATAGAGTATTTTTAATTGTCCCAATGAAATGTTTAACTCATGGTACAAAGAATAACTTGGATATTTTCAAACGTGAAGTACTCAGAATATGTATTTAAAATTCTCTAATAAATCAACTAAACTAAGAACAGATTAAAGAGTTAGTTCTTTTTAATTTAAATTATGTAGTGCTTTCTATGCAACTTATAAAATTTTTACCATTTGAGTTATTTGCAAACTAACGTTCATTTTTTAGAAAACACGAGTTTGTGATCTCTACTTGATGAAAAATTTTTGAAAACAACATTTAATATGTACCATCCAATGCCCGAGTCTCCAATGGAACCTCTTAAATGGTTGATTTAAAAGAAAATCAGATTAGGATTTAAAACAAATAGGTAATCAAATTTTTATTTCATAAAAACAAGAATATGTGATATGAATTTAATACACATACATAAGATAGAGAGTTAGGACAAGTAACTGTCGTAAATAGATAATGTTATTTGACTTTGGCCTTTCCATTTGATCAGCATTGATAATGAAAAGTGTGGATTAGTTAAAGCAGTTGTTTGGGTTTTTATTTTTGTCAGCCAAAATTTTCAATAATGACGTAAGCCATTTTAGGGTCGCAGACGATACGTAGTCTCTAATCTCTTAGCAACGTTTAACAATAAACTTGTTGACTTGATGCGTAAACTAAATCTTCAAAACGTGATAACAAAACCAACTAGAATTGTTAATAAAAGCAGTACAGTACTTGACCCGACAATCATAAGTGAAAATATGAATGTAATAGTCTGCAATGTTGTTTTATATGAATATTTTATGTATTGTGTAATAAAATATTTGACTTGTATGAATGTGTATTATGTTTTACTATTTGACTTGGACCGATTGACAGACGAGCTTTCGGAAACTTGTTGGTTTTTATGTTCATCCGAATCTAGCAACCTATATTCTTATCAACTCAACTTGTATACGCATCTGATTTCAACTTAACTATTACTAAGGTACAATACAGTAGTACTGGAGACTTACTCTTCCTGTGACCATTTACAAATGTGCCTCTTGCACGATATGTGAGGGCACTAACATTTATTGGCAATAAAGCATAGAACCCTAGAGATTAGAGTTTACTTCTATCAACCCCCTAGAAATAGAGGTTGTGACATGAATTGCTTGTACTCTGATGTATTTAATATCCCGAATGAGATTAGCGATCATTATGCAGCAATAGCAGCGATAGAAAGTTTCAAAGCCCCTAAACATTCCTTTCCTTTACGAGGGAAGTATGGGAATATGATAAACTGGACTCTTAAAAAATTGACGAGAAACTTGGAGCTATAGACTGGGAAACTAAACTTACTTATTTACGTAATATCGGTGCCATGTGTGTCGAATTTAAGAACACATTTTTTGATTTGGCCAGCCTGAGGGAATCTATACCAACAGGAACAATTCTCGTATGTGATAAAGATAAACCTTGGTTTAAGTGCACTATCAAAAAAGAAATAGAATTCGTGATCGATTGAGGAAAAAAGCTTTGAAGC
Source organism: Perna viridis (assembly GCA_037379345.1). Taxonomy (NCBI): domain Eukaryota; kingdom Metazoa; phylum Mollusca; class Bivalvia; order Mytilida; family Mytilidae; genus Perna; species Perna viridis. Next base: position 50,546,852 of record CM074511.1, on the reverse strand, counting down.
ATAAACGGGATCAGGATATCCAAAAAATGTAGACATCAAAGTAATAAGGTTAATAATATGAAGAAGATTGCAAAGGAAAAATTTGAAAGTAATTTAGATAATACGCTTCTAGAAAATTCTCCTGATTCTAAAACCTACTGGAAAATCATGGAAAGTCTATTAACAGCTGTATTCCACCTCTTCGTAATATAATAAACGATTCTGGTATTGATGAAATAGCATATGATGATAATGATAAGTGCGAACTATTGAATAGTTATTTCAGTACGATTTCAAACTTATATGAACAGGATGTTCATCTTCCAGACTTCCGGTTGAAAACCAAAACTTCAATCAGTGATATCGTAGTAAGCGAACAGGAGATTATTGATGTCATACAAATTTTAGATGCTAATAAAGCATCTAGACCTGATCAAAAATGTTAAAGATCTCGCCCCAAAAATTGGCAGTTCCTTTTCAAATTATCTTCAACAAATCTTTACAACAAAGTAAATACCCTTCTGATTGGAAAGTTGCCTTTGTTACTGCTATTTTTAAAAGAGGAGATTAATCTATTCCCTCAAACTATCACCCAATATCTCTTATCAGATGTGTGGGTAAAATTTTGGAAAGAATATTTTATAAACATATTTACAACCACCTCGTCAGTAATAGTTTAATCTGTGAATACCAATCAGGGTTTCTACCGCAACACTGAACTGAGCACCAGCTATTAGAATTGTACAACACAGTTCTGAACTCAATGGAGAAAAAAGAATACAGTTGTTTCGTATCCTGCGACTTTTCTAAAGCTTTCGACAGTCTGGCACTGTGGTCTTTTGTGTAAATTAAACTCGTATGGTGTTAAAGGAAAGTTACTTAACTGGTTCGAAAATTATCTTTCTTGTAGAAAGCAAATAGTCGTGAACAAATCTGCATCTTCTTCCTTCGCTACTGTTCTAGCTGGAGTCCCTCAGGGATCTGTACTGGGACCTTTGGTATTCATTATATGTATAAATGATATCGGGGATAAATTATCTTCTCTAACGAGACTGTTCGCAGTTGATACGTCTTTGAGTGACTCTAATTTCAATCTTGAAAACATAGAAAATGTAGTTATTCCCGATTTAAGAGAATTGAATGATTGGTCCACCAAATGGCTTATGTCATTTAACTCAGATAAAACGGAGATCATGCTGTTTTTCTTGTCTTTATACGCCCCATCTTAGAATATGCCAGTGAACTCTGGAATAATTGTGGTATCACCCACTCTAACAAACTGGAAATATTGTAATTAGAAGCCGCGAGGATATTAACAGGTCTTCCACTATTTACTAAATGTAGCTATTTATACGAAGAAAAAGGTTGGGAAAAATTGACTGAAACTCATGTAGATTATCATTAACTAGTGAATCATTCATACTATCTGCTATAAGAGAATGGAACAATTTAAGTGAATACCTAATATTATGGAGGTATCAGTGTCGCACAAGAACAGCACATCCATCCGTCCACTTTATGTTTCTCTTCAGTTTTGTACATATATTTCTGAAACTTTGGTGTTTTTTTTTATTGTACTGTGTTTTTTTCTTTTTATTTTTCATTGTGCTTTGTTTTTTTTAAATTTTTTTTCTTCATTGTCCCGTAAAATCTAATTCAAAATTGTCTTTTTAATATTCATAATGATAAAATTCGTGCCCTCAATGTTCTTATTTATGTATTGTATATTATTGTTGAGAGAAGACTTCATAACTTGTGTCCAATCCCTTTTGCAAATAAAATTGTTGTAAACTAAATACGTAGCTTTGTTTGCATCATTACAAAGACTAGAATTGAGAGAAAGATCATTTATTCAATATTTAATTTCTATCAAAAACATATTACATAATAATTGAATAACCATATGAATAAATGACATTACAAGATGAGAAGGTGGGGCCTAAACGTGCCACGCCCCAATTTTCCGCTATTAATTAAAAAGTATTACCAAAATTTGTTACATACAGACTTTATCCTTAGTAATTTTAACGCCGACTGACCACATGGGTCAGCTCTTGCTGTAACCTGATATCCCCAGGATGCATGTACCAATTGACCAATCAGATGAATGCATGTACATGAACACGCATGTATGATGCATGTACATCAGAGATAAATCGATCTTACACTCATGAGCCATTAAAATCCGATACAATCATTAAAGGATTGACCAATCTATTATGTAATGTTATTTTGCGGACAAAAAATCTTTTATTTCCTATGAATGTTCTTTTTGTAAATGATATGAAATAAGGAAAAAAAAAACTTAAATTATGTAGTCATATGTATGGAAGACACACACACAACCACACTTGTCTATTATTTTTAACAAAGCTTTATGCAGTTCATGTTTCGTGTTAAAAAGCAAACCGAGATCAAGTACGTTGGATATTCGATGTTCGATATTCGACATTCAAACTTTTCAATATCAAACTGAATATCAAACGGTAAAATTTTACCGTTTTATATTCAGTTTGATATTCAAATCCATTTTATATTCAATATGTAACATGGAAACGAATGTCAAACGAATATCGAACAGAAAAAAATTCTGTTTGATATTCAGTATGATATTCATATCCGTTCTATATTTAATATGTAACCCGGAAACGAATGTCAAACGAATATATATTTGATGAGAATTCTGCCATTTGATTGGTTTGTTGACAAATAAAAATATGTAGCATTTTTTGGGGTGTATCAAATTTTTCAGATTTTGCATGATTCTTACAAAGACTGTTACATAATGAACCGGGAGTCCCCTTTCCGTCATTTTGCAGATTTTTTAAAGGCCAATAGTATATCAGATCCTTTTGACTTCTCTGCCATTTAGTCCCGCCCCCACCACCCCGGGAGCATATTTATAGATAATGATAATTATATTTAAAATTCAGACGCGAAAGTTCGAATTTTAGTTCTGTACACTTGTGCTACTCAAAAGTATCTGTTATGAGTCAGTGTAGGGAAAGCCTTTTTCTTGAATGTAACCATTAGTTTACGGATTGAATAATCAATATGTATTTCTATGCCTACTGTAAGGTGCCTGACGAAAATTTTATTCCCTTTTATAGCTTTGTTTTTTGTCATTATTTTTTTCTTTCATTGAAGCAAAATTATAAAGGAAAAAAATGGTATTATATTAATACTCTTTACCTACTGCTGGTAACTAATCCTTAATATCGGTAACGATACGGCGATGATTGAAGAGTGTTACTTGAATAATCGATATGCGCCTTAAATCAGTGATTCACGTGCGACTATGGTATTTTCTCGTAGATCTTCATAATTGAAAATTAATAGGCATATGGTAAATGTCTTCGTAGTGAATTAAAATATGAGATCATTGCATATGTTTTGCTTTTTAGGTTACAGACCACCAATTCAACCAATGAGCATTTGGAACGTACGCAAAAATAGTCCTACGCAGAAATTACCCCTGTTCCTCATAGGGCTGTGAAAAAAGTTCTCATCTTATTTAAAAAAATGTAAACAGTTTCTGAAAGGAAAAACATTTCTGTACATTTTATAGGTGCATTTTGCTTCTTGTGATGTGAAGCCTAATCTCCATAATGATTTTTAAATATACCCCTATCTTGTGAAAACACTGGGATTTCCCATGCTATTTATAGACCCTTCACTTCCGGTGACCAGTACTTCACTGCAAGTCTGCTAATCCCACATGCCATTCTGAGGATTGTGAGCTGACATATGTAGAATCATGCTGATATATAGTCCTCTGCAGGTTAAAGTTAAGGTAAAGTCCAGAGAAGCCATTGAATATTGTGAAATTAGCATAGAAGCCTATGGAAAGTGGAATTAGTGGTTTTTAGCCTTAAAAGATGAATGACAATAAATAATAAATCATCTTTTGCAAGTGAATCCCTCTACATTTTAATTAAAACCATTTTTAAAAATACATGTACCATTAAGTGAAATACAGACAAAGCATTTGATTTTTATGTCGTTTTATATTACTTATTGTTACATGCTTCTATGTTGCAACAAGATTGAAGTGATCACTACAGAGGTTTTATGGTCGTCATCATGAACTCGTGGATCGTTACAGTGTATCCATCTACACCATGAAAACCGATTTGTTCAACGTGTCATAATTTTCCTTTCCTCTTCCGTCTACCCCGAACTTGAGCAACTCGGCGGCTATTTCTAGAAAAGCAGAGGAAGCTTACCAAACCGGTGCACCTGGTCCATGCTCCCAGTTTTTAGTCCGAGGTGCTCATTTACTTTTATTACTTTGTATATATTATTTTAGTTACTTTACGTTCTTTGTTGTGCTTGTCTGTTTTCCATGTCTGGTCTTTGTCCCTGGATTACGTTCTATGATTTCCGCTAGAATCTTGGTTCCCTTGATTACTCATTCAATTTATTAGATAAATGATATGTTAGAATAAAATATATGTAAATGAACTGCACATCAATTTTAACGCATACTTCTTCGGCAGTACCACGGTATCTTTCAATTAAATGATTAAGACATTTATGTACATAAATTAGCAACATTTAAGGTTGGTATGTAAATCCTAGTTGAGTTAAAACACATGATTGGCATTTTACAAAATCTGGCATTTATATCGATCAATATTTAAGTCAAATGTCATCTTATTTCAAGGTGTCCAATACACTGATGTTGTCATAGAAACAATACAATAACGAACATTTCAATAAAGACTCCCGGATCTTTATATCTACCTTATTTGATTTTGTCATTTTATTTTCTAGTATCATTATATTGTTACCATTAAAGAAGGCATATTTGAAAGGGTATGCTATAGAAAATCAGGTGTACGACGCCTAAGTTGAACTAAATTCAAGTTGGCGCCTGCTACCTCATGATGTTTTTTATAGATGCAATCGAAATTATGTACAGATTGGTTTACTCAGTTGCTATGAAGTTGGACCATTTAAATATTGTTGCACATCGAGTGTAAAAAAATCCTATCTACAGAAAAAAATGATGCCAATATTTCAATATTCTATGTTCACCAATATTTAAGATATTGCAATCAATTTTTATGTAATTTTGTGCAAATTTTTATTCCTCAATAAAGATGTGCTGCCAATTGCTCGTGTTCAATATAGACGAGAACTGGCACGAGTCAAACAACGTTTAATAATGATCTGATTGTTTCCAGAAGATAAGGGGAAGAAATAGTTCTGCTTCGCACTTTTTTCAACCAATTATAGAGAATTTGTGTGAGCCGTATTTCCCATGTTTGCAGGGACTAAAATGGCGTCTTTGACATCAATTAAAGGACACGTCTACATATGTATTTCTTTCTTCTCCTATGAAGTCGAAATAGTCATTGCACGGTAAATAGTTTGCAGAGTCAACCAACTATGTATAATCTTACTTGTAGACTCAGTTTATATCCTTTTTTAGGGTTATATCAAACATCCTTTTACTTTTAACACAATACACAAACAACGATATTTATCGAATAATGCTGTTTAAAAAAGTTTACATTGTGTTCCCCCCTTTTTGTTTTTTTGGAAACCCGAAGGATCTATAACAGAGGTAATACTTTTTAATAATAATCAAGGGAACCAAGGTTATAGCGGTAATCAAAAGAATGCAATCCAGGGACAAAGACCAGACATACACAACGAAGAACATAAAGTAACTAAAATCATACATACAAAGTAACAAAAACAAATGGGCAACTCGGACTCCACTAAAAACTGGGAGCATGGACCAGGTGCACCGGTAGGGTAAGTGTCCTCTGCTTTTCTAGAAACACTCGTCGAGTTGCTCATAAAAAGTCAAGTCCGGAGTAGACAAACGAGGAAAGGAAAACTATGACCAGTTGAATAAATCAGTTTTCATGGTGCAGATGGATACACCATAACGATCCACGAGTTCATGAAGACGACCATAAAACTTCTGTAGTGATGACTTCAATATTGTAGCAATATAACACTGTTCCAAAAGCCTATTTGGTAGAGTTCTAGCGCGTTAAAAAAGTCTGTGTGGTTTCGGCAAGCGCTGGCACAACGTATGAGTTGTGATATGAACACTCCATACGCAGGTGCTGAAGGGATGTTGCCACAGATGACGGGAAAGTTGACAATTTTGAATGAAAAGTCATCACGTTTGTCGTAAAGTTTGGTCAATAGTTTTCCTTTACCATGTTGGCAGCTTTTTAAGCATTAAAATGAACATGAATGGCAGAGGGGAATAACTCCATACAGGGTATTACAACCACCCAGTAGTAACAAAGAGATGGATCAATTTCTAGAACAAAGATGTTGGCTTCAGCAGTTTAACTGTTTGTAATCTAAGAAAGGGGGATATTTATTGAAATGTATTCATGTGCACACTGAGGCTTTTATTTTTTACTAGGAAGAAAAATGCTTGAAAAAGTGCCTTATATCATAGACTTAGTTCCAGTTCCTTTAAATTTTCTAAATATTAAAGAGACCACGGAGACAGCTTCCTATGCATCGTTTTTAGACAATTATCTCGATTTTGGCGACAGTAGTAATCTCCACTCCAAAATATATGAAAAACGAGACGATTTTAATTTTAAATTGTATATTTCACATTTTATTGTGCAGTAATTTACCAGTTTCCCTGCATATTTATATTTTTCAGTCTTAATCGTATGTCAGAGCAAAGCAGTGAACTCTTGCCCTACCGTTGCAGCTGGACCTCGCCCCAGTTTTTAGTAGAGATCGGGCTGCTCATTAAGTTTTCTTTCTATGTATGTGCTATTTTGTTAACTTTATATTCTTTATTGTGAGTGTCTATTTTCTTCGTCCAGGCTATGTTCATTTGGATTACCGTTCAAATCCTCGTTCCCTTGAATTCCCTTTCAGATAACGACTGGTAAGGTGAGAAACGAAGTAGACCAACTAACTAGGTTTTATGTTTACCACAATTTTTGACACACTGGAAATTGTTTTATGGTGTGTAGAAGCAAACTAACATACCACTTGTAAGAACATTTAGAACATATATTAAAGATGTGCTGTGTATTAAAAAAGTATGGCATGTCTTATGCAATACAGGTGTTAATTGAATTGACGTAGATTAGCACATGTTTTGTAATTGTAGAGGTTGTCCCACGCTAATTGGTTCAATCGGGTAGATACAATCTTATCGTGTGCGCATACACTTAAGACTGTCAGGAACAGTTTTTTTCCATCAATATTATCATCAATGTAATCATGGAAAGCAGGAAAACATACAGAAACACTTTCACTTAATTTTAATCAGTGACTTCCTTGTCCCTTGATATTCTATGTAAAATAAGTTCCATTGTACATTAAGTTCTCCGTGTTGCAAGGTCTTTAACTTCATTTTTGTCCTGTTATATGCTCGTGACAGATTTTTACTAAAATGTGCAATAGCAATAACACAAAAATTCAGAACTAACAAACACCAATGTTTTATTCTTTGTATTGAATACGGTAGGCCTTTTCGGTAATGGATTTAACTTCGATAGTTTTGGTTTTAAGTACTTCTTGTATACAATTAATTATTAAGTCGCCCACCACGAAGTGGCGGTGACTTATTGTTTTTACTGTGTTTCTTCTTATTATTATAAAGTCGCCAAAACGAAGTTTTGCGACTTATTGCTTTTGCTCCGTTTCTTCATATTATTATTATTTAAGGTCTTTCCCATTTCAGTGGGAAGATCTTCTTGTATTTCCTCTGTTTATTATTATTCTTTTTTTCTGCCGCCCAATTTCCCCGCTTCTCATTAAATCATATCGCAACAAGATTTTGACCATCTTTTGCAATCTGAGATAAGACTTTGGAATTCACCCTGAGAGACGTGATAATTTGTCGTTCCAGAGTTATCTGCCCCGTAGCGGAAAAACTAATTTTGGGAAAATTTCTTAAAACGTTTTAGATACACACAAACCGAAAGCTCCATATTGTTCAGAAACACTGGACAGTACTATTTGACAAGGATTCGTAAAGATTTTAGGTTTCCCTGGTTACACGATGTCGCGACTTATAACTCGGTCGGTCACCTAATTTTAAAACTGTAAGTCGTACAGACTTGGGACCTTCATTGTTGATCTTAGATGATATGTTGTATGTTTAAAAATGTCAAGGTCAAAGGTCACTGTGAAATTTGACCTTGGATGAACTCCGAAACCGTTACAGATAGAAGAAAATGATGGACACATAAAATGTGTATCTAAATAAGATCTACATTTGGTATGAAAAAACTAAGCGTTTTGATGTTATAGCCCAAAAACGGATATTTTTGGTGATTTTTTGCAGTTTTTTGCCAATATGTCACAAACCGTTACAGATAGATCTACTGTAAATGACAAAAATGTTCCGAATAACCCATATTACCCTATATTATAAGACAATAAGTAAATAATGTTAATACATGCGTGAATGTTAGTTTCTGAAAACTGTCTTTAAAAGTATACTTCCAATACATTTTTTAAAAAGTGGCCTTAGACCTATCATCGGCACCTAAATCGGGGATGTCCAGCTATTTATCAGTAAAAACCACTATTAACGATCTTTAAATGCAAAACAACCCCATGTTTTAAACAATAGCATAGCAAGAGTATCACGAAAAGTAAACATGTATTAATAATTTTCAATTGTCATTAAATAGAAAAATCAAAGTACTCATGTACTGCATCTATTTACATTGACTTTTATAGTTGCCTTAAAATAGCTTGAAACTGCTGATTTCCAAATTATCTGGTATGAGTCACAGAGTCTGTTTTAGCCTTACAGTACCGAGACGACGAAGACATCAAACAGCTAGTCCGTAGAGCATTTATCAGTATGTTTGGTATCATGCTCTGGAGGAAATTCAGGATGTAAGTCATGAGGTAACATCATTCTCAAATTACGTGACAGGTTTAGATCTACCGAGTTGGAACCATTATAATTGTACTGGCCCATGGACAACAGATTTTGCATCTCATTTGCTACATTTAGACTTAATTCTTGTAACTGTTTGATTTTTTTTATCATACACATGAAAGCCTGTGAAATCTTTTTTTTAATTAATTTGCTGTGATAAAGTATGTTTCATAATCAAATTTCTTCATTAAAAGGTTAGTTAATTTGAACATATGTGATAAAGTATTTCCGTTCTGTGATAAAGTTGAAATACTATTAACATTTTAATTCTTTTTATAAATGATTTTTTCTATATATTTAAAAAAATCATACATTTTTTTCAAAATAATTTTATCACATTAGATTTTGTTCTAATAATATGATTTTTTTATCTTATTAAAATGAAATTGCATTTTTATATCATTATCATGTTGTATTTTTTTCTTATCAATTAATTGAAAATTGTTTTTTTTTTTAATTTGATCACCTTTTAATGTGATCAGACCTATCAAAACCAATAATTAGTAACTAATAAAGTCTTTGTAAACACTCTACAAATTCCCACCTGGCCAACAATTAAAACACAAAATATTTTACCTGTATATTTTACATGTACTGCCTGAAGTGGGTGATACACCGAAGATATACACGACGGAGAAATACGTCTCGGGTGATATATATTTTAAGTGTGTTACTCCGTGTGTAATTGTTGCAATACTTCAGGTATAGAGAATGTCAAACTGGAATGAAATTTACAAGTATTTTTTTTTTCATTTATATAATCAGCAATATCAAAATAATAGAAATGAACACTAATTAGAAAAATGAATATTGGAATAATGACTTCCACTTTTCGTTTTCTTTTATTAAAGTAATCTTAAACGAAGAGGAATGCACAAACGGACAAGGAAAGGAATTTCCGGTCAAGAGGAAGATAAAAAGGGATAGACCAAACTGACACATAATGCTTATCCAATAGTAATTTTTTTTGACATAGAACATATCCATCTGCTCCATGAAAACTGATTTGTTCAAAGTGTCATAGTTTTCCTTTCCTCTTTCCTCTACCCCGGACGTGGCTTTTTATGAGCAACCAGGCGGCTATTTCTAGAAAAGTAGAGGACCCATACTCTACCGGTGCACCCGGACCATGCTCCCAGTTCTTAGTGGAGTCCGAGTTATTCATTTAATTTTGTTACTTTGTATGTATTATTTTAGTTACTGTATGTTCATTGTTGTGTTTGTCTGTTTTCCATGTCTGGTCTTTGTCCCTGGATTACATTCTTTTGATTTCCGCTGGAAACTTGGTTCTCTTGATTACTCTTGAAAACATTTGACATACCATTCAATGCACGCGGTGAAGGTGATTAATTTTTCATGTACATAAATGGTATTAGACTCCAATCTATGTCCAACAATTGAAATAACCTTGTTCTTCCTGCTCCCAGTTTTTAGTGGAGTTTAGGTTGCTCATTTTATCTATGTTTTTTTGTACGTGATATTTTGGTAATGTCATGTTCTTTAATGTGTGTATTCCCTGTCTAGTCTTTATTATTGGGATATATTGTATTGAGGACATTGTGGCCTTAAAGTTTACGATGTTTTCTGATTTTTATACATTGTAGTTTAATCTTAATACATTGTCATAATTTGTCGAATTTCGTTTGCAATACACAATGTTTTTACGGCACTTATGTCTGTATCTTTCTTTGCCTTTGCCGTCTGTTTCCACGACGTGACGTCGTTTGCTTTATGATATTTTGTTGAATGGGCGAAGCTCAACTATTTTTATATTTTTTTTTACTCACACAATTTCAGAGAGATCATAATTTGCTGAGTATCGAATAATTGAGGGAAAAATGCACAGATGATGATTTCGGTTTGATTTGTGTGTTCCGAGGATATTCTCTTGATATTCGCTCCAATCTTGGCTTCCTTGCTTACTCCTTAACAAAAGTTTATTTTCAACCCTTCGTATCTTGTTTAAAATACTGAAATTAATTGTACGGATGCAGTCATCATTATAATACAAAAATAGTAATAATAATGTTGCTAATTTGAATATGCTGTATTACACGGTATACACGATTGTCAAGCACAAAATATATTGTACATTTTTTTTCTTTTCCCCAATATATGAATAAAAAAGACACTTAGTTTAACACTATAGAAATTATCACAATGAACGAAGTCAAAATTCTTGGCTCAAATTAATGATGTGAACGTCTCGCTCGGAACGTATCAATTCCCTGTATCAATTTGATCCGATGTTGCGAAAAGAGTCCTCACATTCTAAGACGTTTGTTTAATATTGATTTGTTGTGACATGCATCATTAATTTGATCCTCTTTCCTACATAATAACACCTAGATGAACTGTCCTATACTACCATACATCGTGTGCTAAGTTACAGCCCTAGATAAATCCTACGAGGAGGAATGACCCAGCGAAGCGAAAGCTATATTTTAAATAGCTTAGCTGGCCGCGTGGTCTAGGGCGCTGGACTTAGTGCAGGCGGTGTTGCCTGGCGTGGTCATCCCTACTCGTAGGATTAATCCAGGATTGTAACTTAGTACACGATGTATGGTAGTGCGGGACAGCTCATCTAGGTGTTGTTACGTAGGGTAGAGGATCAAATTAAATCTATCTCTTAATATCTGTGTATTATGAGTAATTGCGAAAACTTTACTCTAACTCGATGAGAGAACTCTTTTACTCATTTAAAAGAGTTTCGTGAAAAAACACCAACAGGGTACAGCATTCGTTTGTCGGTTCGGATATCAGAATATTGAAATTTGTTGCTTTCTTCATTCGATAATATTTTGTATTTTGTAATTTTGGTGGTTCGTATATCTAAATATTGTAATTTGTATTTTGTAATTTTGGCACTGCAAAATGATAATGTGAGACTTTTGTAGGTCGACAACTAGAAGCCAGTTCAATTTAACTACAAAACAAAATTTTGTTAGTTTAAATAAGGATTGTGGTACCTGAAACGACCCCGAAGAGACATAAGTTCATATCAAATATCAATTACGAAACTACTTGGTCCAATCGCAGCCTGATTTGTATTTTTTCATGTTACATAAGTGTGACGTCATCATATCGCATGAGTTGGAAATAATTTTAAGTAGTACTCCAGCTTAGAATCATGCAAATTGTGATTCATGGGTTAAAAGTCTACATAGTTTTATTTTTGATATTTTTTTTTGAATAGCCATAGTAAACAGAAATTGACATTCAGTTCTTCATATAACCCGTGTTCTTAGGAGTTAAAAGGTAACTCTGTAAATGACTCTCAAATACAATAGATTCTTTTGAAACTTCAATGTTGATTATCTCCTAAGAGCAGGCAGATTTGAATGAGTAATTACACATTTCATAGTATAGGCCCATAAAATAATTTCATTACAAAAATAAAAATATGTAGTATTTTTTGGGGTGTATCAAATTTTTCAGATTTTGCATGATTCTTACAAAGACTGTTACATAATGAACCGGGAGTCCCCTTTCCGTCATTTTGCAGATTTTTTGAAGGCCAATAGTATATCAGATCCTTTTGACTTCTCTGCCATTTAGTCCCGCCCCCACCACCCCGGGAGCATATTTATAGATAATGATAATTATATTTAAAATTCAGACGCGAAAGTTCGAATTTTAGTTCTGTACACTTGTGCTACTCAAAAGTATCCGTTATGAGTCAGTATAGGGAAAGCCTTTTTCTTGAATGTAACCATTAGTTTACGGATTGAATAATCAATATGTATTTCTAAGCCTACTGTAAGGTGCCCGACGTAAATTTTATTCCTTTTTTATAGCTTTGTTATTTGTCATTATTTTTTTCTTTTATTGAAGCAAAATTAAAAAGGAAAAAAATGGTATTAGATTAATACTCTTTACCTACTCCTGGTAATTGAAAATTAATAGGCATATGGTAAATGTTTTCGTAGTGAATTAAAATATGAGATCATTGCATATGTTTTGCTTTATAAGATGAATGACAATAAATAATAAATCATCTTTTGCAAATTAATCCCTCTACATTTTAATTAAAACCATTTTTAAAAATACATGTACCATTAAGTGAAATACAGACAAAGGATTTGATTTTTATGTCGTTTTATATTACTTATTGTTACATGCTTTTATGTTGCAACAAGATTGAAGTGATCACTACAGAGGTTTTGTGGTCGTCATCATGAACTCGTGGATCGTTACAGTGTATCCATCTAAACCATGAAAACCGATTTGTTCAACGTGTCATAATTTTCCTTTCCTCTTCCGTCTACCCCGAACTTGAGCAACTCGGCGGCTATTTCTAGAAAAGCACAGGAAGCTTACCAAACCGGTGCACCTGGTCCATGCTCCCAGTTTTTAGTCCGAGATGCTCATTTACTTTTATTACTTTGTATATATTATTTTAGTTACTTTACGTTCGTTGTTGTGCTTGTCTGTTTTCCATGTCTGGTCTTTGTCCCTGGATTACGTTCTATGATTTCCGCTAGAATCTTGGTTCCCTTGATTACTCATTCGATTAATTGGATAAATGATATGTTAGAATAAAATATATGTAAATGAACTGCATATCAATTTTAACGCATACTTCCTTGGCAGTACCACGGTATCTTTCAATTAAATGATTAAGACATTTATGTACATAAATTAGCAACATTTAAGGTTGGTATGTAAATCCTAGTTGAGTTAAAACACATGATTGGCATTTTACAAAATCTGGCATTTATATCGATCAATATTTAAGTCAAATGTCATCTTATTTCAAGGTGTCCAATACACTGATGTTGTCATAGAAACAATACAATAACGAACATTTCAATAAAGACTCCCGGATCTTTATATCTACATTATTTGATTTTGTCATTTTATTTTCTAATGTCATTATATTGTTACCATTAAAGAAGGCATATTTGAAAGGGTATGCTATAGAAAAGCAGGTGTACGACACCTAAGTTGAACAAAATTCAAGTTGGCGACTGCTACCTCATGATGTTTTTATAGATGCAATCGAAATTATGTACAGATTGGTTTACTCAGTTGCTATGAAGTTGGACCATTGAAATATTGTTGAAGATCGAGTGTAAAAAAATCTTATCTACAGAAAAAAATGATGCCAATATTTCGATACTCTATGTGTACCAATATTTAAGATATTGCAATCAATTTTTATGTAATTCTGTGCAAATTTTTATTCCTCAATAAAGATGTGCTGCCAATTGTTCGTGTTCAATATAGACGAGAACTGGCACGAGTCAAACAACATTTAATAATGATCTGATTGTTTCCAGAAGATAAGGGGAAGAAATAGTTCTGCTTCGTACTTTTTTCAACAAATCATAGAGAATTTGTGTGAGCCGTATTTCCCATGTTTGCAGGGACTAAAATGGCGTCTTTGACATCAATTCAAGGACACGTCTACATATGTATTTCTTTCTTCTCCTATGAAGTCGAAATAGTCATTGCACGCTAAATAGTTTGCAGAGTCAACCAACCATGTATAATCTTACTTGTAGACTCAGTTTATATCCTTTTTTAGGGTTACATCCTTTTACTTTTAACACACTACACAAACAACGATATTTATCGAATAATGCTGTCTAAAAAAGTTTACATTGTGTTCCCCCCTTTTTGTTTATTTTGGAAACCCGAAGGATCTATAACAGAGGTAGTACTTTTTAAGAGTAATCAAGGGAACCAAGGTTATAGCGGTAATCAAAAGAATGTAATCCAGGGACAAAGACCAGACATGGAAAACAGACATACACAACAAAGAACATAAAGTAACTAAAATCATACATACAAAGTAAAAAAAAAACAAATGAGCAACTCGGACTCCACTAAAAACTGGGAGCATGGACCAGGTGCACCGGTAAGGTAAGCGTCCTCTGCTATTCTTTGTCCCTTGATTACATACTTTTGATTACCAGTATAACCTTGGTTCCCTTGATTACTCCTTAGCTCACCTGGCCATTGGCCATGTGAGCTATTGACATCACTTGGCGTCAATTTTCAATTGTTCAATTGTTTTCTCCTCTGAAACTCTGAAGACTAATCAGAATCAAACTTAGTATGAATATTCTTTAGGGTATTCTGCATATAACTGATTTGGAGATTTTTGATCCGTCGTTACTAGAAAAAAAATAGAAAAAAAGGGGTCAGACAGAAGTTTTTCACATATATATCTCCAATAACGTTAGGTTCAGTAAAATTCTGAAGTAAAAGTGTTCAAAGCATGATAAAATCTATCTGTGGACAAATTTTCGTTTTAATTTGTTAAGCTATGTTGGTGTAATAGCCCTTGTTCGACGTTTTTTCTCTTAATTATTAATTACTAATGTTATTTCATTCAAAAAGTATCTCCTCTAAAACTACTGGACAAATCAGAACTAAACTTGGTATGAGTATTCCTTAATGTTTTCTACGTAGAGCTAATGTAGGGATTTTTGATTCGTCGTTAAACATGGTTGTTGTTACTGAACATAAAACATAGGGGTCAGACAGAAGTTTTCCGCATATATCTCAAAAACCGTTAGATTTAGCCAAATTCTATCCGTTGTCGAAGTGATCCTCATTATAAGACCTACAAAAGTATGCTTGGGTCAAACTTGTCAGATGACTCCTTGTTGGAGTTTTTGCGCTTGAAAGGTTTTTAAAGTTTTAGGCCTATATCTTGAAAACTATGATAGATAAAAAAAAACTTTCCATGCTGAAATGATCCTTATGATAAGGCCTACAAGAGGGTGCAGTGATCAATGTTGTCGGACCACTCTTTGTAAGAGTTATTGCCCTTGAGAGGCGGAAAATGATGTTTATAGTAGTTGTCAGCCAATATCTTGAAAGCAATAAGAGATAAAAAGAAACTTTCAATTGATGAAATGATCCTTATGATAAGTCATACCAAAGTCTTCTAAGAGTCAAAATTGTCGGACAGCTCCTTGTTAGAGTAATTGCCCTTGAAAGATAAAAAGAATTAAGTAGGTGAATGATTCAGGCTCCTAGGATACTCTTTTTATATTAAAGTATCACCGATTGTACACAAAAACAAATTAGTTCCACTAATAACTACAATTCATACACTAAATCAACATACAAAAACCCTACATACAAAGGTTTCGTAACAGACACAAAGCAGTTCTTTAGTCAAATTAATTACTGTTTCCTCCTCTGAACAGTACGCAGATATTTTGCTAAATAAATTGAAAATTAAGAAACGAGTGTGCCGCGATAAAGCAAAATGGAGCTTTTTTACTACATTTTAAAGAAATAATGACCATTTCAAAGGCAGTGTAGACAGTAACTATGAACATACCTTCATTAGATTTCTTTAAAAATAAAGCAAATATCATTCAATTTATTTCTTGTTTCTAAATAAAAATTGGAAAACATTTTTACCAGATTTCGCCTTTTTGTCTGTAGCTATTTGAGGAAATGATATGTAATTACGGTCTTTTGCCTATACGATCGTGGAATCGTATTGAACTCGATACTTTTGCGGCTGTGTTATATAAAAAGAAGTTTATTCAATATAAACTCTGTGTAGGGAAAAGACACTCATGAATAATTGAAACATCAATTTATCGTCGACGAAATCATGTCATGCGGTAACTGGTTTCAAAATACTTTTTTAAATTCTATTTTGTTTACTTTGTGATTGGTTTGTTGCTTTTCATTAACAAAGTTTCTTTCATGTCATCATTTTGGACTAAATGATTCGTTATTTATGTTTAGACTGTACCTATGTAGTAACATTATTAATCGAAACACTGACATTCATTTTCAATAGTTTTTTGTTATTATTATTTTAGCAATGATGTCTGATCTGCAAAAACGTGTTTATTTATTTCAAAATCTCACTGAAAGGGATCATTGTGTTTTTGTCACTACATAAGCAAATATGGCTGTGCTGCTTTTGCTCCATCGTAATACTGGGATATTTTTATGGATGCAATTTTTAACAAGGAAATAAAAATGAAACAACGATTGAAGCAATTTTCGAATCTCGAAAGTTAAAATGACAGCAATATACATACCAAAACAAAAAAACACATAGAGTAAACTTAATACTGGAGTAATGAAATACAATCATAAACATACTCTCTGTTATACTTGAATTGAAAAGAAGATGCAACTTTTCTTATTTACTGTTGTTCTTCTGGTTCGATTATATATCGAAGAAAAGCACTTTTCGCTGGATGGGATAATTTACCCTTACATATTATTGTATTACTCTAAGTGTATGATATGCCGCATTTAATTTGATGTACTGGTGAATCCTATGCTTTGCTTGCATTTTTATCTTGCCTTTAGGGAAATGAATTTGCAGTGTCAATTTTTGAAGACGAAAACATTTTTTTGTATGAATAAAGTAGTTTCCGATCGAAAAATGAATGCCATACAATGATGATTTTGTACAGTGTATGGTATTGGTTGATCTTGGTTGTTTATTGCTGAACAGTTATGTAAAAAGTCGACCGAGTAAGCTTACATTACAAGTTTTGATACCACTGCAGAATATGATCATCAATGGTAAAGCATTATCCTTTTAACCATTAGACAAATCACCAAAATGTCTTCTGTAAAACCAATTAACCCAGATGTGTAGATGGATTTAAGTTTTGTCCATCGATCTAAGAGAAGAGTGTCGCTAATTGGACTTTAATATGATTGGGCGTTGCTATGGATAAGAAAAAGTGATAATGACATCAGAAATTATGTTAACACCTGTTTAATTTTCATGTTTGAAAATGTATCTGGAACTCTCCCGTAGTCACCACGGCTGATATTATGAGGTAAGTAATTTCATTTCGACGAACTGTCGTTGTTTAATATATAAAACTGGCATATTTTGGTATTTAAATTGTTGTATCACTTTTGTTGTATCGTTTTAAAAGTAACTTGGAACTAAACTTTTGAATAATTTCTACGTGTCGAATACATCACGATAAAATAATAATTCTGTGTAACTATTTAACGTCAATAATTGTATTCGTACTTTAATATAAGCTCATACTTAAAAAAAACCATACCATTTTCATCTTTTCATTTTAGTATTCAGTGCTTGATTCTTACACACATTATCAAGAGCAAATGCTTTGCTTCTTATACATGAAATTACACTTTTGTCAATTCAACATAGTATTAGGAACAAAAGATAGAAAAGTGCTTATTTCTTATCAATTATCAATAGTTTTTTTTACTTTTGAACTTGTATGTACAATGTACATGTACAACTAAATACATATAATATTTATGACATTGATATTATACCACAAAATTAAGAAACTTTGAATAGTAGGAATACTATTGTTAAACTAAACAATAAACTGTGCAGATTAAGGGAACGTAGAAAACGGATAATGAATGAAGATTTCTGTAGTATTATTAAGCTAATTAAGCAGTGATAGTCTATATATCTGTTGTTGATTACATCAATACGATAAGACTGAATTCCCTACGTTTAAAGTTGTACCATCGGAATAATGAATTGTGTGAAACAACCGAATAATCCTTCTTTATTTGACTACTGTTATTTCATTTTTGTTGGTGAAATTTTGAATTATTCAACGTTAGCGTATATCTATTGAGAAATTATTGTTTTTGAAGACGATACGATGAATATTGGAAGAATAAACTTTGCCTATTTCGCCTCTTTCCGACGCAGTCGGTATAGTTTCGCTTTTTTTACCTTACACGTTAAGGGCGCTCTTCTATGGTAACGCAAGTCACCTGATCGCAATTCTGTTTCCCGATTGGCAAAATACTGATAACTGAGTAGCCTTCGAAAAAACTGTATCGAAACCATGTGCTAATTTTCCTGAATGAAAAATGTAGAAACTTATAAGTAAAAAGAACAAAATTTTACCTCGTCAGCTATCTTTTTTTAAAGAGTACTTGTTAAAGTTTGCACTTACAAAATCATATTATATAAACTGGAAAGCCACCAGAATACCACACTATTTATATACTGACCCTTTTAATGATATTTTCGTTCAGATTCATCTTTTATGTTTTATGAGCTATATTTGATTTCGGGCGTCCATTGAAATTGTTGATAGGCTCATAATGATCCTTTGTTATTGTTTGTGAATATTCTTTATTTATTCATTGTTTTAATGTTGTATACGGAAGCCGGACATGCCATGGAAGAAATCAAAGAAATACTTTGCAACTCGTGCACACGAGTTACTAACTTCTACAAACGAGTGAATGACTAGTGCACACGACTTCCGAACTTGCACATACGAGTATTTAAATCCTTTCATGGCACGTCGGGGTGCCGTATTTGTTTCTGTTTTTATTCATACGGAATTGGTTCAATTATTAAATCTATTGAATTTATTTGAAAGAAGAATTTTTAAAAGAGCAACAAAAAAAAAAAAAAAAAATAACAGACAAAACGCATTTCCATTTGATCATTTGCGATTTATCAATTTGACCGCTTAAACATCTATCAGCTATTATGTGAAAGCTGAGGCAATATTAAAGATGTTGCTTAAGAAATATAGACGATGTAAATATTACTTCACTTCTTGCGTCCTGACATTGAATCAATTTTGTTACGATTGCAAAAAAGTTTTAAAAAATTGGGGTAAAAAATCAAATAATTTTTAAAAGAATGAAATATTAAAGGATATAATTCTGGCTAAACCACTGCATTAACATTGCAAAACAAATAAGGAAATAACAAAAATCAAAATAATTACCTGTTTCGGCGTTTAGAGTTTTGTATAAAACTTTACTATCTTTTTTTTCCCCGTACACATGAGTTGTTCAATTAGTTTTAAACTACCTTGAAAAAAAAATAAACTTCAATGATACATGTATACCAGAATCATATAACTGTAATTTTTTTTATGAATAATTATGAAAAATATAAACACTGATAAACTTCAGATTATGTTTATTGTTGCATAAACAATACAAGAGTATGAGATGAAACAGTGTGTATGAGTGTTTTCAGTCTCATGCTTTTTTTTAACCTTTTATGTGATTGGTAAAGCTAACGATCGAGGACAGGATTATCAATTGCTCTGTCGAGGTGGCCAACTCCTTAAGAAATCAGTTTTATTCAGTTACGTTGCAGAAATCTTTCAATACGGTGTGGCTGATAAGTTTTGGTACAACGTGTTAAATCAGTTGTATCAGTTTGTGTGTTTCTACAACACCATTTACGTCAAATAAAAGTATTTCCTGTCGTATAAACGCAAGATATAAACCGTAATGAATTGATCTACAAATCACCAACGTACGAAGGTATGTCGTTTGAGCTGGGCTTTCGTTTATTTATTTATTTTTATTTTTTTTCAAGTGAGTTGTTTCATATTATTTTGAAAATATCCAATCACTTCTTTGTTGTCATCTCATCTGGTCAAATAAATCAAAGGAAAACTTTAAAATCATGGTTTTTGCACATTTTTTGGGGTGAAGTTAGTCTTATAAAATAAATAAGGAGCAAACTCATGTTGAAGTTTATTTCCTTTTCAAAATCACCTTTTATATATATTCTAATAAAATCTGTAACTACAACTGGGTCAGATTACATAGTGTTTAAATATACAAGGTTAAATTATTAAACAAAACATCTTTTCGATTTATTCATGCAAATTGTACTGCAAACTGTAATAGGGATCTTGAAAAAAATACACATAGAGCACAAATCAAAGGTGCATCGATGTGTTCCCTTTGGAGTACAAAACTAGCTATTTGTTGAAAAATGTTTTTAAATCGGCTCCAGACTAGACTCATTAAGAATTACGATTTTCCCAAGAATTATTTAATGCATCATTCAATATTTTGAGCATTAATTGTTTCATACACGAGACTATCAAAATTCATTAAAACTATTACTCGCAGAAACTTAGGCCGCTTGTTCTACCATTTTCTAATACTATTAATCTCAAAGGCAGATTGTTTGGATGTGGTTAAATTCGAAAGTATTTAAGCAGGATAGCTACAAAGACGTTCTGAACAAACCGTGGTCATTAGGAGAAAAAAATCTTCTTTAGATAATAGTTAATGCAATAACTCTTCAAATAAAAGAGGGCATGTAACCATGATCTCTTCTCTTTATTGTTCTTTTCAGTTAAGAAGTTATGTCAAAGTCTGTGTTAGATTATCACGCTGAATAAATAGGTAAACTTTATTATTTATGTTATGTACCACCACTTAGTTCCAAAGTCCTGCTCAACTCATAACTCATAAATGACTTTTCAACATCTATCACAACAAACGGATGTATATCACTTGTTTATTATCGTCCGTGTTTGATATTCAAAATAATCGAACATGAATAAATAAAATCACTTTACATCAGGTAAAACAATTGTTTTTTGTCGAATAAAATACTAACAAGTTTTGTTTATATTTTTACTATACAAATTTGATAAAATTGTCAGAACTTTATACACATTCAAGTAATATGTACATGTGGTTGTTGTAAGCCGTTTAAATGGATATTATGATTTGATTGGTCAAAATTTGAGTTGTGGAAAGTTTGGAAGAAAATCTCAATATGGGATTCTTTATGAAATCGGGCCTTCTTGTGTTATTACACAATTATCTGCGTCTGAAGGTCAAAATATCTTTTTGAAGGTCTTTTCATAAAATCGTTTTGAAATAAATCAGAACTTTCATTTTCCTTAGATTGCTTTTTGGATGAGTAGAGAAAGCCGCGTATAATTAAAGATCATGCTTTATATATCCTCTCCTATATCTATATATCTGTTATAAAATGTTATAGAACACGTCATCGAGTTGATTTAAATCAACTCATTATCCTATGATGATTTTTTGTCATCTAGTTCAAGATTAAGTTATGAAATACCAATTATCAAGAGATAAAAATACCCCATTTAGCTGTCTGAACAATGCGTCTTTTTCGACGTTTTTTTGTTGTTGTTTGTAATGTTATCCCTTTCAAAAACCTTCCGCTCTGTCACTAATTGACCAATTGGAACCATACTTGGTATGAAACCTCCTTGGGATATTCTGCATAGAACTGATGTGGGGATTTTCGATCTTTCGAAAAAATATGGCCACCGTTACTAAAAATAGAACATAGGGGTCAGACAGTAGCTTTTCGTATATATCTCCAAAACCGTTAGATTTAGCCAAATTCTGACAGGGTAAAATTATTTAGCATGATAAGATCTATCTTTGGTCAATTTTCTTTCAAAAATCTTCTCCTCTGACATTACTTGACCAAACTTGGTATGAATGTTTCTTAGTGTATCGTGCATGGAATTGATGTGGGGATTTTTTATTGGTCGAAAATACATAGCTGCTCTTACTAAAAATAGAATTAAGGGTTTTTCACATATGTCTCCAAAACCTTTAGTTTAGCAAAATTATTTCTATACCTGAAATGACCCTTATTATAAAGTCTTCAAAAGTCTTCAGGAATCCAAGTTGTCAGGTGATTCCTTGTAAGAGTTATTGCCCTTGAAAAATGACAGTTTTTTTACAATTTTTCCAATATCTTGAAAACTATAATAGATAGAAAGAAACTTTCTATCGCTGAATTGATCCTTATGATAGTCCTGCCAAAGTCGTCTTGAGTCAAAGTTGTTGGACAATTTTTTACATTTTTTGCCATGGAAAGACAAACTTTAACCTGGTGAACAATTTAGGCTCCTGGGAGTCTTTTGTAATTTCTATGCCATTCAAACATTATTGAGAGCAAAGTGATGGCATTTTAAAAATATATGTATGTATAAAGAATTTTAGCTATTTCATAATTTTATTCTTACTATATTGTTATTCATTAAACGATCATAATGTCTTTTCCAATCGATGCACAATGTCCTTGCCAATTGAATTAGAAATATGACACACCTAGTTTGTTGTAATATTGCCTTTATATTAAAACATAATTTTGGAAAATGGAGGTTAATATGCACTTATAGTAATCCTGGACAACATATTGATTTGGCATTTTTGAATTTGGTATAAATATCACATTCTAGAAAAGCCTTTGATATGCAAGAAATTGATGTGGTAATGAATAACGATTAAACCAAGAAGATTACGAAAATTACTTTAGCTTTGTACTCCTTTGCAACGTGGTTTCCCTCAAATCGATTTAAAATTCTCTCTTGAGAAGTTCCAGATATATTTTGTATTCTATCAAAAGTTCGCATGTAAGCCCAGGTCTAATTTATTGAAGGACATCTATTCCTGATGCTTTGTAAGACCAGGAAATATATCAACCAATAAATCTATTCCAATCGATTTGTTTGTTAGGGAGGGTCGAATTGGGTTTTATTTTGAAAGAATCTTGAATGAAGTTCTACTAGAATTTGAAGCCTCCTTCTTCTCGTACGCACAAAATAGAACATTGTTAAAATTCGTGTCTATTGACAAACACAATTATATATTTACTAAAACAAAAACGAAAAAAAAAAAAAAAAAAAAAAAATGGAGAAGTCACTTCTACTTCAAATTTATTTGTTTAGTTTATATATAATAATTAACTTTTTTTTAAGACAGTTTGATCAAGCATGACATCATTGCTGCTTGCATTGAAAACAAAATTAAATGCTAGTTCTGGAATGTGGATAAGCTGAAGTCAAAACTGACCAAAACGGTAAAATTTAGTCGGAAATTTCGAAAAAAAGGACTTTTTGTCACATAAGAATTCAGATAGAATGCGCTATGAGTAAATATCATTATATTCAAAGAATAATCAAGGGAACCAAGGTTATAGCGGTAACCAAAGAATGTAATCCAGGGACAGAAACCAGACATGGAAAACCGACCCACACAACAAAAAACATAAAGTAACTAAAATCATAAATACAAAGCAACAAAAGCAACTCGGATTCCACTAAAAACTGAGAGCATGGACCAGGTGCACCAGTAGGGTGAGCGTCCTCTGCTTTACTTGAAACACTCGCCGAGTTGCTCATTAAAAAGCAAGTCCGGGAAAGACGAAAGAGGAAAGGAAAACTATAACACGTTGAACAACATTAGCCAGGAACAAAACCCTTCCCCAAAGCAAGATTTTTACATACTTAGATAAGTTTATAAATATTTTCATAAAAACTTTTGAAATGTCAGTTTGCCCAGTAATAAGTGCAGTGTTGTCATGGAAATCATGTTTGAAAAGTAAACCAATAGATCAATTCTAAGTATACAGTTTTGAACAATTTGCTTCCATCCGAGAAAAATAAACACTTTTTAAAAATAAATTAATACCAAACAGAAAGCATATTTTTTTATAGCTATGAAGGTAAAAATGTTTCAGTTCGAAAAAGTACCAACGAATCAGTTAAGGTAATAGTCATAAAACAGTTCAGAAGATATGAACAATAAATAAGTAAAAATAAAAGGAACAAAATAAAAATTAAAATAAGCGAATTCAAGACACTAGCTTAAAAAAATAAGTCTTTGTGGGGAAGACGCGTCAAGGTCAAAATGAAAATAATAATATACAAGTAAGAACTACAGTAAATTAATTCATTGACATTATGAAAATGTATCATCAATAATCTGTTTGCCAGGAATAAGATCCTGATATTGAAAAAAAATAACTATATAGGCAGCGTATGAGATGTTTTCTTTTGTAACTTTGATCTAAAAGCATGTCTTCTCAGGCAATGATAGCACAATAAGTAGCCAGAAATAGTCGCTACTAGGTAGGACATACCTTAACAATAAGTGTAACAACAAAATTACCGAACACTAGTGAGACTCATAATCAAATCAAGTCCAAAATTAATCTGGCAAAATAGATGTTACATCGCCGGATCAGCTGGTAACACGCAATGGTCCTGACTTGGTACAGGCATTTCACACAAAATAGTGGGTTAAATCTAGGTTTCACAGTGCGCTAAACTTCCCTCTTGCATTGCGGCGTGAAGATACCAGTGGTGTTTAAAAAAACATTCGTATGTTTTTGTCATAATCGGTAAATCAGCGGTAAGAAGAGCACAAAGAACAATTTACAGAAAACAATTATTACTCATTATATTAGAAGAAACTGAATATTTTTCAACCAAGGATTGATATCTAAAACAAGAATTTGGTAAGAGACCTTTTAAGACACATTTCCTTATACCCCTGATTCAGGAGTCTGTTACGTAGATATTTATGGCGTTTAATGAAATCATAGCGATTAGTACTTGCTCTAGCGTAGTGAATCAATTGTGAAATATAAACACCATATGCAGGAGATGAAGTTTTATTGATTAACTGAGAAGGATTTATGATATTAAAATAAAAGTTGTCTCTTTTATCATTAATCTTAGTGCTATGATGACCACTGTTGTCAAATTTGAACAAGCCGTGTCTGTAGTATTCTTTATCTGGAGCTCTGGGGTGAATTTATTGCCGGTAACCATTTACAAAAAGAAAGGTTTTTAATGGACAATATATCATCAATATATCTATGGGTAAAGTGAAGACTTAGCACCTTTTGAATTTTTATTCTTTACGAGATTCTGAAGAAATTTAGTCCTTTATGAATATAAAAAGAAATCGGCTAGGAGAGGAGCACAGTGAGTGTCCATTGGAATGCCAACCTTTTGAAAAATAGCTCCTCAAAATGTGACAAATATGTTATCAATGAGGAAATCAAGCATATAGCAAACCTGCTTTTCTGTGTAGCCCTTTTTGATATGTTTGTGGATTTGTAACAAAGAAAATCTATATTTTTTGAAACAGCAAAATATTTACGAATAAGTCCTTTCACACGAGATTTCAATGTAATGTCGTGTATAGAGTTGAGAAGTCAAAACTGAGAAATTTAAACACAATATGCAAGGGAATCTGGTATATTACATCTTTGTCTTGATTAGATCCTTGTTGTAATATTTACTACACAAATGCATGTAATATGTTTTTACTTATATTAGTCTGAAATCGAATTGACTTTTCGTGTTTCCTCTATTCATCAAGGAACAGACATTTGCAGCGTTGAGTTTTACATTACTCACCATTACTCAATGATTTTCATTTTATTAACACGGTTATATAAAGGCTTGCTTGATTCGTTATGTATTTATATAGTTAGAGTTATAGTTATTAAACAATGATACAAAATGGGGAAAATAATATATACACATTAAAAAAAAAACAAAACAAAAAACAAAAAACAAAAATAAATAAATAAACATGATAGACAGTAAAAAGAATTGATATCAACCTATTAAAGAATTAAATAGAAGTCTTTGACAGTCTTCTTTGGGATCAAAGTAGTGTATTGAAATAAATAGCTAGTGAGACAAGCCAATATAAAGCCTTATGTCATTTTTAATGGATAGCGTCAATTTTCCGTGTTCACTATACATCACTCCAGACTTCTTATTCCAAATCTTTTTTTTCCAATATTACTTACTAATTTAATTATTACTGTCTCATCTGTAGAAGAAGAATATGGCCATTTACATGTAATCTCCATTTTTCTCTTTATGTTGCTACTTGCATGTCAAAACCCAACCAAGCTGAAAATGTAATATCACTAATGGATACTATTTCTATTTGAAAAGACCATATTTTATCTCTACATCACAGGCATTGCGCAGAAATTTTTCAATAGAATGTTAGAAATATTCTTTTTCAGTGCATTTCAATGCAATTGTAACTTAATGGTCCAGTATGATATGGAAAATCTTGTCTGTTTTCACGCAATTCCAGACTCATATCTTGCTAACTCTATTCTCCCTACACGAAAGAACGATAGATTGAGAAATGTAGGAAGATATTTCCTATTGGAAAAATGTTGTTTCAGGTTCAAGTTTCTTTAATGAAATTAAAACAAGATATTACCAATTAAATGAGCGGAAATGATATTATCTATAAACGAAATTCTATACTGACTTTTCTATTTGTAGTTTCTTTAGTTTATTGTACAAGTATGTAGGAAATGTAATATGAAAATATCACGAATGATTTAAACTTCATACCCATGCAAACTTTTAAAAACCATTTTATATCCTTTCATTATTTAAAATGCAAATTTGTTTTTCAAGAGAATCTTCTGGAAATGTTAAGGCATATTAGAGTATATACATCTATTGTAAGTATATTAAATCACGACAAATCTTAAGATCAATAAATCATTCATAAAAAAAACCTTGTTGGAGTTAATTGCAATTATTCAAGAACTGGCTAACATTATTACATAGTTAATAATTTACTGAAGTTATTATTAGGAATCGCAGGATAACCTACGGTTGAAGAATATTGGTTAATCATGTTTATGTAAATGTACGAATAACCTACGGTTGAAGAATATTGGATAATCATGTTTATGTAAATGTACGAATATCAAACATGTAGTAATGTTCTTTCATATTTTCAGATCTATGATTACGAAAGAAGGCATAACTTTTCATTGATATAACAGCATTTAAACGTAAAAACTGTTACGCCATACATTGGAAGTACAAAATGACAAATATAACAATGAATTTGACTACCACAAGTCCAGTGATTATCAATACAGCAATGCCTTTGTTACTTATAGTCAAGTACTCCAATACATATCTCATTCCTTTCATCGTGATGATGGGAGTCGTTGGAAACATTAGTTCTTTTGTAGTCTTCGTATTTTCGAAGTTGAATAGGATATCAACATCCATTTATTTAGCAGCGTTGTCAATTTCCGACACCGGATTTCTCCTGTGTGTTTGGGTGGGATGGTTTGATATCATTGGTATCAATTTCTTCCACAGAGAGGGAATCTGTCACATCGTAGTTTTCATGACCTATGTGTTTGGGTTTACGTCAGTCTGGTATGTAAATGCCTTTACAACTGATATGTACGTTGCAGTCTTCTATTCTTCTCTCGGTACAAAAGTATGTCGCCCAGGATTTGCGAAGAAAGCAGTCGTAGGTCTTACGTCTTTTGCCGTTATATTCTACCTCTTCTCCTTCTGGACGTCAAAGATAGTGGATACAGGGAATGGTAGAAAGAAATGTGTCTCAGCGCCACATAACTACGATCAGATGATGATCTTCACTTTGCTTGATACATTGCTCACTCTTATCATTCCATTTTCAATGATCATATTCATGATCACCAGGCTTCTCATCGACATCAGCAAGTTTTATAGATCTGAAAGTCAACAAAACGATGAAGTAACACACAGTGAGTCATCCAACTCGCTAACAACAGGAGAAAACGCAACAAATTCATCGGCTCAACAAGGCATGAAAGCTCAAGCAAAACTAAAAAGAATGATAGTTGTGGTGATTTTGGTGTTTCTGGTTCTCAACTTGCCTTGTCACGTGATCAGACTTCAATCCATATTACGAAGTGCCTTTGACAAGTCTTACGTCACAACGACAAACGAGATTCTTTGGCAAATGTTTTTCCAGATAATTTACTACGTCAATTTCAGTGTAAACTTTGTTTTGTACAGCGTTTGTGGGAGGAGTTTTCGTTCCGCGCTAATGCAATTTCCATTGAGGTCATGTATCATTAACTGTCGTAACTGTTGTGGAAGATTCAACAGAATGGCAACATATAAGGTAAACAGCAATAAGATAAGACAATCTGATGAAAATGAAAACATTGGCGGAAATGTTCATTCTCGTTTAGTCGATATTCATCTATCTGAACTACATGTGTCACAAATGCCATCGTTTGAATCTGACTTTGTCCTCCAATCACCCCCATGTAGACTTATGGGTGTATCCAGTAACACTGAGCAGACAAGAATATGACTATGGCCATTGATAAAGAAAAGACATAACTGAAAGCAATATATTTCAGAGATGGTGCTAAGTTGTCAAAGAATAATAGTACTATTCTGTATTAAGTGTGGTCAAGTATTTTTTACCTTTCAATATTAAGATGTTCTCTGATTGGTGTGAGGTGACAATGAATCGCTTATATACAAACAACGACCGTCCTTTCAATGAGCCAAGTATTACTGAGCACAGAAGAAAAATTAGTTCAATAGCATATAATTTCTGGTGGTTTCTACTTGAAATGGGCCGTTCCTATCGAACGTACATCATCTTATCAAGACATTATATGAGGTTTAATTGATTTTGGCTTTATACCTAAGCAATTCTACAATGCATTATCATAATTTTTTTCTTTATCATTGTTCGATAAGTCATGAACACGTGACCAGTATATGTACTTTTTAGCAAATATGAAAAGAAGGAACACATGTGACTATTGATATTGCCGGATATGACCATTTGTCATTTTGTGTTCTATCATCATTTGAGCCGTCTTCATCTAATGTTGTCATAACTGAAATCCCCACTTTTTTGTAAGTGTTGTACAAGTTTTGCAAAGGCAAATAAACGATTGAATCAAACACATGTACAAATATATCTTTTTAAGTTTCAATAGTCTTTAATTATGGTTTTTCCTGTTCTCAGATGTCAAGATTTCTTTCAACATTGCCAGAACTTTTTGACATCAGTTAAGGCGAAATAAAATAAGAATTATAATCTAATTTTGGTATTAAATTTCATTTAACAAGATTAGGCGACGATTATTTTGTAGAATAATTTGTCAATTGTGAGTAATTTCATCTCAAGAATCTAGGTCATTAGCTGGTAATTAAATCATGAGTTATCATGGTATTTTCAAGATAAGAATTAGTTTTGGAATTATTAGGATAGAAAGTATAAATATGTTTGTAGCTTACTGTTCCATTCAAATTATCTGAGATTCTGTGCAGTTTGGTGTTTAATATTGTATTGTTTATATTATTTGGTGACTTACTTAGGCCAAAAATTAATAATATCATGTTTCTTGCTACATTACTTACCCTAAATTTTGTGTATGGCAATTTGACTCAAACACTGTGAAAGTCTTGTTTGTTTCCAAATTGACTCATTGTAAAATGTTATTGAAAAAAAAATAATAAGTAAAATATGATTTCCCTATCTATTACCAAATTTTTTGTGCTGGTAGCAGGAAACAAGATTTATTGTTTTGGCTCTTGTGAATGTTGATTTTCTGTGTATTTATGGACAATATAATTGGCTCATTAACTACAGAACAACGATTTTCTTCATATCCACCCAATTGTTATTTATATATTGTTGGTAAGTTTCATAATTTTAAAAATAAATAAAATTTCTATAGTATTTCAGACGTTTTTATTATTATTATTATTGAGATTTACAACATTTCAACAAACAAGTTTAAATGGGTTTTTAAGCATCAAAACAATTACAGATACACTTTATATTTTTATATAACACCAAATTGCAGCTTATGCATTAATCAAACGTATGCATTAAGACTTTCTACTGTCATCTATAGAAATGAAAGCGTATTAAAAAAATGAAATGGTAGTCATGGGAACCAAGATTTTAGCGGAAATCAAAAGAATGTAATCCAGGGACAAAGACAAGACATGGAAAACAGACAAACATAACAAAGAACATAAGATAATCAAAATAATACATACAAAGCGACAAAAGTAAATGAGCAACTCGGACTCCACTAAAAACTGGGAGCATGGACCAGGTGCATCGGTAGGGTATGCGTCCTCTGCTTTTCTAGAAACACCCATCGAGTTGCTTATAAAAAGTCAAGTTCGTGGTAGACGAAAGAGGAAAGGAAAACTATGACACATTGAACCAATCAGTTTTCATGGTGCATATGCATACACCGTAACGATCCTCGAGTTCATAATGATGACCATAAAACTGTTGTGATGACTTTAATCTTGTAACAACGTAATTCTGTGCCAAAAGCCTAAATGTAGGAAGTCGAGCGTGATACAAACAGTCTGCGCTGCGTAGCTATGTCAAGCTAGGGCATAACGTATGATATGGAAACTCCATACGCAGGTGCTGAAGGGCTGTTGTCACAGATGAAAAGAATGTTGAAAATACGGAATGAAAAGTCATCGAGTTTGTCGTACAGTGTGGGCAATAGTTTTCCTGTACCATCGATCTCTAATTGTAGGTCAAGATATGAGGCTGACTTCACATTGTCTGTTTTATCCTTTATCTTAAGTTGTTTGGGTTAGGTGCGATGTATCAGATCCCCGAAACTAGGATTTTTTAACAACAATACGTCATCTATGTAGCGGAAGCTGAGATTAAAGGATCTAGCTAAACGATGTTCCTTCTTTTGGATCAGATCAGCTATAAAGTCAGCCTAATAAGAGTGAAGGAATATACCAGCAAGTAGAGGAGAACAAATTGTTCCCAATGGAATGCCGATCGTTTGTTGACAACCGCGTTCACTACATTTGACAAATATGTTGCTGATAAATTCAGGCATTTTAAAAAACAACGTTTGCGGTATATTTGGGAAATTATTTGGAATTATGTCTCACAAAGTATGAGGAATCCCTACCAAGAACTACATATTTGTATCTAGGTTTACCGCCTATTTGGAGTAACAATGATGGATATTCTTTTTAGTCGGGATTTTATCTGAGTATGGGGAATAGAAGGATAAATAGTTGAAAAATCATAGGTTTTAATGTTATAGTATTCTGATAATAATCTTGAATTGAGGGTTTCCAGAAGATCTCCCGATTTTTTCAGTATCCACATTGAATTAATACAAGTACGGGAGTAAAAAGTGACGTTGTAGGACCCTCTTTGACAGCTGTGAGTATAGAAGTTTTGAAAGTGGTTTGGTGGTACATTTTGCAGATCCAGCTATGTTGCGCTGTTTGTATGGATTCTTGTGGTATTTGTGAATCCAGTACATAGACGGTAGATCACAACAATCGTCAATTGTAGAGAGATCAAAAGAAGATAGCATAGATTTATGGTTTTCCACTATCTCTTCGTTGGATAGTGTAGTGGCAGTATAGGGCGTAGTACTGCTATTATTTTCTACGTCTACTACTGATAATAAACATTGGATGTAATACGTTTTGCAGACAAAAACAATGTTGTTTTGGGCTTTGTCTGCTGGTGCCACAATATCATTGTCATAAATATTAGACAATATTTTTGCTACATCGAGGTCTTTGAAAACTGATGTAGCATTGACACTCATTGACCTATTTAAAACTTTCATACGTTTCAAAATTAAAGACCTCACACCCTTTACTCACTCCGACAGAGAATCAATGTCGTCTTGTTCTCGTTTTATCCATTTTCTTGCGAAGACCACGAACCCTTAGAAAGGACGTTAAGGAGAGATTCGTTTTTGATGATGTTTAAATCTCCCGTAATGACATGACCGGAAAGACCATATTTGAATGGATAATTTTTGCATGAATAGTCACGTGGTTCAGCCTTGAAGTCCTCAATCTTGAGGTCTTGCAATAGTCTTTTATAATTGAATATTTTGGATGCAGTCGGTAAAGTATTGGGATATGAAATAATCGGTATTGATTTGTTTTTGATATATACGGAATTTTGTTCATGGCGTTTTTCTGATGGAGGTTATCAGCCAATTTATTTGCATGTATATCTTTGTTGACAAACGGAAGAGGAAGAAATGATCATCATTTCTTCTAGACCTTTTATACAAACTGGTTTAAAGAGTATATGGAAACCAATATCAAAAATGATGGCCACAAATCTGTATAATGATGAGGTAAGTTAAGAAACAGGAGTTGTCAAGACTTGTTTTGTATAAAAGGTGTGTAGTAGAGTGTTAGGTATAGAATAGAGTTTTGTTCGAATGTGACTAAGTCCAAGAAGTTTTTGTATGAAAAGAAGAAGACCATCTAAGGAGACATCATGCATCTTTGGTGATGTATAGTGTCGGTGGCCATGCCTCCTTATCAGTCTTGGATTTTTGTTAAATAATCACATTTATGCTGTTGTTATATTGTTGAAAGGTTTCCTATATTTTTGATGTTATCATTGCACTCGTAAGGTATTGCAGTACGTAGTCTGCGTATCCACTATGTGACTCTTTCCCTACGATAGCTTTTACGTAGGACAAAACTGTTCGATGAAGGATAGAATATTATCAATTTTTCTCAGCTGTTTTCAATTTCTATCATACATCTTCTCAGCTTTGATGAAAGTAAAACTTCTTGAAATTGTTAAGATCAAACCGCTTATTTTAGTTCATACATTTAAGTGATTTTCTTTACTTATAGTGTTATTAGTAGCCATAAAAAATACGTTAAAACAAACTAACATGTAGTAAGTATGTTTTACATTCTTTCATAACATTTCCAGACATGGTTGGGTTGGTTAAAAGGTATCAAGGTCATTCAAGGTCATATATTAAATCAAACAAACGTCAGTTTTAAGATAAATGAAACGGCTTTATTTACAATGCAACCACATTTTATTTAATACCGATATTATCTAAACAACGCCATGACAGATATTATAGACTTATCTTCTGGCACATAAACGTATTACGTACGCACCGGAAGAAATGAACGAACAATCCTTAGTTTTCCTTCACACATATTTTATTTAAAATTCATTTTCATCCCATAGTCAAAGTTGGTATTGAATCTGATGAAATTACAAATGCAGAAATATAGTTTTCCATAGTTTATATACGTGATAAGATATGCAATTCATTCCGAAAGCGGACGTATCAACGAACAATAATATTGAGTGTAAATATCGACAAAAGTACCGAAACGTCGATGGGCAATTCAAAATACGTCAAAATCCAAGTACACGGCCTGAACGTGAATACAGGAAGACGATCTACATACACAATAAAGCGAACCGAATAAAATACATTACACAGAAAACTGAAGGCAAGTAAAACAAGATGTAACACAAAAAAGCTCAAGGAAAATGAACACCCACAATAATAAATGTGAATAGAAATCTGTTTTTACTTTTAAAAAAACAAACTTATTACATTGGTAGTTATGATGGCGTATATATGATATAGTTCTTTATATAATAGGATGCAGATCTTTCCTTTCTTAAAATAAGCCGTCATATTTGTGTTTCATCAAAGACATTTAATTATGGGTGATTTTTGCATAACTTTAACATTTGCAAAATTATACAAAAATCTGCGTTGTATAATTTCAAATTTATT
Source organism: Perna viridis (assembly GCA_037379345.1). NCBI lineage: Eukaryota > Metazoa > Mollusca > Bivalvia > Mytilida > Mytilidae > Perna > Perna viridis. Next base: position 50,513,061 of record CM074511.1, on the reverse strand, counting down.
AATTATTTTTCTCATAAATCAATTCATGTAATTCTCGTTACAACAATCAAGAACATAGCAGATATGCGACGGTTATTTATTTTCGATGTATTACAATACAAAAGGCAGCATAAAATTGCAACTGGTCAAAATTGGAAAAATCAGTAGTCAAAACAGTATAGAAAATACAATCTTAAAAATGCAAGTTCAAACCTGAACTTTGTGGGCGAGTAGCGTTAAGTTCAAGATGAAAATAAATAAGATATAAGTGAAAAATTTAGAAAATAATTTTTTCTCAATAAGATCTGGATATCGATAATAAAGCTTTTTTAGGCAGTATATGACATATATTTTTTATAATCTTGGTCCAAAAGCCTATCCTCAAGCAACGATAGCGTATTAAGAAGTCAAAACAGTGGCTACTAGCTAACCTGAGAATGTAAACACCATATGCTGATATACTACTGGAAAAAAGGAACATTTAAAATTTTTAAATAATATCTAGTTTGTCATGTACATTTTTGTACTGAGATGATAACTTTCGCCAAATTCGAAATGAAGGTCTAAAATGACACAGGAAAACAGTATCAGTAGTATCAACTATAATTTGTTTTGGTGGAGGATTAAATAAATAAACGGAAGCCATTCTCCAAATTTAGGATTATTGATGGAAAGAACATCGTCAATATTAAAGTTGTTATTACATTTGATTTACGGTTATCATCATGAACTAGTGAATCGTAATGGAGTATCCATAAAAACCATGAGAACTGATTTATTATCTGTGTCATATTTTTCATCTCCTCTTACTTCCAAACCCGGAGGCGATGGAAAAAAACAAAGGACGCTTACCCTACCGGTGCACCTTGTTCATGCTCTTGGTATTTTAATGGGGTATGGGTTGCTCATTTACTTTCCTTTCTTTGTACGTGTTATTTTCGTTTAAGTAAGTTGGTGTTTTCTATTTTGTTCATGTGTCTATTCTGCCTGTCTGGTCGTTATCCTTGTATTAAATTTTTGATTATTGTTCGTTCGTATCCTGGTTCCCTTGATTTCTTTTTGGTTTTATATAAACAAATGAGAGATTTTTTCGTCTTAATTCAAGATCAGATCTACTTTACAAATTTTGTAAAATCGAAAATATGTCCTATATGTAACACAGAAGAAAAATATTTAATTTTGGTATTTTTGTTGCCTCTTTTCCAAACCCTAAGGAACATAACACGAAAACTCAATCCCAATCTTCTTTTCAAGATCTTTTATTCAGTGTCATAAAGATTCGTTCACTTTTACTAAATTAACTACGCTGAATCAAGAAAAACAAAGTTTGTTTTTGGAACTTTTTAGCCCTTAATTTTTAAACGATGAAAGTCTTTAATCCTGGCCTGTCTTTTGTTGCTGTTATGGAAGATTGTGGTGCCATTTCTTAGAGATTCCTACACCTATATTATAATCACTTATAAGTATAGATTCTAAGTGCCTACGGCCCACGACAGTGCCATATCATTACAGGACCGCAAACGTTGTCATGTAAGTTCAATTTATTGAGTAATTAAACTAAGTATAGCTTTTAGTATGGTCGATGCGATGTCGTCCTGTTTCTCCCACTTGTAATTACATACCTAAATAAACATGGATGATTTGTAGTTTTAGCAATTATAGTTTATTCCCGAATTATTGCTAAAATTTTACCTGTAATTCACCTGTATATCACAGTTTAAATATATAAAAGTATGATTAAGATTATGTATGACTTTGATTAATTTCATTTAAAAAGTACAAAAATACTACAAGTATTTCACATAAAAATTCCATTCTTAGAGATTAAACATGTAGAAAAATAATTTAAATAAATTACTTCCACAAAACAACTGTAAAAAAAAACAGAATGGCCTGTATTAGATTTTTTTCACTGATTATTGTTATGCTTAATAAAAGTTATGAAAAAATTGATATTTTTGCTTTTTTCTTTTTATATTAGTTTTGCACCATTATTGCAGTTTATTAATAATCTGGGTTTTTTTTCCAATTATAACTATTTAGTACCCAAGCTTAATTACTGACGGTTACTAATATGTAGTCCAAGCATCCAAGCTACACTATTCTGATTTAAACATTTGAAAGTAAAAGATTTGCAGCTTACCCAAGCTGCAATTAATGTCAAAGTTGAACACTTCTCACCAAATATTATTATGACAATGGAGCTGTTTTCTTTTCGAAATAATTCAATCAAAGTATGGCAAACTTTCAAGTTCAGTATATTCAAAACAAGTTTGGAAGAGAAAGTGTAGTCCTGGGAGAGATACATTGTCAAAAACAAACGCAACAAAAGGGTTTACCGGCATTGTGCCATCATAGCATGTCCAGCAACAATAAACACACACGAGGGACATATACACTTGTAGTAAAATTGGGCCCACTGCACAACCATCAACATAATCAACCTAAGGTAGAGGTCGTGAAAATTATCCAGACAATGAAGTAACGAGTTAAGGCAGAGGTCATACCAACAATTTATGAGGAGTAACTTGTTAAACTCAGCACTCCAGAATGCAATGACGACATGAGACAAGTTGTTGAGCAACTTCCTACATACTGTATAAACAAAGGTCACACTACATATCCTACCTTCCAAAAACAACTGCCGACATCGACTGACCAGACAAATGGTGCCTAACTACTGCCGGAAACCAGTTCCTTCTTCCCTTTGACAACATCTACCCACAAATGCTGATCTTTACCACAACTGACAATTTGAGACATCTTACTGCTGCCTATCGCTCTTCCACCAGCTTTACACAATCTACGCCATGGTAGATGGATCCATGTACCCACTAGTTTTCGCTTTGCTTCCAGGAAAAGATGAGACCATATACACTCGCCTGCTTAGCTATGTCAGATTCGTTGCTCAACAACACCAACTACAACTTCAACCAGACACCCTTTTTTATAGACTACGAGACAGTTGCCAATAATGCAGCACGCACCGTCTTCCCGCGAAAATTACTGTAAAGGGTTATTTTTTCCATTTTACACAATGTATCTGGCGAAAAACACAGAAATACGGACTACAGACATACTACAAGGAGAAATACGACATCACCCGACTTGTACGACGAGCAACAGTTTTACCACTTGTTCTCCAGCACCTGGTAGAGGACGTTTGGCTTAACGCTTAAGGACATTGCGGAAGCTAACAACGTTCCAGACACAGCTACATTAACCGATTACATGACAACGTTTTGGGTTGAAGGGAACCGATTTCTATAGACTATAGAACCACAACGTGACAGAAGGACATCGCACTACAAATCACTTAGAGGGATGGCACGACAAAATCAAGAAGAAAGTCCACCGCGCCCACCCTAACATCTACGAAATTATCGAACTTCTACAGAAAACACAAGCCGTGACAGAATGTACCATCATCCAGTATGCTGCAGGAGTAGCTCGCCCAGGAAAGAGAGACGCAGATACAAAGTTATTGACACCAGACTTCAGCTACTTAAAGACAAATTCCAACAAGGACTCATCGGTGTGACAGCCTACGCAGACACAGCTTCCCACCTACTGCCCTTAGATTGACTTTGTAAAATTGTAATTCAAATATTCAGTGCTTATATTCTTTATATTGATTGATATTATGGTGATAAAAAATAAATATTTTATCTTGACTTAGTATTTACTTATGTTTTTTTACACGAAAAACATAGAAGGAAATTAGTTTTTAGTTACATACATACACTGAAATGTATATATATATTGTAAAAATATTTATTTTCACATAAAACAGAGAGAATATAAGGATATAATCCTGATTTAATATCTATTAATTTATTTCAATTTGAAAATTAATAATATAATCCATATCAGAAAATGGTCTTTCTACATACACACAAAACATGGATGTAATACCCATTCATGAAAAAGACTACACAATTTTATGTTCAATAAGCTCTTTGACTTTTTTGTTTATTTAAGTAATTGTTAATTGGAAGGATTAAAAGTGGGAGAATCAGGATTAAACCGGTCGGACCGTCATTGAGGTTACAGACCACCAATTCAACCAATGATCATTTGGAACGTACGCAAAAATAGTCCTACGCAGAAATTACCCCTGTTCCTCATAGTGCTGTGAAAAAAGTTCTCATCTTATGTAAACAAATTATACAGTTTCTGAAAGGAAAAACATTTCTGTACATTTTATAGGTGCATTTTGCATCTTGTGATGTGAAGCCTAATCTCCATAATGATTTCTAAATATACCCCTATCTTGAGAAAACACTGGGATTTCCCATGCTATTTATAGACCCTTCACTTCCGGTGACCAGTACTGCACTGCAAGTCTGCTAACCCCACATGCCATTCTGAGGATTGTGAGCTGACATATGTAGAATTATGCCGATATATAGTCCTCTGCATGTTAAAGTTAAGGTAAAGCCCAGAGAAGCCATTGAATATTGTGAAATTAGCATAGAAGCCTATGGGAAGTGGAATTAGTGGTTTCTAGCCTTGACGTTCTATAGACTAAAACCACTAGATAGGGGTATATTTAGAAATCATTATGGAGATTAGGCTTCACATCACAAGAAGCAAAATGCACCTATAAAATGTACAGAAATGTTTTTCCTTTCAGAAACTGTTTAAATTTTTTAAATGAGATGAGAACTTTTTTCACAGCACTATGAGGAACAGGGGTAATTTCTGCGTAGGACTATTTTTGCGTACGTTCCAAATGCTCATTGGTTGAATTGGTGGTCTGTAACCTATATACATGTAAAATTTAAAAGCAAAACTATGAATTGCTAATATATTGCACTTTTGGTAAAAAAAAACTTCGTTTCGGCATGGCGTCTCCTTTCCTAATACATATGATCTCGATATAAATTTTGCTCTGAATTTTTAATACATAAAATAAAAAAAAAATCCATAAAAGAATTCATATCTATCATAAACGTATTATATAAAACTAATGAATGACATTATCAGGATAATTTAGTGCACTTTTCCTAGAATTAATCCACATCCGGATCTGCTAGTATTTGATTTTTCATTGCATGAAAGTCCATACCATCATTTACTTTTTCTATAACAAGTTCCCGTCCTAGCATTATCACTATATCGGAAATATTTTGTGCAAGCTATAATAACAATATAGAACAGTACCGAGTTAATTAATTCATGTGATGAGCCAGACAATAATCCTGGTCAATATTGTACTTACAATGTAATCATGACCTACTGAGAGTATTCATAGATGTCCATTAAGACTAATAATTGATGTATATTACAGAAGACTACACAAAAAAAAATCAATGAAAAGGACAAAATAGAATGCACAAAACGCTGATTTTATTAGGGAAAATATGAACACTGGTCGATTAGTTCTGTATGAAATCTACCGCTGAACTAGAGATAAAGAGATATTAATAACAAGTGCCTTGCAACTGTTACAATGATAGAGACAACTAAAATATGCGTGAAGGTAATCCTTCACAATAAATTCAAATACCAATAATCTAAATAGAGGTTTAAAAAGCCAACAAGCTTATTGAAACATGGGGCTACATTCAAAAGTAATTCTGATCACTTCGAACGTTAGACATAAAGTACTAAACATGACATAGGCAAACTCGACACGCATTTTTGAAAAGTAGAGGACGTTTTCCCAACCGGTGCGCTTGCTCCACACTCCCATTTAAGAATAATCAGAACAACTAATTTGAAGTTCGGTTTTCTGTTTTTTTTTTCATTTTGTACTTTGTTTCTATCTCCTTAATTTCTTCTTTCCCTTTTCTCCGCTGTATATCGTGTTTGTCCTTAATACAGTTATCCTTTCTAAACACTTCATATCATTTCAATACATTAATAGTGAGCTTTTAGCTGCCAAAATAAAAGCTGAAATAAAACCAGGAGTTCGAGGGGCTCCGGTTAAGACATATGTTAATGTAATACTGTATAAATGGAAAACATAGTGTTGATGGCAGCAAAAATGACAAAGAACCTTAAAATTTGTAGATGATAGATACAAAACCTGCAAATATGATCCTTCTGACTAATCATAGCAAGAATTCAAGAACTCGTTTTAATTTACATGGAAGTTAAAGAACCGCACAATTAAGATCTCAACTAATTCATGGTGTGGAAAACCCACCGGATAAAAACGATGCTTTTTCGATCCACATATGCTATATTTTACGCAACGATTATTCCTTCTGTATACAGATCTGTATTTTGAGAAAACCATACATTAACCCCTCAGTATAAAATCAACCAAATCAAGAACGATAACTCTTGCAAAGTGCCAATTTCATTAAAATCTATATATATATATCTTAAACGTGCAACAACCAATTGACAAATTAAGACCTGTTATGTGGTCTGTTATGTTTCTAAATTAGAAATGAAAGTGAATTCGGTGACTTTTTGAAATGCACGAATCGCCATCTATCTGATTTTTATAAAGACTGCTTGCTTAATACTACTTCTCCTATGTATACCTGGTGTACTGTGATATTAAAAAAAAAAACCTTGTTTTATTTCATGCACGACGAAATCAATTTGTTCAACGACATGACAAAGCAATGGAATGGTATTGTATTACTCCCATTATCGTGTGACCTTATAAACAGCCTATATAATTCTAATTTACAGCTTTAATCTTGATTTTCAGACAGGGAAAATGTACATACAAGAGTAAATTTGATTTTTATTCTAAAATATCAAACATAAATTTTCTTTTGTGGTTCCAGAAGAGATTTTATTGAAATATATTTTTACGCACTGTGGTAATCATGGAACGTCTATGGCCCTACGTTTCTATGATCAATGAAGCCCAGCGGTTTTCAGATCTTCCTTTTATTACGTTTTGATGTTTGGGTATCTTTTAAGGTAAAGATTTGCTTTCATTTCGCAGAAAACTATTTTTTTATACTTAAATGTGACAAAACGCTTGCTTTGTTTTTTTCAAAATAGATAATATTTGAACTTACGATCATTACAAGTATTAGGTGAGGTTTTATTTCACCACCAAGGTGTCTGTGGTTCATGTACAATTTTAGAAATAAACATAAACGAATTGATCTCACTTTTTAAATGATAAAACAAAGCATAATGATATAGACGTAAAATCATCGAGCTGTTTTGGTTCAATGTACCCTGCAGGATTAATGTTGTGCAAATTTTACCAAAACCTTACAATTTGTTCAACTTTTTTATTGAATACTTGCAAAAATTAATTTTAAACACTACTAATTTACTTTTTGTCAATACAAGATTAAAAAAAAACAAATTTACCACCAGAAAAAGATAAGTGATAGTTTTTGACAGAATTATATATAAAATTTGATTGAAAGAGTAATGATGAAAATTGTAACTTGTTAATTTAATAGTCTTACTTATAAATTAATAATTTAAAACCAGGTAGGCAGCCAATTTGCCTAAAATCAATTTGCTATAATTGGCACATACACCAAGCATAAAAACAATGACCCTGTTAAATTTACGCTGTGTCAGGTAAATGTTAAAAATTAAGCTATTTGTTTTTGAAACCTAAAATAATATATAAAAATGACTAATAACGATATAAAATATGTTTGTTTCTTTTGTAATGATATCGATATCCTTGTATGGTTACGGACCCAGTAACCCATGATAAGCACATGTATCTTATTTTTACACCAAACGTCCAACAACAAAACTAGAGGCTCTAGAGAACCTGAATCACTCATCTGGTCAAAAATATTCTTTTAAGGAGGTAGACCTAGGGTAAGGGACACAACTCTTACAAATCATTGGAACGTTTGTATTCAGCATTTTACATCAATGTCATGTAAGCATCAAAGTAACTTGGATTGATTTCATTCTGTCTCAAATGACAGCTTGATATGCTTTGGTCAAATTGAATACAATATAAAAATATCACTGACTTCATGAGTTATGTCCCTTACCCTAGGTCTACCTTCTTAAGCTTTCTAAAGCTACATGGATTCTTGACCTTACTGTAGTGTTGTCACAAGTATCATTTAATCAATCGTACGCATCTTAGTTATCTACCCGGTTTTCATATTATAAAATAAATATTTTCCAGTCATTTTTTTACTCTTCAATGGGAATAACTCCGACATTGGTTAACAGATCTTTATGAAAATTTCGTTAAAGGTTGGTCTTACCCTGCTGATCAACTTTACCCTGTCAGAATTTAGCTCAACCCATTTGTTTTTGAGTTATTCCTAGAGAGCTTCAATTTTACCCCTAATGTTTATTTTTAGTAACATTAGCCGTGTTTTGCCAGATGATAAATCCCCACATTCAGAATATTAAAGATATCGTAAGATACAATCATGCCAAGTTTGGTTACAATCCATGCAGTAGTTTAAGATGAGAAGATTTTCAAAGTTATCATAAATTCTTGGAAAAAATCAATTTCAGAACCCATAACTCACTCATGCATCAATTGATCTTTCTGAAAATTTCAGCATAGGTCCAACTCATCATGCTGAACAATTTTACTTACCACAAATTTTAGGTAAACCCAACTGTTATTGAGTTATGGACAAAATTCTGCAATTTGACCCACTATGGTCAATTTTAGTAACGGCTGCCTTGAAAATTGCAAGATCAAAAATCGCCACACACACATTGTAGAAGATGTTCTAAATAATATTCATGCTGCGTTTTGTTAAAATCAACGTATAACTTTCAGAGGAGATTTCAAAGTTGAAAATGTAACATTCGGAAAACAATCCATTTCATGACCCGTAACTCATTCATTCGTCAACAGACCTTTCTGAAAATTTTGGCATAGGTCCATCCTATCATGCTGAACAATTTTTTACCTGTTGACAGATTTCAGCTAAACCCAACTGTTTTTGAGTTATTTCCAAAATTCTGCAATTTGACCCTTATGACTTATTTTTGGTAACGGTGGCCATGTTTATGCCAGATCTAAATTTCCACACATGGATTGCTAAAAATAACCTAAGGAAAATTCATGCAAAGTTTGATTACATTCTATTAAGTAGTTTCAGAAAAGAAAATGTTTGAAAAAGTTAGTCGACGACGACGACGGACGACGGACACATAGTGATGGTAACAGCTCACATGGCCTTTCGGCCAGATGAGCTAAAAAAGCAACCTGAACGTCCTATAGAAGATTTATCTTTCAGATACCTCAATGGTAAATCTTATAATTTTGTAAGTTTTTGTCAATCATTTGCGAGAATAAAAACTGTAATGTAAAGTCAAATGTATTAAAACCTACACATTTACAAATGCAGTCATATAACACATTTCTAAAATTTAAGTTAATTTTAAATATATCAAGACCTTTTCATCGGTGCATGATTATAATTCAAAATTTTTGTAAGTGTCACTTGTTCAATCAGGTTTGCAGGGACATTGATATAGTCTTAAAAAACCTAATTTTAGTTTGCAAGATAAAAATAGCCAACAATTTTTCAACTCGGCTTTTATATAAGACGCTTATGACAACTATACAATAATCATTATGGAAACATCTCGAAGAACTAATTCTAAAATGACGGTACTGTTACTATGTCTTTGAGTCTTTCTCTTTAAACATGCATCGAAGACAGTCGGGCAACAGGTCAATAAATTCTTGCGTCCATTTAAGTAATCAGTACAAAACTGGAAAATGCCAAGAAACATTTTATTTTTCCTTAATTACCATTTAAAAAATAAACCAAAGAAAGGGTTTAAGAAAAAGTTTGAGCAGCAATCAAAATACACAATTGAGAGATGAATCCATGGACAAGACAACACCGAGAACCTACGGTACAACATACATAAGAAAAATTGCAACACATGTTTTCAAATATTTTAAAACACACGGAAACATTTGTTTAGAGCCGATAAAGGAATATATGTTTTTTGAGCCCATAAAATCACATGAAATAAACAGCTTTCATAGATTATATGAAAACTAAATCCTTTAGAAGACATATAAATACCATTTTTATTTTCCTGTTTTCCCGTTTTCATGAATTAATTTGTTAGTCCTAACCAGGTGTTTTTCATATTTTAATCATGACAATGTCAATAACATTGGAGCATAGGGGAAGAGTAATCAAGGGAACCAAGGTTATAGCGGTAATCAAAAGAATGTAATCCAGGGACAAAGACCAGACATGGAAAACAGACATACACAACAAAGAACATACATAAAGTAACTAAAATCATACATACAAAGTAAAAAAGGTAAATGAGCAACTCGGACTCCACTAAAAACTGGGAGCATGGACCAGGTGCACCGACAGGGCAAGCGTCCTCTGCCTTTCCAGAAACACCCGCCGAGTTGCTCATAAAAAGTCAAGTCCGGGGTAGGCAAACGAGGAAAGGAAAAATATGACCCGTTGAATAAATCATGGTGCAGATGGATACACCATAACGATCTACGAGTTCATGATGACGACCATAAAACTTCTGTAGTGATAACTTTAATCTTGTAGCAACATAACCCTGTTCCAGAAGCCTATTTGTTAGAGTTCTAGCGCGATACAAAAAGTCTGCGTAGTTACGGCAAGCTCTGGCATAACGTACGAGTTGTAATATGGAAACTCCATACGCAGGTGCTGAAGGGATGTTGCCACAGATGAGAGGAAAGTCATTATGTTTGGTCAACTTTTCATTTACGATCCATCTCCAAGAGTAGGTCAATAATGAAGCTGACTTTATCTCATGTTCGTTGGGGAAGATGTGCTGTATAAAATCCCGAAACTAGGATTGCCTAACGACTATATAGCGGAAACTTAGATTAAAGGGTCTAGCTAAACGATGTTCCTTCTTTTGGGTCAGATCAGCTATAAAGTCAACCTCATAAGATTGAAGGAATATGTCAGTAAGTAAAGGGGCACAATTTCCTATTGGAATGCCGACCGTTTGTTGAAAAAAAAAACGCGTCCACCACACTGACATACAGGTTGTCTATAAAAAAAATTAGAACTTTGAAAACATCTTCCTCGGTATATTTGGAAGATGATTTGGAATTGTTTTTACAAAGTATGAGGAATCTCTACCAAGAACTATATATTTGTATCTAGGTTTACCGCCTATTTGGAGTAACTACGATGTATGTTTTTGAGTCGAAATTTTAACTGAGTATAGGGAACAGAAGTATACAGAGTTGAAAAATCAAAGGTTTTAATGTTATAGTATTCTTATTACAATCTTGAAGTAGGGTTTCCAGAAGATCTTTTGAATTTTTCTGCATCCACATTGAATTAATACCACTACGGGAGTAACAAGTGTTGTGGTAGGACTGGAAACCCTCTTTGACAGCTGTGAGTATAGAAGTCAAAAGTTTAGGAGATTTGGCGGTACATTTTGCAGATCCAGCTTTGTAGCATTGTTTGTATGGTTTCTTGAGAAGTTTAGGAATAACTACGTGCAGTGTTGTACTTCCAAGTATGTTATCTATACATAATACTTTCTTTCATGATTTGTATCATATTCAAAATGCTGAGATTTTTATCTACAGACTATTTCTTTTTAAAACTAAATTTTCAACTAAAGATTTAACCATACCTAACAAGACCAGGGAGTGTATATAATTTAAAGTCCCTGACAAGACTTTCAAAACACAAGTTTCTGAACTTCATGAAATTACAATGAATAGTGCTTCATATCCCCACTTGCTGAAAATCTAATTATTATTATCTAACAGGAACTTTAGTCTAGAAGATTTTAATATTTGACAAGAACAATTCATCATGTAAAAAACTGCATATACAATAATGTCCTTCTGAAAACTAAAGGCTGACAAATTTGTGCCGAATAATTTCATATTTGACATGCTTAACAGAAAGGTGGGGTCTAAATTACTGTCTAATAAACTGAAAACTAGACAATGCCCCTAACAGGATTAATACCCCCTGCAGCCTTTTGAACCCTGTACATTTGGGGACCAATGTGGACACATGATTACTATTGGACGCAATTTTTTATGGGGGATAGTCTAAGCCCTTTTGACCCACAATTTCGATGCCATTTCCTAAACACGAAACTCCAAACTGAAAGAAATCAGTACTATTTTTTTGTGGATAACAAAGTAACAGAATATGACTGCAAATTTACTTTTTAACATAAATTCCTAACATTATGCACATCTCCAAATGGTACTTTTTCACTCAATTGAGTTCCAATACAATCCAGAAAGTTGTTGAGGAGTTGCGGATAGCACAGAAGACCAAGTTCTGCTGGAAAACACCTAAGTTGAACAGTCATCATTTCTACAATTTTCACAGAAACATAAATTCCTAACAATATGCACATCCCAGTACGATTATCTAACACTACATCAAGTTTCATTACAATCCTGCAGGTAATTAAGGAGGACTTGGGGACAACACATCAAACCAAGTTTTGCTGAGAAATGCCCAAGTTCAACAGTCTTCATTTCAACAATTTTAGTTCAAACATAAATTCCTGACAGTATGTTATATAACATACCATAAAGTTCCATAACAATGCTAAGAAAATAGTTCAAACAGACAGACAGACGGACAGACAGGGTGAAACCTATATACCCCCATAACCTCATTTGCAGGGGTATATTAAGAGGCTTGGAATGGATGTGTCCCTCATCACACCAAAACAGCATACCAAACATAATATCATTATGTGTAGTAGCTAACCAAAGATAAACAAAGTATAAGCAAACTGAAGAATATAATACCACCACATAACACATTTATTTTTAAAATTACACATTTGATAAATACATAAGATTATTCAGTCTTTGATTGTTTGCGGTAATTTTTTAGGATGAAATTCTGTAGTTCCTTTTCAGTTACATATATAACTAATGTAACACCTAATAAACATCCACAGCCAACTCCTATATGTACGAGACGATACTTGAATCCTAAGTCACAACAGAATGTGTACTGAAAAAGTGGAAATCATTTTAATTAAATTCACTGACATTGATAAAAATAGAAATGTCAATTGCTTCTTAGCTAAATTTCTGTTTATCATTAAGTAGGCCGTTTCTAAAATGAGTTCTTTGATCCCTTGCAACAACTGACATTAAATACTATACCATTTTCTAATATCCTTATATCTGCTAAAGACAAGGCCTGAAATCCATTATTCATATGAGAGTTTTCAAGGATGAGGTACAAAGAACAACATGGAATCCATAATATGCAAAATACAGATTTGATTTGTATATGTGGAAATCCACAAATCTACATCCCTGATAATTGTATTTCTTTTTACTATTGTAATTGAACCTGAATTTAAAACTTTTGTAATAAATGTAATATTTATAGACAGCAGTTTTTGTACTTCACTTTCGTATATTACTTAAACTTACCTCTGAAAACTTCATAATGATAAATGATATTATAAAAGTTACTGTGAGTGGGACTGATGGAATTAAAGATCTAAGGGGAGACAATTGTGTTCCTTTGTAGTACTGGTTGATGAACAATAAACTGAAAGTAAAAGAACAATATAGAAAGGTTACATTAGTCATAGTGCTATGTTACAAGTCAATTTTTTAGGACTATATAAGTTTTCTGATAAACTCAAAGATAGTAAACCGAAAAGAAATTCCCTCATTCCAAACTTTTGAAGTAAAAAATATCATATTATCTACAGAGTGGTATATGTATTATGTACACTAAAATTGATGTTGAACTATATATTATCCACAAGATTTTAATGTTTGAACACTTACTGTATAGCAGTACTAAGCTTACTGGCTGAATAGACAGATCTGAATATAAGAGGCAAGGTTTTTTTTCAAATTGATCTTTAAATAGCATGATTTTATGAGAGAAAACCGAATAAAAGCTACACTGAAAACATTCATGACCTGCAATGTAAGTTTTATAGTTATGAATTTTTAATTTGTTAATTACCTGAAGAATATCCTAGCTAACATGACAGCACAGTTAGCTAATATAAATCCTGCTCCACCAAAGTATTGAGGTAATAGCAGAGAACATCCCAGTGATATCAGAGAGAACAATAACATTTTACTGTTATAGCTACAAAACAAGTCAACATCAAGTTTCTATACCCCAACTCCTACAGGAAGATGATATAGGACATTATCCAAAATTACATACAAAGTATACCCTATCTAATTAAGGAATGGCTGTCATATTTTTTGGGTCTATGAAGAAACAACCTCAATCATGTCATGCACACTAAATAACCTGCATAGCATATTATTTTTAAGTGTGCACATGGGCATTGAGGTTATTTCAAATAGATCTAAAAAATACAATAATCATTCCCTTATAATTGAATTTAAGTATCAAAATTCAACAAGTATAAAAAGTTTGATGATGTCACAGTCATTACAAAATTTGATCTATGAGATTACAGACGAAATTATTTATCCAATCAGAAATCATGTTACTTCTGAAATTAAATAAAATAAAGCAACTCGCCAAATTTTAAATCAATCAATCCATTTTGCACAGAGCTAATGTCAACAAAATTTAGGATGGACAAATGGACTGACAGACAATGGGATTCCATTATACAATCCACTTGTTGAGTATGGGTGTAAATTATAAAAATTCATATTTTCATACTCATAAAATTCATGGATGTAATAATAGTTTTTATTGATTTGATTGATATCACTTCAACTTTTCATATTGATATAAAGTAAATATGTTAATTATAATTTAACTGAATTTTATTCTTCTGATAAGAAGTCTGCAGTAAGCTTTGAACATGATTACTCAGCACAATGAAATAAGAGAACCTGAATCAAACTTGAATCAATGTAACAAGTATTTAAGATATATGTTGTCATATTTTATTCAGTGGTATATAGTTATGATTTTTCCAGAATATTCAGTTTTATATACATGCAATACAAGTTATTTTTACATGTATACAGCAATGATTTTCCTGAATAAACTCAATAATGATTATCATCATGAAGCAAATTTTTCAGACAGGAATTTAACCTTGACCTCAAGAGTTGGGTTCAGCACACTGTGAATTTATTATAAAATCATACATGGTAGTATCCATAGAATTTGTTTCCTCAGTAAAATATTTGTCATTATGTACATGATGTAAAGTAATTCCTCCTACTTTACCAATATCTGAGTATTTTTTCTAAAAACATGGCTTTACATTAAACAGTAATTACTCGAAGATCACTCGATTATGCAATAAGATCTAAATGCTCCTATAGCTTATCAAAATCTATGCAATACTTGTTTAGGACCAGTATTGAAAAATGACTTTATAAAAACACATTAAAATGTTTTTTATTTGTTTACAAATCAAATAATATTATATGCCTTTCATTTAAGGAACCATATGGAAAACATATCTATATGCAAGTATTGCACTAGTTTTTCTTCAGTCCTCTACATGTGTTCTATGTTAGTCTTAAACAAAAGTATGTTGCAATTTTCCTTTGTTGTTAAACATGAATTGCATGGATTGTCAAACTAGGCAAACCCCTACTCGTACAGGAATTCGATATTGGAAAGCTTACAACAAATGCCCCATCTATTTGAAGCCACATAATAAATTTGAAATCAATCCATCCATTGGTAGCCAAGATAATTTGGACAAAATTTGGATGGACAGATGGGTAGACAAGATGATTTTAATATAGTACTTACTCTTTGAGCAGGGGTACAAAATTTTCAAATTCCTTTGTGAATGTCATTCACAGTTTACATCTTGCTTTATGGTATGGTTTTGCCAATCAATGAAGAGTAATCAAGAGACCAGACATGGAAAACAGACATGCACAACAAAGAACATAAAGTAACTAAAATCATACATACAAAGTAACAAAAGCAAATGAGCGACTCCACTAAAAACTGGGAGCATGAACCAGGTGTACCGGTAGGGAAGACTGTGTGGTAACCTGCAGAAATTAACTTGTTCATTGCTTGGTTTTTGTGTGATGACATTTCTCATTGCCAACCATACCACATCTCCTATTTTGATATTCATTAAAGATAAATACCTATCAGTTTCTTCTGTATCCATTAAAGCAAAATGGAAACACTCCATAATACCATTAACAGCTAAAACTAACACATACACACAAAAACACTTCAATATGTGAGGTCCTGAAATAAATAAAAAAAATATATATTGTGATGCCCCAACTATTTTGGGAGTTGACTATAGTTTTTGTGAGTCCCTGGTGTAGGAAATAATAATAAAGATTGGATGGAAGTTCAATCATTTATATAATTAGCAATCTTAAACTCTGCATACATAGGTAACAGCAATACCATCAATTAATAAAATGATACAGTGAATCCTAATCACAGAAATCTTTGACTCACATATATATGGAGCAAACTGCACTTGGAGCAGTTTGGTGCAGCATCAAACACTTTTCACAAGGTGACCAAGTTAATAAATAAAAACTCAATATCCCTTAACTCTGTAAGGATTAAAGTAATAATTTGTGCACCAAGTAATTTACTTGGTGCAGCACCAAACACTTTTAGTTGCTGTTGCCAAAAGTTTACTTGAGCAATTTCCTCGAAAAGTAAGCCCCAGCAGATGTTGAAGCAGTCTGCAGATAATAAATAATAGCAGCATAAAAGTTTACAAATAATTAGAAATTACCAGTTTCTGGCCAAAACTAATTTGACTTTGGGCCATAATTTTTGTAGTAAGCTAATTGGCTTCTGCGAATGTCTGTCAAAAGATCAAAGGAACAGATGACAGCTTGGTGCACACCTACGCTATTTATTAACATCATAACTAGGACATGACTTAGTACACAAACAACAGTAAATGACTACACACAATTACACATTACAAGGAATGGCACCAAATTCGATGTGCAACTCCGAACACGGAGATAAATTAACAATAATACAGTCAAGTGTGTTCGGGACAACGATAAAATGATAATTACAAATATTATTTATAACATGCAAAACAATTCTTCAGTCCAAGCATCAAGCATAGCAAAAATGACCGAATATCTGCATGTAAAAATAGCCGTGAATGAGAATTTTACACGAAACCAATAATTGACAATAATATGTCCGATACTGAAATTCACTGGGCATAACACTACCCCCTCCCTTATGAAAACAAGGATTTGTCCTCAAATCTATGCAGGTATTCTATTATTTGACAACAGATTCTCATACTAATATTTAGTAATGGGCCCTGATATAAAGTTTACAATTCCAAAATATATAACAATACAAACAAAATCAATACATTATCATACCATCATTTACCAAAACACTTCTATTTTCCAAAATAAAAACAACAACTGAAAATTTTGCAATGCAATCAGATGCACCAAGTAAAATCTTCATACGTTACCAATGACACGTACATTGTACATATTTTAAACAATGTTTTTCATCAATACTGATATCACTAATTAGAAATGTCTCTTTCATTCCTAGTGTACAAAGTCCTTGGCACCAGAAATATACATATATATCATGTACCTATTAGTATAAAAGCAAATACACTACAAGCAATAATCCTGGTGCACCCAACAACATCACACACAAGAAAAAACGAAGAAAACATAACACTTCAGCCTTCATTCAATTCACAATAGCCAACTGATTCAGCATAAATACATGTGTGAATACATGTTTCATATCAGCAAACATCTGCAACACTATTGGAATCGATAACAGTAAAGAATAATCAGTTACCAAGGTACTTTCAAAGCTCAAACATTCTAAGGTTAAAGCTTGAACCTACAATATTAACAATAAAATATGAAAAACACCCACCCAAGGGATACACGGGGATACTTCTTTACAATATCATGGGAAGTGGGAACAACAACCAATGCTTATTGTAAATAGAAAGTATAATAATTCACAATATCATCGAGACAAAATGTCTGAAATTCTGGTCTCCACTAGATTGTGTAGGTTGGTCAAGTTGTAGAAACTGCATTCTTTCTGGAGTTCTCTAAGGGCTGGAATACTTGTAGGTAGTGTAGAAATATCACTGTCATAGTTCCTACGAAGGTGGTTGAAAATGTGGTCTATGAAATAGGTGTAAATATTGTCCATGTTGTATGGCTTGAATGGTGATTCTGGCAGTACCATGTTTGATAGAATTGAGCAGGGATCCTTCATAAGAGTCTCTGCACAGGTTTCAAACCTGGATCCACCAATATTTAAAATGATTCTAGATTTTTGGCAATCAGCCATAATTTACAACTTCAACATATATTTTGGTGTAGGAATGTAGTCTACCTCCTTGGTGCTGGTAGAATCTATGTATTCTGGAGCATATAGAGAAATTGCATCTGTATTATCTGGTATTGGGCTGTTAGTTTTAATAGGAGACTGGTCTTTGAGTGTTGAGCTAGAGCTGTGAAGTAGTGTGGCAATGGAAGTTGTACATTCAGATTGATTACACATTGGTGATATTATGGTAATTGGGGAATCAGGAGCAAAAGTTGTAGATTTAATTGGAGACATTGGCACTGGAGGAAGGGTTAGGATCGGTGCATAAATAGTCATGCCTAACTTGGGAGGCTGGTTTTATGATGAGTGTCCTTTTTGTGTTGAGAGTTTTTTCTTAGGAAAAGCCTGCTACATTCTGGATATATGTATCCCAAAATTAGAGTGCTGCTCATTCATGTGTCGCTCCACCTTAAATGGTCTGTCAAAGTCATGGTTGAGACATAACCCACACCTATATAAAGTTACCTACAAGAACAATTATCAAACCATATAATTTAGGCATGATTTATTGTTATTGTTATTATTATTTTTTAACCCGGTTAATGCTGCTATGCAATCTCAATGCATAGTAATATTTTTTTTTTATTTTATAAATACTGCTAACTCTATATTCCAACCCTGGATGGTTCACTAACATATGATTTTAATCGATCATGATGAACAATTTTAATTATCGACCTGGGGCCTTTTCTTATTTTATAAATAACATCATTTATTCTCTCCAAGACTTCAAAAGGTCCTTGCCACGTTCTCTGCAATTTAGGATTCAACCCTCTTGTTCGAGCTGGACTGTACAGCCAAACAGATTCTCCGGCATTATATCTTTTAAAATTCATAATCCGGTCATATAAACGCTTCATATTATTGCTTGAAAGCATTATATGTTCTCTGGCAAATTTATGAATTTTCTCTATTTTCTGAGAAAGCTCATAAGCATATTCACTATGTAATTCCTGATACATATAATTATTTTCAGAGTGTGCTATAATCAAACCAATAGGTAAATTCATATTGCGACCAAACATCATTTCATAAGGGGAGACTTTGGTGGTCTCATGAGCAGAAGCTCTATACACCATCATTAATAGATAAATATATCATCCCAATCCTTTTGGTTCTCAGCAACAAAACTTGCCAACATATTTAAAATTGTAGAATTTGCTTTTTCAACCATGCCATCACTTTGAGGTCTTAGTCCCGTGGTTCTGGTTTTATGCAAACCTAAAAGTTTACACATTTCTTTAAAGACTTGGGATTCAAACTTTGTTCCCTGATCAGAATGAATCTCCATTGGGACTCCTAATATAGTTATGATCCTCTCAACTAGTTTATTTGCAACTGTTTTTGCTTCTTGATCCCTAATGGGAATTGCATCAGCCCATTTTGAAAAACAATCACCCACAACCAGCAAATATTTATTCCCTTTATTTGATCTTGGGACGGGACACAAAAATATCAACTGCAATTCGTTCAAGGGGAGCCCCAACATTATATTGCTGTAGAGATACTTTCAGCTTCTTAATTGGAGGTTTCTTCGAAGCACATATATCACATTGCCTACACCAATTTTCAACATCATCTCGATGTTTATACTAAGAATATCTTTCCCTAACTTTAGATAAGGTTTTCTTAACCCCTAAATGTCCCCAAGTAATGCTATTATGTAAAAGTGTTCAAACCAAATTTCTCAAATTGCTGGGCAAAACAATTAAAAACTTCCTTCCACATCCATTGATGGTCTCCCATCTATAATATAAAATCCCTTGCTTTATACACAAAGAATCCCAGCAAGTCAATAATATTTTATGGCAGCACTACAAGGAGATACAATTTCCCAAGGGGTTTTTTCTCCCTTCTCCAGCCATAATAACAATAAACTGATTTCAAAATCATTCGTTTGACTTTTCATTAAATCATGATCATCTTCATAAGTTGCAGGAAAGCTTTGCAAATCTAAAGATTCCTGATTACTCAAAAAGAAGAAGATTCCCCCAAAATCTTTCCAGATTGGATAATTATCTTAACAGCAACTATTTCTTCTTTTGAGAAACTTTTTGATAATTTTTCTGAGTTATTCCCCTTAATCTCTTTAAAAATATTGACATCAGCTGTTTAACAGTGTTGGTTTTCACATTTTTGTTCAAAACGATTACAATGACTACAACTGTCATTGCAGGGACGTCGTGATAAAGCGTCAGCATTAGAGTGAGAGCGACCTGCTCGGTGCTCAATTTCAGTCATACGCTGATAATATTTCAAACCAGCAAGCTATTTGACCTTCTGGATTTTTAAAATTTAATAACCAGCGTAAAGCACCATGATCACTATGAACAATAAAGTGTCGACCATATAAATAATGATGAAAGTGTTTTATAAACGTTACCACTGCCAAAAATTCTCTGCCAGTAACACAATATTTTCTTTCTACTCCGCTAAATGATTTGCTAAAATAAGCAATAACTTTTTCTTCCCCCTCTTGAATTTGGGAGAGTGCAGATCCTTGATATGTACTGCTTGCATCTGTATCAATTATGAATAAACCCTCATTTTTAGGGTATGCTAAAATGGGTGCATTTATTAATCGCTGCTTTAGAGTATCAAATGCTATTTAACATTTATCAGACCATACAAACGGTTGGGTTTTTCTCTGTTAATTTGTGCAACTCTCTTGCAATATCTGCAAAATGAAAAATATATTTGCGATAATAAGAGCAAAGGCCTAAAAATTATCTGATTTCTAATATTCTTAGGAACCGGCCACTCTGAAACAGCTTTTGTCTTTTCCGGGTCTGTAGCTACCCCATTTTCACTAACAACATGACCCAGAAAGGTAACATATTTTTGAAGGAAATGGCATTTCTTAGGATTTAATTTTAAATTTGCCCCTTTTAATCGATCAAGGACCTCTGTTAAGTTCTTAAGATGCTCATCAAAAGTTTTGGAGAAAACAATTATGTCATCCAAATATACTAAGCAGATTTTCCAAGTGAGCCCACTTAAAATCTTCAGCATTAATCTTTCAAAGACTACAGGGGCATTACATAACCCAAAAGCTAAAACTGTGAATTGCCACAAACCGCTACCAGGGTAAGAGAAAGCTGTTTTTGGTCTATCTTCTGGTGCAATAGCTACCTGGTGGTAACCACTTTTAAGATCCATTGTTGAATATAATTTCGAGCCAGATAAAGCATCTAAAGTATCATCTATCCGAGGTAAAGGGTGTGAATCTTTAACTGTATAGTGATTCAACATCCCATAATCAATAGCAAAACGGACAGACCAATCCTTTTTGCGTAAAATTACAACTGGTGAGCACCAAGAACTAATGCTAGGCTCTATAATATTTTGAGCTGCCATTTCCTCAATTTCAATCTGTTTCTTGAATTTTAGCTAAAGGCACCCGTCGAGGCTGTTGTCGTATTGGAGGAGTTTGTCCCGTATTTATAGTATGTTCAATCAATTCTGAACAACCAATATCAGTAGCTGATTTTGAAAAAGAATTCTGATATTTGACTAAAATATTTTTAAACTGTAATTTTTCATCCTCTGACAACTCCTTATTATTTTTATCAAATACAGTTTGAACATGTTCTGGCAAAATATTCATAGAATTTTGAGCACAATTAACTGCATTTACTGTTTGATATTCCTGAACTGTTTTAGTATCAATAGGTTCCAAAATGGCAGCTAATGTGTTTTTCTGCAAGACATGTTCTTGGTCAGTGACATTTAAAATTTTCATTGGTATTAGACCAGAATTTAGTTGAACTTCAGCTCTTGCTATAAGCAATCCATGTTTTGTTATAAATTCATCAACTGGTTCTACAAGGACCGTTTTTCCTTTAACTAAAGGGTCAACTGCTTTACCAGAAACTATAGTTTCACTTGATGGAGGCAAAACTACTTTTTCGTGAATACAAATTTTGCAACATGAATTGTATTTAAAACAAGGTAACTCTTGACCATGATAACGAATACAACTTTTGCTCACACCCAGTTTTAGTGAGAAAAACCATTCCAAGAATGCCCTTGGTTGGAATATCAGCAATTAATACATTACGTTTTATCAAATTTCCTCCCAAACTGATACGAACATCAATCTGACCAACAAAAGGAGATAGTTCACCAGTTGCGGTTATCATTTTAATTTTTACAGGAGAAATAGAAGGCCTGGATGAAGGATTTAAGCTACTAAAAAATTTCTGATTCAAAATTGTTACACTTGCACCCATGTCTACTAACATTGAAACATCTTTTCCGCAAACTTGAGTATCAATATAAAAACCTTCATCAGAGGACCCCCAACTGCTTATTTGGACTGCCATGGGCCGTTCCGTTGTTGTCGAGCTCTTGCCCATGAATTCGACTGCTGAGAGTTTCCCTGTCTCTGATGGAAATTTTGTCCATTAAATTTTTTACAGCTCTGGTTATAACTCTGATTAAAGT
This sequence comes from Perna viridis, assembly GCA_037379345.1. Classification (NCBI taxonomy): domain Eukaryota; kingdom Metazoa; phylum Mollusca; class Bivalvia; order Mytilida; family Mytilidae; genus Perna; species Perna viridis. The sequence continues at coordinate 50,490,427 of CM074511.1, read as the reverse complement.
TATTCCCCCTGCTTTGAATGCTTTGATAAGACTGTCTATTTTGATAATTTTTATGCTGATTTTGCCCTCCATTACTATAGAAATCCTTATTTTGTACTTAGAAATTTTAGTCTGTTTAATTTCATAAGCCAAGGTGGATAACTCTTTTCTTATGTCATCCATAATTTTCTCAATTCCAGCATTTGACTGTATTTCTGGTTTGACATCTCCACAAGATGTATATTTTTCAGCCCCAACCGGAAGGACAGATTTCTCATCACCAGCCCCAAAATTACTTTTACTTTGGTGATTGTCTGCTTGTTTAAAGGTTCCTAACCGGACTGCTAGTATTTCAGCTTCATATGTATTTCTTGGCCGAGCTTCCCTTATTCTTAATCTCATGTCAGGCTCTTGCAATGCATCAATAAATTGATCAAGAGCAAGAACATCGGTTACAGAAGAAGGAGCCCCGGGATAAGCACACCTAGTTAACTTTTTAATTTCCTGACAAAGGGCAGAAAGAGATTCATTTTCTTTTCTCATTCTAGTCTGCAACTGAGCCCTAAATATTTCAGATCTATGCAAAGAACCAAATCGGTTATGTAATGCATTGATAAGACTGTCAAAATCACGTCTCTGAAATTCATCTAATTCATTTAAAATAGCTCGAGCCATCCCTTTCAAACTACCAGCCAAGCAAAGAGACTTGGTATTGTAATCCCAGCAATTTATTTCAGATAGAATTTGAAATTGATTTAAATATTCTTCAATATCATCACTACCATCATATGGTTGAGGTTTCATGTTTATTCTTGAACCATTATTACCAACTGATTGAGATTGCATGGCAGCATGTTTACTAATATTGTTGTTATTTTGATGATTTAATGAAGCATGTACTTTGTCTTGGTGAAGGTTGATTTAATGAAGTGTGACTACTGCATGTACTTTGTTTTGGTGCAGGTTGATTTAATGAAGTGTGACTACTGCATGTACTTTGTTTTGGTGCAGGTTGATTTAATGAAGTGTGACTACTGCATGTACTTTGTCTTGGTGAAGGTTGATTTACAACTGGTGTAATATTTTGTATTTCAGCAGACTCATAAAATTTGTTCTCCAAATCATCATTATGTTTTGTACAAATACAATTCATTTCTTCAGTCCTCGACATTAGCCACTAGCCCAAAGCCCAGAGTTAGTAAAATCAGCCTCGGGCTAGTACAGTTTAAATGTCCATAGCCCGACCGTGCTAGTCAGATTCGAGTTATGAAGGTGCAAGATTTAAGTGTTTCAATGACTTACAACGTTGTTGTGTTTACATTCTGTCAAAAATATAATTACAAAGTTACGACAATGTCACTATTGTTTATTTTTGTCATTATTTACTTTCACGACCTTTTGTCCTTTCGTGTCAAATCATTCCAGTTAAACCTGACGATATCTGAAAACCGGGCGTTAATTAAAAACAGCAATATGCCGCAACGTTTATTTTATGTTAGAGTTACTATAAAAAACGATGATTAAAAGTAAAACTAAATAAAAACTAATTGATTTATATAATAAAATCTTTCACAAATACTTGTAGGACAACATATCGTCATTCTTGAAAGAATATGAAGAATAGTCTTTCAAGAATGATAGAAGTTTGCTAAAGAGACTTCACTGACTGTTTATTGAATCAATAAAATACATATTTCATTGATAAATTCTTTATTTTTTTTCTGAATTTTTCGGGCTATTAGTTTTGAGTTCGGGCTACCAAAAATTCAAACTTGCTAGCCCAAAGGGCTACTGGACAAAAAATTTGAAGGCAAGGACTGTTTCTTGAAATATGTTTGATACCTGCTGTTTCATGTAATCCTTTAAATTTGAAAATTTATTTTGAAATGTTTCCGGCATTACTGCAAAATTGGTAACATTTTCCTCGGTGATAATTTTAAAGGTGTCTCTTATCTCAGTTCTCAATAAATGAAAAATATCTCCTTCCAAGCAGGGAGTTTCAGCATGTGATTGTTAATGATGAGATATTTCAGATCTCGGCGAACTGTTACTCTCTGGTGATTCATTCATCACTGTATCATTTTCAGCAAATTGAATAGTATCTGACTGAATTGAATCATCCATTTTCCAAAATTTTATTTTTCAAACTACACCAGGTTAAAAAGAAAACAGCGTATCCCACTTCTGACACCAACTATTTTGGGAGTTGACTATAATTTTTGTGGGTCCCTGGTGTAGGAAATAATAATAAAGATTGGATGGAAGTTCAATAATTTATATAATTAACAATCTTAAACTCTGCATACATAGGTAACAGCAATATGATAAATTAATAAAATGATACAGTGAATCCTAATCACAGAATCTGCAGTTTGGTGCAGCATCAAACACTTTTCACAAGGTGACCAAGTTAATAAATAAAAACTCAATATCCCTTAACTCTGTAAGGATTAAAGTAACAATTTGTGCACCAAGTAATTCACTTGGTGCAGCACCAAACACTTTTAGTTCGTGTTGCCAAAAATTTACTTGGAGTAAATTCCTCGAAAAGTAAGCCTCAGCAGACACTGGAGCAGTCTGCAGATAATAAATAATAGCAGCATAAAAGTTTACAAATAATTAGAAATTACCAGTTTCTGGCTAAAACTAATTTGACTTTGGGCCATAATTTGCGTGGTAAGCTAATTGGCTTCTGCGACTGTCTGTCAAAAGATCAAAGGAACAGATGACAGCTCGGTGTACACCTACGCTATTTATTTACATCGTAACTAGGACATGACGTAGTAGACAAATAACAGTAAATAACTACACACAATTACACATTACAAGGAATGGCTTCGAACACGGAGATAAATTAACAATAATACAGTCAAGTGTGTTCGGGACAACGATAAAATGATAATTACAAGTATTATTTATAACAGGTAAAACAATTCTTCTGTCCAAGCACCAAGCATAGCAAAAATGACCGAATATCTGCATGTAAAAATACCGGTGAATGAGAATATTACACGAAACCGATAATTGACAATAATATGTCCGATACTGAAATTCACCGGGCGCAACAATATATTATCAGTACGGTGATAAAAAAAAAGCAGCGATTGTTCCCTCTAATTCTTGACCAACAGGAGCCAACTACTTCACAGAAGAGGTTATCATATATCAATAAGGAACCAAAATTAAGACAAATCTTGAATGAATTTCATGACTTGTCTGGTCATTTCTTATACTTCACATCTAGGTAGGGCGACGGTAAGATTATTCTTTAAAAACAACTACTAACAGTAACATGAATTAATACACTCATAAATTATAGGGCAGGATAATGATATATTTACCTGATCCATCAGAGAGAACACTTCCTCCATACAGATCTAGCAGTAAGTAGGCATAACTATTACCAAACACCAATATAATACTGCCTATTAAAAACATTCCTCTCAACAGGTGCTTCAGAACCTGGTAAGCCAACTGGGCTTCTTCCTGAAATATGCATCATAAAGTATGATTTCTGAGAAATATATGCAAATATAAAATTGAATGAAGTATGAAACATTCACAACCTGGTCTCTTGCAGAACAACCATACTCAATTAGTTCACACATTTATATTTATCTTATTTAAATAACATTTTGAAAAGGATTCTTCAAGTGATATCAAGACTTGAAATAAGAATTCTGCATTGGGTTAAATGTTTTTACCACACAAAAATGAATAGTAGAAAGCTTAATATAAAGTTCCAATACAGCCAACCCTTCCAAACATAAAAAAAAACTCATCCCAAATATTGTCTACAGTTACTCTAGTCACACAAAAAATGTTTATAGTAAGTTCATCCTAAGTCGACATCTTGGTTCTCAATTGTTCAATGTAGGAGGGAGGATTTTGAACTATTTTTATTGTATCTTAATAGTTATATTGAAGTTCTATATTGTTAATGCTGAAATAAAATAAATTCAGTTAATAACTTGTGATATTCAAGATTCTTGAGCTATAAAACTCTTTTCTCGATGATCCCTAAAGAATATATGACCACCTGATATTTGGCATCTGTCATTGGGTAAAAATCTAGCTATTGTTTGTTTACGATGTAACAAGTTGTTAAAAGAGAACAATGTTAGAAATGTCACAATGTCACTTTCTACCCATCACAATTTACACAAAATGTGACACAATCAAACAACCAATAGCAATGGCAAGTTTTCAATATCATTTGTTCATATAACATCATCTATGGTATGATATTACAATATCTAGCCTTCCAAAATGAAGATAAAATGACAAAATCATGGAGAATGCTTTTCTTGCTCCCTATTTGTAATAATGGAGTTCTATATGGCCAGAAAAATTGTATAAAAGGTTCCTTGTTCTTTTCATTATAGACTTGAGGTAATGCCTGAGAATGAATAATTGCGAGTCTGTCTCACACCAATATTTCTGGTAACACATTGATAAAACAAACTGCCATAATATCATGACAATTTTATTTCAATAAGCACCTATCATACTTATAGATAGTGAATTCTTCAACAGGATACCTAGTACAACAAAATAATTGAAATTCAGAACTTACTTTAGATTGATCAATGTGTTTTTCTCCTCTGTGTAGAAGTTGTGAGAAGAAAAGCCGACCACTCTCCTCTATAGGGGCAAAGACAAACCTAGGAACCATGGCTCCTAAGTTATTTACAGTACCATAAACACCTGCAAGCAAAAATAATCAATCATAATATAGAACATACCATCCTTTCTAAAATAAAAAAAAAATTAATTGCCCATAATATTGCCAATCAACAAAATCCAGGAAAAATACTATGATCATATTTCAATAAAGGTTATTTTAAGGATCAGGGAATTACGACTTCTGAAGTGACTGTCATCAGCATGTGACAAAAACTAAGACAATCACTGAAATAAAACATTTCATGAAATTGATTTTTTTTCTACAGTGTAGTAATTGTTTTATTACATAAGGCTCTATTTTACTGTTTTGTGTAAATAGTCTTATTTCAGTAATATCAGAATAAAATTTATCTTTGTGTTTTTGTGTAAAATATTTTGTTAAATATACATGTACATTTTTGATAATATTGAAGTAGGAGTATAATTGTACGTATATATACAAAAGTTTTATTCGCATGGGGTGATTTAGAGCTTTTCATAAAGACTTGAATTCACGTAAACATTTAGTTAAAAGCCTCCGTGCTTGGTCTGTTGATTTTCATGCGTTTTCAGCATCCTTTTTCTTACTAATTTCAGTGACTTCTGAATTAGTTATATTGGCTAATCTTCTTTTATTAGCTAAGTACTGTCGGAGTTACTGTCTATGCTGAGCGCTGCCATTTTGCTAACAACAATTGAGTTCTGAAAAGCTTCTGATACAATTTTATCAATACAATTTTTACAAATTTTATACAATTTTTATACCTTGATTCATTTATTAGAAACTATTTGACAATTACAATTTCATTGACGGTGATGGCTCGTGCCACATACTTTCATTCATAAATTAAGCTTGAGAGTGCAATATGATATTTCATTGTAAAGAAACATCTTTTTGCTAATCAATATGTTAGAAAATGGAATATCACCTGTACTGCTTCTGGCCAATAGAAAAACAGTAAAATGGAGCCTTATGTAACAAGAGGCTCCCAGGAGCCTCAATCATTCACCTGGTTAAATTCTGTCTTTCAAGGGCAGTACATTTATCAAGTTGTCCAACAATTTTGACTCAAGAAGACTTTGGTAGGACTTATCATAAGGATCATTTCAGCAATTGAAAGTTTGTTTCTATCTATCATAGTTTTCAAGATATTGGCTGAAAACTGTTAAAAAAAAAAAAAAAAAAAATCATTTTTCCCCTTTCAAGGGCAATAACTCTTATAAAGAGTCCTCTGACAATTTTTATGCCTAAAAACTTTTGTAGTCCTAGTCATTTCAGCTCTGAAAGAATTTTGCTAACCTAACGGTTTTGGAGATATATACGAAAAACTACTGTCTGACCACTACGTTCTGTTTTTAGTAACAGCGGCCATGTTTCTCCACGAATCAAAAATCCCCACAACAGTCCTATGCAGGATACCCCTAAGAACATTCATACCAAGTCAAAATAGCAAAAAACGTTGAAAAAGGGCAATAACTGCAACATGGCTTAATGGATTAAAATGAAAATTTGACCGCTGATAGATCTCCTCATGCTAAATACTTCTACCCATGTCAGAATTTAGCTAAACTGAATGGTTTTGGCGATATATGTGAATAACTACTGTCAAACCCCTACGTTCTATTTTTAGTAATGGCGGCCATGTTTTTCGATGGATCAAAAATCCCCATACCAGTTCTATGCAGGATACCCCAAGGAATATTCATACCAAGTTTGGTTCTAATTGGTCAAGTAGTTACAGCAGGAAAGAGTTTGGAAAAATTGTTAACGATGACGGATGACGACGACAATGGAGACGGGCACCAAGTGATGGCAGTAGCTCAAATGGCCTTCAGCCAGGTTAATTGATAAAAGTATTTATTGAATACCTTGTTCAGCAAGTGTGAGCACTCTGAATATTGTCATCACATACTTTTCACCTAAAAAATACTTCATGTGTCATAAAAATAAATTTGTAAAAACAGCAGAATGATTATTATGTATTTCATTTCCAAAGCATTGTCTAACAGGGCAATAAAAAACCTTTTTGTCTTAACTACAGGGTAGTCTTTGGGCATACATACTTCCATAAAGAAATTTAGTTCAAAATAAAATAGTTCTATCCTGAGCTCTACCTCATGGTAACACATGCTCATCAACTATCCAATATTTAAGATGAAAAGGTCAATTTTTCCAAGTATTACGCAGACTGTATATTGAGGTAAGGAAATGTCATCTTCCTTTCTTACATAGTCAATGGCGATCTTCGCCTTGTTCATTTATTTAGTTCCTGTTCCAGTATTTCAACATATATGCAGTGTTCAATATATAATAACTTTTAAGTCTTCTTATAAAAACCGCAACCATGATTTATCTATTTGAACATAATAGCATTTATATGGATAAATAAAATAGTATTTTATTCTTTATTTCAAAAAAAGAATGGATAAGTATTTTTGTATTGTAATAGGTGAAAGTCATATATTCTTGTTTGTAAAACTTGGTGTACAATGAAACCTGTCTAAACTGAACCCTGAATTAACCAAAAACCTGCCTAAACCAGACAAGTTGGGAAGTCCAATTGTGTCAGTTTAAATGTATTTTGAACCTGTCCAAACTGACCTAATTCTCCAAAAGAGGTTCGGTTTAGAGAGGTTTTACTATAGTTTACAAACCTTCAGTGAGAAAAATTTTCAGTAAGCCTTGTTTGAAGAATGATTTTGTCAAGTCAGACTGTCTCTCATCTACCAATGGCTGAAAAAATAAAAGTACCATGTACTTATATATAATATGATCAGTCAGTGACTAAGAATATGGACTACCTAATAAGTTTGGCTCTTCAGATACACTGTTTCAAATGTTAGACTAATTCAGTCAGCAAATATAGTACAAAATCTAGCTAAAAAAGGGGGAAACTTGGTTGAAATAATGATTTAACTTACACATGTAAAATGCATTTTTTAACCTATTTGGAAATAATGAAGTCCCTATGGGATTGGGTTTTCTCCCTGAATTACATTCTTTTGATTACCCCTAGAACCTTGGTTCCTTTGATTACTCTTTCTGGTAGTTTTTAATTGGCAGATATTATGAAAAACTTATTTTTTCACCATTTTAAGTTTAGATGGCACCCTAAATAATCTCATGAACACATGATCTTTCTGTTATGTTACCACAGTTACAATTTTCATATGACAGAATTCTAAAATGCATTCATCAGTTTTATGGATCTCCTTTAATGAAAGGATTTGAAAATATTCATTCTTTGTGAACGGAAAATCATTAAATCTGCTAGTTTGACAATCTAACATGCAACAATATTTCCACAAACTGACATAAAATTATTGTTGAGTGTTACCTAAATCTATCATATAATTTGTAATTAAATGAATAATGCATTCTGCTTACTGCTCATTGTCATGTATTCCACTTTTCTTTATCTTGATTGCAAAGTTGCCTGATTTTTTTTATTCCAATTTTTAAAAGTAAACTATTTCAGATCAAATACTTAAATACTGTAAAACATGCAATTTTATGATTTTCTACACGAATTTCATTTCGGGCAGTTCTGAATTTGCAGTCAACCATCAGTCACAAATGTAAAAACAATCATAATCCAAGAGTACCCTTAAAACATAAATGGCCAGTGACATGAAATTGATTGCAAGTTAAATAAAAGGTCATCTTGGGTAAGTGATTTCTTACTTTAGGGTGCTAGTATGTCATTAATTAGGAGTAAGCTCTAATTCATCGATTACTTTTACATATAGTTGGAAAAAAATGCAGTTTATTTGTTACAAATCATTTGCAGATTGTTAAAATGCTAAAATTTATAATAAGATATCCATTTGTTGGTTTAGAATCAGAAACATTACTGGAAATCATCACTTCACACTTGCAGTTGTTATAGATGCTCTATCAGTTTTTGGGTGTCTTTGGCGAGGTACGCACTTTTGGTATATAAAGCAGCAATTCCTTGAAAAATTGGTTCAGTTTGTTAGTTTAAACAGAGAAAGATTTGAAAGAAATTATAACCAAAAGTGTAGATACAGTTGAAACTTAAAGCCAAGAAGTAAGTTTGGTTTACTAAAGCCTAGAAGTTCCAATATAATTTTGAAGGTTGTGGTTTACAAGCAAGCAGTTTCAAGAAGCTTTCAGGATAATTGCGAATTACAGGGTTGTTCAATACTGTAATTTTTCTAGTAGGGAATGGTCGCAGTCCCTCAAACAGGTGGTTTGTAACTATCTATGGGCTTGCTTGAAACATAGTGTTTCAAAGACTAGGTGTCTCGGAAGCTAGGTGTTCCGAGACTAAGTATCTGGGAAGCAAGTTGTTCCGAGACTTGGTGTGGTCTCAGTATCATATTAATTTTCCCATAGACTTCTATAGGGAAGTGCATATTTTTAGGATTTTTTAAAAAATATGTAAATTGATTCAATAAAATTTCACTTATGTAGCATTTCTAAGGACATGTGAAAAAATAATTTCCTGCAATGAAAATAGGATGAGTCCACGAAGATCGGCCAGAAAAGTAGTCTTGAACTATAAATAGCCATTTTCCCTACTTTCACTTTCGTTGTGCACTCATCAAACCAACCCTTTCAGTGGAACATTTTTATGTTATTATGTTAGATTTTCTTTTAAAAAAGTTCTTCATCTTACAGTGTGATGTTTGCTCTATTTTATAAGTCATTGTTCATATCTTTTGACAAAACATTAGTTTGTAGAGAGGCAAAAAGAAAATGCACTATATTTTAATAGCATCCATGTTTTGACGTACACCCGCTCAGGGATATGCAATACGATACTGGTACCGTGTCTCAGAAACAAGGTGTTCAGGGACTAGTTTCTCCAGGAACTTGGGTTAAGGCTAAGTGGTTAATTGATTTGCTTGGTAGATGCGATTGTTGTTTAGGCTTCTTGTTTTATTGGTAGTTCGGTTAGTTAAGAACAATCAAGTTTTAATATGTGTCATAAATATTGAAGCACCTCAGATTCTGTGAAAACAGATACAAACGGCATTTCAACTTATTTTGAAATTGATAAGTATTCAAACACACTGAAAACATTACAATAGTTTGAGTTTTCCAATTATAAGTACCTTTTAAGCTGTCAGTAAAGATTAACCATAAATTGTTGAATTTACCGCATGATTTGTTGGCAATCTTACCAAGCCGACAGATGTGTGTAATGGACTGTAAAATGACGTTAATATAACTAACCCACTGAGGGTAATCCTGACATATGCTGTGATTTTTATGATTTACAAATTAAAATATTGGTAATAAAGTATTTGATTTTACTTTTCATTAGTTCATACAGAACCATGTTAATGTCTTGCATATCACTCTGTGTCTGTCATCTGCTTAAAGTCATAATATACACTGTAAGTCTCATTTGTACTGAGCTCTCTTGCCAAAAGCATCAAAATATTCATGACTGTTTTATTTTTGGGCTACAGTGAAACAAAACTGCCTTGAAAATTTCACAGTTCACAGTATACCAACCTTATCAGGTAATTTCTTTGGAAAAAAATCTCGTAGACTTTGAAATACAAAGCTAGTATCTTCACAGTCAGACAAGTATACGAAGAAAAAAACATAATAAATGGTGATATACACTAACTCTCCACAAATCTACAATAAAAAAAAAACATAATAAATTGTGATATACAATAGCTCACCACAGATCTGCAAAAAAACAACCCATAAAACCCCAAAAAAAACAATACAAATGACTAACTGTATCAAGTAAACTAACTATTACATGTTAGAAACCATTTTCATAGGCTACTTTATAGCAGGTAATTGTCGCTGAGTGCTAATTTTGGCATATTTTCGTGGTCTGCCTGAAAACAATCATTTTCTGCCAAATACTTACCCTGAGCATAAATACATAGTGCATCACTTTGTATCTGCCAAAATTAGAAACTTTAAATTTTTTAGTATTCTTTTTTGCCTCATAATCAGCAAAGTTTACATCCCACCAAAATACCCTACCAAACGGTAATAATTGAAAAAAATATTCTATTATAATTAAATTATTTCTAATCTACAGAATGTGTAGGAGTACCAGGAAGTAGCAAGTTTTTAAATACAAATGAAGCAGGTTGCTGAAGTAATGTAATATTTTCACCTATTTATCTTTACAAATACATGTAAAGCCAAATATTCAACATATGTTGTCCTTTTTGGTTGAAAGTTTTCAATTTCCAGTCACATTAAAAAAAAAAAAAACAGTCCTGACAATCATTGTAATTTCTATAACTTAACACATTATCAAATTTAAAAAAAAACTTACCTGTCCAATGGCAAAAGAAATAAGTCCTAATTCTGGCTTCCATATAATTAATGAAACAGATATTGTACTTTTGAACAATTCAGATAATGCTACTGTTGCTACCTGAAAATAATTGTAATAATGAACTGGTAATACATGTACATGTATTTTTATCAATAAATTCTAGAAATGCTTATTTATTATGTCAGAAATAGTATCTATTGATATTCAACTTAATGAAAAAGTCAGCATTTAGCTGAAGAAACCTAAAAAAAAACTTTTTTTTAACCTCAAACACTTGGAATATAAATGATTAATTAATAGTGCTTCCATCCATGATACACCAGTACCACAATCTCTCATCTTAAAAGGTAAGAATATTACATACAGACTGACAGAGAGTGATATATTTATCAAAAGGGGCACAAAAAATGAATCTGCTGAGGAATTTTGGAATATATGGAACTCATCCTACAATTCATATAGGTGTACAAAGATAATACTGATAAGTAATTTCTCATAATTTTTGAACAGTGAATTTCATAAATTATTCTATATACTGGGGTTATCAACAGTAATCATGTACATGTGTACACTTACCCTTAGACCAACGAAGAAGTATGACATGGCTATAATGAAATGAGGTCTTGCTAAGTTACAAATGACTGGAGCTAAGGCATAACTTATCACACCAATATGGTAGTTAGGTATTACTTCAGGATTGGGCACCTCAAACACATATAACCATATCAGAGAACATATCACACTAAAAAGACATGACAGGGGCACCCTGGAAAACAATAAAATGTTACATGTATAAGTATTTATATTAGTTCTGAAGTTTAATTGGTCAGGTAACTACAGTTCAATGTTTTTTCCCTAATTAGTACTAATTTATCAAGTTCTTTAACTATTTTTATCTAACTGAAAAATGTTCCTACAATAGATAAGGTTGGAATTCCATTCCTCCATATGCCAAACAAATCACAAAATTTCTTGTCAGCCTCTAGCACTGCTTCAGAAACTGAAAATAACTCAGTATCAAACAAAATAAAGAAAAAAGATTAGATATGTAGAAAATAATGCATTTGGAAGTAAATCAACAGAACAGGAAAGATGAAACATAAAGAGCTGCACTCAAGCGCAAAGTATACCAGTCCATTTTTATAACCTGTAAAAATTCTGTATGACTCCTGCATAGTTGCATGAAGTGAGCTATGCAGACTGGAAATAGACATCATCCCTCCAAATAGAATGGATTAAAAAAAAAAGATCTAACTGATAAACATCAAAATATAATAAGTTCCCTGCATCAGATAGTGTTCTTTGAGTGATATTCCTTGTCATGTATATCTATCATATTTGATCTTTGGATAGCAAGGTATACGTAAGATTTCTGCCTCCAGTCTGCACAGCTGACTTCACACAACAATGCAATGGTTACATGTAGACAAACAATTCACTGTCGAAATATTACGGAAGTCTTTAATATCTTTTGAGTTATCAAATGATATGTGAAGAGAGGTATACTATATACTGATGCATCAAAATAAGTACCCCCTACTCACAGATAAGCCACCTTTAATAAGCCTGTCATCCTTTCAATACTGTACCAATATAATATAAACTTACGTAATCCAGGAGAGATTGATGACTTGTGTCCAGTTCTTTCCCTCCAGTTTACTGAGACAGGCATTATCAATTGCTTCAGTAGATAAAAATAGTACACTTGTGTACAACAGAAATAATCTACAAAAAAAATCTTAATTCATTTTTTACAAGTTCTCTAAGTGAGTATTTCTCTAGTGTATTTGTTTACTTAAAAAAATATAGGCAAATTTTCTACAGCTTAAGAATATGTTGTTGATATTTCATAATGGAAACATTTATTAATGAAAATCATACTGCCAGGAAATCAAACCATTTTTTTGTACTTTGTATAACTTTATATAAACCATATGAGACATATAACACACAATCGCACAACAAGAAAAACTTTTGACCCTCTTATTTACTGAAAAACATATGTATAGTTGAAAATTTTTGATCAATATTTTAAAAGGATCTAAAAGATTTCTCATTTGATTTGTAAATGAAGCTGCTTCATTGTGTTATTGTCACCAACAAATCCCCTTCCTTAAAATACATTTTCTTTTCAGTTGACCTTCACCAACATATAATATACATCTTGTAATAACAAGATAGTACATACTTTCTCGTAATACACAGTTCATATATTGTTAAAACATGCACTCTCCCTTTATATTGATATATATTTATACATTGTACATGGGAAAGGACTGAATAAGTAAGATTTACTTTTGTACAATCCATTTTATTTTGAGTAAATAAAATGTGACTCAAAAATTAAACTTTTATACGTCTGTTCATAAAAAAGGACATTTCAATATTAAATGTTTCTTATTAACTATTATAGCAGAAAATAACATTTGACATTGTCAAATTTCCCATATCAAGGACAGTACAATATTTGTAACTCATGTACATGTAAGAAGTTTTCCTACAGTTTTAGCCTGGTCATAGTTATAGAATCAACTTTTAAATGCAACTTTCTATGAAATAGAGTATCAATGAATAATAGTTTTAGTTATGTGAGTTGATGCAGGTAAAATCACACTTTTAAATGTTATAACAAGTGGTTAAATTACAGAAAGTAAGACTTTGAAGGCCAATATCATTGACTACTGGCCCAAATCCTTTCAAAGTTGTGTGACTCGTATCCCAGTCCTTACCTGATATTGACAACACCTAACATATCCTTTGATACATGTCTTATAACAATCATATTCAATAAAAAGGAAGTCATCTTCAAGAACAACTGAAATATAGATAAGAGACTTTATTCAGGATATCTTATATATTGCTCAAGCATACAAACTAATAAAAAAAGTCAGACAAAATTATCATATTAGTAATTTGATGAAATAAAGATAATCGTTTATTCATTTGTTGCAGCTTTTTCAAAAAAATTGCAATTATGGCTGCCATAGAATTCTTTTTTAATACTACTACTCCAAAAAATAAGCACAAATAAAGCATTTTAATTATAATTTCAAGTGATTTGTTTTGCTGAAATAGAAGTATTATATTAACTCTCATCATTAAAAATAATTATGAATTTATACACAAGCCATTTTGGATAAAAAATTTGAAATTTTATACATGCTCTCAAATCTTCCATTATAATCAGTGATAGTGTTCCCTGCAGACCGACTTGGAAGACATGGATACCCTGCTATTTGTTTATGGGTTTTAAAAGTGTCCAGCCCTTTTCTGTCAATTTTGCTAAATAAATGTTAAATTTGCTACATGTGTCTCTAACATGCTTCAGTGACCCTTTTTCACCTGGAATCTCCTGTCTTTTTTTAAAGTTTGATTAGTCTTACTAAAAGTTTAATTTGATAAAATCTTGTTTTTTTATTTAAAAAAATAATAAAACTAGAACTAAGCAAAATGCTTGTAAAGTAAACATGAAATTAAAAGGTTCTGCCAGATTTTATCCGCTAAAAAGAATGTAAAATGTATCCACTTACAATTTTCATCAATAAATTATTTCATAAATCATAAACCACAACTATCATCCAAGGTTATACAAAATATTTTTTAAAAAATTACTCGAAGACAGAAAATGGCCAAATTTCATTAAACAGGAAGCAGATGTCCAACAGGCTTGGTATGGGAGTGTACCTGATGCAGGATACCAAATATCAAGAGGCTCTGATTAGTTGTTGCTCAGAAAATAATTTCCCCAAACATCAACCATACTATAACCCATTTTTCCCCAATGTACAATTCAGCCAAAAAGGTCAGTTGTAACTTGTAACAATGTCATCTAAATGTCATCTTCAGAAACTTGCTCCATTTAACTACTAAATATACCTGTAAAATCATATTGTATGTTGCTGATGATGCTGACTTCTTCAACATTTCTAATCTTGAGTATCTCCCCATCTTCTCAGTTTTGAAAAAACCTTGCAAACAAGGGTTACACTGAAATGAGTATCTATATTTTATTTTTACTCCAACTCATCCACCTGTAAAATTTAAACAATTTTTATCTGTGTGGCAGAGTGGAATTTAACCAGGAATTGACTGTGGATATAATATTCATTTAATGTTACTCTTTCTATATATTTTGGTATTGTATTTTATTCATTATATGATATATGATTTGAGATTAATAAACGAATGGTTTATACGTTTATTAAAACTTACTCACATTTATATTAAAATGTATACATGTTGTTACTGTTACTTGTATCAGTGTAATTGATAATCATTTACTTTGACTGATGGATTTACCTATCAGCTGATGAGCTATTTATAGAACTCTTTCTCTTTTATTTATTCTCTATTCAGGTCACATGTACTTTAAAATTCTCTTTGGGGTTTCCTTTGGAATGTGAGTATTATTCTCTTTGAGTTTGTTGAGCTGGATGGCAGACATATTGATTTCCTTGAGATTTTTATAACAGTCTATAGTTTCTGCTTAGTATTTCAAAATAAATCTACTTTGGAAGTTTAGTTGTATTGCTGAGTTTCTGGAACTTGTATTGGAAGTTTGTTTCTATATTTCTAGCACTTTATCCCACTAAAATAACTTTGTCTTAAAGAGCAGATAGTATGAGGTTGAATGTTTTGTTTGAATTTGAGAATGAATTTGCAGTATGAAAATAAACTGAGTGAATGAGTAAAATCTATTTAAACCATTTAAAGAGACTAAATGATATAAAGGATTATAAATATTTAAAATAGTTAATAATTGAGCTATTAAACCAAAAGTTTCAAAAGAGACAAATCTTGAATGAATGTGATTTCTTATAAATAAATAGGATATAAATAATTGATTAAATGGTTAAATTTTAATATGTTAAATAATATTTTTATTTAATGATGTACTCAAAGTGTTTCGTGTTTGTAATGAATGTTATTATTGTTCCATGAACACATCAGTTATGAAACATATATTTGCTTCAGGTTTTGTATGATGTGTCATACTGTATTATACCAGACAGTTAACCTGACCTTTTCATCTATTTGAGAGGTAAGCATTAAGTTGTGTTTTTATTATAATTTTTTGTGTTAACATACCATTTGTGGCAATGTTTGGCAAACTTATGTTTTGCTGTTATTTTAAATCTTACATGTTGCATACAATTAATAGAGTATAAGAGATCTGTACAGAATACTATTATGTCAGAAGTTACAAAATTATATTGGTATGAGATTTATGTCAATCATGAATAATTATAATTCATACATGTAGACGCAAGATATATTGAGTCTTAGAGACAGACAAATACTTGAAAACATAATCTATATTTTATTCTAACAATATTGTACAGGTTGACAGAATATGTTCATTATTTAAAAAATAGAGTTATCTTTCTTTTCTCTGTACTTAAAGTATTTTATTGTATTACAGGGTCAATTAATTTATTTGTAACAGATTCTAATCTGCCTTATCAATAAAAGAACCCTAAATCATCCGTGTGTATTTTGTGGATCCCAATATGGTTTCATCTGATATATTGAAGTAACTGAAAAATGTTCAGACAAGAGATGGTCTTTATTCAGAATGACTCAGATTATTGAACTTTACAAAGGATAACATTTCCTCAAGTGGCCAAACAAAAAATCAACACTATCTTATACTTTTAAAAGATGATAACTCTGACTTTGTCTACACATTCTGTTATAACAAATATGAAATGCATGTATCTCATTAAAAAATGCATATTTCATCAATTGAATGCCTTCAGCTAGCTCACATAAAAACATGTGACCATTAGTTCAAAGAATTGGTTAATTCTAGCTCTACATTTTCCTCAGGGGGTCCTTTACACTGAGTCTGCCCTATATATATAATACACACCGTACAAAATATCTGGCACGAGGTAATATATATCATGAACAATGTATAAGTCATCTTATAGAATATATGTAATAAATTTTGACTGTTTTTAATATAACACACCACAAAATTGATTGTACATGTAATTAAAAAAAAATGAAACAGGTGCTACAGTTAACTGTCTGATTAAGTTTTAATACATCCTATTACAAACAAAATATGTACTTTGAAATTGCCACAAATATAATACATTGTGACAGGTTTTATTGATATCACAGAGATTGTATTTCAACATTTTTGTATAATGGAAACAGTTTCTAAGAGTGAAAAAAGAATGAGTTTCTAAATTGTGTGTTTGTATTTGCTGACTGGATGGCATAAAATATTATGACAGAATATGAAAAGGAGCTAGTCTGTTATGTTTTAGTAAGTACATCAATATCAATCAGGTGATGCTATTAAGTTTTTATTCATTTATATATGCATTACATATTCTTTTTAAGTAGCCATTTCTATAAAGAGAATTATGCAAATGTATTTGTGTATTAGCCTCAAGAGGAAATTAAGAACAATTTGGAATTTAGATTTGCATCTGGTTTTGGGACAGGAAGTTGTGGACTAGTACATGTAGTAGATGTCAATTTCTTTTTAAGCTACTTAAATTTGGACAAACAAGAAATCTGAGAGTGACCACTCACTAGCGATACCCCCTTTTCCATCATAATATAAAGAAAATTAATGTTTTTGACATGATACATTATCCCTATAAGAAGCTTAATACATCAGTAACTTGTGATTAACTAGTAGATGAAAAAAATGTGACGAAATATTTGTATATGACCACTGTGTACGGAAACTTTGAATTTATTTACAGGAAGTATGTATCATACAAGTACAAATATAAATCCCACAATACAACACCTCTATAGGAAGTTTAATACAATACATTGGCAACCTGTGATTAATAGTATCCCAGGAAAATATGATGAAAATTTGTATATTACTGCTGTATTAGGAATTTTTTTTTGGCAAATAGGAAGCAGCCATATGAGTACAAAACACACCCCACAATACAGTAAACCCATATAAAGCTTTGTACAAAATATCAACTGTGATTAAAAGATACTAAGAATTTCAGTTACAACAAAATGTGTTACTGAATGACAGAGACAAGTAAAACAGTATATGGAGCAGGGGTATAATAAAAACAGAGTACAGGAATCGAAAATATTCAAGTAAGGTTATATATAAAACCCAGACTAAAAATAAGATGATCTGCAAGGTGCATTGTGATATGACCATGAAGATTGAACCCTGAACAGTTAGGAGAAGTATGGACATACCATTCAAACTTGATACAGCTTTGAATTTTGATTGATTAGACTTTTGAAAGTAGACGAGAAGTCACAAACTTTGATCAATTATAAACTTTTTCTATCAATTCAAATGATAACATCAATGACCCCCTTTTTTAGCCCCTTATTTTCATCAGAAGTGGGAAAAAAACCTCCAAAAACAACACGACCCTCCTCCATGTTCCTAGGAAGGATGTCTTAAAATTTCAAAAAGATTGAATAAGTTTTACTCAAGTTATCATAAATAACTAATGTTAACAGATGCCAAAGATGATGACGACAAGGTGATAACATTATACAACTGGGTTTGATAAAATTATGTTGGTAACAAAATCTGTGTCTTCTCAAGTTTAAAAACTTTAGACAACAATAATGCATGAATACTGCTAGTTTTATCAGAAAATTTTAAAAGATCATGTAGATCATAAAGATTTGATTTTAATATTATATGCAGAGTAGATGTACTTACAGTTTTGTTGTTTATGTGAGCTCTGCTTCACAAAAGGAGAGTATTGGAATAAATCTATAATACAATGACATCATGGAAACAGCAGCTTATCTGTACTGAATCGGTTCATAAATATTGCCCATACATAGCACACTTGTGTTAAAAATTGTGTATTATGTTAATATTAATATGTTTATTATAAATATAAAATTATGTATTATGAATATGTTTTGGAACTGCATTTGTCTTTTTTACATGCATACCAATAAATAAGATGTGAACACAACTACATTTTAACACAGGACAATTTCATCTTTTTTCATCAAGAGCCCCATGACTGTAAACTAAAAATAACAGTAACTCTGAAGGTTTTTTCCTTTTCTGACAAGGACTGAGCATAGGTCAAAATATTTGAACATTTATACTATAAGTTAGGTATGGAAAAATAAATAGCTGCACTTATGCATATGAAATGCCCATCTTTTCGAGGTCCCACAACTGTGAAATGAAAATACTAAAACTAATCAAAATGAAGGAGCATTTATTAAATATTGCTCCATGAAGAAAAACATAATGTATAGTTCTATATAAATATCAACCCCCCTTTTTTGTTACCATAAGATGCGAAAAAGGATGGACAGACAACAGTGTACTATAATATACATGTATATCATGCACATGTACATATGTATCTATCACAAATGTCAGGCACTTTGTAATGTACATTAGTATAAGTCCTTGGAGAAGAGGGTGATTATACATTATTTGAAAGATTCCTATAACTACAGGGGGTACACAGATTTTTATGTACAGGGCTGAAATACATGTACTTACAAAAAAAAGCCTTCACATCCAGGTCAAACTGCCTTGTGATTTGAAAACTTCACTTCGAAGGTTCTAGAGCATCATCTCCTGAACCAAAAACATACTATGTTTAACTCCAATAATGTGAAGTTTTCTTTTCTCAATACTGCATTACTGTTGGGATTTTCTTAAGAAAATACAGAATCTTACTCTACCAGCGCTCACAGTATATTACACAAATTTTGAATTTGAATCATTTGCTTTTTGCACTCATAATTTCAGTACTTAATATTCGCATATGATTTGCATAAATATGTAGTTATACGCCAAGTAATGCTGCAGATCCTTGCCGTGTTTACCACTATAGTATCATAGTTCTAGCTTCATACGAGATAAAAATGTACCTCTTAAGTATCATACACGTGTTCTAGGTGTGTTTCTTGCTTGTACGAGAATGGGAAGTTTACATGAAATGATTCGTTAGTTTTGAACATTACCCAGTTTCTGATTCAGGCACTGAGGCTCCTTACAAGACTATATAGGTCATATACATTAGCAGTCCTGATATTCATGAATATTCATTGTTTTTGCTTGTATTAGAATGGGAAATTTACATTAGAAGATAAAATGATCAATTAGCATTGAATTTTATCCAGTTTCCAATTCAAACATAGGAGTTTGTTACAATTGATTATATAAAGTCATATATACATGTATTATCAGGACACAGACATCCATATATAGCCATTGCAATAGTATAATCTTGAAAACATTTGGGTCATAACAGTTATGAAAGAGTACGCAATAATTTCAAGGGAACCAAGATTTTAGCGGAAGTCACCCAGTTTTAAAGCATATCGCATTTGTACCATTTCGTATGTTGAAAGTGAGCTAAAATCAGTAACAGTGAATATTTGACGATTAGCAACTTTGAAGACTTCAGTCTTTGATTTATTTTGGTGTCTGTAAGTTTCTTCAAGTTAATCATTGTTTCTTCACTTCATTTTTGTATCTTGAATTGGTTATCAATTGCAAGGAGTCTGGAAAGCATAAATCCAATACTTGACCTCATGACCTCATGTTCATATTTCCAGAGAAGAAACAATATTAACAGTCAAAATTCAGAGATGATGCAAAGAAACAGTAACATTCCTGTTACCTCAGCTAAATACATTTGAGCAACTATACACAAAAATGTACTTCTAGGCCACAGTCACTTTTGCCATAGGCACAGTTGTCCCCACTAAGATGTCGTACACAATGTACATGTATGCACTGTATATGTACATGTATTTCAATATATATATTTTATCCTTTCAAAGAAGCATTTGATAACTTTTTGTATAAAGCTGTATCACTGAACACCTGGCATGGCATAAATAGTGGTAAATATACACATGTAAATATGGAATGGTCAGCATTTAATTTGGGCAACACAATAATACTTCTAATAAATGACAAAATTTTTATATACATCTTTTATGTTATAACAGAGTCTCACCTTAACCAGGGCTTAGTGTTAACTTCAGGCTCATTGACTATGGCTTCCCTTCTCACTGAAAATCATCTTTGACAGTTTGATGAGTCTGTAATCTTTTCGAGTTATTTTCTCAGAACATACATGTATTTCACTTCAAAATTCTGAATAACGAAAAAAATAATTAATGATTATCAAAGAGTAATCAAGGGAACATAGGTTATAGCAGTAATCAAAAGAATGTAATCCAGGGACAAAGACCAGACATTGAAAACAGACATACACAACAAAGATCATAAAGTAACTAAAATCATACATACAAAGTAACAAAAGCAAATGTACAACTCGGACTCCACTAAAAACTGGGAACATGGACCAGGTGCACCGGTAAGGTAAGCGTCCTCTGTTTTTCTAAAAACACCAGCCAAGTTGCTCATAAAAAAGTCAAGTCCGGGGTAGACAAATGAGGAAAGGAAAACTATGACCCTTTGAATAAATCAGTTTTCATGGTGCAGATGGATACACCATAACAATCCATGAATTCATGATGATAACCATAAACTTCTATAGTAATGACTTCAATCTTGCAGCAACATAACCCTGTTCCAGAAGCCTATATGTTAGAGTTCTAGCGTGATACAAAAAGTCTGCGTAGTTTCAGCAAGCTCTGGCATAATGTATGAGTTGTGATATGAACACTCCATACGCAGGTGCTGATGTTGCCACAGATGAAAGGAAAGTTGACAATTCTGAATGAAAAGGCATCACGTTTGTCGTAAAGTTTGGTCAATAGTTTTCCTTTACCATTGATTTCTAAGTGTAGGTCAAGATATGAGGCTGACTTCACAGTGTCTGTGGTATCCTTTATCTCAAGTTCTTTGGGGTAGATGCTATGTATCAAATCCCCGAAATCAGGACTGTTTAATAGCAGAAACTGAGATCAAAGGATCTAGCGAAACGATATTCTTTCTTTCGGATCAATCAACCTCATAAGAGTGAAGGGATAGGTCAGCAAGTAAAGGAGCACAATTTGTTCCCATTGGAATGCCGACCGTTTGTTGAAAAACACGTCCACCATACTGGACAAATATGTTGTGGATTAAAAATTCCAGCATTTTGTAAATATCTTCCTCTGTATATTTGGAAGATGATTTGGAATTATTTCTTACAAAGTACGAGGAATCTCTACCAAGAACTATATATTTGTATCCTGGTGTACCATCTTTTTTGGAAAAACAATGATGTATAATGTTTTTAAGTCGGGATTTTAACTGAGTATGGGGAATAGAAGTATACAGTGTTGAAAAATCATAGGTTTTAATGCTATTATATTCAGATAATAGTCTTGAACTGATTGTCTCCAAAAGATCTTTCAAATTTTTCAGGATCCACATTGAATTAATACCACTACGGGAGTAACAAGTGTTGTGGTAGGATTGCAGACCCTCTTTGACAGTTGTGAGCATGGAAGTTAAAAGTTTTGAAAGAGGTTTGGTGGTACATTTTGCAGATCCAGCTATGAAACGTTGTTTGTATGGTTTCATATGGAGTTTAGGATATGAATTATTAATTTTGAAACTTTTTGTTTCTTTCAACTATTTCTATATTATCAAATATAAATTTACATTGAGATATAATAAATGAGCCTAGTTATGGCTGAAAGCAGTTTAATATCGTATGGCAGATATTAGGGTAAACATGGAGAAATCCAGACAATGTGGATATTCTGACAAACACTTTAAGAAAGTTTTTCAAAAAAACAAAAATAAAATAAAGAATAATTTCAAAACGAAATAATTTTCATGGCATCTTTTAGAAATATTTCTTCTGTTAATGGATTAAAATGAAAATGTGACAAAAGGTAGATCTCGTTATGCTCAACACTTTTACCCTACAATGTACATTGTATGTCAGAATTTGGCTAAACATAAAGGTTTTTAGTAACAGCAGCCATGTTTTTCAAAGGATAAAAAATCCCAACATTAGTTCTAACGATGAAGAAAATGGACACCAAGTGATAGCAATAGCTCACGTGGCCTTTGGCCAGGTGAGTTAAAAAATGGGATACCGGGTCAGGCACGGTGGGATGGGTTCCAAAAGAAGTAATCCTGAAAACCAGAAAAACTCACGGGTACAAGGGGCAGAAAGTTCAAGTAAATATAACTACTTTAAAGACTAATAGAGGAAAACATAAACTGGTTGTCCCGGAATGACAAACCCACTTTCATCTGGAACATGGATGGAACTAACCTGAGCATGGAGCATGTACACCCCAAAAAAGTTGTCCAGAAATGTAGTAAAATCTGTCCCAGGCTTATTTTCTAGTACTAGGGAGTCTTGTTGTTGGATGGTTTAGTGCATAAGGAGTTGCCATGCCTCTGATGATTATAGTTAAAGGCAAAACTGAAAAGTCTTTGAATGGGTACAATAAAACTGAAGATCCAGATAATGTTGTTTGGTGGTATCAAAAGAATGCTTGGATCGACAAGATAGGATGCTTGAAATGGTTCCAAGAAACTGTGGACCGGACAGACCGCAGCTGATCCTGGTTGACCTGTACAGCTCCCACAAAGCATTGGATCTACATTGGTAATAGAGGAGGGGGTCAGAGAACAGATTACCATTTTAGATTTACCTGCACATACAACTCATTATTAATGCCCTCTTGATCGTACTGTATTTGGTCTTTTCAAGAAGCATTACGACTGTTTGCAACAAATTTACATCTCTTGCACCAGGCAAAATGAGAATGAAGTCGAATTGGGCTTGCTTCTGGAATCAGGCTTTCCATCTCTCTTCCACTAAAAGGGTGCAAGGACATTATTCACCATTTTGTCAATTTTACACATGAAAATGACAAATCTTCCAACAGAAGTGGGGTTACCAACCCTTGCAAACCCCCTCTGGTTCCATTACTGGGGCGGATCCAGAATCTTTGAAAAGTCTATTATTTGTTAGAATTTTGTACAAATTACTTGGCTGAAGATCGAATCCACGAACTGCCTAACTTGTGGCATGGGATCTCTTGTACTTAGTGATCGCAACACTCGGATACCAGTATTGTGCAAAATACTGGTATAAAAATATATTCCAGTATTGTGATTTTTACCAAAATATATTGTACCAGTATTGTGATTTTTTCCAAAAATATTCATGTAGATGAAATAAATAATTGCAAAATACCAGACCAGACAAAAATGAAATAATATGAAGAAAAATGTTAACACTTGTTATCTTCCATTAGAAATTTTAAGATACAAAAATATTTCTAGAGAAGAACATGTATGTTAAATATGCAACAAAATTGATGAAGAAAAACATGTCTTTTTAAATTGTAATGAAAACTTTGATGTTATGTTTAAAGATAAGTGTTTCAGAAAAATACAAGCCATGATGAGTAACTTGACCATAAATGGCCATTGAATTTGCCATGTCCATCATTCAGTAAACGTGGCAAGCTTCTACACAGATCTAGCACCAAAAGTCATCTTTAGCAAAGAACCTACTGCAGTTATAGACTACATGAAGAACCATGCTCTACTAGCAGCAGCCTGTATCTGTACATGTATGTCTTTTACCAAACCCATGGAGTTTGTCAGCAGACCAAACAGTACAACTTCCGATGGTTTTAGTTGTAGGTGCATCAATCAGAGATGTACCAAGAGATTTCATATTGTACCATACACACTGGTTCATTATTTGAAAAGTCCAGTCACGTTAGACAAATGGTTATACATCATCTACATATGGAGTCAACAGAACAAAGTTACAGCAAAGTGATGTCTGCACAACTAAGTTGATGAACATGCCTATTGATCTTGGTGGAGCTGGTACAGTTGTGGAGATCGAAGTGTGTTTATATGGCAATTAAAGACACAATTACATGTACAATACCAATAAGTACAATACTGGTATTTACCAGTCTTGTACAAAATTTTGAAAAAAAAAAACACAATACTGGAATATTTTTTATACCAGTATTGCGATCGCCGAGTACAGGAGATCCGTGGCATGCACTATATCCTGAAACCACCGAAGCTGTTCAATGATATAAAAGATAAGCATGATGAAATACTTTGAAAAATATAATACGTGTTCAAAAATCACTTACTTGGACTTGCAGACAGTATTGTGAACATGACACGCCAAGCTGGTACTCTGCTTTCACCATAACTGAATAAGCTTATGGGAGCTAAGTACAATGGAAATATCCGACGAGAACCAGCTGAAGCCATTCCTCGCCTGTTACAACGTCTGCATGACAACTTACCGACTCAAACTGGCAGCAAACTGGATTACGGAAAAATTATTTACCAAATGAAGATCAATTGCACGTTTGAATGTAATATGGTTTTGTGACATGAAGAGCGTCTTTTTGATCCAGATAATTTCCCGCCATTGCTAAAATGAAAGTAGAAAATACAACTGAACGAGTGACACAATACAGTCAGAATGCCTAGAACAAAAACTGTAATGATCGTATTGTATAATATTAAGCTGCTTAAGGAATGAAATTGTCTTTTTGATTAGTCCATCAAATAACAAAAAATATGATTAGTCCTTTAATTTGTATTCCCTACATAATTTGTCATGTTTAGTTTACCAGATAAACAATAACAGTGAATAACTGAGGGTTCAAATTCGTATCATACATGTAGCTCTGGTTTAATTTTGTCAAAGTTATTGCCCATTCATTAAACTTAAGGTTGGCAAAATCATGGCGCCACTTTTTTTAAAAGCCAATACAGGTAAATACTAAGGGTTGGATTATCCAGCCAATTTAGACTTTTTGATCATTGATTCCAAACTGTACAAAAAATATTTTTGTAGAAGTCATTGGAGAGTCACATTGTCCACCATTGTCATTTAAAATATTACATGCAAGCTTACTTATTCATTATATTTGCATTAACCTCAGCCTGTACAATTTTTTTTAATTACAAGTTCGGAGTATCTGTAAAACCTGATGAAGACACTACAATATAATGAAATGCATTGTAGGTATTTACTTTTCTTGAAAAATCGTTACACTGATTAGTGGACACTGATATTTATAATAAAAATATTGACTTGTAGTCTGAAAAAAAGTTGACCCTTTGAGTGATGTATTTGGGGTGAGAAATATTTTTTATGCATAAATTACGCAAAGATTTGTGTGAATGGAAACACTGCACAACCCAGTTGCTCTGTAGGCAAATGCCTTAGCCCCAGGTCAGGGTTCTGAACACTTTTTAGTAGCCTTTTCAACTTGCTAAGTGCTGCTGCAATTACTGCTTATTCTTTTGACGCGAGGACCTGCACGGGACTAGATATGGTAGAAGCTTGTCCCTTTATTCTTGCCCAAGTAATTTCAATAAATTTTTATATAACTATACCTCTGCAAACGAAGTTTGGGGGTACATTTAGGTTTCGCCCAGTCTGTTGGAACTTCATTTTTAGCAGCTTGCAGCATTGTTATGAAACTTTGTAAGATGTAATATAACTAATGGAGATGTTTATACTGAAAGAGTTCATGTTTGGACAAAAATTGTTGGTTTGGAGTTAGCCTAGGTATTTAGAAGTACTTGCAAAATTGTGTCCAATATTATTCCTGTGTCCATACTGGTCCCAAAATGCACAGGGTACAACATGCTGCAGGGGGTATTAATCCCTTAAGGAGCACGGTCTAGTTTGAATAGGATAATTAAATATGTTGTGATAAGATATAATAGTGTTTTATTTGTATTTCTTAGCAAGTTGAAGATGACAAGCCATCAAGTTCTCAGGTGCCTTCTTCACAAGCCACACAATCCATGACCCAGGCAGAAAAGGCTGCACAGAGTATGGACCCTGCAGAACAAGAGAAACGACTGAATGACTTGGTGCAATATTTGTTGATAATGGACCAGAAAAAACTTCCTATTAAAAAGCTAGGTAATAGGCTAGTCTAGTGATATACATTTGTAATCTTACACAGTAATATTTCTCACTTCAAGGGGGCATCAGAAGAAGTTACAATAGGAATAGTAAAAACGGAGGAAATCAATAGACTAAACAATGCTTGGAACAGCTGTAGAAAAAATGAGAAAAAAACAAAAAGAACAATCAAAAGAACTAAGAAGTACACACTGAAATATACTATTATCAGTACAATTTTTCATGGCAATGATTTGTGGTATGGTACATGTATGGAGCTTGTTGATAAGTGTTTGTGACCAGGGAGTATGAGGAGAATTGGAAAAGTCTCAGTCACTCAAATACGGAGGTGTATGCCTGTATGAGTTTCTTTTTAAATTTATATTGATGGGGCTCTATAGGTTCAAAAGTAGGTCATATCAAATATGCTGATGATAAATGAATTTTGTAAGTTTTAAGACTTCTTTTTGTCAAGGAAGTCTATTTATAGACTGAACTTGACTTAGAGATTGTTGGCGACCAAATTACGTAACCAGGGTAGACATTTCAACATATAACTATCAAAATAACACACTGCGAGTTATTCTCCTTTGAAAGTTTGCATTAAGATATCGCTCCACTGCCAATCATACTTGATGTCAGATATGTGATGTTTACTTTACCTACGACATGGGAGTATAACGATATTAAGGAATTTTAATTATGTAACTTCTGTACATAAAATGCAAGCACTGTGTACATACAATGTATATGGTAATTACTACATGTACATATACATAAATAAAATAAAATGGTGAACATGTATGTACTTGTAGCAAACCATGAAGTACTTAAAATAGAAATTAAACAGAATTGTTAAATTATTTTGATTTTAAAGCAGAGACATAAACAATGTCTCAGTTTCAAGGGTAAGGATGAAAGGAGGTCATTTGACATATTCATCACATTCAGAAGATAATCTTGAACTATCAAAAAGGAGAGGTATCCAGTGAAATGAAGTAATGTCCTTGGGACATGAGTGGACACAATAGCCATGACATTACACATGCACTTGTACATGTTCCTAAAATCCAAACTTCCACACCGACCATAGACTTTTATCACATACCCTATATCACACCCATAGACCTATATCACACCTATAGACCTGTATTGCATGCCGTATATCACCCCTATACCTATATTGCATTCTATATCACACCCCTAGACTCTTATTGCCTTCTGTATATCAAACCCCAAGACTCGTATTGCACACCCTTAGACCTATATCACATACTGTATATCATACCCATAAACCCATTTTAAGTACCCTATATATCACACCCACAGACATATATTGCATACATGTACCTTATATCGCACACCCAGACCTATATCTATATTGCATAATGTGTATCATACACATGAACCTACATGTATATCACATTCTCTAAATCACACCCATAGACCTATATCGCATACCCTATATCACACCCCTAGACATATATTGCATATCATGATATATCACACCTTGCACAGAATACAGTTGAAGTACATTTTGTATAGATAAAATATAAGAAAGAAAGAACATGACATGCAAAAATCTGTTTGATATACAGTATCAACCCTTGACCCATATCACCCCGTGGGCCAGTGGCACAGCTGCCTTTGAGTTGATATAGGAGTCTCCTGTTGATACTGCATGTGATACAGATTTTGGCATGTATTATACAGTGTGGAATTTGAAGAAATAGTAATACAATGTACATGATTGTGTATTATATCCATGGAAGTCTTAACTGATAATCAATATGGTTCTTTTTTAGTACATTGTCAAGATAAACCAGATTCATTTATTTATAAAGTAAGAAACAGGATTTTCATGACACAAGAAAGACACAGTTATGTTAGAAATTCTGTGTCCATGAAAGTGCATTGAAAATGTGTTGGGTATCAAGGCTACCAATAGTAGACCTTTTCTAAGAGCTGATTTTCATGGAAATTCTTACGTGTACAATGTACTAGGTAAGTGTTGAAGGTATACATTATTTATTCATATACTTTGTATGTACATAGTTATTTAAAATGTTCAAAACTAGTGATAGGTATTATGTTTTTATTGCTAGTGTAGAACATTGTAGTCATACTTCTTTGCAGTTCACATTTGTATGTTTGTGAACAAGAAATTTTCACTGAAAACTACATAAATACATGTGCATGTACTCTATGGTTACTGGCATATGCAGTATAGTATCAATTAAAGATTTCATACATGAAATTATGATATTTGTAATATAGTAATACATGTATCTTATTTGTTTTCTACTTTACAATGTGACATTAATTGCTCATAGATAAATCAACATTCAGGGATTGATCCATAGATTTTGAAATGGGGGTCACAACATCAGTATAAATCAGCAGGTAGCTAAAATCATACATAGAAGAAGCCCTAAAGCAATATCCTTAATAAGCTTTGCATTTTCTGTATTTAGAAGGTTTTTGTCTGGTAAATGAAATGACTTTAATTTATTATTTTAAACTCATCATTTCAAACCACTTTTTATTATCTTCCTGGTTATGAGGGGATGTTGCTTTAACAATGACATGTGAAAACTAACCTGTTCTACTCTTACTTGTGTTACCAGTTATAAATAGTTATCGAAACAAAGATGTGCTCATGAAATACACTACATTTTTGTAAGGTTTTGTTATAACCACCCAACCCTTATTTTTGCCAGATTCGCAAGAAATTATATGTACGTGTAACATTATTTCCCAACAAGAGGAGGTTTTCCATATCATATGCTTAAAATACATATATATTTTCATGAATTTACATTGTAACATTTTGCATATATCGTACACTGTTATGATTTTTTCCATTGATTTCTTTTCAGTGGTCATCACTTAGAAGTTTCACTAGATCAAGTGAGAAGAAAGCAAAAGCAAAGCAGACCATTTATGTGCTGGGACACTATTTAAGCATGAAACAAAGTTCATGATTCTCAAGTGCTGGTACATGTATATGTAGCATGAAGCAGCTGTAAATGTGTATGTCAAAATCTCTGAATAAAAAACTATAAAAACATGAAGCCTGATTTCTTAGCACTTGTATAATTGCAAAACATAAGAGTTCCTTATACTGTAATCTTTTACATATTTGTGAAACAATCATGCAGAGAAAAGTGAAAGAAATGCACAAACATTGTTGAAGGCAGACAGGTATAAAACACTCAGCAATAGTGATTCATCATAAAAGAAAGTGGTACTCACAGGGTATGGGTTCACTAGCTGCTTTGTTTTTTGTTTTGAAGAGAAAAAAAGATGTATTTATACTCAAAGTGCATGTGTGATTAAGACATCATATTCCCTGTATTCACAACATCTCTATACCATTGACTTTTCAGCTTCATTGGAATCTTGAATTGCTCAAATCTATGAGCTACAAAGTTGTTTTTAGTTGAATGATCTTTAAACTGCATAGTAATTTACAACAAGAGTTCTTATCCTTTGTTTGAACTGGAAAATTCTTAGAGAAATGTAATATTAGTTAAACCCATAGCCTAATCTAGACAACAATGACAAAGACAAATTTTTAGTTTTAATTTATAACAAAAAGATTCTGCATCAAAGTGAGCATTTCTCCCATGAGATTAGACCTTTGTTCAACTTCCTCCAGTCTGCAGGATTCATTTCTACTTCATGCATCTTCAAACCGAAATTTCAAGGTGTGGATCCATTCTTTGAAAATTCATTGAATATTGATACTCAGTGATATTTGGTGGAATTCATATTTTGTAAGATTTGCTGATTTAAGTGTTAGGAAATTTGAGGACATCAATGTACGTGTACAGCCTGAATAACAAAAGTAATAATACGAAAGAAGATCCAAAAATATATATTGATAAATGAACTGTATAAATATACACAGTGTTAAAACAAATGGTTATTCTTTAAAAGGACTAAGTATTGATCTCTTGTTGAGCTTACAATTTGGTTACATGAATATTTTTTATTATTTTCAGGTCTTCCTTGACTCTGTGCCTCAGCACTTTGATTAACAGTCTTGACCAATGTTTCAATAACAAAACAAACATGTTTAGAATTCAGGTCTTTCTAAATTATTTATGATTTTCTTTAGATATAAACAAGCAAGTTTTAAAAGAATTTTCTAAAACCTTCCCATACATGATGAAAAGAGCTGGTGACAAGTTGTTGAAGGTGAGTAACTTTAGAGCAGTTTGACAGTAATGAAGTTCTTTTAAAGGCATAAACGTAACCTGTTTTATATGCCTGTCTTTATATAGCCATTAAGAGTTTAAATTATTAATTTCATCTGTGGCAACATCCCTTTAGCACCTGCGTATGGAGTTTTCATACCACAACTCATACCTTATGCCAGAGCTTGCCGTAACTACGCAGACTATTTGTATCAAAGTAGACTTCTTACAATTAGGCCTCTGGAACAGGGTTATGTTGCTACAAGATTGAAGTCGTCACTGCACAAGCAAAATTATTTCACATGATTTTCACCTGAATTCAGCAAATAAACTAAGTGACAGAGTTCACATGAAATTTGCTTGAATGGAGCCTTCATGTGAAATTCATGTGAGTGAATTTCACATGAAAATCATTGTAATTTCATGTGAAGCTCGATTAACAAGAATTTCACCTGAAAAATATTTGCCTGTGTACAGAGGTTTTATGGTCGTCGTTATGAACTCATGGAGTGTTACGGTGTATCCATCTGCACCATGAAAAGTGATTTTTTCAGTGTGTCGTAGTTTTCCTTTCCTCTCTCATCTATCCTGGACTTGACTGTTTTTGAGCAGCTCAGCAGGTGTTCCTAGAAAAGCAGAGGATGCTTACAATATCGGTGCACCTGGTCCATGTTCCCTTTTTTTTAGTGAAGTCCGAGTTGCTCATTTACTTTAGTTCCTTTGTATGTATGGTTTTGGTTGCTTTATGTTCTTTGTTGTGTTCATCTGTTTTCCATGTCTGGTCTTTGTCGCTGGATTACATTTTTTTGATTTCTGCTAGAATCTTGGTTCCCTTGATGACTCTTAATTGCCGCTGAGAGTGGGATACAGAGAAAATTGAGACACCCAGGGATAAAATTTCAAGTTCTCAAAATGTATCTGAGATCTCCCAGTATTGAAATTAATTTTGTAGTAGGTATGCCAATTAAGAACCTCTGCTTGGCTTTTTTTCTATTAAGAAGACATAATAAAACATTTTGCTGTGACGTGTGATGTCTGGTCTGTGGGTTAGATCTCACATGGCTGAAAATATGAATTTTCTGGTCTCATAAGTAAGTAATATTTTTTCCATTTATGCATCATTCAAAAATAATTCTTTTAATTTTCATTGTTTTCAGACTTAAATGTTTCATAGCAATGAGACAGGAAAAGGAGGAATAGTTTTATTATGTGTTAATGCTTGTTTTATTTTTTTTTTCTATACAAAACCAACAAAATATTAGAATATGTTTTATAATTTTTGAAATACCAATATATGTGTAACTTAACAGTTTTTTTTAGAATGCTGATATTGTCAATGTTTTATTAATATCATAAATGTATTTATTATGATAGGGTTCGATTTCAGCATTTATTTGGCAATGTTTATAAAATCAGCACCAGCTTCATGAAAGAATTGTTGTAGGTATTTGGTGTAGAGTTAACAGCATTAGAAGACAAACTGAAGGGACAGTACATACTGGTTAATAGAATAGATACAGATGTAGATGAGTTAGAGGAAGCAGGACAACAAAACATTATTACACCCATGCAATGGTAATACTCGAAAGCCAGTACCTTCAAACCAGTAGTTTGTCTTGTTCAAAACCAGCAGACTTTTTGGTTTACAAATAAAAATTATAGGAAATAGGGACAAAGCATTTGTGATGTCTTATATTTGTAGATGCACTGAAACATGAATGTCTCAAAATCGTTCTGTTGGAAGTGACATATTTCTAAAATGACATTCACAATTAGGAAGCGATTGATTTTGTAACGGAAATGCACGACATATACATTTATAGGGAAGTCTTGCATTTTTTCTGTTTGTGAAGACATCAGCAATATAACAACGAAGAGGTTTATTTTTGACAAAGTCATATATTAGATTTTAAGATACTTTGTTATAGATAATATATAATTTGTATATAATCTGGTAAATATAAAGAAAAAGAATGTTTTGTGGCATTATTTCAAAGTAAATACATTAGTGCCACAATTATGTCGTATATAAAAAAAACCAAAAATACTGAGGATTATAAATTTTGGTTTTTTTTTTTTTTTTGACATGTATTTACATTCTGAGGAAACTATGGCCACACCCAAGAAATAACAAATATATTTCCTCATATAAAAGTATTCACTGAATAATAAGTTGTTTTTGGTTGTTTTCACCATTTCTTGCCAAAAATATGACAAAAAAATACAATTTGATAGAATATCTGACTTCTGGTCAAATTTAAGCAATTCCATTGTCCTTTGAATGCAAGAACTATCTGACATCTTTGTGTTTTCCCATTTATGATTAAGTCAAGTCTCTGACTTTACAATTTAGGCTTTCAACACTTCATGATTAATTTTCAGTTATATATTAGGCCAATGAGACTATTATTGTCCCTTCTCCTTAGGCAGAAGTATGATATTACTGGTAGTAGCCACAAATTCTTTGTTTTCTAAGTTATTATCTGTTGTAGGCCAGAAGAAGATAATTCTAAGACTGGTCTGCTACTGGTGGTACTGAGTATGGTATTTATGAATGGAGAAGTCATGCAGGACAGTAAGTATAACTGTTTCAAACTTGAAGCTTGAGTTGAAACTCGGCTAGCCAATCAATGCTCCTCTGTGAAATGTGTGTTTGAAATATCACATCATTCAACTATATAAAGGATTTTTGTTTTAAAAGGTTTAATTCAAAGACTAGATTGGTGGTGATATTATTGTACAATTTTCTTACTCAGCAATACAAAAGAACATCCCTTGGAGAAGACCATGTAGGTTGGCTTAACTTGTGCCTGAATTCTTGCTAATTACAAGATATGATATACATCTAAGGTATCTATGTAGAAAAAAATACTTTGGCTGAGCCTCTAATTAATTTTAATACAAATTTCTGTTAAGTTTTATTGAATTATTATCCTAAATCAGCAGTCTAGTCTATATCAAATCTATATGTTAATTGATATCTGTGAATCAAGAGGTTACATATTTTGAAATTAATTTACTTTACCTGATCATGACCACCTCAAATGATTTATTGTTATTTAATGTTATACAGCACAGATGTGGCACACACTAAGGAGACTTGGAGTTCATCAGGAGTGAGTTGGATTAAGTATTAATATAATGTCAATTTAAACTGATATCTTTTAGATAGCAGTCTCTGTGAATGACTACACCAGACATGGTTTCTCCTGCTTTTTAGCAAAATTCCTGATTTTAACCAATTTTTTACTTCTGATTGCTTCATTTCTGATTTTTATTGGCTTTGTAAAATCATGTCTGCCACAGGATTGGTTTGTATTAATTTGTATTACCAATATATCTTTAAATTCCGAAGAAAATGATGATTAATGTAAAAATATTGTTTTTTTATTCAGTGGTTACTTCTTAGATTGTTCATTGTGGGTTTTATGGTAAATTAACATTATGTATATGGAGCACATCCTAATTTTGATTATTTTAAAGTTATTCATTTTGTTTTTCAGTACACCACATGAAGTATTTGGGGATGTGAAGAAATTGATAACACAAGAATATGTAAGACAAGGATACCTTGAATACACACGTCAACCCAACTCTGACCCAGCATTGTTTGACCTACGGTGGGGTCAGAGAGCAAGAAATGAAATCTCGAAAAGGAGTTGTCTTAACTTTGTCAGTCAGGTATGTCATTACATACTAATATTATGTGCATTTTGAGTCATTTTGAATTTACTAGTAGTTATAAATCCCTGGTGAACAGATTGATATCTTCCTATTTCAAAACTTTTAACGTCTATACTCACAGCTGTCAAAGAGGGTCTCCAGTCCTACCACAACACTTGTTACTCTCATAGTGGTATTGACTCAATGTGGATCCTGAAAAATATGAATGATCTTCTGGAGACCCTCAGTGTAAGATTGTTATCAGATTACAATAGCATTAAAAGCTATGATTTTTCAACTCTTTATACATGTACTTCTATTCCCCATACTCAGTTAAAATCCCAACTCAAAAACATTATACATCGCTGTTATTCCAAAAAAGATGGTACACATAGATAAAAATATGTAGTTTTTGGGAGAGGTTCTTCATACTTTGTAAAAAAAAAATAATTCCTAATCATCTTCCAAATATACCAATAAAGATCATTTCAAAATGCTAGAATTGTTTATTGACAACATATTTGTCCAGTGAGAAGGATGCATTTTACAACAAACGGTCAGCATTCCAATGGGAACAAATTGTGCCCCTTTGCTTGCTGACCTATTCCTTCATTTTTATAAGGCTGACTTTATAGCTGATCTGATCCAAAAGAAGAAACACCTTTAGCTAGATCCGTTAATCTTAATTTCCACTATATAGATGACGTGTTATAGTGAAGTAATCCTAGTTTCGGGAATTTGATGTATCACATCTACCCCAAAGAACTTAAAGGATACTACAGACACTGTGTAGTCAGCTTCCTATCTTGACCTACACTTAGATATTGATGGTAAAGTAAAACTAGTGACCAAACTATATGACAAACACAACAACATTTCATTCCATATTGTCAACATTCCTTTCATCTGTGGCAACATCCCTTCAGCACCTGCGTATGTAGTTTAAATATCACAACTCATATGTTATGCCAGAGCTTGCTGTAACTAAGCAGACTATTTGTATCGAGGTTGACTTCATACGATTATGCTTCTGGAACAGGGTTTTATTGCTACAGGATTGAAGTATTCACTACAGAAGTTTTATGGTAGTCATCATGAACTCGTGGATCATTATGATGTACTCATATTATTGAATGGGGGAGTGTGGGTATCAATTTGGTGAGCATTGCTTACAGTTTTTATATGACTGCCCCAAAAAATTTTTGATCGCATAATGGTATCATCCTGTCATAGTTGTTGGCATCTATTAACTTTATTTATAAAACTTGAGTAAAACTTTTCTGAATTTTAAGACATTGTTCCTAGGAATATGGCAGAGGGCCCTATAGTTTTTGGAGGGTTTTGCCCACCCCTTTTGGAAATAAGGGACTGAAGTGGAGAAAATGTTCTTGATAGAAAAAGCTTATTGTGGATCCCATTTTTATGATTCAGATGCCATTCTGTTCCTTGAAGTTCTGTTTTGAGCATTTTTATGTCATAGGCTTATCTTTAACCATTTTGGAGTTAAAGGAGTACAAAATCGGTCATTGCCCAAAAAATTGACTTTTTAAAAAAATTTGCTCCGATCTGAAATTTTTTTTAATGAATTATTTATTATTGATGCTTTGGAGTTATAAGGGGTCGAAGGGGTGTAATCCCAAAAATCAATTTTTTTTATTTTTGGTCTGAGTTTGGAAATTTTTAACTAATTTTTATAATTTTGTGCTATATTGTGTCCAAACGAGTTGTGTTTACAATATACTATAAGTCCTTATGCTTAAATGTGTCAAAAACTAATATTATTTCTACATTTGCCTTCAATTGTTCAGGTTCGACCACTGCAGTTGTATCATGCCAGGCTCCGCAAAGCTCTATTTATTTTTGTTTGATTTTGAAATTTTTTAATTAATTTTCAGATTTTGTGCTATATTGTGTCCAAACCAGTTGTTTTGTCCATAATGAACCTATAAGTGTGTCATAAACTAATAATTGTGTCCAACTTGGTACACAATAATTGTCCAAACAGTTAAACCACTGCAGTTGTATCATGCTGAACTCCATAAATCTCTTTATTCTAGTTCATATCTATTTTGTGAAACATCTGTTTACTTACTTCTGTATTGTATAAATGAGTTCAATATCATCCAACTTTTGATAATTACAGTTGTATGACAGGGAGCCAGAACAATGGACCTCACAATATGCTGCAGTGGTTGAAGATGAAGAAGGACTCCAGGAACAACAGACTTGACAGACAGTAACATCTATGATGGGACCTTTTTGTGCATGTTTCGTCATTACTCAATGGGACAAATGACCTAGGTGGATTGAACATGCTACTATTTATGGTCTTAGAACCATAATGTGTTGACTGTTTATTGAATCTGATACTATATTCTAGTCAGAAAACAGTTGTTTAAAATGAGGATTGCTCATCATGAAGGGTTTTACATAAATCAAATGTTTTCAAACTGACCATGATATTTATATTTTTAACAAATATATTTTATCAACACCTTAACCTAAATGCATCTTAATATTTCCCAAGCCATGATTTAGAAGTCTTTAGTTCTTTGACAAATTTAATAACTGTTGACTATTTTTATTATTTAATGGGTCAAAATTTTCATTTTACTGCATTTTGTTAACCTACCTTTATTTAAAAGATCTAGAAAAACAAAAATTCTACCTACTGCACTTCCTAAAACATGTTAAATTCCCTTTTTAGTCACTACATGTGCATTTACAAATTCATCATAAAAATGAACTGTGTTTGTACAAGACTTCAGTTGTGTACATGCACAAATAAGCACTGTTCTACATCTCATAATACATCATTAATATTACAGACAGAATTATTACAAATATTTTATTACATATGTCTATTAGAAATTAGCTTTTTTCATCAATTTTCATCATTTCAAAACCTATTATTTTAATTATATCCTTTGAATTTTCGTGCATTGTGAAAATTGAAATTGTGTTGATTGTGTGTCTGTGTTTTTTGGGGTTTTTTGTGAATTGTGTAGTTCATTTTTAGTATGGTATGTTGTATTACGAATGTAACAAATAGAATATATGACTTGAGTGATGACAGGATTGAAGAGATATGGTACTACCAGAATACTATCTTGTAACATGATTTCAGGCAAGATTTTAAAATAAATGATTTTACTTGGTCTTTTTGTTGTCTTCTGCACAGTACTAACATAGCATTGTAGTGTACTTATCAGAATTACCCATTTTTGGGAGAGCTAACTTAGGTTTTCCATTTTAAGTTTAAGCCAACAGACATTTGTATGTTTGGAATTAGTTCATGAAACACTTACCTGACCTTCTATAATTATTTTCTATATTTTTGCCTCAGTATCTAGTAGTAATACATATATGCTTGGTCACTGAAAGAAGTATAATTCTTAACAAGTTTGAATTATGACTTGGTAGTCAGCACTTCTCCACCAAGTCCATAGCCTGTTGGCGAGTGAAGCAAGATCCACTGAATTAATCAAATGGTTTTGTCCTGAAAGGCATGAAGGATGTGCCATTCGATTGAAAGTTAAGATTCAATTTCCTGTTTATATTAATATAAATTGTATGAGATATATCTTTTAAATGTACAAAGATTTCTTGAACATTAGGGAAAATTTACATGTTTTAAAAGTTAATAATATTGTTTGTGCACAATTTTTTTCACCATTTCTACCAATGGGAAGTCCATTTTAACAGAACATTAGGTGATACCCTGCCTGGTAATAATGATGAAAAGGGGAAGGCACTAATGACCTAACACAAAACTACATTTTGGATAATGCTGAAAAGGGAATTTAATAACAATTTTCAAAATCAAACAAAAAATTAAAAAGGATATTTTTAGGGACGTGGCCCTTTTACTTCTAACTCGAAATCCATAAGAGAGTTCTGAAATCTGATTGAAAAAAAGTTTTTTTGGGGGGGTGTGGATTGGCATTGTCCAATTTCGTACCTATTTAACTTCATTTCAACAGGAACTTATTGACATCCGAATCATCAACAATGAACCTTTTCAATCAATTCTAATGATAAACACTTATTTCCCATTTTCGTCCTTTATTTTGTAAAGGGGAGGGGGACCTCCCAAAACTATAGGACCCTCCACCATCGAAATATAAAAAAAGTTCTCAAACGAAAGTTAACGGGCACCAACGACGATGGCGACAGGGTAATACCGTTATACGACCAAAAAAAAAATGCTGTTATATAAAAACTGGAAAACACTGGAGCGCCCTTCCTTTTTCGTAATTCCGCAGCTGGTTTTTATAGACATGTCGGTGTATGTCTCCATTGTCCATCCGTTACTAGTACTAGAAAACCTTTCCGCCAATTTTCATGGAACTACGGTAAAAAAAATCGACATACAGTAACAGATGTGTGGGAATATCTTCTGGAAACCAAAACATGTATGTAACAGCCCACCATCCAAAATACGAAATTAAGTTATTTTTTTTTTATTTGAATTACAAGAACACTGATATTTCTTGGAAATGAAATTAAAATAGGTATATTGAAACAGTAAATCGGCAACGAGACTAATGAGGACAACTGATGCTCTTGTTTTCAAATGGGTTCAACAAAAAATGATTCATCTAATTCAAATACATGTATACTAGTACATCTGAGAACAAGTATCGGTTAACTTCCTTTGAAAAAGTTGAGTATGATCGGTATAGTCAATGCGAAAGCACCATAAATAAATGTCACAGTGGCTAAAGAATTCAACTTTATCTTCCATTCTAAGTTCCTCTCAGTTTGCGATAAAAGGTCCTCCATCTGAGGGCCTACATAAATCACATTAGATGTTGATTCCTTAGAATCTTTTTCACCCAAAAGTTGTTTTAGTCCAGATAATTCTTCTGTCAATTTCACATCTTGGCGCTTCAACATCTCCACAATATCACCTATTTGTGTGGATGATATTTGACGAGTGGATTTACTTGGATTACTGTCTCTAACTTGAACAACTTCACGAATGTCGGAAAGGAAAGCATCTTGTTTGCTATTTTGAAATTTAACGGCATCACAAAGTTGCATTGCTATAGATTTATAATCCTGTGTTGATTCTGTTGATGTCTGAACAATTGATCTCAGTTCTTTCATTCTTCTGTAATTGTTAATGGTAGTGCCAATTATACCAATGACAGCCCCTACAACGGAGCCAATGATGGACCAGTACTTAGTCCGTTCTGCCTGTGCTCGCTCTTTTTCGTGACTGTCCCTAAGGGCTGATGATAAAAGAGAGAAATTTGACCTAACTTGTTCCTCTAGGGTTTTTACATCATCTGCTACAGCAGTTTCTTCTTTGATAATCTCATTCTCTTTCATTACAAGTTCTAAGTACCGATCTGTGCCACGACTGGTCTTTTCTAATTCTAACGCAACATTTTTTAGTTTGGAGCTTATTGCTGTCAGAGACTGGTTTGCGTTACGTCTTCTTTCCTGGATTTCTTCAAAATTTGATTCAGCCTGTAATGCAAGATATCAATGTACAACTATAAAGTGGGTCTAATAAGATATATAATTTTACCTGTAGTTTTGATTTCAAAAAATAAAATATGGTAACTATACGGTAAACATTCTTACAATTTTACAGAAGACCCCATGCACAAAATAATGTATTGGGCTATAAGAATCATACCTCTTTTTTCAGAAGAAGGTCGGGAGGGGGTAACAGGAGACGTATGACCGCAAGACCTATTAGAGTAAGAAGCAAAGGTCAATTGGAAAGTTCGTATAATCAAAATATGATAACGAGTACCGAAGAACACCAATATTTAACCAGTGTGCGGAACTTGTCGGCACGATCAAGTTTTAAAAATCTTAATTC
Organism: Perna viridis; assembly: GCA_037379345.1. Lineage (NCBI taxonomy): Eukaryota > Metazoa > Mollusca > Bivalvia > Mytilida > Mytilidae > Perna > Perna viridis. The sequence goes on along the minus strand of CM074511.1, from coordinate 50,449,965 downwards.
TTTCTTGGCATGAGTGATTATATATTGGTTATTGGTTATTCTATTTGTTATTATGTATCGTCTTAATTATCATGTGTTAATGCCCCCCCCCCCTTTCGATGGAACATGATTGGATCTATTAACTTTGAAATTTTTATCGATTTTTTTTCCGTAATTCATTGCTATTTATAACATGAATTTTAAAATGTTGTGATCGGCCGATTGATATTCGTGTTGTGTTTTTTTTTGCAGGAGAAAGTAGATTATATATCACTATGAATTATTTTTTTTTACACAGGGAATATTTGACGAATCAATGCTATCGGTATTATGATAAAGAATAATTATCTGTTATAAATTTGGTCATTTTTGCTTGTCAATTTATCTGTTTTGCATGTTTTTTACAAATTCTATCCCCCCCCCCAAAAAAAAATCCAAAATCAAATAATTCAGTTCTATTTACCAAATACGCCACCTAATCTGAAATCCTGGATCAAACCACCGTGGATCAGCTCTTGAAATCGCTAACATTTTTGCGATGTTTTATGATGTTTAAATCAGTTATAAGTAGCAGGAGACTACACTGGACAGTGAACTGAAAATGAAATATGCCTCTCTACACATGCCTTTCCAGAACGGCTTTTCCAAGATGCACAAACGGACGAGTAAATTTATTTCAGAGTAAAAGCCCAAACCGCTAAAATTAGACAGCAAGCGGTACTATATCCATGCTATCTTACGTTTCTATCCCCTGTCTCTCAGTATCCCAATCACAAAAAATATCCTTCCGGCCCCAATATGCCTTTTTCAACTTATTTAAACAAAGACAAGCCAAATTCGATTTTTTTAGAAGAATTTAAAACACAACCTTAAGTGCTCATTTCGTATGAAAAGTTAAAGGGACTTCACTGCACTCACCTCTAATACTTTAGCTTGAGCCTCCCGGACTTGCGTCAGTCCAACGAAGTCCTCGTACTTTTGTATCCAAGAGTCCGCCAGCCCTCTAGTAGAAGGACTAAAATAGCCATCCAATGATGTTTTTGATAGGAATCTTCTGGAAAAACTGTCCAATGCTGGAGAAAACAGTAACCTTCTCGAGGAAGTCATAATGTACGCACCAAATTGTAATACGGGAGACAACTCAAATTTGTTGGTATGAAGTCGATATATTAATGACTGGGCGGATCTAGAAATTTATGAAGTGGGGTTACCACTTAAAAGTTATATTTGTTCAATTTTTCACTATCATGGAGAAATTTTATACTGTTTTTCCCTTCATTATGAGCATATTGTCTTGAACTTAAGCATTTTTGTTGCGGTGCCTATTTGAGTAAAATACCAAGGTTCATAATTACCTTTGGATATCTATGGGCCCAATTTCTCCACAAATTTCCCTCTGACTACAACCAAACCTGTGTATCTAGAGAAATTTTAAGACATAGATCCTCTAGATATGAGAACGTTACATTAATTTAATGTAAAAATATATCAAAAAGTGGCCTGACTTATCATTTCTGCAAAGAGTCCCAGAATGAACCATGTTGAGATGATATTTTTAGATGTTCCCTTTACTGGTCAATAGAAGGACAATAGACACCTGTATACAATAGGGGGATGAGTGGACCATATCAAATGCATGAATCTCTGGTGTTTGTTTATTTTAGGACTCAATGCAGAATTGATAATTACGAGTCAAGTCAGTTTTTAATATAATTTTATATAAAATCGATGAAACATATACATATCCTGCCCTGGGGATGCTATGCCTAAAATTGTCCTAGGTACACCAGCTTGTCTGCAGTCAGTGGGAAAATTTTGAAATTGTGGCCATATTTGTCGAAAGGTAATGATGAACCTTAAAGGAATACTTTGCACAGGGATTGTATACATATTGAAGAAAAACACCTCCTATCATAAAAAAGTCGGAGATAATTTTTTCCCTATACGTTTTTAAAATGTTGAACTAAGCCATTTTTGTTAGATATGCTATCATTATTCATTTCACATGGAAATTTGTAATTAACCTACAATGCTTTTTTATACTTGATCAGTATTTAGACGCTGGCAAATATATCAGTGACAGTGACGCAGGTCCAGACATGTATTGGTCTTGTTGAAGTTAAAAGAGGGCGAGATTTAAAAAAAAAGATTGGAAAAAATGTGTCCCTTTCCTGAGCTCATCGATAAACGCTTAAAAAAAGAAAAGTAGTTAACAAATTATTAAGTCTTTACGTTGACTGACGGATTTACAAGATTACATGATTATATATAAACAACAAAATTTTAACAACAGCTTCCTATGTAAAAAGATGTATCCTAAACGCATATAATTAGACACAAGTATACAAGTTTCGGATCCAGGAAAAAGGGTTCTTGAGGGTTGGACCCCCTCGTTAAAAAATTCGTCATTTTATTTTTTTTTATTATTTATTTATTTTTATTTTTATTATTATATTTTTTTTGGGGGGGGGGTCATTTTTGTTTTGTTTGTTTTGTTATGGCAAAATTTAGGTAAAATAAATGACCAAATGTTACGGCCTGGGCCATGAAAATATTTTGGATCGAACCCTTCCATTTTTATAAACTTGTGGATCCGCCTCTAGCACACTCACACTGCTATTACACGGAAATATTTAGCTGAAAACGCATTTGGCTCCGCCGTGCAGATCGATGCACACATGTTATTCCAGAAAGGTGCACCCGGTAGTTTCTGTTTTGTAACTGCAACATATTTTAGTGAAATTAATATTCCTTATTATAAATGTGTTAAATTTTACTTAGGTGTAGTCTGCCCTTTAAATTGCAATTATAAACAATATGATAAAAAGTGAGGTCCTTTCTATTTCCATGCATCATCTGATTTTTGATAAACTCGTTGATACATAAAAGTTTTTAACCGTGAAATGACTAAGTATGTACTAGAAAATTTGATATAATTTCACATTCTTTAAAAAAAGGAAATATTTATGTTCATTTTGTTTCGAACATTTTGCTTCATGGTGTATCCACGTGGTAGTGTTTATTTTTGTATGAAAAAAATTAAATACCGCTGTTAAAAGTCCGATCGCGTGTAGAGGACCTTCATTAAATATTGTGATACCCGTTTAATCTGGTCATTATGACAAGCTTATTTACTTAAATAATTGTATTCATACATTATTTCACACAGAGAAAATCCCGAATACTCTGTCGAAAGTGATACAATAGAGGGGTTTGTAGGAAAACTGGAAACTTGACCACATCAAAATGAATTTTGTCACTACTACAATTTTCTGGACCGTATTTTCAGTTTTAATTCTAAGATCTATTGCGGCACAGATTCCAATCAGCGTAGATCAGAATGGGTACCGTGGACTTACCATAGCAGTTAGCAATAAGATTACAGAAGACAGCGCACTGGTACAGAAAATCAAGGTAAACTGTATAAATGGACTTGTATTTCAGGGAGTCTGAACGTGTTTTTTATTTACTTGCAAGATTCAATCTACTAAGCATACACATTGTACAAGCTTATTCGTGTATTCACTGGGATATCAAATTATCTATTTAACAAAGTCATATCCACCCGTTGGGTAATTCGAGATAAGTCTGTCTGCCACACTTGTCCACCTGTCCCGGGACCTGAGTATAATGGTGGTAGTATTCAAGAAGTAGTTGACACGTCTGTATGATGTAGAGCATATAGCTGTATACACGAGTCAGGATATGCTACCCAGGGGCGTAGCTGCCTATACGCAAATACGCAGTTGCGTACTTTCGGAAAAAGTAACAAAAATAAAAACACACATTTTAAAGATGAAATAAAGGTTTTATGCAATGATTCACTGGGGGCCTTGAGCGACTCCCCCAAGACCCCTCGCCGTAATTTTGCGTACAAATAAAACAGGCCTGGCTACGCCCCTGCTACCATATTATTTCACGGGTTAAAAAACTACAGTCTTTACATAAAACCCAGGAAAATATCTAATATGGTTTTTTTTCAAATTCTACGCGTTGAAGTACTTCCAAATTGAGTGGGGAAACGGCCTCGGACCTCGAAGGGTATGGAAGTAATCCAGAGCATCAACAAAGCAGCCCAGCTGCTAGTAGGACTTACTCTGACTGAGATCTTTGGTCAGGTATCCCAAAGGCTGGGCTTCGCTACCCCCATCTACTAACAGACATACTACATGTAACAGAATCCCCGTAAGGGGCAGTCGTGCGAGATCCGTAAGGATAGTCAAGACCGTAAAAAAACAAAGAAGAATAATGTTTTGTAAGTGAATAAAGGTATTAGCCAGTTTTTGTAAGCAAACATGACTTACTATATGAAAACAAATATATGTGCAATGTGAAAATTAATGTAAAAAAAATCTTGTAAGAGAGGCAACACCACATCTGTATAACATTTTCTCGTTCGATAGAAAAATAAAATTATGGGTCAAATTTCAGTAAATGAATTTGTCTTTCAGGATTGGGTCACTAGTGCATCAATCGTTCTTTATAAAGCAACGAGAAATCAACTTTATTTCAAAGATGTCACAATTGTTCTACCGAAGACATGGACACTGAAGAACGAATACAAGAAAATATCTGGACAAAAATTTCCTCGAGCACACGTCAGAATAGACGAAGAGAATCCGATGGTTGGGAAAACTCCATATGTTTTTGGCCAGACTGCATGTGGTGCGCCGGGACAGTATATTCACTTGACTACCTATCTTTTAAATGCTGGGAAATTTGCAGGATTTGGAGAAATTGGTAAATATATGTACACGTCTAAACAAATAGTAAAAACAGTTTACTGTATATTCAGCACCTTGAAACCTGTACCTCCCTTTACACGATTTACATATGCAACATGTTAGTATTTTCTTATGAATTTTTTAAAAGGATTTTATGAGGGCAGGTTGCTTATTTACTTTCGTTTCTTTGTACGTGTTATTTTTGTTATGTCATGTACTTTATTGTGTGTGCGTGTCTGTTATACCTGTCTTGTCTATATCCTTGGAATATATTCTTTTGATTTTAGCTCGAATCTTGGTTCCCTTAATTACTTTGATGAATCAATTTCTGCATGAGATACTGAGCTGGCTTCATTCCTTGTGTTAAACATGAGGCTACAATAAGTTAGTCTAGTAGAACTTATTGGTTCTGGAATTGGCTTCTTATTTCGACAGCTTTGGTTTTGAGTACTTCTTGTATGCAATTAACTTTTGAACCTTGAAATTCACAAGTATTTGTTTCTAAGATTACTCCTTGAAACACATGTACAGCATACGAATATTTGCAATATTTATTTGATTGGTATTTTTTTTTATTTTTGACTTTCATATTGATGACATAAGAAAATAAAATCACGTTTGACTTGTAGACATGACCTATCACTAATGCGTTCCCAAGGTCTCTTGTGTAAGATGTCATTTTAAATTTGTCCAGTTAATTAATCTGAAGAAGAATTTAAAAGTCAAAATATAGATTAATCCCCTAATAAGATTTCGATAGAGACTACTTTATCATGCAGGTAACAAAATTGGTTTCTTACTCTATCATTCGAATTGTGAACACGTTTATAATGTACAACAGTCACTTTGAGAAGGGCTCTGAACTCCAAATGAATTGTCTGTTGGGTTCTTAAGTAAAATGTAAAACGAAAGTCAAATGTTTCTAAGTGACTTTTCTAAAGAACGCTTTATTTCTCCTTTGTTCTTTGCATGATGAGAAATCTTTATTTATACTTAGTTTCCTTTTGTTAACGCCCAGTCATGCACGTACGAAGCTAATTTTAACTGTTAAGATGTACTAGACGATCTCCATATTCGACCAGTAGTTGTCGCCGCCATGCATGTTGCCCCATGCAGGTCTGGGTGTCAAAAGAATAGGCCTGCAACAGCGTTAAGCTTGTCGTAAATGGCGACTAAATAGTGCTCAGAACCATAGCCGGGGGCTAGGGTGCTCTACCAACAGAGTAACTGGGTTGTGTGCCCAGGTGGTGGAATGTGGTACCCCTGACGTGTTACTTGCTGGGGTTGTCAGGCTATAATACGGAAAACCTGACCGCAAACCATAGTGGTGCACCGTGTTGGGAAAGATGTCACGTTCCTCGCAAGTTAAAGAACCCTACTGTTGTATTCTTCCAGAGTAGGAACCATAGGGCTCCGCCACAGGAGGAGGCTAAATTGCCCGACCCTACCCATCCCTCCCTTTTTCTTGTGGCAATCAAAATTTGTCGACCCTATTATCCGTGTGTCCCTTCCCAATTTTCATTTCATCATCATTTCATGTTTATTTTGTCATCCATTTCATGTTCATCGTCTGAATATAGCTGAAGTATTGCTGCTTGGACGTTAAACCCCAACAATCAATCAATCAATCAGTCAATCGCCGCCATGTTTCAGTTGACCGCTTCTAAAGGATTAAAATAATAACTCGTTATACTAAACATCAACAGTCAAATATAACATGCCGAACGTTTCAAGTCAACAGTTTTATGGTCGGTCATCGATAGCACCTGGTTTAAAGAGAATTGTAAACTTAGCCACTAAAAGCAGCCGTTAGTAAATCAAAACTCAAAATCAGCAAAAACCAAATGTCACAGCACTTTTCAAACTCGGGGCAATCTTTGATCCAAACAACATAAATGCCACAAATAGATTGGCTCCAAGGCCGTCATTGTGAGATCCTCACAGTTAGATAGCCAAGGACACTAATAATCCACACACATATACACGCCGTCTCTGGTTATTTATTTTCAGGAGATGTTTTCGTCCATGAATGGGGACATTTACGTTGGGGGTTGTTTGATGAGTATGCTTCTTATGAAGAAGCCGATCTGGAGAAACAATCTGCTTATTACATGGAAGACGGAACATGGAAAGCTGCAAGGTAATTTTAATCAATTCAGCATAGATTATATTTATCTTTTTTTAAATAAAACCAGGCATAAAAAGTACTCAAACTAACAGTCCATGGATCAGAAACAAAACCCTCTCATAGAGGAATTTTTATGTATACTTGTTTTTTTTTTTGTCTGTTGAAACTGTTAGGTCCCTTTGGTTGTCACTACAACCTTTAAATTAGCTAATTTCTTGACATTCACGAGACATACAATCCAAATTCCTTTTTCAGACAGGATCATTTCTATTTATTTCCATGAAACATTTAGAAGCGGCTTTATGATATTCATGAAAAAATTGTCTTCTACTACAACTTTAATAACCATTTAGAAAATCAACTTAATATTATGGGAAGAATTAGTCTGCATCGTTTTTTCAAAAACGTATGGAACAATCGAACAATTTACAGTTCATGAAATTATTGTTAAGATATTATCAAAATATCCAGAGATAAGCGCTTAAATTTTATCAATCCCCAATCAGAATGGTCCAGAGCATGAAAGTATTGTTTGTTTTTATTTGAACCTCAATAAACTAATATTCACTTATTCACACTAGGATGATTCTAGTATGTCTTTTAAAGAGAGAGTAAACTTTATAGCAAGTTATGTTTAGATTTAGGGAGAAACAACGGTGCAACAATTGAAATATTCTAACATTAATTGAAAAAAACAATATGTACATGAAAAACATACCAAGACTACCGAGAAGAAGAAGTTAACATTATCAATTTAGACTGCATGTGTGTATATATTACTTTGGTAAAGTAGGTGATATTATTTTTTTACACAGTCGATAAGTTTAAACAATATTATCATTGGATAATAACTCAAATATCGTTCAAATAAGTCATCTTAAATACACAAAGTCAACCGAATAGAATTATTTCAATACTTTGGTGTCTTGTGTACTTGTTGCAATGGATAACATCTCAGCAGCTACATTAGGCCAATACCAATTTGAAATAGGACATCCAGCACTGAGAAATTTTATTAGACGACAGTGATAATATCAGAAGGGTCAAAACGATGGTCTTTACTTTGGAGCTTATTTTTGTTTGATCTAGATGTACAGCAAAGGTAACGGGTAGAAATATAAATATAAGGACGGGTGAAAGTTGTGGTATTACTTCTGATGGGATACCGGAAAGGGACTGTATCTTTATACCGGACCAGAATTCACCGGCAGTGGCATCACTAATGGGGCATCAGAATATTTTAAAGGTAAGATACAATGCTCCCAATAACTGTTCTTACGGTCGTACAAATGAAAAGGTGTAATCACTATATTATCAAAAACAAAAACAAAAGATAAAAAACAGGATTATGTTTTTAATTTTCTAAGGAATCAACGTGATGTGTCTATCTCTACCACCCATGGATAATATTTGCTACATGTAGTATTATCGGTAGGTTTTTTCCAGTCATTCTATATTCAGAGATTCTCTTTCTGTAAAGAGTGGTTTAAATTATTTCTCCACTCGAGATGGTAATATTAAATTTTTTAACATGGAGCTTCAGACAGCATGATAAAATTTTAATTTTACCATAGAAAGTGCCGAAATAATCTTAATCAAAAATAGGCTGAAGGAGAATTGGTTTCTCCCATGAAATCTGTAGAAAACTCGGAAATGTAAAATGGCGGAAAAACTCCCACAGAAATTTAATTGCCGCCTGGTAAAAAGTCGCTTGCATTTTTAATCACCGCCTAAGAATAGTAGAAACAAAGTACACACCGTTTTGTTTAATTGATTTATAGCTCATTTACATTTTCTCATTTAAAAAAAAAAGGGCTTCCGAACAGTTTTGTACACAAGGACTTGAGGTCATGAGTTAGATCCAATAAATGGGCAAAAATTGTACTAAAAAGCGATTTTAACTATTTTGTACATTTTACTCTCCATGGTCATACACTGAAAAACCAACATGGATAGATCATTAAAACAGCATTTTAGTACAATTTTTTTTCATTGAATGGATCAAATTGATGACTGTAAGTCCCCGTGGTTTTGTGATGACCCTGACTTATTTTATTTTTTCTTCTCTCTATTCCTTGACTGAAATGTGATTTAACTCTTAACAAAAATAGAAATCCTGTAGTTTTACTTGAAGTGTACTTAATATGCATAAGCAAACAAAATTTAGTTATTATTAAACCAGAGCTTTTCCTCTGTGAATATCTCACTCTTGACAATATATATTGTTATTTTTGTTTAATTAAGAAATGTTTATATCCTGTGGATTGAAATGAACTGAAAGTGTATTTTCTATTTTAAGATGTCACAATTTTGTGATTCCGATGACTCGAGTACCAATGAAGAAGTACGACACAACAGTAAAGCTCCAAATAATCAAAACACGAGATGTAACAAGAGGAGTGCATGGCAGGTCATGAGGGAACATGATGATTTCAAAGGTGATAAATGTCATTAATTGCATACGTATACATTTTTGTAATATAATATGTATTTTACAACCTCTTGGACTTCATCACATTCGAACTGAACCTTATTTTATACCTCTCACTTAACTACACTCGCTTTATGAAGCAAGTTTTGACACTCCGGTTTCTGAACCTACCTCATCATTATAGAAACTTTTGTGGCCACCATTTACCATTTTGGAAATTGATTTCTACTGTCTTTTTAAACCAATTAACTAGTTTGTCTTTAATGTCAAGATGAAGAAAAATGTTCATTTCTTCCAATACTTTTTGTCAACAATGATGCAATTACATGTAATTTGGCTAACATCCTATATCACAAAATTTCGCCATATTTCAAAGACAAATCTATATCGATTATTTCATCTATCTTACATAAAAAAAAATTTCAACTATAAAAGGGTATTGCAGGACCTCGAGATTGAGGACTTAAAGGCTAAACCCCCTGACTGGCCTTGCAATAAACTCCTCGTTCAAGTATGCTATTTCTGGTCACGCCATTATGATAGATTTCAAAAGGAACATTATTTGGCGAGATCCTTTGATGTCAGTTTCCGCTGTGAAGATGACGTACGATCTTTTAACAACCCTAGTTTCGGGGATTTTATAAATTGCATCTACCCCTCACAAAGAACTTGAAATAAAGGACACTACAGACACAATGAAGTCAGTCCCATATCTTGACGTTTCCTTGATCTTAAAGATCGATGGTAAAAGAAAACTGTTGACAAAACTATACGACAAATGCGATTTCTCATTCCGTATTGTCAACTTTTCTTTCATAAATGGCTACATCCCTTCAGCACCTACAATTAGGCTTGTGGAACAAGGTTATACTCCTACAAGATTGAAGCATAACTCGTGCCATAACCATAATTACAGATGTATTATGGCCATCATCATGAGCTTATGGATCGTTACGGTATATCCATCTGCACCTTGAGAACAGATTTGTTCATCGTGTCATAGTTTTCCTTTCCTCTTTTGTCAACCCAGGATTTGACATTTTATGAGCAACTTGGCGGGTGTTTCTAGAATAGTAAAGGACGCTTATCCTGCCAGTGTACCTGGTCCACGCTCCCAGTTTTTGGTGGAGTCCGAGTTACTTCTTGTTTCTTTGTACGTGTAAACGTGGTTATTTCATGTTGTATGCGTATGCTTCCCCTGTCTAGTTTTTTTTATCCTTGTATGACATTCGCTCGCATGTTGGTTTGGAATGAACAGTCAATTTAACACTCAAGTAAAAAGAAAAGTGGTAACCATCTGCGTGTTCCCGAGTTCAGGCATGTTTGTTTTAGGCCAGTAATTGATCAACAATATGACAATTTGTTTGGACTGAGGCAAGATCTTTTGAATAAGAACAGGGATGACACGATTCAAGAAGACAAACAGTCGAAGAGGAGATTTCGGTTTTAACTACGAAGGATTTATATTTGGAAGTAATAACATACATGTTTTGTTAATAGGATAATTAATTGGAGAGGGTGAGTAACCAAAATATGATCACGAGTACCGAAGAACGCATAGATTTAAAGAGTGTGCGGAACTTGTTTCAAGCACGAGTAAAATCATCAAGCGTTCTTTGCACGAGTGATCATATTTTAGTTATTCACGATAACCGATTGATTATCCTATTTATTATATTGATTTTTTTCATAATGAAGAAATAAATCATGGAAGCTCCATTTAACATTGTTTTACCACAGAGTTGCCATTAATTTTGCATTGTTTTTCCCCGAGCGACAGTGATGGGTTAAATAACGACATAAATGGCCAAACCGTGGTAAGACAATGATAAAATGGAGTTTCTGTGATTTATTTCAATTCTTATAGGACAAGTTTCTTCGTATTTTTGAGTAGACGCAGCCTATATGTGTTGCACGAATGTTGGTCTTTTTTACCTTGGATGTGGTCTACAGAGCTCTGAAGCACGTCATATTAAAATTCATCAATATTTGCAACATTAATTTTAAATTATGTGATTTGCGGATTGATATCAAAGTTGTGACGTTTTGGGTCGAAAAAGTCCGAGAGTAAAGTTATCGAAGTCATTTCACAGTGTGAATTATCGAAATTTATTACACTGGGAACATTCGATAAAACTCTGCTATTATCATAATAATAATAGGTTATTAATTTTTTGGAGAGTAAATTATCGAAGTTAAATCTAACAGGAAATTGATCAATACAGAAGGGTACGGGTAGGACTATAAACCTATTTTTTGCCCCTCAAACGAACTCCAAATTTTTGAAAGTAAGTAATATTTAATACACCACACTTGTATTCTATAATCAACAGGCAACACCCCAGGCTCTCCAAGCTTAAATACTACTCCTAATTTTAAAATAGAGATAGAAACCGATCAAGCCATATGTCTGTGTCTGGATGTCTCTGGAAGTATGACGGTACGTAATCTCTGGAATGACGGTGGGTTTGCTCCATAGTGATGTCTTGATAAACAGCAATATAATGCTGGTTTTATAACTACGCGGTAAAATGGCTACAGGTAGCCTGATATTTCTGCTATTGTAAAAGCAATGTTTTAAAGAGTTAGTGGCTCACTTCTCATCTCAACCTCGAAGTTAGAGAAAACTATTTAAATAAGAAGTTGTAGTGTACTCTTAGGCTTGAGTTCATGTGTGGGATAGGCAAAATCGCAATTATTTGTTAAATTTATTGTCCATGAGCATTTAATTTACTAAAAGAATATAAAGGGAACAGGCCATTGGCCTAGTAAAACGTTAAAGATCGCTTACACAACCATTTTAAGGCAATTTTGTTTGTGACATTGTGTAATCTGACTCCTGAGTTCAAGCTCCGAGATATTGCCTATAAACATCACTCTCAGGTAAACCTACAATAATTTGGATACGATTGTCATTTTAAAAAAAAATCTGTCATTTAAAAAAAATCAATACTTTTTGCTGGCTTCAAAATTTAATTAGAACTTACAGATGCTAACTAGAATTTCAACGTTCAAGTTGTTAATTAGCGCCAATGTGTTCTTTTGATCTTTAATATGACTTCAGATTTTTACATGTTAAATTACAGGCAAATAAAAGGAATACCAAAATGTACACAGCAGCATCTAACTACCTTTTAAATATAGTTGCTACTGGAACTTCAGTTGCCGTCGTAACATTTAGCACCAAAGGTAAGATCGTAAACACCCTCCTTCAAATAAATAACCAGACAGACAGAGATAAACTAGTTGCTAGTCTGCCATCAACAACTGGAGGTCGAACTTCTATCGGTTCTGGAATGTTGTCTTGTATCCAGGTAAGCTCATTTTAAGTAATATCATCCTCATTTGTTGTTGCTTAGAAATATTTTACTTTTTAAATGCTTAGGTAAGTCAATATGTCATTGCTTATCTGCTATTATGAAAATTTATGTCGAAAAGTAGATCCATAAACATATTGAACAAAAGTATGCATGTCACTGGTACCTGCCAAAAAATCCTCAGTTTGCAGAGAAGATATTAATTGAACTAAAGTTTTAATTTTGATTTCTTTTTTGGGTTTAAGTATCATATCTGCTTGTTTTTTTCTACTGACTCATGGAAGATTATTTTAATTCTCATATTGACAGACTCTGAATACTAGTGATAGTAATTTGCAAGGATCAATGATTTACCTGGTGACAGATGGTAAGGAAACGAATGCACCTTATATTGCCGAGGTCCAGCCTGTTATCTTAGCTTCCGGTATAACAGTTAACACTTTGGCTCTTGGTGACAAATCAGATGATCAATTAGGTGGCATTTCTAGGGCATCAGGAGGACAAAGCTTTTATTACTCAGAAGATGTGGGGTCTGATACAGTTCTTATCGATGCCTTTGCTGCAACTGCTGTCGGAGAAGACTTGCCAATACAAGTATGTAATTAATTCAAGTATGTAAATAGCAATAATTCACTTTATTGGTTAAAAATACCAAGCATGACATAATTGAGATTTATCTAAATTTGCAAAAGCATTTAGCTTTGAAAAAACAATTTATACTTTCTTTCAAATGCTTCATCAGTTAGTTTTCTATAGTGAAAAAGTAATAATGAATTTATAAACAATTTAGTTCAATCGCCAAACACAATTACTTACAGTGCATGAAAGTCCTTACTAAAAATAAATCCATTATTTTAATTTATATAATGTACTGCGTTATTATCTAAATAAAAGAAAAAACCCTACATTGACATAACATTGACACCGATTGATATACATTTTTATGACAATTTGACTGTTAAATTAAGTTTGTTTTTTTTCAGATTGATAGTAAAAACTTTCTATTATCAAGTAACAAAGCTTATGAACAATCTGTTCTGATTGACCAGACTCTAGGTAGAGACACTGAATTCCAAGTCACATCAGACGGTTCTTCAAGTATCACAATTACGGCAACAGGGTCTGATGGGACAGACCACACCCAAACTAGCAGCAATGGGCTAACAACACTTAAAATTCCTAACTCACCCACAGTAGGTCTTATTTACTTTATTACAATAACTGATTGTTCGTTAATTGCATATTACAAAACTTAATACAAAATATGATTTATATTGTTTCATGCAGTAACCTCTATTCCACTGCATTAGAACCATAAACACAGCTGTTAATTTATAAAAGATATATACAAGGAGTACTCGGAACCAAAAATATGGAAACGGGAAACAAAATTCATTACTGAGGAGTTCTACTAATTACAATAAAGGTAAGGTATTCTCAGCATACTGCACATTTAGTTAAATCGGGTCAGTCATGTCCGACTACTGGGCTAGCTAATACCTTTAGGGAACAGTGGGTATATTTATTTTCGTTTAATTGCAAATCTAGTTATTTGACCAATATCCTTCTGGTAAGAATCCAAAACTGTGTCATTCAGAGGTAAAGCAGATTTGGATGTTGAGTCCATAATTATTCCAACTTATCATGGTCAAGTCTCTGCGGTCGTATCAAGTTGCATTATGTGAAGCATTTTATTTTTAAATGTAAGATGATGCTCATTTGAATAGTCAAATTTATGTATTTTAGTCCCTAAATGTTTCAAAATTTAGACCAAATCACGTTTTGATATTTGAGAGTATGCTTTGTTTTCAGGTTCTGTATTAGTCTAATTCGTTTTCTATGACCAACGTATTCGGTTAGTTGTGTCGATTTTATATAAATACCCTCGAACCAACACTCACTTGGTCATCACTATTTTAAGGAAAAGTTCCGATTATATACTTATTCCATATTTTACTTCTTCTGTTAGAAGGATGTGTATCTTAACATGCTACAATTAGAATAGTTTATATGCTTACTGGCGCATCAGGTTGAAGATTTTAAACCTTCTTTCCTTACCATCATTTGGCCATTATAAACGATACAACGAAGGGAAATTTTGCAACTTAAGTTAATGGAGGAAACTTTTTTTTAAAGTGTCTTAAATTTAAATTTCTTTCTCAGTGCAAGTGGTGGAGGTAATAAATATATAGATATATCTGCTATAACGTGTTTATTTGATAACAATTTTGCTTCTGCTACACTTACTAGTATAAAGAAAATGAACTAGCCCAACGACATTGAGATCAAATGCCGATCTAACATGAACCAAGACCAACAAGACACCAATAACTGACAACTTATAAAAAAATAATTAAACAACGTGGAATCCCATGGAGGGTTTGATTATGATTGCACCAAGGATAACATTAAGTGAGAATGTTTGAGCATGGTAATGCCTAAACGCTACAAGTAAATCAATATAAAAGACTTAAGTGTGAACATTAAATGACTGAAATTCATTTTTCAGAGTCGAGCGGCTGTTGTTGGTCCGACAAGAAGTAAACGAAACACAGCAACGGTAATAGTGTTTACTCACTGTGATTGAATCTACTGCGAAAATGATCATTGTTTATAATTCGAGGATGACCATGCTTAAAATGTACATTTTACAAGATAATTTTATAATCAAAGAAGAGCTGAAATAAATTATTCAACATCTACCTGTAAATACACGGAAGGTATACGTGTAATATTACAGCATTTACTACAGTTGTGAAGCTGAATCAATGCAAAAAATAACACGGTATACAGACGTCATATAACTATACAATGTTTAAACATAGATTTGGATTTTGGCAAAATCATGTGAAAACGTTTAATCAGCATTTTTACGAGTTCTTTACTATACAGCAAAGTTCTTGATAACTGCCCTAAAGTCTCAGTTGCACTTCATATTTTTTAGCTGTTCCATGATGTCTTCTTACAATCATCATACATTATCATCAATGAACGCATAATCCATTACGGTTCATACTTACAAATGTTTTTGTGTGATAATGTGTTATGCTTCTTCTGAATAATTGACTTCCCTTGTTTCCGTTAGTACATTGACATTTTTATGTCTTGAATCATATCATACACACGCTTTTTCATATCATACACACGCTTTTTCATTTCATACACACGCTTTTCTATTCAAAAACTTGTACCCAAGACTTTAAAATATATAGTTAAATTAGAATAAATGTTCTTTGTGTATTAGACAGAAAGTTACAGTGTTTCAGTGACTTCTACATCAAGCAATGAAATACCAGCGGTACTAAATATCCAGTCTAAAACTAAAGTGGCAGGAGATAGTACTATCAACACTCGGTCTTGGCTCTCCAGTGATAGCCATATTTACGGTTCTGGTGTCTTTCCTGTCCTTTACGTATCAGTCATGAAGGGAATGATACCCGTTCTGAAATGTAACGTGACAGCCGTTGTTGAGGGTGCAGAAACAAGTGCTCTACAGTTGAAGGATAATGGCATTGGTACAGTTTAAATTCTAGCATAGATAATTTTTTTAATCCAAAGAAAAAAAAAGAAAACAAGAAAATATTCATTTTGAAAACTGTGTTGAGAATGTATAATGTGTGATGGAAATACTTGAATTTGTTTTGATGTACTAATTTTGAAAGTACAGTTTGCCTTCATAAATTCTAGTTTGAATGAAAATTAAATATTTTTTTTTTTTACAATATTGATTATGAAGTGCATTATCATCATTTTTTGCGAAAGTTATACACATGACAGATTCAAAAAGATGAATGTTAAATAGACTCGAATGAAAGCAAAATATTTAATTGAAATTATTTTTGAGATTCGAATTCAATTTTATATACTAAACTAGCAATGCATGACATCTTTTCAAATTATGTAATATCTATGAGATACGAACTCATTCCCTTTCGCCACCACCCGCCTCGCCACAGAAGTCCAGCAAGCTAACCATTATGCCACCACCCGCCACGCTGCAGGAGTCCAGCAATCTAACCATTACGCCACTGGTCACCGCTAAGATAATGATTAGGCTACATAGTGAATCAGCTGCTGTATTTCATAAATATTACACACCATTATTTTCACTGCGTCAGAATTTGAAAAGACTCCGTGCATCGCTAATTTCCAGTGAAAAATTCAATGTATAACAAGTAATTAGACTTGTGTCATTAATATTAATTATATATTGTTTCAGGATCTGATTTAAAGGAAAATGATGGAATATATTCTGGATATATATTTTCATCAATATTTAAGAGAAATGGACGTCACAGCATAAAGATATACATCCAGAATTTGAACAACATCGCAGAAGTATTAGTTGTTAAAGAGACGAGTCAAATTGTTCAGACATACATTGGTGAGCCGTTTCTAGTACTTATTTTTTTACAAACAATTCTAAACTTGAAATAGTTTGGGTAACGCATTATCACCCCCTTAAAATAAAGGTGTGTTAAAATAGATCATGTATCTGAAGTTTGTAATCCCCAATAACTTGCAAAAGACCATCTGCAAGCGGAACGCCACTCATAAAGGGAATTCGGTGGACATATTTAGGATTAATTATTGATTTTATTTTAGACATTCTGCCAGTTCTGAAATACTTGAAAAACTTAAGTTTTTAAATTGTAAAAGTACATGTAGATAAGGAAAAATATAGGTGTTAGATACCATTAATGAGGCGAATATTTTCTGTTTGGGAAAGTCTGTTAGAAATACATGGTATTCTAGACCAGATGTCTTCTTTTTTCACCTTCTAACAAGTATTCACAATTAACTCCATTGTTATCAGAAAACAGAAAATGAAACGATGAACAGAGAGAACAACATTACAAGGTCCACTAAAACAATAAACGGAAAATCTTTTCCTTCTTAGATTTAGCTATTTTTTTCTTGCTGTAGACAATGTATATTAGTCATAACTATCCTATTCTTCAAAATGCAGCATGTAGATTTCATAGGACAACTTTTTAAATCTCATGATAAATACAGACAGAAACGAAATATTTTCCTTTAATACTTCATTTGACTAATGTTATTTTCTGTCTAACTGTTTATTCTTAAAAAAAAAAATGAAATAAAAACACATTTTCACTAATTTGCGTTCAAATAGCGGTATATTATCATTTGAAACTGAAATAATAATAGTGCATTATGAATACGCTCTTTGTATTTACATATGCATTTTAATACATGTACATATTAATTCATAACAACACAATATTTATATGTTTAAGTCCTAAAAGTTTAATAAATTCAATCCAATACCAATATTTGGCATTTCCATACGTCAATGATATACCACTACCTTTAGCTGTTCAACAAATAACCATTTGCTTATCCTTGTTGCATTTCTTACCTTGATCAAAAGCGTCTTAAATACCTTTAGTTCATTATTTAAAGCATAACAAATGTTTACAAATAATTAGTCTTTACTTCTGTACTCCCATTGTTCGTGGTGCCAACTCGAAAATAACCTGCTATGCTGGTTATTTAGTGTGCACAACAAGATTGAGGTTATTTCTTTATAGACTGAAAAAATACATCAGTCATTCCTTAAAAGTAATAGTACACTTTTCAATAGATACACAATACTCTTTACAATTAGGCTTCTGGAACAGGGTTATGTCGGTAAAAGAATGAAGTCATGAATCGTTACGGTGTATCCATCTGCACTATGAGAACTGATGTGTTCAACGTGTCATAGTTTCCCTTACCTCTTTCCGAACTCATATTTTATTAGCAAGTTAGCGGGTGTTTTTAGAAGAAAAAAAGACGCTTACCCTATTGGTGCGCCTGGTCCATGCTCCCCGTTTTTAGTGGAGTCCGAGCTGCTCATTTACTTTTTTTTCGTCGTACGTAATTTTGGTTATTTTATGTTCTTCGTTGTGTGTGTCTGTTTTTCCTGACTGGTCTTTGTCCCTGAATTACATTCTTATGATTTCCGCTAGAATCTTTGTCCCCTTGATTACTCTTTCCCTGTATTTTTGATATCAATTGTAAATGCTTAATATGATTGTAAACAAACGATACAGAAGAATGCATGTAACAAAAAATGTTATGAATCGGTTAACCAATGGAAAATTCTGCGTGAACGATTTTTTATTATTTTTTAATCCCAAACTACCAATTTGGTGAGGAATTCTTTCAACGCAAATAATTGTCAGGTATTTTATTGTAAAATCTGATGTATTAAGTTGCTATTTAAAACTATTTGAAAAGATTTGAAAACGTTGTTAGAACATATTGGTGTGTATTTTATGAGAATCAGTTCATTTTATGATTATCCGTGGAATAATTAATCAGATTTGACAGACACTTTCTGTTCCAAATCTGGTATGTTGTTTCCTAATACAAGGGAGGTCTTTGTTTTTTTTCTTAATTTTTGCTATTAATTGGAGTTATCGATCTTTTAATGCAAAAATGGGACGTTTGGTATTTATTACCAGTTGGGCAACTTGAAATGCAGTCAACAGAAGCTTCTCACATTCTGATATGGTATATTCTAAAATAATGAAACAAAATGAAGGTCAAAGATTGAATTTAATAATAATTGATTTCATCATTCTGTAATGGATAATTTGTGCATCATCCCTTTGATACCTTGAAAAGTATTCAACGAAATCTTGCAGAAAAAATCTGGTTTGCTACTGATTTGACATCCAATTATCTTTGTTGCTTGCTTCGGTGCTATCTTGGTGATGAATTATTAAGTCTTTTTGCATTTTACTTATCTGTATGTTTTACTTTTTTTCTATGAGATAAAAAGATTTACATTTTAATGTACAATTTCGAAATTAGTAAGGCTTTACAGTTAATTGCGTTTATCGTCAAAAGGTACTTCAAGCTTCATTTTTATTTGATATTGAAAATGTTTTAGGGCTTGGTACTGAACTGGTTGGCAGTTTCCAGCGTGTTTTACTTTCAAGTGAGGTAGAGATCACAAATTATACAAACACCCCTTTACCAGACAGTATAACACCTTCCAAGATAACCCTAAAACTGAAATCGATAGAATCTGGTGACGACACTTTGAAAGCTGTTTTGGAATGGAAGGCGGTCGGTGATGACTTAGACGTAGGAACAGGTAATTTGTTTGATTAAATGTTTTTGAGATAGATGACTTTTTGTAATATTTTTCAACGGATTTTTTCTGAAGTTGATTTTTTTGTCACTTTTTGCATTTATTGATTTCGAGTATTATACCTTTTTAATAGCGAAAATTTGACTATAAAGGAAAATCTGATTTGTTGTCTGATTGACAGCCTCTCGTTATTTTTTTGTTGTTGTAGTCTATGTATGACGTTATGGTTTCAAACAACTATCAAATTTCCTAGACGTTGCAAAATATTGTATACAGATATATATTTAATGAGTAATTGTAGTTGTTATAAAACAAAGACTGAAATATTATCTGATAGCCTATGTAGGTAGCTCTGTATTCTGAGAACGAATCCGTCACTACTTTAAAGGTGTTGTAATACATTTTAAAGTAAACGACTTCAGACATGCATTTTAATTTTTTTAGCAAAGGAATACGACGTGAGAATGAGTGCCAGTTTCTCACAAATCCAATCTAGTCCAGTACAAGCACGAAAAGTTGAACAAAATGTTCCTGTACCCAGCAGTGCGGGTCAGCTGCAACAGTTAGTTCTGGTATTTCCTGACACTGCAACTACACAGTATGTTATAATACGTGCTACCGACGATAATGGAAATAACGGGGAATACTCTAATAGTGTGTCTATATCTAAACTTACAGATCCCAACTGGACACCTGGTCCAGACAGCAATATTCGTATTACAGACACAATTGTAGCTGGATGTATAGCTGGAGTCATTTTACTCATCCTGTTTGCGCTTGCAATATGCCTCATAAGACAGTGCTCTTCAAGAGTAACAGATACAACGAATTCGAAAAACGATAAAAAGAAAACAATTAAACACTCTCCCAAGAGACATCGCGAAACAAATCATACCAAAAAGCGTCAAGAAATACATGATAGGCAAAGATATAACGAAGCTTCTTTTGATTACTTTCAAGATTATAGTTTTTATTATGGAAATAAGAGGTAGGCGACATATGGTTTAATTAAACTTGATATACAGAAAGGTATTAAAAACATTATATTCATAATGAAACATTTAGAACACCCCTTAAAACAAACTTGAGATCGGGAATACTGTGTTGTTTCTGCATAACAATTGATTGCCATAATGACCGAAAGAATAAATGAGAAACAAAGATATTCAAAGACTGAAGTCTTCAAAGTCGCTAATTGTCAAATTTTATCTGCCACTGATTTTGGCTTTCTTTCAACATCCCGGCGAATTAAATGCTTTACTAAACTTAGCTCCCAATCAATCAGTGATAGTTTCAATGTATGAACTTGGTTCAGAATTTTAAAAAAAATCACAAATTTGACTGAGCTGAAACTTGAAGACTTTAGGTAGATTGATATTATACATTCATGTTCTTTTCAATTTCACATCTTTTGACATATTGTACATTTGTGCATTACTAGCAAAATAAGAGTTTTCCTTTTTCGGAAATAATTTATACTTTACATTTTATAACGTTTCAAAGCTTATGTCGGTTTTGAAAGCTCATTAGAGCTTGTGTTGTAATGTTTTATATGTACCGACTTTTAGACATTGAGCTTCGTTGTGTAACGCAACAGTTCGACCATCGGCTAAGATCAACAATCTTCAAGCGAAGTTGCGATATGCTCTAAATTTAAAATCGGGTGTCTTCGTAACCGTTATGACCTGAATTTTTCTCCATCGAAACAACTCGGAGACAGACTAAGGGTTGAATCTCATCTTATAATCTTTTAATGTAAACTTCCCGATCTCTTACAAGTAAAAACATACGTGGAACACATTTACCATAATATTTAATATTTAAAATGTACATTTTGATCTCGTAAAAAGCTAGAATTGTACATGTAATATATAATTATACAAATCATATACAAATGTTCAGTACTGAAATTACAAGTGCATGATTCACTTACAAGATTAGCGACTGAAAAATCAATGAAAATATTCATTTGAACTCTGGTTTAAAATCGTGTACCCGAATTAAATAAGGAGTGTTGACGCAGGTTGATCATGGCTTTTGAATTTTTAAAGATGATTTATTTCTGAATAAAATCATGACTGGTTGTGGAAGAAATCACTAATGCAACGGGTTTCTTGTGTTTCATTATGAAACGGAACGGGAGTCCATTTATAATAACACCTGTACTTCCTATTATACAATTAATAAAATGTATAATTTATGCTTATTGGTGGTGAATCATTAGCCTTCAATGTTCCATCAAAAATATAAGCCCCAAACTGTAGAAGAAACATTAAAGTGAGTAAAGAAGTATGTTCTGATACGGTGTCATTCTATTTGGCAAAGGCTCAAAATGTGATGAAAATTCAACGATCTTTGACATTTCTATACATTTCAAACAAATCAGCACATAGGAAATAGCACTGAATGCAATCAGAACAAAACAAATAGAAACTGTAAGTGTGATTTTTTTTTTTAATTTAACTCCGTCGGATTTGCCGCTGGAAATTAGAAAACTGATGATTTAAATGTTACTCAGAGAAATACGGGTTATAACAAATAACATAAGAATACAGGTATAATTAATAAAAACGTCATGTCAGGTTTGGTTGAATATTTGATTAACGCTGAAACAAATTGTATTGTTCTTTACATCAGACACAGACAAACATTGTACATAAATGAGCCTTAATATGATAGAATGTGCATATTGTCTAAATGAAGGATTTCACATATTAAATCCTTGAAGGTCCATCTCTTCCTAATCCCCTCAAACGATATTTGTTAAATTTGATAGGAAATTGGGCATCATGTATACAGATATTCATAAAGGGATAAAGTTATTGTTGGAAGACATTGAACTTGAAGGTCATGCATTTAACTGCATACAAGTGGGGGTATTCTCTGTGAGCTTGCTTAAATTATTTCTAGGTTTTTTTTTCAAAACCAAATTTTGAAGAAAGACAGAATTTAAAGGATTGATAAATTAGTTCATATAATGACAACCCATTAAAAAAAATAATTTGGTTGAAAATAATAGATAAATATTCAATTTTTCAAAATTAACGGACCCATGGGGTCATACGAAGTTACTACACTTGCATTACGCCTACCAGAAGCCGAGCCGTCTTCTAAAGAATTAGATGATGCACTCAATTAATTTTATACCATTAGTGTTTTTTGTTTGTGTTTTTTTTGGTTTGTTTTATTTTGTTTTGTATTTATTTTTTTTGAATAGCAGGAATGACAACTACTAGTATCCGTAAGTAGTCAATTGACTTGTTTCAATGACTAATTAAGAATGGTTATCTAAACTTTAGAAGGGGAAAATTATAGGAACCGGTATTATCGGGAACGGTAATCTAAAAGAGCATAATCGTGGAAAAACAACAAGACAAAAAAAACCCAAAAAAAACAGCCACAACAAAGAACATGAAATAACCAAATTAAAAGATAGAAAATGATTAAATAAGCAAACTGGACTACACTACAAACTGGTAGCATACATCAAATTCTAGGCATTATTGAAAGATATATCTTTTTCATTTCATACAGAGATAATTCGAAAAAGGAATTACGTTCACTTACTAAGGAAAAACTTTAAACATAGGCGCTCAGATATACCTCTATGTATGTATTATTAAGTATCTAGCTGCTTGTAAGAGGATAATAACTAATACTTACTTGACAAATAGAAAAAATAAAAGTCATTAACTTTTTCCGAGCTTATTTTTGACACTTAACAGTTATAAAAGAGAAAAAAAAGTATTTCACAAATTTCATATTAAAAACACTTGCACATAGTATCAACATCAATGTGTTAAAGTCTTAATAAGTGACATTTTTATATAACAAGAGTTCCCAGGAGTCAGAATTGCTCACATGGTTATTTTTTTGCATTGTAAGGGCAATAAATCTAACAAGGAGTTGTCCAAAACTTTTGACCCCAAGAAGACTTTGGTGAGACTTATCATAAGGATTGTTTCATCACGAAAGTTTCTATTTATCTTTTATCTTTCAAGATATTTATTGGCTGAAAACCTCTATAATATTTTTTCCCTTTCAAGGGCAATTACTCTAATAAGGACTCAAAATAGACTTTTGTAGGCGATAAAATAAGAATAATTTTGGCAATTTAATGACTTTGGCTAAACCTAATGCTTTTGGAGAAATATGAGAAAAACTTCTGTCTGACCCGTATGGTCTATTTTTAGGAACGGCAGTCATGTTTCTCGACGGATCAAAATTCCCACATCAGTTCTATGCAGAATACCCTAACGAACATTCATACAAAAATTGGTACAAATTAGTCAAAAAGTTTCAGAGAAGAAGAGCTTTGAAAAATTGTTAACATCGACAGACGACGGACAACGACGACGGATGCCAAGTGATTGCAATAGTTTACCTGGCCGTCGGCAAGGTGAGATAAAAATCTAACTGTTTCAACTTTGGAATCATGTACATTTTTAAATTGTTTACAACATATATACTTATCGTTCTTTCAAACCATACAATCTATGACAATTCTTGATATGGATAAAATTACAGTAAAGTAGTCGTCACATTAGTATTTCATTGAGAAAGAATTTGAGCTCTACATTACTTCAAGTTTTGAATAACGACAGCTTTCATTAACAATTTAAATGTTTTAATTACAATTCTTATACGAAACGATTCGTGAATAGACACTCGAGTAAGATGTTTCTTTATCTTTTTCCCGAACGCACCTTATTTCCTTCGAGAACACTGCTATTAAAAGAAAACTGTGTAGTTAGGGTTGAGTTAAGAACGCGTTGATGACCTTCAAGTTGCAGATGTATTTTGTGTTTACTTCCTGTGTATTTTATTCTTTACTTTTCACACCTATCAATTTTTTTGTTTTGTTTATACATCTGTGTCATTGTATTTCAAACTGCAATTGATTTTAAAGAAATTTTAGAATTTTAGATTTTCATGCTTGATATACCTTTTAAATTGCATTCATGCATATTTGAAAGAAAGAGACGTCCTCGCTATTTGCGTGCATGAGATTACCAAAAATATTATTAACTCTTTAAAGACAAATTCTTTTAACTATGAAACTTAGTTAAAGTTTAAAAAATTCTCTATTCTTGATAAAACATTTGCTTTGTCATGTGCCCACACAGTAGTGTTTGTAATTACAAACAAGTTGACAAGGAAGTAATGACTCTGATTGCGCGTAGGGGACCTTCATTAAATAATGTGAGACTCTGCTAGTCTAGTCGTTATTACAGGCTTATTTATCTAACTATTTTATAAGCAAGGTGGGGGATTTGTTTTAAAAATATTGCATATTTCAGCTAAAACAATATTTATTCAATCATGAGCTTAAAAACAGGAATTGTGTTTCCTCATGACAGTAAAGATCTCACCCAAAACAAATAATTCCATCTACTACCGAATTCGTTCTTGAACGAAAAAAATATCTCACTCAAAAAATAAGATAAAATAAAACAAAACAAAAACAGAATGAAAAAATAACCAGGTCCCCTGGAGAAGAAAATGGTCTGTGCCTAAATAATTGTATTCGTATATTATTGTCACCTGGAGGAAATCCTGAATAGAATCTCGGAAGTGAATCAACAGTAAGTAGTAGTAAAATCTGGAACCCTAAAGACATCAAAATGAATTTTGTCAAGACAGCAATTCTGTTCTGGACTGTGCTTTCGGTTTTTATTCAAAATTCTACAACAACACAGATTCCGATCAGCATAGATCAAAATGGATATCGTGGACTTACCATAGCTATCAGTAATAAGATTAAAGACGAGGAAAACGCACTGATACAGAAAATCAAGGTAAACTGCATAACCTGACTTGAAAGTAAGTTTCTTTTTCAAATGGGAAAACTGAACTTGCTTTTACTTTACTTGGCAGTTTGAAATAAACCATACGTATTCAAATATCTGGTATCTACTACCATATTATTATTCCAGACGCAAAAAAGCGGTGGGGGTAAAATGTTTTGACCACTAGTTGCCTGGTCAATGCATTAATTTTTTGACTGATTTCCTTCAAATTTTGGGAATCGATGGGATACATTTTTACAGAAATCTTTCAACAGAGACCACTTTCGGGGAGGATAGTAAGCGAAGTAACAATAAAGGTATAAGCTTGTCACCTTGATGCCAACTCTGCTATTGATAGATTTTTTTAAAACTTTGGTGAATGATTTGTAGCATTAAAAACTTCGATGGGATTGATTCTATAGAAATCAATTAAGGGGGACAACGTCTTATCTTGTAAAGGAACTGAGGTTTTTTTAAGACTATAGATGTGTGCGCCTACGTAAATGTGAGTATGCTAACGAAGATCCTTTGAATTTTCGTTGTTTAAAAAATTCCATTAAGCGCAATTTCCACGATTCAGAAAAAAATAACTGTAGATCAATTATCAGTTAACTAATATTTCTTTCAGGAATGGGTGACTAAAGCATCAACTGTGCTTTACAAAGCTACAAACAATCAACTTTATTTTAAAGATGTTACAATTGTTCTTCCGAAGACATGGTCCATTAAGAGCAAATATAAGAAAATATCTGGAAAAAAATTCCCTCGAGCACACGTCAGAATTGACGAAGAGAATCCGGTGTTCGGGAAGACTCCTTACGTATTCGGCCAGACTGCCTGTGGTGCACCGGGACAGTATATTCACTTAACTACTTATGTTTTAAATGCCGGACAATTAGCTGGTTTCGGAGATATTGGTAAATATATGCATATAAATATATGAAGAAAAAGAATCCTAAAAACAGTTTACTATATATTGCATCTGGAAATCTGCGTTCTTCTCTTACTAACAAAATCAATTTTATAACACTTTAAGTGCACCTTTCTGAATTCAAAAAACATTTCTTGTTAACCAAACATTCAGCATTAACTGTTCGTTTGAAGGCTTAAATGTCAGTTGTTTGTCATTTGTTCAGATATTAAAATTACATTTATTTTGTTTTGCGTATTTCACAACATTGATAGGTTAGACCAGTTAAAGGCATTATTGAAGTCTCACCACATGTATTGATAAGATTCGTAGAAATTTAAGAGGTTTAAATAGCAGCAAACCATAATGTTTGATAAAGAATATATTTTTTAAATTTGTTCTTTTACTGAAGTTCGGTTCTTTAGTTTGATACATATATTTGCAATTGACCATAAACTGAAGTGACCAATTCAACAGCTCTACGATTGCTATATAATGAACTTGTCCATTGACACAGTATTTAAAGAAGTCTGCAGTGCTTTTCTACGTTCATATTTCTAAGTGTTTGCTTAAAAAACACTTGTTTCTGTTTATTTTTTGTTATATTTTTTTTTCGAATATACCGTAGGTAGATTCCCACACACTATCAGAAACCCTCGCGCTAATATCGGCGTTTCATGATGATATCTCACTTTATATTTGGCATCTTGTCCTGGTAATCTTTGGAAGAACACCACAGTGGTAAACTTAACTCAAGTTACTTATCTTCCACTATTTTTTCCTGCAATTTGATTGGTTATCTCACAAGAGACACGAGACAAGAAAGGAGAGTTAAGGTCGTTAAAACTCCATAGTATTAATATATAATGAATACTCATATAAATTATTGTTATGATTCTGCTTTTCCTAACGTTATTGTCCCCTAAATGACGTTATTACGTTTACCGGCGTTCTATAGAGAATGACGTAAACTTCCGCCTAAGGGATAACAGAAGCGAAACGGAAGACGATCTAAAGGTTGACATTTTGTAATATTGCCATAAATGACGTGTTCTTATGTGCAAAGAACTGGTGGACTTAGACGATCCCAGCTTTGATATTCATTTGTACTTGAAGTTTTAGTAAATCATCTGTTTATGTAGTTATTTGTGTTCGTGATATTGATTTTGTTTATGGTAAGAATTATCGCTCGGGCTCTTTTCATAACACTTGTGGCAGCGGTCTTACCTACGTCACATGATTTGCATGCAGGTTTGTGCAGAGAAATTACTTTTAAAAAAGTGAAAAGTTTCTTTAATTCGTCTTGTGTAACATTTTTTCGTATAAACAACATTCTTTAAAAGGAGGAGGAAGATTGGCTTTCACAATGAATGATTCAAGTTATGAAACGAATTATCCTCTATCTAACGGATTAACATCATTCGAGGGATTTTGGATGTAGTTTTTAATCCTTGCAAAACGGCATGAATGGAACAACGGAGCAAAAGTAGATAAGTTTTGTTTATCTTTAAGAAACACGGCTCCTGAATATTATGCCTGTTTGCCAGGTGAATGTAGACTTAATATTTCATCCATTTATACAGCATTTAAAAATCGTTTTGGAAATCTAACAACTCCCGAAATGTACAGAACGAAAGAGTAATCAAGGGAACCAAGGTTATAGCGATAATCAAAAGAATGTAATCCAGGGACAAAGACCAGACATGGAAAACAGACATACACAACAAAGAACATGAAGTAACTCAAATCATACATACAAAATAACAAAAGCAAATGACAACTCGGACTCCACTAGAAACTATAGCATCTGGTTAAATATAGTAAAGAGACAATAAATGAATATGTTAGTCGAGTTGAGATTTTAGTATGGAAATCCTTTCCGGGTGTTGATGAAAATTTACACGTGAAACTAACAACAGAATATGTTTTATCTGGCTATGAAGACCAAGACATTGCTTATCGAACTGGTGTTAAACAACCTGAAACTGCTTGTGGTCTAATTGACGAAATCATGTGGCAGGAACTTTGCCGAGAGAAGTTTGACACACAAACATATGTGTAAATGATTCTTTCCATCAAAATGAACTGTCTAAAGAAATTCGAAATACAAATACCATTGATAATATTAAATGTTAACGGTGCAAATTATGTTATGTTAGACGGTCTTGTCCAAAGAAAAAGGCCAAAGTTTCGGTAGAAGTGAAACCTATGGATTCTTTTCTACAGAGTTCCCGAACTACATATAAGAGAAATGACCACGTGACTCGTTACAAGTCATTGAAATGCAAGACATCTACATTACTAAATGAGATATTTAATGTGGAAAACCAGATACAAGGTAACATTCCAGAAAATTTATGCGGAGTAGATAGACACTTTGATGATACATTAATAAAAATCTAGGATGAAAACTGTTGCGGATGATACAGGAAGATATGTGCTCGCAACTTATGGTTGATAAATAAGATATACTTACCTGAATATTATGATTTGTGACTTCGCAGTGTTTATACATGTGATATTTAAATAACTAAATGTTTAAAAACGGGGGTAGTTTTGTGATTCTGCTTTTCCTAAGGTCAGCGTTCCCTAAAGGACGTTATTACGTTTCCCGGAGTTCTATAGAGAATGTCGTAAACTTCAGCCTGAAGGATAATAATCTGGATACCTGAGTCTGATATCCTAGGCGGCCTTACAGTTGTCTTGCGTATATATTTGAAGTATCTAACGGAAGATATCAGATCCAGGGTACCAGGTTAGAAGGATAACAGAAGCGAAACAGACAAAGGTGGACACTTGGTTAAATTGCCGTACATGACGTGTTCTTATGTGCAAAGAAGTGGTGTACTTAGACGATCCCAGCTTTGATATTCATTTGTACTTGAAGTTTTAGTAAATAATCTTTTTATATAGTTATCTGTGTTCGTGATTTTGTTTATGGAAAGAACTACTGCTCGAGCTCTTTTCATAACAATTATAAAACGACGGGCCTCAGAACTCCTAAGGAACTTATTTTTGAATACTATCTAGTTCGGGCTTCTAAAGCTAAACGCTACACGTGAACGTATAACGGAAGTCAAATATTTTGTCAGAATCTTCCGAAGATGTTTTATTTTGAACTTCTAATTCTGTATTATAAAATGATTTCGTTTCTAAGTTTTAATGGTTGTTTCTTACCAGGAGATGTGTTTGTCCATGAATGGGGACATTTACGTTGGGGGTTGTTTGATGAGTATGCTTCTTATGAAGAAGTCGAATTGGAAAAACAATCTGGTTATTACATGGAAGACGGAACTTGGAAAGCTGTAAGGTACTGTAAATATATTAATGTTCACGAATTTTATCATTATTTTAACGCGGGTATTGATTTCAGCGGTTTCAAAAATAAATATGCTGTTAAAATTCAAATTTTGTTGGTTTTGTTTTTCGCGCTTTTCTGTCCACCACGAAAATTAATACCAGCGCAAATGAATAGCGTTTACAGTATTCTTAATCGCTGAATTATAGAGCATTTCATTTATCTTTTTAAATTCATCAACGCTTAGAATATCACAGAAATTTGAACAGAGTTTTATACAATATGAAATTTAGCTAAACGAACTCACAAATATCATTTCTATGGGTAATTAAAACCATGGGCGTTAGTTATGTTTACACTAAGGGATCAAAACGATGAGTCAGTCCTGTCTTGAAGTTTAGTTTCATTTTCATTCTAGATGTACTTCAAAGGTGGCGGGTAGAAACGTCAATGTAATGACGGGTAAAACATGTAGTATCACCTCGAACGGAATACCAGAAAAAAACTGTATCTTTATACCAGATCCAAAGTCACCGGTAGTGGCATCACTAATGGGACATCAGAACATTTTAAAGGTAAAACATCCTCCGGTCACATCAACTACTCAGTAGATTCTATCGGTAAAAACTGGGGATAAATGTGTGTGAGTGTGTGGGTGTGTGTGTGGGTGTTATTGCAAGATTAAATTAAAGTCATCACTTCAAAAGTTCTGCAATGACAATTATGAACTTGTCTACCTGTATGATGTGTCCATCTCATCATAATGTCCGATTTACTAGTTTCATCGCCTTAAACTTTTCTTGTTTCGAAGTTCCGTAGAAGACCTGATGTGATATTTAGAACTCAGTTATCTTTTTTAAATATAGTGATATTTTGTATGTGATGGTACCAGAGTAAGTAATGTTTGACGGTCAATTTTGACACGAGGTGAAATTATTTTGTTTTGCCCTTCAAATGTAACAAATCATGACTTTTTTATCTATCAACATAAATTTTAAAATGTTTGGCATTTTGGTAGATATACTTATGATACTTATGAGAGCATATGTTGTGAACTAAATCTATATAACTTTTACCTTGAATATTAACCTAGAGGCCAAAAGTTTCGGCTATTTTTTTTGCTTTATTGATATAACAAATGGGGCCCAGGCTGTCACTCTTGTCTCTGGAAAGAATTCAGAAATGGATATGTGAATAAGCGTCAGATTGTCTTAACAATTGGTTTATGGTAGTTCCAATAGAGATGCCTACATCTTATGGTAGTTCCAATAGAGATGCCTACATCTTATGTTATCTAGTTTCCTGTATCTCACTCTTAAATATACAACGCAAAATATAAAAATACCAATCATATATATTGCAAATGTCGATATGCTGTACACGTGTGTCAAGGAGTAACTTCTCATCGCCAAGCATTAGAATTGTAGAACTGTTCATCTTGTAAATTAAAAAGAATTGTAAATATATTTTCTATTCCAAGGTGGCACATTTTTGTGATTCCGATGACCCGAATACTAATGAAGAAGTGCGACACAACAGTAAAGCTCCAAATAATCAAAACACGAGATGTAACAAGAGGAGTGCATGGCAGGTCATGAGGGAACATGATGATTTCAAAGGTAATAACTCAACAGAAATGTCATGATTGCAGACTGTAAAGACGTTATAATATTTACAATTTCACGAGTTGAAATTGTATTGACAATACAATCTCTCTAGAGAGTTCTCTTTTCTTTAGGACTTAGACATTTTTTTAAATGTTATACCTTATTGTCACTCTAAATACTTTTTTAGTCAAAATAATTACTTGAAGGAAAATTGATTGATTTTTTTTTCAACTTAGAAAAAAATGCTGCAACGCATTACAAAGAGATTGATGTATTAATAAGTTCTTTATTTACAAACTATGATCTTTACCAAAATTCTCTTTTGCCACCGTGTGTTCCGCCCTTTTTATTCCTTACAATAAATTCTTTGGCCTTTAGGATTATACTGATGGTGGGAAAAACATCCAGAAGGAGCATTTAGCACTAAAATAAAGAACTTTGTACTGAAAAAGAAAAGGCCTTACCGAAAATTAAATTAAAAAATTAGGTTAAATAATTGCCACCTCTCCTTTATAAATAAATTTCGGTATTTGCATTAAGACAAAAATACAGAATATAATTTATCATACCAATTATTTGCGTCATACAATATTACACTATATAACTAACAGGCAATACGCCAGGCTCTCCGAACTTAAATACCACGCCTAGTTTTAAAGTGGAGATAGAAACAGATCAAGCCATATGTCTGTGCCTGGACGTCTCTGGAAGTATGACGGTAGGTAATCTCTGGAATTCATAACGCCGTCTTAACATGCATCCAGCAATAAATTTGCAAAGTCGGAGCTGTGAGATAACAATGCTATAGCTATTCTATTATATTTATATCATATCTTTTCCATTTACCGGCATGCTTAGTTGGGGTACATTTTGTTAATTCAAAATTACTTTCTATATCTGTTAGTGTATCCATTTTAGAATAAAAATAGTTGTATTGCGTAACAATACCTTTTACGAGTAAATGTACAGTAATTGGCGGAAAGTGGTAACGAAATCGCGATCAATTTTCGTTTTAGAATACACGTCTATATACTTGCTAATTCCATTACTTTATTTAGAACTTAATAATTTATTAATAATTCTTTCTGAAATATTATATTGTTCTGATCTTTAAGTTGACCTTTTACACTTCTTACATGTAAAATTCCAGGTAAATAAAAGAAGTACAAAAATGTACATAGCAGCATCCAACTACCTTTTAAATATAGTTGCTACTGGAACGTCAGTCGCCGTCGTCACGTTCAGCGACCAAGGCAAGATAGCTAACAACCTTCTACAGATAAATAACCAAGCAGACAGGGATAAACTAGTCTCCAATCTGCCATCAACAACTGGTGGGACTACCTCTATCGGTTCTGGAATGGAGTATTGTATCCAGGTTAACTCATATTTTAGTCATAGCATTATTTAGAAGTGTTGATGATTATAAACATATTAAACAGAAATTAATTCTGCTTGTCTTGACTGTTAACTCAGTAAATGTGGTTTAATTTTTATCTGCGCAGGCTTTAAACACCAGTGATAACAGTTTGCAAGGATCAATGATTTACCTGGTGACAGATGGCGTTGAAACGATTGCACCTTATATTGCCGATGTCCAGCCTATTATCTTATCTTCCGGAGTAACAGTCAACACTTTGGCCCTAGGAAACAAATCAGATGTTCAGTTAGGTAGTATTTCCAGGGCATCAGGAGGACAAAGCTTTTATTACTCAGAAGAGCAGGGATCTGATTCGGTTCTAAATGATGCATTTGTTGCAACCGCTGTCGGAGATGACTTGCCAATACAAGTAAAAAAAATACAATTTTTTTTTATTTAAAAGAAACGGGCTTGGCTCAATTTAAATTTAATTAAAATTGCAACAGACTCGAATACTTTGTTTCAAATTTTTTTATACAAATACTCCTCATATCTAAAATCAAGCATGACAGACACAAACTAGCAATTGTTTTATTAATATGGTATTACCAGCAAACCAATATTATGAAAAAAAAAATTAGTCGATTTTTACACTAGTTTTGTCACTCAAACTATATTTTAAATCGACCTCTTTAAATTTTCGACACACTTCCTGAAATTTTTTATGTATATTTATATGAGCTGCACATAAAAAAATATAATATACATATTTCCATATCCCATCGTTTGGACGACAAAATTGTACGCAAACTTTTATAAACGAAAAATGTTTAAAACCAATAATGGATGTACAGAACCAATATAGTAAGAATAAAATTTTCTTTTATCTACAAGTTCAATTACTACAGTGGCGTAGGCAATCCTTACTTACGTATGAAATTATTTTTTACGCCATAATTTCTATGTTTAATACATACAAAATTATGAAAAGGTCTAATTTTTGATAAATTTATCAACGAGTATTCTATGTTCATTTTTTTGTGAGTCTGAAATGAAGTCTTTTTAACTATAGGTTGATAGTAAAAACTTTCGTGTATCAAGCAGCAAAGCCTATGAACAATCTGTTCTGATAGACCAGAGTCTAGGTAGAGACACAGAATTCCAAGTTACATCAGACGGTTTTTCAAACATTACCGTTACAGCAACAGGGTCTGATGGGATAGACCATAAACAAACCAGTAGTAATGGGTTAACAACACTTAAAATCCCCAATGCACCAACGGTATGTATAATAATATGACTGTATATTACACATTTTAAGTTCACCATAACCCATCATCAATATTTGACCACCACAAAAAATGCGACGAAGGTCCATTTCGTTAGTCAGGATTGCAAAATAAGACACTTACTGAATTTAATAAATATGAATTACAGAGTATTTTTATCTTTCTCATTGAATGGGTAAAGTCATGTCTGTTATAATAAGTTTTCCCTTAGTAAACATTTAATTAAATTTTATTAAGAGCTAATGATCCAGCTTAGACCAAAGACAACAGACATGCCAGCAACTGACAATATACAGAGATAAAGAGAAAAAATTCTTATCATAAGAAAGGTTGGGTTGTGATTAATCCAAAAGACGACATAAAGACAGAATGTTTAATTGAGTAATTCTTAAACATTTTTACCAAGATAAAGTCAACATATTGGTCTTTTGCTAAGGTGTAACGCGAAATGCTCAAAGAAGTTCTTCAGTTAACGTTTACTTAATAAATGAAGCATAAATAAGTTTTTTTTTCTGAAATTCATTTTACAGAGTCGAGCAGCTGTTCCGGTAAGAGGTAAACGAAGCATAACAAAGGTAATTGTTGTTGGAATATGATGGTGAATGCTTAAATGCTTTAAATGCAAAATATACAAGGTAGTTTTATTAAGAAAAAAAGAACAGAAATGAATAACATGGAGTTGTTAAGCACACGGAAGATATAGAAACGTGTATAAGTATAATAATCTTAATAGGCGCTGAATTAGTTAAAAAGAACAGTATTGGGACGTCATTAAGATTCAGCTAAAGTCAATATCTAGAACATCCTAAAAGTTTTGATAATACATGAAATTTAGCGCTGCATAGTTGCTAAATGCATCTTCACATGTATTTAACACACACACACAAGCCAAACTTAGGAAAAAAATGTTTCATAACTTCTATATAACATTAACAACAGAAGTGTAAACAATTTATTTTAGAATATATCTACAGTTGTTAAAAACAGGATTTGAAGTCTGAAATTCATATAAACATATTCATAAATGTATTATGCAATGCAAGTTGGCATTGATTTTCTTGAAAAAAAATTTCCATTTCTTAAAATTTAGATGTTCAAATTAAAATATTTCATGATCCAGCTAATTACCAAAACCAATAAACATAAAATATTAAAATTTTAATTCAAGTCTGACCATTTTTCACAAATTATTGCTAGCTTGCAGTGCAGATATATAAGCTACAACATATTTGCATTTCAAAACAAAATCTGTTCTGATAAATCTGTGCATATATTTTAAAATTTGATGTTTACACTTCTGTTGTTAGCAAAATATGACTGAAGCAACACGTTTTGTGTTTTTATTAAGAAAACATGCATATATAATTGCATTTTTTACATCTTGAATAAGATTATCTTAACAATTAACATCCAAGATTTTAACTTTAACAGAACCTTAACTGGATAATATTTGAATTTGATTATCGAAAAAGATTTGTATTTTAATCCATTTCACATTTTAAATAAAGACAAATTCGTGTGAAAAGCGTTTAATTAAATAGTTTGCTTTACTCTACAGATTTTTTATACACGGCACAGAATTTGGGAATTAGATCATTGCTTTGGTTTACTTTTGATATAAATAAAAATAACAAAAATAAGATCCATTGTATTACAGCACCAAATTTATAATCCATACAGTAATCTTTGCTTGACGAAGTAGTTATGATGGATTTCACTACTACATGTCTTTGAATAATAAAATGGTGATTATCCTAAAATAATCACCATTTTAAACTTAAATGAAAAAACAGACAGAATCAACCCTTGAAACAACGATAACTTCCCTTTTTAGATCACCTAGCCCGAAAGGCCTTGTGAGCTTTGCCATCACTTGGCGTTCGTTGTCGTGGTCTGAAACTACTTGACCATTTATAACCAAACTTTGCATGAACCTTCCGTAGGTTTTTTTCCGTTGATATGGGGATCCATCGAAAAACGTGATCGCCGTTACTAAAAATAGAACATAGGGGTCAGACAGAAGTTTTTGCATATATCTCAAAAAGCGTTATGTTTTTTAAATTTGGACAGGATAAAAGTGTTCAGCATCTATATGTAGTCAACTTTTTCGCGTAAATCTGTTAAGCTATATTGGAGCTATTGCCCTTTTACGACTTATTTTTTTCTATTTTTAATGTTAATGCTTTCAAGCATTTTCTCCTACAATTACTGGACAAAATTAAATGAAAATTGATTTGATTATTCCTAAGGCATGAACAGTGGACAAAAGAAAACAGCATGGCCGCTTTTACTAAAAATTGAGCAATTCTAGCTCTTTAGAGCCTCTAGTTAGGACCCGTATTTCATGGCTTTCCATTATATATATTTTTTTCAGTATTTAAGATGAGAGTTCGATTAATTATAGATCTTGTCATTTTATTTGTTTTTATTTGATTGATGTTGCGCCATGCCATCAAAACTAATTCCTATGTTTTTGTTGTACATTTTCCTCTTAATATCTCGATATTATTTTTTTTCATTTAATTCCAGGCAATTTTAAATATTTTTTTACTATTACCAAAGCACTTTTGGAACGAATCACTTTAGTGTTTTAGTTTAAATATGTTTTGGTGTTTTAGGCAGAAAGTTACAGTGTTTCTGTGTCTTCAACGTCAAACAATGAAATGCAGGCAGTACTAAATATCCAGTCTAAAACAAAAGTGGCAGGAGAAAGTACTATCAACACTTGGTCCTGGCTCTCGAGTGACACCCACATTTACGGTTCTGACGTCCTTCCGGTCCTTTATGTATCAGTCATGAAGGGAATGATACCCGTTCTGAAATGTAACGTGACAGCTGTAGTCGAGGGTGCAGAAACAAGTGCCCTGCAGTTGAAGGATAATGGAATTGGTACAGTTTAAATTCTAGTAGCCTATCCTCGTAATAGTTGATATTTTTTTTATCAGAAAAAAAACGAGATTATCAGAAAATATTAATGTTGAAAACTCCGTGGAGGATGTATGGTGTGTTTTGGAAAAACGTGTTTTTTTTATATTTAATGTTATAACTTTGGAAGTAATTGTTTGTATTTATAAATTCTAAGTTTTATGAAAAACACCATATTGTATTGATTTTGAACACATATCAGACACTTTTTTGTGTTATGCAATAATGGTGGTAAAATCTTTTAAATTTTAAATGTTATCATTGTTTTATTTGCGGAAATTATACATGTGGTATTTTCAAAAGATGAAATAAAGTAAACTCGAATGACAAAAACGTTTCATTAAAGTTAATTGTGTATTGTTTCAGGATCTGACTTAAAGGATAATGATGGTATATATTCTGTATATATATTTTCATCAATATTCAAGAGAAATGGACGTCACAGCATAAAGATATATGTTCAGAACTTGAACAACATTGCTGAAGTAATAGTTGTTGCAGAGACAAGCCAAAATGTTCAGACATTCATTGGTGAGCTTTTTGCTAAATTAAATAATAAAAAATTGCAACTGATATGGTTGGGATGATGTTGCTACAAGATTGAAGTCATCACTACAGAAGTTTTATGGTCGTCATCATGAACTCGTGGATCGTTATGGTGTATCCATCAGCACCATGAAAACTGATTTATTCAAAGGGTCATAGTTTTCCTTTCCTCGTTTGTCTACCCCGGACTTGACTTTTTATGAGCAACTCGGCGGGTGTTTCTAGAAAAGCAGAGGACGCTTACCCTACCGGTGCACCTGGTCCATGCTCCCAGTTTTAGTGGAGTCCGAGTTGCTCATTTACTTTTGTTACTTTGTATGTATGATTTTAGTTACTTAATGTTCTTTGTTGTGTATGTCTGTTTTCCATGTCTGGTCTTTGTCCCTGGATTACATTCTTTTGATTACCGCTATAACCTTGGCTCCCTTGATTACTCTCTCATTTAGTAACATGGTATAAATAAATAATGTATTTTAATCAACAACAAAAAATCCCAACAGTAATTGTTAGCCAATGTAGGATTTGTAATTGGTGATTGAACCTGTCTGCAAGTTCGCAAAACAAAAATAAAGGACGATTTTTTTTCGTATGGAAAATAGCTATGCTAGAAATACATAATATTCTAGGCCTGAAGCCCATTCTTTTCACTTTCTAGCATATGCCGGTCTTTACAAATATTCATATTATTATGAACAAACATAATATAAATGGATAAGCTGAGTAAATTTCAGCTTACGGACAACTGTAACTTTTTTCTGAAATAAATATAATGAAAGAGGATAAATGAAAACGCCCAGATTCGTTGCTAAGGTATTATTTACAATAACATTTCATTCTTGTCTAATAATTTTTTTTCGTAAACAAAGTCTTAAGCCATGACTATCTACTACGTCAGAATATCGTTTGTCGCGCCTGTATATGCTAGTTAAAAGACGCGTAGTTTTGCATTTAAGCCGTTTTTATCTGCACTTTTTATGAAATAAGGCCAAGCTTTAGACGGTGGCATTCTCACTTCTTATTGGTCATTATATGTAGGAAACAGTGTTTACTACAGTTCAGACAACCAAGCCATAAAATTCCTTATTGTAATTAGCCTCTGGTCAAATAATTTCCGCGTGTCTTAATCAGGTAAACGGTGTTTAGATATTTATACGATCTGTTAAAAGTAACAGTAAAATAAAATCATGTACGGTTAATCCAGTAGCGTTTTTTCGGTATTCGATACTTCCGAATGTTAACCGATTAACCGTTTCCATCCCTACTTCAAATATAAAGAGTTGTTTGTAAGTGGTATTATTCCAGTTTCGAATCTAATAATAAATACAGACGAAAACGTGGTAAAAGAAATTAAGAATACTTCAAGGAAACAGTTTGTTGGATAGTTTGTTTTATTTGTTAAGACACATGCTATACTGAACTTTCTGTAAAGTTTTTTTTTTCTTTTAAAAGACTGGCTAGATGTCCTTTTAATTAATCTGCTTTGTTGAAACGAAATTCAGATAATCTTAAATAAGCTGCATTGTTAAACTATGGCCACCCTAATTGAAAACACTTGCTTAACATTTTTTTGTTTTATGTTCAGCTTGCTGTATTGATGTTTATGTTGTGTACAAGTTTTAATTTTGTACGCAGTTTTGTATGAAATTAGTAAATACATATCATAAGTTCACAAAATCAGCTATGAAGTCTCTGATAACTTGTACGGAGCAAATTTTAAGCCATTTGCGTTTGTTTAAAATGATACAATTCTCAAAATATCTGTATAAACATTTATCTTTATATCAAAGAAAAAATGTTTTCACAAAAAATATCAATTTTGTCTTAATAAAATTCCAGTTTTTAAATTACTAATTAGAACATGTCAAAGAACCATGTTTTTTGTACATTTTGAAGATTTTCATCAACATATTCCTTTGCAAAAGACATAGCCTTTCACGGTAGTTTTTTAAAGTTTGCGAAAGCATCACACAAAGAAATCTTTACATATTCAATCGTGGTCATATTAAGACCGATACCATTTACAGTCTTAATTTTGTTTCAGTGAAAATACCCTGACAATGTTTCAACAGATAACTATAGTCGGTGACCATTTCCATTACATCCACTATATTTCTTTGATCTGTTGGTCTGCGATCGTACTGTTGAATCCATAAAGTAACACGATTTCCGACATAAAGTTCATACCTACTAGTATAACACGGAGTATTTTTTCGTTACCTTGCAAAATCATACAGAAGTATGTATTTTCAATCAGTAAATGGTATTTGAAAGAGTAAGCAAGGGAGCCGAGATTGTAGGGGAAATTAAAAGAATGTAATCCAGGGACAAAACCCAGATATGGAAAACAGGCACACACAACAAAGAACGTTAAATATCCAAAATAATACATATAAAGTAACGAAAGTAAATGAGCAACTCGGACTCCATCAAAAACTGGGAGCATGGACCAGGTAGGATAAGCGTCCTTTGCTTTTCTAGAAACACCCGTCGAGTTGCTCATAAAAAGTCAAGTCCAGGGTAGACGAAAGAGGAAAGGAAAACTATGACACATTGAACAAATCGGTTTTTATGGTGCAGATGGATACACTAAAACGATCCACGAGTTCATGATGACGACCATAAAACTTCGGTAGTGATGATTTTAATCTTGTAGCAACATAACCCTGTTCCATAAGCCTATTTGTAATAAGTCTAGTGTGATACAAAAATGCCGACCATTTGTTGAAAAACGCGCCCATCACACTGGACAAATATGTTGTCGATGTTGCCAAGCATTTTTGAAAACTTCTGTATATTTGGAAGATGATTTTGAATTATTTTTATTTAAAAATTTAAAAAGTACGAGGAATCTCTACCAAGAACCACATATTTGTATCTAAGTCTTTTTTAGAGTAACAACGATGTATAATGTTTTTGGTTCGGGTGTTTTAACTGAGTATGGGGAATAGAAGTATAAAGAGTTGAAAAATCGTAGGTTTTAATGCTATTGTGTTCTGATAATAAACTTGAATTGAGGGTTTCCATAAGATCCTTAAAGTTACAATTCCAATTTATGGAGCGTCGTCATATTAGAATTCTGATGAGATCATTAGCCGTACATTTCAGAAGAAATTATCAACATACTAAAAATAACTGATAGTTTGTGTTTATGCACTCAAAAAAGACTATTCAATTTGATTTTAATGTATTTGTGTTGCATAAATAAATGAGACTCGGATAATTATCCATGTGCCTATTCTAAACTAAAGAATCGAGTAAACACAGCTTCTTTCTAACTTCATCAGATGAACATGATATTGTTAAACAAATAAAAGATAACATATACAAAAAATGTTCGAAAAAAAGAATTGAAAAGATTATTATTACGCGAGTATTCCGGCATTAGGTGCTATCAGAATATAACTAGTTTAATTAATGTTATTGAACGTAAATGTCGTTATTGTATAAGCTATGAATACTCGGAAAGTGCGAGTTATTAATCAAAGAGAAACACATCTAGTCGTGATAAAATAATAAGTCGTGTGATTGACATGTGTGATACATTAAATTAAATGGGGTATGTATTTCTAGTGTGACTAATGATCATCTACTTATTTTTACACTGTTATGCCCCCACATCAAGCTTTGGACGCATATAGGAAACAATATCTGACTGACTGTCCGTCGTTCCGTCCATTTGTCAGTTTGTATCAGTGGTGGTTCGTGTGATAATAGGGATATTTCTGTCGGCTTTCTTTTTTCTATCGGCTTACTTTTTAAAAGTGTCCGCTTACTTTTTAAAAGAGTCCGCTTTCTTTCTAAAAGTAACTGCTTACTTTACAAAAAATATCGGGTTACTTTTGAAAAGTAAGCCAATAGAAAAACTGTATGCATGATGAAAAGAGTATCGGATTATTTTTGAAAAGTAAGCCGATACTTTTGATAAGCCGATATTTGTTGAAGTTAAGACGATAGAAATATCCCTATTGTGCCATGGTCTGCTACCACACTCTCCAAAGAAGAGATTGTGCAAAACCATAAATCTGTGCTATCCTCTTTTTGGTCTCTCTGCCAAGGACGATGATTGTGATTTACCGTCTATGTACTGGATTCCTAAACTCCACAAAAATCCATACAATCAACGTTTTATAGCTGGATCTGCAAAATGCACCACCAAACCTCTTTCAAAACTTTTAACTTCTATACTCACAACTGTCAAAGAGGGTCTGCAGTCCTACCACAACACTTGTTACTCCCGTAGTGGTATTAATTCAATGTGGATCCTGAAAAATCGAAAGATCTTTTGGGGACAATCAGTTCAAGGCATTAAAACCGTTGATTTTTCGGCACTGTATACTTCTATTACCCATACTCAGTTAAAATCCCGACTTAAAAACATTATACATCGTTGTTTTTTCCAAAAAAGATGGTACCCCTAGATACAAATATATAGTTCTTGGTAGAGATTCCTCATATTTTGTAAGAAATAATTCCAAATCATCTTCCAAATATACAGAGGAAGATGTTTACAAAATGCTGGAATTTTTTAATAAACAACATATTTGTCTAGTGTGGTGGACGTGTTTTTCAACAAACGGTCGGCATTCCAATGGGGACAAATTGTGCTCCTTTACTTGCTGACCTATTCCTTCACTCTTATTAGGCTGACTTTATAGTTGATCTGATCCGAAAGAAAGAATATCTTTTGGCTAGATCCTTTAATCTCAGTTTCCGCTATATAGATGACGTATTATCCTTAAACAATCCTAATTTCGAGGATTTGATACATCGCATCTACCCCAAAGGACTTGAGATAAAGGATACTACAGACACTGTGAAGTCAGCCTCATATCTTGACCTACACTAAGACATCGATGGTAAAGGAAAACTATTGACCAAACTTTACGACAAACGTGATGATTTTTCATTCAAAATTGTCAACTTTCCTTTCATCTGTGGCAACATCCCTTCAGCACCTGCGTATGGAATGTT
The DNA here is from genome assembly GCA_037379345.1 of Perna viridis. Taxonomy (NCBI): domain Eukaryota; kingdom Metazoa; phylum Mollusca; class Bivalvia; order Mytilida; family Mytilidae; genus Perna; species Perna viridis. Next base: position 50,407,583 of record CM074511.1, on the reverse strand, counting down.
CATATCACAACTCATACGTTATGCCAGAGCTTCCCGAAACTACGCAGACTTTTTGTATCGCGCTAGAACTCTTAACAAATAGGCTTCTGGAACAGGGTTATGTTGCTACAAGATTGAAGTCATCACTACAGACGTTTTATGGTCGTTATCATGAACTCGTGGATCGTTATGGTGTATCCATCTGCACCATGAAAACTGATTATTCAACGGTCATAATTTTCCTTTCCCCTTTTGTCTACCCCGGACTTTTTATGAGCAACTCGGCGGGTGTAGAAACGCAGAGGACGCTTACCCTACCGGTGCTTTAACTGTACTTTAAATGAAATATTTTCAATGCGAATAAGATGTGACTGCATAATTCGTACTTGGTCGACGGAATAAAACCAAAATAAAATGTTCGATGGTATTGACAGTCAATTGTACCTTTTTTATTTTTTCTCTTTTTGAGAGGTCTCCAATAGGCGGAATCAAAGGGGACCCGCGGGCCGTCGCTTCCCCTTTAGGTCAGAAAAAATCAGTTAAATATATAGGAAATAACTCAGCCATGACAGAACCGGCCCCCACCTCTTTGGCTAGTCACTAGGCCCCCTCTTTTGAGAATCTTTGGATCTGCAGCTGTCTCAATTTACTAATATGTGTTTTTTTATATTAAAATATGAATTTTAAAACTGTAAATTTGTAGGGCTGTGCAATATAATGATATTCATCGTCAAGAAGTATTTTATGCTTCGCTTTTTGCTTAATAACTGAAATATTTCAGGGCTTGGCACCGAACTGGTAGGCAGCTTCCAGCGTGTTTTACTTTCAAGTGAGGTAGAGATCACAAATTATACAAACGCTCCTTTACCAGACAGTATACCTCCTTCCAAGATAACTCTTAAACTGAAGTCAATAGAATCTGGCAACAACATTTTCAAAGCGGTTTTAGAATGGAAGGCGGTCGGTGATGACTTAGACATTGGAACAGGTTGATTTGCTTTTTTATTGATAGATATACATTGAGCAAAACGTACACCTCACTCAATTTGTTTTTCTTAAAGGCATTCGACAGGTTGAATTTTTTACCGGATTTTACAGATCAAGTAAAAAGGTTTTTATTCATATTTTATTTTTGTGATGTACAGTTCAGCTAGGCGGGCGGGCGGGTGAGCGGGCTCCTGTCAAAACATTTCTGTGCTGTAATTAAATAGCCTTTGACAACAGTCTTTCCAAATTCAGATGTGTTGTTTTTTTTACCAAAGAATGTGCAATTTAGTTAATGGAACATTTTACAAAATTATTAAATTTAGAAAATTTGACTAAGCGAAAAAATCCAGTTTGCTGTCATTTTGTCAGCCTCTTATCATTTTGTTGGTTGTTACACTGTTTACATGACTTCGTGGTAAACCAACTTTCAAGCGTTCTTAATTAAAGAATTAAAAGCCTTCAATGTGGAGAGGATGTTTGTATATGGGTATTCACAATTACTAATCCGTCATAGCTTTTCAGCGTAATAGTTCACTGTAAAGCTAAATCTTTCAAAAAAATCTTTATTTACTTGATATGCAAAAACGCAATCCGTCATCAATTTCATTTCTTTTAGCGAAGACATATGACGTGAGAATAAGTGCCAGTTTCTCACAAATCCAATTTAGTCCAGAGCAAGCACGAAAAGTTACACAAAATGTTCCTGTACCCAGCAGTGCAGGTCAGCTGCAACAGTTAGTTTTGACATTACCTGACGCTACAACTACACAGTATGTCGTAATACGTGCTACCGACGATAATGGAAATAACGGGGCATACTCTAATAGTGTGTCAATATCTGGACTTACAGATCCTACCTGGGTATCCGGTCCAGGCAATAATATTCGTATTACAGAAACGATAATAGCTGGATGTATAGCTGGAGTCATTTTGCTCATCATGTTTGCGCTAGTAATATATCTCATAAGACAGCGCTTTTTGGCTACAACAGATTCCAAAAACGATAGAAAGAAAATAATCAAACACTCCACCGAGATTCGCCATGATACAAATTGCAAGAAAAGGTATCAAGAAATGATAGATAGACAAATATATAATGAAGACGTTTCTCGTTACTTCCAAGATTATAGTTATTATTTTGGAAATAGAGGTAGACGGCATATGGTTTAATTTACATGTAACCTACAAAAAGGAATTGTATATCATAATAAAGCATAGACCTTTAAAAAGAGACTTCGTTTGCTGTGTTACTTTCTGGTATTGATTCTGTATAGTAATTGTCATAAATGTAAAAGTATGGAAATACATATCAGTATGTATTTTTTATTCTTCGTTTCCTTAACCAAATATTAAATCAATGACCTAATTTTTTTTTAATGCGGTATTACAATTATTGTACCAGAGTTTGATGAGGAAAGTTGGCCTACGTTGATAACGGGTTTCCAAGTTTTGGAAGATGAAATTTGCTCATTTGATTGATGACTTGCAGTGGTAGTAATCACTGGTAACACGGATTTCTTGTTCTGTTTCATTACGACACGGAACGTGAGTCCATTAATAATACCACCTGCACTTCCTATTATACTAAAAATAAAATGTACGCTTTTTGGTGGTATATCATTAGCCCTCCATATTCCATCCAATATATATGCGCCAAACTGAAGGAGAAAAGCTAAGATGAGTAAGGAGGAATGTTTAGCTATAATTAGAGTTCTTTTCTTTGCAAGAGACACCAGTCCAACAATCTTTGACTTTTTGTACATTTTAAAACAAATTAGCACGTATAAAATAGTTGTAAAAGTAATCAGTAGGGTAAAGCCAACGGAAACTATAACTAAATGTGAAATTTGTCCTTTAACTCCATCGAAGTTGCAGCTGAAAATTAGAAAACTAATGATTAAAATGTGACTATGAGAAAAAAAACTGTTTTGTCTACACCAATATTTATCCTCACATACAATGTATGATGAACATTGTTCCTAAATTAACATTCATTCAACATTCATTTTAATGGAATGGATGTGTTTATCATATTTCTAAAATGAAAATTATTTTAAATTTTTCATTTTTGACAGGACTGTATAAATTAAAAGTCTATGTTTTAATTTCTGAGAATTTCTTTATAAAACATTATTTGATTATTTGTTTCACTATCTGGAACAATGGTTGAATTCACTAACAGAATTAGTTGGGAGAAGTAAATAACCAAATAATTATCAAGAGCATTCAGTGATTGCACTGAACAAATTAAATCGTTCTCTGCACGAGTAATTATATTTTGGTTTTTCACTGTAAGCAATGTCTTCTTTTTATATAGATTTTCTCAATGATTTATTGCTCTTTTTCAAATAATTTTTTTGATGACTAATATATCAATCATCAGTGACGTCAAATGCATGTACTGTTAATGTGACAAAGGGAAAGTGTTGTAACGGTTTGGTATGAGAAGGTCCAAGAGTGATTTCATGTGTTACTTATTGCAATTTAGTACACAGGGTACATTAGATAAGTCACACCTATCTGTTCTATATACGTTTAATGTCATCATAAATCATTAATGAACGTTAATTGACAATAGACTGATTTAACTATTTTTCTGGCGTGGGTTGATACTGGCGCTATATCATAGTATCAGAAATAGGATCAAATATACATTTTGTATGTAGGTAGACGAAAAAACTGCAAAAAAACTATTTAAAAACACCATTTCATATAAAATTAAAAATTGAGTGGTACATGATAAGAATCGATTCCCTATTAATGTGTTTTGTATTAATTTTTAACATTTCTTTTCAGAAATTTAAAGTTTTCTTAAATTGACACTTTTCTTTCGAAGATACAAATTTACTCATAATGCACTATGAGGATGGAGATAAATTTGTGAAAGATCAATTATTTTGGTCAGATTATTTCAAATATTTTGTTGTTGAATAAACGCACATATTTTTTAGGATACTTGCATAGGTTGACTTGCCATAGTAAATGCTATCCATTTTATACTTGTACCATTCTGCTCTATTAAGATATAGTTGATTTTAAAGACCAGTCTTGCTTTTTACGCATCTATCTTATGTAACAGAACCAAATCTTAGTAACGTACACTGGCTATTGAAAACTAATTACTACTTTTGAATAAATTACATCAATAACATATTCTATTTAAATGTAAATTGGAATAAAGATTTGCCTCAAGTGCTTATGACGTTAGAATTTAAAACTCAATGATAAATAATCCATCGGTTGACCATAACATACATGGAATCAAACCAATTCGTCAAACAAAATGCATAAATTTATGTTCAAATGAAGAAAAAAATAAAGTGCTTTCATTTTCACCTATGATAAAAGTTGTCACAAAGACTTAGAAAAGTATATGTTTTGTAAGCACATCATCGTAATTAAAGTTATAAGATTAAACATTTATTTAGTCATAGAAATTTGACATCAATAACTTTTTTTCTGTTGACTGTAATAAAATTGAAACATAAACCATGTCTTTAGAGATAGACTTGAAATATGCATGCCATGTTACAATTGTTTACTAAAATCAATTCTACTCACTAGAACCCATTTGGTCCGAGTTGACCAGCTGCACCTACTATGATAAATAAAATCGTTGAAAAAAACAGCACAAAAACGACAAGAAAACATTCTCCGGGTCCCATGGATAACTGTTTGTTGTAGTTTACCAACACAAAGGCCATTATTGCGATAGCAACACTCATCAGTGCTTGCGATAGACCAAATATGTTGGATAATAAAGCATACATGGTACAGGATAGCGGTGAAGGGTAGTTGTCATTCTCTACTGTTACTTGTATTGTGTAACTGATGCCAATTGAATAATAAACTACATCCTTCATAGCTTTGTAAACAATCAAACGGTCGACATATCGCCACTTTAGAAAACTGTCACTGTTATATTTGAACGAAAATATTATTGTCATTATTCCTGCAGCGCTACTGCATAGCATTAAAATGAAGTTAACAAGCCCGACATAAAATGCTGACATTAAGTCTCCGTCAGCAAAAGGTAAATCATACCCGTCATTTGGAGTTTGATGACTGACATTGCTTAGAAAAACCCGTCTATTATCCGTCAAGTTCATTCTTCAACAAATCACTTCTCTTTTTTCTGTTACAGAACGATTTTAATCACATCACCTTTGACGACATTTTCTTCTATATTACCACCTGTAATAGTATTTACACCTGCCCCAATTCATATATGAGACATGTTTCTACATATGGATTCAGGTGTAGACAGTTTCCTTTAATGTCATTACCTCTATTTGTCTTGACAATGTTTCAGCATCAATATCAATCATTTACCGCCTGAAATTTAATGGATTGATACGTATCAGTAAACAGCAACTTTAGTATCCTTCTGACTACTTTTAAACTTGATGTTGGTCGAAAGTTGCAAGATTGTGCTTTAAAACAGTCAAATAATGATAACTGTGGATCACTGCTGAGTGTGATGCTTATACGTGAACTGCAAATCTTTGAATTTCTGCTGGGGATATTTATAATAGTATTTATTGTTGTATGTAAAACCAATACCATCCTTCTGCGTAGCGTAAGTGTCTGGAATTAATTAGAATACATTCTAAATATAATTGTCAATATTTTTTTATTTTACACCTATAGACAGTCTGTATTTTAGAGAAACATTTGTATTATCATGGGAGAAGATTTATGATGTGATTACCTCTACAATAGTACTGTTATAATACGGCTATAGGATTGGACTTCACATAATAAATGGTTTTTTTTTTTGTGCGGATGATATTGGAAAATACAATAACTTTCACTACATCATAATGCTTTAAAAACAATATTTAAATCAGTGCATACACCTGCATGTACATTTGATTTACAATTATTATTTTTTTTTTTGTTCTTTTTTTTTTGTTGTTGTTGTTTTTTTTGTTTTTTTTTTTTTGTTTTTTTTTGTTTTGTTTTTTGTTTTTTGTTTGTTTTTGTTTTGTTTTCCTGCATATCACCGTTTCGATTAAGGAATAATTCTTTTAAATGAATATAAAGGCTAACTTCTATGAAGATGAGTTCTTCACCATATCTAAAATGAATCATTTCTATTCTAATGTGACAAAAAGACTATATCTGAATCGCCCAGAAGTAGATATATCATTCAAGACGTTAATGGACGTCATATTAGAATTGCTGATAGCATTATGGTTACCGTTTACTAGAAAAAAAACTGCTGCAATGTAATGTAAGCTGAAAACGCCGCCATAAGTGATTAAGGTATACAAAAATAGCACAAAAATATGCTTGGGTCAAAAGTTATGCCGTGTTAACCAAACGCTGTTTAACTGCCATGACAACGAAGTGTTTAAATATACGAGAATAATAAATAAGTGAACAATAGCCACGTTTAAAAGGTAAAATGGAATTAAATACAAATAGAATAACAAATTAAACGTATAAAAATAAAGAAAAGGAGGCCCAAATTTTCGGGGTACGGCCTTCTTCATCAGCAAAAAGTATTAAGAGAAGACTGACAGAAAACACTGTCGACTCAGACTGTGGAGACAACCTTGATTTTGATAATTTTAGAGAAGATGAAAATAATATAATTCCAAGTATAAAGTATGCAAAAACAATGGATAACCGTGTCATGACAACTAAATAAATGTGTGTTTTGGCATTCTTTCCAAAAGGGTGGGTAGTCTCAAGTAAACTTATGATTGGTAGTTCAAGGAACTTTTGCTGCTTTTCACCTGAACATGTTTCTAAAAGGACAGTTACTTTCATATCATTAACACGTGGTTGGCACCGACTACACATTCCTTTCCATTTATGACGCTTTGTTTGTGCTCTACAAAACGATCACCTAACCTCCATTTCGCGGCGTTTGCAAACCACAGCGTAAATGGCGTTTTCTGTGATACAGGTGAAACCATTTTTAAACTTAAAGACGTTGGCTGGAATGGCGACTAGTTTTTTAAATGAATATAAGTAAATGTCACTCGGCCAAAAGATGGGGGAGAGGCATTAATTCAGCCTGAAAAACTTAAGTAATACTTTGACTACCAGGATTTGAAGTTAACCATCCTGTTAGGATTTGGTGGCCTATATATACCTGTGTTTTCTTGAAATTTAGATTTGATATGGGAAGGATGTGACATCGATTGATTTTTTTTTTTGGCAATATAGTTAAATCCAAAAAGGAAATACTCATTCTAAAGCTTAATAAAAAATGATTTTTAAAGGTACCATACATTTTATAGTATCATGTTCAACTTTATTTGTGTAATTAAGATAGATTTATATTATGTTTAAAACTGATTTTATCCTTAGCAGTTTGCACTCGATACGCGCAAGATAATTAAAATAGTTAAAACTATAAAAAAAACTTACATACACATATAAAGGAACATGTTTTATTTTAAAAGTTCGGTTAAGTACCAACCCATATCAAATTCGGAAACTCCCTTAAGCAAAGGTGGTTCCTGGTGTAGAACCCACAGAACAAACTATGTACATGTATTTCTACATATACTATATTTTTACCTTGCAATAGTCCTTTCTGTATTTATATCTGTGGTTTTTTTTGTGAAAACCATGCATTGATCCCCTACAAATATCATTTTTATCTAATTGATTTGAAAATGTAAAAATAAGTTTCGGCTCACAGGGTCGTAGCTAGGCCTGTCTTAGTTGTACGCAAAATTACGGCGAGGGGTCTTGGAGGGGGGTCGCTCAAGGCCCCTCGTGAGTCCGGCAAGGCAAAACCCCGAGGGAAACTCCTGAATTTTAACGATTTTGGAGCCAGTTTTTATGTATTAAAATGGATTTGTCATTGCATAAAACCTTTATTTCATCTTTAAAATGTGTGTTTTTATTTTTGTTACTTTTTCCGGAAGTACGCAACTGCGTATTTGCGTATAGGCAGCTACGCCCCTGGCTCATATTGGTTTATGTCTAGAAATTTTCTGTACTTTAGGAGGAAAACCTTGGGTAAGGGACATAACTCTAACAAAACATTTGAAAGTTTGTAATCAGCTCATGTAAGCATCAAAGTAACTTATTTTCGGTAGCATGACAAAGAAACTAAACCATACCTTTGAACAAATATAAAAAAAACTGTCGTTTTTTTTGTCAAGTTTTTTGTCGCTTCGTAATCGCAAAAGAGAAATGCTTTGCATTTCTAGTTGAATCTACTAAATATATCTACACACTTGAAAATAAATGCAGACGAAATTTATTTGATTGCACTGCAAGTGAATGGTGAAAAATTGTTGGGCAGATAACTGTTAAAATTTACTGATTATCTAGCGCACAAAGCTTTTACATGTATGCATCTTATCAATGTACGTGGTCTATATTTGCATGTTTCTGTTTGGTTTCTGTTGTTTTTGTTGTTTTTGTTTTTTGTTTTTGTTTTTGTTTTGTTTTGTTTTGTTTTGTTTTGTGGAGTCTTGGATGAATCATTTACTTCAAGTTTTCTGTGTTTTTTTCATTTTGCTTGAACATATTTTTTTTCTGCATAATTTTTCACTTTTTTCGACATTTGAATGTCTGGTCCGCGTGCCACAAAAGTTAAAGAAATACTTTCTTCACTAAACAACTTCGAAGACATAACCTTAAATGGTACAAATTAGACGGTAAACATGCAGCTTACGTTTTCATGCTTTTAAATACATTAGAACATATTTTTTTATGATCTAATGACCTATTTAGAAGGAAAATCAAGGTAACCTGGATTCAGACGATAATCAAGAAATTAATTACAGGATAACGACTAAACAAGGAAAGTAGACAAACACAAAAAAGCACGATATAAATGTATATAACCAGAAATAGCACGTACAAAGAAACAAAAGTAAATGCGCATCCGGGTCTCCACTTCTACATGTAACTGGGAGCACGGACCGGGTGCACCGGTAAGGCAAGCGTCCTCTGCTTTCCTACAAGCACCTGTCGAGTTTGCTAACAAAATGTCACGTCCGGTTAGATGAAAGAACGGAAAGAAAACTAAGACAATGTGAATAAGTAAGTTCTCGTGGTGCAGATGGAATCTCCATCATAGAGTTATCGAATTGGTAAAAAAAAAACGTTTCATTAAAAGAACCATTCTAAAAGTGGAGAATCCGTTATTTGTACCACTGAATAGAAATTGTGGTGATGTTAATAATCTTCTTTTTTTCTAAAATGAGTTTTAATTTCATCTGAAGGCAATGCGAGTAAAAGAAAAATGCCAGGGTAGATAACTGTCAGAATTTTCAGATCATCTAACGCACAAAACCTTATATGTACCTCATTAGTGTGTGTGGTCTATGTTTCCATGTTTTCTGGATTATGTGGAGTCTTGATGGAATCATTAATTTTCAGTTTCTGTGTTTTTACATTTCGTTTGAACATGGTTTTTTTTCTTATTTCATTTTCTTCGTCTTTTGAATTTATCGTCCCTACGCCACAAAAAAATAAATAATTACTCATTCTATTTTGATTGGTGTTACCATGGATGTAAGGAATATTCTTGGCCTAATGATTTTATTTTAATTTCTTAATTTCTAACAACGGGACGGGACATCAATTTCACTGCTGATTCCTGGTATTTGTACTATTTCAAATATTAAATACCTCTTTGAGTATATGAAAGAGTAATCAAGGGAACCAAGGTTATAGCGGTAATCAAAAGAATGTAATCCAGGGACAAAGACCAGACATGGAAAACAAACACACACAACAAAGAACATAAAGTAACTAAAATCATACATACAAAGTAACAAAAGTAAATGAGCAACTCAGACTCCACTAAAAACTGGGAGCATGGACCAGGTGCACCGGTAGGGTAAGCGTCCTCTGCTTTTCTAGAAACATCCGCCGAGTTGCTCATAAAAAGAAAGATTCAACATGCTTTGTCTTATTCTATTAAGTACGTCGATATTTATATTGTACGCAGTATTTCTGCACATGTACATACGATTATTTACTTTTATTAAACGTTTAACAATTTATACATGTAGCTGAGTCACAATTAAACCTCTAATGAAAATATACACACTGCATTTGTTACAATACTGTTTTAATTAAGAAAGTATCAATATATTTTTTCAGGCTATTAACATTATCAACATTTGAATAGTAAAATACATCTATTAAAATATAAATTACAATGTAATATTACTTATAAAAAGAAAATATACACCTTACGGTAACTGACTTACTGAAAATGAAAAGAAAATCAAGTATATGTATTGTTTATCATTAATTGATTATGTAAGTAAATCTCATTCTTTCACAGACCCCATATGTTATTTTGATTAAAAAAATTAAAAATTAAATAAATGATGATGTAAAAATGTACAAATGCATTTTAAAAGAGGTATATGTATAATATAAGGGTAAAAGTTTTACTTATTTATGATTTGTGCATGTATAGTGATGAATCAAAAGAATATTTAGTGTCTGTGCACATGAGACATGAGTTCACTGACAGCAAGAATGATATGTTTTTTTTTTCAA